>CAWUPB010000850.1:4800000-6180598 GCA_963924115.1 Dovyalis caffra
TTACAAGTTCCTTCTGATGTTAGGCTTATGATGCAACAAAGTTTGGATGGGGTTGTGGTTAAGAAGCGGAAGAAGCAAAAAATTGCGGAGGAGATAACGAATTTAAATCCGCTTTCTAGTGAGATAGAGGTTTTCGATAATGATGTTAATACTGGGAAGGAGTTAATTGGGGTTTCGGATGCTATTGATCCTAGTTCAAGTTTGTTAGTTAGTGGAGAAGACGGGATGAGAAATAATGATGGGGAGAGGAGGAAGCGGGGGAGAGGTAGAGGCAGAGGTTCTGTTGCAAATGCTAAAGCTGTTGTCACCACAGGTAGTGGTATGCCCATATTAGGGGGTAAAAGAACGAACGATCACATTCATATGGCAATAGGGAGGTTTTTGTATGATATTGGGGCATCTTTGGATGCTGTGAACTCGGCTTATTTTCAGCCAATGGTTCAAGCAATTGCTTCAGGAGGATCAGAGGTTGCAGTGCCTTCTTATCACGACCTTCGAGGTTGGGTACTGAAGAATTCAGTTGAGGAAGTGAAGAATGATATTGATAAGCACATGGCAACTTGGGCAAGGACTGGTTGTTCTGTTTTGGTTGATCAGTGGAACACAGTAATGGGTAGAACTCTGATAAGCTTTTTGGTTTATTGTCCTGAAGGAGTGGTGTTTTTGAAATCTGTGGATGCATCTGATATTATTAATTTACCAGATGCTCTTTACGAATTGCTAAAGCAAGTAGTTGAAGAAATTGGAGTAAGACATGTTTTACAAGTCATTACTAGAATGGAAGAGCAATATATCTGTGCAGGGAGAAGGTTAACTGATACTTTTCCTAACCTTTATTGGGCTCCTTGTGCAGCACACTGTCTAGATTTGATACTTGAGGATTTTGCAAAACTTGAATGGATAAATTCAGTAATTGAACAGGCTAGGTCTATTACAAGATTTGTATACAATCATAGTGTGGTTTTGAATGTGATGAAAAGGTATACTTTAGGAAATGATATTGTAGAACCAGGACTTAGTCGCTTTGCCACAAACTTTGGAACATTGAAACGAATGGTCGATCTTAAACATAATCTGCAGGCCATGGTTACTTCTCAGGAGTGGGTGGATTGCTCATATTCAAAGAAACCTGGGGGACAGGAAATGTTAGATTTGGTAATCGATCAGTCATTTTGGTCATCATGTGTCCTAATAACCCATTTAACAAATCCTCTCTTGCAAGTTTTGAGATTAGTTGGCAGCAAGAAGAGGCCTGCTATGGGGTATATTTATGCAGGAATGTATCGAGCTAAAGAAGCAATTAAGAAAGAACTTATAAAGAGGGAGGAGTATATTGTCTACTGGAATATTATAGACCATTGGTGGGAACAACAATGGAATCTCCCTCTTCATGCTGCAGGCTTCTACCTTAATCCCAAGTTCTTTTATAGTTTCGAAGGAGATATGCCCAATGACATTCGGTCTGGGATGTATGATTGCATAGAAAAGTTCGTTCCTGACTTAAATGTCCAAGATAAAATCATCAAAGAGGTAAATTCTTACAAGAATGCTGCTGGTGATTTTGGGAGGAAGATGGCCATTAGAGCTAGGGACACTATGCTTCCTGGTGAGTCCTTTTACTCCAGCGCCATATTATGAATTAATTTTTTGATAGTAAGATAACTTGCATTTTCAGATCTTCGAGTGCCTGGTAGCGGAAGCATCTGAGTTTGAATTGGCCAGTCTGTATTTACACATTTATTCTCGTTGGTATATATGATAAACTCAGTAGATAAATCACTTTCTATATAAGGCAGAACCATTACTAGAACCCTGAGTGTATCATGTGGGGACTTTGAGACCTGTTAGACCAAACTAGTGGCCATCATGTATTTCGGTGGTTCACATGCCTTCTTGGCATGCAAGATGCTGGAATTGCCTTCTATTTTTATTTTGTTTTTTGAACAATTCTCTGTTGCATCTAGTGCTTTATCCTATCGGAATACGTTAATCTGATTTTTGCACTGTGTCATAGCTGAATGGTGGTCAACATACGGAGGAAGTTGCCCAAATTTGGTGCGTTTGGCCATCCGTATCCTCAGTCAAACCTGCAGTTCAATTGAGTATAAGCGAAGCCAGATTCCTTTTGAACAGTTGCATGATGCAAGGAATTGCCTGGAGCGTCAACGACTCAGTGATCTAGTTTTTGTACAGTGCAACCTGCGACTCAGACAAATGTCAGTTTTACTAATGGAAACCTTATACAATTATATATGATACTTGAAAATTGGGTAAAAAGAAAAGTCTAATTCCTTGCTTAACAATTTTCTTACAGGGTCAATAAGAATGAAGAACAGGATCCTATATCCTTTGATAGCAATAATATTTTGGAGGAATGGGTCAAGGGAAAAGAATTATGCTCAGAAGACTTTGAAACCTTGAATTGGATGGCAGTTGATCCACCTTCTGACAATGCAAGGCTCATGGGAACTTCACACAGTGAAGTCGAAGACTTAGGTGCAGGTGCTTACTATCCTATTTTCAAAATACTACTGAAGAATCTCTGTTTTCTAGTGAGTTCTTGTTGCTTGAAGAAGCTTTCTTTTCATTTAAAGTAGTTGTTTTGGTCAATATGCAGGGTTCGATGATTATGAGATTTTTAATCGAGTAAAAGAAGGCGATGAGGAAAATGTTGAATCAATGTAGCAGGTAAATAGAAAAACATCCAAGGTACCGTGGTCTTACCTGGAGAATTTAGGACAATCACTGAGTTGCCTATCCCCTATAGAGAGATATCATAATTATCTAACTTGACTCTCTGATTAAAGTTAGACACAATTACCAAATGTAATGGATTAGGACTTCCATAAGTGCACAACTGATCACCAGGAAGACTGGTCTTGACTAGAATGAAAGAGAAAAAAGATATGATCGGGTATTGTTCTATTAGTAAATGCAGCCAGGTAGCTTTCGTGTCAGAGAAAAGTGCATTTCAGTTGATAGATGGATGGATATGGTTTTATACATAAGCATGCTCTTGTACATTTAATCTCTTAAATGTTTAAAGGATATGGTTTTGAACCAAGACAACTCTAGCTGTATGTGTAATGAGATTACAGTTTTTACTCTCTAAAGTAGATAGGAATTTACAAGTGACATCCAAATAACATACATGTCTTTTTAGTGCTAGTTTTGTTTCAGCCAAGCCAAGTCACTTGGCATCATACCAAGTGACCGGGGATCAAATCGTACTTACACTTGGGATAGAACGGGAGAAACAGGAGGTTGCCTCCTTTTATGGAACCAAGGTCCAATAAGTCTTACGGTGAACAAATAAATAAAAACCTTTTTCTGCAAAGGTAAATACTCAGTTGTGAATAATTTGTCTTTTCCTGCCAAGCATTTCTATTTTGGGCATTAAGTTCTAACATGTGATGGGATTTTTATAGCCCTGATTCATGGTATCGGTTGATATTGGACTTTTGACTTTCACTTGGATTAGAGAAGATGAAATGATGGAGAAGAAAAAAGAATTGTATGAAAAGCACGATTTATTTATTCATTATTTACTGAATCTTATATTTTGAATTTTATTTTACACGTTCTAATTCTTAGTCTTGATTAAGATCGTATTTAGTCAAGGCTGAGATTGTAGAACAAAATAAGATGCGCTGAACATTTGAAGAGTAAGTAGGAACATTTTTTTTGTTAATACTTCTTTCTTGCATGTGGTTGTAAACCTTTACATTCTCCATTATGAATCCATTACAACCAACGTTTGCAACCATTGGAACGTACGAAGAGGCCTCCTGAAGCAGAGAATGCCTAACAGATAGCTATTGAAGAACTGGAGAGGGATTGGAGCTGAACCTCTAAGATTAAGGTGAAACTCTTATGTTACAGCGTCCAGCCTGACTTTTCTTCTACATTTGAAGTTAAAAGATTAGTTCGAAGAAACAACATTGGTCCCAGATGATCTATTTTTTATTTTCATTACATAAGCGGTGAAGGTTTTCGACCAAGGTTTTGGTATTTATCAATCTTCAATATTATGGAATTAAACCAACTCTGGTTTTAGGAAGATTTAGATAGAGTAGGAAGAATATGTGAAAACTATGAGGGTTTCTATTGTGCTCCTTCGGATGCTTGACCTTTTTGTTCAAATGTGGTCTATCCCAAATTATAGAGTTACGTGATTCACTTAATGAGAATGTGATCCTGCGTAAACAGTGGATTTATGGTGCCCAATTTTGCAAAATGCTGAAGATTTTAATGGATGATTGACGTGTTTGATGCTGATTTTACATGTACAGTGGAACTTGGAAGTAACTTCAACAGTGACACTCCATGCTGGGAAAAGACCACAAGAAATCGTTACTCGTGTTCATTGGATTAAGACCATGTCAATTTCTCCTTTTCTTTTTCTTTTTTCTTTTTTCTTTTTTTAGCCAGACTTTGTTCTACCTTTTTGTGGTCAGATAGCGGGTGCGCCTCTAATGTGGGGCACAACAATTGACCATGCGCTGGGAGAAGAACTGCCGTTTAAGAAATCATGTCTGCTATTTCGCACGCTTTCCTTAATTCAATCCTCTTCACAATTGATTCTTATATAGCATTTTCCAAATCAATATTCTTTTGGTCTGTCATTTTATCTATTTTGTGATAACCTAGAGTCCGCTTCTTTCCTGTACTACTAGTGAAGGACAAAATAGACTACCATCAAAACAGTCCAAGTGAGAATTGCGTGTCTATGTTCCCAGCAACTTCGAGAGGCCAAAAACCTTCAACAATGCTTCATTGGCTATTGAAAAAAAAAATGCTTCATTGACTTACGAATTGCATAGAGAAACATGCAAAACGAGTTATGATTAAAGAGAATTGGTTTGAGTAAAAATGACTTTGATCATTTAAATAAGTAGTTTTAAATTTAAATTTTTATATATATATAAAACTCTTTAGATAATTATTTATGTTTTTATATGTTTGTAAAACAGCAAGATATTAGTTTGAGTTTTTGAATCTGAAATATCATATAAAGCAAAAAAAAAAAAAAAAACAAATCGAACTGTTAACAACAGTTATTGAAGGTGACTTCCATCCTTTGCTTGTTTATTGACTTTTTAGTTTTGTACTGGTTGTTATTATAGTGTGATTAGGGTAAATTAGGGTTAGCTATTTGCTTTTGTGATGGGGAATTGAAGATGTGATTAATTCATGCATCTGTGATGGTTCCCGTTTAACCTAAACTGCCTTTAAGGGATACTTTATTTTGGTATTCCACGTAGTAACGTATGCACTACTCCTCCTATCATAGAAAAAAGGGTTGATTTCTAAGCTTATCTACGGCCTCCATGATTTCTCGTCTGTTTGCACCGTAGAATTCGTGCGCAATCAAAGAAAAATGTCTCTCTGTGTGTTAAACGTGACTCAGCTGCATGGAAGCAACGTGATGCCGGCCACTCTCTATTTTGCTTCACTTGCAAAGTCAACCTTCGTTTTATGTTTGTTACACTTATTATTATAAGATGGTAAACTCATCCAATCAAGTTGCCAGGTGCTTTGACCACTGCATTAACTTTTTATCACATCCCTATCGCACTATATTATATTGTCTTGTGACCAGTACTTGGTAGGTGGTGCAAATGTTTTAAGGAACTTTTTGCCTACAGCAATACTTTTAAGAATAAAATTAAAGACCCATCAAATCTTACTATAATCGATTCTCGTTTCACCTTTCTATTGATGGGACGAAGTAAAAGAAGAGATTTCCCTCATGGTAGAAGAACTGAGCCCTCACCCAACTTCCTGGTAGCCCTTTGCCATGGCGTTACTATATTTTGAACGAAGATATCGATACTCTTCGTAATATAGATAATTACTGAAGAGATTGTAATATTATCTAGGTGATAAAAGATATAATATTCTGGCAATTAGGATAATGCCTTTCTTGCTTGAATGCTTGTTGAGAGCGAAATATAGCAGCCTTAATTTTTTAGCAAATCAGACGAGGAAGTAAAAGTATAGGGAGATAATTCCTTATGGACTCGTCAAATCTTGGGTCCACTACCTCAAGATTGCACCACTTTTACCATAACGATTCATCACATAAAATAAAAAAAGTAAAAACAAAGATCCCACAAAAAGAAGAACAAATTTAAGACTTTGCTAAAATAGGATTTCAAACAGATAGAAGAAGCAAGAGAAGTGCGAGCTTAAGACTTTAGGACATAATAGAGTGTGAAAGTTGGTCTTTGTGAAACAGAGGGATGCTGAGTTTTCTGATCTCTGTTTTTTTTTTCCCCGGCGAGAATGCTGATGTTTTGAGGTATGATTTATGTGTTACATATTTTACGAGATGACATGAGGTTTCAAAATGAAGAACAAATTTAAAAATAGAGAGAGAGAGAGAGAGAGAGAGAGAGAGAGAGGTTGCTTTGAGTTAACTTCACAAGGTACTATCTAAAAATTCACTCCTATCTTATGCTTTAAAATTCACTAATTACCGGATTGGAAGAGCAAAACTAATTTGAATAGCAAAGTCCTTAATCCTTATTAATGAGTCTTGATTGGCAGTGGGTTCCAGTATTTGTCCAGTAGAATAGGAGACAATGATTGGAAAACCGATATCATTACCAACCAGATAATTACAATTTGCAAAATTAGTAAAGAGGAATATCAGCCTAAGATAGATATAATTTCCTGTTTTCAGCAAAATATACCAAACAATACTTTGACAGAAAGGTAATGGGAATCAGCATCTGAAGGCATCATGGGCAGATGCAGGGGTGCAAGCAGGGAAGCGGCTACCTCCAAAGTTCAAAAGAACCCCTTAAATTTTGGTGTTGGTTTCAAAAAGGTCTTAACTTTTGTATGCATAATGATCCTTATAATAGTAAAACTTACAACTTAATCCTTAATATATAACTTTTAAATCTATTTTTGATATGTTTGAAATAAATAATAGTTCAATCTCAGTATATTTTCTAGCTTGGCCCTAGAATGGCATAATCCACTTCTTTTTTATATTTTTTTTCTTTTTCTTGTTTTTTGTTCTGTCAAGAAATATATTATACTGATGTGCTTAATGTTTTGGTATACAATATAGTTTATTCTTGTTCTTAGACCCACAATTTCCTCATTGACTGCAAAACATATTTTTCAAGTTCAGAATGCTAAACTACAGCACTTGTATTCTGCAAACTTGTGGGTAAACTAAACAATACATCTTCTCTGTATCACCATATGGTCGTACAAGTTGGTATTTTGCATCACAAATTTCTGGCTTCCAAAACTTAACACAGTTTTCTGCATAATGCAGCTTTTCCTTTTCTTTTCAACTGAACTCAAACAAAAATCATGTTGTAGACGTATGTAAGAATAAGGTTGAAGCTGACTAGCAGGAATTTATAATCTTATGTGAAGTTTTGCGTGAACATATGAAAAGGGGTCATGGGAGTCTTGTATATTTTCTTGACATTCGATGCATCGTCAGGGTATAAAATTAAAAGCGAAAGGACTGGAAAAATATTCTATTATGAAATCTCATCTAATGGGAATCTACATGTCTGTAATTTATTAATTTACAACCTGCATGCATTTAAGAATCCTTGTCGATAAAAGGGAAAACTACCTACATTCCCTTCCATCAGAAAATGGAGGAGCTAAACCCAAACCAGCTCAATGTGAGTGAGTATCTGCGTAATCGCCGTTGAATGATCATGCACTGACCTTCTCCAAATATGATGATACTGGATATGGATACACATGATCCTTGCATTTATCACCACTATCACTATCTACATCACCATTTTTCCCATCATATTCATCTGGCGCTGCAACCAACTCAGGCAATGCCAGTTCTCCCGCCAAATACCTCACAACCTTTCTCATTATAGGCCTTGCATTTGGGGCATTGTTAGAACACATTAGCCCTAGTTTAAGCACAAGAGCAGCCTCATTCTCGTCGAACTCGCCATTCAATCTCTGGTCCACTACATCAAGAATTGCCCCACCTCTCCACTTATCCCATACCCAATCTACCAAAATGAGCTCTTCAGGCAGTGCCTTGGGCTCAATAGGTCTCCTTCCACAAACGACTTCAAGCAAAAGTGCACCGAAGGCAAACACATCTGAACTTGTTGTAGGTTTGCCTGTTCTTGTGAGCTCAGGTGCCAAGTAACCCAATGTGCCCACCACTTTAGTGGTGTTGGGATTTGAGCCTCGATCGTATAACTTAGCAAGACCAAAGTCGCCAAGTCTTCCATTTAGCTCTGAATCTAGCAACACATTCCCTGCCTTTATGTCTCTGTGAATCACAGTTTGCTCCCATTCTTCATGCAAATACAGAAGGCCCGATGCAACATCTTTGACAATCTTGAACCTTTCTGGCCATTTGAGGATAGTTTTTGGTTCCTCAAATAAGTACTTATCTAAGCTCCCATTAGGCATGAAATCGTAGACAAGCAGCAGGTCACCTCGTCGGCGAGACCATCCTAGTAAACAAACTAAATTCTTGTGGCGTAGACGACCAATACTAGCAATCTCAGTTGAAAATTCCCTCAAACCTTGTTTAGACTCATGACAGAATCGCTTAACTGCTACTGGAGTGTTAGAATTCCTCAGAATTCCTTTGTAAACTTTACCGAATCCACCAAAGCCAAGAAGTTCCTTTTCTCTAAAACCCTTTGTTGCTTTCTTGAGTTCTTGATAAGAGAATCTGTGAGGACCAACTTGTAGCTCCCATCCCTCGATCATATCTGCACCTTTAATCTTCCTAAAGAGATAAAAGGATATAGCAATAGCCAAGATTATGACAAAAGTAGACGCAAATGAGACGCTTACAACAATTACCAAGAGATCTTTAGGCCCGAGAAGAGAAGGAAGAGAAGAAAGATTGAAAGATTTAGCCTCTCCATTTATTCTGAAACTCCATCTAAGAATATAATGTTTGCTTGTAATCGAACCAGTTGACGAAGAGAAACCAACATACATAGAATCATTTAGAATATTAGAGAGATCTATATCAACAGACAAGATAGGAGAGACCGGTTTTGCGGCAGAAGGTGAGAGCCTAACCTCTAGTAGATTCTGGACTGAATCGTAATCAACCCATGCTTGAATGGGCTTACCACTAATGAGATTCAAATCTTTCTTTTCTGAATGATCAAGAAAATATGCAGCAGGAACAGATTTGTTTGATCTCATGCTGTTGATATCAACACCAACATGGTTATCATTCATATCAAAAAATTCATAATCTCTATGAGTATCAAATTCAACTGCAAAAATGTGATTCGAGAAGCTACCACTGACAGTTTTATTGAGGAGTCCCAGATACTGCCTTGAAAAAGCACCAGGCAGCTCTTTCGAAGTAGAGAGAGTGAAAGCAAGGCCATGGCCACCTAGATTTGGATACTTAGGGACCATAGCAAAAACAAAGGCAGTTGAGAAGGAGAATGCTTTTCCATTGCTAGAGTTCTTGAACTTGATTGGATATGAGTAAAAAGCATGGCCTAGTATGCTTTTAGTATAGTTTGTTAAACATAGAAAGCCATCCTTTTCAATCTCAGCAGCACCATTTAGGCTCATGTTGTTTTTAACATGATTGAATCCATGGAAGTAGAGATCATCAAGCTGTGTGAGAACTTGGTTTTGGTTTGCGAGGAAAAGGAGAAACAAGAGAAGTCTGAGATTTTGGGACATGATGGAAAGTGAAAGTTGACCTTTGTAAAACAGAGGATGCTCTGTTTTTTTGCAAGAATTCAGGTATGGTTTTTGTTACATAAGTATATTATGTCGACATTTGGTTTCAAAATGGAGAAAGGAATGAAAAAGAGGGGAGGAATTTCCGAGAAAGCAGCTGGTGAAGTGGAACTCTGGTGTCGGTTCACATTGTATTGAAGATGGTGATGGTTGGCAACTTCGCATTACTATTTACTGGCCGTCGTTGATTTATACCACCAGTCGGAAATGAGGACAGTCCAGCTTTATTTACCCACTCTAATTATTATTATTATTATTATTATCACTATTGTATATATATTTTTACAAATAGTAGGATATTTATGAGTTTTTTCGATTCACCATAACTAATTTTTGAAGATCATTTGAAGATAGGATTTGAACTTAAAACCTTCCTATATCCTTGGCCCAATTTTAATTATGTTAATCATTGTGGATTATTCAAATTATGGTTTTAAGGTTTTTTTTTTAATTCACTTTAACAAGGTAACAGGTCAAGAGTCTACTGTTTTTCTTAGGAAAAAAAAAGTCTACTGCTGTCTGTTTCTGTAGAACAGCAATGGCCCATTGGAATAGCACTAGACGTAAAATCATAATCAATAAGATGATAATTATAGGTTTGAAAATGAGAACATGAGTCAAGGCAATCTTGATATGCTTAGAGCTGTGATTTAGGTGATTGAAGGGTAGGGATTACTAGAAAAGTAAATAAATAATTGACGCGCATAAAAAATTCGAAGATTTAATGTAGTTTGACATGGTATTTATATTCACAAAAGAAAATGGATCAAAGCATTCATTATAAGAAAATATGAATAAAACATAAATATAAGTAGAAGCCGCGAAAAACATTCGAACTCAAACTTCAATAACTACACTCTCTCTGAAAAAAAATATATATATTATGGGCATTAGGAGGAACTTTGAAAGAGACTAGAAGATACATGAATAGCTGAAGATAAATGACTGGTTGTTTCATCAGAAACTATACCCTCAATATAAAGTCTTTTTATTTTTAAAAAGTCAAAATTAAAAAAAAATCCGTTTAGACCAAAAAACAGAATAGAATTTTGGTTCCGTTTCTTTTTATTTTTAAAATTTTATTAATAAAAAACCGAATCGAAACAGTAAGAAAACAAATGAATACCTTTAGTCAACCATTAGTTTATATATATATAAGAATACCTCTAGTCAACCATTAGTTTATATATATATGTCAAGCAATATATTGTTGTTGATGTATATGTTGCTTTGGTGAGTGGGTGTTACTGTGTTAGTATTATCATGAAAGTTTAGCATTAATAAAAGACTGAATGAAAATAACAATAATTATTGTTCTGTTATAAGAAAATTTATATTTTCATTTATTAGTGAATTATTTAGTTTGTGACTCTGTAAGTGTTTGAGAATAATACAAATTATATATTGAGATTAGAGATGTCAATAAATCGGATATAAAGCGAATACTCGTTTTAGTCGACCTAATAAATATCTATTAAAAATATACAATAGATATTAAAGTGGATAATGATAATATATATATATATATATATAATTTTAGGATATGAGTACTTACTCTTTATTTTATTAATTATCCACTAACTTATTTTGATTTTTTTTTCAAACATGCATGGATCTAATTGCATAAACTTTAAAAATTAAGGATCAAAATATTTTTTTCAAAAACTTCGAGAACCAAAAAAACTTACAAAGAAATGATCAAGAGGGAAAATAAATAAATAAATTTTAAGGATAAAAAAACTTTTCTTGAAATTATAAGGACTGAAATAAAATATTTTTAACAAATTATTTTTAGTGAGTTTTAAATAAGCGAGTAAATTGATGTGGGTCGAGTATTGACCAGATAAAGATTTATATAATGATTTTTTAATAAATAATGAATAAAGTATTTTTTTTAATTAGTAATGAATAGAGTATTATTTTTATGGATAGAGTAAAAAATTGAATTAATAAACCAAATATTCGTTCATTGCCATCCCTACTTGAGGTGTCATCCAATAATTCAATTTTTTGAATTAAAAGTTTTATTTTATATGGTATCGAGTTTTGGATTAAGAAGATTTTTTATGTTGCACTAAAGCTTTTATGATCAAATAGTCATACTTTCGAATCTTATCACTCCATTCTTCTAACTAAACCAAAAGTTAAACATAAAATAGCAAGTGGATCTATGTAAATTTTAGGTTTAAATGGTTTTCACTCAATAAAATATGTTAAAAAATAATATAATCATATCTTAAAATCTCAACTTTTAGGCTAAAACTAACCTATGACCCATGTGTTATATATATCACTAAAATTATAGTTTGGCATATTGTAAATAAAATAGTACCTTCATATAAATAGTTGAAAACAATTTCAGATTTATTTAATCATAAGACCAAGAGTTTTTTAGTCCACGTGAGCTATGTTAAGTTATTTATATTATAATGACTCTGCAATTATTTATTTAATTTTTTTTAGATTATCCAGGGTATCCTAGACCTAAATGCTTAGATTAATTTCTCATTGTTCTATTGGGTGCATAACCCGGAGAGGTTTTTATAAATATAAAGACTCAAATCCAAGACCATCTATTTAAACAAGTAGAACTCTTTCCACTTAAGTCAAACATTTTGGGTTTTGTTTAATTTTTTTAACAATATTTTTATTCAACTTCTAGTTTTTAACTTCCTAATATTTTAAACAATTTAAAATTTACATATGTTATTAATTGTATTTTAAATTAGTTATGTTGTTGGTTATTATAATAATTTTATAATCTACCTGTTTATTTATTTTTCTCTAAATTATTATTTATAGATTAAAGGTTAATTTCATGCTATTGCAATTTAATAAATTGAAAACTAACGATCATATACCTATAATATACAATACTTATTGAGTTTCTTTCTATTCACTTGGCATTAATTTTTTTTTAATAAAAAATACATATTTGCTTCATTCATTCCTATAGATTTATAAGTTGATGATATATTCTAACATTTTAAGTATTAAAATAATATATATAAAAAATTGAACTATTAATATTGGAATGAATTAAAAGGTAATATATCTGATTATAGAAACTTGAGAAACAAAAGCATGTTCTTGCATATTTTTTTCCCCTCATATGATTCATGACTTCCATACCATGCCTTTCTCCATCACGCCCCTTCATCTACAGAATTGCGTTAGAAAAGACGATCATGGACTAACCAAAGGATATGAAGTAAAGCAAGAAAAAAGATTAAAAAAAAAAAAAAAGCCTTTTTGGATTAGTGCAATTTACGATTAAAAAAATTCACCAATTAAAGATTGACTTTTTATTAGAATGGTTGATATATATATTTTTTAATTTTTAATTTTTGCAAAAGTAGAAGAAAAAAACATTAATAAAAAAAAAAAGTGTACATAAGTAGCGTGATAAGGAGATTGGAGAATCTTGTATGCATGACAAGATTTGGGATTTTATACATATGTTTATTATAGTCTATATAAATTAGGATAAACCTAGCAATTTGGGTTTGAGAATTCCATTTAAACACAGATGGTTGTGTTTGGTAAGAAATAGACACATGCAACATATCAAAATCTAAACTTAATTTTAACCCCACCCTTTGAGGTTTGATTTTTCCCCTTGAGAATTTGACTGTCTCAATTCCCCCACGGTTTCAATTTGGAATGGATTAACAAATTATCTTTTTTCCAATCCATAAACTTTTGAAACTTTATTAAATAAAACATGTTTATAACATCCAGTCCAATTGGAACATAAGATCATAATTCACTAAGCAAAAGATTAGGCCAACAACAAGTGGATCAATTAAGATTTGGGATTTTCCACCATAAGTGTCGGGTTCAAAACCCTATCCAGTATGGGACAAAATGGAAAGATGTGGGAGAGCCATCTGGCCATCGTCTTATGGAATATGGACGCAGTACAAATCTCAGTGGAGATCTACCGGTACCAAAAAAAAAAAAAAAAAAAAAAAAAAAAAAAAAAAAAAGCTCAATCATCGTAAGCCTACAGCCAAACGAAACAAACAAACGACAAGCTGCCCCCATCTTCATGCTTGTTCAGTTGCTTCTGTGCGTCACAAAACTTTGGTAACTTTTAAGAGTAAACATAATTTTTCTTCATAATGCCTCTTTTTTTTTCTTTTTTTTCCCTCCTTATTTTTCAACAATTCTCCCAACGAATCATCATAGCGTTAACGTATGTATAAATAGGATTGAACCCACTTGCAGAATTTGTAAGAAGTTTAATTTGACTAAACACAAATCAATGGACACTTTAAACGGGGTCGGTGGAATCTCTTTCTCGTTATCTTTGATACATCGTAAACCTAGGGCCTAAGAAAACAACTAACAAAAACAAGGAAGAAATTATTCCCTTTTGAAATCTAATCAAATCAGCTTCTATCTATCTGATAAAAAAAAAAGGGAAAAAAAACTGGAAAAAACATAATCCTACAAAGGAAAAGAAAACCTCATAGTGGTTTAATGCTCTGGCTATCTGCATTCACTTCCACTAGAAAGTGGAAGAGCTGAATCCAACCCAGCTTCAATATCAGTATCCCCAGAATCACCACCAAATGACCACGTACTGACCTTCTCCAGATTTGATGACACTGGATCTGAATACCGGTGATCCTCTAACTCACTACTATTACTATCCTTAATTACATTAACATTTTTCACATCATATGCATCCTCTGGCGCTGCAACCAACTCTGGCAATGCTACTTCTCCCTCCAAACACCTTACAACCTGCCTCATCGTAGGCCTCGCATTCGGCACATTGTTAGAACACATTAGCCCCAGTTTCAACACAGTAACAGCCTCAACCTCATCAAACTCGCCATTCAATTTTGGATCCACTACATCAAGAATTGCACCACTCTTCCACCTATCCGATACCAAATCCACCAAAATGAGCTCCTCAGGCAATGCTTTAGGTTCAATTGGCTTCCTTCCACAGACTACTTCGAGCAAAAGGGCACCAAAGGCGAACACATCTGAACTTGTAGTAGGCTTTCCTGTTCTTGTTAGCTCAGGTGCTATGTAACCCAATGTGCCCACCACTTTAGTGCTGATGGGGTCAGAGTTACGCTCATATAACTTGGCAAGACCGAAGTCGCCAAGTCTTCCATTTAGCTCAGAATCTAATAACACATTACCTGCCTTTATGTCCCTGTGAATCACAGTCTGTTCCCATCCTTCATGTAAATACAAAAGGCCTGAGGCAACACCTTTGATAATATTGAACCTTTGTTCCCATTTAAGAATTGTTTTAGGCTCACCAAATAAGTACTTGTCCAAGCTCCCATTAGCCATGAAATCATAGACAATTAGTAAGTCACCTTGCTGCCGACACCATCCTAGTAACCGAACCAAATTTCTATGGCGAAGCCGACCGATGCTTTCAATCTCAGTCAAAAATTCTCTCAAACCTTGTTTAGATTGGGCACAGATTCGCTTAACTGCGATTTCAGTATTAGAATTCGTCAGAGTTCCTTTGTAAACTTTGCCAAATCCACCAAATCCAAGCAACTCTCTGTCTCTAAAATTCTTCGTTGCTTTCTTGAGTTCTTTGTAAGAGAATCTGTGAGGACCAATACCAAGCTCCCATGCCTCTGTGACATCTGCATTTTTTTCTTCCTATAAAGGTAAAATGTCACAGCCATGATCAGGATTATGACAAAAGCAGCTAAAATTGAGACACATACAACCAATCCTGTGTGATTCTTTTTATGCCCCGGAAGAGAAGGAAGAGAATTTAGAGATAAAGATTTAGCCTCTCCTTTCATGCTGAAACTCCATCCAAGAATATAGTGTCTGCTTGTGAGCAAGCCAGTTGATGAAGAGAACCCAACATACATATAATCTTTGACAATAGGAGAAAGATCTACCTCAAAAGATAAGATTGGAAAAACCGGTCTTTTAAAAGAAGATGAAAGCCTTACTTCTACTAGATTCTTGATCGAATCATAATCAACCCATGCTTGAATAGGCCTACCACTAGCAAGATTCAAATATTTCTTTGTTGAATTATCGATGAAGTCTGCAGCAGGAACAGATTTGTTTGATATCATGCTATTGATATCAATGCCAACATGGTTATCATTTATATCATGCAAGTCATAGTCTTTAAATGTGTCAAACTCAACTGCAAAGAGATGATTTGAGAGGTATCCACTATCGGTTGCATTGAGGAGACCTAGATACTGGTTTGGAAAAGCGCCTGGGAGCTCTTTTGATGTAGATATAGTGAAAGCAAAACCGTGAGTACTTATCTTTGGATTCTCACGAACTATAGCAAAAGCAAAGGCTGTTGAGAAGGAGAAGCTTTTGCCATTACTAGAGTTCTTGAATTTGATTGGAGATGAGTAAAATGCATGGCCTATTATGCGGGGAGTGTTGTTTGTTAACCGAAGTACGCCATTTTTTTCAATCACAGCAGCACCGTTTAGGCTCATGTTACTGGTAGCATGTTGGAAGCCTGGGAAGTAGAGATCATCTAGCTGAGAAAACACTGGGTTTATAAGGAGCAGGAGAAACAATAGAAGTACGATCTTTTGGGACATGATAGAGGGGGAGAGTTGGCCTTTCTGAAACAGAGGAGCTCTCTGTTTTTAGCAAGAGTGAAAAGGTTTTCGAACTATGGATTTTGTTATAATTTTGTGTGTTTTTATGTCAATTTGTTTGGTTTCGAAAAGAAGATATGTCAGAAAGAAAAAGGGTAGGGGTTTACGGAGTCTGAGTGGTAAAGATGAAATCTACGATTTGATTCCTCATAGCAATGCGCAATCTTTTTACAGGCAACTAAGCCTTGCAGGACCACAGGCCATTTGAGCTTTATCCGTCCTTATATGTAGAAACCGGAAGGTCTGGCTTTACTATTATTGGCTGCTTTAAAAGTCATTAATCAGCATTTAAATTATTGTTTGCATGGTGAGTTTGAATTAATCTGACGCAGTTAATACATTAGTAGCCTTAAAGTTTAATCCCTCTCATGCTATAATTAATTAATTATTTTTCCCTTTTTGTTTACAACGAAGAGGTTTAAATCCAAAATTTCTTTTATGAAAAAGAAGTCACAGACAATTAAATTAAACGCTTATCTAATACTCAATTACGTCAAATCTCAGTTGTAGTTAGCTAATTTTATATTTGAAGTTAGATTGAAAAGGATTAGTGATTAATGATGTCTCTAGAATGATAGACAGTGGCGTTTCTGTTTAATTAACTTATTACAAATAAATCAATGTCAATTCCTGCTATCTGTTCTAAATTTAATCTAGGTCAGATAAATTCATCAAATCATACCTAACCAAACATTACTTGGACACAAAGATAACCACAATCAACATCCAAAGTAAGTATAAGTTGCTAAAGTCATAGTCACTAACTCGTCAAATAGTTTTTTAAATCATATATTGTTTGTATTAGGATTTAGGCTTAATGTCCCATGCCATGATTATTAATTTTTAATATGAACATTCATTTCACAGTGCTATTGAGGTTGGCAACTGCTATTTTGCATAATAAATATATGTTAATTCCTAACAGTGGACACTGTTATTTTCCTCCACCTGAACAGGACACCAAAAAATGACAGGCCACTAGGCAGTAGCCCAGTCGAAAACGACAGCACGTTTAAAATACGCACGGCATCCATTTACGCGTGGGCATCCACCAGGCCACACCGGCCTGAGACGTCCTTTCTATTTCATCAAAAAAAAAATCCTCATTTTTGGTTTTTAGGAAATTAAAGCCGGTCGGTGCACCAAACGAGTTCCATATTTCCACGTGGAAATTGCTTGCAGCCTTCTAAATTTGAAGGTTCAAAATTTTCATTTACTGAATTCCAGTTATGAATTGTGCGCGAACTTTGATATGCGTAATCGCATAATTGAAATATTCAATAACTTGAATATTTTGCACAAAATTGGGGACATAACAAATTGATAGGTAAAACTCTAAGAAATTGACACATAAAAATAAAAATGAATGAATGAATACCTTCATTTCAAATAGATTTAACTTCTGATCTATCAAGAGTTTTGAGACTCGTAAGAAATTTAATATATAATCTACAGTATAAGATTGTTAACAAAATCCTATTGTTTATGTGTATTCAGACTTATTATTTTTATTTTTTTACTTGGGAGATATTTGATAATCTATTTAAGTAATTTAAAACATTAAGTTGTAATAGCTAATATAAAAAGTTTGTTTCATAACCTAAATAATCTCATATTAAAAATTTAAGTTCAATCAAAATCTACTTAATCAAATAAGTTAAAGTTTTTAATTTATTATTTTTTGATAATAATTATTATTTGTATTTTTTAAAAAAGTTTCTTTATTTTCATTACTATTTAGGATTTTGAAGGATTTTATGTGATTTTAATTTCTCTAACTGTTTTTAAGCTAAGTTTGTGTTCTGAGTTGTGGTCTATGAACATTCACTTCATTTTCAGTAACTCCAGGTTTTGAATCCTTTTTTCTACAATTTTCTATTTATTGTCTTTTTAGGAATTTTGGTACTTTAATAACAAATTTTCTATAGTACTTCATTTAATGAAAATATATTTTTTAGATTATTTTTATGCAATAGACATAAACCATGATGTAATAAAAATCGTCAAATATTAATTTGTTGACTATAAGGATTTTTGTCTCCTAAATTAATGTCGAAGTTGTTAGCAATAAAAAAAATTGATCATTATACTAATTTAATTATCAAAAAGTCTTTTAATCATCAAAAAGTCTTTTAATCTAAAAAAGAAACCTTATTTTACAAATATCTCAAATAATTGGATTATCATCTAGCATCTCCGGTTATGATTTTTTCGGTCATAAAAAAATCCACCTCGTCAACCATTTCTGAACTCACGAGAAATGGATGTTGACATCAGCAGACAATTCAGGTAGTGGATATCCACGTAAGCGATGAAGAAACCGGCCAGGTGATAAAAGGTATGAAATGAAAGCTTAGCTAAGGTGGACCATGAAACAAGTTGGTTTTGCAGCTAATAAAATCACCTTTTATTTGCAGTTTGACGATTTAACACTAACAAACGTGGATCATTCTCTGCAGTCCAAGGGCTTCATGGTTAGCCACCTGTCCTGTATCCATTGAACTGCAATTTAATTAGTACATAGTATTACTTTCTCTCGCAATGGAAGATTGTAGACTTTGACGGCCGGATTGTGGTCTTATACCAAAATTTCTAGCGACATCAGTTCATGGATAAAGGCAAACGCTGCCAAAACAGCAATATCTCGAATTGGGATGTGACGTTATTAGTAAAGGAGTATTTTATTCACGGTTTCTGGTTTTAATTTTCTTCAACAAAAAAAAAGATAATCTTTTTTTTAATTAAAGAAAAAGAAAGTAAAGGGTAATGACTAACATAACTTTCACAACTATTTTACTTGTAAAAGAAACAAAACCAAATAAGTTTTTGACTCTGATAGTATCATCATGTATCACGTAACAGGCAGTTCTGGGCATGATTATTGATTTCCATAATTCTACGCAAGGGCAAAGTCAACCCGAGTGGCAGACTTGTTATTCCTCATTCCCGAGCATAAGTACTCGAAATATGATAGAAGCCAAGAGGTGTTGCTAACGAAGTTTGATTGGCTAATATCAACTTGTAAAAAGAGGTGACATGGGGTCATGGGAATCTTCCCCCTGTTTCCTCTTTTTTGAAAAAAAATAAAGAAGAGGAAGAAAAGGAAAGCTCTCTTTTTGAATTTTACTCTCGTGACTCGGGAGTACCTCTTTGAATTTTCTTATTATTTGTGTTTCTTATTTTGCTCTCCAAATTTTGGACTTTGAAAAAAAGAGAGAATTTAAATTTAGTCCCGATTTCAAAGTGGGGATGATCAGTGGAACTATGTATTGCGTTTTTTTTTTTTTTTTTTCTTTTGCTGCCTTCGATTAAAAGAATTTTCAAACAAAAGAATCAAAATAGAATTGGAATGCCTTTTGTAAGAGTGTCAATTTCCTATTTTTGTTGATAAATAAACCAAATAGACTTTATAAATATAAACTACAATGACTGTTTTTCATTTTTTGGATCTTAAAGTCGTAAAGAAACTAAAACGAGCTCCAATAACTTTGAAAACCCATCACAAAGAAAAGTTGAAATAAAATATGAATTGATATAAAGTTCAGCTTCTTAATTCAATATGTAATTTAAATAACAATATTAAACTGCAAAACTTAGAATTCAAGCCATTAAACATTAAAATCAAAAGTACGTAATATCAATAAAAACTTGAATAAACTAGAAATCTTTATAGATTAAAAATAGAACTACAATTTTTACAATGTTAAATTAAATAAACTTACAGTAAATAAAAATTATTGAGTATTCATAAATTAGCACTCCATACAAATTTAAAAAATTATCGAGTATTCATAAACTAACTATGAGCTATTATCTAACAAATTTCAAAGGTAAAACTTGTGATAATATTCCTTGAGCTATTTGTAAATTTACAGGAATATGCTTGTGTTTGGTAACAATGTGTGGTTCTCTTTGGCTTCAGTTGATATTTATAGACTCCTTGTTACTACATGAAGTCCAATAATAGGTCTTTTTTTCTTCTTTTTTTTTATAATGTCGGTGTCCGAGCTAGTTTATGCGCATTTCGACTAATCTCACGGGTCCCGAAGTTAACGATCATGTAAGCCTCCAGTGATCACCAAATGAAACAATCGGGACTCGAACCCGATACCATAAGAAGAACAAACCCATTTGTACCAAGTTCTTGCCGTTACGCTACCCCTTTATGGTTAATAATATAATAGGTCATTTTGTCCACTACAGGTTGTAGTGCTTCATGTCATTCATATCTTGCACTACAATATACATTCTTGTTTTCCTTTTTATGCTGCAATGTTTTACTCTATTATTTTCGTACCCCAATTCTCATGTTTCTCTTAGCTGTCCGAGTTGTGCTTTATTGTTACTAGGAGTTTGTTATTTTTTTTAAGTACATGGACATTACTTGTTACTAGTCATCTGCCTTTTTTTTCATATGAGATTTTCACGTTTAATCTAGTTTTAAAGTCCATTTTCCTCTGGTTTTTAAAGGACATTTCAGTGATCTTACTTAAGGTCACTGACTGGGTCTTTTACTCTTTTATACACACGCTTAGGCTTTATTTGCAGGTTGGACCTTGTACGTTGACAGATGGTCTTTTTTAGAGTGGACCTAGTCCAATGAGTTTTTAAATGAAATTAACCTACAAGCCTATTTCAAAAATTTGTTGGATTTCTCTCAAGCCTTGCATTTAATTTATTGAGCTCACGTCCAGAATAAATTTAAATATAATAGTATGTCAACAAAGATCTCAAGTGGAGAATCATTTTTAACACGTTATTCTTCTTCTTTTTTTTTTTTCTAAGCTCGTTAAGAAATTCCAATTAGAAGTTAATCCAAGTGATGATAACATAACCTATTTTTCCATCCTTTTGTAGCTGGGAAAAGATGATGGGGTGTTGGACAGAGTCAACAAGTGTGGTATTCTTCTTGCAAGGTGGTGAAAGAAAGAGAAATTCCATTAAAAATCTACTTCTAACTCGAACAAAATTATTGTATTGATTGATGTGGCATATTAGCATATGCCCTTTTTGTTGCATTTAGTTAGTCAAATATTTATGCATATCATGCAATATTTCAGATTATGGGTTTGGGGTTGAAAATTGTCGTTTGGGTTATTTGCCCCAAAAATTGTCCCAATGGGCTTATCATTGGGCTGTGACTGTATATTGCTCACAGTTGGACTTGCTATCTGTCCCAAATATCAAATGAATTGCTCACAGTTGGACTTGCTATCTGTCCCAAATATCAAATGAATTGCTCACAGTTGGACTTGCTATCTCTGAAAAATTCCCATGTAACAAAGGATAGAGGCTAGGTAGCACCGTAGCAGACTATTTGGACAAATGAGATGTACTTTCTGAATTCTCCACACCATGCAAACGCTTGTGCCTTTTAGGATCTCACTCAAACTATTTCTGTGTATGAACTGTAAAAGGTCAGTGTTTTGAAGATGACACTTGTCCCAAATGCACTTTCGTACCTATTTTTTACTACGCATTTAACGCACAAAAGCACGTAGAGTACATGCCAGTTATGGTGTTGCTGATCTAATTATTTGTTGACTCAGAGTATTTAGAAGAGGTCGAAGAAGAATATATATAGAGCAATCAAAAGATGGAATGTGCGACTAGTAAAAATATGTGGAAATGGTGGTAAGAAATAAAGCACCCTGTAAGATTGAATAGTGCATCTTCTGACACAAAATCTGAGTACAACAATATCCGCTCAAGACAACGTAACAATATAATTTGATTATCTCACACGACTTAGAAAGTGTTTCTCCTTACACACCGAATTACCTAGAAAAGGACTTAAAATTTGTAAGTACAGCTTCCATCGTCACTCCTAGCTGTTGGATCAAAGTTTGCTGCATTTGGATCAGTACAGCCTTCAGGAACAGGCACATTTACTTGCTGTGCCGCTTGACCTGCAACAAACAACAATGGAAGAAAACCAGTCTACATAAGTAAAACCCATCTGAACTTTATATACCATAACTATAACAGAAGCCAGATGCAAACCTCCCATCCGGCCCTCTAGGATCAAGGGATCTAACCGTAGAAAGTTCCTCTCTGAATGGCATCTTGATTGGCTTCACCAAGAGAAGCCTCGCTCATGTACTTGTCAGCCAATTGGACTCTCTTCACGTTCTCTTGCTCCTGGACAAGCATGTTTCCATACTCAAGGAGCTTCTCGATTGTCATCTTTGGCTGCTCAAAAGTTGGGGCTCCTTCCTTTGAGTTCACAAGCTTCTTTCCAACCGCATCAACCCCAACCCCTGCAACCCACTTCCTCACCTCATCGTCATAAACTCTGGCCCTGAGAGCACCAAAGAAGTCTGCACGAGTACAAAAAGGGAACCACCCCAAACAAAAATGAGTACAGCCCAACAACTTGAATATGAACAAAAAATGCACTTGGGGCCTTTCTGGATGTTGAGTCTAACATCTAATTTCAAAATTTGGTTTTAAGATACACCTCACACAAATAAAGCTCTCATTCTAGATGACAATTAACTTACCAATAGATTGGCCAGGGAAGGCGTCAACAAGCTTGACAACGTCCTCCGGGGCAATGTTGTCACTCCTGAAAATTCCAATGCAGACACCAATCCTATCTTCCCTGGTAGGAGCCCAGTAGAATTTCTCCATACGACCATCACGGATAAGAGGAGCGTACAATGTTGAGAAATCGTTACCAGTGACGATGATGGGGACACGGGGATTTTCCTCCTTGTTGTACATGCCGGGAAGTTGCACATTAGTTGGGTTATCAGCAATGTTCATGAGGGTAGCATTAACCATCTGGTTGTTGACAGTGTACTGGGTTGTTCCACCCATCCTACCAGCTCCTGCATCAAGATCATTGATGAAGAGGCAGCACATCTTTCCCTTCTTCTTGATTATATCAGCTGCCTCACGGTACCTTTGCCTGATAAGTTTTGCTGGTTCCCCAGCGTTCCCACTTTCCAATTCTCCAGCACTCATCATGATCGGGCTGAAACATGTATCATCATCAGACGAAATTGTAACAAGCATAATAGAAAGAGCTATAGTGTGATTAATAAATTCAGCATGTACAAGCTGTCAGACAAAAATAAAGTTGATGGGAACAAGAACTCACTTAATTCCCATCTTGGCAAAGACAAGTTCACACTGGAAGGACTTTCCTTGACCTTTGCCTCCCCAGATACCCAAGATGAGAGGAACCTGCAACAAAGTCACAGAAATTGTTCAATTTTTCCAAATATACCAACATAAGTCATTATTTAATAATATACTTAATTAACTAGTTAAAATAAGTCAGCTGTTACATATACCTTGATGTTAGGCAGGCTCATGAAGTTTTTGGTGATGTGAACAACAATCTTGTCCATGAAAGCAGGAGCAATGTAGAAACCATCCATGTTGTTGTCCAAGTTGTACCTAAAGCACGGCGCCAAGTCATATTCACTGTCACACTTGTCCACAACTTCAAGAGAAATGGATATCATAACTATTAATTAAACAACTACAGGAATTTTCGTAAATCTACTTACTCGCGAAGACCTTGACTGAGGTACTCATAAGAACTCAAAACGGCGTAATGAGTTCCAGCTCCCTGCGGGGCTTGGAAAAGAGAGTCCACCATACCCTTTCCTCTGGTGATATCTTGTTGGTCATCAGATTGGTCTGCAACAAGGCCTCCCCATCTGTCCTTTTCGGTCTGCTTCTCCTCATCATACTCTGCAACAATCTTGAAGCTCCCTGATGAAATCTTGGAGTTTGTGAACCTTGATGAGCTCACTTTCTTCAAGCTGCTGCCAAAGAAAGCAGAATTTGGGACTGCGGATCCAGCACCAGACCCATTCAAGGCCAGCTGCATCAAGTTATGTATGACATTTTCGACAGTTAGACCCAATAAACCACATATACATATCAAACCATTTCATCAGAAGTCCCAATTTTTAAATATTCATATTTAGCACAACCGAAAGTTAAACTCATCATAATTACTTCAACTATAAATAATCAAACCCATTAGTTGGCTAGCTCAACTTAAAGCTTCTAAGGCTAGTTCATTTAGCAATTTAAGACTAATTTTTCCCTCTATTAAAGAACTGATTGAGGCTACATAGTATACAAACATAGCAATCCAAGACTAATTTTTTTTCCTCTATAAAAGAACCGAACGAGGCTATATAGTAGACAAACACAGCAATCCAAGCTCTATAGGAACATACTTGTATAGTTAATGCATGCATAAGCATCAAAGCACGAAGTCATACATCCAATTTATGTTAGCATATAGGAACATCTAAGAGTTACAACTTGACTCTTTTGCTAATTATATGTAATTAAGGCCCAAAAGCGAAATTAAAGAGACAAACAACAATACAAAGACCATCAATGTGTTGGATACTTTAAGAACTCTACGATCTTAAAACTGACTGAGGAACAAGATACATATAGGTAAAGATATCCATTTCAAAGCGCATGATGCAGCTAGTCAGTTCAAGCACAAAATGGCGGGAAATTAAGATTACAGTACCGGTGCTCTGTTGACAGCTCCAACGGTTGAGATGGTGGCTGCCATGATCAAACAGCGGTGATGATTCAAAAAGTAATGGAAAGATCGAGTACTAGAGTGCCTCTAGCAAGCAAATTCAGAGTTTGGACTTTGAGGTGCGAAACAAGGACTAAAGCGAGGGACTTATAGCAACAGTAAATTGGCGTCTTGAGGATGGGTTTTCGGTTTCTTAACGGCCACACAATCAAGATTGGATTGCTTCCACGTGGCATCAGGACAATAGTTTCTAGCGTAGAGAGCTTTGAGGTTAGGATTTGAGGTGCTATCTTTGCCACTCAAGTCTTTGGCAATTGTATTATTTCCACAAATTAAAGCTTAGAAACTAGAAAGATCCTTTAAAACAAAAAAACAAAAAAATCCTTCCTTTTCTGTTATTTCATGGTGAACAAACCTTTTGTGATTTCCAATTGGTTATTTTTTTTTGTCTCTTTATTATCATTATTAGAGATGGGCCTCGTTGTGAAAATGCTATCCATTTAGGGGTCCCACACTCACTGTTCTATTCCGAGAATTTTCAATCTTCAATTTTCTTGTTGGTTGAGAGGATATTTCTTGAAATTTTTATGGTTCTCATGGTCTCATTAAAAGGGTTAAGATGTATTGCAAGAATGATGATGGTTTTGTCCTTCAGTCGTTCGTAAGTCTTGTCCATTCATGGCTAACGGAATTGAAACACAACCACAAGCCACAAGGACTACCAAACAGATGATCCAGCTAGAAATTACCGTTGTAATTTGGACCCAAATTCTTGACATTGAGGCCCTTCTTGTGAAGTCCAAATTCACTAGTATTTTAGCTTTATGGAATCTTAACATCCAGTACCTAAATGGAAAGACGGAGGTCTAAAATTTGGCCCATAATGGCTGCTGGCCTGCAAAATTGAAAGCGCTGAAGTCTGTGCTTGGAATGCTCTCATAAGCCTTCAAGTCCCCGATTAGTTCAAAACACAAACTCTCTGGCGTTGGCTGTTTGGCTCGAATCATAAGTGGATTGAATGAGTTGGAATTCAAGTGGAAGATACGAAAGAAAAAAAATTGTAGAACTCTCAAGTGTCCATGACCTACGTCTAAAATCCAACTACGAAAGAATTTACTCTCGGAGAATAACAATAGCCTGACAATACTCCTCCTTAGTCATTAGAGGGAGAAAGAGAGTTAAGCCCATTACATATGACCCATCTATAACCCCATGAGTCGACATGGTGGTGAGAAAGGTCTATTCCCTCCTTTTACTGAGTTCGAACCTTGTAATAAAAAACAAGTATGGATCAAAGACGACGCTAAGACCCATCTATGTCACTTGTGAAACCCACGTGTTTGTCTTGAAATTGATGGGTGTGAATGCAAGTTTTACCCCCCCCCCCCCCCCCCAATATTACTTCCAGAACGTTGAATCAAGTGCAGAGTAAGCCTAGATTTTATCCCGGGACTCGAGACAGCAAGGTAAAGCCACCTACGTCAACATGGCACTGGAAAAAAGAAGAGAAGGCCGCTGCTCCCAGTACGCAAGAAAACTTTGTTCAAAAAAAAAAAAAAAAAAGAACCTTTATTTCGAGCAAACAAACAAGCTTAATGGTCTGTACGAGAATAGACTTTGAGAAACGAAAACTTCTTACGAATTTGGTTTGAATCCATAGAGAAGACTTTGTGCTATCTTTCAAAAATTTCACCCAAACTGCTTTTGCCATCATTAAACTGGTGGATTGCCTAAACAGCTGGAATAAAGATTTTCAATTTTTTTATTTTATTTTTAATAGAATAGAAGTCCTAAGTTCATGTTGGGTATATGGTGAAGGTCAAGTTCATGAGTGCTGTAGCGTAACTCAATAAGGATTAATTAGACAATAAATTAATAAAAAAAATTAAAGTGAATAGGAAAATGACTACGGTGAAACTAAAAAAAAATTCTTGTTTTGTTTCTCTATTTAGTTGACACATGCGTTAAAAAAAAAAAAAAAGATTCTTTTCTTTTTTTGTGTATAGTGGTCAAAGAGAGCAATTGGAGAGGGAAAAAAAAATTCATATTCTTTTTGAGGAATTCTATAGTAAAAAAACAATGAGTTTTCGTGCATAAAATATTAGAATTTTCTTTAGGATTGATTTTTTTGGTACTATAATAATAGAGAATTGTAGTGTTTAAAGTGATGATCTCATCAAGTATTGGGATTTGCAAAAATACAAAAATTTTACAAATTCTAAACTTTCGTAGTGAGACAAATTTAGCTATAGAGAAACTTGTATTACTACCAATATTTTTATTTTTCAAGTTTATAGAGAAATTTGAGTAATTGTATTGCTTTTTTAACTATAATGGATTATTTCGCAGTTAGTCTAGTGGTTTTTCTTCTACAATAAAGAGAATTTTCTACGTAAATTTAGTGTTTTTGTGATTGTTCTCTTGTAATTAATTTATTTTTTGGTCTTGATTTTTGTATGTGTTTGGCTTGATTATTTTCTTACAAAACATAATTTACACGAAGTGAAATTAAATTTACAATAGAAGTACCGTAGCTTTGATTGAAATATTTATATAAATTAAATAGAGAAATATAATTCAAAAACTATGATCAAATTGATAGTTTCGAATTATGCAATTTGATAACCGAGGATGGATTATTTATTTTATTACCATGATTTGTTTGATCCGATTGAATTAGTTAAACTCAAGCCAACCGCCAAGATTGATGATGCTTGAAAAAAGAACATAAAAAAGTTATTGAATCTATTAGACAGTGGATGAACAATAGATTGTTTACCATGTATTCAAAGAAGCATATATCTAAGAAGTATAGAAAAAAAAAAACAATAGAGAGTATGCATGAAAGAAAGATTTACAAAATGATTTTTTTTTTTTTTTAATTAAGAAGCTTGTGAATTTGAAATAGTAAGATGAAAAGTCTATTGTTGGACACTTGAATGACTTTCGGGATTTGATTAATCAATTGATGACTATAAAAATAGTTTTAGATGATAAGTTATAAGCATTATTGCTATTAGTGACTTTATTAGATAATTAAGAGACTTTGATTGTCACACTTGATGATTCTACTTTTAATAGTGTTCTATTATTGTGCATGATTAAAGATAGTTTGTTCAAAGAAATAAGGCGAAGTGAAGTGGTAGCAGATGAAGCACAAACACTTGCACATAGAAAAAAAAAAAAAGAAAAAAAAAAGGAGTATGAATTAAGAATTTAGTGGGTACAAAAAATTCGGAGACAAATCAAAAACTAATGGCAACTTTACATATTATAACCGTGAAAGAGAAGGTCAATGAAAAAAAAATTACAAGG
This sequence comes from Dovyalis caffra, assembly GCA_963924115.1. NCBI lineage: Eukaryota > Viridiplantae > Streptophyta > Magnoliopsida > Malpighiales > Salicaceae > Dovyalis > Dovyalis caffra. The sequence continues at coordinate 4,828,213 of CAWUPB010000850.1, forward strand.
CATGAAAAAAAAAGTAAGAAGAATTAAAGAATTAGAAAGAAGATAATAAGAACATCACTACAATATGAACTTCAAATTGAGATGTGATGATACTCTTATACAAAGAGAATAAATATATTATTATAGATCATTGCATTGAATTGGTTGTTGACTTAAAAGCTATATATCATACTCTTTTTTTTTTTTTTTTACTATTTACAAAGTAGGAGACTTTAGCATAACAAAGATGGGCAATAATGATTATACTAATGTTTTATGAGTTAGTGATATATGTATAAAGACATGTATAGATTATACATTAACTTTGAAGAATGTGTTGCATGTACTAAATTTACGCTTGAATCGATTTTTACTCGTGAATTAGACATTGTGGGATACTACAAAATTATTTTGGTGATGGAAGATGAAAACTCACGTGGGGTTCAATGGTTGTTGCTATATGTAATTTTTGTGATGAACTATACATGACAAAAATATAGTTGATCATACTTAAGAATAGTGCGATTAGACATAGAATTTCTTCAAAATTATGATCTAGACAACAAGTTCAAATAAATGAAAAAAAATTGACAAAGAAGTCTTGTGTTACTTTTGTTAAAGAAATTGCCACTTACATAAGAGTATTGAATAAAGAATACAGAGTTGATATTAAGCCAATTGTTGAAAATGATAATGATATGGAGAAAGGAAGCATTGAGTAGGAAGAGTAGGAACTTCCACTTTAGAATGTAGAGCATCAAATGAGTAGGTCTATTAGTTGGTATCATTCTTTTACCAAGAATTTCAATTCTAATAATGTCTTGTTAATGGACAAGAAGAAGCTAAATAATTTTCATAATATTCTAACTTATGATCTTACGATAAGGGTTAGAAATCAAAAGTTTAATTATTATTGATGTCATTGGCTTTGTAAGGTAATGAAAAATAAAGCTAATGATGCTAAGAATAATTCTTCAAGATAAAATCTTGCTGATATTTCGACAAAATTGATAGTGCATGAAAAGAATGGATTGTGTGTCAAAGTAGCTAACATTAATTCTAGATGATGAGTTGCAATTTTTTCTCATGGATTGGAAGGAGAGATTTGTTGGGTATATGTTTAAAGTCAAGCCATGAGTGGCCTTAATATAATCCAATAAGGATTTGTTAGAAAAAAAGAAATTAACTAGAAAAGAAATTAATTAGGAAAATAATTAAAGTTAAATAGGAAAAATACTATTGTGAAACTAAAAAGAAAAAAAAATTGTTTTTCTTTTTTTTGTGTTGTCTTCCTTTTGTGCATAATTGCCAAAGAGAACAATTGAAGAGAGAAGAAACAAAAATAAGAATTTTTTTTCTTTTTCTTTTCACAAATTTTATGGATAGAAAGCGAAAGATTTTTTATGCACAAAACATTAAAACTTTCTCTAGCATTGATTTTTTTTCATACTACAATTACAAAGAATTGCGGTGTTCAAGATGATAATCTCACACAATAATAGGCTTTGTAAAACAATAAAATTTTACAGATTTCGAACTTTCATGGTAAGACGAATTTAACTAAAAAAATAACTTGTGTTACTATTAATACTTTTGTTTTTTAAGTTCATAGAAAAACTTGAGTGATTGTATTGTTTTCTTGTTTATACTAGATTATTTCAAAGATCGTCATTTTGTTTTTACTCTATGATAGATATGATTTTTCACATAAATTTAGTGTTTTTATAACTGTGTTTTTGTGATTGATTTATTTTTTATTCTTGATTTTTGTATGTGTTTAGCTTGATTATTTTCTCACGAAACATAATTTACCTTTAAGTGGGATTAAATTCCCAACAATTCATGGTACATCAACTAACCACACCCTGCAGAGAAAACTTAAGCAAATTCTGACTTGAAACCCCAGGACAAGCAAGCAATTATATGGAACTGTAAATTCATTAGGTTCAGAATGTGGTTGCCTAGTGTACTAAGATGTTGATGTCCTTGTATTATTATCAAAAACTGCGATGGCTGGAGTTGATGACAGCTCAAATTGCCTAGAAAATAACTGAAAAGGAAATGCAACTCCACCTAAAACCTATAAATCTAAAATTTAATACCGGGTCTTCAACTTCTGCAATAGGTTCATGAACATGCAAATGTAGGTTCAAGGATAAGAGGCAAGCAAGCTTTAGCACATGAAGATGGATAAAATGATCATTATTCCATGATAGAGAAAGACACTTTCATCGTTAAACTCGAAAGCTGAAAAGCCCCCCTCCACCATCCCATAAACACCTGCTTGTCATAATTTCATTCAAAACAAAAATTTAAACAGTTTTGAAAAGACAAAAAGTAGGAATTTATGTCACTGAAAATAGCGTTTTGTCTCCCCATTTCTCTCTCTCATTTGCCCATGTGTGCTTTATTTCTAGAGCCTTGAAGCATAAGAAGAGATAAGAAAAGGTAAGCACTTAGTAGTTGCAACTGTTGCTGATAGGCATGTGAGTTACGCTCTTGGCTTTGACAGAGGTGGATGAATGCTGTTTGAAGTCTTCAACCGCCTACATTGTAAAGTGGCCAACAGCCCAACCTGATTAAGTGTAACAATAAAATATGCTTAATCATGGATAATAACCACATTAACTAGATTAAAAAACTACATAATTAAGGGAATTACTGCAAACCAGACAAAAAGCTGTCATGAGTCATGCACCGTATGTCCAATGCAATTCTGCATATAAAACAATATAAATTTGTTCCCTTCAGCTGAAGAGCATATTTAAAGCCGTAATGCACCAACTCCTACAGCTTGATTTTGATTGAAGGAATAAAATATTGACTATCAATGTATCATTATTTCTACAAACATCCAACGTGTTGGATTTGACGTTGTGCCAATTATACATAGTTGGATCTGAATCCAGAGCGGAAAAAAAGTCAGAATAAGTTGATCATAAGCATAAACTTGAATCTCAAAAATAAATAAATAAATTCCTGAAATGAACTCTGATGAGAGAAACATATATATAACCAAGCCCAATTATTTTCTAACTCAGTAGGATTGGGCAACTGCTAACTTAAGGAAGCCCGATGATATCATCATATAGCAACTTCTCTTATTAATATTTTATAAGCTACCTTATCGGTCGATCTCATGATAAACCTAAGACTCACAGGTTTCATAAAACTTCATAGAGCAATCAAGAAATACACTAAGATTGCATCACATCACAAATAAGGTCAGCATTGTCGGACTGCATATTTTTTATTCAACTTTTATAATTAAGGCTCTGTTGAAATGCATCTCCACAAATACGAAATAACAGAATATCATTACAGAAATACAATCTAGAAGCCTACTGCAAAAGATGTAGCAAAGTTATACAAAAGGGCAGCCAGCTTTGTGGATCCCGTTTATTAAAATTTATGTAAATGCCCATAGTCCGAGTTTCAAAAGCTCAAGGACCCTTTTTCTACATTTTCTTATAATCATTCTCTTTAACAAAGAACTTTTCTTAATGCCAACTAAACGGAGAAATGACTATTGTACTTGCCTGAGTGATGACATTTTTTTTTAGGATATATTACTATTTGAAGCAATTATATCTCATTTTTAGAGCTCAACTAATGATAATGATGATTAGATTATCCATCAGTTTATTTATGAAGATTATTAATGAATAAAGCCCTTTTAAGGCACGAATTAGGAAAACCTTACCCAATTTGATAATGAAATTGTAGCCCATAAAGGAGACCCAAAAGAAACTCACTTTTCGGAAGAGGGAGAATGTCTCATAGCCACAACAAAAAGGGCTTATAACCCTTGCAGGTGATGATTATAAAGAGCAAATCGCAACACTAATTCCCACACAAACCAGCTTTCGTACAAATAAAATCACCCTGAAACAGAAGTAAAAAGCATAGGACAATGACAGGGCTGGGCTCTTCATGCGGAGCATGCAAATTCCTGAGAAGAAAGTGCACAAGCGAATGCGTGTTTGCACCGTACTTCTGTTATGACCAGGCTGCAGCCCACTTTGCAGCAGTACACAGAGTGTTTGGCGCAAGCAATGTCTCAAAGCTATTGTTGCACCTACCAGTACACAATCGAGGTGATGCTGCTATCACCATATCTTATGAAGCATTGGCTAGGATGCGAGATCCTATATATGGCTGTGTTGCTCATATCTTTGCACTCCAACAACAGGTGTCTGCGGTGTTTCTCAAAGCGCCTGAATATTTGCACAGATCACCTAGAATATAAACAAGTTCTAGCTAAGAACATGAGTTTCTTATATTGTTTACCTTGTCTTGCAGATTGCCAGCTTACAAGAGGAGATAGAAATTCTTGGGAACCAGATGGCCAGTCTCCCAGTTAGTGTCGCCAGTTGTGGAAGTTCGCAAACAATTTCAAACCCGAATTGTGAGATGCTGTTTGCCTTCCAACAAGATGCCATGGACACGCAATACTATCAGAATCCACAATCTGCACAACTAAGCAATCCAGGATATACAACTGGGAACCAAACTTTAGACAGCCAAATGAATGTACCGCCTCCTCCTTTTTATGGATGGGAAGACCAAAACATTTTTTGCAACTCTCAGCCACGTCCTTTAGAAAGACTCCTCGAAGAAGCGGACAAGGAGATCTTCACATATTGTTCGTGGACGGACAGTGGAAACATCATAATATGAGAAGATCCAAAAGTCTGAGGAAAACGCACGTGGCAAGTCAGGATTGTGCAACAGATGTTTCATGGATCAATAAGGAAAATTTTGTGTTTGCATCTTTGTAATCTCTGTTATGTAGATAACAATGATTTCAAGGTCAGGGTGTGAGCTGCCAAGTAAGCAATTCCTGTCTTCTAAAAACATCTAACCTCACACCTGCAAGCAATCAAATAGATAAGACACGTCCAGAAAATTTCACTCGACTCTAGCAAAGACGATATCCCTTGCAGTTGGCAACACCACCAGCCATGAATCATAGAAATATTTAAGTGATTTGAATTATTCAATGGATAGATAACTTTTTTAATGCCACAAACATAAGGAGCTTCAAAATTAATTTCATAGAACCATCTAATTTTATCCCAGAAGTCAGAACACTAACTCAGATAAAAACAAATATCTCTAGTAGCTAGTACAAGATGGTGATCCAAGATCAAGGACAGATTCAGGTAGCAACCAAAACAGGACAAAAATGGGGGTACACGTATAGACTGCAATATGCTGCATGGGAAATCCAAACCAGACTGATTAGGCAGTTTGCAATCAGGTCTCAGGTCTCATGGTAACTAGCATGTATCTTTTGGTGTGATGAAAACAGAGCTACTAGAAGAAATCTTAAAACGAACCAAACATGAATATGCGAGGAATATAAAATGGTGTGCTCAATCCAAGAAAAAAGGTCCACAACCTTGCATCAAGTCACCAAACACATAAAAATACCATCTAGACAAAGTAGGCTTCATAAATGCAGTGCCTTTCCAAGTCATAAGATTGAACAGACGCAACTACAGTAGTTTCTAACTCTTCACAACAGCTACAGTTTGCTCTCTGGGACCAGTTTATCTACCTTCTTATGTTGGGAATACCCTTTTCACGGCCCTTCCATTAGAATGCAATAATTAGCCACAACCATGCTGTTCCACAAAATTATTGAGCTCATCCGCATATGCAATTATACAAATGCAGATCAAGCTATGATACCATTAAACATTACCTCAATATCTCATTAACAAATCACAAGATTAATAACTCTATATAAAAAAGATTCTAACCATTTAGTACTTATTTATACATACATATAGATGATAAAACTCTTAAGAATATAATAACTTCAATGTCGGAATTACACAAACTAATGCTGTAAAAGGAAATTGACCATAATAACAGGAGAAAAGTCCATGCTAGAATGACAACATACCTAAGCTTAAAGAAGAAAATTTTTCAATCCACTTTCTGCAAGGATGATTGCCTTCATTCAGATCTAGAAGTGGCTGGAATCCCTTGCGCAGAGAGGCATGGAGCCTCAAGCGGCATCCCACAGAGCATAAGCTGCAAATTTAGATTTTCTAAAAAGCACAGGTTTTGGAGAATCTTCCACTCCAGCATTCAGGCCGCAACCAACACGAAACCAGTGCATTTTACACTGAGAGATTTCGTAAGTCCACTCTTTAGCAGGTCTGAACCCAAATTATTCTAGAGATTTGTAGAAGGAACAAACGAAGAGGACTCTGCAGATTGCCCATGATTTGTCAATGACAGCAAGATCACAAGAGGTCCAAGCTAGGATTAAATAAGGCTTCCTTAACAAATGTGAGCTTGAAGAACATAAGAACTTTTCTGGTTCCATCTGGCAACAAATTTCCAACTCCCATTTAATTTTACTACAACTATGATTATAATAATAAAAGCATAGTTGTATCCTACTTTCATCACTCAGCGGAGCATCTTTGTATACCAAAACAAATTCCCACGCATCGGTACTGTTTCTTTCAGATTAATTACACTCGTAAGGGATTGGATGATGAAACTATTGCATAACCAGATAAAGTAACTAAAGCATATAATATAGATGCACAAGTACCGATGGACAGATAGACAGATTCAGGGCTACATGGTGAAATTTTCAACAGGCTAAATACAGCTTAGGTAAAATGTATTGGCACATAAATCTTCACCGCAATGATGTGCAAAAGTGATACTGATACAACAACTAAGCCTCCCAAAAGTGATACTAATTCGGATATATTAAGATGGTTTGACAAGTATTTAACACTAAGTGCAATTTAATTGAAGCACACCAGTTTTGAGAAAAATACGGCCAATTTTAAAACGAAGATAGGCATGCAGCTCAAAATATATCAAATCTTCTCTGTGGGGAAACTGGATGGCCTTAAGGCTTCAGCCGATACCTCACTCAGTAAAGTGTTTATTTATTTTATCAGTATTATTATTATTATTATTTGTGTGTGCGAGTGGGTTGGAGTAAACAGCAAAGTATAAGCAAATACACAACAGAAAACCTAACTTGATTGGCTCGTCAAGTTTATAGGCTTCAAATATGGACAATAGCCACCATTTCATTACTGTGTGCTACTGTACACTTGATTACTGAAACACAGCTATCCTTTGTGAAGACAACATTAAATAAGTACCACAATTACACGGGGCCAATGCGTTGCAACGCAAATGATGTTTTCCTGTAACATGGAAAACCACATAATTCTTCAACACAGTAATTAACTAGAGGTTATCCTCAATTGACTGATTCACTGAACGTAAAATTCATTCAGTTCAATATCCCATGTTCCCCTGACTACACCAATTGATAATTCTTTAGATTAACGACTTGGCTTTCAATAAAAATGATTCATGGACTGCATAACCAAAATAGTTCATTCCATGCTGGTCAAATAGGAACCTCTTCATTTGCGCGTCAGCATAATCAATGGAATGGTCGTTGTAAGAAGTTGACCTTGGTTCTTCATGGCACTCATCCTCTCCATTCATCATATAAACTACAGTTATGAAACAGAAAAATAGATTATCAGTAAGCAATTAAAGCAAAACGATGACAAGAACGTTTGTGAAAGACACTAACCTGTCTCAAGAGCACCATTCTCTGGCATTCTGGAACATCTTTAACCATGGGCTAGGACCTTTCTTGTCCACATTCCACTGTGTCGGGTACCAAGGAAACTGCCACATCAAGAAGCAACGCTCGGGATGAGGCATCATTGCAAGATGCCTCCCATCAGGAGAACAAATTGCTGCAATTCCTAAAGGAGAGCCATTGACATTGAAAGGGTAAACTTCTGTTGGATTCCCATCATCATCACAATATCTTACAGGGGCCAAGTTTGAATGAATCAAACGATCAAGTACACCATCATCAGGGAAATACGCTCTTCCCTCACCATGAGCAGCCCATACACCCAATGTGCTACCCTCCATTCCTTTGAACATGATAGCAGGCGAGTCCTCTATTGTCACACTTGTAAAGCGGCATTCAAACCGACCAGATTCATTGTGAACAAACCTTGGTTGTGATGAGTCCCCTCCAGTACCAAACACGCCCCCAACTTGGGGGCCTGGGACCCAACCCAGTAGAGCCATGAGCTGACACCCATTGCAAACACCAAGACTAAAAGTATCTGGCCGCTTGTAAAACTCTTGAAATTGATTCAAAAGAGGCTGGTTAAATCGTATGGAAGCAGACCAACCTTTTGCAGAATCAAGTACGTCTGCATAGCTAAAGCCACCCACAAACACAATACCACGGAAATCGTGTAGAGAAATAACTCCATTCAGGAGGTCTGACATTGTAATGTCCCAGGGTTCAAAACCAGCAGCATAAAAAGCTGCAGACATCTCTCTATCTCCATTGCTACCTTCCTCTCGAATAACAGCTACTTTTGGTTTCAAAGCTGCAATCAAATATTTCTCATCTGTAAAAGAAGGAGTGAAGGACAATCTCCAGGTAGGTTCATGCCTAGACTTCAAACCTTCCTTTTCTAAGTCCACACAAGAAGCTAATCTTTGAAACTTCTCCAGCTGGAAACTGGTTTCCTCCCATGTGTCTCTAAGGAAAGAAGTTTCCTCCTTTAAGTGAGTTACCCCATCAACTTTCAATTCTATCAAGGGTGAGGCAGTCACTTGTCCAATGATCTCGCCAGAAACCCCAGCAATGTTGAGCTTTTGCATTACAGTGTCCAAGTTCTTTCTGCTAACTTCGAAAACAAGACCAAGCTCTTCTGCAAAGAGTGTCTCAAAGAGGCTCTCCCTTTTGAAGTCAAGTCCAAAAGAATACCACAATTCCCAGCAAATGCCATCTCTAGGGCACAGACCAGTAGCCCACCATCGCTAATATCATGACCAGAAGAGATTATATCGTCTGTAAGAAGATCCTGTACACTCTCAAAAGCTTTTTTCAGGTAAGAAACATCATCAATGTCTGGGCAGTCATCACCAACTTGGTCAAAAGCCTGAGCAAGTGCAGATCCACCCAACCGCCTCTTTCCCTTGGCCAAATCAATGTGAACCAGTACCCCCTCATCTCCTAACTTCAGATCAGGGGTCACTGTTTTGGTTATGTCAGGGCAAGTGACATATGCACTGATAACAAGATTTCCGGGGGCCTTAACAACCTCACCACCTGCATGGGCTGCCATGGAGAGACTGTCCTTGCCCCCATCAATAGCAATGCCGAGTTCAATCATAGCTTCTGAAAGAGCTGTGGCAGCATCATACATGTCAGCTCCTTCCCCATCCAGCTTGGCAGCATACATCCAATTCCCGCTTGCCTTAACATCAGAAAGCGAAGTTACCTTTGCCCAAACCAGATTTGTGAGAGCTTCTCCAACAGCCAATCTCGCCATTGCCTTTGGATTAACCAGACCTTTGATAGGTTGTTCCCCAATGGAACAGGCACCTCCAGTCAAGTCAGTGTAAGTCTGAGCAATGACAGCAACATCAGCAAGTGTAATTTGCAAAGGACCAACAGTTTGTTGTTGTGCTACAAGACCTGTGACACACCTATCCACTTTTGTTGTCAAGAAACGTTTCGAACATACAGATGGAAGTCTTAATACCCTCTTTAAAGCATCCATCACTGTGATCCCTGGAGCAATATCAAGCGGCTCTCGTGCAGGAACCACCCGATGAAACTCAAAGCTTTTTTGAGGCATGTCCCCAAGAACTTTCTCAAGCTCGAGATCCACAGCAGGAGGAGGAGGAGGGAGTCCATTTGAACGACATTTCTCAATAGCTGAACTATCAACCAAGACAACACGTCCCTCGCCACTGATTGTTCCAATAACAGCCATCGACACCCTTTCCCTTTTGCAGATTGATTGTAAGAGGTCACGGCTTTCAGCCTTCACCAAAATTGCATCTTGCTCCTGATACTCTGCACCCCATATCTCCAAGACAGACATTGTGTGATCACCAACAACAATTGCCCGGATGTCAATTTGAGCACCCTTTGGATATATAATTTCCTTAACAACATTACAGTTTCCACCAGCTCCCTGATCATGGATACTGATGATCGGATTGTTCTCCCCCATCTCAATGCAGGAACGAACTACACGATACAGTTTCTGTGACATCTCAGCATCTCCACGCTGTACAGCATTAAAGTCAAGATCTGCATCATTCTGGCCACTCACCATGCTTGATGCAGCCCCACCTCCCATTCCAATTCGATAAGCAGGACCTCCAATCTTTACAACCAGCATGCCAATATCAGGTTCCCCTTTCATTATGTGGGTGTGATCAATTTGCCCAATGCCTCCACTGAACATAATTGGCTTCAACCATTCCCGCCTATCCCCACTGGGAAGTCGCATCCCAAAAGTTCTAGTGTAGCCCTGAATCAAGGGCTCCCCAAATTTGTTTCCATAATCTGATGCGCCATTGCTAGCATCAATGAGAATCTGCAACGGTGACGCTAAGTTTGAAGGGTATGCAAATGAATGGTCTTCCCATGGTGCATTCGACCCCTCAATGTTCAGATTCCCCACACAGTAACCAGCTGTAGATGCAACAACAAAAGATCCCCTACCTGTTGCATGAGTATCCCTGATTCGACCCCCTGCACCTGTCTCTGCCCCAGGGTAAGGAGCCACTGCACATGGGAAATTATGAGTCTCAGCTGTAAATAAAATATCAAGGTCGCGGTTAGTTGCATTTAAGGGACATGTCGAACCAGGCTGAACTGGCCGCAATTGCTTCACAGGGAAGCCTTTGATTGCACTCGAGTTGTCCTTGAAACCAATGACAGAATTATTTGGATTCGCCTGCAAAGTGCTTTTGACGATCTGCATAAGAGTTCTATTCATGGGCTGTCCATCTATAACAATCTTCCCAGTGAAAAACCAGTGCCTGCTGTGCTCACTATTAGATTGTGCAATGTCAAACAATTCCACGGTTGTCGGATTCCGCTTGATGTCCTTGAACAGCCTAGTATAATACTGTAAATCTTGCTCATCAAAAGCAAGCCCCATCTCCTGATTAATCTCTTCCAACGCTTTTTCCCCCTCTCCATGACAGGAACATGTCTAACTTCCTCTGGAACTACACTAGTATCAAAAGATGTAAGCTTCTGAGTATAAACACACTCAGTCATTCGATCATGAACCATTGCAGCAAACTCATTGATTTGATAATCTTGCAACACACCCTTACTGTACAGCAGGTACCTCCTCGATCGTTCCAATCTAGTCACCTCTGTCAACCCACAAGCATGACAAATTGATACAGCATTCGCAGACCAAGCTGTAGTGAAAGACAACCTAGGCCCAACCTCAACTATCACAGCATTCACTCCTTCCTTCATCTTCTTCTCAAGAAAGCTTGCAGTCCCCAAATTCTCTGGCTCGTACGTTTCTTGTAGAAGCCACCTAAGAACCCCAAGCTTCTGGCTTGAAATCCCAGACTGAATACCGATATTAAAACACTGCTCAGTTTGCAAACCAACGATCTTGTTTGAAACTTTCGTTTGAACAGACTTAAGTAATTCAAGAGTTGCACTCTCTTGAATCAATGGAATGCGATAAAAATGAATTAGTTCTTGAACAGGCTTTTCAATCAAACTCGCTTGCTCATCAACAGAACTTGTCACACCCCCAGAAACCAAAGCTCTAGGCTTTGATTGCAAACGACAACTCAATGAAACACCCCTTCTATTAGACACAGCAAACACAGGCTTATGATTACGAAGCGTCCCCCGCAGCAATTGATTTCGTCGATTAATAAGCAAATCTCTCTGGACAAACAGAGTTTGCCTATTGGTTCCCTGTAATAGAATTCCAAAAAGAGCACAAATCATAAACCACACACAGAACACAAAAATAGATTTCGGCAGAATTAACGAGAAATTGAATCCTAGAGAAGAACAGGAATGAGAAAAATATAACTGAATATTTTATTCTTCAAACAACAAACAAAAGCAGTGATCATAGAAAAAGAACTTACACACAAGAATTCCGTTGCTGCTGTAAGTTCTCGAGCACCCGCCATTAGGCTGTACCTGTAAAATTTTATCAGACACAACACAGCACAGAGACACGGTATAGAGGCAAGGGTTTTGTGTGCGTATAAAACCCTACTCGCAGACTAAAGCTAGGGAGAGGCTACCTATTTCTCTTTTAAAAAATATTTTAAAAAAGCATAATGACAGAACAATAACCGACAGTAAAAGGATATTTGATAACCTATTTAATTAATTTAAAAAATTAAATTACAGTATTTAGTATAAAAAATTTATTTGATACCTAAACAGTCTTGTATTAAATTTTATTTTCAGTCAAAATCTATTTTCTTTTTATTATCATATTTAGTTGAAAGATTTTTAAAATCTTTCAAATATGATTTTATTGTATTTATATATTTTTGTAACTTTAGATATATAAACCAACTAAAAAACAATATCTAATATCCTTATTGTTAAAACAGAAGAAACCTTTTTCATTATCAGTGTTATCATCACGAAATCTAAAACCCCAATTAATATTATCTTAGAACATGTTTAATTTTTTATTAATAATTATTTTTATTGAATTTATTTTTATTTGTTTATTTTTATTGTACAAACAAACATATCTATGTATATATTTTTATTTGTATTAAAAAATATCTTGTTACAATTACAAGGTTAAAATTATCATATATATAGCCTTAATATATTCTGCAACAATACTTATCAAACAAACTTATTAGATTCAGTAAATACTAAATAATTTATCATAAATATATTCAGTATTTAAAATTCAATACTTATTAGTTCAACACTTAATTTTCAGTTCTATTAAACACTTCATTAGTCTTCTTCTTTGACAAAAATTGTGCTATTAATTTTCGTTCTAATGACAAATTTACCCTTACCCTCAAAGCAACTCTCGTCTGAATCAAATTTTTTGTCTCTGCAATTAGAATTTTTTTTTTTCATTTTTCTTTTAATGCCGTCGAGCTTTCTTACCAAGGAAAATCTTTTTCGTTTCATTCTTCAAGTTGATTTTTTTTCCCATATACCAGTGATTTTACGATAGTAGTAAAATTCTTTTTATACACACTTACCGACTCGTGCGAATTTTTAATTTATATTTTTTTTACAAATTATAATTAAAATTTAAACAATTCAGAACAATGTCGCACTTAATATATGTAAAATTAGATGAAGTTTCTATATTCGTTATCAACAATATATTTTATTAGCTTAGACTCCATGGTTGTTTACATTAATTTTAAAAATATAATTCAATATCATCAATAAGTTATTTGTCTAATAAAAATGAGTTTGTTTTTAAACGAATCAGAATTCGAATTTTAAAATCATATTCGTTAAAAAAAAATTAAACCTTATCATTTATACCTGAACATAATTAGTTTTATTTCAAATGTGAGATTAAAATATCTGTAAAAACCAAAAAATAAATACCTAAGCAATACATATTTAAGAAATCTACATTTCTCCATGTTTAATTATTACGGCTTATATTAAGTTAATCTCTCGTGTTTATTGTAATAATCAAATAAATTATTTATAATGGTAATTTTTTAGGCTGACTTTTTCTTTCACAGATAACTAACCACTGCCATATATATATATAAAAGTTCACAATTAAATATTGATTTTAATGAATAATTATGTAACTTACGAATAATGATTATATAACATTCATAACTAATTGTTTATATCAAATGAATATTTAAACCTCAATAACACGTCAATATATACCACTTTAAATTCACAACAACAAAAAATCAAATTAATTTAGTAAATCGGTGGTTTAATTAAAATTTTAATTTCAACTCAAATGATTATATTGATTATGTATTGCACTTTTCTATAAAAAAAATTATTTAAAATATACCAATGAAGTTTTTAATTAAATTTTAAGATACTGACTCAATTAGCTGTGTGATTTTATTAAAAAGTGCTGTAAATCTTTGACTTAAAAAATATTTTTACAGGATGTTCGTGCATTTAGAAGGAACTAATAGGTTTTTCACGCTACGCCATGGGTTTTTCTTTTTTATCTGATAGTCTATGTTATATTATTAATCAATTAAAATATATAAAATTTAAAATAAAACAAAAAAAAATTCTCCTAATTTTATAATTTTCAATACAAAAAGTATTTAATTTATTCTTCTTTGTGTTTTCATAAATTTTTTAATTAAAAAAATATGATTTTTATTGTTTAAAATTGATCTTTTCGGTTTATAGTTTTTTATAAAAACTCTCATCAAGTTAATTTTTTATTCTTTTTTATATAATTTGATTTGTTAAAATATATAATTTATTTTTTTCTATGTAAAGATTTTCGGATAAGGTTTTTTCCAATAAATAATCAATTAAAAATTCATTCTAAAGTATAAAAACATGATGTATATATTTCATAATCATCGATCCGTATAGAAAGCCGAACAAAATAACAATTGTTTGTCATAATTTTCATATCCAATTCAATAATAAAATAAATTGTTAAAAAAAAAGGTAAAAGCCAAAAAAGAAAAAAGGCAAGCATGTGTTCTTGGTCCATTTAGGGACCAAAATAAATAATGATTGGTTTTTCACAATTTTTCCATATAATTTAACAATAATAAAAATTTATCAGTGAGGAAAAAAAGTAAGCATGTGTGCTTGGTCGTCTAGAGACTAAAAATATCTATCAATAATACGAGTAATCAATATGGAACACAACGTTAAGCTCGCATACGAATGTCAAAAAAAAAACTCGAAAATCACAAAAATACCACATTTATCTTAATGAATAGTGCAAATAAGTGTATATGGTAAATAATGAATTATCATTCTACTTTAGCTTTTTTTTTAATGATCAAAGGTCAATGTTTCTGTACATTCCTCTATTATTATTATTATTATTATTATTATTATGCTTAAAGGGTTCCTTTATTTATTTATTTATTCTGTCCTAATTCAACAATGTGCATCATATTCTTGTCGCCATCACTTCTTCTCATCACACATTCCTGCGACATGAAATTTTCATTAATAGATATTTTGATTCCTATTTTAAAATTTTTACATTGGTCCTTATGTTTTATTTTCTATTACAACAAATCCTTAATTGGAATTTTTTAGTCATCCTATTTTACAATAAAGCTCTCAGTATCAAATCGTAAATTTGATCAAAATTAGTGAAATAATTTAAATAGATCGATCGAGAAGATGAAAGGTAAATGGATCTAATTAGGTATGTCCATTTAAAAAATAAAAATTTATTTCATATAATATCATGTCTATTATGAAAATAATCTTTCAATTTTTTTCTTTGTAAGAAATTATTTCCATGATTATAACTTAAAAAAATAGAAAAATAAAAAAGAAAAGAAGGAATCAAATTCATAATAGAGATATAATATCAAAATGATATATCCATGATAATATGAGAAATCCAAATAAAAATAAAAGAAAAACTGCTTTTTCTCGAAAAAAATTCAAGGACTAAATTGTATTAACTGTAAACTACTATGCCCAAAAAACTTTCTAGCTAAAGACTTATGTGTAAGTATGATTAAATAGAGGGACCAAAATTATTTTTTTAGAGACCAAAGAAATATTCATTTAATAACAATTTATAATATAGAAACTAATACGTGTCGCTTTTTAAGAATGCTAATAACATCAACTGACATAAAGATGATATAATTAGAAAATATATACAACGTAGATGATTCATATTTAAAAATAAATAAAACACACTTTTAAAGAAAAGAAAAAAAGTAAAAATATGTACGAAATCATTAATCCATTTAACAAATACCAGCCAAAAACATGGGATACCTTACAGAGCTCTGTTTTGGTGCTTTTGGATCTGATATTATAACGGACAGTACGTGGCACATTCCGCTACTGCCATATATCATTGCCTTTTTGAACAAACTTTTTTTTTTTTCCGTCGCAAATTCAAATCCTTTTGTCAAAACTCAAAACCAGAGAATTCAATTTACTCAAGAACAATATTTGACCTTAATCGGTCAATCTTTCACCTTCGATCATAAAACAATACGTACCAAACGTAGAGTCTTTCTTTCAATTTCCATGTTAATGCATCATCAATTCTGTAACACGGGTCATTTCTTCTCCTTCACGTCTTTTTCCGCTATATATGATATGGGAACTCGGATTTTTCTCTCTCCATTGTTGAATCTCTTTTGATAAGGCCTATCAATGATTATGGGCTTTCCACTGTTCTTGGTACCATGTATATATATTATCGATGTATGTACAAGTAGTTGCGTTTCATGCAAGGACCAATTAAAATGACTTTAATAAATTAATCACGACTATTATAAAGCAAAGGATATTTTTTAAAAAATCTACATGAATTGTTGATGCGTTTGTTTATAAAAACTATTTAAACTATTGAATTAATTTTTACTATAATTCAAATGAACTAAAATTACACACCCAAAATTTCATTAGATTAGGATGTTTTGTTGTTTCTTGAGTTAGGTTGCCTAAACAAAAGAATAGCTCAAAAATATTTTTTTTAGGGTTATGCTCATTTAAAAAAAAATTCGTAAATCATGCATAATATATTGATAAATTATAAATTAATACTTTTTTATACTAGTATTATTATCAGTAAGTCTCATTTCAGCAGTAATTGCAATATTTTATGTACATTTTGAAAATTCATATCCTTAAATTTAATAAATAAAAAACAAATTTGAACAGTTTTTTATTTAAATACAAAATGCAACCCATCTGGGCTAGGCGTGCTAGGCCCGTGTGATCGGGCCTAGACCCCTTGGCCCAGGAGCGTCTGGCCCAAATAAAAAATAAATAAATAGAAAACATAAGAAAGGCAGGCAGACAACGTGCTGGCGGTCTATAGCTACTCCGGCAATTCTTTGGTCGCCAGCAAAACGAGCCCAATGCCGTCCTTTGCATCCTTTTCTCCCCAAAACAACTCAAAATCGTCCCTTCAACCTCCATTAACTCACCACCAACCTGAAAACCAATTCTAATCCTAGTTAAAACCTCTAAAAATCAAGTTAAAGTTTCCAAATCATATACCGTTTTTCGGCAACCAAATACCATAGTATGGGCATAGAACAGTTTCACTCGTCAGTACATATCCGATAACACTTCATATGACCGAACCTTTGTCGAAAACTTGAGATTTCTCTAGTTTCTCTCTCCTTTAATTCTCTCTTCTCTTTTCTAATCAATGAAGTCAAAAACTATTTTGGAATTTATATTTTTATAAAGGGGTGAAATTCAATATAAGAAACATTAACAAAAAAAAACGTAAAAATACTGTATTCTTTTTCTTTTTCTTTTCTACTGTACTCATTTTACTGTTGATTGACTGTTCAAAGCCCATTTTCTTCTCCAGCTGTAACTAGATTGTAACCTACACTTTTATAGCTCGGATACAATTAAATAAACAAAGACAATTGGTATTTATGAATTAAGCTGCAATTAATAATTTAAGTGATTTATAGGTGGATTAACACTTGTTGTGACAGTTATCCACTATTTGCTAGTTTAGTTTATTTAAGATTTTACGTTATTGTTTATGAAGTTCGTATATACAAACCAAACTTGCTAGTTTATTATGCATATATTGAATTTGCTAATTGAGTTTTTTTGTCACTTATGATTAATCTTGAAATTTATCCTTCATATAGTCTTTCACTACTAACAAAAGGTTCAAATGAATTCAAGTCATTCATTTACCAATTTCTTAAGTTCAAATTCTAATAATGAAAATAATTGTGTCATCAATAACATGAAGTTTTATAATTACATTACATATGCTGCCGATAAATCATGCATACACACTAATAAAAAATTCGTACAATTACATTGTAAAAAAAAATACAAACAATTACAATGATTAAATCCAAGTGATTAGTACAAAATAGAAAACAATCGAAAGGATTACAAAAACAACATTAATCGTAATACTCAATACCTATAACTTAACGTTCATTTTGCAACATTCAACAATAAATGCAAAAATAGAAAAAGATAAAATAACAATCAATCAACACTAAGCATAGCAATATTTTTTTTCAAAGAAAAATCCAAACAAACTCTCTCTTACATCCATCTCCATGAACAATTTTCATCACTTGAACTACAAAAAGCAACACGTACAAATCGTGTCACTTGACAAAAATCAGTATAACAAAATATTGTAAGCTAACTTATGATGAATGAAGGGCTAATATTTATGGATTAAAAATAAAGAGTTGAGATAAGAGGAAAATACAAACGCATTTGCCTAGAAAGCCAAGACAACACCACGAATAATAAAAACACTTAATGGACAAAAAGCAACAGTTAAAGGAACAAAAAACTTGAGTGCACGCCCACAATAAAAGGTGTCTTGACATACACTTAAATGAAGAGTAATAATAAATTTTGTTTTAGTGTCTTTGTTAAAGTCTTCAACATCTTTGGAAAAAAAAAAAAGCCAAAAAGTTATAGGAACTTTAATAGAAAGTAGTTTTGAAAAACAAAACCTAAAATTTATATTACGCTTCAAGTATTTATAATTTAAAAATTAGTCAAAATTTTTTATACGAAACAAAAAGCGATAGTATTTTCAGTTTAATGTTCTTTTGCTTTTGTGTTGCCAGCAATAGCTTTAGGTCAACGTTCTTTTTTCTTTTTTCCATTGCTAGTAGTTAAGTTTAGACCTAAACAGAACTATTAAAACAAAAGAGAAATATACAATTAAAATTAGAATGAATTTAATCATTGGAAGCAATAGAATAACTGTTAAAGAAATATTAGAATGAGATTGTCTTTTCCCCTTGGATCAAGTTTTAAAAAAGAACCAATCAAATGAATAGTGTAATTCATCTTCGAGATATTCATGTTCTAATCAATAGCTATATAAAATTATTTAAAAATTTAATAAATTTAGCTGAAAAAAGCAATCTTATCCAAGATTTCAAAATTTCTCAGTCAACAAAAAAATGAAATTCAAAATTTTTCATTCATATATTTGAATTCTCAAGTTCATAATATTTTAACAAGAAAAAATCCTAAATAAATTTGCTTAGCTTTTACCCATATAGCATTTTAAGGGAGTAGAGAAAGAAGTACAATGACATTGTCAATTTTTACGAACACAAATCTATAAATCTCAAAAAAAAAAAAAAAAAGGAGTAACAATGCTTCGTAAAAAAGCAACTACCAAATCACAAAATCAAAATTTTGTCTTTCACTACTAACAAAAGGTTCAAATGAATTCAAGTCATTCATTCACCAATTTCTTAAGTTCAAATTCTAGTAATGAAAGTAATTGTGTCATCAATAGCATGAAGTTTTATAATTACATTACATATGCTACTAATAAATCATGCATACACACTAATAAAAAATTCGTACAATTACATTGTAAAAAAAAATTCAAACAATTACAATGATTAAATCCAGTGATTAGTATAAAATAGAAAACAATTGAAGGGATTACAAAAACAATATTGATCGTAATACTCAATACCTATAACTTAACGTTCATATCGTAACATTCAATAATAAATGCAAAAATAGAAAAAAGATAAAATAACAATCAATCAACACTAAGCATAGCAATATTTTTTTTTCAAAGAAAAATCCAAACAAACTCTCTCTTAAATCCATCTCCATGAAAAATTTTCATCACTTGAACTACAAAAAGCAAGACGTGCAAATCATGTCACTTGACAAAAATCAATATAACAAAATATTGTAAGCTAACTTATGATGAATGAAGGGCTAAGATTTATGGATTAAAAATAAAGAGTTGAGATAAGAGAAAATACAAATGCATTTGCCTAGAAAGCCAAGACAACACGACGAATAATAAAAACACTTAAGGGACAAAAAGCAATAGCTAAAGGAACAAAAAACTTGAGTGCATGTCCATAATGAAAGGTGTCTTGATATAAACTTAAATCACGAGTAATAATAAATTTTGTTTTAGTATCTTTGTTAAAGTCTTCAAGATCTCTCGGAAAAAAAAAGAGCCAAAAAGTTCTAGGAACTTTAATAGAAAGTAGTTTTGAAAAATGGAACCTAAAAGTTATCTTACGCTTCAAGTATCTATAATTTAAAAATTAGTCAAAAAATTTTATACGAAAGAAAAAGAAATAGTATTTTCGGTTCAATGTTCTTTTGCTTTTTCGTTGCCAATAATAGCTTTAGGTCAACGTTATTTTTTCCATTGCTAACGATTAAGTTTAGACTCGAACAAAACTATTACGACAAAAGAGAAATATACAATTAAAATTAGAATGAATTTAATAATTAGAAGCAATAGAATAACTCGTTAAAGAAATATTAAAATGAGGTTGTCTTTTCCCCTTAGATCAAGTTTTAAAAAGAATCAATCAAATGAATAGTGTAATTCATCTTCAAAATATTCTTGTTCTAATCAATAGCTATATATAATTATTTAATAAATTTAATAAATTTAGCCAAAAAAAGCAACCGTATCCAAGATTTCAAAATTTCTCGATCAACCAAAAAATGAAATTCAAAATTTTTCATTCATATATTTGAATTCTCAAATTCATAATATCTTAACAAAGAATTAAAACTTTCTATTAGGGCATTAAAGAAACACAAAATCCTAAATAAATTTGCTTGGCTTTTACCCATATAACATTTTAAGGGAGTAAAGAAGTACAATGACATTGTCGATTTTTATGAACACAAATCTATAAATCTAAAAAAAAAAGGTAACAATGCTTCGTAAAAGAGCAACTACCAAATCCCGAATCAAAACTTTCACAAAACTATTCACCTCTCTTCGATGTTATTCTCTTATCAATATGACTTTAAAAAACAGAATCGGCTCCAAGAAAATTCATAGATAAAAATTAAAAAATTTGATCTTCGAAAAAAAATATATCCTACTATATGATTCTAGGTTCAAGGTGTTTCCCTCCTTCATCTTTAGTTGCAGTGATTCCGCAAAAAAGAAAAGAAAATTTAAATTTTTAAAAAATAATCTATCAAATAAATAGCGTACTTTAATTCTAAAATATTCATGCTTAGCTATATAAAATTAGTTAAAGATTTAATGAAATGAACTAAATAACCAATTGTTATATACAAGAATCCAAAATTTCTTAGCAATAACAACAAAAAATGAAATTTAAAATTTCTCATTCATATATTCAAATCCTCAAATTTACATTATCTCAACCGAAATTAAAACTTCCTTCAAAAGCATTAAAAAAAGACAAAATCCTAAAGAAATTTGATTGACATTTACACTTATAACATTTTAAAGGAGTAGAGAAGCATATAAACCTACAAAAATATTGATATTCCCAATTTCTACAAACACAAATCTATACATCTCAAAAAAAAGCAACTATTCTTTGAAAAAAAAAACCACCGAAGGCATCAAATCACAAAATCAAAACTTACATAAAAAATTATATCAATCGACATAAAAAACTGGATCAACCTCGAGCAAATTTAGCAAAAAATAATTAATAAAATTGATTTTCAAATAAAAGTACATTTTACGATATGATTATGTGTTCAAAGTGCTCCATCTTTCCTTCCTCATCTTCAATCGTTACGATTCCATGGAAAGAAAATCAAAATTAAACTTATAAAAATAATCAATCAAATGAATAGTGTATCTTTCTTTCAAAATATTCATGTTCTAATCATTAGTTGTATAAAATTAGTTAAGAATTTAGTGAATTAAACTAAAATCCCAACAACCATATCTAAGAATCTAAAATTTCTCAACAATAACAACCAAAAATGAAATTTAAATTTTCTATTCCTATTTTCGAATTCTCAAATTTAGTCTCTCAACTAAGAATTAAAACTTCCTTCTAGAGCATTAAAGAAAGACAAAATCCTAAATAAATTTCCTCGACATTTACCTTTATAACATTTTTTTTTAAAAAAAACATAGAAGTACAAAAAACCTACAAACACAATGACATCGTCAATCTCTACAAACACAAATCTATAAATCTCAAAAAAAGTAATAATGCTTCATAAAAGATCAACCACCAAAAGGCATCAAATTACAAAATCAAAGCTTGCAACAAAAAACCATTCACCTCTTTTTAGAGCTAGTCTCTTATCAATCTCACATCAAAAAATAACTCAGCCCCAAGAAAATTCATTAAAAAATAGTTAATAAAATTGATTAAATAAAAATGTATTTTGCTATATGATTCTATGTTCCAGGTATTAATTTTTAGCTTGCTTGTTTGGATATCATTTGGCATAATAAAAGTAAAATACTATCCTTACATTCGTGAGGATTCATACAAAATAGATCTCCGATAGTTTTTCTATATTTTTGTTCGTTGTTTAATAATGGTTCTAAAACTATATAGCATAGACAATTCCTCAATCTCCGAAGGAATATAACCAAAACCGAAAAAACAATCAATAATAAATTATTGGTTGAAAGTGGCATAACCACTTTCAAGAAAGGATAAGAAGATTCGCGCACTCAATAATGTTTATAAGCTAATCATACCTAAAAGAAAATGAAATAATTTGTCGACAAAACAATCAAAAGCAAAAGCTGGTTCTTTCGATCGTTCATGAGAGTTTTTACCTCCAACTAAAAAATTTCTTCCTTTGTATCTCTCAAAAAAAAAATAAATCAATAATGCTTGCTATACTACACCATCATTGTTTAAATTTTTAATGGTTAGTAGAGTATCACATACATGGATTTAAAAAGAAAAGAACAGTCTTAAATCTTGAACGCCTAAACCTTTTTTTACCAAAACAAAAAAGCTAAAAAATTTGGTGACTTATAAAAAAAAAAAAAATCAAACAACTTCATAGATTTTTTTAAAGAAGAAAAAAAATTTGGATTGAAAGAGATTTCATATGTAAAAATCAATCACAATAACCTTCATGGTAACCGATTCTTGAATGTTTGAGTAAAATTCAAGAATAATCTATTTCTACGAAATGTATGTTTCTCCGAAACTAAGCAAACCACACAAACAATGACAGAAAATAAAACAAAAAAAGCTTTGACATGCATGAAGTACAAAAATTAGTATATAAAGAATCAAACAATTCAAAAAAATAAAAACAAAAAGAGCACAAAAGACATATTTTTTAACGACGAAACATGATTTTTTAAACAAAATAAAAACAAACAAACTCAAAAAAAAATAATAATAATTGAACCAAACTATGTTTGGTTGAAAACCACAATTATCCAGGACAAAGAAGCTTAAAGTCGGCGAGAAAAGAGCCAACAATTATGAACCAAACTATAATGGATATTGTTGCCGGTGATTTTGCTCGTGAAGACAATTTGGCCTACACTTATCACATTTTCTTTTTATATGTTTGTTTTCTTTTTATTTTCTTAGGCCACATTTCATATCTATTAAGAAAATAACAAATAAAAAGAAATTAATCAAAGAGGATCAAAGCAAATAAAAAATGCATGTCCCGTATAGAATGTGCGCATAAACTATGAAAAAAAAGATGGAGGCTAAGAAGAGTGAGAGAACAATAATTATCTTATATCTATTAAATGAAGGGCTAGAATTTAAGGATTAAAAATGTAAGATTGAGATGAGTTGAAAAAAAAAAGGATAAAGATAAGGTTTGTCTTTGTGTCAAGTAACCATTGGCTATGTAGATTATAATTTTATCCTATCCGAATGAAAATATCCAAAAAGTTCATAAAAACAACCAAACAATTGGAAAGAGAAAGTGGAAAAAGCAAGAAACAATTAAACGACAAAAAAGCAACAAAAGGTAAGCAATAAAAGAAATAGAAAATCTGGATCTTTTCCATAATAACCAAATAGCAACACAACCAAGGATATGACAAAGAACAAAAGATCACCGCTAGTTCGCGATCTACTAACAAAAAAATTGATTCCATTTAAAACCAATAAAAAAATTATGAAAACTAACAAAACGAAGCTCACTTCCAATAATAAACATAACAATATGAGATGATCCAACAATCAAGATGTCAAGAAAATGAAATGATGTTTGAAAAAAAACACGTGGGCCCTTCATAAACATAAGGTTGGACATATAAAAGAAGAACAACAACGAAGAAAATATATAAAAAAAAGAGATTAGACATCAAAATTTATGGTGTGGTAATAAAGAATGAGGGAAAAAGACCAAAAAGGCAATTATACAAACCCACCCAATTAAAGCAGACAGAATAAATACAAAAACTAAAGTAAGGGCTAAGAAGGTAATTATACAAACCTACCCAATTAATGGTCCAGTTAAGAAGGGGAAAAGATAAAATAGGGCATAGATGGAGTGGAGTAAAAAAATGAAGCGAGAGACTGAAAAGGTAATTGAATAACCTACCTAATGGCATCATCAAAATTACACAAAGATAGAAAGGTGTAAAACAAAAGATAAAAGAAAGTGTGCATGGCTCACAAATAAGGAAAGCATGTAAAAAAACCCAAGACATGAATAGTTAATCCATAATACCATTGAGTCATGTTAAACGGTAAAACAAACAATGTTTGATGATTTTCTTTTAGTTTTTTTTTTTAATTATTTTCTTTCTCATTTTCTATTGTTCCTTCACCGTTGAAGACCCATTTTTTCCCCCTCTAATTTTTTTTCTTTCTTCTTGCCTCTGTTTTCTATTGTAAATTTTGTTATTGCCATTTAGTGCCTTTAAGCAATTGCTTTTTTGCCCCTCTTCTTTTTTCACTACACCTTTCTTTGTTCTTTTTTGACATTTTCTTTAATGTTTGACAAAGTATTTGATTCTCTAGCAAACCTACTTTATTTTTCCTCTACGGGTCTTATTTACTTGGTTTTTCTTGCCCTTTCTTTTTATTCTAAATTTTGTGCTTGTCGTTTAATGCTTTTGTGTAATTGCTTTTTTGACCATCGAGTCACGTTAAACGGTAAAACAAACGAGTGTTTGATGGTTTTCTTTTAGTTTTTTTTTTGTTAATTCTTTTCTTTCTCATTTTCTATTGTTCTTTCACCGTTGAAGACCCATTTTTTTTCCTTGCAGCTTTTTTTTCTTTCTTCTTGCCTCTGTTTTCTATTGTAAATTTTGTGCTTGCCATTTAGTGCCTTTAAGCAATTGCTTTTTTGCCCTTTTTCTTTTTTTCGCTACACCTTTCTTTGTTGTTTTTGACATTTTCTTTAATGTTTGACAAAGTATTTGATTCTCTAGCAAACCCACTTTATTTTTCCTCTACTCGGTCTCATTTACTTCGTTTTTCTTGCCCTTTCTTTTTATTCTAAATTTTGTGCTTGCCGTTCAATGCTTTTGTGTAATTGCTTTTTTGACCATTGAGTCACGTTAAACAAGTAAAACAAACGAGTGTTTGATGGTTTTCTTTTAGTTTTTTTTTGTTAATTCTTTTCTTTCTCATATTCTATTGTTCCTTCACCGTTAAAGACCTATTTTTTTCCCCCGTAATTTTTTTTTCTTTCTTCTTGCCCCTATTTTCTATTCTAAATTTTGTGCTTGGCATTTAGTGCCTTTGAGCAATTGTTTTTTTGCCCCTCTTCTTTATTTCACTACACCTTTCTTTGTTCTTTTTTTGACATTTTCTTTAATGTTTGACAAAGTATTTGATTCTCCGGCAAACCAACCTTATTTTTCCTCTATAGGTCTTATTTACTTCGTTTTTGTTGCCCTTTCTTTTTATTCTAAATTTTGTGCTTGCCATTCAATGCTTTTGTGTAATTGCTTTTTTGACCATTGAGTCACGTTAAACGGTAAAACAAACGAGTGTTTGATGGTTTTTTTTTAGTTTTTTTTTTTGTTAATTCTTTTCTTTCTCATTTTCTATTGTTCCTTCACCGTTGAAGACCCCATTTTCTTTTTCCCCTATAATTTTTTTTCCTTTCTTCTTGCCCCTATTTTCTATTGTAAATTTTGTGCTTGCCATGTAGTGCCTTTGAGCAATTGCTTTTTTGTCCCTCTTTTTTGTTTCACTACACCTTTCTTTGTTCTCTTTTTGACTTTTACTTTTAATGTTTGACATAGTGTTTGATTCTCTAGCAAACCCACTTTATTTTTCCTCTACATGTCTCATTTACTCCATTTTTCTTGCCCTTCCTTTTTACTCTAAATTTCGTGCTTTCCTTTCAATGCTTTTGTGCAATTGGTTTTTTGCCCCTCTTTCATTCTTTTCTCTACATCTTTTTTTTTCCTGTTCGTTTTCGATGTTTTCTTTAAGGTTTGACTAAACATTTAATGTCGTCACATATTGAATTTTCAACTCGTATATTGCCATCATATTTTGTCTTTTTGTGGAGTAGGTTGTTTTTTTGTAGATGGGATGTTTTTAATTTATAATTTTTAGATTTTGGAGTAAAATTTAGAACATGCTTATTTTTTATTTTTAAAAATAAATTGATTTAGTTAATTAATTCTTAGAATTTTTTTAATTATAGTAACATGATATATCAACACAATTTTTTGATTAAAAGTGTGTTTAAGATAATTTATCTTAATTTTTTTAAAAAATAATTTTCAAAATAGTTAATTAATAATTGAAAGTCAAATAAAAAAAAAGTGGTTGCTATACATACGAAGCCTAGAGCAGATGAACTGGTCATGTATGGCTTAGAAATAAAGAATTATTTAAGAAGAAAAAAGGATTTCACGCGTTTTGTTTGATTCTAGTTTATAAACTTTGTTTATCAAAATTAACTTTTAATTATTTATATTAATCTATAAATTTTAAATTTATTCAATATATTCCTTACATGTGAACCTTTTTTTTAATGTCTTTTATTTTACATTGCGGACTCTAAACCCACTCAATATATTTATAATATATATAAAAAAATTGAATTGTTGGTTTTTATAAACATATACAGCTATTAGAAAACTAAGCATTTACTATTTGTTTATAGATATTTTAAATCAATTTCTTTCAAATTAAAAACATGAAATTATATTTTCACATAGCTACCAATGATTCAAATATAGTTTTTTATTTTAAACTCACTCGGTGTATTTATAATATATATAAAAAAATTGAATCATTGGTTTTTATAAACATATACAGCTATTAGAATACTAAGCATTTACTATTTATTTATTTATTTATAGATGTTTTAAATCAATTTCTTTCAAATTAAATATATGAAATTATGTTTTCACATAGCTACCAATGATCCAAATATAGTTTTGTATGTTGATATTACAGATTTTTTTTTGCGAATAAGTATATAAAAAATTAAATGTATATACTTTTAAAAACTAATATTCTTATCAACATTGAATAAAAGTCAAAAACAATTATTTATTTATTTATTTTTATATCAGTTTTTACGTTAATTGTTATTTTATTTTTTCGACATAATCTTACGAAATATTAAGGTTTTATTTATATATTGAATTCTCTTTTTGTTTAAGATCTACGGATAAAGAAGAATTAGTAAATACTATTAATATACATTGAATGATTTTTTTAAATAATTCATGTGTTTTACTCAACCTGTAACGTAACATGAGTAAAAGAACTAATATAGTAACTGAAATAAAATTAATAGAAAAGTATATTTATTTATTGTTGTTGTTGTTTTTATTTTTATTTTATTTTTTTCTCAAAACTTCGCACTCTGAAACAAAATTTCACCATTTTCCTTGCACTTTGAGTTCAACGACGTTGTTTTTCAATCCAAATAATCACTGTTCTTTTACTTTCTATAATTGTAGAAGTTTGAGCGCTTTTTGGGGTCTAATTATACGGGACTCCTTGGGCTGTGAAACTTGGACCTGATATTGGCTAAATCGGGGCATTCATGTATCATTTCCGAACTGTGGAAGTTCATCGAAAACAATTGCCCGTCAAAAATAAATCTGGTGCATATACGCCTTTGGAAAGGACTTTTTTATAGATTATATTTTTTTTAATGACAAAGCATGTTTTTGCTTATTTTCTTTGAACGAACTATGTTACCCATAATGGAATTCAGTTTTTCATGTTTTGAATTCATTTAAGTGATAAACTATTTATTAAAATATAATACTCTCTTTGTTTCAAAATATTAGTTCGTTTTGAATTTTCATGCTGTTTAAAAAAAAAACATTAATTATTATGACACATAACTTTTTTTTATCCTTATTTTTTAAAAGCTTGTTTATCCATTATTAGAGGCAGCACTAGCAACGGGCGGGTAAAAAATTAGCCAGGGCTCCGTGAAAGTCTCCGAGTCCTAATGCTGAGGTATGCTTTGATTTTTGGTGCTTCCTTGATTAATGTTAGCGAAAATAGATTCTATTACTGCTGGAACGTTTTGTTATATGATGATGCTTGGAATATGTCATCGAGCTGTAAAGTTGACGTATGCATTGAATATTTGATGATACTTTGACTAATGCAGCAAATTTAAGAGTTGATTCTATTACCATACAAATTTTGTCACGTTTGATTTAACTCTAGAGCTATTTCTACCACCAGCATTCCTATCATATTCGTGCTCTATGGAGTTGGACCGAAACAATCAATAAATTTTGACTGTATTTATCTACATCAGAGAAACTAAAGTCCTCTGTTTGTGTGCCTTTGCGTGAATTTTTGCATGACCAAACACTTTTATCAACGTATTGACAAATTCATACATCTCTAGTTCTACACTAACAAACTTGAAGCCTTAGTGATCCGTTAAATATAAGAAAAACTTAGCACGGCATAAGTTTTTATGCGAAAATAGTTAAATTTCATCCACCCTTTTTTTTTATCCTTGCTTTCTTAAAATATCTTTCCATTTTATCAGATTTGAGTTTCAAAATTTTTAAGAAGATGTGTAGATCCTTAAACCCTACTAAAATTAAGAAGCCCAATTAAATATTTATCATTCTAAAATCTAAGTTAAAAAAAACTTTTAAAAACGTTTAAATATCATTAACAAATCCTAATTTTTCATAAAATTTTAAGCCAAAAAATTAATTTCAAAATCAAAGCATCAAATCAAGATTTTCTTTCCTTCCGTTTAAGTTGAAAAAATTTAGAAAGTTCTAGAGATCATTAGAGTGTATAAAACTTCTCGTGAAATTTTATCCCAAAAAATTAATCTCAAAATCTATCACGAATTTAAGTCAGAAATTTTTTAAAAAGATCTAAAGATCATTTAAGAAATTCTAAATATTCTGTAAAATGAATAGTTTTCATGTAATAAAAACTTTTCTTTTGATTTTTTTATTTTAAATATATATGTCTGTGTAAAATAAAAATTTTAAAATTTTAATTTTTAGTTAGCAAAAAAGAAGAAATAGAAGATAAAATTAATTAGGAGTATTTTAGAAAAGTATAATATTTAAAATTTTTACCAAAAAATCATTTTTGGACAAATATAAATAGAAAGTGGGAAAATCTTTTTAGAAGAGAGAGAGTATTATTCTGTCTGATAAAGATAAAGCTTTAATAAACTGTTATATTTATTTTTGCATCCCTTAGCTTTAAATCACAGCGTTATTCATAAAAGGTACCGACAACAGAGAAATTAGAAAAGACGAGCCAAGGTTAACTAGATTTTAACAAATCAGTACACTTTAGAGTCGCTAATTTTAACACTGCGAGGGCTACGAATGATGGGCTAAAAACCATTTTATCGTAAATAGGGTGCTCGTTTTGACCAAATCAAAATGCGGGAGGTTCAGTTTGTAAAATGTTGAAAGTAAAGGGACCTGACTTGATTTTTTGGGATTCCTTTTTTTTTTTTGAAAAAAGAAAAAAAACAGAAAGCAGACAACGTCAAGGGTCTAAAACTTAATCAAATTAGACGAGTTATTCACACACACACACGCACACAAAAACACTTAACTAAAATAATCAATTACTATTCATTGTATTATTTAAAATACTACTGTTCATCTAGATTTATTCACACTATTCAACAAGATTTAGATACACTATTCATTTTATTATATAATGATATTTTATAATTTTAAATATATTATTCATTATACTATTTAAAATACTATTTATCTAAATATATTCGCACTATTTAACAAGACTTAGATACGTTATTTATTTTACTATATAATGGTATTTTGTAATTTTTAAAAATTTTAAAGATATTTATTATAAAAATTTTCGTAATATTATACTTTGATTTTTTTTTAAAACATTGTTTTTTAGTCTGTAAATGTTTTTGTTTTATTTTGATCACTTTGATCCTTTTTTCTCTTTGATTTTTTTATTAAAAATTTGAGATAAAAAAATATTTAGAAAAATAATTTATAAAATAATTTTTTAGCTAGGAATCTGTTAATTTTGACATTTTTCATTCTATTATAAATTTTTTAGTGTGTGGATAGATATACATAAATAAAAAATTTATGAAAAACATAAAAAATAACTAATCAAATACAAAATTTCGATTAAAAATAATAAAATTGAATAAATTTTTATTAAATATATATATATATATATATATATATATATATATGCATCGTGAATTAGAAAAACTGGTAAAATCTAAATATGGTGTGGTATTTTCTCGAGGAACTTTCCTAGCTCTGTCCTCAGACCTCAAGCAGAACGGATTCTAATTTACAGTTGAAAACAAGAGTCAATTTTACTGCTCAAATCTGCTGTTCTATTTCCTAACAGAAACATTCAACAAGGCCACCATAAGTTGACGAACGGGAAACGTAGCATTAATGAGATGTCAAAGCGGTGGGTTTTTGCCAAGATGCGACCACTTGAATGCAGCCAGCACTGACGTCCTAAACGCCAAGAGCATCCAGTTCCATACCTCTACATCTAATTAATGCTTCTCAGGGTTCACCTATAAATAGCTAGCATGGTCCCGAACCTACGAACATCAAAGGCGGATCAATTAACGGACATGACATGATGAATAGTTTGAAACTAGTAAGAATTTACAAGTTCTATTTGAAACACACGAGGATTCGACCCTACATCTACATGGAATTAAGAAACCCACTGAGCCCAAATCAAAGAGAGAGTCTAAAACATTCTTAGCAGTAGCTGCACAAGTGAGATTCATTTTAAATATAACCCTGCCAATGAGAGAAGGAAATTTCACAAGACATTTTAATTTTTCATAGATTAACACTCAATCACATCAATCTATCCAGCTGTTAACAATTGACTTGACTAAATCAAGTGACAGTGGCAAATGAGTCGTTTTCTCCAAACCAAATCAATCACTAGTCATGCAATTACTTGCAAGAAATCTGCATCCGCCCACCGGAATTGTCAATACACGAAACCTTTCCAGTTGATGACTGAGATTCACAATGATGCAATTCTATGCTATAATTGAATCAGAAAGGCGATCCTTCTTTCTTCATTCTGAGTTTGAAATTCTTGGAAAGATGACATTCTGTCCTTGGAGTTCGAGCCACATGCATAGTCAACCGCACTTCACCCCCATCCAAAGAAATTAAGGTCTTATCTACTAGCGTTAATGTTACATGCATGCACACAGAGAGCTAGTACAATATACCTGTTCATATTTTCTTCAATGTCTATCTAACCACATTGAAAACTTGTCTTCAAGATTACATCAACTACCATTGACTAAAATGGTCTAAAATGGACAAAAAATTCGTTCACGATCCTCAACGCAGTATACCCAACTAGTAATAACCAACATCATATTGTACACATGTAAGATAATGACATGCAATTCTTGGTTCTAACATATCATTTGAAACAAATAACTGTGTGCTCAATAATTAATCAAATTAACAAAATTAAAAGAAAATCATGCTCGTGAGAAGACCATACAATGGTCTAGCTACAGTCATAGGAATGCAATTGGCTTTCTTCAATCTTCAACTTACATTAATCTATGGAAAGCTCATGCTTTTTTTCTTTTTCTTTTTTTCCTATTTGTAAAGCTCATGCCCAACTTGAGGACATTATATAAATTGATTGCATGACTGTACAAGACAAAAGTAAAGAGAAGCAAAGAAACTCAAACCGAATCAATTAAGTTACTAAAACAAAGAAGAGACATAACTGAAATAGATCAAGTCTAGGCAATCCTCACTGAACTTCTTTTACCAATTTGAGAACTTGCTAAACTTCCAAGCGATTAAGCTAAGATTGCTATGGAACGAATATATATATCCAAACGATGATTAGATCTAAAGCATATAATATCCCTACATGCGGTCGCTAACTTGCCCAAGTTTCTTGTTGTTTGACATAAATAAGTTACAAACTAGTACATATGTGGAATATCTTAACTTGGACAGGCATGAAGATAAAATTGGGTACGATGTGTAGGTTACTGAAACCCTAGACATTTCTTTACCAATAATAGTTTACTGGAAGATGCTAGATGTTAAAAGAACTTTCTAAGGGTGGGAGACAATCTGCTATATTTGGCCAGGAATGGCCCCTCGTATCAAATAGTTTACTGGAATATCTTAACTTGGACAGGTATACAGATATAATTGGGTACGATGTGTAGGTTATTGAAACCCTAGACATTTCTTTACCAATAATAGTTTACTGGAAGATGCTAGATGTTAAAAGAACTTTCTCAGGGTGGGAGACTATTAGCCATATCTGGCCAGGAATGGCCCCTCGTATCAAATAAACAAGGGTAAAGCATTCAACTGATCGGCTAATTAAAACTTGGAAACTAGCCCAATGTGCACTAATGATGCAAAATTCAACGCCTTTAAAAGTTCGACTAAATCGGAATATGAATCGACCCATTCTAATGCAATTGCAGATGAATTAAACCCCACATTTCCTATTCAGAGGGAAAAATCAATCATAACATTGATGGACTAAGCTGAATAACTTTCAAAATTTTCCCAAATCACACATTTCACAAACAATGTTTCACAAAATTATAATCATTCCCAAGAGAATAAAACCAAATTAGTGATCACAAGAAAACATAATAGTATATGCTTGGCATGCTTACCTAAGAAAATTAAAAAGTTCTCTGGTCTCATCCACAAATTTCCATTAATGAGCAGTTCTTGACTGGTATATTTCTTCTCTTCCTACATCATAAAAAAAATACAATATTCTTCCACAAAAGGATGATTAGAGAAAAGCAAACAGATCATACATCAACGAGTTTCAACAACATAGCATAACCTACAGATTAGAGCCAGCTAGTTTACACAGAAACTAATCCAAAATGTCCTACCTTCTTTGCTATGCGTACATGAAACTGTCTTTTAAGATGTTTTTGCACATGAGTCAGCTAATCCAAACTAACAACTCTTCTCTCTCTCTATCACATCATCAGTAAGAGGGGGAGGGCGAGGAGGGGGACTCCAAAACACATCATGTGGTATTTGCCCATTAGGCAACAAATTAGGAGGCAAATTGTACACAGGGATTGAACCATGCTCACCTAAACCCTGAGAAGATTGAGTCCCAGAATTATTACCGCCACCGCTACTAGTACCACCGCCTGCGGTAGCATTGCCATCATTAGTCCCTGATGAATTCACTTGCTGCTGCAGTTGTATTCCTTCTTGCTCTTGCTCCTCAAGTGGCAACCTTTCATAAGTTGCATTACTAAACGTTGCTGCAATCACCATCACTGGCCCTGCTGCTATCAGCTCCCCCATCACAGTTCCTCCCACCACCTGTCCTTGTCCACCTGCCAAATAAACAGTCAGCCCCGTTGCTCCAGGAGGCGATGGGGCAGGCAGAAAAGAACCCGAAAGTGACAAAATCTCAAATCGTCCATGAAGAGTGATAACCCCGCCAGGTGCTGCAGGCTGCCTAAGAGTAACATTGTTCACAATACCACTTCCGCTAAGGATTGAAACACCACGATGGCGACGGTGAGAAAAATTGGCAATGCTCTCCACAAGGTCACTGCCGGAGCTGATTTCTAAGACATGGCTGCGGAGAGAATTAGGGCTTTCTTTGGTGATGACAATGGGAGGTTTTGGTTTGTTCTTTGAACCAGCAGGTCGGCCTCGAGGCCTGCGAGATGTGCTACCACTGCCTGGTTCAATGGTTTCGTGAGCTGTGTGGTCGCCAGAATCTTGGTTGTTGGTGTTGTCTCTGCTATCTTCTTGATCTTCTTGGTTATGAGTACTGAGAGGTGTGGCGGTGGCGGCTGTTTTAGGGCTATTGGTGTTGGTGTCAATGAAATCCTGTTCTCGTCTGGGACCTAATCGGTTCAAACCGGGAGGGGTACTCTCTTCTTCAAGATTTCTCAATTGAAGAGAAGGAGACGAAGATACTGGATCTACACCTCTCATGGCAACATTTCCAGCCCACCAGCGATTTGCCATGTTTGATTCTGGATAGAACCGAAAAGGCCTGAAGTTTTGAACACGAAAAAGAAATCCAAGAGATAATAAGCTAAAGATAGCTTATTTTGTATTGTAACTATCTTTGGTGTTCGTCTCACTCTATATCAGTGCCTTGTTGAATCAGTAACTGACAAGAACACAGCATTGAAAGATGGAAGAGTATCTTGGCCTTATTACCCTCTTTGTTCTTTGTATGTTTGCAGATAGATAGAAATCTCTAAATGTAGAATCCCAAATCCAAACAGATACAATCCAAAACCTTATCCTTTGTTCCTTCTCGCCAAAAGAAAGAATCAAACTCAACCCAAACCCACTAACCCAGCTAATATATACTACTATCTACCCATGTTGCATGAATCAGACATTAGACATATGGGTTTCCTTTGTTTTGCATGCGAAAATCAAAAACCCTAAACATTAGCCTCCAAATTCATTAAAAAAAATCAGATCAGCAACATAAACAACTCAAAACTCACTTCTCTAAACCCAACTTATAAGGATCTGAAGCCGAACATACAAAAACTTCTCACCTTTCCCATTAATTAAAAAGGGCTTTGGGATGAAACACCAATGTATAAAGAAGAAACTCACCTCACCTCACCTCACATGAATACGTGAGTACCATATAGCGCGAAGTTGTTTGGTCAAAGAAAGAAAAACTTCACAATCTGAAGTACAGAGTGGTCAGCCTAGTACGGCAAGCCAAGAGATTACAGGGGTCCTCCAAATTTTACTAGTACTAGTTGAAGTTGCGTGCTGCTTTACCAGTTCTGCGATGCGGGCGTACGTTAAAAATTACTTAGGCGTACGATAAGGGTTCGCGTAATGGTATTACTACATCCTATAGCGGTTTTGCAGAGTCTGGTTTTTTCTTGTCTCCCTGGTTTTTTTGGTTTTGTGCAATACAAGTTTCAAGCTTCTCGTTCGATAGCTTTTTATACAATGCACCCACCCACTTCTTACCGTAAAAGCTTGACCAATGAGCTAGCATCACTCTAGTCAATCATTACGATTTTTCTTGGTAAATTACCAATGTGCCATTTATAGGAAACATTGATCAATCTTTTCCTTTTTGTCCAACCACCAATATACCATTTGAAATACTGGCTATCCACGTTCATCCATACTATTTCTCTAGATTTAGATATATCATTCTTTTCACTGTATAATAATATTTTTATAATTTTTAAAATATTTATTATAAAAATTTTTATAACATTAAACTTTGATCTCTTTTTTAAATAGTTATTTTAGTTCGTATATATTTTTTATTGGATTTTGATTTTATTTTTTATTTTATTTTGATCATATTGGTTTTTTTATTTATTTTTTAATCAAAAAATTTAAGATAGTTTGTTGAAAGAAATAAATAAAAAATATTTTTGAATAAAAAATTTATAAAAAATAAAAAAATAATCAGTTTAAAACAAAATTTTGATTAAAAATGATAAAATTAAATAAATTTTTATTCAATTTGATTTGATATATTTTGTTATACGCACAATATAACATGAAATATTAAACTAAAATAATTTCATGTAGTTTTCAAATATTTTTAAAACATTTATTATGAAAATTTTCGTGACATTATACTTTGATATCTTTTTTTTTAATATTATTTTTTTAGTTCGTAAATATTTTTTATTTAATTTTGGTTTCATTTTTTGTTTTATTTTGATCACGTTGGTCCTTTTTTTGATTTTTTTAATCAAAAAATTTAATACAAAATTTTTTAGTTTGTGGATAGAAATAAATAAATAATATTTTTTTAATAAAAAATTTATGAAAAATATAAAGAATAATTAGTTTGATA
The DNA here is from genome assembly GCA_963924115.1 of Dovyalis caffra. Taxonomy (NCBI): domain Eukaryota; kingdom Viridiplantae; phylum Streptophyta; class Magnoliopsida; order Malpighiales; family Salicaceae; genus Dovyalis; species Dovyalis caffra. The sequence continues at coordinate 4,864,228 of CAWUPB010000850.1, forward strand.
CGAAATTTTGATTAAAAATTATAAAATTAAATGAATTTTTATTCAAATTTTATTTTATATATTTTAGTATATACACAATATAATACAAAACATTAAAGTAAAATAATTTTATGTGTTTTGTCCGATCTGTAGCATAGCACGGATAAAAAAAATAGTGTTAGAGTGTAATTGTTACTTTCTTTTCACGTACATTTGATATAAGTATTTTTTTCATAAAATAGAGTATAAATTAATTAATCACATATTCATCGGTAAATATTTTATATTTTCCTTGCAATATATCTCAAGGGATTTAAACATGAGAACTCGACTCGAATGAGTTTCCTCTTTATCGATGTGTGAATATTCTAAAAAATACATTTACAACAAAATGAAATAAACAAAACTTAATGTTTATCCAAGTTTAATTTTGATAACACAAATATAAAAATTATTTGAGTAACTGGGTATGTTATGATTAAGAGACCAATTTGAATAATTAGAATGAAACATGGATTACTAAATTACTCAATAATGTATTTGATATTATAAATTGACTCAAAAGTGTGACCCAACCTTTTCATCTAGGTCGAATGCTTTTTTAAGATGGGCCGAAATATTTAATCTTGTTTATTTGATTTAAGTTTTTTTTTTTATGTAATTTAGGTTTTTTTATTTGATTTGAAAATTTTATATTCGTAATGATTGTTATTTAGAGTTCATATTTGTTTAGGATCGGACTAAAATTAATTAGTCCTAGCTAATTGAATGTTGATTGAATTTATATTTTTTTAATAGGATTAATTAAGCTAAAGTTTTTGTAATTTGAATTGGAAAAGTTTTATTTGGTTTAGTCTAATTTTTGGTGTAGTATTTAAGGCATGAAAAACAACTTTGAAGTTTAGACATTAATTAATAAAACTCTTGAGAATTTTTTCTCAAATTATGTTATATATTCTTACGTTTTGCTTAGAGTTTTTGTGCATTGTATATTCTCATACTTATCTATGATTTGTGTTTTACTATGTTTTTAAAGTTTATAACTCGAGATAGTATTTTTATTGATTAACAATCTAGCTTAGATCATAACGAGATTTCAAATCTCGATAAAATCAATGGAAACTAGAGTGTTTCATTGATTGAGAAATTTTGGTTTTGTCAAACTTAGGGTTATAATTTTTTGTTTTCAACAATTTTGTGTGAGAAGGCTTCCGCTTCTTTACTTTGTGAAAGTGAAAGTTCCGTGCCATCATCTAGTAGAAAAAAATTGAAATATCCAATTTGTTTTATGTCATCACAAAACCGAAATCATAAATTAAAGTAATTTTCAGGCGAGAAGATAATTAAGTTTCCACAAACGAAGCAAGTAAGAAAAAATTTCGTGTAAATGTACAATTTTGATGGGAACAATTTAAGAACCGGTAAAAAAAGTTATTTTTAATATATGAAAAGTTGATTTAAAAACAAGAAAGAGTTGAGTTGAAATATTATTTTTATGTATTTTACGATATATCAGCATTACATTGTCGACAATATCAAAAAATAATATGATTTTTTTTTCAACTCACAAGTACTGTACAAAAATACTAATAAGCTACAATAATGCTACAACACTCTCTATTGTTCTAGAATACGAAAAATAAAAGGCAAGATAAAACGTAGCCAAGGCTAGTTTTTTCAAAATAGCAGCTTCTAGCATTTCTGAAGAGGTGGATTTTCTTTGGTGGGGTGCGTGGGGTAAAGTGCAAGTGAGAGTTGGGTGGCGAGTGGAAACACGTCATTGTCTACGAGTCCCGACAAGGTATCAAATGCCAAGGTCTGGAACATGACTCTACTTAAAATACGATTGCAAAAGCCAACCTGCTCGTGCTCAGCCTGGAGAGGTCTAATACGTTTCTTACAGTAGCTACCCATAATTATATCTATCTATCTACTCTATCTAATCGCTGTAATTTAACCCATTTTTCGGTGCACATGTGTCCTTCTTCCTACGGTTTTCGGTTCCCAAAGTGGTAAGTAAAGGCCGCAACTTGACGCTCAGTTTTGCCCTTTTCAATAAAAAGTTCTGGGCTTATCTGACTGTGACCAACTTTAGACTCACCGGAGCCGTATTCCTGGTTCGAGCGTAGAGGAAATGGTGTACGCCAAATTAAATGAAATTAGTACTTGCCTTAGTGTCAGTGTGTCTCTTTCATTTTCGTTAATTAATAATGATCCTTTCCTTTCTGCGTATTTTTTCTAACCTTTTTTTTTTAAGAAAAAGAAGAAATTCTGATTGCGTCTATTAATTTTTTTTTTAGTACTCGAATAAATTTGAATGATTTCATATTTTAAATTCCACCATCTATTTTGAATCCAATAATTTAAATTAAACAAGAAAGAAAAATAATAAAATCAATTTTTAATCATTTTAGCCATAAATAAATTATACTCGTTAAATCTGAAGTTAATAAGTTAGATTTTGAAAATATAACAAAACCACTAACAAGTTGTTGTTGGCATTGTAATAAGCAAATTGATTTCTAAATGAATTTTTTTATTTTAAAATCAAATTTATTAAAAAAAGTTAAATTTTATCATTCTTACTTAAAAAATTATTAGTTTTATCTTTAATATAAAAAGAGAATATATATATATATATATATATATATATATATATATATATAAAAGCCCGAGGGTAACTACTAATTTATCCACATTCGGATGTCCATGGATCAAGATCCGGGCCGATTTTTTATTGGGCTTGGTTCATGAACACTAATTCTCAATTATGGAGAGGATATCGGACCAATACTCATGGATTCTAAAGCTGGAAAAATTTCGCGGCATAAAGAGAGGCCCATATCCATTCAATGGGTAATAGAGCGTGCATGTTCAGAGCGCAAGTCCATACCTCAAATGATTCAACAATTGTGATCAAATTAAGCTCAAAAGGCCTCAACAATGATGGATAACCCAACTCATTGTAAATCCTTTCTAGGTTTTCTGGCTCCATTTAAAAAAATATATATATATTACGTGGCTTGATATTAGTGCTGAAGTATACACGATGATTTTGCCGAAGTGGCCGCACCGAAAGATGTCCTCACATCCAATCCCATTATTCTCGTTATCCATATTATCAATCAGAAGTCAGAACAGAACGTAGACTTGCCTTAGCTGACAGAGTTCACGAATCAAAAACGAAAATGGCTCTGCTTAACGTTTCTTTGTGTACCAAAATCCCACCAAAACCCTCTCTCTTCCTCTCAATCCCCCACTTCCATTCTCTATCCTTCTCTCACGTTGCTAAGCCACAGGTACATTACACACTGCTTCTTTCTTTCCGTTTTAGGGAAGTTCTCTTTCTCATTGTTTCTTCAACAACAGGCATTGATGCTAAACAAGCAACTAGTGGAAGATTTTGCAAAGACAGGCTTGCTTGCTGTCCTCTCTGCTTCTTTCTTTTTTACTGATCCTGCACTTGCTTTCAAGGTAAAAAAAAAAAAAAAAAAGTTGAGAAATTCATTGTTTTCTCTATTGTCTAATTCTGTTTGCTTTTTAGTGTTTCTTTGGTTGATGAGAATTTTGTAGTAGTAAATAACAGAATTTGATTCATTTGTTGACATTGGTTGTTAATTAAATGTGACCCAGAAACGAAATAGAACTGATTGCTGCATTTTTTGATTGATTTGGCAATGTGCCATGTGAAGGGAGGAGGACCGTACGGTTCTGAAGTTACTAGGGGTCAGGATCTTACTGGCAAGGATTTTAGTGGCAAGACTTTGATCAAGCAAGATTTTAAGACGGTAAATTTGATTTGGTTTCCTTTTCTTATGTATGCTATGTTAAAATTTAAGTTTGTTATTGGTTAATTTCCTTGTAATGGAATGATCGAGTTATAATTGTTGTGTGTATCAGTCCATACTGAGACAAGCGAATTTCAAAGGTGCAAAGTTGTTGGGAGCTAGTTTTTTCGACGCCGATTTAACAGGTTCTTTTATCCTTCTATTCTGGTCCCTATTCCAGGATTCTATGATTTGGGATTGAGATAGACATTGCACATTTCTAATTTAATTAATTAATCGGAAGATTAGCATTTTCAACTTTATGAAATTGGATGTTTTGGTATGGGCATGTGCATGTAGGCAAAGTTGTTTCAACTAGGATGGTGTATATCTTTAATGTCTGTGCGTTTGAAATGCAACCAAGATGCATCTTAATTGCCACAGATTGATTTGCTTTTATTCATTTTGAAGGGGCGAGAATTAGAGTGTCTGCTCTTTCCAACTGAGAAGGTAACATAAAATTGAAAATACGAGGTAGAATAGGGAGAGGTGCTATAATGATACTCAAAATGTTGGGTACTTACAACCTCTGAACCATCATGTATATACAGGCGGGAAGGAATTTCTGCATCTATACGCCTTCTGAGAATTTTTAACGTAAATGAATGATCAGCAAATGCTATCAATTTGAAATATGTGTGTTCTGTTTTAGTTGGACAGAGAAATTTTTCTTATATGTTCAGGTAGATAAATCTGGCCTTCAAGATATGTTAAATATGTGTGTTTACTGCTGTTCAGAACCTATCAAATTTAGCTAATGCATATTATAGCCGTTTTGGACGATATGGTTTTCTTCTTATGCTTTCTGGATGATGGTTTCTTGTTGCTTTTCTGTTTTTGTGTGTGACACAGGGGCTGATCTTTCAGATGCTGACCTTAGAAGTGCAGATTTCTCGTTGGCAAATGTGACAAAGGTTGTCTTTTTGTACAGCTTCTGAAAGCTATTATCTTAGATGTCGAATAACGAGACTAGAAGCACTTCAACGTCTGCAGATAATGTTGTGAAATAGGAACATGACAAAAGGAGTATCATGCAGGCATTTTTTTCCAACTGTGTTGTCTTAGGAATATAATGCCTGTTCAGCAACTTCCTTTGGGTGCCTCACTACATAAATGTATTTTCAGATGCACATTCAATTTTCTAGGTAGCACCAGCCTACAGACAATTTAGTAGTTGATGCACTCTAGTATAATTTGTAGAAGCTTAAAGAATTTAGCTTAATTCTATTACTTAATGATATATACTTCTGGTAATGTCTTACTGCTGATTTTACCTCTTTCTACAGGCAAATTTGAGCAATGCTAACTTGGAAGGTGCGCTTGCTACTGGCAACACATCTTTTAGAGGATCAAATATTACAGGGGCTGGTATGTCGCATCACTGGTTTTCATATCAATAGCATCTATCTGTTGAAGAGGTCATGATATAAATGTCGAGTCTGAGTGTGATAACTGGTATGTTTCTGCTGTTCGATTGACTTCGTGTGTGATCAGATTTCACAGATGTGCCTTTAAGAGAGGACCAACGTGATTACTTATGCAAAGTTGCAGATGGGTAAGACCTACGTAGTGCTTGTAAAATGCAGTTGTCTATCTATTTTGAATAGTTCCACATTAAATTCAGCCACTTCTCAATTCTCATCAGGGTGAATCCAACTACTGGAAATTCTACACGTGATACATTGCTTTGCAACTAGTTTCTTTTCATATCAAAGTAACGGAACACAGGGAAGCGGCATCAGTGCATCTGTAACAGCTGCAATTTTCGTTTGAGCTCAGGTTTGCAATTACTTTGCTGCAAGTAAAATATCTAATCAATAGTGTTGCTATTATTATCATGTACATAAGAAGGATACATGTAACTGTATAATGAATCAAACATCTATCATAAATCAGATTCTTTTGTCACCTCGTTAGAGTCTATGCCAGTAAATAAGGACTTTATAAATCAAGTATGCTTGTGTAATCATTTACCGGTTGCCATGAAATTGTTAAAAGAAACCACCTACTTTACGATTTTCTGCACAATGAAATCTCCTTTTGTTTTATTTCACTTAGGCCTACCACATCATCTCAGGATACCCTTGAAGCAATAGGATTTCTCTATCGATTTAGTTTGTCAAATCTGTTTCTCCTCCCATTGTTGCATAATACTCAGAGTTATTGAAAGAAACTAAGATTTCTACGCTTCAGTTGCCATCGACAATCTTACATTATTATTCTGGCTACACCCTTTTCGTTGTTATATTTTCTGAAGCATCATCCTCGCCTTTGTCTCAGAGTATGGATCCGTCAAATTTCAAACCAAGTTTTCTTTGGTCTATGTAATTACAATGGAAAACTCCCATGCATCTGGTTGTTCATAGTCTGAAGAGGTCTTCATCTGCTGTGACCCTGTTTATTAGTTAAGATATTAAACTGGTTGTTCATAGTCTGAAGAGGTCTTCATCTGCTGTGACCCTCTTTATTAGCTAATATATTAAACTGGTGAAACTAACTAGTTTATTTCTGTATAGAGGAGATCAGGTTGCCCTAATCAAACAATTGTCTAACTTAATGGCTCCACCATTGTGGTTGACATGATTTATGCCGAGACCAGGATTGTGTAATCAAGCTATAGATTCAAGGTTCCTAGTGTTCAAATGATAAATGGGTTACAACGGGTGTACAAGTCCTCCCATTCCCTTTTTCTTTCTTTTTTTCTTTTTTTTTTTTTTTTTTGCGCATGTCCATCTATATGTTTATTTATTTTAAGTTTATCTTTCTAGATTTGATTTGTGTTTTAATCTCATCCTTTTGTTAATTTTTACACTTAGCTTTTTTATTTTTCTGTTTAATCTCATCCCTCTATTCCATTTTTCCATTTTAATCTTGTTTTTTTTAATCAAATTTTTAAAAATAAATTTTGCAAAGAAAATTAGAAAAAAAATGAAGATGTATCCGATCATTCTCTTTAAAAATTAGAAATAAGAAAAACTACAAAAAAGATGAAGTTAAAAATATTTTTTTATCCAAAATGTTCTTTATGAAGTTAAATTTATTTTTAAATTTTTGAATGGTATTCATAATTTTATAACATCTCAAAAGAGTCTATTATAATTTACTTATTTTAATTTTATAAATTTCTTAATTTAGTTCAAAAGTGAAAATATAAATTTTAGCTAAATTAAGAAATTTGTTAGTGTTGCATCCAACACTAATAATTTTTTTAAAATACTATATATTTTATATTTTATATTTAAAATTTACTTATTGTAGAGATAAATTTAAATTATTTTGCATAACAAAATATTTTTAGCTTCACCATTTTTTAAAATTTTTAGAAAGAATGATGAGATATATCTTCATTTTTTTTTTTAGTTTTTTTTTTCAAAATTTATATATATAAAAAATAAGATTATGATGAAAAAATAGAATAGAATAATGAGATTAAGGCATAGTCTAAAAGTTAACAAAGAGATAAGATTAAAATAAAAATAAAAAATAGAAGAATGAATTTAAAACATAAATAATTGAAGAATATGATAAAAATAATAATAATAAAGAGAGCTATGTAACATTTACCCCAATGATAAATAGATTGATTCTATAAAAGGCGCTACCAAATTTGACCAACTTGTGCGGTATCGCACTCGGGGACCCTGGCAGACACAATCTTGAGCTAGAGTCCAATCCAATAATTGCAAAAAACACCAGAGTGGCGAGCCGTATTGGCATTCAACTTTAAATCATTCAAAAAGCAGCTAAATGCTTTCCTTTCACCTTTTATCTTCCCTTTTCTAAATCAACAGTATCATACATCGCTTGTGCGTTTTTGGTATATCCAGTGGCATTCAAAAGAATACCAATTAGTCTTTTTCTGCCTCATGTAGAGGGGAAGATCCACCCAAATGAAGCATTTTGTATCGTTCCACGTCAGAAAAAGTCTTCATCAATCGATTATGCGGGTGACTTTTAGGAATGGTTGCTGTGGAAATTCATATATTTTCTCCTTAAGTTGTGAGGAAATCTTCCACTTATTTCTTTTATGGTGCCATACCACCATACTTTCTGAAGTCTTGTGGCTTTCGCTTTTCAGGGACTTTTTTTTTCTGCCCTCCTTTTCACCTCTAAGCATTCCATTTAATTGGAAATGAAGAAATGGACTGTAGAATTGGAAGTAAGAGCTATTCTTTTGGTAAGAGTAAGAGCTATTCTTTCTTATCATACCAAAAAGGAAAATAAAAAACAAAAAAAAAAAAAAAAAAAGAACGTTTGGTTTTGTCTCTTATTAGAAATTTAGAAAATGTCAAAATCGCAGCCTGCTCTCCTTCAATCTGTTTTCCTATATCTTCACTACGACAAGTTTTGTATAAGGGAATACTTACATGACTGGAACGTTAAAGAGCTAATCTAGCCTAGAAGTAATAGTTTCCCCGTTTCTGCATTTTCTAATCCTAATCTTCACACTATTCTTTATGCTCCCTTTATTCATTAACTCACAGCAATATCTTCTTGGTGCCTGCTCATTGGACATCAATAAAATTGTGAGCGCCATACATACACTAATAGATACAAACACCACAGACATGAATATGCAGATAATTAAGCATGTAAAGACCAACCTTTCTCCAATAATCTGGCCCCAATTTCAAGGAGGATACAAGAATTCGCTGAACCGACATCGCTCGGGCATAGCTTGTTGAATTACAAGTCTTATCTGGCTTATGCACAGTCCTCTCGTAACTAGAAAAGGACCCATTAATGCCCACTTCCTCAGCCCGCTCGAGCATAAAAACAATGGGTTGTTTACAATGGTCAGGTTCCATCTGTCGAGTATTGAATGTGAATGGTCCGTCACTCCAACTCCGCCACGTCTTGAACGTCTGGACCGGTGTTTGCAAGTCCTTGGCTGGCAACAATAAGGGGTACAGCTCAACCGTGTAGCCCCATGCTATGGATATTGACCATTTCCGCTTGTAGTCATGGCAAAATGTTTGTTGAAAAATTCGGGCCGGGTCAACCTGGTATGCCTGATTTATGGATTTAAGCGAGTCTATTCGGTTGCGATTTGGGAACAGTGGCTCCAAATTGTCAAGGTGGTGGAGGGATACAACAGGGGCTAGAGGATGTGCTGCTAGGAGACCATATGCGCTTCCTCTAATATCGAACTGTAGAAATCAAAACACACGGCACCAAAAGTTAAAAAATAAAATTCAGTATCATGAATAAGTTGTTTCGTTAAAAATTAGCAACAATTGCACAAAGCTAACCACTTCAACAATATAACAATATGCAAAGCAAACAAATTCTTTTGTCTTCGTTTTTAGCAATTTCCCACATTTTGTTTTTGAAATTCATCGAAAAGTTCTATCAAATCTTGAACCACTTAACCGGAGATTACTCTTCTGAAAAACCTCACTCTTTTCTGATGCGAGGTCAAATTCAATTTCAAAAACACCAAAAATGAATATAGTAACCAGCAACCATTCATAGGGATACAGGATCAACACACACTAACGAAGGATTGGCAGTTGAACATCAAACGACGAAAAGGATTAAGAAGTCCGTGTGGAATTAAATAGAGGCAAGTGAGGATCCCGGGTGAAAAAGAGAAGCTAATGCAGAGTTTGGCAGCAAAATTCCTGTAATGTCAATTTTTGTAAAACTGTTTTCAATAAAACTGAGACCTAATTTCTATGAATTACCGTTGATCTTTCCTTGATCGTGGGAATTATTCAATTTAAACAGAGGAGACACGGCTTTATCTAGAAAGGAAAACAATGCTACTGCACTATTCAAAATTCTTTCCAACAGTTTAAGTTTGGAATTCATAATAATTACTTCCATATGTAATCGAAAAAGTTGCCAGACAATCATCTACCATACACTCCCTGTGAAGATAGAAGTGTCCAAACTTTAACTGAAAAGAATAGACCTAGTAAAACGAATCTACAAGCGTGAAGATTTCCATGGCTAATCGTCCACAGCATGACCCTTCTATGTGACGAAATATTTGAAAGTAAGTCTATGGGTCAAGATCTAATGACGACCTGTTAATTCTTTACTACCGGGTTTCATATTCTAAATTAAAAAGCAAATGGATCCAAATTATACGTGGCAATCAGAGGGAGAAGAAAATGGCCAGGTTAAGCACCCAAAGAAACTTTTCTATTTGTAGAGACCAACATAGGTGGCCCGTATGTCGAAAGGGTGTGGACCGTGTGGCGTTGTGTGGGCAACTTAGCACAAAAAGACAGAGCTGCCTTCCATTTTTAAAACCCTCGGAGGCGCCACCTAGCATCTCCTGATACCAAGGACAAACACACAGCGGCAAAAGTTAATGTCCATAGAGGTACACTTTTTATCTCCTTGGAGAATTAACAAAATAACCTTATGTTTTAAGTTCAGCTGCTTTCTTAGCTACCAATACCATCACATCTTATTTCAAAAGCCTAGTCTTTTTTCCTAATCTTTCTCGATCTTCTCACATAATTTCACTAATCTATAAAAAAAAAAATCATACACTAATTACGTGGAGAGACCGCCTTATGACACATTAAAAATAAGAGATTCATATTCCTTCAATAAATTGATACCAATTGCTGACTAATAGCTATTTTAATACCCGTCACCTAATTTAAGGCAGCGACAAGTGGCAGCAGGACAAGTTCAAGTTTGTTTTACAAAGATTATTACGATTCAATACCTTGCTGACCCGTCCCTAGTAATTTGTAGCTAGTCCTGTTCTTACAGGAACGACACCGTACCATTGCATGTGATTTCATTTTATGTGCTATTCTCCTGTTGAATTCCCCTTTTGGACCACCGTGTCTGTGACTCTGCGCGTGTGTAGACCAAATAATTAATAAATCGTTCGTGCAACTTTTATAGCCGCGGTAATTATTCTCTAGCACTATAGAGAATCACCGGTAATTGACTTCTTTTTTCACATAAAAATTTTGGGGAGAAAAAATAATGAATTCAACTATGAGCTAGCTAGGTTCTATAAAGCTTGAAAATGGGGCTGGCTATGGTAGGTAGGTCGATAGATAGAGAGGATATTTAGTCCAGAGAAACACAATGAGGGGGACTCTACGCAACAGTTAACGAATTGAAGTCTCCCATCACTTTCGCATCATTTGACTCTCATATGAGATTCTCTTCGTTCTAAATACAAGGGGTTTATGGGAAAGATCTTGATTCTAAATATAAAAGGCTAGAATGATTATTTAATTGCAAAAACATTCCCAAACTTAAAACTACAGGAATCCATATATGTTATATAATCATAAAAAGAAAAGAAATGCCTAGCTCTCACGGATTATTAAATATGATTCATCGTTTTAGTTATTTTCACGTGCATGTGTAAACTACTTAGGTTTTAGTTATTTTCACATACGTAACATCATGCTGCAAGGAAGTGGTTGGAATGTTCAGGAAAAAAAAATCGTTTAATCCAAGGTTTTAGGTTATAGTTCTATTGTTATTTAGTTATTTATTTTGCTGAGATTATAGGCATTATATCTATTTATGATTGATTTTTTCAAGTAACATGTATGTGGGTGTGAAAAATATAACATAATGTTAAAAGTTATGGGATTAAACTATCTAATACTCCTTTTGTATCTTATATTATAATTTTTGGACTGACAGACAAAACTTGTACTGTCGAAGACCGTCTCAGTCATGAGACAACGACCATTGTTCGATGCCCCATTTGATAATCTGCCCTAAAAAGAACGGAAGGCCTAACAATCAATTAAAAAGAAACACATACCTGGTGGAACCCACGTTCTCTGGTAAGCGGCACGCCAATCTCAGTGATACAAGCCCAAATCCTCTGATCAGAACCGTAGAAATAATAGTACCTATCAAGACAACCGTCCAATATACTGACCAATCTCTCAGCCAGTGGATAACTAAGAGCAAATCCACCGCCACCAAAAGCCATATCATAAGAATGCATCGTATCTTGTTCCACGCTCTCAGAATTCCCTCCAACGTACCACATTTGATTATGATCGTACCTCGATAGCACAGAAACTAAGTTGTGAGTGAAATACACAGTATCATCATCTCCCATTACAAACCACCTCACATGAGGCAACCTTAATTTAACGCTATCACTTATAATCCTTGCAATCCTGACCGCTGATCTTGAGCTGGAAAATTTAAACCGGGTCCACTCTGGAGATGAAACCATAACAGCCGGCACGTTTTTATTGGTCTGAGTATTGTTGGGTTTTTCGTCAAGCCAAACAAACCCTCGTGTGACGTTCGGGACCCACCAGATGGAGCTGTAACGGCTACGATCGCGCCAAGTGGCGTTTGATCCACCGATGCCAAAAAGGATGTGGGAGATGTTTGTTGGCGGGCCGGGTCTGAGTTGGGTTCCAGTTCGGGTAGGGTGGGGGAAACGGAGCCTCAATGGAGTCTGGTTGTTGGAGAAAAAAGCGGTGTAGAGGACAAGAGATATCGATGAAATGAGACAAAAGAGGAGAGAAATTCTCGTGAGATATGAGAATATCTCGCAGATTTTATCTGGAAGAGATAACGGTCTAAGTTTTCTGGCCGGATCATGACCCGGTTGGAAACGAGGCTGAATCATTTCTAGGGAGCTCAAGGAAAATACCAATTGATGAAAATCCCCCTAATTACCGGAGAACTTCTGTTTTACACCCCTGGTCAGAACCTACCAGAGGTTGCTGACAGAAAAATTCTAGTTATAGTAATCACACTTCCGGGCCAGGAAAAGTGTGCACTCGTATCCAGAAAGTGGAGCTCAGATTTCTCTGCTGATGTTGATGATACAAAAAACAAAAAAAAGGAAAGGGAGAAAGTTAGAAACATTTGAAAAATTCTAATTTCTGAAACTACCCATGACTTCTGGAAATCTATTCATTTGAGCCCAAACTAAGAGAACCAAGGGGGCAATTAGCTTCTGTTTTGATGATCAACCATAAAATAGGAGAAAAGCTAGAAGAATTTGAATTGATAAAACAAAGCTTACTTGAGACACAACAAGGAATTTCTCTGCGGCTGATATAGTACTATTTTTTAAGCTTCTTCTAGCATTTTTTTTTTTTTGGTTTCTCTCTTGTTTTGTATGGAAGGGGTGCTTTAACTCTGTGGTTGTTTTCAGTTGTTCTTTTTAAGGTTGAAATGAAACAAAGAAAATAGAATGGTACGACATAAAGAATCAATAGTTAGAGATGGTGGAAGAGATTGTGTGTGTGTGTGTGTGTGTTGTGGTAAAGAAGATGGTTTCTTTTGTATATATATAGAGAGAGAGAGGGAGGATTTTATTGTCAACTAGCAATCGAGGAAAGCTAGATTCTACAGGTGGAGGGTGGATCAGAGACGATTCGACATTTAACCACATGGACTGTGGATTCATTTACAGGAAGGGTGAAATGGAGTCTTCGGGTTTCATAATTGTCCAAGGAAATGGCGTCTCTTTTGGTGGGTTTTGGTTAGGATTTCTCCATGGGAAGATGGAATGTTCCCTTTGTTTGGCATGGATGGGCTTGGTGTTTTTCTTCACCGTACGGATACATTGACTTTTTTCTAATGTTTTGAGACCTAATTTGCTGTTTCAGATGCATAAATCAAGGAAAAAAAGTAAGGAAAATGCTATGTATCTTCTTATAGATTGCTTAACGAGAACAATATCAGTAAAAATTTTGAAGTTATCTTGCCATACTAAAAGATCTTAAATTGATTGTGCAATTTCATTTTCAACAGAAACCGAAGTGTTTGATGGATTTGTTTATGGCAATATCCTTTTTTCATGGAAATATCGACCAAAAAAAACGAAACTGAATAATTCTTTTTTTATTTTATTTGGTATTCCAAATTGATATTTTCATTAAGGAAAACTTTAGAGAACCACTTTGAGATGTTTTCCACTTATTACCAATTTTAAAAAATGGAAAACATGGGTCTCAAGTTCACTGTAATCAGAAAGCTTTCTTATTCGAACATGTAACTCTATTTTACAATCTCTGTGGAAAACTTTTCTAGAAACGTACTTTCTTTATTCTGCAACCAAACAAGACCTGCAAATTTTCATTTTGGAACTAAGATTTGTTTTTCTTCTTCTTCCTTTGTAAAGAAAGGAGCCAGAGGCCGTACATTCGTGGAAGTTGAAACAACTCTCCTGATGCTACCTAGATAGAAAAGGGCCCAACCTTATGGGGGCCCGCTCTTCTACCAATGAAACCACTTAATCACTAACGACTCCAAACAGTAGCTGAAAAGTCATCACAAGGGAACTAAGGTATCGTATTAATATACGGAAGTAGTGGTTTCTTTTTACCCCGAAATTTTGCAGTTCTTAATTTTTATGATTTAAGTAACAGGAAGAAAAAAACAAAAAAACAGAGAGAGAGAGAAAAAAAAAGGAGTCTGAGCTGATTGGTCAAATCAGATCAGAGAACCTAACGTTCCATCAGAAAAAGGAGGAACAAAATTAGGACACCAAACTCCGTCCTTCTCTTTTCTGCTGGTGCAAGAGAAAGAAGCCCAACAAGGCCCACAGAGAAAGCCCTTCAGTCCGCTAGCAACTCACCCAAAAAATGGAGGACTTGGGTGGGTGGACGGCATCGGTCATTTTTAATCGATGGAACAACACAATCAAGCACTACCAAATGACTACAACTAGAAAATGCATTGATGAAGATTGAAGGTCGAACGGATTTGCTATTGTTCAAAAAAATAAACTGATGAATTTTACCATCCACATCTTTGTAACAGAAAAGCTAAAAAAGAATTTGTATGTGGCTAAGTCAGCACCTCAACATCATTTTCCACAAAATTTAATTCATGCTTCTTTATTTTCGATAATTTTTTAATATAACCCTTCTAGTCTTTTTTTTTTTAATTGTATTTCTCTATTTCTTAAAGTTTTTAGTTTTTATTGTATTTTTCTATTTCTTGAATTTTTTAAAAATAGTTCTTTTGATAGTTTTTTTTCGCTTTTAGCTAAATATTTTATTTTATTTTATTTTATTTTATTACGATATAAATTAATCTAACTTATCATGATTGACGCATTATTTTTTTTATCATGTGTCACGTTTCCTCAAAACATTAGTCAAAAATCATCAGAAAAACTATATTAAAAAATATCAAAAATATCAAAAGCAGAGGAACGTTTCATGCAACTAATTCTTTTCAACAAAAGCTCTCTTGCAACCTTTTAATTCTCCTCCACAAGACTACATACACTTCCTAATTGTCAATGTTATTCTTTTGTTGCATATCTTTTACACTAACACTTGTAATTGCAATGCCCTTCAACCATACTCGATATACATTTATTTAATACACGATAAAAATATTTTATTTTAACCTTTAAATTTTTTTAAAAAAGAATTTTGGTCCTTAAAATTAATATTTTTTGCAATTTGATCCTTTATGTATAAGTATTTTTTATTTCAAAGTTTTCATAAAAAACGTTTTGATTTTTATTTTATAAAAATTATACAATCAAATCCCTGTATATTATTTTATCAAAAAAAAAATTAGAGTGTATAAAATAGTACACAATTTTTAGTGGTATGTATGTTTTTAACTCTTACCTAACTATTAAAAATTTTTAATAAGTAATTATTTGATTATATAGAATGAATATCCTCTTCGTACTTATCCATTGTCATTTTTATTTAGCCATCGCCTAATAATATTTTTAAGTTGACACATCTGAAGCCATATATGTGACGGTTCATCTTCCATGGAAAAGAAAGGGCGTGCGGAAGAAATGTTTTTAGGAGAGAATCCATCACAAAAGCAAAAAGAAACAAAAAGTTCCATGGGCCAGATCTAGATATTTTTTATTTTAAAAAAGAAAATGGATTTAGATACCATCCGTTTCAATTACTTAAATACGATTTTTTTTAAGTACTCTAAAATTTATGGCTGTGATTGAATTCAACTATGAGCTAGCTAGGTTCTGTAAAATCTTAAAAATGGTGCTACCTATAATAGATATGGTAGGTAGGTAGATAGATAGGGAGAGGATATTTAGTCCAGAGAGAGATTGGGGACACAATGAGGGCGACTCTACGCAGCAGTTAACGAGTTGAAGTCTCCCATCACTTTCGCATCGTTTACGTACTCTCAAATGAGATGCTTTTCGTTCTAAATACAAGGGGTTTGTGGGAAAGATCTTGATTCGAAATACAAAACGCTAGAACGATTCTTTATTTGCAAAAACATTCCCAAATTTAAAACTATACGAATCCATTTATGCTATACAGTCATGAAACGAAAAGAAATGTTTCGCTCTCGCGGATTATTAAATATGATTCATCGTTTTAGTTATTTCACGTGCATGTTCTATGAACCCATACATAACATAATGCTCTAAGGAAGTGGTTGGAAAAAAAAATCAATTTAATTTAAGTTTTTAGGTTATAGTTCTATTGTTATAAATTTATTTATTTTGCTGAAATTATTGGTATTGTATCTATTTATGATTGATTTTTTAAAGTAACATGTGAGTGTGAAAAATATAATATAATGTTAAAACTTATGGGATTAAACTATTTAATACTCATTTTGTGAGATTTTTTTTAAAGGGTGCTTTCAAATCTTCTTTGCAAAAACAAGATTGTTTTAATTTTATTTGTCAAAAGAAGGTATTTATTACCATATGGATCAAATCAAACTACATAAAAACAGTCAAATAGCGAAAGACTTTTCTATTGCTATATTAATATTTTCCATTACTATTAATTTCTAGTGACAGATTTGCGATTAAATTATTTCGAAGCTAAAATGATCATTGCTATTTTTTAGCAATGAAAAGTACTACCCATCGTTGATCGGCAATAGAATATCCGTTGGTATTTTGAAGTATTTTTGTCATTAAATCGACGTAAACATTTGTATTTTAAGTTGCCAATTTATCACAAAACCATCGTTATTCTCCCTTATTTTCATTGCTAAATAGAGACCATTTCAAAATACATCGGTAATATCCATCACAATTCGGTTGTTGATCCTTAGCTAAATATATATATATATATATATATATATATATATATATAACCATTTAATGTTAATGGTAGTAACAAACAACTAAAAATAACACCTTATTAGAACACAAAATATTATTTAATAAAACTAAAATAATATAAATTTAAATCAAACAAATATATAAATGCGTTCGTGTATATGAAAACATTAAAATCCAAAAAAAGAGGCTAGTCCTCATTATCATCGTCTCCTCTATCATCTTTCGACCATAATTGGGTATTGAGAGGAAAGACCGACTCTTTGGTAGTGAGAGAGTCAACATGAGGCACATGAGTGTGGTGCATCTTTGAGGATAGAACCTAAGAAAAATACGATGAATGTGTCAATGAAGCTAATGAAAGAAGTGTATTACTTCTTTAAAAAAATATTAATATAAGAAGTCTTAATTTTAACAACGTTACACCCAATTTTGTATAATCTAACTAATGATGTTTTGAGATGTAAATTGTAACGGCTCGACCTAGGACGTCGTAGGTCGAGAATATTACCATCGTTGACCTACATTCGAAAGGCAATGAATGCACGCCAACAAGGCATTAAGTCTTTCTTACAACATTACTATGTATTGACTACGCTGTAAAAATCTATAAATGACAAATAGGTCCTATGTTTCATTCTAAAATGCATTATAAATTTTTTGTGTTTTACCATTTTATTTAAGTTACTTGAACCGAATGGACTCGGATCTATGACGTTTGGTTTTTCCAAATTCCTTTCATATTGGTCTATAGGAATGTATTTATTAATCACCTATTATTCGAGTACTTGATTCCTTTTACTCATCTTAACTCCCCTTTTATTATTATTATTTTGCTCATTGATTTAAAGATCGTGATCTATTATTGGCATTCATACATAAAGAATTAACTAAAAGAAACCAATACTACCATAACTAAGTCACTCCACCGATACTTATTTGTTTCAAGTCTAGTTACATACAACTACATCTATTTATGTACAAAACAACTTATGTTATCCACTACATAAATGGCTTATTTGCTTATTTACAGACACATTTTCAACTATTTTTCTACTTCTTCATAGCTTTAATAATTGCATATAATAACCCCGTCATACCTAGTACATACACCATAACCTCGAGCACAAAAAATAGTATTGCATGTAGGAGGGCCACCCGAAATCCAAAGCCTCACCCAAGATAAATACGGTGCATGGACCCTTCGATGATCGGGTCAAATGTGAACATTGCCATCATTACCGATACTTGTCTTCCCCATAAGAAATTGGATAAGCGTCGGCTCGGTAAGTTAATTGATGCATGACATGCACGAGAATAAAATGCATATGAAATAGTTACGTGCTTATCATAAAATTCCTACGTATGTAGTAAAAATTATCATCGTAAACATTTAGAAAATTTTTTTCTGTCTTTAGACATATCCCATTCTAAGAACTTCATGGTTTTCATAACATGTCTAGAGAACTAGACCCATCTACGAACGTGTCCTATCAAGTCTTTAAAAGTGCACGTTTGCACTTATCCGACCTTGAACCATGAACCATAAACGGTATAGAAAACTCGTGAAATCCTCCTCATAAAAATCATGTAAGTCGTGAAAATCAAATAACCAGGAAATGTTTCCAATTGCTATTGGAAAAGCCTTGACCTCAAATCCTCGTTTTTCATGACTTCAAATCATTTTCATAAACTTGGCATGTATATGCATTTTAATGTACATGGATCACCGTTATGATTTCATGTAATGTATGCCATAATTGAGATGTATTTATGCCATGATAATACATGCTTTAATAACATAAATGCCTCATAAGTATTACCTTATTGAGTCATTCCAATCCAATCCAAATCATGAAATCATTAACATAAACATACCATAATTTCATAGCGGTAGCATTACGCCATACAAGTAATGCACTTCCACGATCATCAAAACAAAACTTTCACACATAGTAAACATATCCCACACATCAATTGGTACCCAAAGAATCAAATCACAATTGAGTTACACAAACCAAAGTACAAACCTTAATTTCCTTAATGTAGGTCGAATATGAACTTTAGATTAATCAAACATTTTTTTTTCAATTTCAACCCAAATTTTCTCATAGCAATTCATTCAAACACACATTAACATTAAGAACTTAACCAATTAAGCACTCATAGGTTAAATGCATGTAAAAATCCTAAATTGGACCTAATGGGCAAAAACCCTAATTAAGTTAATCTAGGTCAATTTTTCAATTTCATCGCTATTTCTTATTCTAATTCATCTTTTTATATTATTCTAACTTCAATTTGATCAATTAAATCATTAACAATAAAAAGCACCTAAACCCTATTTTTTCTATAAATTGGACCGAATATGAGCCTAGGCTAATTAGGTGAAATTCTTCTATTTTTATGAAATTTCTCACTCTCGTTCATCAATTCATATTTAATCAACTCCTAATTAACCAATAGTTCATTCAATAAGCGAAGGAATCAAAACCCAAAATTTTTAAGTTTTGGAATGAATATACTCTTAAGGAAATCAAGGACAATTCTTCAATTTTAATGCAATTTTTCATTCTCAAATATCAATTCACACCTAGCTAACACATCATCAAGCAATAGAATATTAAACAAATCAAAGAATCAAAAACCCCTAAATTCAAGATTTGGGAAAAATGTTTCATGTTTCCTAACCCTATAAATTTTTTATTTTCATTCATCAATTTTAAACCCAACTATTAAAGTATTTGTAGGACTATTATTATAGTTAATAATTATAATATATTATCGTTATGTTTTACAAAAAAAATAGTGGTGTTTTTTTGTTTTTTTGTTTTTTTAACGTCCGGCCTCCTTTTCTTTTTCTTTTTTAATTTCTATATTTGTAGGACTATTATTATATGGTCAAATATATTATTTAGGTCCTTATTTATTAGAAATATATTTTTTTAAATAATAAAATTATTTATAGTTAATAATTTTAATATATTATCATTATATTTTACAAAAAAATCAAATAAATATTATAAAATAGTTATTTAAATTTTGATTGTGAATATTGTATTTATGCGAGTGCTTTTTGTTTTTTTTTAAACGTCTTGCATCATTTTTTTTTCAGTTTCTATATTTGTAGGACTATTATTATATGGTCAAATATATTATTTAGGTCCTTATTTATTAGAAATATATTTTTTAAAATAATAAAATTATTTATAGTTAATAATTATAATAGAATATCATTATATTTTACAAAAAAATATCAAATTATTATTATAAAATAGTTATTTTTATTTTGATTGTGAATATTGTATTTATTATACAATATAATATTTTGTTATTATTTTATATTAGGATATAAATAATATATTGATATATTATTTTACGAATTTGAATATATATAGAAATTGATACGTGTTTTAGTAATATAATATATTTGATAATTATACCATATAATTAAATTAATATTACATTGTATTAGTTAAATATTATTTTAAATATATTGGTATAATAATATAATATTTTTTAATAAATGATTTATTTAAATATCAAATGACAGTTGTTCCCCTTTTATATAAATAAATTTTTTATTTTTTATAATGAAATTAGGTGTAAAAATATATTTAAAAAATTGTTATTTTTTTTATTTTACGTATAGTTTGACAATAATAGAATATATATGATATTTTTAAAAATTTTTGTTTGAACATATATATCTGATTATATTATTTTTATTATTTAAAATTTATTTTTTCAGTTGTTTGTTTCTTATTAAAATTCTCATCAAATTAATTTTTAAATTTTATACAATTTTATTTGTTAATAAATTTGATTTTTTTATACATGGATTTTGAAATAAAATTTTAGAACCTGATTGTTTTATTTTTAAAAAATATATTATTATAATTTATATGATTGATTATTTTTTATGATTTTTTAATAAAAATGACGTTGTTACATATATAAATTCCGATGAGAAAGAGAGGGCTGGAAGTGTGTTTCATATATTATAATTATTCTAAAAAAAACTAAAATAACTACAGTTTTCCCTATTCACTTACTATAGTGTTTTATTTATTTAGTGCTGGCCTTGAGAAACGGGCTCCAGCAGTTGGCTCAGCTCATTTTACGTAGTTTAGTTTAGTTTTTTTTTTTTTTTTTTTTTTTTTGCCTAGCCTAGAGAAGCATTGCCTTTATATATATATATATATATATATATATATATATATATATATATATATATATATAGGGCTAGCCTTGAAAAGCATGCTCAAGCGAGCTCGCACAAGTATTCCTAGCTAGCGTTTGCCTTCTTCTTTTTTTCCTTCTAATAATTTATTTTTATATTTTTTATCATGAAATTAGGTGTGAAAATATGAAAAAGATCGTTATTTTTTTTAGTTTTGTGTACATTTTTACGGTAATAGAATATATATATATATTATTTTAAACATATATATCTGATTATATTATTTTTATTGTTTAAAATTTATTTCTTCAATTGCTTGTTTCTTATTAAAATTCCATCGAATTAATTTTTTAATTTTATATAATTTTATTTTTTTAATAAATTTGATTTTTATATATGGATGTTGAAATAAAAATTTAGAACTTGATTATTTTATTTTTAAAATATATTATTATATTTTATATGATTGATTTTTTTATGATTTTTAAATGAGAGTAACATAATTGTATATATAAATTCCGATGAGAGAGAGAAGCTAAAAGTGTGTTTTAGATAATTTTACTTAATTTTTTAAAAATAATAATCAATTAAAAAATTAATTTGATTCGATTTTTTTTTAAATTAATATATATACCAACTAGACGCGACCCTACTCTTTGTTTTCCTTCTTATAATTTATTTTATATTTTTAAAATTCTGGCCACTAATCTCATGGTAGAACAAAAAAAAATTGGCTAATTATTTTAAATCTTGATGTGTTTTATGATTGAATCACCAAGAGGCAAAAGGAAACCCTTAAAAAAATATACATATTATCATAGCATAATCGGATCTCCAGCAAGTGATGTACATGTTAAGCGATTATATACAATTGATTCTTTTATCGGGAAAGAAAACATATATATTATTGGTCCCTTTAATTGTCCCTAAACCAATATTAATTATATCTTTGACATTGATGTTAACACAAATATATTTGATTATTTTATTCTTATTGTTTAAATTTTTTCTTCAATTATTTTTTTCTTATTAAACTTCTCATTAAATTAATTTATTATTTTTTTATTTAATTTTATTTGTTAATAAATTTGGTTTTTTAATACATGAATTATGGAATAAAATTTTAGAATGTCGGTGTTTTATATTTTTTAAAATATATTATTATAATTTATACAATAAATTATTTTTATATTTTTAAATGAGTGTTATATATATATATATATATATATAGAGAGAGAGAGAGAGAGAGAGAGAGAGCTAAAAGTATGTTTTAGATGGTTTGGTTCAATTTTTTTTTTAAAAATAACGATGAGTTCAAAAAATTTAAAAGTTTTATTTGCTTTTTTATATATATTTATTCGGAATTTATCGAATCAATTTTATTATAGTTTTTACTTTAATCTATTGACTTCAATATATTTCTACAATTTATGTGGTTTTTTTCTCTATTTATTTCATATATTCTGAATCTATTATATATATATGTGTCATTAGTTTTGTTAGAAATTAATTATATATAGATTCGATTTATATTAATCATCAAAAATAAAACTTTTCACTTATATTACACAATACAAATCGTTAATCTTATGTATGTAATGATTTTTTACCCATAACATAGTATGAGTATCTAACTAGTTCACAACTAAATTAGATTGTTGTGAATTCATTGAAACAAAAAGAAAAAAAAAAAAAAGGTTTCAGTAGGCCGTGACCCGTGATATTCTTTGTTGGGCCAAGTAAAATGCATATCCAGTGATTTATCTTCACTGATTGCAACTGGAGATGAAGATCAAAGGGTCTAGCCTGGCCCAAACAAATCCAATTAGACATCGGGCCCATTGTACATGTGGAATTTTAATTGGAATAATAGTAAAATTGCAGCACAAGGTCACAAGCAAAGCCTATTTGTATCACAAGCTCTCAAGCTTGCCCACGTAAAGATCAAATGAAATGAAATTGGGCGAATCCATTTCGTGACTGGAATTTGGACTGGCCCTAATCCCTCTCTCTCTCTCTCTCTCTCACTCTCTCAAAACCAATTGAGGTTCATACAAGGTTGTTCCTTTCCTGTTCCTCTTTGCCCTTGATTTGGTTTTTGTAACTCAGGTAATTGGACATGATTTGCATGTTCAACGGCTGCAGTCCAGGAAAATAGGAAAAAAAAAAAACTTTCGGTATTTGGGCATGGAGAGGCCATAATATATAGGCGTAAACAATTAAACAAGACAAGCTAAAAATCATTCGAATAAATTATAAATTAGTCCTTGTAGTATTGGAAACTAATTCAATAGTTTTTTAGTTTGAAAAATTAATAATTAGTCATTTTTGTTCATTTCATGTTCTTTTTCATTTTTTTCATTTTTTTTTTTTTTTGTTTTGTTTTAAGAAATACAACAAGAACAAGAAAAGTAAATTATATGAGAAATTTGATGAGAAAATATGATTTTTTAAAAAATAAAATAATATTAAATTAAATATGCTCAACATTGGTTTTGGTTAAAAGAATAATTAATTAATGTTTAAACTAAAAAACTATTTAATTCATTTTATAAAATTAGAAAAAATAATCTATAATTTACTCAAAACATACACAAGAATGAGGTACAGAGTCTTGCGAACGATAGCCTGGTACAAAGGTAACGAGGTTCCTACTTCCTATCATCCTTCCATCGGTATCATTATCAATATGAACTCAAGATAAAGGCTTTGAGCAAATTTGGAAGTATTTCTTAACTTTGTCGTTCACGTTGGCATCTCTTGCCCCAAAAGAATGCTTTAATCTGAATATTTTTCTCAAAGCAAAACCCACTAAGCTAATTTCTGTTACTTGCTTCTTTCATCAAGTCATTGAGTGTCATGTCACACGCTACATCCCACTTGCGACTCTGCTCTACCTCTCGATCAGTCGGCAGAAATTAATATATTTTTATTGTTCAAGCTTCATTATCATTTCATAGTTTTATATTGTTATCTCAAAAAAGTCTATTTTAAGCCATCTCTATTTGTTTGTTTTGCAATCAAGTCATATTTTTGGAGACAAATTATGCGTACTTTATTACAATTACTTCTTCCACAAGTTGAGAATCAAGACATTTTAGGTAACACCTATCTACTATATGTAAAGACAATCTTATTAGTACTTTTATTGAAAGAGTAGTCTTTTGTGGTCAATGATTGCGCAATCATTAAGTATTATACAATGCACGTCCATTCTCCCACTGATTAAGCTTTTGGAATGTAGTCTTGAGTTAGAGGAAAAATAAAGAAAGAAAAATTGTTTTGAAATTATAGGGCTATGGCTATATATTGATAACAAGGAATCCTCTCTCATGCAAGTTGTCTGAAGGCAACGTGTCACAGGATAATATAAGTTTTCATAGTTCTAGAGTTCTTATTAATAATTTAGACTGACAAAACATATCAACAATTACAAAATTTGGTAGTACCATGAGTAGCTCCTCCACTTTAATAATGCGTGCCCAAGACAGAATACTTTGGTTCAATTAAAACAACTTGAACGGATAATATTAGTTATGGCAATACCTAATACTCGATAGGATTAATTATTTAATATTTATGAGAGAGTTACTGATCAAACTATTAGTATATTAGTGAGAGAGTTTTGAAAAAAAAATTTTTTGCTAAAGATAAAAATAATTAGTCTTTCTTTATAATAATGAGAGATTGATATTTATAGTAAAACGAAAATATTTTTTGATCATTAAGATTTTACTACATCGTTCATGTTTAGACAATCAAATTTGAGTTGAAAAAATCAGATTCTTTTTGTTTAAATTGCTTTAATTTGCTAGCACAAAATAAAAAATTAGCAATTGTATCTTCTTTTAGTGGACCTTGATCTGAGTTCACTAACTTGATTTTTCTAATACTTCTCAAATATGAGACATGACCCTAGCTTTATTAGAATATTCGTATTCATCTATGCGAGAGCAAAAATTTTATGTTAAATGGGACTTATCATTAGTTTAATTCATTTATTGTGTAAATTAGATCCATGAAAAATTTAAGAAAGATAACATGCATAAATTAATATATAAAAAAATTAATTAAATTATTGATTAATTTTTATGAAAAAGTTGAGCATATACTCATTTATTTTCAGTAAGAAAATAAAAACTTTAAGGGCTCTTTGTACTCTATATATTACAGTACTGAATGTATCGATTCACCTCTATAAATAGCTAGCTAGAGCTACCAGAATTTCATGCCAATCCGTAAAGATTCGAGCTACATGCATAATCCAGTCGATTAGGTTCGATTGATAAAGTCAAAGAAAAAGAAGAAGTCCCATTTTTAGAAAATGGTCAAACAGATCAAAAAGTGAAATAAAAAGTTACTACTTGTCTCATGTCAAATCTACGTTTCTTGATGAATTACATCCTTTATTGTCTGGATCAGTACCGTTTGTCATAATAAACTTTCGATTTGGTTGAGGCTACGCAATCGATTTACTGGGGATAAAGTATGCCAAAAAAAAGTCCACTTGATATTTAACTTTCTCAATGGCTATTAGTAAAAACTCCACCCAATACGTTAATGTGGTGGCTTGTCACCTCTCAAATGTCCCACTTATATTCCCATATTTATCTAATTTTTTTTTAATTTTTTATTTTTTTTTTGTGATTCATGCCCAATTAGTCCTCATGGAGAGAGAGCTTTGTTTGACTTGTTGGTATCAGAGGAGACGTTCAAGAAAAAACAGAAGGATTCTAATTACATTCACTAAAAGTACAAGAGGAAAGTTGGTAGTCAAATCAAAGATCGAGAGCTTCATAATCATGCGTGTTTAATTAATTTGTTTATAGATGTTCTGGCCAAAAAGAATAATTAGAACCTTTGCACTACTGATGAGAAACTTTCAGTGAGAAATGGAATATCCAACATATGTCCAATAACTAAACTATCAATATTATACAAATAATGATAGTAAACCAATCTTTCACAAGTGCCTGTCCTTTTCTGATTTAGTCTTCACGGACAGGTTTTCGTTCACCCTTCGTATCTAGTGTAGGGTACTACTTGAACCAATGATTTTGTAAATACATTATTTCCCAGTGCCTTTGAAGAAATCCGAAAATATTTGTCTCCAAATACTTTTTATTTGGAAATGAAACGACAATACGCTAATCTAATCAAACTTTTAAATGTTACACAGAAAAATCGAATATAAACAATGATTAAAGGTTCGAAACATATTTGGATTCAATATAACCGGATGTTTGAATCAAGAGACAGATCTTATCAAAATCCATTAAAAAACTTGTTGAATTTTTGGTTTAACACTATTTTTCGCAAAAGGCATCACGTTTACTGCTTAACACAAAGCGCTCAAGAAAGAAGCGGGCCTAGCTAGTACATACATATGTTACAAATAACAAGAAACTCAAAGCCAATTGATCGGGATCGGGATTGAACAATACTACCCTTTACCTTTAAGGCAAATAGTGCACTATTAATTTCTCTCACAAATTTATATATGAATGCGGAGCTGATAAGAGAGCACGCGAAGAAGTACAGCAATACATTGACTGTACTGAACAATAATTATTTCATCAAAAGAAATCCCTGTTCCCTACCTTTTCTTCTCCTGTATATGAATCCTCATCCAATCGATCCAATTGTCTGGATATTGTAGTTCGTTGAACCACATTTTTTTTAACAATAAAATTACTTTTGAATCAGTTTTTGTATGTCTTTAAATTAATTTTCTTTAAATGTGATTAAGGAATATTTTTTAACATATAATTTCAGGTATTGTGAGGATAAATTTTTAAAAATATTTATCACAAAAATCGAACTGTAAATGTAATCTAACATTCATCACTTGCTTACGAACAAGCTAGTACAGGCAAGTATTTGCAACTCATCATTTCCTCTTCTATCTTTATATTTTTTGAGATTCTTGATTAGTTCTGAACATCTATAAAAAAAAAAAAAGGTTCCCAGTTACTAGAAAATAAATAAATAGGTATATGTAGTATATAGGATTGTAGCCAACATTATAATATAATGTTATATATTATTAAAGCCCCGTAGTTATTCCACGCATGTGGATCAAATATGTTGAACTTAAATGTCGCATTTCAAAAAATTGCCAAAATAATACCCCCTAACAGTGACTGTATCAAACTAGGCAAAAACCATTAGTATAGCTTCATGGAAGAGCCAAATAAGAAGAGGAAACCCACTACTTTAAACATAGAAAGAAGACTTTTTCAGCTGAGCTTTTTCTAGATTCTTAAGTAGCTTTCATGTATTCAATAGTAAAGGAATACAGAACTGCACTTCTACTTATACTTTTTCTATATTAACATCTTGCCTTGCATTAATGCTTCCGTTCAGAACCTACCTCTGATTTTCCTTTCAGTCTCCTTTAATTCAATATTTCTTGTGTTATATATCACCATGGAGCAAGCTCAATACTGGTTGTGGATGAAGAGGAAACAACTTTTAAAGTCACAGGAATCAATGAACTCCAATAGCGGTTCGTGGGAAGAGAAAGCTTTTGCAAAAGATGCATCTGGGCATCTTGGTGGATGCATATGGCCTCCAAGATCTTATTCTTGCAGTTTTTGTAAGAGAGAATTCAGGTCAGCTCAAGCCCTAGGTGGTCACATGAATGTTCATAGGAGGGATAGGGCTAGGCTTAAGCAGTCTCTTACTCCTCAAAATGATGCTTTTCAACATCAAAATCATATCCAAAGTTCACTTAGATTATCGGAGTCTCATTTCCCATCAGAGGTTTGCACCTTTGATAATTATGATCTTGAACCTAAACTTTCTGTCTCTAGAACTACTAATATTGCATCAAATCTTTCCTCTTCTAGGGTTTCAGCTTTATCCACTCAAGAAAATTTAAGTGATCATGTCTTTGTTTCTCCCGTTGCTTCTTCCTTCGTTCAAAAACAGCATAACGGGTATCCTCATCTCCGCAATAGTTTATCAGGGTCAGATCATTCTTTGGCAATTAGACTTCATTCAAAACCTGAAGCAGGAAAGGATCAAGATGGAGTAGATTCTACATGCTTGAGCCATGATAATTTTGTTGCAACTGATTTATTTATGGGCTTGAGTTCTGTTATTAATAGCCAGAGTTTATCGTCACCGGCCGGTTCTTGTGGTAACGAGGGAATCAGTTGCAAAAGGCCTAAAACCAATGTTTCAGTAGTCTCACTGTTGATTAAGCCGCGTTCAAATGATAGATACATTCTTCAATCAGAGGCAAACAAACCTAATTCTAGCTTCAAGGAGGACATAGATCTTGAGCTCAGGCTTGGAGAGCCACCAAAGGTGAAGTAGTAGTAGTAGCTATATATATATATATAGGGTGCAATTGTATGGGATTAATATGTATATGTGTGAAAAAAGAAAATAGTCTTTCTTAATTCGGCACTTCCTCTTTTTCCCCTTTTCTCAAGTTTTCTAGCTATGATCTAATGGATGACAGGCAAATAACTCTTGTACTGATATCCAATTTGAAAGGAATGAAAAGCTTTTCTTTTACATCTCATTTCTGATATGTTTATATACTTCGTTTTTCCTCAGTTCAATTAATGGTTTTTGCCTATCAGAAAAAGGGAAATAATTAAAATAGTCTCTCTTAAAATTTGTCACTTCCATTTAATTCTTAAACTACTTCATGAAAAATGAGAGGTTTTGAATGTCATTTTAGAGGACTGCCAATGTCAATTGTATTAGGGTTTCTGCATTTTGAAACCCACTTTTCAAAACGGACGTATACGTGCGTCATTAGTTATTGAAGATGGATATATAGTCATTGGGAATTCAAATCTCTCGGCGTGGTTCAGGAGTAAATATTTAACCAAAATTGTGAGGAAATCAGGGTTAATCTTCTTTTGCACCCTAAATACGAACCATTAGACATTTAACTGCAGTTTCAGAAGATGGAATAAGCAAGAGATACAAAAAATGGCCTCAACTGCGGGGTTTTAAAAGGGGCGAAAGAACTGACAGTAAGTCACTTCAGCTACATACTTGTGCATTAACATTAGGGAACATCATTTCCCTTTTTACCTTTGTTATTATTTCCCTTCACCAAAAAACCAGCTATCACACCTGCACTTTTCCTCACACATGAATCCAATCCAAACAAAATCCAAAAGCTTCCTGTTTTCTTATTCTTTCCTCTCCGGAATCTCTAAAAAGTCCAAAAACATGCACCAACTCCTTAGAACCAAATTGAATAAAATAAACAGTATTGCACATTTACTCAAAGAGAGAGGGGAAAAATTAATAAAAAAGAACTGTTTGCTACTACATTACATGTCTATATCACATCATGGACACTATTTACGCGTTCTTTTGTATGTACATGTTACTGTTTTATCTATTCGCTATCAACGACCAAAGCCTATCGAAGCCTAAAAATGTCTAGGAAATTAACTTTTTTTAAGACCCTAAGCTAGAGCTGTCTGGTTATAGGACAGGAATTCAGCAAAGTAATGGTATTACAATAATAGTTGCCATTTAGCCACATTTTGATACAGACGGTTCTTCCATAATAAACGGCGAGTTCAGTGTTCTATATTTTTGTTTTTTCAACGTTTCTTGATAAGGGATCTTGATGAAACATCGCTTTAGTTTGACTTAATGTGAGAGACACATTGACATTGCTGTACCTGTACATACAGGGAATTTAAGTTGTCCAAAAAAATCCTATATATATTATATACGAAACGGATTATTCAATATATATATATAAAGAAGATTATTCAAGATTGTCGTGGTGTTTTGTTGTGTTGAATCCGATAGATAAAAAGAGAAACATAAAGGGAAAGTGAGGTTAGTTGCTTGGGTTTCTATGAAGTACTTGGTTTGTGTAAGAGAAATTAAAGAGAATTGGTTGGGAATTTTGTCTGGCATAGAGGTTAAGGAGTTGCATAGTTATGAATCTGAATCAACTACTGCTGTAGAGACAGATTAGGGTTCAGAGAGGTGCACATGGACATATGATATGTCTGTTTCTATGTTGCTTTCAAAGATTCACAATAGGAATGTAGAGAAGAATGAGATCTACTTCTCTCTCGCTCGGCCTAGCTTATTTGTGTGCAGGTGGTTACTGTATTTGGGATGCTTTGAAAAATTGTACAGTGTTCAAAAATAGTATACATGGCTTGCCTCTTTGGTCATAGTGTATTGTTTAGTGTACTTTTATGTCCCTTGACAGCGTTCGCTATTGGGTAGCAGTTTCTACTCTGCTGGCTTGGAGAGTGTGAGAACTGAGAGTACTCAGTCGTGAGAAGGACTCTTTTTCAGTCTCCCTCAGATTCTACATGCCACATGACCATCAGATAACATTGAAATGCAGCATGATCCAATTAACTCGACTTCTTAAACAAGTTAAACAAAGAGCTACAGAAGTGGTTGCATAGTTCCAAATTACTGCCCTTATTTAAGAATATATAGATCTTTTTTTTTTACACATTTATAAAGAATCCAACTCCGTTTTATAAAAATAATAGCAATAATAATCGTTATCGTTATATAATATTATTATTATCATTATTTGTTCGTTATATTAAGAAAAAACTGATTTTTTTTTAAAAAACACCTACTGTTACTCTCAACGTCAAATATCTTCTTCTTTTTTTCAGTTTTTTACTGTATTATAAAAGTCCCATGCACTCAAGTAATCATAAAAAAAAATGATAACTATTATTATTACTCTCGATGACTTCATAAATAAATATTTTATAATGTATTTTATTATTATTTATATAATATAAAAATATTATAAGTATTTTTTATTTTTTTATAATAAATTCAGTTATTATTATATGATATATAAATTATAATAAATTTATTAATAACTGTTAATATATTTATGGTATTAAATATTATTATCGTTATTTTACTATAATGATAAGTCGTAACTATAACTGTGATTATTTTAACAATTATATTTATAATTTAAAACTATATATGGTTGTTCAATTATATAACTCATTGCCAAAGTAAGCCTCTAGCCCAAGAGGCCTAGCTAGAATTGGAACTATTCGGACTTTGGAGTTGGCTAACGAGCGTATGGAATTGGAAGGAGCGGCTGGTGAGACTTAAATATGGTACCTTCCGGAAATAAAATAAATATTTGTATTTTTTTCATACATGCGCAAGCTCAAGACTAGCACAAGCGAAAAGTCTCGCTCGTTAGTCGCTAGTGCATATCTTCGTACATTCCCGTCTCAAAATGTCAGAAAAAATATATATACTTAATTCATTAAATTGGAAAAAGAAATGGTGTTTTGTTCTTGAGAGTTTTTTCTTTTTTATAATTAATTGCAAATTTTCTTGATTTAAATTTTTAAATAAAATAAAATAAATTGCTTATTTTGCTTACAAACAAACGAGCATTCACACTGCCTGACAATTTGTGTCTATAAATGAATTATTTTTAAAAAAAAGTTTATGTAAATAAATAGACATAGTCTAAAGCTTAAGCATTTGCTAGTTTTTTTTTTTTTTCCCATTATGTAATTCAAAGCCAAAAAAACCCAGCCAGGTCTGGCGACCTGTGGCTGCACATACTTGTCAATGCAATGGACTGTCATTCTGTCAATAACTCGATTGCCCATTGGATGATGTGAGAGGCTTCTTCATCAAATTGGGCTGGATGGGACATCATTTGGCCCAATTTTATTTAATTGTTTGAAATTGTGGTTGATTTCAGCCCTGCTTGGCTGGCCCTTGACATGGTATGATTGGGATTTAGCTGCTCCGTTCATTCACCCAACAGAGCGCGACCCATATTTTTGTGGGCTGTACGTACAGAATTTCATCATAGAATCGCTATGGGTTTGGAGTTTGACTGTGTGGTACTGGGAGCAGCTAAAGCAACCCTTGCTCGACTTATAGCCGATTGATGGAGTTGAAAACAAACAAGGCAGTGGAGTTATTTCCACACTATTTTTTTTCTTACTCGATTGTTTATTTTAGAGACAAATATAATCTTATTTAACACTTTTCTAGTTTAATATATCTTTAAAATATCAAATTTTAAAATAGTTTATCTTTATTTTCTTAAAAAGAACAGAACTCTGAAGCTTAAAAACATTGCTATTTTATTGAAAGTTACTCAATAAATCACATTACATATTTTATAGCACCGAGTGTCATATACAGTGTAGATCATAAATTATTACTAGTGATGCTTTATTATTTTCTCTCCGAATGTAATGACTCAACCTACTAAAAGTGGGTTACTATTTAAAAATTAAAAAAAGTTGTTTGATATATGCTACATGGTCTAACTCATAAAATGGCTTTAACATAACCGCTTTAAAAAATTAATTAGGAAAAAAGTTAGTTAGAAAAATGATTAAATAGAAAAAAGTGATTGCAAGCGTAATATTCCATTGCTCTGCGCATTTGTAATTTAATAATGTTACTGTTTAACCAAGGCCTTTTGTTTGGAGCAGTGTTATGTTGGCTGCACTGGAGCCTTTTCTAATAAGCTGGAACAACCCAATCAATCATGAAAAATTTTATAATACACAAAAAGTAATTATTTTTTGAACCTACTTTGAGGAGAGAGATAGACAAAAAAAAAAAAGAAAATTACATTCATGCCCATAAAAAGTGATAAGAAGATTGCCGGAGCTTTTTTTTCAAATGGGATAGTTTTAAATCTTTATTCCTAAAACATGGTATTTTTAAACTTATTTATCAAAATGAATATTTATTGACACATAGACATATATGTCATCAAATAGTATGATTCGGATTTTTCACATCTCACTTTAAACTTTTCGAGTAAAGCTGAAACTCACCCTCATCCTTCACTTCTTTTCTTCTCTTTTTTATGATAAAACTAAAACTTGCCCTATAGTTAATGTTTCTTTGCAAGTTTATACCTCACCAAAGGCACTTCTTCATATGTTCGAATCTATTAGGATTCCCATAATTCTAATTCAGCCCTCTTATTTTGTCTCTTAAAAATTGTTTATTGCAACAACCTTTTATTGTATGAAATCTTTTCATTCTTTTATGATGGTGTATGAATATGATTCAAGAAAGTTTAAACGATTATCTTACCTATCCGTGTTTATTAAATCCTGGGTCAATGTTTTCACACATTCTATGCCCAATGTTGCAAACTTGCAATGAATCAAATGACATAATCCCTTCTTCCCCCCCCCCCCAAAACTAACAACAAATTATGTACGAAAAAGGATATCCACTTTTCTAAGAAAAGAGACAAATGCAAATTTAGCCCCATTTAAGGTACCTTTGGCTAGTAACATTTGAAGCAGGAATTGAAAATTTTTTACCATCTACATTTTGTACCATTCCTTTAAGTTTCTGGGTGAAGTTAAATGGCAACTCCTGAGATGGTATACGTTATGCCAATCATTAGCGTTGTAGCGGATGCCTTTTGTGTCCTTTATCCTGTGAAGTTGATTTTCAAGAAAAAGTGTCGTGGACTCTTTGAAGCACACTTCGAAGTACTAGATTTTTTTTTATCGAGCATTCATAGCCGATGGACGGTTCATCGAGGAGAAAGCTCGGACATGACTCGCTCTCCTCTTCAACGTACAACGATCTCATTTGAGAAGAAGGCAAATTAATTACAATAAAGGAAAAATAATATGGATAAAAATATCTAGTTTGAGAATTAAGTTTAAAACTATCCCATTTAAAGAATAAAGATTTATAAATATTCTAATTTGGTAAAAGGTCAAGATTTTCACGTCCGTTCAAATTTTTTTATTTCTTTTCTCTATTTCTCTCTCTCTCTTTGCGTGTTTATCTCTCTCATCAAAGTGAGCCTAAAAATAACTACTATACATGCTACTTAGTTACTCTTTATGTATTATAAAATTTCTCAATCAACCACCATCAAATGACTACCACTTGAAAATGCATTGACGAAGATTGAAGGTCCAACGGATTTGGTATGGTTCCAAAAAAAAAAACTGATGAATTTTACCATCCACGTATTTGTAACAGACAAGTTAAAAAAGAATTTGTATGTGGCTAAGCGAGCACCTCAACGTCATTTTCCACAAAAATTAATCGCATGAAACGTTTTGCCATTTTCGATAATTTTTTTTTAATATAACCCTCCAACTCTTAACTTTTTCTTATTGTATTTCTCTATTTCTTAATTTGTTTTTTTAGTTTTTATTGTATTTTTCTGTTTCTTAAATTTTTTTAAAATAGCTCTTTCTCGATGATTTTCTTTTACAAGATAAATTAATTTAACTTATCATGATTGATGTGTTTTTTTCCCACGTGTCACGTTTACTCAAAAAATTAGTCAAAAAAACAATTAGAAAAGCTACGTTAAAATGTATCAAAAGCAAATAATTCTTTTCAACAGTAGCTCCCTTTCAACCTTTTACTCTTTGTTTGGATAATTCCTCCTAAGAGGAAAGAAAATAAAGGAAAGAAAGTGATAGAAAAGAAAAAGGAGATGAAAGAAAATCATTTTTCACTTGTTGTTTGGATAAGAGTGGAAAGAAAAAGAAAGAAAAGAAAATGTATTATTGTATATTTACTATAATGCCCTTAGGATTATATTTTTTATTTTGATTTTTTATTCTCATTAATTTTTTTCATAACATTTATTTATTTATTTTTCCTTTTTAATAGAAAAACAATAAATATAAAAAATATAAAATAGACAAAAAAAAACTAATTTATTAATTTTTAAAATAGAAATAACTAAATAATTTGTTTATCGAAACTGTATAGAACAATGTATAATTTATTCCTACACAAAATTACACTTAGTTTTGATTTATTAAAAGCTTATCTAAAAATATTTCTTAATTAATTTAAAGAAAAAAGGAGAAAAGAACAATTGAAATCCATTGCAGACCGTGGGGTGGGATGGGAGGAAAATTAGAATTTATTATTATTGTTTTCTTGTCACATGGATGGAGCAAGGGTAAAAACAGAAAAGCAAACCAAATAAAAAGTCAGCTGCATGTTTCCTCTCAAAATTGGAAGGAAAATGGGTCCCACGAAAATATCATTTATTTTTTTCTTTCCTCTCATTTCCTCTACAATCCAAACGGTGAAAATTTTTCATTTTCACCCCATTTTCTTTCCTCTCCCTCACTTTCATCCCTATCCAAATAGAGGGTTAATTCTCCTCCACAAGACTACATACACTTCTCCGATTGTCAATGTTATTCCTTTGTTGTATATCTTTCACAATGACACTTGTAATTTTAATTCCATTCCCGTTTAACGATGGAAATGGGTTGGATATCCGGTCGATTAATCCAATCCCCTGTTCCATCCATTAAAAATATACATTATTTGCTCTCATAAAAAAAAAATTATTTATTAAACTCATAACCAAACCAATCTCCATATCCATCTATTTAATATCTCTTAAAAATATTTTATCAAAATATTTCATTTTAATCTTTAAATGTTTCAAAAAGGTTATTTTGGTCCTTAAAATTAATATTCTTTGCAATTGAATCCTTTATTTATAAGCATTTTTTAATTTTCTAAATTTTCATACAAAAATATTTTGATTTTGATTTTGATTTTTAAAAAATTATGCAATTAGGTTCTTGCATATTATTTTATATAAAAAAAATTAGTAGGTATAAAATGGTACGAAAACTATTTTGTTGGTATGTATGTTTTTAATTCTTACCTAACTATAAAAAAATTTTAATAAGTAATTATTCGATTATATAGAATGAATATTCATGTCATACTTAATCCATTGTCGTTTTTATTTATCCATAGCCTAATAATATTTTTAAGTTAACACATTTGAAGCCATATTTATGACATCTTCCATGGAAAAGACAGCCGTGCAGAAGAAATGTTTTCAGGAGAGAGATCCATCAAAAAAGGAAAAAGAAACAAAAAGTTACATGGGCCAGATCTAGCTATTTTTTATTTTTAGAAAAATGGAAAAGAACATGGATTTAGATACCATCCTTTTCAATTACTTAAATACAATTTATTTTTTAAGTACTCTAAAATTTATGGCTGCGATAGAATTCAACTATGAGCTAGCTTGGCTCTATAAAGATCTTCAAAATGGTGCTACCTGTAACAGCTATGGCAGGTTGGCAGACAGATAGAGAGGATAGTTAGTCCAGAGATTGGGGACACAATGAGGGCGACACTATGCAGCAGTTAACGAGTTGAAGTCTAAAAGGATTTAATAATAAAATCTCTTTCTTTAGAATAATTCAATTAATTTAATTGATTTAATAGTATTTTAAGATGCCAGATCATTTATATTAACTATTACTATATATATTGGAAATATCTTTTTATAAAAAAATATACAAGCATTCGAATTAGCAGTCAATTTGACCTTAAAAATAATAAAAAATATCATATTTCTTGAGAAAATAATGGTTTTGTAACCAAACAATCTAAATTGGAAATAAAATCCTTAAATTGTCACAATCCTAATAATTTGAGTATTTTTTATGATTAAATATTCAAATTAATGATCAACGTTTTGATAATAAAAAAATATTATTTATTTAATTAAAAAATAATAGTTTAAAATATAAACAATTTAAATGGCTATAACCTAATAATTTAAAAAACATTAAACTAATTGTGAAGTATGCGCATGTATAGTCATGAAAAAGAAAAGAAAAGCAACAAGGAAAAGTTGGATTTGAATTTTCTGTTTTGCTTTGGTTTCATCCACATAAGCTTTGTCTTTTCTATTTGTTTTGTTCTGCTGTACCTATAAATTGGTATAGCTAAATTATCTTTTTCTTTCTGAAAAGTCCAGAATTCTAACTTCTCACAAGGCCAAAAAATAAAAAAATAAAAAAAATTGGCCTGCAATTTTATCAAAGGAAATCGAACATATAAAACGACACACACAGATACACTGTCAAACGGAGAGAAAATCAATGGCAATGTCAGAGAGCAGCAGTTTCAAAGACCCAAGGTGGTCTCTCCATGGAATGACTGCTCTTGTCACTGGTGGCACTCGTGGAATCGGGTTCTCTCTCTCTCTCTCTCTCTCTAACAACAAAGTTTAAAACTTTCTCGTTGCTTTTTTACTTCATGGATTTTGAATGATTCAAAGAAGGTCCATGAAATCTGAATCACTTCTTTTTTAATCTTTGAGGTTGTTATATGTGCTTTTTTTATTAGGAATGCAACAGTGGAGGAACTTGCAGGGCTAGGAGCGAGAGTGCATACATGTTCTAGAAATGAAGAAGAGCTCAACAAGTGCTTGAAAGAATGGGAGGCGAAAGGTTTTGTGGTCACTGGGTCAGTTTGTGATGCATCTTGTCGTGTCCAGAGAGAGTAATTTATTGAGGAAGTGGGTTCTGTTTTTAATGGCAAACTCAACATTCTCGTAAGTAACCCTGGAAATACTTGGTCTTTGATATAGCTTTGCAGTTTCTATTGAAATTGGATTTTGTTAGTGGATGGTTTCAGTTATCGTTTAGACTTTATGGTTTACAACTTGTAGATGCATCAGGTAAGAGTGGCACTTTGGTTCAGTTCCATTGAGTCATCTCTTTTAGGCATTCATTGACTCTTTGCCTTTGGCGAGCTTTATATTTCACCTTTTTTGACTTTAAGATGGCTAGTAACTGGAAGCATATGAATTTCGACCTTAAATTTTTATGAATAAATTCATAATATAACTGATGTAGGATTGATTTGTGTCATTTGTGTGCTCAATTCTCATGCAACTATATTGGGTAAGGGGTCAGGTCAATTGGAAATTATATGGTTTGTGCTTAAAAGGCGAAAGGTTGTATTGTTCAACTGGAAATTGGGCTGTTGAAAGCCATAGTTTTTGCTTCCAAGAGAAGTAAACCAGAACAGTCTCTGAATTCTATTCCAAATGTTCGTTGTACACACCAAATAGTTATTGTAATTTTGATAAAGGAATGCTGCTTAATGACCCGTGATATTGTGATAATATTCTTGTTCTTCTTTTTGTTCATGATGGAACATCCTTGGCTTTGATGTGCTATACGGATTTGGTAGATAATTATCTGCCCCTATCGTCCCATCTGTAAGAATCAGTGCAAAGAGTGTTATTGTTTTCTGCACTTTTCAGAGATTTAATGCAACTCATATATTATGTTTAGGTAAACAATGTTGGTACAAATATCAGGAAGCCAACCACTGATTATTCTGCTGAAGAATTTTCAAACCTCATGGCTACTAACTTTGAATCTGCATACCATTTTTGTCAAATTGCACATCCTCTTCTAAAAGCATCTGCAGCAGGAAGCATTGTTTTCATTTCCTCTGTTGCGGGTCTTTTGAGTATAGGTAGTGGGTCAATTTATGGAGCAAGTAAAGGTGAGCGGCTATCGAAATCTAGTGTCCGTTTTACATTATGAGTGAGAACTTTGTTGATTGTGAAGAAGTTCAAATGGTTTTCTTCCAATTTTCTATTCTCAGGTGCAATGAATCAACTTACAAAAAATTTGGCTTGTGAGTGGGCAAAAGACAATATCAGGACCAACTGTGTGGCACCCTGGTATATCAGAACCTCGCTTGTGGAATACGTACGATTTTTTAACCTGCTTGCAGTAGTATTATTTACTTCATCTTCATCCCTTGAGATAATAACCTGAAAAGGCATACCAACTAAACCTCGGTGGGATACTCTTTCATGCACATGGATGAAATTTGATTTCTCATTCAATGCAAATCCTTCTGAAGCATTTCCATGTCATCATTTATGTCAAAATTCTCATCTAAGACCACTGGCATTGTTTCTCCTATAAGTAGTGAAAGCCCCCTGATCTTCTTGAATTGATTATTTAATTTGGTGATGGATTGATCTTAAATGTTAAAACCATCAATAACATGGAGATCAGCAAGCAGGAAGCAGGAAGCAGGAAGCAGGTATCTGATTCCATTTTAGGGATGCTTTTTGTTCATGTTTTGTCAAACTTACGTTCTTTGGTGCCAAGTTAAATTGCAGTTGAATCCAGCATTTGTATTGGTCGGGATTTTAAGCCCAACCTGTTAACCTTTTAACATTAGATGGGTGGCTGCTTTAGGAAAGTTTGAGAAAACTTCGATGGAAACACATTATTGCAAAAAACCCACTTATCACTCATAAGAACCCCAAGGGTTTACCAAGTGGTTCCTCAAGTCAGGATGATTCACTCTTGAATTGAATGCCCTTGCATTAACGCTTGCTAATAGACCTCTAGTCCAGCATAATGGATTATTCAGGTTTTCAAAAGAGCCCTCATACCTCAACCGCTAAATAAATATATAAACATGATGCTCATCTCAAGATTCATGTCTGGTTGGTTCATATCTTTTATGGTAGAGCAGCTTAGTGACCTAGAGTTCATCAGTCTGGCAACCTTGACCAAGCAGTAATCAAACTAGGCATCAGAAATTCTGTTTTATTATCCACTCAATATTTCTTTTTGGGACGACATTTCACGAGCTACTCATTTCTACTAAACGAGCCACACATCTGTCTCAATTTTTGCCTAGTTTTCTGGCTGGTGAGGGGACTGTATATATGTGTGTGTGATTTGGATGGTTGAAATGGTTTCTACTCTTTGCAGATGCTCGATGACAAGGTGTTTTTAGACAAAGTAGTCTCTCGAACCCCTCTCCAGCGCGTTGGAGATGCAAAGGAAGTCTCGTCCCTGGTGGGATTCCTTTGCCTACCTGCTGCTGCTTACATCACCGGACAAGTTATTTCTGTTGATGGAGGGTTTACTGTGAATGGATTTAACCCCGCATGAGACCCGGTTGGGAGATAATCAACTGTTTTCCTATAAAAGGATTGCATGCGTAATATTCTATTGCTCTGCACGTTTGTAATTTAATAATGTTACTGTTTAACCCAAGGCCTTTTGTTGGGAGCGGTGTTATGTTGGCATCACTCAAGCCTTCTCTAGTAAGTGGTTGTGATAAATTTTGCTCCAAATCTTTGTGTCAATATTTTTCAGCATTAGTGATTAACAATGGGAGAAAGGTCTTCAATCTCTATAGTATTTTGATTTAGGTCTTAATTGTTTTTTCAACAATCAAGTTCTGTCTTTTTGTTGATCGATCTCTGGCTATAATTTTTACACATGAGAGTGAAATAACTAAAAAATCCAAACTTACATGCAAAGTGGAGGGTGGGGAAGGTTTTTCCTATCCTAACTCCATCTCTTTTTTATTTTAATTTAAAAGAATCGAATCCCAGATCCAGATCTAAAGACCACCTCTGCCTCTCTCTCTCTCTCTCTCTCTCTATACTTCAAGATTAATTATGAAGTTTGGCAATAATGGGCTTGAGGATTGTGTACGGTGTGGTTTTCGTTTCTTTCTCATGTGCCTGCTTCAAGCTTCTCCATCTCTTTCTACACCCTGTATTTAACTCCTTGTTCTTTGAATTTTTCTTTATATAATTGGTTGAATTGAAGTAGAGTGCGCTACTACTTGAGATGCAATTGAATTAGATTCTGGTATTCTTGTTGGTCCTTTTGCATCACAGGGTTTGAGTGCTTGTGTCTTGGGCTATTTGTCATGACATTTCCAGCACATCTCATTATTGTCTTTTGTTTCGTTGGTTATGCAATGATGTTGACATAATACCAGTTTAATAAGAATTTGCTAATATGTTGTGCTATTCAGTTTATTTTCATTTTTCTTTTTTTTTTTTTTGGATAATAAGTACATTTGAATTT
The DNA here is from genome assembly GCA_963924115.1 of Dovyalis caffra. Taxonomy (NCBI): domain Eukaryota; kingdom Viridiplantae; phylum Streptophyta; class Magnoliopsida; order Malpighiales; family Salicaceae; genus Dovyalis; species Dovyalis caffra. The sequence goes on from CAWUPB010000850.1 coordinate 4,904,884, forward strand.
TTCAATTCCAGTCCAGTAAAGCTAATCTTACCCCTAATGGAAAAGGAAGGAGATTGTTTTCTCTTTGTTGATCCTAGTAATAGAGGAAGGAGAGGATGAAACTTGTGGAAGAATAATTGAAAAACAAAGGAATCATATTTAAAAAAAAAACCAAAAAATAAATAAATATTGTATCAGTTTCACATGCATGATGAGTGACTACAAAAAGCTTGTAGTCTAGTGTTAGTAGTCTTTTGAAAGAAGTTTTGAGTTTCAATTTTAACAAATTGATTCCATTAAAAACCTTGGTTGTGTGTTGGGTGTATGAGTTAAAAAAAAAAAAAATACATGAGAGTATCTCTCTTAGAACACGTGTTGTTGTTTCATTGGTTCATGTAACTCTTACAAGCAAAAAATATAGTGAGAGATTGATCAATGAAATGACAGAACTTGATTATTGACCAAAAAAGAAAAAAGATTTGAGATCTAAATCAGAAAAATTAAAGATTGAGGACTTTTTTTGTTTGAACAAAAATTTAGAATACTATAAAACTAATTAGTCTTAACAATATATGGTGTTCTAAGGTTTTTTTTTTTTTTCTTTTTCCAATAGTGGGCCCAAAATATTTGGAATGTACAGTCGGAAGAGCCTTTCTTTCTGTTCTTTTTTGGGTTTGAATCCGATAACATAAAGCTTTTGGTGTTATTTTTTGGAGACTAGATTATTATATATTTTGTGCGCGAATTTTTTTTTTAATATCTTTTTTTATTTGAGTATGTAAATTTTGAAAAAAACAATCAATTATTTTTTGTTGGTTATTAAATTAATATGTTATCATGCTAACATGTTCGATATGTAAATATGAATAATTTATTTTATTTTTAATTGAACGTTTGTGTTTTTGTTTTTTTTTCAATTTGAGAGTATATGCTTTTATTTTCCTATTTGAGTGTATGTGTTTTTAAAAATTTATATGTAATTGCTTTTAATTTTGCAATTTGATGAATATCCGTTTTGTAATCTCATATAAACCATATTTTTTATCAAGTTAAATAAAATTTAAAATAAAAACAACAAACAGTAATAATAATCCATTTAATTTTAAAAAAATAAGAATAAAATATGAATTATCGAAATATATATAAAAAATCAGATACTCAATTTCCTTCGTTTTCTCGTAAATCAAACAAATTTCTAACATTAATTTAAAAAGGAAAAAGAATTCCACCATTAATTTTAATTTGAATTATTTTTTTTACCCAGTCAATTATAGTTAACTCAAATTTATTCTTTGGTATTTTTTTTTATTATTATGTTATTTTAATTTGAATAATTTTTTATCTGTTTTGCTTATTTTAATTTTTAATATTAACTAATTTAGTCAAGATATAGTTTACATAAACTTATGAAGTGGGTATTCATTAGATTTAATACCATTCATCAAATTTTTTTAAAACATACAAACACACAAATAAAAAAAAGTACATTTAATCAGAGAAACAAAAGTACATTCACAAATAAAAAAATAAAAGCACCCACAAATTAAAAGAAAATTACAGATAAAATATGTAATAATATGTTTCGAAGACTTTTGGTGTTTTTTCCTCTAAAATCAACATGAATAAGCAAGATTTCAACTTAAACGTCTTCAAATAATGATTTGGACGCCCTCTCGCCCCACTAGAGTGGCAAGCTATGATCAATCATCGTCTTTTAAATAACTGTCCTTTTTTGCCCTCGTCTAGTCCTTTTCTGGAGCCGGCTGTCATGTGATGCCCCACCTCCACTCTCCTTCACTGACCTCGGCAAACCAGTTGCACCTGGGCTCGGGCTTTGTCCAGGGACAGCCAATGACTCTGACCTGTTAGAAAAGCATAACCTGAATAAATCATATGTCAAGTGGAGTGAATAGAGTGTTTTTAAATAAGATATTTATCCATACTGAAAAAATATATATTTTTATAAGTAGATCTTTTATAAAGATATTTAATTTTTTAAATTAAATTTATAATTAATTAATTTTTTCTCTGATAGTTAATTTATTTTTTTAAAAAAAATATAACAGTTTTAACTGTTGGTTCGTGAAAATAATAATTTTTCTATCGATAAAATTAACAAAATTATGATATTTAGCAAATCAGACATCAAAACCTTTATGCTTTACATCATATGAGTCAGATACATTGAAAAAACCTCAATCGCTTCTTAATTAATTTAAAATATTTCCGAGCCTTAAATAATTAAATTTTATATCACATCGACACACGTCAAGGCAGAACCAACCTAAAGTTCGAAATACCTTATCGTTTTCAAGCTCGCATTACACGTACGTGTCATGAAGTAGCACAGTGATTTTTAGCTTTTAGAACCTTTCAGGGCATCGACTGCTTTCTTACGTTAATGTCTTTTTTGGGAAAGAAAGAAATAAATTAAGAGAGTGGCTTTAAGCAAGCAAGAGGTGCATGCCAGTTGCTGTTTCTCTGGCTTCTGAGTCATAAATGTGAAAAAGGTATGGTTAGGTCAGTGACTGACAGGCTGTAATGCATGCAAGCTTTCTCAGTCACGTGTCAACTGGTTTGTGTTACGTCACCTCTCACAAAGAGTTAAGAATCATGCTTGCCAGCTTTTATGTTGTGAGTGGCTTTTTTTTATGGTGGGCAATCGATTGTACTGCCCTGGACCCCAGCTTTCAACTTCCATGGCGACCTCAATCAGCTAGAACCGAACTATTTCATCCAGTGGAGTTTGTGTCAGGTAACCCATGGGGAAGTAGAATTCAAGAATTATTAATCAAAACGGTTTGCTTTAACCTACTTGAGAGTAGGACAAATATTGTTGAAGTAATTATATACCGTAATTCAGGTAATAATTAAAACTAATTTAACTAATATATTATTATTAATTTATTCTTTTAAAACAGGGTGCTGCCTTTCCCGTTTCGGAGTTCGTGTGAGCGAGTGCTTACTGTGGATTGAACGGATATAGAGCCCGAAAACGTTATATTATTTCATAACTGAACCTTTTACGTCGTTTATTATTTATCAAAAACTTAGAATTTTGGCTTTATTTTATTATTCATTTCAAAATTAATTTGAAATGTTATTTAAAGTATTAAAAACTGTATTCCATTCTCTTATAAAACAAAAAACGCTCTATAATAATAATTCAGGAATTCAATGTTTTTATAAAAAGAAATACAATTTATGATGTATTGATTAATAATCATTATCCATTCTTTTACGAATTTCATAACCGTTTAACTATCCATTTCTAATATTTGAATTGATTTAATTATTTTCAGTATCTTGTTTTAACTCCTTTTGTGAATAATTATTAGATATTTGTAGATGAGAAATTCATGACCCTCCACGATCTATGTACAAGAAGAATGCATTGATTTCTCATATCTCGATGATAGCCTCGAGTTCCAATGGATCTAATTTAAAAGACACTTTTCTAATGGATTTAAAGAAATGTAAACAATTTCTATAAAACATATGTAAATGGAGCTCACCCTTTTCCGAAATTCTCTTGTAATTTTTGTCGTGTATGGTTGTGGCAACTACATGGTACTGTTAAACCATCTTTTACAAGTAGAGTTTTTTTTTTTTTTAAGTATTTTCATTTTACATTAAAGATAAATTTTATAACATTTAGAATAAAAATAATTTAATTTAATTTTTTTAATAAATACGATTTAAAAATTTAAATCTAGAATCTATATATTAATTAAAACAATTATTTAAAAATCAACCCGCTTATTATTAAAGGTGTAGTTTAAATTTATGGATGGCATGCTGGTAATCCCAATCGTAATCTCGATAGAGCAAATGTTCTTCTTCGAAATGGATGCGGCAAGTGGTTGTCCGATTTTAATGATAATTTAGGAATTGTAAATCCATCAAAGCAGAGCTGTGGCCCGTTGCCTTGGATCTGCCCTTTGCTTGGAGGCAAATTATAGACAGGTTGGGCTCCATATAGATTTAATGGTTTTACTGAAGGGTAAATTTAATTCGTGCCATTGAAGCTTGAAAGATTTTTCAATTCTTTTTTTATGAAAATTTCATTTATATCAATTATCTTCTTAAATTTTATTAAAATTTCAATTCTTTATTTTATTTTTTAAACTAATATGAATAATGATTTGCCATTTTTATCTTTTAAATTGACTTCTTAAGATATCTTTTTAAAAAAATCTCAATCAAATATTTATACTTCAATTATATATTAAAATTCATCTCATCAAAATTTAAAAAAAATAAATAGAAAGTCTTGTTCTTTTAATAATAAAACACCACATCATTAATTAATTATTAGTCTAAGTTAATAATTTTTAATATGATTTAAATGATTAATATATAAATTTCAATTATGATTTGGATACAAATATACATTGTGTGTTATTATTGTTAATTTTAAGCTTTACCTTTTATATAATTAACACATGTTTTTTTTTAAAAAAAACATGAATATAATAAAATGATACCAAGCTACGCTTTTTTTTATCAAGTTACTTTAACTTAACATTAAATCATTATGATATTATTAAAATATACAAGATTTGAAATATGAGTTTGTGTTTTTATCAGTATTTTTTTATATGTTAAAATTTTATATATTTAATAAACATGAGATTAAAAAAATTATATAATTGTAATTAAAAAAACAAGATAGTTAATATGATTAAGGAATATATACTTCATTAATATTTTTTAAAAAACTTCAGTGAGAGAATTGAAATATAAAAGATATCATATAATTAATTATGTTAGTTTAATTAATGAAAAAAATGGATGCAAACTTTTATGAAAGTTCAAAGTAATTGTTAGAAACTAAATCTGAAACTCCGGAAAAAAATAAAAAAGATTCTCGAATCTCAAAGGGACAAACTAATTAAAATTTACTTTATTTGACGATGCAACTTCTTTGAGTGGATATATTTTGCAGCAAATTCAATGTACTGAGAGGTCTATGTTCATCGTATTTGCACGAAGGTAACTGTTGTGTGGATTTGCTGGCCAATACCCAGTATCTATGTATTATCATTTAGAGAGTGCTATCTTAACTATTCATCTCTTATAAAATTTAGATCTTCTGTTTTATCATAAGTAATATAAGTTATTATATAGAAAAAAAGAGATAAATAGAAGAAAGAAAATTTTAAAAAATAAACCAATATAAAAATCTTTTTATCACATTTTATGGATCTAAATGTGTTTTTTATTTTATCTTTCTATCTTTAAAAGTAGATTCATGAACTAGTTACTCTTTAAATATTATAAAATTTTTCAATAATTGCTTTTATAGTTGTTTTTTTTCCCCAGACTACAAACTTTTTTTTGCTCGGTGAAAATATTGACTTTTTAAATTTCATGAAAATCCATTTTTTAAAAATTTAAAAAATTTGAAGAAGTTTTTCACAAAACCTAAACTAAATCTAAATGATTATATTTTATATAGATTGTCAATTTATACAAACACATCAAAAGTAAAAAACTAACAATATTCTATCATAGAGAACAAGATTTTTTAAAAGGGCATGATCATAAGAACTATGAAGTGAAACTTGAAAACAAATTGATGATGCCTATGATTTGAGTCTTATCCTCAATCTTGAGATTTTTTAATCACATAGTACAATCCAAAGTAAGTTTTTTATTAATTTTTCCAACGATCAGATTAATAATTTTTTACATATTAATAATAATATTTATTGATTTACGTGTATTATTTTATTATTACTTTTATACATACCTCTTTTCTTCTTACTTTTTCTTTGAGTTTATTCTAAATATGCATGCTTCTTAAGAACATTATTTTTTTTATTATTATTACAAAGGGTGATATTAACTAAATAAACTAAAACAAAACGTTAGTTTACTATTCCAAATATTGTTCATACGCTAACATTTCACTATTCATTGGTTTATTTATACTTTGGTCCATGATTTTTGCCAATGAATCTTTCGATCCACATCTTCATTTGCGCATTCATTTTGATCTCTAAAAGAGAGAGAGAAGGAAGGTGGGAAGAGAGAGACGTTAGGGGAGAGAGAGATCATCGGTCAAGCTTATTTAGGCCACTTTGACCGGCGAAAATCCACTAGATTTTTTTATCTTTGAGAGATGAGTTTGTGTATGGTTGTTTCAAGCCATTAAACAATTAGAGGAGATAGATCATAGCAAAAAACGGTAACAATATTCTGATTTTATTGTGTAATTTTTTTTTGTATGCATTAAAATGATTTTTAAGGTTTTATATATGTTTATTGGCTTTATTCGATCATTTAGAGGTATTTTGGTAAACAAATGATGCTGGAATTCAATTTATAGAGGTCCGAAACTTGATCCCTAATTTTTCGTCGAAAATTCTAATGACCTTGATTTGCCGAAAGTTATAGCCTTTTTTTTTTTTTTGGGTCTTCAACAATAGCCCGGGCCCGACATGCCCGGCACGTAAGCCTATTCTTTTTTTTTTTTTTTTTTCATTTCGAACCTATTGTTCCTGTTGAGGAAATTGGTTTTTATTTTGGTCCCTTCTTTCTTTCTTTTTTTTGTCCGTAAATTTTTCTTATATTTGATTTTTATCCCTGTCATAAATATTAAAATTTTATTATATGTGATGTTGATGTTGGTCGGTGAAAATTTATGTTCTTCTTTTGGTTTTATTTTTTAATATGTTTTTATTTTAGTCATTAAATTTTTCTCATATTTGATTTTTATCCTTGCTATACTAAAACTAAATAAAGTTTACTATCCTAAGGTTGTTTTTTTTTCTTTTAGTTAAATTTTCTTTCTATTCTTTTTTTTTTTTTTTGTGGTGATTTTTTCTTTTTTTTTCTTCATTAAATTTATTAGAATTTTTTTAAGTCTTTTTTTTGTAATTATTTTTTATTTTGATCATTAAACTTTTTCGCTACAAAGAACTATTTTTTTCTTTTAGTAAAACTTTTTGTTATGTTTTAGTTTTTGTTTTATGATCATTAAACTATTCTAAGTTTTTGTTATTTTGATCATTAAACTTTTATTATGTTTGATTATTATTCATTCTACATTAAAATAAATTAATTTTAACTATTCTAAGTTTTTTTTTTAGTGAAAATTTTTTTTGTTTTGATTCTTATTTTATTAATTTTTTTATTTTGGTGATTAAAATTTTATAATGTTTACTTTTGTTCTTACCTTATGCATAATGAATTTTTCTTTGTCTTATTATTTATAAGTTTTGTTTTGTATGCTTTTAGTGAAAGTTTATTTATTTATTTTTATCCTTCTTATGATCTTTACTTTGTTTTAATCATTTAACATTTATCGTGTATAATTTTATCTCTATTTTCTTTGCTAAATTCTTGATTTGACAAAGTTTTTTTGTCTTTTTATTTTAGGTGATCTCTTTGTCTCATTAATAAATTACGGATGAATAATATATGATAAAAATTAATCATCAAAAATTCAAAAAACTACCATATTATTATTTTAGTTATCATTTATTAGACATATTTTAAATATAATGCATGTTTATATCAAACAATATATAATTAGCAACATCATATTATTCAACTTTATAAATTTTTGTTTAGCTAACATTGCAGCAAATTATGAAATATAAGTTGTAGTTTTTTTTTTTTAATTTTTTTCGTATGATATTGTTAATTAATGATCTGTAAATGTTAAATTTTATGTTAATAAATGCATAAAAATGTTATATAACTCACCCCGCAACAACGTACGGGATATATGTTAGTATATACCTATACAACGAACATTATAAAATTTATTGACGGTTACTTTTAAATTTCATGAAAATCTATCCATTTAAATTTAAAAAATTTAAAGAACTTTTTTTCAAAATCTAAATTAAATTTAAACAATTCTATTTTATATAAAGTGTCAATTTATTTAAACACGTAAAAAGTAAAAAGCTCACAACATTCTATCATGGAGAACCGAGATTTTTTAAAAGGACACTAGTCACTTTCTCACGCTACATTGCGAGATCGATTAAAAAAAATCATTTTAAAATTTTTTAATTATAATTTTTTATTCACTTAATTTTTGTAAATTTTTTATAAATTTTTTGGTTAAAAAAATATAAATCATTCTTCTTTATGGATTTATTTTAAAATAAAAAATATAATAATTTTAACTAATATATTAATTAAGAATAAAAAAATTAAAATATAATTTTTATAATATTGTATTCCAAAAAATAAAGTTATAATAAATGGATAGACTTTTACAAAAATTAACAAATGAGAAAAAAAATTCTTATTTGATGTTGATGAGAAGATTAATTTTTAAAATCATTTGTGCAACGCTACGGGTAGATAGAACACCTAATTAAATAAAAAAACATAAATTTATGAAAATTATAAAAAGAACACCTAAGTAAAAAAAAAAAAAAGAATATATCATATAAATATAAAAAATATCGTGTATATTATATAATAGTCAGTTTGTTTTAAAAAAATCAATGATTGATTTTTCAAATTTTTAACACCTCATTAAATTAAAAAAATGAACATAAGTTGATGAAAAAAGCAAAATTGATTTTTTAAAATAACATAAATTGATGAAAAAAGCAAAAGAAAAAAATCATGTGTAGTGCATCGGTTAGGGGATTAAAATTTTTATTTTAAAAGTTTAGAGATCAAAATAAAATAAACCTAAAAATTTTAAAAAAATGACATTAAAAAAGAACCTAAATTGATGTAAAAAAAAAAAAAAGCAAAGGGGAAAAAACATGTATAGTGAAAGCAAACTTAAAAAAGAAAAAAAAAAAGAAAAAACACTTGCTACAGGAATAGTGAAACCAAAGCACTTAAAAAAAAAGTGTTTGTAAAAAGTTGAAGAAAGACACGCAAAGGGGAAAAAATTGAAAGCTAGCTGGAAAAATTTTTGCTTGTAAAGTGCTTTAGAGTGAAAAAAAGAAAAAGAAAAAAGAAGGGACCGACTAGATAACACCGTTTATTGAATAGTGAAAAGAATAATAACGAGTGAACGAGTAAAACATCATTGTGTTTTAGAGTATAAGAACTACAAAGTGAAACTTGAAAACAAATTGATGATGCCTTTGATTTGAGTCTGATCCTCGATCTTGAAAATTTGTAATCACAGAGTACAATCGAAATTAGGTTTTTGATTGTTTTTTCCAATGATCCGATCAATAATTCTTTATATATTAACAATAGTATTTATTGTTTTATGTGTATTATTGTATTATTACTTTTATATATACCTCATTTTTTTTTACTTTTTCTTTGAGTTTATTTTAAATATGCATGCTTCTTAAGAATATTATTGTTTTTTATTACAAAGGGTTATATATATACTTATATAGTGAATATTATAAAATTTCTTGACAATTGCTTCTATGGTTGTTTTTTCTTATAGATTACAAACTCTTTTTTGCTTGTTTAAATTATTGATGTTTTAAATTCCATGAAAATCTATCCTTTTAAATTTAAAAAATGTTAAAGAACGTTTTCATAAAATCCAAACTAAATTTAAACGATTATATTTTATATAGAATGTCAGTTTATCCAAACACATAAAACGTAAAACACTCACAAACTACGAAGTGAAACTTGAAAACAAATTGATGATGCCTTTTATTTGAGTATGATCCTCTATCTTGAAATTTTGTAATCACAAAATATAATAGAAAGTAGGTTTTTGATTAATTTTTTCAACGATTAGATCAATAATTCTTTATATGTTAACAATAATATTTATTGGTTTGTATGTGTTATTTTATTATTACTTTTATGTATATCTTTTTTGTTCTTATCTTTTCTTTTGAGTCTATTTTAAATATGCATGCTTGTTAAGAACATAATTGTTTTTTTCATTACAAAGGGTGATATATACCTATACAACAAGGCAAATTAAGAAAATATTGGAGAGCAAATATGTTATTTTTGAAAATTCAAATATTTACCTGGCATGAAAATCTGAAATTTTACAAAATAAATTTGAAGATTTTAAAAACTTCAATCGAACATGGCACCCAAGGCATGCTATGCTATGGCAAAATCTTTACTTTAATACCCTGCTCCCAAATTATTAATCAAATTAGAACAATCAACAAGTCACGAAAAATGAAAGAAAAGCAAGCCTGGGCACATGGGGGGCTATGATGGACGATATCCCATCAATCAATACTGATGATTTATTTTCACAACATGACCTGTTTTACCTTAATCGCACTACCAGACCTAAAACTTCTTCCGTCCATTTTTTCTTATCAACAGTATCACACTCATGATGACAAGAATCACGGCATCAAAATCAACAGAACGACGCATCGTATTTTTTTCTTGCACAATAATCAAATTCAATAACCTACGTAACATGATAATTGTTTCAACTTTGATAAAATAAACAGAGAATCCAAAAAACAAAAAAACGGTACTGATTAAACAAACACAAGGCACACAACACACCCATCGAAACTAAAATTGGGGTCAATATCAGCTTCGAATTTAACAAAACATGGAAGGTGGAAACCTATCCAAATTTGGGTAAAGGACGGCAAAATTTAATAGAAAGGGAAAAAGTGAGTGCTTGAAACGTGTCTAGGCTCAAGGAACGAGAGGGGAGAGCACCTTCAGCTCCACGTCAGTGTATACACACGTGTCTGCTAATACGGTTACCAAACATAAGATATTCCGCAAAGTGGCGAGTCCATCGATGTTGACGTGCTGTTCTTTACGTGTCTATATCTCCCTCGTTACGTTGACGCTTTCACAGCACGACTGGAACGACCAGAAGAGAACGATTGCACCAGATTGATCACTGCTCAATACACCATACCGCGCGTTCTCTCACGCTCCATCAGACAAGAGCAGCCGAGAAAGAAGACGAGACTCATCTCCCAACGCTGTATTTATCCCTGTTCTGATAAAGCAGTAATTATCAAAAGTTTAAATAATAATGATGACACAATAAAAAGGACTCTCTGAATTACATTCAGCAACTCATCATTATCAAAAAGCATGTGCATATCAAATACAAATCGTAACACAAAATCATATATGCATATACTGATTCAGAGAATACATGCAAACCCCTGTTAATAGGATCGAAAATGGTTGATTACATCATGATATCATTTTAAACAATAAAAAAATTTTAAAGATAATTTTTTTAAAAAAAATAAATAATATAAATATCTACTGAAATAAAGTATTTAATTTTTTCCTTCCTTATATCCTTTAAAAAAATATTAATCTTTTAAAATTATGATGATTTTTTTACATCACTGATGTCATGTAGCATTATTTTAATAAGATTTATTAATCTCTCAATCTCATTATTTTATTGATCATTTTGACTTTTTAAAGGTCTAGGTATAATTTTTACTATTTTTTCTTCAATTAGGATAAATAATGAGCAAAAATAGTTACAAAAAAATATATATGATTTTTAAACTTCTAAAACTTGATTTTAAAATTTTAAGTAAATAACACTGATAAATAAGCTGATAAAAACTAATTGTTGTTAACCTTTTTGAAATTGATAAATGCAAATAAATATGGGACGAAAGGAGTAATAATCATATTGGTTTTTGGGATGTTTATGGATTTCACCAGTTCATTATTTTTTCTTATATTAGAGGTTGATAGTAGCTGTGAGATGTTACAGTGTAAAAGTTTTCCCCTAATTATACCTTTTTTTTCAATTCCCTTAATTATATGATCTATAAATTATATATATAAAAAAAATCTGCCACGTGGGAAGGTTTCTTTAGCATTAGAAAAGCACAGTCTCGTTTGCATCACTGCTCTCGATCTAGAACAAAGAGCAGCGCACCAAGACGCAAATTGCAATAACGTTAAAAAGCTGTGTACTTATTATCTGTGTGCTTACTCGAAACCCGCCATAGCGCGTGTTCGGAGAGGAATCGGACACGAATCTCGTATCGAAGATCTTTTCGCCACGTGGTGATACCTTCGGTAATGTCGCAATTGAAAAACGGAACCTCCGTTAAACAATACCAAACTAAAATTATTAAAATAAACAAAACCATACTCAAAACAAGGTTTCCAAACCACATGCGTGTCAGGAAACGAAGGTCGTTACAACAGCTCGTGTTGGAATTCTATTGGGACACGTTGGTAGGTTACTAAAAAGCGAACACGTGGTCAGTCACAAGAAGGAGAGAGAAATATGGACGGTGAAGATCACTATCTTCGTATTCAGTACATCTACGTCATACCAACTGTACATGTCGGGTCCTTCTTGCCCTGACGGTGACGGGCAGTCCTACCCGTAATTTCAGTGTGGCCCCCAGGTGAAAACATTTCCTTTTTTTAGCGCCCTCCTTCTCTCCTTTGTTGTTTTTATAGCTCCTCCTCTGTCGTTGAAAGAACTCTCGCATTTCTTTTCGTTTGCTTCTCTCTTAATTACCTGTTAGGGCATTTGGAAATTCTTAATTAATTAATACCTAAGTTTCCGGAGGTTGTTGATTCATTGTGGGTGATTGAGTATCTTTATTGTTTTTGTTAATTTCAATTAATGGCTGGGATTTGTTGTGGATTTGTTGGTGAAAGTGAAACAACTGCAACGGTTGAGCCAACTTCGCGAGCTTCAAGGCGTAGGAGATTAGAGCTCAGACCATTCAAGTTAGTTACCGAAGTGGCAGTTCCACCGTCGACGACTTTGGATATTACTCCAGCGAAACGGCAGAAAGTCGAATTGTGTCCTATTTCTCTCTCACGTGATTGTGGTAACGCATTAGAAAACTGCAAAAGAATCGAAGAAAATAAAAACAATAGTATCTCGGATTCAAGTAAATCAGAATCTGTGAAATTGGAAGAAGTTGCTCCCAAATTCGGCATGACTTCTGTTTGTGGTAGAAGAAGAGACATGGAAGACGCCGTTTCAATACACACGTCGCTCACTACTAAAAACACGTCCTTTTTTGGTGTTTTCGACGGTCATGGTTGCTCACACGTAAGGGCGAAACACCCATCTTAAAATTGTTTCTTTTAAATTTTTTCATGTTATTTTATGATGCTGATTTTATTGTCTTGTATTTGAGTTTTTGTAGGTGGCGATGCAGTGTAGAGATCGGTTACATGAAATAGTGAAAGAAGAAATTGAAGGTTTGAAAGAAGAAAAATGTGTAGAATGGAAAAGAACTATGGAGAAAAGTTTTGCAAAGATGGATAAAGAAGTGGAGAAATGTTGTGCAGAAGGAGATAGTAGTTCTAATTGTAGGTGCGAGTTACAGACACCACAGTGCGACGCCGTTGGATCTACCGCTGTGGTTGCTGTGGTGACGCCTGAAAAGATCATTGTCTCCAATTGTGGCGATTCTCGTGCGGTGCTTTGTCGAAAGGGTGTCGCTGTTCCTCTCTCATCTGATCACAAGGTGAGGTTAAAAATTTCCTTGTCTCTTTTTTCAGTAATTATTTATGATCCCAAGTTAAGAGCTAGTTGAAGTGGTGTTTCTACTGAAAGATTTGGGCGTGCGATGTGTGGGTCAAGCTTTGAGCATTAGCTATGTTGCTAGCTGGTAGCACTTCTTAGGGATCAGCGTGTGCCCAGCACGTTTTTTAATTATTGGGATCTAATACTATTGGTACTTATGATTTAGTATTAGTGATGTTACGTATGATTTAGTTTTTGCTTTTATTTTATTTTTCTAACTTCATCTTGTCTTTGTAAATTACAGCCTGATCGAGCAGATGAATTGCTTCGAATCCAAGAAGCTGGTGGCCGTGTGATTTATTGGGATGGCCCAAGAGTTCTTGGTGTCTTGGCCATGTCAAGAGCCATAGGTAATTAACGTAGTACTTGGATCTATTAAATACTATCAAATTGAGGTGGATTTGTACTTGATTAACGTACTGTTTTTTTTTTTATTTCTTTTTTGGTTCTGTTTTCAGGTGATAATTACTTGAAGCCCTATGTGATACCGGAGCCGGAGGTGACCATGACGGAGCGGACGGAGGAGGATGAGTGTTTGATATTGGCAAGTGATGGGCTGTGGGATGTGGTGTCCAATGATACTGCTTGTGGGGTTGCGCGAATGTGCCTTCGTGCCCACAAGCAATCCTCAGTACCCGGTTCTCCTGGCAGCGAGGCTGCGTTAGGTAGTGGCGCCGTTGAGAGTTCGGATAAGGCCTGCTCAGATGCGTCAATTCTGTTGACCAAGTTGGCCTTGGCGAGGCATAGCACGGACAATGTTAGTGTTGTTGTTGTTGATTTGAAAAGAAATCAACATTAACAGTCCAAATAGCATATAAAACAAAAGTATATTTTAGATCATTTGAAGAGAGAATGAAAAAAAAATGTAGTAGTTTCATTTGGTTTTTAGTGTGGTATTTTGTAGGGTTTCCTTTTTATGAAGGAAAAAGGAAATTTTACTCCTGCTGGGATTTTCTCGAGGTTGTTGTTTGTTTACTGGGCTGAAAAAATTGGCAGGAATATGAAAAGTATATATAGTTAGATCGGGGAATATGGTTCTAAATCTGTGTATGAGAATTAAGAGGGACTTTTTATTCCTCCCAATGAATTAGCATATCAGTTCCTTCTTGTTTGTGGACAATTCTTTGTAATCCGTAATACTCTAGTCCTAAAGTTCTAGACGCCTGATAGCATCTTATGATCGAGTATGGTCGATATATAGAAGAGATGGGTATGATTTTCTGGAAAGTGAAAATGCTTGGTTTTCTGGTTTTTGTGTTTCTTCTAGTTGGAGAAGAAATGAGGGGAGGGGATTTTCAGTGACGAGTGGGATGGGGTCGTCAATAGTTGGGTTCTTTGAGCCAGGGGAAACATGTCTCCCTGCATTTTCGTCTATCGCTATGTTTTGTCAGTGTCACCGGAACAAGTTTGACAATTTTTAATTTTAATGCTACTCTTTTCTAACTATTCAGACAGTTGTTAGTTTAAAAACTCTCCTTTAATTATGATTAGTAATGTTTAAATATCCTTTCGGTAAAGGAAAAAAAATGCCATTGAGAGAGGAGGGGGGTCAACTTGGAGATAATGCGGATGTCGTGGGTGGGTGGATGGATGGATGAACATTAAGCTCCTCTTGGGGTTCATGGAAGGGCAGATGTCGCGCTCCATTATCAGATTCCTAAATTCTTGACAAGATGTGGGGGGCTCGCCTGAACACACAATCATCAGTAGACACGTAGCATCTGGTCTCAGTTTTGCATCACCAACTCTGTGCTGTACGTAGATTTGGTTTAGATTTGATGTGGATGGCATTGCCGTTGCCTGTCTCGAAGACACTCATTCGCTGATTGATTGCGTAAATTCAATTTACCTGTTCAAAAAGTAAAATCATTTTTGACTGAATTAGTGAATCAAGCGCATGATGTGTGGAATAATCTTGGCCCATTTATGTTAATCAGGGCATGTTGCTTAACTTTTGATGAATCCTGAATCCATACACGGACTAGCTAGGTACATGGGTTTTCATCGCGTTTCTTCAATCTGTACATATGATAGTACAGAGCTTACTGTTGGAGACTAGACCTATCATTGGTCGGCCATTTGCTTTGTTTTGGCTGACTCAGCATCTACTTGGGACCACAATAGGTCGAATATGTCTGGATATAAAATGATTATTTATTTTATTTAATCTAACAAATATTTATTAAAAATATTTAATAATTATTATAGTATTAAAATAAATAAAAATAAAAAATATGTATTTAATAATATTATTTTAGGATATGGATATTCATTTTTTACGTTATTAATATCTATTAATATATTTAAAATTTTTTTATTAATATATAAGAATCTAATTATATGAAATTTAAAAATTAAAGATTAAAATATTTTTTATAAAATTTTGAGGACTAAAAAAGCTTATAAAAAAATTATCAAAATGTAAAAAAAAAATTTATCCTTAAAAAAATTATGAGGATAAAATAAATATTTTTGACAAATTAAATTTAATAGATATTTAATAAGTATTACATTGCCTGATAAATTAGTATAAAAGATATGAACCGAATAAAAATTTATATGATGATTTTTTAATAGATAATAAAAAAAATTCTTTTAATGCATAAGATAAAAAATCAAATTAATAGACCGACTATTTGTCCGTTATCATTTCAAGACTACCCTTTTTCACATTTGAAAGGTGGCCAGAATGGGATCGCTGTTGCTTATATGCATAGCGTTGCTTATTTGCTTGATATGAGAAAATTTCACCTTGTGTGGTTTGTTGGTATTGCCTACGATTTAAAGCAAACTATAAAACTACACTTCAAGAGAGGGACGTTCTGCTACCTTTCTCTGCATACAAATTAATCTGCCGATGACATGAAAATTTCCGGTAATCTACAATCAAAAAGGAATATGTGAGACACCAGTGATGTGCTACCTCGGTTCACCTGTTTGAATAATGTTTTTCTGTGGTGTACGTTACTGGTTTTCACTCAGGGCCGACGGATTCAATAGCCGAATTAAATTATTATGGTTGTAACCAAAGATGAAGAATTAGTTGCTCCCAACGGAGACTAGGAAACATGCTTGTTTTGAATTAAGCGACCTTTTCTGAGTTAATTATAAATCATTCCTTCTAATTTCGAGAAGCAAATTAATTAAATTTTTAAAAAACAATTATTAAGTCTTAATGTTTTTAAATCTACATAACACTTAATTTTTTTCGTTCTTTTTTAATTTAAAACATAAAAAATTGATAAAATAACATTCTATGAAATAAAAATAATATTAAATAAATTATAGTTAGCATTGTTTAAAAAACTAAATAATAAAATTTTAAAAAATGTGAAAATAATTAATTTATTTCTTGAAACTAGATAAACTAATTTATAATTTACTGACCTTTTGCTCAACTCTTTAAACTCATCCTTGTGCAGCATTATTGTGGAGCAGACAGCGAAGGCAATAATGTGGCCCCTACGCAATGCTCAAGATGGGCAATCAATCAAATGAAAGATCAAAACCATATTAGGTTTTTATCGATATTGGGAAAATATATTCTGTTTAAAACATAGTAAAAAAAAGTATGAACAATGCTAAATGCTTAAAATTTTGTGGAGTCGGCACACAGAAGATGAACAATGGGCATAAATACCATGATTATACTAATTGAATTGCAAACAATGTGATTTCTTTAAGAAACGTTTTCAAAAACTTTGAAACAAAAAACTTATTTGTTTTGGAGTTTTTTTATGAAAAAAAAAAAAAGCAAACTAACAACCTTTGTTAGGTTTGAGAAATTTTGACAACTGATTGTCTATTTTATAAATTTTCAGAAAACAAACAAGTTTTCCGTTTTCGTTTTAGCACCAGATGGCCTTTTATTTAATACTATTTAATTAAGAGACTGATCAAGAGTGAACTTTATATCAAGCAGAAGCTATATGGAATTAAAAAACAAAGACGTTCACATTTTCTATTTGAGATTAGTATTAAGTTTTTGTTTTCTCTGCATCAAGCTAAAGTCAGCATGTTCTGATTCTCAACGGGGACAAAAGAAAAGGAAAAAAATTTAGACATCAGATGAAATGATGCCAAATTTTCTGAAGCACGTTGTCATGAATTCTGACCACAATTTCAACTGGTTTGAGCTGAAATTGACATGCTATATTAAACTTTAATTTTACGCTACCTATCATAAAAGTTCGTGCTTCTTATAGAGATAAGTAATGCTGGGAACTTGTATCGGGAATAACTGGATAAGCATTTGATCGAGATCCACGAAATGAATTATGCAGCATCAGATTCTAGTGATAAACACAAGTGATCAAAATCAAAAACTTCTGATATGTCATTGCCATTCTCTTCGGTCAAGTCATGAATAGGAATTTTTATTTTACGTTTATTAAGTACTCTTATCAGTTCAAGAAACTACACCAATTAGCATTGCTAATTTAATGAAACTTTTGATGGAAACTGATATGCCTAGAAAAAACACTCCAGACACGTATTCATCTAAAGAAGGTGTTTTTGCTACCGCCCCAAGGACCACGCAGAAACCCGGAAAAAAAAAAAAAAAAGGCTTTCACCGATGAGGGACTGCTCATTCTCTTATTATAGTGACCTGCGAACTTGAGTGTCATGAAAAAGTAGCGGCAACCGGTCTTAAATAAAAAATCATTCCACACGCAGAGAAAACAACTTACACCAGAAGAGAATATTTTCTTAGAAAGATCACCATATTGGTCAGAAAACAAATGGGCATCAGACCACCTTTACGAGGAAGAAAGACAATCCTTCCAAGAAGAAAGAACATCATTATGAGGAGAAAATTAAGACAGATTCCTCATCTCCATGCAAGACAGAATCAACAATTAATATAAAAAGAAGACCCTATATGCATAAACAAAAGAAGAGAAAGAGAGGCACCAGAGAGGAAAAACGAAGGACAAAAAAGAAAGAAAGGAGAAGAAAGAAAAGATGAAAAAGCTTCGTCGGGTGAATGCAAAAGCTGGTCAACAAGGTTCTAATCCAGAAAAAGAGAGAAAAACACCACAAGAAAAGGTAAAGAGTCTACTGCCTGCGATAAAGTCCAATCGAGACCGCAAAATGACAAATCTATCTCTTTACATCTTTTTCATCTCACAAAATACTCTCTAATCGACTAAAAGGCACTAAACGCTCTCTATTTGTCCAAGAAGCACTAAACACTTCACACAAGCTAGAGAAAAACATCATACACGATTTACATAGACATGTCTATTAAGGCTATGTTCATATCTCTTCGTACGTTAATTTAGCAATTAGAGAGTCGTCTTTAACACAAGAAAATGACTTTTTTTGCAGGTATTGTCATCAAAATCATAGATCCAAGACTCTTCATCGCCATTAGATCAGTCAAGTAAAAAGCTTGACTGTTCATTCATTAACTGAGGTTCTTCAACCTCATCAAAAACAAATATTTCTTTTTGTTGATGTCATTCTACAACCAATCTTACACGAAAAAATGAATTCATTAAAAAAAATAATAAAAATTGGCATTTCAAAAGTTTATCGGTACATCTGAATGAAAGTATAGGAGCAGTTGCCTTGATATGCTTCAACTTGTTTTTTTTTTTTTTTTTTTGCCCCAGATTCCTATACCCCAAAAAAAAAAAAAAAATCAGACTACTCCCAAAAGCTTAGCAAATCTCAAAATCATATGTTGGCAAATTCAAGTCATCATTCAAGATGCTTATTTGATGATGGGCTATTTTTTGCCGGTTCTTTACTTGGAAAAGTTATGACGGTTAGAAAGGATAAAAACTTGAAACTATTTTTTCTAACAATTAGAGATGAAGCAGCAGATGGTGGAACATGAATATAGGGAGGATGGACATCATTATAAAGAACTAAAAAGATTACAAATACAAATTGCAACAGAAGGAGAAAAACACACAATCTCAATAGTACTACTTACAAAAGACAAGCTCTCAAAGCATCCTCTCAAGTTTCAGAATACCTGAAACTTGTTGGATTATAGCGCTTATAAATAGTAAGTAGACAATAAACAAAGTATAAAATAACATTGTAAGTTGGTGGTTTGGTCTATTTGTTCCCATTTTATAGTCAAATATGTGTCTGTAAGCTCCTAAACATTCCTTAAATATTGAACTTTTACATTAACATCATGTATGGAGAAAGAGTCTCAGTTTGTAAGTAATTTTTTTCATCAATAAATATAAATTTTCTTTCAGCTGTCTTGTGTATTATTAAAATTTACAATTATACTTTTATTATTTGCATGTTGCTTGATTTCATAATTAGTAGCATAAATATAGAATATAATTGCAATAGGGTTTGAAAAGTTTAGAATGTTAGTTTAGAGTGATTATCTCTGTGAATAATTAGTTTTAAAACTTACACCTCAACTTGTCCGAACAGATTATAAACTCAAGTTGGACGTTGCAAATTGATGTTTAATTTGTTTAATTTAGTTTCATATAAGAAAAAAACAAATAGTATTATGATAATAAATATTAAATTACATAAAATAGTGAATTAACTTCCTAAAAATTCGAGTTTAGAAGTCGGTTTGCTTCATAGACAACCATTCAAACTCTTGTAATAAAAATTTTCGAAAATCAAAGACGCACACAGAAGAACCCCTGTACAAATGTAAGGGATATATGCGATTAACTTATCTGTAATTTGAGATCGAATCTTTTTCTTTAAACGATATTAAAAATGCTCCATTTTAACCACATCGTTTATCCTCTAGAATTACTTCAATTTGTATAGCATGCATTCAATGTTGAAATTTTTTGACAGGCTAAATTAGAAATTGGTGGGCATATGGTGACCCAAATGTACTATGGATCTAAAGGATTCCTCGAATGAGCGATACAAATGCCGGTTCTTTTGGCAGAAACGATGCAAATATTATCGTTTAAGGTAATTCTCTGTATCGACATTTTCCTTATCTTTTCGGAGGTTTCTCATGTTGTACTGCAGCGGTGATCCATGTCTCCACGTGGGTCCCTTTTTTTTTTTTTTTTTTAATTAAGAGAACTCATGCCCAGAATACAAACAAACTGAATTCGAAGCACGCGGGGGCAATGAAAATGCAGTTTCATTTAGGATATGTTTGTTTGGAAAAAACAAATTGTTGGAACTTGTTTTTCCTATTTTCTAATGTTTATTTTGTATTTAGAAAAAAAATCAACGAAAAATGATAGAGTATTTTTGAAAAAATATTTTCTCAATTTCAAAAAAGGAAAATATTTTCCTTCTCACGAGCTTCCTCGCTTTTGCATTACTTACCTCTCTCACGATATATTTTAACAATTTTTTTCTCTATCTTCTTTTTACTTAAAATATATCAAATTAATTTTTAATTATTCCTTATCAATTATTATTTAATTATTTTATTTATTTTACTAATATTTGATTTTTTGATTTATAGATACATTAAATATTTTTAAAAATTATTTTTATACCTTAAAATTATTTTTATAATAAATATTTTAATAATTTATCTTTATTTTTTTACTATTATCTCAAACGTCACATAAATTATACTTAAATGATTGAAAATGATTATTACAAGGCCATAACTTTTTGTACAAAAAATTAAAATTAATTAGTTCATCAATAAATATATTATTTTTTCAATACTATTCATTTGCAATTAAATCAATAATTTATAATTTTAATCAATTGTAAAATTTTGTTGGTAATTATAGTAAATAATTAGTTACAAATTATTCCAACATTAATCTTTTGAGACCAAATGAATAATTATCTATAAATGATAACTAATAATTTATAAAAATTATTTTTTTAGACTAAATTATCAGTTTAATTTCTTAAAAAAAAAAGAATTTTTAATTGAGTTACCAAAATAACAATGCTAGGATTACTTAGAATCTTTTTTTTTTTTTTACTAAATGTGAATATTGATTTAATTTTGTCCCAAGTAATTTTGATGAATTGGTTTCATGATTAAAAAAGTACATTTTATTTTTTGAATTAAAATTTTAGAGTTAGTATTCATGAAAATTTTATTAAATTTTTCTAAATATATCTTATATTGTGAGATTATGAATATTTTTTTAAAAAAAAATTCTCAAAATTTATTGATATAATGATCACATATATTTTTATATTTTAATTTTCTCGTATCAAACAAACGTCTGGAATATATTTTCAGCAATTTTTTTATATAATTACCAAACGACGTGAAAATATGTTTTTAGAAATCAATTTTCTAAAAAATAGCTTCCTTAGGAATTGATTTTTTCATAAAATTTATTTTTTCCTAAACAAACACAGCCTTAAGCAAAACTATTAAACAAATAAGTGCTATGAAAAGGATAACCTAAATAATGTGTACATGTAGGTAGCTAGGAATGTAATTTTCACTTCGTCATTGTCAATATCAATCTGCCCGTTTTAGACTCTAGCTGACTGGCTCGTGTCTTTTGAACCAAATGCTACTATGCTCAAGGATATGTTACAATTTTATTTTTTTAATTACCCGGCAATTACTTTATCAAGTTAACGCTCCGAACCTGAGAGATGCTCGCTTTTCGACAGCCTTGCGACAGCATATTCCGCATTCTCACTTCTTTCCACAAACTTTTTTAAATAGAATTCTTTTTTCGGGAGAAAAGGAAAAAAGGTGAGAACCTCTGTAGTAGTCATTGACAAAAATAACCATGGATCAGATTTGAAATAACTATGTAATGTATTGTTTTACACACATATATAAATGAGATTACTTTATATTTGGTATTTATTTTTTTATTCGAAAGTTCGAATTTTTATTTTTTCCATCTGAATGTGAGATTTATCAAAAAAAAAAATTTCAATTTAGTTAACTTTCTCGTCTATAAGCCATCTTCTCTGTCTAACTTTCTTACTTGGTTGCAGATGGAATTCAAATTCTCTCTCTCTCTCTTTCTTTCATTTGGGATCCACACTACGATGCTAATTACATTTTGTTTGACTTTTATGTCAAACTAGTTTGAATGCCTTAAAACTATTTCTATGTTTTTATTCGATCAAAATTGGAAAAACAATTTAGTAATAGACCAGAAAATAAATGTATTTTGATGCTATTTTAATTTAAAAGACAGCAGTTTTAATTTTAATTGATATAAAAATTAATTTAAAAATGCTCTACTATTTAAAAATATATATTAAAAAATCGTAAAAAAAATATAGAAAGGGCTGGTGATTTAAAACAGGGATACAGCAACTTTTTGTTGTTTGATGTGTTGTTAAATGTTTATTTTATTTATTGACATGTTGCTAATGTCTTTGACAAGAGTCATGGCTTGTTATGTTATTATTAAAAAAAAATTGGGAAAAAATGAAAAATTGAGGACATTTTGAGAACAAAGACTATTGTTTGAAGACACGTGGAGAAAATTATGAATTATGAA
Organism: Dovyalis caffra; assembly: GCA_963924115.1. Lineage (NCBI taxonomy): Eukaryota > Viridiplantae > Streptophyta > Magnoliopsida > Malpighiales > Salicaceae > Dovyalis > Dovyalis caffra. The sequence goes on from CAWUPB010000850.1 coordinate 4,927,714, forward strand.
CGTACTTGAAGTCACAACAATTTACTCAAATTATTATCATTTTTTTATTAGTATTATTTGTTTCTCCGAGTCAAGAGGGAATTCAAAATGGAGAAAACATGGGTTACATCCCACAATTACCAAAGTACTGAACTCCAATACCCTGACGCTTCCTTCTCCTTTTACTCCAATCCATCCCAACATTAAAAGGCTAAATTGTAAAATCTCTTTAAATTGGAGTAAGAACATAAATAACTCACTAAACTAATTTTTTTAAAAAACAATATAATTTTTTAATGTGTTTATTATGTTAGAGTTTAATTGATAAGTTGATAAAAATCATAAAAAATCCTTCAATTTTTATCATTTTTTCCTATCAATTTAAAAAATATATATGTTTACTAATAGAAAAACAAAAAGAGTTGAGAAGATTTTTAATAGCTTTTCAATCAATTTCTAAAAAAAATATTTAAAAAATAGATAAATTCAAAAATTTTATTATTTAAAAAGTAAATTAGTTTTAGTTTAACAATATTCCTAAATTGAATGAAAAAACAATTTTTTGTTATATAAGAAATGATAACAATAGTAGAATGAAGGGAAAGATGATAGAAAAATAAATTCACTATAAAAATGAATGCAAGAGATAATAATTTCAAATAACCTCTCAGTTTCTACCAAATACTTGTACACAAACTAATAAACAATTAAGCTTATTTATAGGCTTCAAGATTAGGAAGAAAATTCAAAGGGATTATAAACCATTAAAAGATGTATAAATAATTGAATAAATTGCATTATCCTATCAATTTCTCACGAGTGAATGATGAATTGATCACATAAGTAATGAGAATATGAAATGAACATTCATTATTTTATAACACTCCCTTTTAAAAGTTCATTGTACAAGGAACATGCTTCATTAAAACCTTACTAGGAAAAAACCCAACGGGAAAAAATCATAGCGAAAGAAAAGGAGTATAATATTCCTTACGGACATTAATTTCAATGTTGGACTCCTTATATGAAAAACATTATTTAAGATCTTTAAGACGATGAATCCGAGTCTTATGAACTATTTTCTCAAAGGTTGTGATAGATAATGCCTTAGCGAATAAGTCCGTCGATTGTCACTTTGATATATTCTTCCTTTAATGGAATTATGCAAGCAACATTATCTTCATATAATATTGTTAGAGCTTATTTGTTGATAGATAAACTACATGTCTATCGCATATGATGGATCTTTGATCTTAACCAAGCACATTCGAAACTTGACTCATAAATTGGTATTTCTTCATGGCAATTTAAATATCCAATGGCTATACTTTGCTTCATAAATTGTTATGACATAGCTATATCACCAAGTGTAAATACATAACCCATTTATGATCGAGTTACGTATGAATCAGATAAATAATCCGCATCTATATAATCTATTAAACTTGATTTAGATTTATTTGAGTAAAATAAATATCATATCAATTTTTCCTTTGAGATAATGTAGGAAATGTTTAATTCTATTCTAATATCGAGCAAAACTTATATCTTGCTAATAAATTAATAGAAAAGACGATATCATGCCGATTGTTATTAGCAAGATATATCAATGCACCAATTGCACTTCGAGATATGGTACTTAAAGATTAAATAATTATTTATTATCTTCTCGAAGTCAATAAAAGGATCTTTTTGGATATCAAGTAAACGAACTATCACCGGGCTAATCAATGGACGAGCTTTATATAGAATCATTGTAGAACTTTTTCAATAAAAATCTTGTTCTTTAAGTGCTCGAAGCTGTAGTCAAGATAAAAGTTTATTTTTTTCAAGGTATTTCATATCAAATCCTCCTTTTAGATAATTTATAACACTTGGAATCTCTTCGGGAGTTCTAATAATATTTAAATTATCAACATATATAACAACTATCCCAAACCCCTTTTCGAATTTTTTTTATAAAAACACATGAATAAATATAGTTATTTTTATAACCTTCTTTCAATAAATATCTATTGAAAGAATTATATCACATGTATATAAGTTAGTAATAAAATGTGGATATTGAAAAATAAAAATAAATAAATATAAAAAGTATAACATAAATTGAATTTATAAAAGCTTAAATAATAAAATTAATACTAAAATAATCCTAATAGAGATATTTAAAATTTAATTGAATTAATTTCTTGAGAATATATATCACATGCTTCGGGCATCTTAAGTCATTCTAGGACTTTCATGTAGATATCATTTTCTACTAAATAAATAAGTTATGATCACATTCATTAAATGCATGCATATAAATTTTTTCATATATTTTTTTCAAACTAATGAGATAATGAAGTATAATAGCATCCATTTCAAGAGAATATGTCTTTTCTTAATCAATGTCAAGTTTTTGCAAAAACTCGTGTGTTATAAGTCTTGCTTTGTATCTCACAATCTCATCTTTTTTATTTTATTTTTTTACAAAAATACTCATTTGTATCCCACTAGTTTAACAACTTCGTGGGTTTTGCCTATGGGTTCAAAAACTATTTATTTGTAAGAGAACATAATTTTGTATGGATTGTTTTTTTCATTTAAGCCAATCATCCCTATGTCGCTACTTTTCAATAAATTTAGACCCGAGTGGCCTTATTTTTATTCAAGATATCAATTGACATATTATATGTAAAAATCTTATCAATAAATATTTTTTTTAATTCTTATTTTATTTCTTGTATTGACATAATTTATCAAAGTCTCTTGATTGTTCTTAAGCATTTAGATTTTTTCCGAAGCCTATTATCGAAATATCTTGGATCATTTTATGAATATTTACATCCTTTATTTTAATTATTTTTCCTTTTCTTTTCGAAATTTTTGTTTTTAGAATTGATCGATCTTTCATGCTTCATATGTGTTGTAGATTCATTTGCTATAACATGAATAGATTGTCCTTCTAGGACATCAATTTTAATAATAGCATTCTCGGTGGGGACATGCATTTTAGTTACTCATTTAGGATCTAAGAATGCTTATAACAATTGATTTGCAATACCTTGTAAACGAATTATCTTTTGAACTACTAGTTCATATTATTTTATACGAGAATTAAGACTATATAAGATATAGTATTCCATGTAAAATTTCAATATTTTCAACTACTTATTTTGCTTATTCTCTTCCCATAACATTGGAAAAATTGTTTCATCAAAATGACAATAGATAAATCAAGCTGTAAAAATATCTCTAGTTGATGGTTCAAGATATTGAATCATCAAAGAAGATTTAAATCCAATATATATTCTCAATCTTCTTTAAGTGTCTATTTTATTTTTTTATGGAGGAACACTACGGATATATATCGTAATGCCAAAAATTCTCAAATAAGAAATATTTAGCTCATGATGATAAACCAATTGAAGGAGCAAGAATTTTTGATAACTTATGAGTCCGATGTAAATAAATGTTACTGCATGTAAGATTGTATATCCACAAACATAAATAAGGAGTTTTGTTTTTAAATAATTGTTTACCTATCAATTGATCATTTTGAACTTCTAATTCCTATTATTTTAGATGAGGATCAAGACGATATAAGATACAACATTACATGTAATATATATTTTTTTCAATATTTTCAATTAATTATTTTGCTTATTCTCTTCTCCTAATGTTGAAAAAGTCTGTTTCATCAAAATGATAGTCGATAAATCAAGCTATAAAAATATGTCTAGTTCATGATTTAAGATATTGAATCATCGAAGAAGATTTAAATCCAATATATATTCTCAATCTTCTTTAAGTGTCTATTTTATTTTGTTATTGAGGAACGCTACGGATATATACGAGTAATGCCAAAAATTCTCAAATAAAAAATATTTAGCTCATGACCATAAACCAATCGAAGGAGAAAGAATTTTTTGATAAGTTATGGGTCCGATGTAAACAAATGTTACCGTATGTAAGATTGCATATCCACAAACATAAATGAGTACTTTTGTTTTTAAATAATTGTTTAGCTATCAATTGATCATTTTGAATTTCTAGTTCATGTTATTTTCTACGAGGATCAAGACGATATAAGATATAGTATTCCATGTAAAAGTTTAATATTTTCAACTACTTATTTTGCTTATTCTCTTCCCATCACATTGGAAAAATTGTTTCATCAAAATGACAATTGATAAATCAAGTCGTAAAAATATCTCTAGTTCTTGGTTCAAGATATTAAATCATCAAAGAAGATTTAAATCTAATATATATTCTCAATCTTCTTTAAGTGTTTATTTTATTTTGTTATGGAGGAACATTACGGATATATAATGTAATGCCAAAAATTCTCAAATAAGAAATATTTAGCTCATGACGATAAACTAATTGAAGGAGAAAGAATTTCGATAACTTATGAGTCCGATGTAAATAAATGTTACTGCATGTAAGATTGTATATCCACAAACATAAATAAGGAGTTTTGTTTTTAAATAATTGTTTACCTATCAATTGATCATTTTGAACTTTTAGTTCATATTATTTTATACGAGGATTAAGACGATATAAGATATAGCATTACATGTAATATTTTTTTCAATATTTTCAACTCTTATTTTGCTTATTCTCTTCCCCTAATATTGAAAAACTCGTTTCATCAAAATGACAAGTCGATAAATCAAGCTGGAAAAATATGTTTAGTTCATGATTCAAGATGTTGAATCATCCAAAAAGATTTAAATCCAATATATATTCTCAATCTTTTTTAAGTGTCTATTTTATTTTGTTATGAAGGAACACTACATATATATATTATAATGCCAAAAATTCTCAAATAATAAATATTTAGCTCATGACCATAAACCAATCGAAGGAGAAAGAATTTTTGATAACTTATGGGTTTGATGTAAATAAATGTTATCGCATGTAAGATTGCATATCCACAAACATAAATAAGAAGTTTTATTTTTAAATAATTGTTTAGCTATCAATTGATCATTTTGATAAATAATTTTGCTAAACTTTTATGAGTATGAACATAAGCAATAGGTTATTCAACCGTTATTCTAATAAATAATCATTTAATACCTAGAAGATAAATTCATTAGCATTATTAAGGTGAATTATTTTAATGGCATAATCAAGAAATTATACTTGTAATTGAATTATTTAGGCTAGCAATCCGTAAAACGTTAGGTTTTGAATAGATAGTAAACATACATGTGATCATTTTATGGATGCATCTATTAAAATCATAAAATATCTAAATGGTTCACATGGTGAATAATTTGATCCATACATATCATCTTGAATACATTCTAAAAATACTAGAGATTCAATCTTAATTTTAATTGATGTTGCCTTGATAATCAATTTGCCTTAGGAACATGTAGAACACGAAAAATCATTAAATTGAAAATTTTTTTGGCTCTTCAATAGATATCCATGTGAATTTTTAATTTTTTTTTTGTTTACATCATGAAAGACCCAAGATAAAACCATTGGTCATGTCATATAATAAAATTTTTTGAATTAGTAAACTTTTGATTTACTATAACATTTGTTTCGACTCATTCAAATGTTTGTAATAAAGACCAAAAGAAAAAATGGATAAATTTTTTTCAATACTTATTTTCTACTTGATATAATAATTAAAATATATAAGTATTTAATATTTTCACATTTGCTATATTGATATGATATCAATTTAGATGAATATCTTTAGAACTCAATAAATTTTTATGAGACTTTAGAGAAAATAGTACATCCTTTATATCAAAATTTATCCTTTCGTACAATAACGTATTTGTCATTCTCAACCTTTAAATTATATTACTTCAAGTAATAATATATCCATTCTTCTAGAGCCTTTAAAAGTTATCTATTCAAGTAATATATTCGTTGTTTTAGAGCTTCAAAAATTTATCTCTTCGAGTAATAATATAATCGCTCTTCGAAGCTTTCCGTTAGATTGATATTATCATATATAATATTAACATAAAAATAAATAAATAATAAATATATATATTCTTTATAAACATGGATAAATAAATAGTAAATAAATTTATATATATCTCTATGTAATAAAAAATATAAGAAAATATAAAATATCTTATTTGTAAATAAAAAAAGCTAACAAGTTATTAATTTTAATTACCACCTTTTTAATATATAAAATTGGGCTCGTATTTCACTCTTTCTTTTTCAATGAGGGTTGATAAGGCTCAATGAGGTGTTTTGGTATATAACAAGTACTCGACTAATGTCCATTTATGCCACAGCTATAACATTCATTTTCGGACTATTGACTTGAACCATTTTTTTTCTTTTTTTTCATAGTTTGTCCATTTTTGATGATGAGATATATTATTATAGTCATCACGATTATAATAATAATTATTCCAACTACGTTCATAGCTATGGTTATGCCTTCGTTCATGTCCAAAAATATTATAAGTCGTCACATTCACTTTAGAGAATGAAGTAGATCTAGTTGGACGAGATTTATTCCTTTTCATTAATACCTTGTTATTTTACTTAACCATGAGCAAGTATGAAATCAATTCGAACATTTCTTAAACTCATTTTCTCGATATGCTACTACGGGAACATGTTTGAGACATGAAAAGTAGATAATATTTGCTCAGCATTAAGCACTCATGATTAATAATTCTTATCCAAAATGTCAAGGGTCACAAAATCAAGTTTTGTGAGGTCTAATATCATAAAACTTCTATAATGCAAACTATAATAATAATATTAGACAATAAAAACAAAATATAATAATAAAATTTAAACTTTTCAAATAATATATATTAGATCATTAGATTCTATATATTAAATTATTTAACTTTTTCAAATATATACTCTATGTATTATTAGATTTAAAGTATATAATAAATTAGATACATACTTCTTAATGATCTAAACAATTTAAATCTTTTAGCGAGTACTCGTGTAGAGAAACAATTCAATGATTGAAACAAATAATTGAGTTTTTTGATAGATACATACCTCATGATCTATTATCTCGATTAATTAGAGCTTCGTGTTGATAACGTGTTAAAAAAGAAATAGTAACAATAGTAGAATTGAAGAGAAAGATTATAGAAAAATGAATTCACTATAAAATGAAGTGAAAACAAGAGATAACAACTCCAAATAAACTCTCAACATCTACAAAATACTTATACACAAACTAATAAACAATCAAGCCTACTTATAGGTTTCAATAAACAATCAAGTGTATTTATAGGCTTTAAGATTAGAAAGAAAATTAAAAAGAACTATAAACTATTAAAATATATATAAATAATTGAATAAATTATATCATTTTTTTAATTTTTCATATTAATCATAAATTAACGTTAATTATTTCATAACAATATTTGGTTTTTCATTCAGTTTAGAAGAATTTTACCTTTTAGCCCAAGTTAAATTCCGAGTGCAGCTCTCTTTTTCCTTCTGTTTTTTTACCACAGCCTCCCTTTGCCAAAGTCGTCAAAGAAAAGGTACAGTAACTTACAAAACCCTCTCTGCTAAGTTATACCCTTCTCTACTTTCCACTCACTGCAAGTACGTATCTTTGTATAACCATGCCCCTATATATCTATCGTGCATAAAATTACTCGAGGCGGAGGAAGGCAATGTAAGTTGTCTTTCTCTTCTGGCTAACAGAGCCTCTGGGTTGACTCTACAGTTCTGACTTCAAGAGTCGATCAAAACCCAAGAAAGAGAAACATCAGGGAGGGTCCTTTGTTATTGGATGCTGTTGATTTCTATAGATCTTCTGATAATCATGTAATGTTGTTTTATTTTATTTTTTCATATCTGTCATGGTTCAGTATTTATTTGAGTTTTTATGTTGTGTGTGTGTTAATTTGGTTTTGATTGAGTTTGTTTCTAATTTCAGCTATTTGGTTTTGTTGCTGGATTTGATTTGGATATAGTTTCTAAGTGATTTTTATCTTATGATCAGTCAGTCACTCTATTGTGCTCTCGGGTTAGTGTTTTTGTTCATGTATGTGCCGCTGAGTGCTGAGTACTTAAATGGTGATTTTATTTGTTTGTGATTGTGTTTGGTAGGTTAAAGTTAATGGGTTTTAGTTATTGGATTGGAAAGAATGGACCTTGATGAATAATCAAGAGGTATATTTGTAAGAGCAACTGTCATGAAAGAATAATAAGTGAAAAAGCTTGTAAATATAGTAGCAGAGCGATAAATCTGGCAACATATTGAGGTTTCATGACTGTAAATAATAATAGTGTAGGCAACTCACAGTTGGCAGAAATATTAAGCATACAAAAAAATACATCTTGCTTCTTCAGTATAGTTTACAAAGCTGGTTTCACACTGGAGTACTTTGGAACGTAGTAGATTATCAGAAGCTCCTGTAATTTACAAGTAGCTTGACAGTTTGAAAGCCCTTTTTCATGGTGAATTGAACTTGAAGGCCAATGAAGATTCTAAGTTTGTAAATAGAGTAGCACTCCTTGTTATTTTGACACCAACGGAGCTTTGTTTATGTCATGCTATTAGAATTTATACCGAATCGCATGATTTTGAATGTAACTTTGTTTCTTTTTTTAGCTTCTTCTAGAATGCGAAATTAATCCCACCGGCCACCAGACACTAACATAACATGGTTTGTTGTATTTATAGGGGGAATATCTAAATCACAAAATAAGGTAATCAATCGAAGGGTCTGATACTCCTTCCGATATTTGGAGACCTTTTTTATTTCATATAAATCAAACCAAACAAAAAAACATTGCTGAATATGTTACTTCTCAAGTCAAGAGTAGGTGAGGTCCTTTTCAGTAGAGCTATCATTTTACCCAGTTCTATCAGATATCTGACCAACCTGCTCATAATTTGTTGGTAACAATACAATACAGTGAGAATTTTAGGAGGGGATGTTAGGGTTTCAATCAGTCTAGGTTTATGAATTTCTAATTAGTGTTAGGTGTGGTTTCATTTGCTTGAAATGTCAAAGCAATAGACCAGACCTAGGTTTCTCTGCACTTGTCTCTTTTTGTAATTCACTAGTGTGTTTCTCGTTACTCTTATGCCACCACCAGTGTCAGTGTAATTAGTCTTTAACCAGCCATTGCTTATTTTGCTCCCACAAGCTGTATTTTAGACAGCCGAAAGCAATACTCAGTTGGAACCTTCTTTTTTTATATTGATTTTTCTTTTCTCTCATCCTTATCATAAAGCTAGGAACTTTCTTTTTACCTGAAACATAGTTTATTGGATTAGGGGATGGCAGATATAATGTTTAGATAGGGTGAACTTTCAGTCTTTTCAATTTGCTGTTCTATTCTTTGTACTGTAACCTACATCCTTATTCACACCATGTGCACATTGGTGCTAAATTTTGTAGTTTATGATTGTTGCTTTGCATACCCCACAAACACACAGGCACTGCAATCTTTTTGCTTATGATTGCTGCTTTGCACACACGACACCGACAGGGGTGCTACACCTATAAATTTCTGCTTATACTTTGATTGCCTCTTATTTGTACAATTTTTTATTATGTGCAGATTCCAAAATTTCAGTTTATGATTAGTGCTTGAAGGGTCTTTGAGGCGTGAAATACTCCAAGACGCCTTTGCCAGCACATTCATTTCATTGGAAAGGGTATCGACATTTCCAACTGTGTAGGAACTAGTGCCTCCATCTGCTATGTCTTTTTCTGCTTTATCCATAATGCCAGTCTTACACTTAAGTTTTTTTACTGTTTCTCCAGCATTATTACTCAACGAACAACAATGAATGCCTATGGTGTTTTGGAGCCTACGCTTAATGATATACTTAATGGGATTCAACCTTCACGTGAGGATTGGGTGGTGCGATTTAAAATCATTGAAGAATTAGACAAGGTTGTTAAATCTGTTGAAAGTCTGAGAGGTAATTTTGCCGTATCTTGTGGTTTTGCTTCAAATGCATCCCGGGAAATGCAAATTTCTTTCCTGCATTCCTTAAGTTCTATTGGAGATTAATTTAATAAATAATGGCACAAAAACAGTAGCATCTCATAAAATCCTGAAAATGATCCTCGGAAACACAATAGTGAAACTACATGAATCTGAGGAATTAACATTTTTAATTTAAAATTGACCAACTGCTTTATGCTATTTTTTGAAACTTAAGATGCCGAGTATGCCTAATTAGAATGCCTTTTCTCTTCATCTATGATTCTTTTACCCAGAATGTAATTCAAGTATTACATCAATCAATTAATGTGAATTTCTTGATGGCTTGAACTTTGCTTAAGGTATTTGAGATTCCATTGTGATAGTTGCAAATGTGTTTCTGTCACAATAAAACTGCAATACTTATAAAAATGCTGAGAATCGAGTTCTTAAAACATGCATCAAGTTTTATTATCTTGTTCTTTTGCTGCCCATTTGTTTTTTCTATTGTTAACTTGACACAAAGTGTTTTTTGCTTTCCATATGTTATTGTTTTTGGGTCAACAATGTGGATGCATGACTTTATGTGTGCCAACAGGTGCAACTGTAGAGCCATTTGGATCATTTGTGTCAAATCTCTTCACTCGATGGGGAGATTTGGATATCTCCATTGTATTATCTAATGGTTCTCATATTTCATCTGCTGGAAAGAAGCGCAAAAAGAATTTACTTGAAGATGTTCTGAAAGCATTGAGACAGAAAGGTGAGTTATTACATGGTTTTCCCTCAGGTTTCATGATATATGCTCACTTCCTGTAGATATTCTTGAGCAATCTATAATATCCATATCACCATGTTCCCTATTTTACAACTTGCAATAAAAAAAGAAACCAATGTTTTTGATTTTCCTGCATTTAAGTCTCTTTGAGAGTTGTTTTTTTAAGACAGTTATCAGACTTTTGCGTTGTTTTAATGCTTGTTTCTCCTGCAAAAAATTGAAGATAATAGCCAGAAACTTTGGCTCATGGAGCATGTCATGTCGTTTTGATTTACCATTTGTTGTGAATAATTGACTTAGCCAAAAAACTTACATCAGAAACTTCAGTTATTATATTTTATTTGGCTTGCTGAATCTGCCTGCTGAAAGCGAGCTAATTTATTAATCAAATATCCCCATTTTTTGTGTATTCTTTTTAAGGAGAGATGAAGAGTTGTTTGGGGAGTAAATTGCTGCTCTTAGTTGTTAGTTTGTTCTTTTACTACAACATCACCTTTTTATTTCATTACAACTTACAAATTTGGTATGCAGGTGAATGGCACAGGTTGCAATTTATCCCAAATGCAAGGGTTCCCATTTTAAAATTTGAGAATGCTCGCATCTCTTGCGACGTTTCAATTGATAACATCCAAGGTTTAATGAAGTCCAAATTCCTTTTTTGGATCAATGAGATAGATAGGCGTTTTCGTGATATGGTCTTACTGGTACATTCTCTGAGCCGAATAAATAAATAAATATCCTGGGAAACTAGAACATCTATTTGATGCAATTTATTGTTTGTGCAGGTCAAGGAATGGGCCAACGCCCACAACATAAATAATCCAAAGAATGGGTCATTGAACTCGTACTCTCTCAGTTTGCTTGTCATATTCCATTTTCAGGTGATCAGTTATCTTTATATGCATAAAACATTGTAAGAATAGTTGGAATTAAATGTGTACATCCTTACCACGGTAGCTTCTTCAACACATTTTTAATGAATGTCACTGACCTGTTTTGCTAGAAATAGGTGTTAGCTGTTTTAAAAGTTCTGCAACTTCTTCCAAATGATCCTCATTAATTTATTTTTCCGACATTGTTTTGTTATCTTGGTTATTTTCCGTGCCCCCTTTTGCAATGTCAAGTGCTACTTCCCCTGAACATCTGTTTAGCATAGTTACAAAAAGGAGGCATTTGATGTGAGGATACTTGAATAGATAAGATCTTCTGGCCTTTGTATCTGTATTTCTTTTGTTCTTTCATTCTTTCATGTTCATTGGTCTCCTCGATATCAAGTATGCAGGTTACCTCTGTGTTTTGCTGGATTTATTTCTTTCGAGCTGTAAGAATTTCGATCTTATAAGTTCTGTTCTGTTTACATTTTTCCTTGCAGACTTGTGTACCTGCCATTTTACCTCCTCTTAAAGAAATATACCCTAGAAATGTTGTTGATGATCTTACAGGTACTTTTTATGTTTAATCTAAATAAGCTCACAAAATAAGCCTAAACTTATTGCACTCTAGAGTACTTTTCATGTTTAATCTAAATAAGCCTAGACTTATTGCACTCTTTTCTAGAAATATTAATTTTTCCTGCTTGTATTTGATCGTAAATTTACTGATGAGTCTGGAATTTAAGTCTGGGATTTAATTAGTGAATTTCCACACTCAAATGCCAACTGTCTGTCTGTCTGTCTGTCTGTTTTTTTTGTGGGGGGGGGGGGGGGGGGTGTGGTTTGGGTAGATGGGTGCGGGTTTGCACTCCCATGCATTGTGGATTTGCACTAGTCCGAATTTTACCCTCAGAGATCAGTGCCTTTCTGGTAGTACTCCTAAAGAGATGGTTTGAGGAAGTCATCTGGTTCCCAGAGGAGCCACAATTGTTGATGTCACCCTAGCATCCACTGCACATAGCATGGATGCTGATATCATATTGTATAAAAGATTCCCCACTATCCATACTGCCTTTTGGTTTTTAGTTTTATTCGATACTGAGAAAATTTTCAATATTTCACAGTTACAAAACTTATAGTCTTCAATTTATTTCAAGTTAAGATCCATGTGGCATGGTTGTTTGTGCTAAGTTACAGTGTCTTATGATTTCTGGGAAGTAAATTTGAGTTATTAGCTAGTAGATAAACTCCAACTTGTCTTACTGTATTTAACCATGATTTGAAACGAGTTCTTTTTCATAAAATAGTTTTCATTTGGTAAATGCTTCGAAGTCTGGAGAACAATCTGTCTAGGCATTGAGTGAATTGAGCTGATCTTGACATTTCTTGACATGGCTCAAAACATGAGAAAATGTCTTTTGATCGTACCAGTCTGTTTTTCATAGTTTTGACAATGTTTTTATGTATGTACTATTTTCACTTGGAGCTCATCTCATCTTGAAGTTTTTGCAAAATGGCAGTTTCAAATTACAATTATTTTTGGACAAATAACATATGATTTGCGTTGCATAAAACTGATCTGTTCTTCTGCAAGCATCAACAGTGATTAGTAGCTTTGTTGAAGTATCTCTCTGACATGTATTCCAATATTCCAATATTTTTTTGTAGGTGTGAGGGCTGATGCAGAGAGAAATATTGGAGAAATATGTGCTGCTAATATATCTAGATATAGATCAAACAAATTCGGAGCAGTTAATCAAAGTTCTTTGTCTGAGCTTTTCATTTCATTCCTTGCAAAGGTAATAATTCTTGTGTCGTCGTAAATTTTAGTTTACAATTCAATTTGCCAAGTAGCTAGTTCCAGTGATTGTAGTACATGATGACAGTTGTGTTGACTTGTGTGAGTGCTGGTTTATATCTAGCTGGCCTGTGTTTGTATGTTTTCAAGTGTGATTATGATGCAATAATGAACTTGACCCGTGGAATATGGATACAATTTGTTGAAATGTCTGTTATAAGAGTAGGCTTTTCAAAGTTCAAATTGCTCCCCATTTCATAGGGGAGCTGGCCTTGCATCCGTATTTTTATTGATATACTCTAGCTATTTTTGTATATTTGCAGTTCTGTGATATAGCTTCAAAGACTGCAGAGGTAGGAATTTGTCCATATACGGGGCAGTGGGAAGAAATCAGAAGCAACACGAGATGGTTGCCCAGAACTTATGCATTATTTGTAATCCTCTATCTCTTCCTTCAACCACCCTCCCAAGAAAAAGAAATGAAATGAAATGAAGCTAAACTAGTGATAGCGATGTTATATTCGCTGCTGCTGATTGCTGACTCTCTTGCTATTGCTCATGTTTTAGATTGAGGATCCATTTGAGCAGCCAGAAAATACTGCAAGAGCTGTTAGTGCTGGAAACCTGATGAAGATATCAGAAGCTATTCAGACAACCTATCATAGACTTGTCTCGCGTAATCAGAATCAGATTTCTCTTCTGGACACGTTAGTCAGGCCAAAAATTGCACGATTTATTGCAGGAACACCAGTTGGGAACTCAAGCTATACTGCTGGCCATCCTGTTAGAACTCCAGTTGGGAACTCAAGCTACCATCTTACGACTCGTTCACAAAAAAGCAGGTCCGTGTATTCACCATCACAAGCACAGGTTCAAACCCTTAACACAAGACAGGAAACTCATCCCAACAATTCGGGCATGCAAAGAAAGGGAAGTCATCCAAGCAGTTCAAACAACCAAAGACAGAAAAATCATATAAACAATTTGACTAAGGAACGACATTTTCCGCATCATCTCAGCCAAGGGCAGCCAGTATGGAGGCCTAAATCTGATCAATAGAGTTTTCATCAGTTCTCATAGTGAGTTTCTACCAAGTTGTTGTGAAGAACATTGTCTTGTGCAGCTGTTTGAGCCTTTTAAAAGTAGTACTTTAGTGGTCTCTGGGTTATGTGGTTGAGGCCTAGTCACTGGATTTGTCTCACTGTTTGAATCCATCACCATCAGTATCAATCTCTGGAAAATATCTTGTTAGATTGTAGTTGCATGACTGCTTCTAGCATTTAATTGAGATGAGAGATGCCAAATCTTCTTTTTGTTGTTGGTGGTCTTGGAGGTCCAAATGGCTTCTAAAGGAGTTTCTATAGACATGAAAACTTTATTGAATCTAGAATACTACCAGAAGTGGACCGGAACATATTTTTCTAATGTTGGACTACCATTACACAAGCACGGACAACCTATCATAGATTAACCTACCATCGTACTGGTGGTTTTGTGTATTGCTTCAAGATTAACCTGATGATGGCGGCAGCAGCAGATGAGAGAGCTTGTGAGTCTCTATTATTATACAAGAAGCCAATAAATCTACACCAGGGCCCAAACGCGCTTCTTGATTTGTTGATCCACATATGGTTCTGTTTCATTTAACAGCGAAACTCCGAAGTTTTATACCAAAACACTGTTGACTATTTTTCATTCCTGCCAACGAAGGTATATAGACAACAGGTGGAAAGGCTATTGTCCAACCCCCTGAAATAATGTCAGCTACAGAACTTCAGGATGACCGTCAGGACTGGGATTTGAACAAAACAAAGAAAAAAAAAAGAGGAACCCAAAGTTTCTAAATTGTTTGCTTAATATCAAAGTAAACTCTAGCTTTAAACCCAAAATACGGATAGTTCGGACAAATTGAATTGAGTGGCAACACATTAATTAGAAGAAACTGACTTAACAACTATAAGAATATTCAATTAGGAAAAAAAAAGGGGACAAACAGAGAGTGAAAAGATTACAGGAGCAGCCTGGGAAGTGTGGTTGAGGCTCACTACCTTATTCGAAATTTCACCTTGCAAATGAGCGTCCACTTGCAATACAAGCATCACCATCTGATAAACATAACCTCTCAGGAGGTTTACAATTATTCCTCAAAGAGGCATATTCTGCTAGGTTTAATTGCAAAAATTGTTCTTATTCTATTATAATTTGACAATTTCAAGTTTTTTTTTTTATCAATTGACATAATTTAAACTCTAAAATATTAGTTTTTGAGTAAATATTTTTTTCAGTTATTTATAACGGTCAATGCAATTGATTATTAAGCAGAATGCTTAAATAATATCATTTAATATTAAAAAAAAATTCATCCATGTTTTAGTTTCAAACCACGGAGTAAAAATGAGATTTAACAGTCTTCAAGTATAGCCATAGGAGAATAACGCAAAATTAATTGCAGCACTCTCAATCCCAAATACCTCAAAGCGAATTAGATTATCAATTTCTCTAAGTGCTACTACTTGTACATTTCGAAGGTTCAAGAGAAGAGAACTGTGGTTTGAAATTTTTTAAAATGAACATACCTTGATGTAAATGATGCCTTTTCATCTATTTGACCATGACCTTCAACAAATCAGAGAAGAGACCGAAGGTGCATACCGCATTTTACCAGCGGTAAAGAAGACATCTTACCGGGTTTGGGATATGCGAGGATGAACTGTGGTTCTACGGAGCTTCGTTGTTGTTGTCAAGTGAAGAAAGGAAGAAGAT
Source organism: Dovyalis caffra (assembly GCA_963924115.1). Lineage (NCBI taxonomy): Eukaryota > Viridiplantae > Streptophyta > Magnoliopsida > Malpighiales > Salicaceae > Dovyalis > Dovyalis caffra. The sequence goes on from CAWUPB010000850.1 coordinate 4,943,804, forward strand.
CTTTGAGTCATACTTCCCTCTTAACGCTGAACAACATGAAGGAAATTCTCGTCTCTTGCAATTGATACACATCACATCGTGTATTTGGCATGTTTTAACACCCATTCCAGAGGAGCTCCTCTTGCTCACTTGAACCATGCTCTTGCTGACAAGTTCTTCCAAATATTCTTTGTCTATATCTTCCATCGTCTCATCTCCTTCTCCTTCCCCTTGCAACGGTTGCGGTACAAAGCCTTCAGCAATCCATAATCGAATTAATTCTTCCTTGTTTATCTCCCAATTATTTGGAAGCTGGGAAAGGCAAAGAAAGCATGATTTTTAAGCAAAAGGCAAATCATGATAGCTCAAAGCTAATATCTTACACACTCCTCCATAACTGTGTTGTTCCTGAAACTACATTAATTAAATGCTGATTCTCTTCAGCACTTTCTCCCATTCATCCAATGACTTCTTCGATGCCTACAGCCCTACAAGTACCAAAATTGCTAGGGGCAATCTTCCACATTTTCCCACTATCTTCGTCCCCAACTCCGCAAATTCTAGTGGGATGCTCCGCTCTTCTCTTGCAAAAGCTTTCTTTATTTGTCAAAAGTGGTAGTTTTATAGGAGAGCTCATTGGATCCGCATGCGAAGCGGCTCCTTGGACGCTTGTCGTTAATAAAACTTTGCTTCCCTCCTTCCCTTAGGCTTTAAACTAACACACACTTCATTTCTCCAAATATCATCAAGGACCACCAAGCATCGCTTCTCCTCTTACTCTTTTTCAAGTGTTTGAGTGAGCTTATTTTTGCCTTCTTTACAAACCAACATCCATCAGGATTCCAAGCAAAACATCCCTTAGTGAGAACTGTTGGGATATGAAAGCCCAAGAGTTACGGTTGTTGTTTTATGTCAATGTTGTATATTTTCTTGGCAAGAGTCGTTTTACCTGTTCCTACCATGCCCACTAGGGAAAGAACACGGAGTTGGTTGTCTTCTGACATCAACCTAGATTTTAGACCTTTTGCGATACTTTTACGCCGAAAATATGCTCTTGCTCATCATGTGGATACGATCTTCTCAATCTTCGTTTCATCTCATATGCAGATTATCCTCCTTTGGCATTATAAAGAAAAGCTGCTTCAGTGACCAGTAAGTCAGCAGTTCTTCTGATGGCAACGAAAATAATAGCCTCAGCATGATTTTTCAAGATGAGAAAAAGAACAAGTGAAAAAAATGTCTGCTGGATATCTTTTCCTTTGCACGGATTTAGCACGTTGGTAACGTTTTTTAAGGAATCGGCATTTCGAGGGTAACTAAAGCTGATTTGTTGATTCCTAGCTAAAATAAAGGCAAGGAATTTGGAGCAGGTTGGCAAGCGGAAAATTGGAAAGGAAACCAGGATCTACGCCCAAGTAAAGAAAAGGCATGGCAGGATTCTACACTGGAGAGCAATGGCTAAAGGGAAAGTTTAGCCTTTAGCATGGAACCGGTCCAGGATATGGGGCCGTACAGCAATTGCAGTATAGCCGCACAGCAATTGCGGTATGTTCATCACTGGAACGCATAGTGTCAAGAGCATCACATATCTCCACTGAATTTCTTCTTCGATTAACCATCTCAAAAAAATGAAACTAACTTAATGCTCATGACCCATCCTTGAGATTGCTAGCGTTCCATAATCTACAGGGAAATCTTCCCACTTCGTATCGTTAAGGGTATTTTTTTAACAATGAAAAACCCATCCTTAATATTTATTTTGATTGGGGCAACGCTAATTACACTGCTATTGGCATCCCTTTTTTCCATGCAAAATGTGTTATGCTTTTGTCCATTTATTGAACTTAACCCCTCTGGCCCTACAACATTCGTTGATAATACAAAAAATTATAAAGGAAATTAATGCGGAACACGTTTCATCATATCAAAGAACTTGATGCTTCAATCAAGGAAAAGGTGATCACTAAACCATTCACATCAAGGACAAAATTGTTGAAAACAAAGACTGAAATTGGTAAAAGTACATCCATCATTCTTAGTCCATAAGATATTTAAACTTAGATTATAAAAAGTAAAATGACAGTCCCTACAAGACACTGCTACCTGCAAAAAGCTCGAGGAACTGCAAGAGGAAAAGAGGCAAAAATAACAGGCATTAGAACCGAGGTAAATGACCACAACAACGCATTACTGAAACTAAGCAAGCACTGATTAAGTCAGGGCATGAAAACAATGACAGGAATCAATATATGAGGGGTTATTGAGCCGGATTAGAAATGGAATAAAATGAATCCAAAAAAATATATATATATGGTATGAGCTGAGCTATATACAGTATCACACAAGACAGCAGTATCCTGAAAAGATATCCTTTTTTTTTCGAAAAAAAAAATTGAGATTAATATGCTGCTGGAAAGTGATGATTAAACAGTACAAGATTGATAAGACTCAGGTGACCAACTGAAAGACAAAAAAAAACTAGGGCCCTTTGATCATAGTATATTAATGTACATATGAGTAAAATGCCTACACTTACAATCCATCCATAGAGCAATACTGTACAACCCAGTAATAAGATCATGAAAAACACCAATTTGATGGAACAAAAGCACATTTTGACGGTTTTAGTGGACAATAAAGCCCCCAGTGTATTCAGGTTATCTTTTAACCCACTCTATCACTGCCCAAAAGGAAAGCATTTGCAATGAATAAGTATTGAAACATTAGAATCCATTTCCCAAAAAGCCAATAGATCCATAGAGAAAATCATTTTTCAAGATTCAATAGTAACTAAATCCAATCCTCAAAATATTCCCCATGAAACAACCGAAAGCAGCCAAAGTGTTATTTGGTCGGTTACCCTTCAAACTTTTACATTAGGACTCTGACCTTAAGAGGCAAAATTCAAATGAAAAATACAAAAGGAAAACAAAGCGTAAGTCTTATTACAACCATAAACAATCCTAATATACAAAGTACTCAAATTCATAAGAAGCTAAACCAGAACTACTAGTGGAGCTTAACGCATTCAAAGAGAGAAGTAATTATGATATAAAGTTAACTGTACCTTAAATGTTGCTGGGATACATGAAAACTCTCACACGAGATCCCTGCAAATGAAATACTGATTCAATACACAAGCCAAATTCCCAAAAGCAAAATGTATCAATCACAACAGCTATTTTTTAACAATACCATGGACTTCGGAGGCAAGTTGGACTTGAACTTAGCTCTGACAACACCACTGTTTCCATGAGGCCTTATAACCTTGCCCCAAATGCAGCGATAGTGGGATCCTTCCTTCTTCACCTTGGCCTTATAGATATATGCCATGCGCTTACCAGCATACCATGCTACTTCTTCCTTGGTGTTGATTCCCTCAATCTGGATCAGGGATGTGTTTGGATACTGGTTGGATTTCGACCTAACCACCAAAATAATATTTTAATCTCCAGACTAATCCACACAACAAAAACTAAATCCTCAATTCCATTTCCTGTGAAAAACAATATTCATTGTCTGAAACTAGGAATTTCAATGGATCTATCATTATCCTTGGCCTTAATTAATCAGTCAATTCAAATTGCTGCAAATATTGATATACTTCATTTCTGTAAAACCATACACGCTAAAACCACAAATCTTGAACTGTCACAGATAAAACTTCGTTGCTTATCTTTTGATAAAAAAAGAGAAAAACCGGTCAATAGAAACTAGCAAATGCCAACTTTCTTTTGCTAATAATATCAAATACGATGCCAATATTTCAATTAACACAATAAAATCAAACACGGTAGCTTTTAAATAACGAAACCCATGATCCAAATACCGCTAGAATTTCTTTTCTTATTCAAATTTCTCGGTAACCAAACAGAATCCATAAAATACAAATCACAAAAACACACAAATTAAAATAGTATAAACGTGAAGCTATAGTTATTACCTCTTATAACCCAAGATTGTTCCTCTGACATAAAGCCTAAGAAGCAAAACAACACAAGAGAGATAGATATTAAAAAATATATATTCATAAGCTTTAACATACAAGTTATACTTCAACATGAAAATTTTGATTATTTTCTTTTTTTCCAAAAAATTAAAGCGAAGAGCATGTAAGTCTAAATCGCAGACCTGACTCGCTCTCCTTGCCGTCCCTTCACCATTTTCCAACTCTGAGGCTACGCTCCCTCTCCAAAAGTGGGTTACACAGTGAAGCTGCGAGATAGAAACGTAAAACCCTAATTGCAGCTGTTTATATAAAGCGTAAACATTTAGTTGGGCCTTCGGACCAGAAATATCCTTTTAGGCTTATAGTGTCCTTTTTTAATGGGCTAAGGTTATTTTTTCTGTGGCCCGTAAAAATATCATTCACGTTTATTTTATATTTTTTTAAGAGAAAATCAAACTTTAAAGATATTGAAATAAAAAATATATATATATATATAAACTGCAATTAGAAAATCATGGTTTCTCAAAAAAAAAAAAAAAACATCATTTCTCGTCAAAAGTTTATTAAATGTATTTTTTCCAAATGCATAAAATGCCTATTTATTATTTCACTCTGTCACCTTATTTGCAAGGTTTTACAACATCAAAAGTATGCTACATATATATATATATATATATATATATATATATATATATATATATATATATATATATATATATATTTAATAAACTTTTGACGAGAAATGATGTTTTTTTTTTTTTTTTTTTTGAGAAACCATGATTTTCTAATTGCAGTTTATTGTAGGCCATTATTATAATATACTTACAGAAATGAAATACCCACACGATGACACAATGCATGGAGCAAAAATGTTTATATTTAATATGACTTTTGTAAATTAATTTTTTTTTTTAACTTTTAACGTAAAAAAGAAAAAAAAACTTAAGTGCGTTTGGTTAGAGATAATTTTTAATTTTTCGTTCAAAATTAAGTCAAAATTTTAATTTAATCGAAAGTTAAATCTTTTAAATTGTAGATTTTACTTTATACTACATTCCTTCGTCAAAAGAATTACTTGAATTCACTTTTACCCAATATATTTTTTAAAATTGCTAAGATTCATTTTTACCAAGCATACTTCTAACTCAAAAGTAATTTTAACTCATTTTTGTTATAAGTTGTTTACAAACAGCTTTTGAATTATGACTAAAGGCAAAGGTTACTAGTAGTGAATCATGCTAAACATACTAAATATATCAGCGTACGCTTCTAGATCCATATTTAGTAAAGAATAAACAATACAAATGCTTTTCACTTGAGAGAGTCGTCCGTACAATGTACATTCTGGTTTACAACAATTACATCAGACACAAATATAGCAGGCTCTCCTTTTTGGCAGGATGAACCAGTTACCACGTTCTGACATCAGGATCTGCACCCACAACAGGGTAAGCCCTCAAATGACAATGGGTGAAGTCAATGAATCTCAGCCATCCACTAGCCTAATTGCTACAGGATCAAAACAATTCTTCCTCCTTGAATTCCAACTTTTCCTAGCCATCGTTTTTTCTCCATTATCTCTTAGTAGTTGATCTGAACTTTACAGCTACCTCCAGAAAACACTGCTAGGTTTTTTTTCTCCATTCATTCAAGGGCGCAAAAGTCGTTTGTCACAAGTCAAGATCCTGTAACTTGCGTGAGGACCCTCAGATGTGTCACGCAAAGTTGCTTGCCAACCCATGGCTTTAGCTATCTGTAGAAGTTCATCCATGACATCAAGAGAGTCACGGATGTATACTCGACCGCCAGGTCTAAGTATGCGATCCATCTCAAGCATGATTGTTGACATATTACATCTGATTCGAAGAAATAAACCACACGAGAATAGGAGAAGTTAAGAGAAAAACTCCGGCTTAACCTCACTTATAAGATCTTGGGCAATTAAAAAACTGAGTGAGGAACAATGCATACCTTTTCCTTTCAACAGAAAAGAGTCCAGCTGCATGCAGCAAATCATAGGTTCTTGGGTACGTATCGAATGATTCACACCTGATAAATGAAACATCAAGTGCAGCAGAAGTTCATTCAACTAAGTTCAAGCAATATAAACAGGGAACGATCTTTTAAACAAAATCGAAACAACATTGCATGCATTTGTTATCAATGAGAGATAAACAATGGGAAAGGGGGAATTGTCAGGGGTACGCATCATTATTGTAATATCTTGAGCATTTAAGAGATCATCAATACAGTATCCAAAACGAGGATCCAATAAACTATATGCATTAGCCAATATGATGGTATAGAATAGTACCAATCGTGCATAACTCCCATGAGTCCACGGTCATATAAAACAGGCAAGGTGTTGGACCCGCTAACAGGAACCACATTCAAAGCCCAGCAATCAAATCCTTGATCAATTAATGCAGCCGCGAATCTAACAAATCAACAATCAATGCATAAATGTGACAAATTGAAATAACCTTTGTAATTGAGCAATGCAAGATGAGTTGAATTATAGGTACGATACCCTCCAAAGCCAGCTTTCATGTCCATTACATTTCTTAGTTTAAACTTCTTCCAATGCCAAGCACGGACATAGCCTGCTATTGTTTCAGACCAAAACTTATTTTCTGCCTTTAATAGCTCTTTTCTGGCTATGAATGACTCGTATTGTATGCTCTGGAGTCTATCAGGTGGAGTTTGCAAACGAGAAGGCCACATGGGAACATTTGCTCCATATCCATTGTCCGGAAGTCGACTAATGCATGCCTTCAGATCAACATACCTAAAAATGTTGTGCAAAGAAAGCGATATCAGATGACAGAGAGAAAACTCAAAAGAAGAATCAGCAGATTAACTTTTGATGCATGAAAGCTTTTATAAATCTGTATCAATTTGTCAACAGCACCTAACCTGACAGATGGGCCCCGGAGGCCCAGCCACTCAGCTAACTTTTCTAATCACGTAACCTATAAGAAAAAAAGGCACGGTTCTAAACACGTCTTCACTGATTTTTACCCAAGATAAACCCCCCGCCCCACAGAAGAGGAGAAAAAATTTACAACTATGCTTTGCAACAAGTAAATTACATCTATCGACAACAACCAAACTAGTTGCAAACCTGCCACTATGGGAAGAGACAAACACTAAAGGCAACTATCACAGATAGAAATTGAGCAGTAGTGAAGGCTGAATTATATCATTTAATAAAAAGAAATAAAGAACACAAGCAGTAATAGAAGAAAACTCTCCTTCATTAGCACTTGTACGAGTTTCCTTCAGACAGACAGTCTAATTCAAGAAAACGTTCCCTTCATTAGTGATGCAGGACAACTTCGGTTTTGAGACCAAAAGAGGAATTTGAGGTGTGGTAGCTTGGAGAATTAGGGATTTTGGGAAATTAGGGTTTTACTGTGCATGTAATATCAACAGAGATTACCGTAGCAAGGAAAAAAATAGAAAAGAGGGAGAAAGGGAAGAAATGATGATTGCGAAAAGGGAAGTGAAAGAATGCTCGACTCTGCATCTTAACTAAACCAAAATACTCATAATTCCGATATCAAGGTGCTCCCTATTACATAGAAGAGTAATGATAGGGATACTAACATTCTTGTACTAACTGATGTGACATCTATCAAATAAGAAAGGTTTTCAAATTACAAAGAGATTGATCTCACAATTTAATTTAGTTTTTACCATTATTGGAGTACCTATCACAGAGTGACCCATTGTTAGTAAAAAATATTGGTAGAATAGGGGCTTCCTTTATAGGCATCAAAAGTCCTATCACTCCTAAATTAGATAGGAAATAGATAAGCCAAATAGGAAAAGAAAACCATAGATAATAGAAATCCTTACTTATATTTAGTTTCTTGATTAAATTCAAAAAGTATGATGGTTACAGAATCAATGATTAAATAAACATAATTTCTAAACTTCTCTCTCATTGACTACATCAACTAGCACAGGGAAACCAGCTTGTTTATCAATACATCAGAAGTGAACAACATGCCTCCTTATCTTACCTCAATTTTTATCTCAAAGAGCTATATCGTTTTTTTTTTTTAGATGCCATTGAATCACATTTCTCCTTCCTTTTAGTGTATTAGATGAAAAAAATAAGACAGTCATCTTATGGAGCAGGAAATGAATGTTCTAGTTTCTAAAAGGGATGTGTCATTTATACTCCTAAAAAGTCTCTTGTACTCCTCTGAGCCATATAACATCATAGCACATAAATGATATGAAAATCTATATCTTTTAAGCACCTAAACGGAAAAATTGTCCCTACAATAAAACAAGATATCAAATTCAACATGATAAAGAGAAAAGGTAGTTATGCCATCTAAGCCACATAATGAGCACTTGAAACTTCTTCCAATGGTGAATAGCACATCCCTAGTAAAAAAGTGGGAGAATTTGACCTAAGAAAAGGTTGCAATGAGCTTCAAAAGAGAGGTGTTGATGCACCTTTTCCCATTTAATATTTTGATTAAATACTATACATACAAGCAATTTTATTGTTTAGAAAGAGAGAATTGCAGGAGATTACTTTCACGAAAGAGATCACCAGGGTGTTTTTAGTTTGAACAAAGATATGTTCTAAGTCCAAAGAAGATAAACAATTGCAAGTGACTCCTCGATAGAAACTTGCTCTGAATGATCGATAAAGGAGTGTACACGAGGTTATGCATTGCTTTTAAGACAATAAAGGGAACTCGCTCCACCAGGGCGAGGAGAAGTAGAAGAAGAATGTACAAGTACATATAGACACCTTTCCAATAAAATTCTTCCCAAATAAAGGTAATAAAAAAAATTAAAATATTGTAGATCACTGCACATTGAATTCCAAATGAGACTTGCAAGCTTAGATTTTCTACTCTTCCATCCATTTTTAAAAATCCAATAAATGTTGGTATTCCCTTTCTCTTGTTTTTTCCCTCTCCACTATCAGTTTCTACCTACCATGGCAACAAAGATCAGATTAATATCTAGTTATCTACCAGCATGACAAAAGTTTTTCCAGAAAAGCTAGAAAAGCTCATTCTATATGCCGTGACCCATGAAAACCATAAAACAGTCATAGGCGAAGCAAGTTTACCAAACATTATCAGGGTCATCATCTGGATCACACAATGGAGGTTTTGCTCCTGAGTCACGGCTTAGGTAGCAATTGTTGTTTAAGGGCTTTTTCCATATCGCAATATATCCCTCGTTCTTAACAAGCTCCCAGCAAAGACGAGTAGTAAGGTTAAGCATCTCTGAAGATATAGAAAGACACAATGTAATAAGATACAGAAATGTAATAGCCTATCAATGGAAGGAGAACACAGCATAACAAACAAACTGGTTAGACCAATATGTGAACAAACATCATTAAACCAAGTAATTTAGTTCCAACCATCCACATGTTTCTATGTGAGGTTGATATGCTGGATGTTTTGAATGGATATGTCCATTATTCAAGGATAACTAGCCATTGTCACATGAAGAAGTCAAAAAGTATACAAACTTGGTACATTTAGATGATTAACACTGAAAAGAAGGAGAAAACAAAATTCATGTGTGGATTATCTGAAGAAGAACAAGAGAAGTCATTAAAAATGCAAAACCTTTGATTATTTAACCAGCAATTTCTCACTGAGAAACTGAATGGATACCTTCCCACTGTTCCTCTAGGACTTCTTCGTGCTTATAAACTGGTTGTGCTGCCCAAACAAAGTATCCTCCTGCCCGGAGCATCCTATTGACTTCAAGGAGCAAAATTCCATCTTCATCATAATGTTTGGAAAAAGAAGAGACTATCAGAAGAGATCCCAGAAACATGGATTGATCAGAATGAAGGTAAAAAAATGCAAATTTACAAAGCTGCAGAACCTTGAATGCATGAAATGAACATTAGCAACACATCCTCAACATGAAATATAATAATCTCACATGATACATACACAATTGAATTGGAGGAAAATGAAATAGCAAGGGAATGGGAATACTTTACACAGTCAGAGAACTGCAGAGCAAAAAACAGCTATCTATTATAGATTTCTATTGGCAAAAGGTGGGTGGCATTTTGAACATGTAACATAATGCTTGCTCTCTCATTCTACAGATTTCTTCCAGCAGTTTAGTGATCAAAACTAGGCAAAACAGAAGAATGAAAAATCGTACCGTCGCGAGTCCAATTGATTCTGCATCTTGAACAATGTATCAATTCAAATGCTTGACTTGGATATAGAAGACGGTGAGTCGCAAATGCAGCCACCATTGCAGGTACACCTCGCTCAAGAGCAAATTGAATCTGATTCTCATGAACATCTTTGGGAGCAATAGACATAGTCATAACATTCCGTGACAGCAAATAGGCACCGAAACTTGCCACACCACATCCAACATCTAGAACCATTCGAGTATGACGACCAAATGTAATATCTGGGACCATCTACACATAACCAATGAGATATTAAACCACAAATAGACAGGCTATACATATCTTTTCTTCTCAAAACTAATATAAAAATAACATACCTTGGAAATCTGATCCAAATATTTATTCGCACCGTGTATGAACTGTGTACCACCGCCAGGAAACTTAAACTTGCCCTTCTCTTTAGAAATCCAGTTTTGGCCCCCTTTATCTTCAACTAATCGCGTATGAGGAACATTGCTATACCATACCTGTAAGAAAGTGGCATTTTTAATTGAAAATCTCCACACACACACAGAGCTTGGCTATTAAGCATGAGACAGTTTGCAAACAAAATCCCCATAACATACTGAACCTTGAATCAGCAAATGCAGTAAAGTAAATCACAATTGAAATAGAACCATGTTCCAGATATTCCACACAGCTCATGAAAATATAAACACAATTACTTCCTAATGTAATAAATTTTACTTAAGGAAAAGTAGAGCAACCCTAAATAACTATCGTTAGCTAGAGCTAAATTCATAAAACGTAACAATTTTCGCTCATAAAATTTTCATTCTCTTCCATTTTCCCCATTGTCACAAAAAGCATGAAAGAACAAATTCTAGACACTCGCTAACAAAAACTCGGCAAAATCAAAATGATAAATTTCAAATTTCTTTTCTTATCCTCTCCATTCTCTACAACTAAATAAACTCCACTTCGGTCCCAATACCTCATCGCGACTCCGCGGCCAAGGAATTGGTTGCCGGTATCCTTTAGGAGGAGGAACCAAGCAATTCAGTTGCTTCCCCTTTTCCGGACAATGCCTTTCGAATCTCTCCCCTTTCTCTGTCGATTTCAACCTCTTAATAGCCTCAGCATTATCCAAACACGGCATATACTCTCTCATACTCTCTGGACACAACTCATATTTCTTCACCCTAACCTTAACATCCTTACTTCCACTCTCAATTTCACTCTCGTTCCCCCAATTCTCCACGATCGCTGGATCAAACTCCCCGACCTCGAAATCATCACTCATTTTGCCTTCAGAATCAATGATACCAAACGTCCGATTTGGATCGGACAGTGGAGATTCATCGGGAGGTGGAGGAATGGAGGGTGGAGTTAGGGTAATGGCTTGATCTATAGGGGGTTGATCGGTTTGGGAAATTAGAGAGGTGATGTTGAACGACTTGTCGTTGTTAGGAGATATGGAGATGAAGTTCTGTGGTGTGGAGAAGAAGAGGAGTTGCTGGTAACCACCGTTGGACCAGTGTTTGCCTAAGTAGAAAAATGTGATTGAGATTAAAGTAAAGGCTGTGATTTTGAGGATTAGTGGAGTTTTAAAAAGATCTGTATTCGTGAGTGGTTTCATGATTGATTGATGCGGTGTTGGTGGTGGTGAGGGCGGCGGTTTTTTGGATGTGAGAATGCGAGCGAACCGGACTCGCGAAAGTGAGCTAGCGAGCGTCGGTCGGTCGGTGGATCTAGTGATGTTACGGGTTGTGAATAAGATGCGAAGGGAAGAAGAGGGACCTGGCAAGTGGCAAGAGGCAGGTGCTGTTTCCAATTTATTCCAGAGGATCCAAATTATCCAATCAAAACTCAATTAAGTCCGTGAAGATTATAAATTTGTGTGCAAATAGGAGTATATTATAACTTGGTCCTTGTAGTTTGTAAACATAAAATTTAATCCTTATGGTTTTAGAAATTATATAATTAATCCTTATATTTTGAAATTGGTTTATACTTGGTACTTTTGTCAAACTCGTATTATTTTTCATTCAATTTTGTTTTATTTTTACTTTTTAAATGATAGAAAAAGAGGAAAGGAAGATCATGTAAGATACAAAATGTGTGCTGCGTTCGTGATTTTTTTTTTAATTTCAAATGATCTTCTTTTTTTGTTTTGAATTCAATGTTTCCAATAATCTTGTTTATAGTTTTGAATTCTTGTAGTGATAAAATCAAATGCATTTACTATTCAAGTAACCTTAAAATATTTTGAAGTATTGATTTAAGTTTTTTTTTTTTTTTTTTTGGCCCCACTCACTGAGATTTCATTTTCCGTCCTGTGCTGCATAAAAGGAATGACCAGCTTTTTATCTCTATCATCAAGTAATTCTACTGGCAAAGAGCGAAACCCTTTGCTCACCAATTGGATTTAGTGAATTAAAAAATTGTTTCTAGGATCCAAATTCACTTTACATTTCTTGGGTTTTTTTAATTAAATTATTGTCAATGTGGACCACTTGAAATTACAATGCATCATGGACAACATAAATAAATTAATGAGATGTGATCTATAGTGGTCTAAAAGTTTTTAATTTCATTGTTAGAGTTTACAATTTAATATTATTCGTTAACATGGACGGCTTGAATTGCAATGCAGAATGGACAGCACAAATAAATTAACAAGATATGATCTTTAATCGTATAGAAGTTTTTATTTTTATTGTTCGGATTTACAATTTAAGATTATTCATATTTTACAACGACAAAAACGTAATATATATATATATAATCGAATTTTATTGAATTTTTCTTACTGGCATGATAGAGATGTAAAACTTTAAAATATGAAAGAATTCTTTGCTAGAGTTGGTTTGGAGGCTATGCTAGTTGATTGGTAACGGTTACAATGATAAAATAATTGTAAAAATAAAATAATTGTAAAACAAGTCTTTTTAGTTGAATGAAAAATCATCCGATGATTAAGTTAGCAAATAAAAAAAAAACTACTTTTGAAAAACCAATAATACAAATGGTGTAGCCATACCAAAAAATAAAACGATTAGAGATTTAAGGAACAAAATTTAAACTTTAAACTTTAAATTTTATAATTGTTTATGTTTACCCGAAAAGAGAAGTTAAATCATTTTTTTTATTGTAATAAATATTTTTTAAATTAATAGGTAATTGTTTACTAAACGGAAAAACTACATAATAAGTACATAAACTCTGAATTTTTTTAATCAAGTACATCAATTTTTATTTTTTTCGTTTTAGTTTATAAACTTTTTTGAAAATGTTGATTAAATTTTTTCGTCTAATTTTTCATGCAGCGATGATGTGACAATTAATAGAAAAGACTAAATGACAATATTGTTCTTTTTTCTTTTCTCATCTCAAATTATTATTATTTTTTAAGTATTAATTAATTAAAAAAAAAACAAAGCAGAGAAGCTAGCAAGCATGAGTGCTTGCTAGCTTCTCTGCTTTGTTTTTTTTTTTTAATTAATTAATACTTAAATAATAATAATAATTTGGATGGAAAAAAAGTTAGTATAGTCATTTGGTTTTTTTGTTGACTGCTACGGTATGAAAAATTGAACAACAAAACTTGATTGATATTTAAAAAAAATATAATATACCAAAACAAAAAAATAAAAATTAACGTACTCAATTGAAAAATTATTTAAAATTAACGTGATCATTATATATTTCTTCCTTAAATAAACATAATGACCATCACTATTATCGTCGGTTGGATTATTTTATATTTTTCTGATAAATAGAATGTAAGTCGAACTCTTCCATTCTAAGTCGAATGATCGAGGCACCAGAAAGACGTATTTCTTTGACAATTCCGGGGGTTGCATGTCCGAACTCCATCCGTTCATCCAAATTCGACTAGAGCGTAAGAACAATGGGCCAGGGTCCCTCCATGTATCACTCTGTCATGCTGTAGATGAAAATTGGGCTGGCTACTATTTTTTCGGACCAGCTCACCGCGGGCTTCTCTTCATCATCGGTAGTTCCCACAAACTGACAAAAGAACATTCCAGTACGATACCCAAAAACATTAAAAAAAAAAAAAAAAAAAAACCCACAGCCCAGACGTATAAAGAAAGAGTTACTAAAACTTTTATCAATTTCTCTTGGCAAATCTCTCGAGGGTTGAAACTCTGCCCGCACGAAAAAAAAACAAACGAACAAACTAAACAGAGCACAAATTAAAACTCTCCACGTCTCTTCTCTTCTCTACAAAATCCAATTTAACCAAAGAAGCCACCTTTCGCTATTCTATTTTTTTCACTTTTTTTCTCATTTACAGAGCTCCATCGGTTTCTTTATCACATCTACTCTCCTCTCCTCTCTGGCCAAATTCACCTTCTCCTCTTTCACTTCCCTCTGATTAATTCCCCCGAATCTCTCTACAATCCCACCATTTCCTTCTCTTCGAACCCTAAAAGAATAACCAAATTTCACCGTGAATTAATTCTAGGGTTTGCCGTAACCTTCATAAAACCGCACAATTCGTCGAAATGATCCTATAATTCCTTGGATTCAAGCCCTGATCTCCCTTTTTCTATCAATTGATTCCACTCACTCGAATTCATAGATAAAGATCCTAACCTTTTCTAGGGTTTCTATATCTCGATGAAATCATGGACGATTCCAAGGGAGATATAGATAAGGACTCGTCTTCGAAGTCAATAAACGAGACGGTGAATGGGTCTCACCAGTTTACGATAAAGGGGTATTCGCTAGCGAAGGGAATGGGAGCTGGGAAATGCATCTCGAGTGATGTTTTCAATGTGGGTGGCTATGATTGGGCTATTTATTTTTACCCAGATGGGAAAAACCCTGAGGATAGCTCGATGTACGTGTCTGTTTTTATCGCGTTAGCGAGCGAAGGAACGGACGTTAGGGCTTTGTTTGAGTTGACGCTGGTGGATCAGAGTGGGAAAGGGAAGCATAAAGTGCATAGTCATTTTGATCGTGCCTTGGAGGGTGGACCTTATTCGTTGAAGTACAGAGGGAGCATGTGGTAGTGTGGTTTTTTTTTTCCAATTTTGTTCAGTTCTGTTTCCTGTATTTTATTTGGTTAATATTTGTTTCTGAAAATTGTGTTTTATGTGGTTAATTAAGTATTAGTGGATTTTGATTAATGCACCTGTAGTTTGTGGGTTAAAGATGGATTTTGAACTTCTGGCATGAGAGTTAATTCATGTAACGAGGGGAAAAAAAAGGATGTTATGCCTGTCCATACTATTTTGTTTTAGTAGTGGAAATAGCACACGCTGAAATTGATGAGTGGTAGATTGTAGTACGGATTTTATGTTCACATAGTTGACCTTTACAATCAGTAAATTTGTTTTTATCGGATGCTGCTATGTGTGATAATGTACGTTATGTATTTGGAGCAGTATGATAATGTGCGTTAGTAAATAACTGTTGCTATTGTAAAATGACAGCTCTGCTTACTGAAAATAGCATTTGACAGTGCTGCTACTACTGTTGTGGGTGAGGTTAAAAGGTCGCATTTATGTAATTAATAATATCTTTATGGAAGATTTAGACTTAATTCTTAGGAAATATTACCAACAAAAGATCTGATGTTCAATTACTTACAGTCTTGATCCTTTTGTGCTTCAAACAGGTGCATATGATTATTTCTCTCAAATTCTCTTTTGTTGTATTCCTTGACAGATCCCGATTAATCTATGATAACATGCCTTGGAAATTAAGATCCTAACTCCTACTGGGAAAAAAAAAAAAGACCTGCATTCCCATACCTGGAAGATCCACACATGGTTATTATTATTATTATTATTATTATGTTTTGTAACAAACTAAGAATGATATAATACTGTAACTAAAAACATCACATCAACAAGTACTATTTTACAAATTTATACATTTCGCTCGACTAACTTAAAAAATCAAGTTTCCTACTGTCTCATGCAGATGCCTATAGCTTTGAAACTTTAACCGGTGTGTTGTTTGGAATTTTATTTCATGCATTGTGATTGTACATTGTTTAGTGAGTAGATGAGTTTAGTGTGCCTTCGATGTATTGCATTCCTCAGACTGGCGTATTGATCCCTGCCTATGACACTGAAACTAGTAGATATCCATGTGGTGTTACTCTGAGTTGGTTTTTTTGTATTATTGGTAGTTTTGGCGAACTTGTTAGAATTATTTTTGTTTGTTTTAATAAGATTTGTTTGTTTGCATCTAGCGCCTGTAGATGTCACATTTAAGTTTAATCAGTTTATGCTCATCTCTTCTCTTTTCTTTTCTTTTGGGGAATCAGGCGGTAAAGTGGCTGGGGGTGTATTGGGCAACTTCTCGATATTTACTCTCATAACACTTTGTTGATGCATTTCAGGGGTTACAAGCGTTTCTTCCGAAGGACAACCTTGGAAACTTCTGATTATCTGAAGGATGACTGCCTAATCATGAACTGCACTGTCGGAGTTGTCAGAACTCGTCTTGAAGGACCAAAACAGTACTCCATTTCAGTTCCACCTACAGACATGGGTCAGGGTTTGAAAGAACTACTGGAGTCTGAAGCTGGTTGTGACATTGCTTTTCAGGTTGGTGATGAAACATTTAAAGCTCATAAGTTGATCCTTGCTGCTCGTTCACCTGTTTTCAGAGCTCAGTTTTTTGGACTTGTTGGGGATCCTAAAATGGATAAAGTAGTAGTGAAGGATGTTGATCCTTTGATATTCAAGGTAAGCTTCTTGTCCTAACTTCTATCCATCGCCATTTGAAAAAAGAGAATAGGAAAAGTGCCTTCTTTGTATGCATTTTGTATGCTTTTTTATGTGTCAAAAAAAGGAGAGCTTCAGTTTTCTGTTAGGTTCAACATATTGAACAGTAGCATTTTAGACCCACGTTAGTTTTCCCCAACTTTGAATTTATTCTTTATGCAAAATTCTTGAATGCTGTTATGATCACTCATATAAAAGAGGCGGGTATGATTTGATTGGGTCTCTTCTGTGTTTTCAGGCGATGCTTCTGTTTATATACACAGACAAACTTCCTGATGTACATGAGATAACAGGATCAACATCAATGTGCACATCTACCAATATGGTGCAGCATCTGTTGGCTGTCTCTGACCTCTACAATTTAGATCGATTGAAATTGTTATGTGAATCAAAGTTGTGTGAGGAACTCAGTGCTGAGACTGTAGCAACAACGCTGGCATTGGCTGAGCAGCATCAGTGTATGCAACTCAAGGCTATCTGTTTGAAATTTGCAGCAAATCCAGCAAACTTGGGAGGTGCGTGTTGCTCATTATGAGCTGTGTGAATTCAAGTTATGTCAGTTTTATTGTTTTTCATTGTTTGATCTAGATAAAAATACATGAAATTCTCATTCTTATCTAAAACTGTTAAGATGCTTAGCACCCCAAGAATAAAGAGTCCAAAATGTTAGATGTTTGTAATGTTTGCTTCTTGAAATAGATAAATGTTCAGTTGCATAATGCTTAGATCTCAACAATGCAAATTATTGCAACACCTTTATGCAAAAACTAATACGTAGAGGATTTTTTGTTTTCCTCCTCTATCTCCAGACTGACCTGGGCGTTCTATTTCTGAGAGCCTTGGTTTAATTACTGGTGGATAATCTCTTAAGGGTGCATATGCTTTTGTACATGTTTTCCTCCTGTAGACATATTTTAGCTCCTTTATTTGCCCTATTGAAATACTAGTTGTTAGTGGAGGATAAGATAAGGAATGAATCCTGGAAGTTCCATGTAACATTTAACATCTCATTATATAATGCAGTATATGTTTGAGATAAAATAAGAGGTCTTTCTGAGACTATAGGAGTTTTATTGTATGGCTGAATAGAGATCAATCTAAATCTGCCTTTTTTTCTTCTTAGCACCAGGTGTAATCCTACCATCCATATCGGCCATTTCTTTCCTTTGAACTTTATGTTTTTAATGCCTAGGGAGATGTATTAGAACATGATCGTTATAGATGAATTTGTTTTAGCATGATTGAGTGTGGAAAACCTGGACAGAATGTAAAGGCCAAAATCTGTCAACAGTTCGAAGCTTATGTTCATGGCAGTTCTTGCTTTGAAAGCAGTAGAGCATGCTATTTCACAAGAAAAGGCAAGAAGAACGTATGACAAGAACATTATAAGCCGTTAGAGTGGTAGAATGCCAATAACTCCCACATTGACCGCTTGATGGCTTACAGTTTTTATTTTAATTTAGTCATTTTGTTTATGAAATGGCACTACTCAAAACATTGTACCATTCCAAAAACAGGCACCATTTGTTATTGCTTTCGAACTTTAGTGCATTCGCCCATGAGCCAGGAATGAAGCCAATCATGTTATCTTATTGGTTTCTCTTTGCATATTTCTGTATTCTGCTGAGAATTTGATCCCTAATTGTTTCTGTTTTGCAGCTGTTATGCAGTCAGAAGGGTTCCGGCATTTGGAGGAGAGCTGCCCTTCAATGTTATGTGAGTTGCTTAAGACATTTGCTTCAGGAGATGAGAACTCAAGTCTTCTATCAGGTAGGAAGAGGAGTGGCAGCAGTGTACTTGGGCTCGATCTAGCGACTGATGGGGCTCCAGCAGAATCAGCAAATCCCAACGGCAGGCGGCTGAGGAGGCGGTATTAGATATAGATAGTTGCATGCAAATTGTAATTCTGTCATCCTTTATGGTATGTGATCAAGTGATAAGAGTGACTGACATACAAGTTTCGTCCTGCCAATGCCGTATGGAATATGATCAAAAGAGTTAGTAGTTTTTGCAGGTTCTGCTAGAAAATGTTTGTTGGTTTTGTTTGTGCTCTTCTCTCTCTCTCCTTGAGTAGTTGAGTGTTAGCAAGCGTACATAACGGTAAATCCGTCTTTTCGTTGAACTCCCAAACTTTTCGATTTAACAAGTTACCGGACATTATCGCCGTCCTAAAATTTGTTTAATTCCAAGTGAGAACTGTCATGAATTAATGGAAATCAGTCATTGGGTGATAGTCAGTGAAGGTACACGGGAAAAGAAATGCCATTCTGTAGTTGCGGGCTTCCAGTCCATAGTGCATTTTTTCTCTCGGAGTAATTTTTTTTTTGTTCTTCAGATTCCTAGAGTATTCTAGGCTCAAAAGCTTATGTTAATTTCTTGTTATTTAGTCGGAAGAAGTTTTTTGTGTATGTAAAAACTTAAAATAAAAATTATTTGTTTTAAGTAACTAAATTTTTTTCCGTTTAAATCAACTCTCCTGGGTAATGCTTTTTTTGTTCTTTTTCTTTTTTTTTTTACTGCTTTCTGAAGGACAAGTATTCAAGTATTAGTATTTTATAGCATGGTGAAATATAAAAAGGCAAACAGATCGTTGGAATATATTATTGAGAAATGGTAAATACTAATGGAAATTATTATTGAGAAATAGTAAATACTAAATTAAAAACCCTATCTAATTTGGAGATTGTTTTTTATATCTATTTGCCATATTTGTTACTCAAAAAGCGTTTATTTTCTTTTATTTATTCCTATCAAGTTCATTAGTGCTTTCTATAGCGATACTGATTACCATTTTATTTTCTTCATGGACCCTCAGCCCCCATCCAACCGTCTCCTGCTGCTCGTTGTTTTCTTATTTCCAAAATTTTCAGTGCAAGTCATCTAAACGCTTTAACACAGTTTTTATCCGGCCGGAAACTCCTGCAACTGATCAAAGAAAAATGAAGCTTGGGAGATCAAAGAAAAATGAAGCTTGGGAAGATGACGGCCAAAATCGAAGCCCAAAATGTTCCGTCGAATTTATCATTATCCGGCTGTAAGCTCTATCTATGTTACTTCACAGAAACAGAAAAAGAAATTGGCAGCTGTTGCAGTAATTGTAAAATCGATATCTATCACGGAATGGTCCAAAATCGTAGCTTAATTTTGATAGGAAAATATGATAAAAGTCAAATTTCTTGTTTCAGTTAGTAATGACATTGACTGTGTCCTGTTCCTCTTAAGAAAGCCGCCTCATATCTCAAGTTCGCCCTGTTGGTTGTATTTCGTATCCGAGAAAGAAACAGAATTAAGGACATAGAGAAATCCCCCCATAAACAAAAATCTACTCTCTTTTTAAGATTTAATTACAAACGAGAAGGCTCGGAAAAACATATTGGATAATTGGCTTTGCGTCTATATAGACTTTGACAAATGCCGATAACCATTACACATTTGGATTCACCAAATATATTAGCACAAGGGAAAGGACTTTGACAAAATATATAAGGCCAGCTGCAGAAGCTGGAACACAAGATCCAGACTCGTTATTTCACGCAAACCTCAAAACTCTATACAGAAACTCGACTATCTTATATTTCTTGTTGCTAGGATAAGCTGAACGCTCAAAACCATAGCAAGGGGACGAATTTCTTGATTTCTCTTGAAGAAGATCACGATCAGGCCATAAAAAGGCACCCAGTGCAAATTCCCTCTTGTAAGCCAAGTCACCGTTCACGGGTAACCCATACTCAGCAAGGAGCCTATCAAGCTGCCACTCAGGCATGTTCTGGTAGTCTTTCTTGGTGTATCTTGGGTAGTGCAGTGGCATTTGGAAAAAGCTAGCTCCATTAACATGATCCTTTTTCTTGCTATCCATCTCCTTGATTCTTAAACTCACTTCTTTCACTGTCTAGAGTAGTAGTACTGTTTTTCTAAGGTTGAATTCGTGGGATTTTCGTTTTGGCTCTCGAGTGATTTATATAGTGTCAAGTTATGTTCTCTTAAGGCAGGTTCGATTGGCCTTTTTTGTGGCAGTATCACGAGGATTAACTGGTGTAACTTCTTTTGAGGTGCATTGTTTGTTGTTCCTCTATAGTGTGACTGTGTGCGTTCGTGTCTGTGCGTGTGGGAACTGTGGGCAAAAACTGGGTGGGGAATTTGGGTTGCTGATAAATGTGTGAACTAGCCAATGGTTTTGTACAGATCCCAGCGATTTAAAGGTCTATAAACCATTTGAAAGACCATTTTTGCTCACTGACATAATGTCATTTGCCTTAACTAATAACTGATCAGAATCAAAAGGGCAATCCAACATTTCCTTTCATGACTTCTGTTCGAACATATGACATTCTTCGAGCACAACTACTAAACATAGAATACGCTAAAAACAAAACTAAGCCCATTGGTAAGGATTCATACCTACGCATTCATAAGAAACTGGTAAATTGGGGGTCTCTAAAACGTGCATGTGGCTTTCATTCTAATTTGGATTCACCATCAAATCATCAGTCTGTAATTTGGTCATAGAGAAACTGCTTTTGCCTTGGCATTTAATAATTGGTCGATAATACTTATGCCATATTGCCATCTCTCTAGAAAATTGTACAATGATCATATTCCACTACTAAAGCCTAAGACTTGACCATACCAGTCTTATGTAACATATTGAACCTCGTTTAGAAGCTAAACTTGTGCGATCATTTGTAGTCCTCCATCTATTTCATTTAGGAGCTAAAATAACCTTACCTCAATGCAACAAGAAGCTTGCAAAAAATATGAAAAACAGCACTGCGCTAGCTCCTTCTCCTTTGCAAATAACTACCAACGTGATTGGGCTAATCCAAACCATGGAATTTACAGGTTATACACAACACATTTTACTATACATGTCTTGGCCAGAAAGTTTCATCAGGGAGAAAAAACAGGGACGTTGGAGGCTTGAAGGACCAAACTTTCCATCTTCCTGGAAAACCCAAAACCAAGGACTACATCTCTGGCGTGGAGAACCCAAAACCTAACAATAGCAAAAACCCAATTGTGATAAGGCTTTTACCAATTCAAGATATTAATGAACCACGGAGCCGGCCCAAAAATGAATCGGGTCCAGCTTAAAAAATCACAACTATAAACTGAATAAACTTCCATCCACTAGTTTTACGTGGGTGATCAAGTACGGATCCGTAAATCCACGTTTTAGGTCTATGTACGGAACAGAACCCTTGCATTTTGGGCCTCACAAAATCACATAATGAGTGGGCCCACATATCAAAGCATGACCCCCAATAATGCGTGTCTATTTCTTTAATCATTTGATGGGCTCACTTGTGTGTGGGGTAATCAATCCTGTGGCGACAGAAATATCATCGATGATTGTCTAATGAGAGTCCCCAACATCGGTCGGCTGGTCTTGATAGGGCTAACTATTTTCGATAACTGATCGTGTGGCTCGGCTGAGAGGTCCAATCATTTCGAGCAAAGGGCCCATTGTCGAGTGGTATTTCTACATTTGCAGGTCCAACAATGTGACATTCTGGGCCTTAAAGAATAGGTGGGAAGTTTTGCAACACGCGATGTACATCTTAGCTTCCAAGGACTAAATTAACTCCTTTCGGTTACTTGGATTGTACGACCGTACAATAATGTCACCTGATATTCTGATAATATAGGTGAGATTGTAAAATGGCCTCCATGGATTTTTTTTTTTTAATAATCCGAAAAATGATCATTCTTTAATCATCATCCACAGGTACGATTTTAAAATAAAAAATTTGAAATTCTCTATATTTTTTAAATAAAAAAAGATATAAGTCCGATAGCCACATAAATTAAAAATATAAAAAGTGATCTCACGCCAACAATCTAGTATATAAAAATAAATTCTTTAATTTATTCTTATATTACATATTATAATAACTTTGTGTGAAGAATAAAGTTTTCAGTCGGTACTTTTATCAACTTTTATACTTTTAATATATGTCCTCCATATATAACTTAAAATGTTAAAAAATAAAAATATTAATTGGATAAAAAATTAAAAATGGTATTTGCAGATTGTACGATTCTAATATTAATTTGGATGGAAAATGGTAATAGAAAATATTAATAAAAATACTTATAGGAGATTAGTAATTTATTAATTCAAGGATTAGATTGACATAATTAGGAATATGAATACATAACAAAGAATTCTACATGGATGAACATATTCCTCGACGATGTATACTCTTCAATAATCTGATTTTATATTTATACTTTTTTTTCTTTTTTTTTTTACTACCGATATAAAGACCTCCAGTCATTTCCTCGACAACAGTAGACCTTTTGCACCCAATTAGCTGCAGGCACGTCTTGCAGAGTCTTTAATAACATTTTCTTTTTGCTGTGGATACAATAATGGACTCACATGCTCTACCTTTAAAAAATGGACGAACGTGTTTGGCCTTTGATTATAAGAAGAATAAGAGTATAATTTTTCTGAGCCATTTATTCATTCAGTGGTCTATTGGGTGCAGATTTGTGAAACCACAAGCCAGTCAAACCAGTCCTCTAAACCCTTATATTTGAACCTCACATGCCATGAAGCGTGGCATCCCACGTGAATTCTTGAATGATACACGTGTCTGTCTTACATTCATTCGATGGGAATGATCGTGCGGTTAGAGACAAAGGTCCAATCATGGTATCTAACGAACCCCACAAATTAGGTGGTTCATCTTGTATTTTCCGTATCACGTGGGCGTAACAGTCCAACACACTAACAATTGCTCCGTGCCAAAATGTTCGGAAACCTAACGGCCTAATGTAATGCTAAGTTGTTTTTTTTTTTTTTTGGATGAAGATTATTTATATAAATAAATATAATTTAGTGATTGTGTGTCTGATAATTTTTTTCAACCAAACAGATTTACATCTTAATAACTTCAACTAAGACTATTTCTTATCATGTAACCTAACAAAGATTTTCATGAGCAAACAAATGACAAAGAGTATTTCAAAAATACCATTTGGCTGAATGCATTATTTTTTATAAAAAAAATCATAATCTTTTTTCAAATTGAAACCTAAAATTAATTAAAAAATAAGAAGCAAATCATTTTTAACATTTAAAAAATACAAGCAGTCATGACCTAGCAGGCAAGTAGATTATAAATTAGTTCCTCTAGTTTCAAGAAACAAATTAATTAGTATCTTTCATTTTAAAATTTATTATTTATTCTCTTAATTAGTATTAGTTATGTTTAATTTAATATTATTTTTATTTTATTAAATATATTTTTTTCAATATTTTTATTTTTTATATATTTTTCTACTTCTTAAAACAAAAAATAAAAATAAATTAAAAAATAATAAAAAGGATTAAATTATAATTAAATTTTAAAATATAAGAATTAAATAATTAATTTTTAAAATAAAAAATAATTTATTTATTTCTCAAAACGTAAATAACTAATTTATAATTTACTCATGAGACTTCCCATAAACTTAAAGAAAATAAAATTAAATAACACCAAAACGCATGTTGGTAGTCGATGTCTATCTTTTCAACTGTTTGGTTACAATCATTTGATGGGGTCCTCTCTAGCTTGTGATATTTATAAGCTCAACGGTGGGTCCATTAGCTTGTTTTGGAATGGTCTGACTCAGGTTGTTGGAAATTCCAATAATTCATCCTTTGCTTTTATTTTGTGTGTATATGTTTCAAAGTGAAAAAAAACTCGACCGTGCCGTGAGATAATTTTATGTGGTGTCACTGACTCACTGGCAGAAGTTATCTTGAGGCCAGAATTTGTGAAGACGGCGACCTGGCGGCAACAACTACAAAGAGCGCAATCATTTTGAAAGGAACAGCGCATGCACTTCAGTTTCTCATTTCTATACCCAATAGAGTTTGTTCTTCCGTTTTTTTAAAAAAAATTGTGGGGGAATACGGTCTGAGAAGAGAAAAATGAATATCTGTACAAAGGATTCACTCCATTCCTGGTTTTTGTTTTTGCCAAGAGTGGCATTTCGTCTCGGTAGCGACCCTTTTGTCGGCCTGGATAGGGAAAATTTCCACTACCGTAACTGCTTGATTGCATTACTTTCTTACATTCTGACTTTCTTCGTGATCCCAACTGCTCGTGATACGAATTATTAACTAAAAACTTATAAGAAAATTAAAAAAATCTATGAATTCTTAATTAAATTTTAAAAAAAAAATTATAAGACAAATTATCTTAAAAACACTTTATATATATATAATTTAGAAATTCAAATAATTCGTTATGTAATATAAAAAAAATTAAGAACAAATAATCATATTCTAAAAATTTATTAATATATGTATTTAACCATACTATGTAATTTAAAAATTTTAAAAATATATCTTATAAATTACATCAATTTTTTTAATATCAAATAAAAATATCATAAAAATTTATTTAAAAAATATATACATAGATCTCTTTCTCCTTACTCCTCTTTTTTCCATTTCTCTTTTCTCTTAGCAGTTAGAGACCAAACTATAATATAAATAAAATTATGAATCAAAATAAAATTTATTAAAAAATGAGAGATGAAAGAATAATATGAGCAAACCTTTATGTACAGATAAGGATGAACAATGTTGTAAGCAAAATAAACACTTTAAAAAAAGCTTAAAATAATAAAATTATAAAAATATCGTCGAACATGTGAATCATTTAAAGTTAATAAAAACTCTATCACTTTTAGAATTTTTTGTAATTCTTTTCACTGATACGATGCTCTCTTATTGACCTATAATTGCCAAAATACGGGAAGGGAAAAAAAATCTAACCGATCGAATGATGTGTGCATCGCGAAATGCTATTAGCTAGTGAAAACGAAGGGCATTATTTTTCCTATCAAACATAATGAAATGAAACTTGTGGTTATAAAGCATCTCCAAACTCCGGCTGACTAACACTATATGTAGCAACAAACACATATAATTAGCCTTTAGAGTAAATTATTGCAGACAGAAACAGCAGCATTAATAATTCCCACAGAATACATTTTGACTTTTATTGCAGTGTACGCTGTTTTTGGGCATAGGATGGAGAGAGCTCATGGTCACAAGAAAAATGCAGTCCTATGTATAATATATGGGACCGCAATGCAAATGAAAGGACCAACTCCTTCGCGCACTAAAACATCAGTGACAATACTTTGGCCAGCAAAAAAGAGGAAAAACAAAGTGCTGTGAAGTTTCGGTCACTTAAATTCACTTCGTAGATAAGGAAATTTTCATGGTTCCAACTTCCAAGAAGGAAAGAGAGTATCTTCCCAGTATATATATTGAACATTTACAATATATTTGGTAATAGGTTTAAGTTACATTTAAAAATGTTACTGGATAAAAAAACATCAAATTGATATGAATATATGAAAAATATTCGGAAAGAATATCTAAATATACTTTTATAAAAACTCTAGTACAGTAACTTTGAATGTTTTTTTAATCTAGCACGTCAATTTTTATTTTTTTGTTTCGATGTATCAACTTTTTAGGAAATGTTAATTAAGTTTTTTCGTTTAATAAAAATGTGACAATTAACATAAAAGTCTAAATAACTTATTATTCTTGTTTTTTGAAAATGTTAGATAATTTTGTATTTATGATTCAATTTCTTCATGATTAGTGGGATATGAGGCATTTTATAAATACAATCATCAATATCGTTAAATTAAATGAATAGTTAATGTAAACATTAATTAAGCCTTATTGTATCTAACTTTATATTAAGAACGCCAATGTACCACTTATTCATTGATAATGACCTCTTGAAATCTAGTGAAAAGTTAGTTATTCAATAGTTAACAAACACTAAAAATGGAATTTGATTACATTTAATGCAAGACTAGTCAAGATTAACGGATATAATCAATTTTCAGTTCTCATAAATCAAATTTATATTTCTTAATTGGTTCTAGGCTTCGCATGGGATGTAGAATGTTCTATCAACAAACTGTAAACTTTTATTTGGTACACGTGACCGTTGAATAACTTTTGATCACACGTAAGCATAAAAACTAACGAAGAATTAAATAATTCACCCATTATAAAAAAAGAAATAATACTAATAATTCACCTCTCACATGTATAAACCAACAAAAGAAAACCCAGATGATTGCCTCAACCTTACACAAAAAATGACGTGGCATGACCTTTCTACACGCATCCCACGCTAATAACCAGACCCGTGTAAGACAATAACCATTGGATTTGGGGTTTGAATTCTGATTGAATTATACGAAATTTGGATCCGATTTATTAATAAACTAATTAACTCATGCCTTGTGAATTTGTATTTGAGTTTTACAGCTGTAGATTAGAATCTTGATGGATTGAGGTAAGATTCGAATATCTATTAAATTTATTATTCAATTTTTTCAAAAAATAAAAATAAAGACTACGATCAAAATCATATCTCAATATAAATAGATTTCAATTATCGTACGTATGAAATATATATTGTGATAATATTTGATATATCATTTTTTAAAAAATGCATTACTGTTAAAAAGTAAAATAAAATAACGTCAATACTAAAAATTAAAATTAATTTTAATTAGAAGAAAAATATGATAAAATTAGAGAAAAAGAATTAAAATACATACTCTAAACACAATTCGAAAAAAAATTCTATTGTTTTACGATAAAACAACCCTGAAAATAAAAAAAAATCAGATTAAATCAAGATTTTATAAATTAGAAACAAAAGTATAATACTAGCAACAACTCAGTAATTAATTTGAGACTTAAAAGGAGAAGGAAAAACTTATTATGTGATAGTTTGAAAAAATAACCTTCAATATAGAAAAAAAAATATAGAACGTTTCCTGTAATTTATGATAAATAAACCGTAAATCTAGAACTAGTGGCCACACATTCTTATAATTTATATTTAATGTTTTATTAAATATTATATTTAATAAAAATAATATTAATATATTATTTAAGATTGAATTATTATCACATCATATAGACATATATTCGTATTTGATTTATTAAATAAATTAATTAAATAATTTGGATAATAATCACTTTCAAATTATAAAAATTATATATCAAATTTATTTAATTATATGGAAATTCGATTCCTTTGGGATTAAAATTTAATCTATTAACAGGCCTAATAGGAAGCAACCACGTGTCACTCGGGAGCAACCACTACACGCCATCTCTTAGTAATTTTATTTCTTTACAGAGTCCTACCTTCCAGAAACTTCCGAGAACTCCTGGCCAGAATTAACTGAACAATCTAGCGGTTCATATTGTGCCACGTGTACATTCTAATCCACGTCAGCATCTTACGTGGCACCTTCTATTTTCTTGAAAATGATACGCCCCCTCCCCCATTGCACACACCAAACAAACTCACAAAAACACAAACCCCACCCCCTCCCTCCCCCGCGCGAAATTTTTCTATCCCGAAAAGAAAAAGGGAAACAAAATCAACACACACACAAAAGAAAAATAGTAGCAAGCAGTATTGATTATTTCTTTTTTTTGTTTTGTTTTCATTTGTGTTGCTTTTTCTTCTTTCTTTCTTTGCTTTTTTTTTTTTATATAAAGAATGAACGGGGAAGGAAAGGAAGGAGCAGTGAAGATGGAGGTGAATAATGAGAGATTGGTTTTTATGTGGGGATATTTACCTGGTGCTTTGCCGCAAAGGTCGCCAATTTTGTCTCCGCTTGCTGTTAGGTCCACGGTGTATGCGTGGAAGGATGTTTGTGGCGGCGGTTGCGGTTTTGCCATGGCCATTTCTGGTGATTTTTCTGTCTCTTCACATTTATTTTATTTTTGGGTGGTTTTGAGAGATGAGATTTGGGAATGGCATTAATTTGGGTTATTGTGGTTGTTATTTTGATGGGAAAAATTGAGTGGTGAGGGTTGTTTTAGTACATTTGATTTCGTTCTGTTTGGTTTCTGAGAAAATGTGGGAAAGGGAGAGAGCGTAAGGTTGTTTGCTTGTTTGTTTTTACGCTGCTTAGTTTCTGGTAAGAAGAAAGTTGAGCTTCATTGCGCTAAAATGGAGATAATAAACTTAGTTAAGTGAGGTTTTTTACTTTGCTTGGTCCAAATCTTGATTTTTGCTTTTTTCTTCTCTTCCCTTTTTAATTGTTTATTTTTTTCTGTATTTGCTTTTTGTTTTCTTTCAATTTGTTAAAACGAGCTGAACTAAAATCATTTTTAGACAATTTCAATTTAAAATTAATTGGCTTCTGACATTTACTTTTGGGCGAATTACTTTCTTTTTAATTTCAGTTTCAATGCAACAGTATTTACGTTTCGCATTAAAGAAAGGAAATTTAGTTTTTCCTGGATGCAAGCCAATTCTTTTTTCCTTTCGTATTTCAACATTTTTACGGTGATTAGACGCCACACTGTTTGCTTGCTGCAATTTGCATTCGCTTGTCAGTAGAAGTACTTTTCATTTCTGTTCACCTTGTTGCTTTACCCTTAACTGAAGTTTGAGATATTGCTTATAATTAGATTATGGATATGCATAAAGGTCGCTTTTTCTTGATTCCCTTCAAGGCTAATAAAAGCATGATTTTATTGTTCCAATCAACTGATTTTTATGATTTAGAAAAACAGTAGAGTTTTACTCATGGTTGTTGTTTCATCAGAGTCTGGAAAGCTCATTACGTGGGGTTCTACAGATGATCTAGGTCAAAGCTATGTCACATCCGGGAAGCATGGGGTAGTGCTGCACTTCCAAGTTCATTCCATATATTTTGATTAATTTTTCATGTTGTAGAACTGACAAACATTTCTATTTCTGTTTTTCTTGTTAAGGAAACTCCTGAGGCTTTCCCTCTCCCAACCGAGGCTTCCATTGTAAAAGCTGCAGCTGGTTGGGCGCATTGTGTAGCAGCTACAGGTAAATAACTGTATATGTAAGGGTAGTGCTGAAGTCTTGCTTTGATTAAGAATTGTTTACGCATCTTGTTACTCTGCCTAAACTAACTAAACTCCTCTTCATTTCTCAAGCGCAGAAAATGGAGAAGTCTATACATGGGGATGGAAAGAATGTATTCCCTCAGGGAAAGTTTTCGGAGATCCATCAAGGCCGGGAGGATTAGAAAAGGATGCGTTTGAAAGACAGAATCTGTTTTTCACAGAGCAAGGCAATTCCTGACTGGCTACTTTGTCCAATACAGCGCACTAAGTAATTGGTCCTTTTATAGGCTAACGTGTGAATGGTGATTTTTTGCAGTCAGCCCCCGCTCTCAAGGCTCGAGGTCTAGCGGTGGAAGTGGAACCTTGTCTGGGGTTGATAGCAGAGGAAATGGAGATGAAAGTACAAAGAGGCGGAGAATATCATCAGCAACACAAGCAGCCGAAAGCTCATCTGCTGGAGATGAAACGCTCTCAGCATTGCCATGTCTAGTAACACTTAACCCGGGAGTGAGGATTGCCACTGTTGCTGCTGGCGGGCGCCACACTTTAGCATTGTCAGGTGAGTCCTGTCCTGCGATACTACTGTGCTGACTCAGTATTTTGTTGTGTAGTTCTCTCTGCAACGAGATCATGGTAACAAATTGATAGGAATTATGAAGCTTCAAGCTATGGAAGATCTTTTATGTAAAGCAACTAAGCAAGACACTTGATGTATCCTAATTTTCCCGAAGTTTCAGATATAGGACAGGTGTGGGGTTGGGGCTATGGTGGCGAAGGGCAACTTGGTTTTGGCTCCCGGATACGTATGGTGTCCTCTCCTCATCCCATACCATGCATTGACTCTGCTTATGGAAAAGATAGAGCTGTAGTGCTTTCTCGAGGGAGCATGACTTCAGAGGGACAGGGTTTTAGAGTTCCTGGAAGTTATGTTAAGGGGATCGCATGTGGAGGTCGACACAGTGCAGTAATTACAGGTACTATTGGATGCTGATGTTCTTTTTTGATGATTATACTGATTTGTTGAATTTGTTATTCAATAGATAGAAGCACAAATAACATACTTTAGGAACATATGAGCCATGTACTTGATCTACTTGTATCAGCAAGTACAGCAACAAGATTTATGAGCTAGACTCCAAAGTTTTGAACTGTTATGGCATGAGTTTGACCGGCACGATCAATGCATACCTGCTTTCCCTTTATTTATTTTTTCTTTTGATTATGTATTCAATGACCTCCGTATGACCACTCATACTTTTGGCTTCAAATTTATTACAGACGCTGGAGCACTACTTACTTTTGGCTGGGGACTCTATGGACAGGTACTTTGGTCTAGAAAATTCTTGCCAGTCAATGAGTCTCTCCTGGGGATTTCTATTTTCCAAAAGTAAATTTCTCGTGTCGTATGTGAGCTTGTCCTAGCCTTTTGATTTGAAAAATTTAGCTTTTCTTTCATCTTATGTTAGTTAGCTACGTGTTTCAGCCAATATGAGAGATCCTGATCTGACTGTTTATTTGAATCTGGTTCTTGCATAGAATCAGCATCAGAAAGGATAATGTAAAAAAACGAATTCCTAGTTGCTTGTCTTTTCTTCATGTAAGTCCCTTCATGTAAGTCCCAATTGGTTGAACTCCTATGGATCTGTTTTAACCTTTTGAATATTAAATGCTGGGTCTCTTATCTGACTGTCGAATCTCATTTGAATTATTTACTTTCTGACATCTTAGCCACTAAAAAATGCACTGATGCCTTGAGAATTGGCCTATGTTTGTTATTACTGTTAATGCCGCAACTCTTTGATTGCTTGGGACATGTCACTTATGAGCAACTGCAGATAAAGTGTGTAAAGTTGCCATATTTATGAAAAAGAGCAACCAAAGGAAAGAGAGGATGCACATCCAATCTTTCTCAAGAAATTTAAAATAGTGTAGTTGATTGCAAAGTTGCATTGGATTTAAATTACGAATTGTTTTCTCCAATCTTGAATTATTAAATCTTATAGTGTTTCTGAACTTTCGGTTTCTAGATTCTGAATTTCATTGACCATACATTCATGATTTTGTAATTAAAGTTTCCTGAAGCATATTTTGTTGAACCATGTTTTTCTTCTTAAACTGGCTGTTTCAAAAGTTTAATCTGGGGTGACAGTTTCCTACATTAACCATTCTTCAGAATCGACATGTAAGTAATGTAATTAATTAATCTGGTGGAGGAAAAGCAACGTAGATGTTGAAATAGTGTAGTTTATTTCTTTTTTAGTGCTTATATATTTATATTTTTCTTGTGATTAATTTTATTGCTGAATGTTTTGGCTTATCATGGTAAAAATAATAAACTCCATCATTATATTGTTTTTTAAAGTGTGGTCAAGGAAGCACAGATGATGAATTAAGCCCAACTTGTGTATCTTCCTTGCTGGGCATTAGGATAGAGGCAGTTGCTGCAGGGCTATGGCATACCATTTGTGTTTCTGCTGATGGTGATGTCTATGCATTTGGTGGGAATCAGTTTGGACAGTTGGGAACTGGTGGTGATCAAGCAGAGGTACATTGCAAAATATAACTTTGTTGCTCAAGTTTCCTCTTTTGCTTGATTGCAGGATAGTAAATTCAAACGCTGGTATTTTGGTATGATAAGATGTGCACGCATTATAAGATCTCAAAAATCCAATTGCATTTATCATCAATAGAACACAGAAAAAATGTCTTGGTTCAAAAGAAAAGATCAATTATTGCCCTTCATTGCTAATAGAACATTGGGAAAGGTGTCTAGACTCTTGAGTTTCGGAATTTCAGTTTAGGCACAGAAAGATACTAAGCACTGCTACTGCACTATGTCTGAATCATCATCACTGTTCACTGACTACTTAATAACTCAATCATAGCTACTATTTTAACAAATGTTTTAATCTTCAAGAATTTTCTGTGGTTAACTTCACAATTTATTGAATTTGTAAATCAGACTCTCCCCAGACTCTTGGAAGCTCCAAGCTTGGAAAATATACATGCAAAAACAGTTTCTTGTGGGGCTCGCCACAGTGCTATGATCACAGGTTTGTGAACTACTTTTAGGCCTTCTTATCTCCTTATTTGGTGTTAAACCAACAAATACGTCATTCCATTTCTGGCGAAGATCAGACAAACTACTGAATTTTATGTCTGCATGCTTGAATATTATTTGAGTTGATTTTCTATCTTAGATCATCTCCTTTGATCTTGTTGGCAACGAACTGAGTGCTAATGTTTTGGTTGGGTGAAACAAACTCTGAACAATTTTCTAAATTATAAAACCATAAATGTGATTGCTATTTGGATAAATAAAAGGACAAACTCTGAAAGGTATAAACATATAGCAATGTGAAACAGAGATTTTTAGTCTCAAATGTATACAAAGACAAGATTACTTTGTTTTGTGAAAGAGTACAAAATAACTGATCAGGAACCTGACCCGTAGAAAGATTGTCAGTGGTGAATGAGAAGTTGTAATTGTCAGTGAAAATTTGTGTTAATCAAGTTTCAAGCTTATTTAAGTTGGTGGAAAGGATAATTTCTTATGTCAAACGTAGCATCTTTTGAAAAACAATTTAATAATTACACATTCACCATTCTGTTAATTACTCCTACAATATGTTTTAGACTTGTGACCTGTATGCATGTTCTTAGAATTATGTTTGGATGTGTATTTTACATAACTATGAAGCCTGACTCCTTACTTATGTTTTTTGAAGAGGATGGAAAAGTGTTTTGCTGGGGCTGGAACAAGTATGGCCAGGTACTCATGAGCAATCACAATCAATCATCTAATTTGGCAAGCATCTGGAATGACATTGGATTAATTTCGTTTCTGTGATTCATATCATGCTAAATAAGCCTCCATTGTTGTTTATAATGTTTACCATGCACTATAATTTATAGGGAATTCAGGTTCACATAACTATGTTCCAATGTTGTGGTGAACAGATAGCTGCAAAATGTCTGCAAATTTAAGAACATAATTGATTTAGTTAACATATGGGTTTGTGAAACAGCTTGGCTTGGGTGATGTGATTGACCGCAACATTCCTTCTCAAGTTAACACTGATGGCTGTGTCCCTAAAAATGTAGCATGTGGCTGGTGGCATACCCTCCTTCTGGCCGAGTCACCTACTTGAGTAGCCGATTTTGACAAGCCTTGGCGCAGTTTTGTTAGGTTAGAAGTTCTTTAAGACAGCTGATATATCATTAAGATCTATGTATAGCTACTTCCGGAAGCTTGTATGCGTACACATTTCCTCGCTCTCATTCTTGCATGGCTCAGGTTCGTGTGTACACATATGCTCGCTCTCATTCTTTCGTGGCTCAGGTTCACCACAGTTACCTCTATCTTTTGAAACTATTAGAATGACATATTGCTTTCAAGATGTAGAACATGATCAAGCTAGGTCCCTTGTGTATATTTTATTTAGCAGAATTTGAACATTATACTGTACTCAATGCCATGAAAAGTCTAGTATTGTTGTGTATAAAGGGTTATGGAGTTTGGTCACTTATCCAAGCTTTGGTATTGTGCTTCTCTCGCATGTTACGGTTTCGTACACCAGCACCCAAGGGAAGGGGAAAAGGTGCATGCTGTTTGGATACCCAATAACGAACGAGTTGCGGCATTTCCTTTTCTCGTGATCTTAAAAGTTAAAAGTGGCATGTGACTTGTGATTTTCCACGTGCCATTGCCCTTTGCGATGTAAAATTTGAACATGGACACCAGACGTGAAAAGTTCCCGTGGGGATGGAAGCTGATGGAACGTTCTTAAAAATACAAAAACACTTGATAAGAAACTTTCGAAGTGAATCCACTCGTTAACGGTGCTTGCTTATTATTTAACAGCGAAGTGCAATGAAACTTTTTCAAAGCTTCAGGGTGTATATTAAAAGATTTGGAACTAATAGAAAAACCAAAATAAAATAATCTGAAAATCTACATTAGGTATTGTATACAGTTTACGGTGAAAAAATGTCGCCCTTGCAGAAACTTGCTGCTGCGTTTCATATTAGAGGGATGGACAAATCATAAACCTTTTGTTTTTACTACGACGAATTCAAGCTTACATCTTTCAGACGTCGGTCATACAAGCTTACTTACTTGACGCAATTGTTAATTAAAACGAGATCCTTGTGTATGATTGTCTATAAACGATGGGGAGTAAATTATAAATTAGTTCTATTAGCTGTGCAAAATGAATTAAATTATCTTTTTTGTTTTAAAAATTAATTCATTAATTTAATATTATTTTATTTCAAAAAATATCTTATTTTTCATGAATCTTTTCATCATTTTTTTTTGCTTATTTTTCTCTTTTTTATTTATTAAAAAGAAAATAAATTAAAAAAGAAAAAAAGATTAAGTTATAAATAGATTTAAAAATATAGAAAATAATTAATTACTTATTGAAACTAAAGGGACAATTTAATTCCTTAAACTAGAGAGACTAAATTATAATTTACTCAATTAGGGAGGATGGTTCTTATACATTTGCTAATGAGATATTTGAGTATAATTTTATAAAGGTTTATTGTACCAAAAAATTATAAATTTTATATTTTTTAATTACATTAACATGTTTTTTAATGTTAGACAGAAAAGATAAAAATTAAGTTTTTAATGATTATATTTATACGTGTGATTTTTTTTTATTTAATTTTTATTTTCAATTGACATGATATGATATGAAAGATAGGATGATAATTTTACATAGAGTCACACATAAGACATAAATTTTATACTTTTTAATCATATTAATATATTTTTTAATATTGAACGAAAAAAACGTAAATTAATATTTTGATAATCTTATTAGCATGCGTGAGTTTTGTAGTTTAAATTTCACTTTTCACTGATGTGGTATGAGAGATACGGTAACGTTATAATATAAATGTCACGTGAGATTCCACGTAGCCTATTTGACAAATTTACTTTCCAAAATATTCTCCCCTTCACCAAAAATCTGACAGCCACTGAGCCACCCCTTGGCACAACCCGTCTGTCGATCACAGTCCCTCTTCGCGACCACAATTGGCAACCACTTCCCTCATCAAAGCCCTAGCTCACAATCATCATTCTTTCCTCTCCACCCTATTGTCGCCGCTCAACAAACCCTTGTCGCTGTAACAATTCGGTCGCTCATTGCCACTCTCTACAACCACTCTTTGCTGCCAACCTTTGGCCATCCATAACAACCATTCTCCCATAACCCTCCGTCACTATCCAACAGTCATCTTCCTCACTCGAAACTCTCACCATCACTGCAACCCTTCTAGCCATGGTTCATTACCAACCTCTAGCCCATTATTGTAGCTTCACACTCTATTAAGCTGTTGATCTCCCTCAAATCAAAAGTTAAAGCCCTTCTCGCTCTTTGTCGAAACTAGCCTTAGCAACCATCATCTTCAACATGCCGCAAGCCCACTATCCTGATCTCATCTTTTTTAGCCACCATTTCATCTCTTTTGTCGGTCTACCATTCTTCACTACCATACTAACTATTATCTTTGCCACTCTCCACTGCCAAAAAACATCGATCTTCTTTTCGATCAAAATCAAACCCACCATCAAAACTCCGTCTTGTCGGTTCTCTCTCCATCGAGAATAGCCACCTCTCAACAATCACACCATCTCAAAAAACCATGACTACCATCAATCCTTCTTTGCCAAATAGGCACACCACCTCAAAAATCACTATTACCATACTAACCCGCAACTCTTCGATACCACCACAACCACATATGATTTTTCCAATAGGTTATGCGGAATCCTACATGGCATTTATTTCAAGTTGCCATCCTATGTCCTAGATCATGTCAGCTAAAAATGAAATTTAAGTTGCAATAATTCATGTGCTGGTATAATCTTTAGAAATTTAGTTCATATTTTTTCTGTACACCACTAAAAGAAGATGCTAATATGATTAAAAAGCATAATGTTTATAATTTTTTTTTTTTTTTGGGTATAATTATTATAATAAGCCTTCCACGAATTTTTATCTCACCTCTCAACCACTACCTGTATGAAAATCTGTGTGACAGTTTAATGCCAAATCAAACAAAATATTCTAGAACAAAATGTCGACGGGGGTACTTCGGAACTTGCAGGGCATTCTTTTCACGGGATCAATAGGAAGCAAGCCCAAATCGAAGTCTTGAAGTCTCTCTCAAAATATAGTTTCTAGTTAGTGGTATGGGTGTTCACCACCAACCACGAAGCTTCTTATCTATCTCTATTGGACTCAATGCATACATTAATTGTCTGGCAAGGTTTGTTGGCAAATAGCAGGTGTACGTTGACATAATGGCTATTGTTTGAAGAAGACTTTGAAGTCTTATAATCTTCTAGATGAGACCGTATAGCGCTAATTTGGTCAAACTTTCAGTGTGGAGTATTTCCTTTTTATATATATTAGGCAAAAACAAAATAGAAAAAATGAATGGCAACATTTTATGCTGGAATTGCTAAAAAATCCCCACTTTAATGTGGTTAACTGATGAGGTTTGCTTGGTGTAGATACCTCTACTTTTTCGGGAAGGCATGCAGGAAAGGAATAAGAGAATTCATGGCAGCGACTGCTGATATAATAATTCTATATACGCTGGTGAAGCAAGTAACTCAATTTGTCCACCTCAAGACTTTGTAGTACAAATATCATGAGAGAAGCTGTTGGTAATTCTAATCTTACGGACATTTGGAGCAGATTGGATTTTTTTTTATCAAATTTGACTGATTGTTAACAGTTCTTTTAAGGGTCTTTGTGTCACGAAAGAATGGATCAGGAGAGAGTGGAGACACGTTAATCCTTCAATCTAATTTTTTCACTAACAAGGAAACATCCAAATTGGAAGATTCAAATATGATAAAGGAGGCAGGGTAAAAAGGATCCTTTCAATCCTTCTAGCTTGCCTAACAAAGAAAACACTTTCATCTTTCATTTCTAATCTATCTTTTCTTTAATCTCTTCTACCAAATACACAAATATACCTTGCTCCAAAGTTCCAAGGGATTATTTCTCCTTGTTCTGTAGTACGAGTTAATGAATTAAAATAAATCCACTCATAGTAGAGAAAAAACTCGAATCCAATCGTGACAGAAAACAGAATTACCTTTTTTTTATTTCCATATATATATATATATATATATATATATATATATATATATATACATATATATATATGTATGTAGCGTTGGGCCAAACTCAAAAGCCACCAATTTCTCATGAACATTTTCTAATGTCATGTCAAGTTGAAATTATTGATTATACGTGCTGCTGATTTTTACGAAAATGACCGGAGACCAAATGTGTCTGTATACATATATATATATATCCTTGCTCCTGGGCCAATTCCAAATCACTATTGCAATATGGCTAACATTGACAAAATGGACCGACGCATCTGTCAACTACCATGTATACAAACCCCACTCGATGGCAAATGGACCGAAATAATTTCATTACAGCAATTTAAATTTGCCCATCCTCGCATTTTCATTATAGCTTGAGGTTTTGGAATAAGAGACATCTTCACTAAAACTTTCTCATAAAGCAAATGCACCAAAAGAATTTTGGGAGCCTACAACTTTCTCATAAAGCAAATGCACCAAAAGAATTTTGGGAGCCTACAATTGAATTACCACTCTAATTATAATGCGCAAATGACATTAGGATTGAATCCTACATGGATTGAAGATATTTCAACCTATCTAGATTTGTCCTTAAAAAAATAAAAATAAAAATAAAAATTTGAGAGATTTGTTTGATGGTCAATTTTTTTTTAATGTTCAAATTAATCCTAATTAAAGCCAATATTCAAAAGAATTTATTTAATTCTTTTAAATACTTAACATCAATATAAAAGAAGTGTTTTTAAAATCATTCAAAAAAAAAAAACTTAATACAAACTGATTCGAAAATAATTTTATCATCAAATAAAAAAAAATTGTTTCGTTCCATTTCAAGAAAAATATTCTCGAGAAAACTAGTGCAATTGTGCCAATCGTAGAGTAAAAGTACAAATTGATCTCTTTAGTTTTAAAAATTAAATTGATTAATCTCTTTTTTTGAAAAAATGCACATGTAATTATTTAATTAGTGTTGATCACATATAATTTAATATTATTTTATTTTATAAAATGTTATATTTTCTTATTAATCCTTTATATTTTATTTCTTTATTTCTAGTTTTTGAAAAAACTCAAAATAAATGGAAAAAATTAAAAAATTAAATTACAAAAAAATTAACTAATTAGTGTATAAAACAAATAGGATTAATTAATTTAGTTATCGAAACTAAATGGACCAATTTATGATTTACTCGCCAATCATTTAATTCCAGACATCAAATTAGGAAGACAATCATTAAAAATATAATCTTGTAATACAAAAAAAGTCAACTTATGAAACCGATAGTCCTGGTTCAAACATGGTAGATGAAGACAACACCCGTTTTATTTTTATAACATCCCCAAGAATCTTCCACAACATCCGCGCACAATTAATCACTTCTCTCGCATAGAAGGTCATCACCATATAATATTTCATGGTACAAATTATTATTATTATCATCAGTCATCACCGCCACCTTAAACATACCACCTACACAAACACCAAGAACTCAAAAGCCCATTTCCCTATGTCAACTCCTACAACATGCAACCACCAACAAAACGCCTACTACTCACGGCGGCGCTGCTACTAACATGCGCCATGTGCACATTCTCAGCCAAAAACTGCCCCAACTGTGGCACCACCCCCGTCCCCTACCCATTTAGCACTGACCCAACATGCGGCGATCCGCAATACCAAATAAGGTGCAACTCAGGCACCCTCTTGTTTGATACACTCAACACCTCATATCCAATCATATCCATAAATCCATCAATCCAACGACTGGTGATCCAACCAGCCAGTCTCGTACCAAACACCTGCGTCACATCCGATTACGTCTATGAAGGTATCCTCTTAAACGATAGCTTACCTTTTAACATCACCGGTGATAACACCATCATGTATTTAAACTGCACGGAGTCGTTGCTTCGATCACCGTTGAATTGTTCCTCAGCCAGCTTGTGCCACGTTTTCGTTAACAGTACCAGAGGGGAGGCTCCTTGTCAAGCTGCTCCTATTTGTTGTACTTTTAGGGCAGGTGGGTCAACAACGGCGCATAGGATCAGGGTAAGAGAAACTGGGTGCAGGGCCTACACTAGTTTTGTTAATTTGGATCTGAATTCGCCCGTGGATAAGTGGCCTAACCCTGGATTGGCAATCGAGTGGGAGCTGCCTCAGGAACCAGTTTGCGGGTCGCAGGTGGATTGTGATAGGAATTCAACTTGTGGACCTGATCCAAATTTGAGTGGGGTCAGGAGGTGTTATTGTACAAGTGGACTTCTGTGGGACCCTATCCATGGAATTTGTGCTCAAAGTAAGTTTGCTTTTGTCTTGTAAGTAAGACTGGATTGTGTTCTAGAAACCTCAAGTCTAGTTTTGAAAAGTTAATGTTTTTTGATTGGTGGAATGTGGAATTGGAATTTTGTGCAGA
This sequence comes from Dovyalis caffra, assembly GCA_963924115.1. Classification (NCBI taxonomy): domain Eukaryota; kingdom Viridiplantae; phylum Streptophyta; class Magnoliopsida; order Malpighiales; family Salicaceae; genus Dovyalis; species Dovyalis caffra. The sequence goes on from CAWUPB010000850.1 coordinate 4,984,102, forward strand.
TGCCAGGTGTGAAAGTGGTGGGAGTTGTGGTGGATCAACAAAGACTGCTCTCATTGCTGGTATTTCTCTAGAAAAGAGCCCTCAATCTCTGATATCATTATCATTTCAAGATGATTAGTTACTATAATCTCTAATTACAGAATAATCGTCTCACAAAAATTTCAATAAAATCCAATAAGTGAAGATCTTTAAGAAGCTACTAGCGGAAATAAATTTCTGTAAAATTACTTAGTTTTGAATTACTTTCACCTGCTAACACAACTTGCAGCTTTTTTTTTACTTTGATTTACGTATTGCTATTGACTTTCTTCCTTTTTTTATATTTTTTTCCCCTTTTCTCCTCTTTTTTTCTTGATTGATTAGGCTATTACCTGACACGATTAGCTGTATAATGCAAATGAAAAGAACTTTCAAAAGCATACGTTACTCTACCACATGTATAATTCGGTTTGGTTTGAATTTTTTTTCCTTTCCAGAAAGGCCATATCATTAGAGGAAAAGTATCTAATTTTATCATTTCTGAGCTGTCTTTTCCTATTCTGATTTTTTATTTGATTAACACCCTGCAGTGCTCTAAGTCCTAAGTACTACATTGTTATCTTATTAAAAAAAAAAAAAAAGAACAGTACTGCTAGTGGATCAAAAGTCAAAACAGCACATTGGACCACATAGTCTGTGTCGCTATAGTCAAATATGGTCTTATTGGCAGTGGCGGAGCCAAAGGCGCTGCAGAGGCCGCCGCCCTATCCTCAAATATCCAAAAAAACTCCTTAAAAATTATAACTGTTATGTTTTGGTCCATTTTCACTTCATCCTTTCCACACTTGCCGCCACCAGCAAAAAATTATATTTGGGTATACTTGTCGCCCAACCCTCCTGCAAAAAATATATAATAAATAAAAAATTCTTGGCTCCGCCACCGTTTAGAAGGATGGAAGGCACCAGTTTCTTTACTTTTCAACCGGTAGGATTTTACGGAGGCCTTGTGATCCATCCCACGAATTCTTTCAGCACTTGACCTGCAAAATAAAACCTTCCGACTCCACTCCTACGTGTAGGGAAATTTCTCTTTCTCGTCAGATTAACATTACGTAGCTTCATACCACTGTCATAACAATTTTTGAGGGACTTGGGCACAAATTATAGGAGCTACTTGATCATAAACAAAAACAATAAGGAAATGAAAGCTATAACCAATATGGGGCTTAGATTGATTCAAAGCATTAAAACATCAATATACATAACTTCTGAACTGCTGCTGATATGACATAAAGAATCCATAGAGGTTCCAGTGTGACAACTGACAATGGCTTCCAATGTAGGGTGGATGAAGATCTCAAGATGCAATTTTTTGTTTTATTTGTCTGCTCTGCTCATTGTAATTGCTATTGCTAAAGAGCATTCTCTCCTCTCTCTTATATATGTCTAACTAAACCCAAAAAATTTCTCTAGGTTTAACATCTGGGATTGGTGCAACTCTTTTGGTAATCGCCATTGGTGTCCTGCTCTACAAACGCCACAGACGCATCAAAGAGGCTCGAGAACGTCTGGCTAGAGAACGTGAAGATATCCTGAATGCCGGTGGAAGCAGAGCAGCAAAAATCTTCACAGGCAAACAGATAAAGAAAGCAACAAACAGTTTCTCTAAAGATCGCCTATTAGGAGCCGGCGGCTATGGTGAAGTTTATAAAGGCATTCTTGATGATGGCACAGTAGTAGCTGTCAAGTGTGCCAAGCTTGGAAACACCAAAGGAACTGACCAAGTGCTCAATGAGGTTCGAATTCTATGCCAAGTCAATCATAAAAGCCTTGTATCCTTGCTTGGTTGCTGTGTCGAGCTTCAGCAACCTATACTGGTTTATGAGTACATTCAAAATGGAAATCTTCTTGATCATTTACAAGGTGTAAAAGCTGGCAAAATCCAACTGTCTTGGTTACATCGCCTCCAGATTGCGCATGGTACTGCCGATGGTCTTGCTTACCTCCATTTCTCAGCTGTTCCTCCAATATATCATCGAGACGTCAAGTCAAGCAATATACTTCTTGATGAGAAACTGAATGCCAAAGTTTCAGATTTCGGATTGTCAAGGTTAGCTCATAGTGACTTGAGTCACATATCAACCTGTGCCCAAGGTACACTTGGGTATCTAGACCCCGAGTATTACAGGAAATATCAATTGACTGATAAAAGCGATGTTTATAGTTTTGGGGTTGTGCTGTTAGAGCTATTGACTTCTCAGAAGGCAATAGATTTCACTAGACCAGAAGATGATGTAAACTTGGCAGTCTATATGCAGAGGATGGTGGAAGAGGAAAAGCTAATGGATGTAATAGACCCGAAGCTAAAAGAGAAGGCAAGCACTATGCAGCTTGAGACTGTAAAGGCATTGGCATTTCTGGCATTGAGTTGCATAGAGGAAAAGAGACAGAACAGGCCTTCTATGAAAGAAGTTGCTGAGGAAATTGAGTATATTATGACCATTCCAACAGCAAGGGAGGTTGAAAACTAGCTTGGAATATGCAGAGAACATTCGAAGGCCGGTTGGGGTCTCTAGTATGGGGATTAAGGTTTCGACTTATCAGAATATGATGTGCTTTTGGAATTGATATTACTATAGCTAGCTTGAGTTTGAGTAGCGCTTTGTCCTGTATGTATATATGGATGTAACGTGTTTATTATTGCAATAAGAAGTGATCATGAAAATACATGCATCCTTGATCTTTAAAAAAAAAAAAAAGAAGAAGAAGCGGAAATGGATGATGGCAGATCCCAAAGCATCAAAAAGATTGCTATTGTAGTGAGATCCTTAATTAGGTTGAATTATACAAAATTAGTTCTTGTTCTATATGCATTTCTAGCTTGCCTTTTGTTCATCAACTAACCAAATTGATTGATTTTTTTCATGATGAGCTATTAGCTTTCTTTCTTAAGTAAAAGGTCTTCTAAAGTAGATAAATTTAATAAATTCTTAATTATCCTAGCAACAAAAATTGATCAAAGCCTCCTGTAATTATATGCTCCCTCCCCGGTTTCTTCTGAACTAGACTTTTACTACAATTCTTTGTTTTGGTTGGTTTGTACTCTTTATGTTGAATCAACATGTCCATTTCATTGTTAACCGAAACAAGAACGTGCCCATTGCATGTTCAGATGGAGAGTGAGTTCATAACCATATTACTGTTCCATCACTTACAACTCATATCCTTAACAATTAACGTGCAATACGTATTATTCCTGGAGATCCTACTGACCATTCAAAAATAAATTAATTTTAATATCACATAACCATCTTTTTCTAATAAATTAGATGAAGTATCGAGTTTCTTAAATCAACGTATTTTTTACGAATTTGCATGGCAATATTCGACGCCAAGTAAAGAAAAGCGAGGAAAAAAAAGACCAGCCGACTTCTGTTGATAGATTCGAGCCAATCCAATCAGGAGTGGTAGCCCGGCCCAATTGCTTTTGACCAGTGTTCCCCGGTTAGTAATCCTTTTCCTCAAATAGTCATGGATAGAAAAAGAACTGTGCGAAGTGCAGCAGTTAGCTAAACAAATACCAGATAGACCATAACTCAAAAACAATTACAACAACAGCACAGAAAAGATAATTGGTGCCAGGATGCTTTAATAGTTGACATAAAAGTGGCATGAATATAAACAATCTTATTTCCTATTTCTCGTTGAATATCTGACTCGAATATATGTTGAGATCACACTGTCGATAAACAGGCATATGGAAGGTCATTTGCTCTTCAGCACTTTGTTCAAAAATTTACTCTTCAGCAGTTTATAAAGTAGTCCAAGGAGCAAATATAACAGCCAGCAAAAAAAAAAACATCAAAAAATCCAGTCATGAACATCAAACGATTCTATCTGATAATAAAACCCCAAGGTTTGAAGAACAACAAGCACTCTTCAGGAAGACAAGGTAGGAAGCCTAGAACCATGCTTACCAGAAGAAATGCATAGCATCTCTAAACAATCTAGTTTGATCTGGGTGTGGCCCATTCGACTCGAAGGATTAGATTGTCATAGCCATATCCGTTGAGCTTGTTTATTGCCCTCTCAGCATCTTCCTTGTTTACAAAGTTCACAAAACCAAAGCCCCTGCTGACACCAGTCTTCTGGTCAATAGCAACATAAACACGACTCACAGGGCCAAATGTGCGGAATAGTTCAAGCAAGTCAGGCTCCCTAGTGTCCTCTGATAAATTAGTAACCCGAACTGAATTTTCTTCATTCCTGCGCCTCATATCTGATCCACCAGTTCTCTCTGCACCCGCCCTCATGCTTGGCGGGACATAAGCACCCTTGGTGGCTCCAGAGGCAGCCATAGCTGTCTCCGTTGCAGCAGGTTTTTCAATAAAGGTTTCAGTCGGTTGAGCAAGATCCTTGTATGGGCATCGTGATGTCCAGTGATCACCTTTCTTACCACAAGTTCTGCATACCATGAGAACAGCCCCTCCTTTACCTAGCTGAGCCAAGTTATCTCCAGCTATCTTGGTTTCTTCTGCTTTGGCACCTGTTGGCATGTCAAGGCATTATTAAATGAAAATCCAACAAACCATAGATTCTTGAAAGAGATAATCATCCACAGAAAGACCGCAGGTATAGTCTAGAAGAAGCTAAAAAACAGATGTGAAATTTTCCAAACAACACAACTATTACTCTATAAAATTTATTGAAGACAAAAGCAATGCTTTTTCTTCGTAATTGAAGTATTCAAATGATACCCAGAATATCTATCACTAACGGAGGGTAATGTCATCAGCTCAGTCTCGAAACTATAACACGCATTATACGCACTAAATCCAAATGTGAAGGCCACGACAGCTAGTCTATCGGGATGGAACCAGAACAGCGATAGATCCACATATGCATTACACAAAATTTAAAGCCCACGGCCTTTAAAAATAACTAGACTCTAGCAAAAACAGGAAATTAACAACTTCAAGCAGCATCACACTGCAATGAATAAACTCAGCAAGAGAATTTTGCAGAAATTAAGCCAAACATATATAAAAACATGTACTGAAATTACTGTAAAAAGGAAACCAATAGATTGAGCAATTAATATCCATGCTAATACCGCAAAAGACAAAAAAACAAAGAAATAGAAATACCATGAGCCCTTGGCCTTTCAAGCATGATCTCTTCAGTAGAAACCATAGTAAGCCTGCTCCCTGCATCCTCATGAACCGCATCTCCAAACTTAGCCCAGTTTCGCCTCTCCACAGCCCGCTTGCTCAGCCGCGCCTTAGCGAGCTTGCGAACTCGTGTGGTTGTCGTAATTTTAACCTTATTACCGTCGTCGTTGAATTTATACTCGATCACTTTCTTGATCCCGTTGTCATCGGGCCCAATCACTTGTCTGGGAGGTAATAGAAAGTCTAGATCTTCGCCGTCCTCCTCGTCTAGCTCTCCCCAACGCATCTTTGTTGGCTTCCCTGATTTGTCTAACGACATGGTTCAGGAATATTTCTGGTGGCCGTCGGGGCTTAACTGGAGATGGGGCGTTGCGTTTGTTTGTGTGTAGAAGAGAATCGAAGGAAGTAGGGTTTGGGTTTGGTTTTTGATAATGTTTTCTTCGGGCGGTTATGCGATTGCTGAGCGAAAGGCTGTCGTTTTATTGTGATTGGCGCTGTGAGATGGACTAGTTACAGCACCAAAAGGAAATTGGGAATGGTTCTTGCTTATTAGGCCTTGTTATTACCATTTCTTTTGAATATGGGCCTAAAATTCACCAGCCTTCTCTTCAAATTGACAGGCGAGGTGTCTAAGATCTGGGCTTCGAGTATGAGAAGATAGATAAGATTTAGCCCATCGTGAGTGATTGTAGAATGAATGAAAGACTGTTTGTTTCGTTAAAAAAAAAAACTTTTAAAAATGTCTTATATCACAAAAATACAAATAGTTTACATATGGGTCTTAATTAAGCCATGTATTATTTTGATTCTTGTTTCTTTTTTTCACTTATATCAGTTAAAATGCTTCTTTTTACCAATAAAAGTATTCATATTTTCAAATTTCAAGTAATTTATTTTATTTTTTAAAAAAAATGAATTTAGTTCATGTATTAATAATTATTATTCAAAAAGTAAAATAATAAATTATCAAATAATTAAATAATTTTAATCTAACAGTGCAACAAAGCACATCACAGTAATCATAATGGGAAACAAGTTTTTGAATCTTCTTATTTAAATACCAATCGAAAAAAAGAATTAAAATTAGATTTAAAAAAATTGGTGTGCATAATTAGGTGGAATCTAATAATCTATATGCATCAATCTCGTTTCATTGTAGAAAAAAAAATTCCATTAATCTAATTAAATTGCTTTCCATGTTCCTTGTTTTTTTTAGTTTTTCTTTTGATATGGGTTCTGACTTAGGGCTTGACTGATGGATATGGACCGAAACGTATCATCAAACATTACCCAATCGGCATCGTAAGAGGCTTGATTCACTATTCTGGGCTTCCAGGACAAGAAATTCTCTACGCCAGAGTGATTAAGTTTTGTCTATTAGATTTTCCAGGCTGCTTTCCTATTCAATGCTTCACGGGAAATTTTTCTTTGATTTGGGTGAGAATGTATTGAGAGATTTCTAGAAACGTGGTTAAGATATTAAATCAATCGTAATCTGGATCAATATGGTGCAACCCGTAATTGGTGAGATAATACCGTGAAACAATAGTTGCAAGGCATAGCAGTGGGGTTCAACCATCCTACAGTCAGTTTCAGGAATCATCACCTACTTTTCGCACAAGCAAGAATTGATGATGGGCCACCTTTCTAATCTGACTTAAACAGTATGGTTCTTGTAAGCAGTCAGACATGGCTTTAGAAGCCGAGAATCTGATTCTAACCACACAATCAACTTCTTCTTCTTCTTCTTCTTCTTCTTCTTCTTTTTCCCATATTAATTCACAATCAAGCTGTATTATCTAACAAATTTCTTAAGAACTTTAGTTTTAAGGGAAATAAAAAAAAAGGCCATATGATGATATGATATTCAAATTTATTTAATTTTTGCTCCACATTAATCCTCCTGAAAGAAAAGATTCCATTATAATTCTAATACACATGCGGCATTCTGGGAAGCAATTTTATATGCTAAATCACCGAGGAACAGAACACCAACGACAGTGAAAGAAAGGGGTTGTCCCATCAGTTTCCTTGAACAAGCAAGAGTTGACAACCTTTGCTTATGTGATAACCCAAGTTTAAGAAGAGTACATAATTTAGAAAATTGTCATGATGGGGTTACATAATCATCCGCCCATACATACATGTATTTTAAGGAGGTAGGTATAATGGTAGGGCAGTGACATGGACAGCGTGAAATATCTATATACTAACGATTCAATTATGAATATGAATAATCGTGTTAAGTTGTTGAGTCGCTAATCATTCAGGTTGAGATGATTTATAAATATAAGGTCATCACAGAGAAGCAAAGAGTTTATGATAGATCAAAGCTGGCTTCTAATCGATTAAAGGCTATAACTTTCTTAGCCATATAAAGGGAGAGCAAGGCTGAAGAGAGAGGGACCGGTGTTGCATTTTGTTCCTCATGTTTTGCAGATGAGAAGGGCAATATAAGGACGCTTTTTGGTCCTGGAGTTTCGCCAATTAATTAGAAGCCAAGTTGGGTTTCTGAATCTTAAAGAGTCGTGGGTCAAACTCAAGAATGCTAATTAGTTAGTGGCGGATGACCAAAGGATTTGATGCTACTTTAGTTAGAGATAGAAGCCAAAACTAAATCTGGTATAATAACACAGAGAAAACAAACCCATATTTTTCTAGCTTGAGGCCGTTTGGCAAAGGAAGACATAATTCTAACTTCAGCATCACAAAAAGAAGAAGATATGGATAAAAAAAAAAAAAAAAAGATTATATATTTCTAATTTCTTAAGCCTCCGAATTTCTAGAAATCAACAACACGAGGAACTCTAACTTGCTACATTGTGAAAAGTGACACCCTGCAAATTGTCAACGCGCATATTGTAGGTTATTGGAATGGAGACTTTGAACCTAGTTTGTGTAAGAAATTAGGAACTGGTCATGTTGATAAATTAGCAACCCCTCGATCCAGTCTAAACCCACAGATTTCAATTCAATTGGCTGGTCATGTTACTTCTGACGAACACTAAATAAAGTAGCTTTTGCACCATTTTGGGAATTTTCGCAGGTGACATGCTGCCCCTTGAATTAAGGCCGAGTAATTAATTTAGGAAGGGGGTGGATTTCATGATAGGTAATAATACAAGGTCTAACATTCTCTCTTTTTTCTTTCTTAAAAAAAAAATCACGATAAATACCTTTGCTACGTGGAATGAAATCGTCAACAATATATATATATATATATATATATATATATATATATAAGGGAAAGGGAAATCTCTAAATACTACACCACATATGATGATTTTTAGGAGGAGGCTAGTATACCCCGTAGGGCATCAACAATATTATCTTAAAAGATGAGTTTAGAATGTATATGTTGTGCCATTGGCTATTGAATTATTGGATTCTTTACTAGCTATTCTATTCACAGTAGTGATTCAAAATGGCATAACCAATATATAGGCATTTCTAAGTTGGCTGCTTTAACGTTATTAGCAGGTCCTGCTCAGGGCTATGCCTTGTAAAGTTCCGTTGTGATAAATTCATATAATCACGATAATGACACGTGTTTTTCTGTTTCATTAAAAAATCATTTGAATAAAATTTCTTCACGAACGAAACAATCTTGATTTTAGGAGATTTCAATTGAATGAAGGTCGGACGACCATGACACATACAAAAATATATATATATATATATATTATTTCTCCAACTTATTAGATAGAAAGAACATACACTTAATAAAAATCATGACTTTTTAAGATGTTTTTGTCACATTATTAAACATTAGTCTAAGTAAATTCTAAACTCTCAAATAGATATCAAGAGCTGTTGAACACAAAGGTAGAATCCACCCTTTGCAAATTAATCACATCCTATATATATAAAAATTAACATTAAATATTATAAGTTTTGCTTTCTAAAATCAAAATAGATATATTACTACATATATTTTTTTATATAACTTCTTAAAGTATACTTAAGCAACACATATTTTTAAAAAAGTTAACTTAGCCAAAAGTTCTCCAAAGACCATAAGAAAACTTGTTTTACAAGCATTTGTTATTCATTTAATATAAAACAAATTATATCATCTATACGATGAATCTATCTGAAATAAAAACTATCCAACAATTAATTTTAATCTCGAGAATAACCACCGCACCGCATGCATGGTAGAATTAGCTGATATTGGCATGTTTGCTATTTTGGTGTAATTGGGAATTGGCCTGAAATTTAATTCCGAATCTGATACTGGCATCAAAGCAAAAAGGAAAGCCTTATCTGATCATCATATGGGAAGGATCCATACATGTTATGTACTGAACACTGTTCTGTTTTGTCGGCTAGAAACAACTTGCTTCTTGGGTGTCCCACGTATCCTCCACCCTTTGTCCATCAAGATTTAGAGGTCCCATTACGGAATAAATAACAAAAATATAGGATGGGTCCATACAAACCGAAGTGGGAATAGTAGATGAATCTCTAAACGAATAGGAATCTATTTTTCATATTCCAATATGATTCACATGAACGAATACTTACAAAAATGAATCAGTTCATAGATAATATGGAATTGTGTTTTGAGATGATACACAAATTTAAATATCAATTCGGACGTTCGCTCCTTCTGTACTTCTCACCTGATCATAGAAACCAAATATGCTACTTTATCATTGCAGTTATGATTCAAATAATCAAAATTTTTTTTTCCTCCTCCTCTTTTTAAGTTGAAAAAGGAAATTACTGCTATCAGTTAGTAATAAATAATAAAAGCAGATACACAATCATACATTTATCGTTTGACCACACGCCATCATGGGTCAATTATTCCAAATCAGCACTAAATGCACGACTGTGACATTGCCATAACCACACCCAATTATCACACCCTCTTATCTCTTCCTTTTTATTTTTTTATTTTTTTAATATTTTGTGTGTGGTGTACCAAAAGAAACTCTCTGCCCTACTTATTATTATTATTTTTTTTATTAGCAAAAAACAAAAGATAGACGTATCGTACTTTTTTATCCGCAACATAAAAAATGACAAATTTTGAAACAACCCCGAAACTTCCACCAAATTAAAACCTCACCCCAGTATTTTTCTTGGAAGGAAAGTTCCTTGGTTAAAAGTGAATTAATATTTAATTTGAAATCCGACAATTGAAGTTAGTTAATCTCTCCTCCTTGTTTGCGTGTATTTATACCCCATCAAACCAAGGTGCCTTTTGTACAGCTCAGCCTTAGACACCTCCTCGTCACCCACCGTTAAAAACAGCGTGCGAGGGAGCCAAAACCTCTCCGAGTCGACTCAGTGCCCGCCATTTTGACTCGCACGGAAACTTGCTTGTGCTCTCGTGACTCGGATTCTGGATCGTGTGACACTAAAGGTAATAGTTGTACAGTTTTTGTCTCTGCGTTTTCTGGCTTTATGGCGTCGTCTGGGTTTGGTGTGGTTTTCTGTGGATCTTTGATGAAATGAAGCAATGTGGATAATGTTTTGACTAGAATTTGACTTTCGTTTATTGTTTTCGCTGTTAGTTTTTTTTTTTTTTTTTGGTCTTTATTTGATTTTTGGTGTCCTTGTAATTCTGATTTTTGTGGTTTTGTTTGATTTTTGAAAGAATTTTTAAGGCCATTTTTATGATTGATTAATGTATTAGATTAGAGTATTTTGCTAGATCTTGTGTGTGTGTGTGTGTGTGTGTGTGTGTGTATTTAGTTTAATTACATAAAGATTCGTTGTTTTAGTTGAATCGAGTTTATTTTTTAAACTAATTAATGTGTATGATCAGTTTTATATGTAAATTCACTTCGATAAGAGAGAATCATGTTGAAAGATTATGTCTTTATAACATCATGAGGACCCCTATTGACCTTTCTGTAGTTTTTTTGGGGCTAAATGACTGAACGTTGTACTTTACTTTTAATTCAATGATGCATCCAAATTGGTAGAGATCAGGCTTGTTGATGATTTAAATGGTGAAAGAGGTTTTCAATTGTTTGAGGGCTTTTTGTTTGTGGAATATTTAGATCTTTTTTGCAGTCGGTAGCAATTGACTTTGTCGAGTATGGTTTTCTGGAGTTTTATGCCCTACGTTTGCAAATTGTCCTTTATTGTGGAGGAAAAATATTTATTATTGTACTCTTTCATTTCTGATAAAGGACAAAAATGTTGCGCTTATTTTCTTCATTGAGCGTTTGAGTAAATGAAAGAATCCATCAGACTTCTAATCCTTGTGTACTGCATCTTTTTTTTCCCCTTATGGTGGCAATTAATTAAAATACTGAATGTAGTGCCTTTTTCTTCTTATGATCTTATCACATAAAAAAGTATGTAAAATGGCAAAACAAATATTTACTTGGGCTGCTCTGTTTGGTAGAATGCATTTAACTTGAAGTTCTGTTCTCTGTGTGATGCAATCTCTTTAATGTCTTTGGCTAGGAAGATGTTGCTTATAGTTCTTTTGAGCATGCTGTTCATGACTGAGTATTTGTTTCTGCAAATGTGGACAAAGGAAGTTTTTTATTTAGTTGAGCGCCTTGAGGCATCTTTTCCTTGGAGAGATGAATAAAGAGCTTAGTATTTCTTCATTTACTTGTTCATGCAGAGATGGTTATTTTTTTCTACTAGATTCTGGCTTAGGTTCCGTGTCCTATATGGAGTAACAGATCACAAAATAAAACCAATTTTGTCGTTCTCATTAAAATTTCCAACCTGTGGTATAGCTGGAAGTTGCTTGCTAATACCAGCTAATTTGTTGGACAGATTTGCATTACTCTTTCAAGCGTTATGATTTATCTTATGACACGTGTTTAAAGTTTTTGTTGCATCCTGTGTGCTCTGTTTTAAATTTTGGGGTTTGTCCTCTCTGACTGTTGTGATGGACTGGTGTTTCTTACTCTTCCTGCCTGGATGAATTTGTGTCAAGTTTAATTTAGTTCGTATTAGTTCAGGTTTGACAGTTTTGCCATAGCATTAGTTGGAGAACAGTCATAGATTGTATTATGTTAATCTTGGTTATACTGCTGCTTACTTTCTGACTCTGTAATTTGCATGAAAAGCAGGGAGCATATCAGAATGAAGGCACTGATCCTTGTTGGAGGGTTTGGAACTCGGTTGAGGCCGTTGACTCTCAGTGTCCCTAAACCACTAGTTGAATTTGCCAACAAACCTATGATCCTGCATCAGGTATAAGTTTTTGAGAATTACCTTTGTTGATACATATGTAATTGGACTCATGATGAATGCTGTCTTTCTGTTTCTCTGTGCAACAACATGATATAAAGTGTTGGCTTTCTCGATCAAGAAACAGCTTTTTTTAAATAAATCCTAGGTGCTAAAAAAATTCAAACACTTGCCCATGTATAATGGGCAGTAATAATTCCATCCTCTGTCACTGTCAAGTTCATTTTCTAAATTTGGAAATTGATCTTCCACTTGGTGTTGCGTGTGTTATATCCGCATTTTGATCTTTGAAATTTTTGCAGATAGAGGCTCTCAAGGCTATCGGAGTGACTGAAGTTGTTTTGGCTATTAATTACCAGCCTGAGGTAAGAACAAGCAGCTTCTCCTCTCATCCGTTTTTTACCAATATCAACTTTTATTAATAAATAACATATTGTTCCAACTGAGGTTTGATAGCTGCTTATGGTTGTGCTCTTTCCTGCAGGTGATGTTGAACTTCTTGAAGGATTTTGAGACGAAGCTTGAGATTAAGATCACATGCTCACAGGAGACTGAGCCACTTGGCACAGCTGGTCCTTTGGCACTGGCAAGAGACAAGCTAATCGATGAATCTGGTGACCCGTTTTTTGTTCTCAATAGTGATGTTATCAGTGAATACCCACTCAAACAAATGATAGAATTCCACAAAGCCCATGGTGGAGAGGCTTCCATAATGGTGACCAAGGTAACACTTCCACTCTTCTAGTGATTAATTTATCTTCCTTAGTTTTCCTTGTTGGCATTTCCAAACTAAAATAATTTTGAAAATGTTGAAACTCATTTCTCCTTATACTGTAGGTGGATGAGCCATCAAAGTATGGTGTTGTGGTTATGGAAGAATCCACAGGAGAAGTTGAGAGATTTGTGGAAAAACCAAAAATATTTGTTGGTAACAAAATCAATGCTGGAATTTATCTGTTGAATCCATCTGTTCTTGATAGAATTGAACTGAGGCCCACCTCAATCGAGAAAGAGGTCTTCCCGAAAATTGCAGCAGAGAACAAGCTCTATGGAATGGTGCTTCCAGGGTTTTGGATGGACATTGGACAGCCAAGAGACTATATTGCTGGCCTGAGACTCTATCTAGATTCCCTACGGAAAAAATCATCGTCTAAGTTGGCCACTGGACGCCATATCCTGGGAAATGTTTTGGTGGATGAGACTGCCAAGATTGGAGAGGGTTGTTTGATTGGACCTGATGTTGCAATAGGACCAGGATGCGTTGTTGAGTCAGGAGTTAGACTCTCTCGTTGCTCTGTGATGCGTGGAGTTCGCATCAAGAAGCATGCCTGCATATCTAGCAGTATTATTGGGTGGCACTCCACTGTTGGGCAATGGGCCCGTGTAGAGAACTTGACAATCCTTGGAGAAGATGTTCATGTTTGTGACGAAATTTACAGCAATGGAGGTGTTGTTTTACCCCACAAAGAGATCAAATCGAGCATTTTGAAGCCAGAGATAGTTATGTGAGGGTTGGGTTTGAGATTTGTAGCCTGTGTTTAGACCCCTTAGTGGGTTATAAGTTATTGCGTTTGGAAATGTTTACGTTCCTTTTCCTTTGTCTTCTACACAAGTGTAAAAGTCAGTCTCTTAGAGTTTGAATTCGAGTCAGAATGGTGAAGGGTAGGTCTCTCATAAATGTGAAAATGGTGTGAGAAGTGTTACTTTGTACTGTAGATAAAAAAATAAGTTCTCATGTAACCGAAACATTGTAAAATTGAATTCTCAGTTTCACAGAATCTAGTGTAATTTATCAACAATGAAATTCTTTGTTTTGTTAATGAAGTGTCGGTGGACAGCTTATGATTTTGTTCAAATATCTGTTTATGTGTGGCTCCCAAGACTTGCATGATAAACATTTTCACCACGAGTGGAATCCCGTACATTGTCTAATCAATCTATGTTTATGCAAAAGATACTCGAGGTACATTGTAGGAAAGAAACAAATCAACAACGCTACTAGAAAGCATCTGAAATGCGTCCATTATTGGCCATGACATGCCCGATGCCTCTCTGCCAGGAAATTTGGAATCTATTTTTGTGATAAATTTCCATCATCTGTTGCTTTATCATCCCTAGATCGAGGACCATCATATTAAAGGACAGGTACTTTCAACAGGGACCCAATGCAGGTTTCTGTATTTATGTAGTAGTAATCTTCTTGTAATCAGAGAGAACAAAAAAGTTGACGATGTGGTCATCAGTACTAGACAGCTAAGCAAGACGATTATGAACAGATTAAGAGGTTATGAGAGGAGGTACCATCCAGGTCCCAAACCGATTACAATGTTGGCCTTTGTGGAGCAAAATTCTGGAAAAGGTACAGTGGGCTCAAAATGATGGCTGTCAAGGCCCTCAAGGGTTCTAGCAAAAGTGAAAGGCAGTTGTGTGTTGTTAATTGGTGTATATTAGGAATATCACCTCGCCCATCAATTAAGCATAATTATGCGGATCCCAACCGACAATTGGTGGAAATTTGATCTATTATAACTTCATGTCAGGAGCAAACAACTAAAAAATTGCATATTCTACGTAAGCACTTGACAACAATGTCACAAATTTAACACCTCAAAGTCTAATCCAATGGTCATAATTCGGAGAGAGTATCAATGGCTACCTATTCTTTTATTTTATCATTACATCGGATTCTTTAGATGATACTGCTGAGAGATAGAGAGGCCTACCATGTGAAGCAGCACCTAACCATGGTCCAGGGCTTTCAAACATGAATTCTCAAAGGGAAAAGTACAAGCGGAGTTGGATTTTTTTTTGCAATCTCAACAATTTTTTACACGTGCTTAAAAAATGAAACATGTGCAGCTTCTGACATCAATCTGCCCCATGTCCGGATTCTAAAATTCAAACTAGATTAATGTTTTTTTTTTTTTTTTATGTTTCTTTCGTGCAAGGCAGCTGGAAATGACGTGTGACAAATAAAATCTTGGTGTCAAGAAATTTTAAAAGAATTGCTTTTGCTTTGAATCATTTCGACAATTTTCCTCTTCGATCCTCCATTTTTACAATATTTAAGCAGCTGGCAATAAGAAGATTTCTCTCATTCAATATCGGTTTCAGTTTACGGGCAACATAATATATGACTGGTTGAATTGTTGCTTTCACAAGTATGAACAGAATCCAGATTGACTGCTCCAAAAGGCTCCTTATAAGCCATATAATTACATAAAATATTTTATAGCCACTTGTATAGAGAAGACGTGTTCATCTAATAGCTACTCCATAGAACTGCACAGTTAGACAAATATGCCAATTGAAGTAACACTGTTGACCACACAAGTTGTAATGAATAGGTGAGGCTATATTCCAGCCAGTTCTTAATCACTGCCTTCAAATATAGACAAGTATTTATCCCAAAGAATATTGGACATGTTACCTCATCAAGCATAAACAACTGCAAAGCTTAAACTGAAAAACGGAGCACAGGTATTATATGTTTCATGGAAAGTTGTTCCATCAGTTTGATTAGCCTATAATTAATAAGACGCCATATGTTTTACCGAAAAAAGGAACGACCCACCCAGAATGATTTACTCCTAAGATACCTATCTTATCTAATTATGCATAGATCTATTCTTGTAACTGGAATGAGAATCTTTTTCCTTGCTGACAAGATGCAACAACATCCAGCTGTTTTCCTTTCATTCGTGCAAGGTAAAAGTAAGAGGTGAAATGACATGATATTTCCTTTCTTAGTCTTTGTCGATCTTGTAACTTCAAAAACCAAGATGTTACAACATAAGATAGCAATGAATTTATGAGCTGGACAAACAGCCATGCTATTCAAATGGGACACTCTAGACATTTCCAAGAAAAATGGAAATGCTCCAACACTAACCATATTTACATGGCAAATCAAATAAAGGACTCTGTGAGGTTGTTATCGATTAATTCATACTGCGGCCAAAAGCCAAAACATAACATGAGAAGATATGGCAAGGAGAAACCACGAGATAAATGCCAAAGCAATGGAGATTTGGAACCTGCTGCATGGGAAATTGTATGGTGCTCTGCAGTAATGCAAGTCTCTTGCAAACAGCACGGTGACTCCAGCTGCTGCAGATGCAGCAGCAAGTGATAGGATAGATGTCACCTGCAATTTTTTTAACTAATTATTACAGCACTGTTTACTTGATTCTGTAGAATGAAGCAACCAGACGTTGATCTCAGGAGAAACAAAACAGGGAGAATGGTAATTTGAATAAAACTCTAGCTCTACGAGTATACATTCATCAAAAACTAAGTGAGCATACACTGTAGTGAGATGGATGTATAGAACTCGCATGTCAGTAAGATAGCACAATTAGGAAGAAGGGGAAGTGAATGAGAGAAACACGGACATGAGGAAAGGATCAAGAGAAAAATGAAATTGCTGCCATTCAGATATTAATTGAAAAACTAGGGAATTTTCCAAATATTTCAAGGGCTCTTCCCACCATGATATATTCAAAGAATGGACCAATGCTGAATGCCGTTCACATACTTTCTTGTATAGGCTAAGCAAAGAACAAAAAAAGCAAGTGCAAAGGGGCCTGAGAAACCATACTACTAGTGTATGAAAATCTGGTAGCGCTGTGTCAAATGTCATATTCAATCTCTCCTACCATGCCATAAACACACCTGTAACAATTACAATTTAACACAAGTGAAGGAGAGAAGATAGTTACCCAATCACCAACGACAAATAAGCTCACTAGGACAGGATTCTGCAGGTTTTTCTTTGATCTCAAAGCATGCAGATCAAGGCATGCAAGTCCAAAACTCCAAAGGAGTTGAAGCCCCATTGATGCAATCAAATAGCTGAATTCAAAACACACAGTCAAAACAGTGGAAGTACAAGAATGTAGAAGGATGATTGCTAAAACTCCACAACAGATGATCCTTCAAATAGTGAGATGAAGCATAATATAAGCAGCAAAGACCACTTTATATGAAATTTCAAACACATGCACGCACTAACATGCCCATTTTCAAATGCAGTCATGCACACATCGAAGTCTTCAAAAAGAATCTAGAAGTCATATTATTCCGGTGCTCATGAACATAAGATGTTGGTGTTTCCCGGAAACATACAAAGCACAAGGTTGGGAACTTGAAAAACATACAAACTGTGGCAAGGTTGGCAAAGAGAAGAGAGTAAAATAACCAGCTAAGCTACCGCACAAACCTACAGTGCATAATCACTACAAAAGATGTCCCTGGCAGCTATATATAAAGTCTTGACCAAATTCGATTGTTTATTTTAAGAAAAGAATCATTTCCCTTTGCCTCCTAACTCTAGAATGCAGAATGACATCACTCATTTGCTTTCCTGTCCATCAAACTACCACCACTTTAACTGCTCCACTGGTTGAAACAAAATCCAGTTGACTTGATTGGAGTGCTGCCAATTCTAGGTGTAGTTACCATCGCTATTACAAGGAGGAAGGTGTCTCTTATGTTCTTGGAGTCAAAAGCAAGTGGAATAAACCAACATGATATGATGTGCTCATAAGAGGTTCAATATGGAAGTACAGCCATCAGCTACTGCAAAATGAAAAATGCCAAATGTGTTATGCAACTTAGTACTTCGTTTGGTTTGCTACATGAAGAGATCTTTATCCTCTCTCATTTGCTTGTCCATTGTACCTTCACCCTGCTTCTATCTGATGCCTTCGTACATCCTTATGGATATCTCCCAATGAGATGCCAAGTAATCAAATGATATGGCCTTGATGTAATTGTCTGGCCTACAAATGGGTTGCCACAAGCTATGAAGCTTCCAAGCTTCATTATTTCATTTTGAGTCCATTTGGATTGATCAGATGCAATGCTAGCAGAAGACTTCTAGGAGATTTTAAGCAATACCTTTTCATTTGTATCACCTCTGTCATAAAGACCGTTTTATTTCAATCACTACAGTTCCCGTCACAGTTTTAGAGAAGACTTCTTGGAGATTTTAAGAAATAACTTTTAGGCTGGTATATTCACTCTAAAACTGTGATGAGAACTGTAGTGATTGAAATAAAATGGTGTTTATAGCTGAGGTGATACAAATGAAAAATGAGAACATTTAAGTACTGCATGGGGTTCCCTCCTGGTGTAGCAACAGATCCACAAAGCATAAGGGCCATCTTTTTCTTATAATTCAATGGCATTTTTTGGAAGGGACCTCTTTCAAAGGCTGTTTCAAATTCATATGTGCCAGCACAGAAAGTTGAAAATTACTTTGTGCTTCATCTTTCCATAATTTGTGAGGGTAGTTGAAGACTACCGTAAGAACTGAGCACTTTTTGGATCAGTCATCATTCATACTTAGGAATGTCTAAAATGGTAGGAACACAGAACAACCTTCTCTTCTGTCGTAGTGCAAGCTTAATTTGGGTACATGATCCTCAATACAAAGTGTTCAAGTCCATTTTATATGTCACAATTGTGAGCAATGATCGCAGATGAAACATTACGTGTCCAATTGCTAGACTCAATCCATAGAAGCAAATTACAGGCAACCAAATCCGTAAGTTTTTCCTCATTTAAAAGAATTTCCCACCCCAACATCATGGGTTCACCCTCCTTTCACTCTAAGTTACTCTGTTGATTCAAGCAAAGGCGATGCAGCACTGTTTCCCTACCATGAGACTGTTATAATTAGGAACTAGCCCCAAAGTTATTTCCAACCACCAGAAATGGGGAACCCAGATGATGTAAACTAACAATGTGCATGTCCGAGCAGAAGCTTAGTATAAAAAAAAAAACAGAGAGAGAAGAAGCTACAAACACCATTACCTATAATAACTGTAAATTATAGACTTGAATATCATATCATTTTGGGAGGGGATGGTTCTCCCTCTTTTTGATCTTTTAGCCAAATTCCTCCATTGGTTGAAGCCGAAAACACTACAGCCAAAATTTTACCCCAAGCACTAAAAGAAAGGAAACCCAACTCATATAAACTCACAATGTATTAATATTACTCGGTAGATATTTAGGAAAACATAGAGCCAACCATTCTAAAAATACCATGAACTACAATAACACAAGAAAGAACTGATTTTGACAAACGAAATAGGCCACTTCCAGTGGACCAATGGAAGCTAAACCATAATCAATTTCCCAAATAAAACATGGTCAACAGATAACAATCCATAAAGAAAGACCAGCAGCCAAAAAAAAAATTTAAAGAAGATAAAAGTCAGATGAAAAATTACCAGAAAGCAGTAGCATTAAAGAAGCCACGAGCAGAGACCATGACCACAATTGAAGCAGCTGCAAACACAAACTGCCCTACTCTCAATCCCAAGCCACTCACTTTCCCTGGACCCCCAAACAACTCCTTCATATCTCCCTTAAAGAAAGGAGCTTTCTTGCTCTTTCTCTCAAGAACTAGAGACCCTTTTCCCAAAAAAGAGAGAATTTTGGGGAGGGTGAGTAGTAAGATTATTAGGTGCTCTTTTCGACTGAGTGTAGAATATTCCTTGAGAATGCAACAGCCATCAACTACTACTACTCTTTATTGTGAAGGTATAAAAAGGATTTTATTAAAGTGGCATGGGATTAGGATTTGCTTTTTCACGGATTTTGATTTTGGCTTGCAGTTTAAGGATCTTTACTCATAATTGAATGTTTTTATGACACACTGTTTCTTAATATTAACTGAAAAACATACTAACTTTGATAACCACTAGTCCTTAACTAGTGGCTTACAGGTTTCGCTTAATTAATTGCAACTTTAGTTTTTGTTCTTTCTTCTTCTGTATTTTTTTTATGAAAGTAAAGTAAGCAATGTTGTCAGTGTCATTCTTGAAAGCAAAAAAAGTAAATGATGTTGGAGTAAATTATAGATTAGTCCCTCTATTTTTTAAATAAGAATTAATTAGTCCTTTTTATTTGAAAAACTAATTATTTAATTTCTTAATCAATATTGATCATCTTTAATTTAATATAATTTTATTTCATAAAATTTCATATTTTTTCCTCAATTATTTTATTTTATTTTTTAAAATAAAAATTCCAAAAAAAAATCAAAGAGTCAAAAAAGGATTATTTTACAAGAAAATTAAAAATATATGGACTAAATAATTAGCTTTGAAAATGAAATAATTGATAAATTTCTCAAAACTAGATGGACTAATTTATAATTTACTCATAAATGTTGAGATGGCATCCGTTCGAGCCGAGCTTATGGAAAAAATTTATTTAGATTTATCTTGGTCCGAGGGCCATATCAAAATGTGGTTTGTGGATCCCTTATCCAGTTTGATTTAGTGGGGTTTGATTTGTTGGGTTTAATCCAAAAGGATGGCTAGACCGTCTCTACGTCTCAATGTCATCCCTAACAAATATTAAAAACTTCTATTTACAAAAATGAAAGAAGCTGTTATAAAATAAATAGAAATAATATAAGAATTAAAGAAAAGGATGACAAGAAAATGAAAACACTATAATGTGAATATAAGTTATAAGAACTTCAAAGTTTCTCTTATTCTCTATATGAAACTTGAACACTAACCAATAAACAATCAAACCTATTTATAGGTTTCAAAATTGAGGAGAGAATTGAAAGGGACTATAAATAATCAATTGCACCACCCTTTCAATTCATCATATTGAATGATGAATTGAATCATATTAAGAATCATGAGTAGTGGGGATATAAAAAGTGGATGAACATGATGATAGACATTCATTATTTCATAACACTCCCTTAAATGTCTATTATACAAGGAACATGCCTCGTTAAAACCTTACTAGAAAAAAACCTAGTGGAAAAAAAAAATCATAATGAAGGAAAAAGAGTACAATATTCTTTGCACACATTAATCTCCATTTTGGTCTCCCTCTGTTGAAGGCATTATTTAAGATCTCTAAGATGACGTATTCCAATCTTGTGAATCATTTTCTCAAAAGTTATGATAGGTAATGCTTTAGTGAATAAATCTACTTGGATTGTCACTTTGATGTATTCTTCATTCAATGAAATTATGCAAGTAGCATTATCCTCATATGATATTGTTGGAACTTCTTTTCTTGGTAGATAAATTGCATGTCTCTTTGATACGATGGATCATTGATCTTAGACCAACACATTCTCAACTTGCCTCATGAATTGATATTTCGCATGATTTGAAGATGTGGCGACTATAGTTTGTTTTATAGAACACAAAGATATAGCTGAATCTATATATGTAAATATATCACCAGTTGTGATCGAGCTTTGTGTAGATCGGATAAATAACTCGCATCCGCATAACCAATTAATCTTGTCTTTTATTTATTGGAGTAATATAAGCTCATATCAATTATTCCTCGAAGATAACATTGTATTTATTTAACTTTATTTCAATGTCTACTATATTGAAACGAACTATGACTTGCTAACAAATTTATAGAAAAGACTATATCAAGTCGAGTATTATTAGCAAGATACATCAATGTACCGATGGCACTAAAATATGGTACTTCGGGACCGGGTAGTTATTCGTTATCTTCTCGAGGTCGAAAATGATCTTTTTGGATATCAAGTGAATGAACTCGCCATTGGGTTAGTCAATGAATGATCTTTATATAGAATCATTGTAGAACCTTTTTCGATATAAATTGATCGATGAATGAAAATCTCATTTTCTAAGTACTCAAACTGCGAGTCGATATAACATTTTGTTTTCCTAATATATTCATATCAAATTCTCTTTTTAGGTAACTTACGACACTTGAAATCTCTTCGAGAGTTCTAATAATATTTAAGTTATCAACATATACAACAAACTCCTTTTCAAATAAAAATATATGAACAAATAGGGTTATTTTTTATAACTTTCTTTCAATAAATAATCATTGAAGTTATTATATCACATGCACACGGGTTAGTAATAAACGAGTAGATATAAAAATAAAATATAAAAAGTATAAATTGAATTTCTAAAAACCAAAATAATAAAACAAATATTAAAATAATCCTAATAGAGATCTCTATTATTTAATTGAATTCTTATATCGAGAATATATATTACATGCTTCTAGCATGTTAAGTCCTTCTATGACTTTCATATCGATTCATCTCGAATGAACAAATAAATTGTGATCGTATTCATTAAATGCATGCATATGAATGTTTTTCATATATTTTTTCGAGCCAATGAAATAACAAAAGACAATTACATCCATTATAAGAGAATATGTCTCCTCATAGTCAATGTCGGTTCTTTACGAAAACTTTTCCGTTAAAAGTTTTGCTTTGTATCTTATAATCTCTTTTTTTTTCGTTTTTGCATAAATATATATCCGTATCCCACTAACTTAACATTTTCGAGTGTTTTAGCTAGGGGTTCAAAAAACTACTCTTTTGTAGGAGAACATAATTCCGTTTGGATTGCTCTTTTCATTTAGGCCAATCATCTTTATATTAACATTCTTCAATAATTTAGGCTCGGGATCCTTATTTTTATTCAAAATATCAATTATAACTTTACATACAAAAATCTTATCAACAAATATTTCTCTTCGGTCCTATTTTCTCTCTGTATTAACATAATTGATCAAAATCTTTTGATTTTTCTCAAGCATTTGGACTTCTTTTGGAAGCCTATTATCGAAATATCTTGGATCATTTTATGAATATTTAAATCCTTTATTTTTTCATCTTGTCTTTTTTTTTTTTTAGGGATTTTTATCTTTAAAACCGATCGGTCTTCCACGCTTCGGGCATGCTTTAAATTCGTTAGCTATAATATTAATAGATCGTCATTCTAGGACATCAATTATAACAAAAGCATTCTCAACGAGGACATACATTTTATTTACTCTTTTAGGATGTCGAATACATCTAACGGTTGGTTTATAATACCTTGTAAACGAATTATCTTGTAAACTTCTAGTCCACATTGTTTTGTACCAAATTGATATAAAGATAGAGTACTCTATGTAATCTTTTTTTTAATACTTTCAACTCGCTTATTTTATTTATTCTCTCCCTCTAATGTTGAAAAAATTATTTCATCAAAATGATAGTCGATAAATCGAGTCTGTAAAAATTTTCTCTTATCATGAATCAAGAGATTAAATTATCAAAGAGTATTCATACATTTTCAATCTTTTTTAAGTGTCCATTTTATTTCATTATGGAGGAGCACTAAGGATATACACTCGTAATGCCAAAATTTCTTAAATAAGAAATAATTGGCTCATGATTATAAATCAATTGAAGATGAGAGAATTTTCGATAACTTATGGGTCATATGCGAATAAGTGTTGCTTGCATGTAAGATTGCATGTCCTCAAACATAAATAGAGAGTTTTATTTTTAAATAATGATTTAGCTATCAATTAGAGCCTTTGGTAAATGATTTTGCTAAACCATTTTAAGTATGAACATGAGCAACATGATATTCAACCTTTATTTTAATAGCCAATCAATAATAATTTAATGCTTAAGAAACAAATTCATCGAGCATTATCAAGGTGACTTGTTTTAATAGCATAATTTGAAAATTATGCTCAAAATCAAATTATTTACTAGCAATTTCGAAAACGTCAAGTTTTGATTAGATAATAAGCATATATACGACCATCTTGTTGATGCATTTATCAAAATCGTAAAATATTTAAATAATCTACGTGGTGGATCAATTGATCCACATATATCACCTTGAATACATTCTAAAATACTGAAGATTCAATCTCAATTTTACTTAATGATGACTTAATCATCAATTTGCTTTAGCAACATACGGAACATGAAAATTCATTAAATTAAAGAATCTTACGGCTTTTCAATAGATATTCATATAAATTTTTTAATAATTTTTTCGCATCATGAAAGATCCAAGATAACACAACTCGGTCATGTCATATAGTAAAAGTATTTGAATTAGTAAACTTTTGGTTTACTACAATATTTGTTTCAATCATTTCAATGTTTGTAATAAAGACTAGAAGAGAAAACGAATAAATTTTTTGATAGATATTTTTTACCTAATATAATGATTATAACATATAAGTATTCACATTTTCTATCTTGATATGATATCAATTTAGATGAATATCTTTGAAACTCAATAAATTTCTATGAGACTTTGAAGAGAATAGTACATCATTCGTAATGAATTTATCCTTTCGGATAATAACATATTTGCTCTTCTAGAGCCTTTAAATTAGTCACTTCAAGTAATAATATATCGATTCTTCTAAAGCTTTTAAACATTTTCTCTTCAAGTAATAATTTATTCACTCTTCTAGAGCTTCAAAATTTATCTCTTCAAGTTATGATATAATCGCTCTTCTAGAGCTTTCAAAATCTATCTATTTATATAATAATATAATCGCTCTTCTAGAGCTTTCTATTAGATCGATATTATCATATATAATATTAACATAAAATAAATAATCAAATAAATCAATACAAAATAGATAAATCAATATATTCCTCATAAATACAAACAAACAAATAAATAGTAAAATAAATTTGTAACCATCAATATACGACATAAATTATAAGAAACATAAAACATTTTATTTATAGATAGAAAAACTAACGAGTAATTAATTTCAATTACTATCAGTTTGATATATAAAAGCGACATTCATATTTTACTCTTTATTTTTTTAATAAGGCTTGACAAGCCTCAACGAGGTGCTTTGGTATACAATAGGTACATGATTAATAGTCATTCATTCCACATCTATAATATTTATTTTTCAAAATACCGACTTTATTGATTTTTTTTCATAGTTATCCACTTTTGATGGTAAGATGTAATATTATGGTCGTTATGATTATAATGATAATTATTTCGACCATATCCATGGCTATGACCACATCTTCATCAATGTCTAAAATTATTATAAATTGTCACATTCATTTCAAGGAATGGAGTAGATCTAATTGGATGGGATTTATTCTTTTTCATTTTATTTAGCCACTAACAAGTATAAAATCGATTCAAAATATTTTTTAAACTCCTTTTCTCGATATGCTACTTGCGAGAGCATATCCAAGACATAAAAAGTAGAGAATATATTTTCAAAATCAAAAACTCATAATCAATAATTCTTATTCAAAATATCAAGAGTCACCGAATCAAGTTTATGAGGTTTGATATGATAAAAATTCTATAATACAATATATAATAATAATATTAGAAAAAAAATATAATAATAAAATTAAAGCTTTTGAAATAACATATATAGATCATTGGTCGATCATTTAAGTTTTTCAAATATATATTTCATGTATCAATAGATTTAAAGTACATGAATAAATTATATACATACCTTTTAATGATCTAAATAATTTAGATCTTTTGGTAGAGCACTTATGTAAAATAAATCCAATTGATGAAACAATTGATTAAATCTTTTGATAGATACATATTTCATGGTCTATTATCTTGATTGATTAGAGCTTCGTGTCGATAACGTGTTATAAAATAAATAGAAACAACAGGAGAATTGAAGAAAAGAATGATAAGAAAATGAAATCACTATAATGTGAATATAAGTGATAAGAACTTCAAAATTTCTTTTATTTTCTATGAAACTTGTACACCAATCAATGAATAATTAAGCCTACTTATAGGCTTCAAAATTAAGGAGAGAATTGAAAGGGATTATGAATAATCAATTGCTTCACCCTTTCAATTCATCGTATTGAATGATGAATTGGATCATATTAAGAATCATAAGTAGTAGAAATATGAAAAATGGACGAACATGATGATGGATATTCGTTATTTCATAACAAAGACAAGATAGTTTTGTTTTTTTTGTTTTTTTATCCTCAATGTAAAAACATGTGGCAACCAAATTAATATAATTAAATGAAAGGACAAATATCTCACCAGAACCTACGATAGAAGGACAAGAATCTATAATAAGTTTTGTACAGGGGCAAACTTTGTAGAAAAGCTAGACTAGAAGGACAAAACGTGCCACTAGCAAATATCACTTTACTCTCTCTTTCCGTAACAGAGTCTTAATTTGTAAGGGAAACATTATTAATTAAAGATGACTTGCCACAAATAACCTCCTCGGGAACTCGTAGAAGAAGAAAAAAGGAAGATAAACTAAACCCCCCTAAAACCCTAGAATCCCCCATTTCATTCTCTAAACCTTCTAGACATAGCCCTGCTCTCTTCCTTCAAACAAAACACAAGAAAATGTCTTTCACTGCAATTCTCCGCAAATCGGCTTCCATTGTAGCCCCACTAGCGAGTCGACTCGTTCGAGTTGGCCAGAGAGGTTACCACTTTGCCCTCTTCTCTTCCCTGAACCACCAAGTCAGTCTCCCTCACAAAAATCCATCTTCTGTTGCTCCATTTCTGTTCCGTTTTTGTTCTGCGGCTATTGTAACTCAGAGGCCCAGTTCGACTGAGTCGCTTGTTCGAGTTCTTGAATCGGAAATCAAGATTGCCCAGGAAACAGATGATCATGATCTTGTAAGGCTTTCTTTTTAATTTATGGGTTTTGTTCGCGTTTTCTTATCCTTTTAGTAAAGATATGTAATTTTTTTTTTCATTAGAGAAGTAAACTAGAAGGAATTTTAACTCTAAATATAGAGCTGATGTGAAAAAAAAATTGTATAAACTTCTTTTCATTTTCGAATTGTGCAATCGTTGTTTTGTTGAGAAAAAACAGCTTTTGAATGTTACAGTTGATTCTGGCTTGCGAAAATAGTAACATTGAACAAAATTCTGGATTCAGTGCAAATTTGCACAGACTATACTGTAATTTACTATAGACTGTTAGTTTTGATATTCTTGTTCTTGGCTGCCAACGCTTTCTACTATGCTCTAAGGGGCTCCTTCCAATATTTTTGGTCACAAAGAAATGCAATGGAAGAGAAGAAACTTAGGTTTGAGCTTTAACTTTTCACCTAATGAAAACTTGATTGTTTCACTAGAAATTGGAGCCTTGCGTGCAGGCTACCGAAGAAAGTGTTCTCGAGATATTGTATATTGAAATGGAGTGGTCCTATATTGTTTTTAAGTAACTATCTATCTAGGTTTTCAAGTTCTTTTACTTGGTTTTAGGGTGAGATATTCTTTGTGGTCAGGTTGGTACCAAAACGAGAACATAGCCAGTAGGTTTTTCGTGCATAGTTTTTTTATGAATAGTATTAAACTTTAAATCATAACAATTTGTTGTTTGTAGAGCTTGCAGTTCATAATTTACCACTACACTTGTATATTTCCTATTCAAGAAATTGAGAGAAAGAATCAGTTATGCCTGGGTAAATTGGAGTTTTAATTTCAGAATTCTTTCAGTCATGCCAAAAATTTAATTTTCTTCATCAGTGATGGATACATAGTTCTATTTTGTCAGGAAGTTAAACTAGTTTTTCTATTAACTACAAATATTGAGTAATAATGTAGTAGGTTTGTGTTATATTCTTTTTCCTTTACTTGGGCCTTTTGTAGGTAGAAGAGCTTCCAAAGGACTTCCCTTTCAAGATTGATGACAACGTTGGGCAACAAACTGTGATACTGACAAGAGAATATGAAGATGAACTCGTGAAAGTTGAAGTTCACATGCCCGATCTTGTTACTGGGGAGGATAATGATGTTCGTGATGACAATGATGATAAGGAACAGTCAATGCAATCTACCATCCCTTTAGTTGTCACAGTCTCTAAAAAGAGTGGAACTTGTCTAGAGTTTGACTGTGTTGCTTATGCAGATGAGATAGCAATTGACAGTATGTCCATTAAAGTTCCTGAAACTTCTGAAGATCAAATGGCCTATGATGGGCCTAACTTCCAGTAAGCTTGCTACCTCTTTTTCACGGGCAATGGATTGATGGTTTACATTATTCTGTTATGTAACAATCGTGTCGCGTTTTACAGTGATTTGGATGAAAATCTGAAGAAAGGTTTCCACAAGTATCTGGAGATCAGAGGAATAAAGGCCAGCACCACCAATTTCTTGCACCAGTACATGATCAACAAAGACAGTCGAGAATACGAGGGATGGTTGAACAACCTTAAGCAGTTCATCGAAGCATAATCCTTAAACTAAATGATCGATTAGATGAACAAACAAAGACGGCTGAGAATTGTTATGCTAGTGGGGAGTCTTTTAAGAAGCTTATTGAAAAAACCTTTTCATCTTATGGTGCATAATCACTACAAGAGATGTCCCTGGCAGCTATATATAAAGTCTTGTCCAAACTCGATTGTTTCTTTTAAGAAAAGAATCATTTCCCTTTGCCTCTTAATTCTAGAATGCAGAAAGACATAGGGCAGAATAACATCACTCATTTGCTTTCCTGTCCCTCAAACTACCACCACTTCAACTGCTCCACTGGTTGAAACAAAATCCAGTTCACTTGTCTGGAGTGCTGCCAATTTTAGGTGCAGTTACCATCGCTATTACAAGGGGGAGGGTGTCTCTTATGTTCTTGGAGTCAAAAGTAATTGGAATAAACCAACATGATATGATGTGCTCGTAAGAGGTTCAATTTGGAAGTACAGCCATCAGCTACTGCAAAATGAAAAATGCCAAATATGTTATGCAACTTGTCCTTGGTTTGGTTTGCTACCTGAAGAGATCTTTATCCTCTCTCACTTGCTTGTCCATTGTACCTTTACACTGCCGCTCTCTGATGCCTTCATGCATTCTTATGGATCTCTCCCAATGAGATGCCAAGTAATCGAATGGTATGGCCTTGACATAATTGTCTGGCCTACAAATGGGTTGCCATAAAGTTATTATGCTTCCAAGCTTCATTATTTCATTTTGAGTCCATTTGGATTGATCAGACGCAATGCTAGCAGAAGACTTCGAGGAGATTTTAAGCAATACCTTTTCATTTGTATCTCCTCTGTTACAAAGACCATTTTATTTCAATCACTACGCTTCAAGGAGATTTTAAGAAACACATTCTAGGCTGGTATATTCACTCTAAAACTGTGACGAGAGCTGTAGTGATTGAAATAAAATGGTCTTTATAACAAAGGTGATACAAATGAAAAATGAAAACATTTAAGTACTGCATGGGGTTCCTTCCTGGTGTAGCAACAGATCCACAAAGCATAAGGGCCATCTTTTTCTTATAATTCAATGGCATCTTTTGGGAGGGACCTCTTTCAAAGGCTGTTTCAAATTCATATGTGCCAGCACAGAAAGTTGAAAATTACTTTGTGCATCATCTTTCCATAATTCGTGAGGGTAATTGAAGACTACAGCAACAACTGAGCACTTTATGGATCAGTCATCATTCATACTTTGGAATGTCTAAAATGGTAAGAGCACAGAACAACCTCCTCTTCTATCGTTGTGCAAGCTTAATTTGGGTACATGATCCTCGATACAAAGGGTTCAAGTCCATCATTATATGTCACGATTGCGAGCAATGATTGCAGTTGAAACATTACGTGTCCAATTGCTAGACTCATTCCATAGAAACAAATTACAGGCAACAAAATCCATAATTTTTTCCTCATTTAAAAGAATTTCCCACCCCAACATTATGGGTTCCCCCTCCTTTCACTCTAAGTTCCTCTGTTGATTCAAGCAAAGACACTGCAGCACTAATTATATAATCTTTTAATCAATATTCATCATCTTTAATTTAATATAATTTTATTTCATAAAATGTCATATTTTTTGTCTAATTTTTTATTTTCTATTTTTTAAAAATAAAATAAAAATAAAAATCAAACAGGAGAAAAATGGACTAATTTATAATAAAATTAAAAATATTGGACTAAAAAATTAGTTTGTGAAAAATGAAGATAAATTTCTCAAAACTAGAGGTACTAATTTATAATATACTCATAAATGTTGAGATGGCATCTGTTCTGGGCCGAGCTTATGGAAAAGATGTATTTAGAATTATCTAGGTCTGAGGCCCATATCCAGATGCGGTTTGTGGATCACTTTTCCAGCTTGATATAGTGAGGTGTGATTTGTTTTCCAGCTTGATATAGTGAGGTGTGATTTGTTGGGTTTAATCCAAAAGGATAGCTAGACAGTCTCTACGTCTCAATGTCATCCTCGGCAAACATTAAAAACTTCTATTTACAAAAATGAAGAGGAAAATGAAAGGATAAGATGGTTTTTTTTTTCTCTCTTTTATCCTCAATGTAAAAACATGTGGCAACCAAATTAATATAATTAAATGAAAGGAAAAATATCTTACCACAACCTACGATAGAAGGATAAGAATCTACAATAAGTTTTGTACAGGGGCAAAATTCATATAAAAGCTAGACTAGAAGGACAAAATGTGCCACTTGCAAATATAACTTTACTGACTTTTTCCGTAACAGAGTCTTAATTGGTATGGGAAACATTATTACTGAAAGGTGACTTGCCACAGGTAATCCCCTCGAGCGCTCCAGCAAGAAGAAAAAAGGGGCCAAGGAATATAAACTAAACCTCTAAAAGGCTAAAACCCCTAAAACCCTAGAATCTCCGATTTCATTCTCACTTAGCCCTGCTCTCTTCCTGCAACCAAAACACAATAAAATGTCTTTCACTGCACTTCTCCGCAAATCGGCCTCCACTGTAGCCCCACTAGCGAGTCGACTCGGCCAGAGAGGTTACCACTCTGCCCTCTTCTCTTCCCTGAACCACCAAGTCAGTCTCCCTCACAAAAATCCATCTCCTGTTGTTCCATTTCTGCACCGTTTTTGTTCTACGGCTATTGAAACTCAGAGGCCCAATTCGACTGAGTCGCTTGTTCGAGTTCTTGAATCGGAAATCAAGATTGCCCAGGAAACAGATGATCATGATCGTGTAAGGCTGTCTTTTTACTTTACGGGTTTTATTCGTGTTTTCTTATCCTTTCAGTAAAGATATGTAATTTTTTTTTTCATTAGCGAAGTAAACTAGAAGGAATTTTAACTCTAAATTTAGGGCTGATGTGGAAAAAAATTATATGAACTCCTTTTCATTTTCGAATTGTGCAATCGTTGTTTTGTTGAGAAAAA
The DNA here is from genome assembly GCA_963924115.1 of Dovyalis caffra. Taxonomy (NCBI): domain Eukaryota; kingdom Viridiplantae; phylum Streptophyta; class Magnoliopsida; order Malpighiales; family Salicaceae; genus Dovyalis; species Dovyalis caffra. The sequence goes on from CAWUPB010000850.1 coordinate 5,015,386, forward strand.
CAGCTTTTGAATGTTACTGTTGATTCTGGCTTGCAAAAATACTAACATTGAACAAAAATCTGGATTCAGTGCAGAGATGCACAGATTATACTGTAATTTACTATAGCCTGTTAGTTTTGATTTCCTTGTTCTTGGCTACCAACGCTTTCTACTATGCTCTAAGGGCGCCTTCCAATCTGTTTGGTCACAAAGAAATGTCATGGAAGAGAAGAAACTTAGGTTTGAGCTTTAACGTTTCATCAAATGAAAACTTGATTGTTTCGCTAGAAACTGGAGCCTTGCGTGCAGGCTATCGAAGAAAGTGTTATCGAGATATTGTATATTGAAATGGAGTGGTCCTATATTGTTTTTAAGTAACTATCTATCTAGGTTTTCAAGTTCTTTTACTTGGTTTTAAGGTGAGATATACTTTGTGGTCAGGTTGGTACCAAAACGAGAACATAGCCAGTAGGTTTTTCGTGCATAGTTTTTTTATGAAGAGTATTAAACTTTAAACCATAACAATTTGTTGTTTGTAGAGCTTGCAGGTCATAATTTACCACTACACTTGTATACTTCCTATTCAAGAAATTGAGAGAAAGAATCAGTTATGCCTGGGTAAATTGGAGTTTTAATTTCAGAATTCTTTCAGTCATGCCGAAAATTTAATTTTCTTCATCAGTGATGGATAGATAGTTCTATAATGCCAGGAAGCCTTTTTTAAACTAGTTTTTCTATTAACTACAAACAGTAAGTAATAATGTAGCAGGTTTGTGTTATATTCTTTTTCCTTTACTTGGGCCTTTTGTAGGTAGAAGAGCTTCCAAAGGACTTCCCTTTCAAGTTTGATGACAACGTTGGGCAACAAACCGTGATACTGACAAGAGAATATGAAGGTGAACTCGTGAAAGTTGAAGTTCACATGCCTGATCTTGTTACTGGGGAGGATAATGATATTCGTGATGACAATGATGATAAGGAACGGTCAATGAAATCTACCATCCCTTTAGTTGTCACAGTCTCTAAAAAGAGTGGAACTTGTCTAGTGTTTGACTGTGTAGCTTATGATGATGAGATATTAATTGACAGTATGTCAATTAAAGTTCCTGAAACTTCTGAAGATCAAATGGCCTATGGCGGGCCTAACTTCCAGTAAGCTTCCTACGTCTTTTTCACGGGCAATGGATTGATGGTTTACATTATTCTGTTATGTAACAATGGTGTCTCGTTTTTACAGTGATTTGGATGAAAATCTGAAGAAGGGTTTACACAAGTATCTGGAGATCAGAGGAATAAAGCCCAGCACCACCGATTTCTTGCTCGAGTACATGATCAACAAAGACAGTCGAGAATACCTGGGATGGTTGAACAACCTTAAGCAGTTCATCGAAGCATAATCCTTAAACTAAATGGTCAATTAGATTAACAAACAAAGACGGCTGAGAATTGTTATGCTAGTGGAAGAGTCTTTTAAGAAGCGTATTGAAAAAACCTTTTCGTCCTAAAATTTCAGTATAGAGATCATGTCAAATAGCTATTAGGCTCACCGCCTTGTCAGCATCTTATATTATGGTATATCTTTCAGGTGCACAGCTCTGTCAGAAAGATGATTTAAAACGCGTATTAGCACGCTAATTTGCAAGTGTGACACGGGTACTACTTCATTACATATTGTTGTCAGCGGGGCTGATCAGATGCCAGCAATATGAAATTGATAATCAATTGATTTTCCTTTTTTTATAACTGGAAGTAAATTTCTGTCAAGTTAAATGTTATCTTGATCACTTTAGATGATTTAGAACAACAATGTCGAGGATAACTTGGTCAATTTAGTTTCGAAACAAAAATGCGGTAGTAAAAACAATTGCAATCATAAATCACGATTTATTACGTTATGAAAGGATTGATAGATTGATTGCTAATAAATTTATTTTAATTTATTCAGTATAATAATATGTTTAATATTATGCAAAGTTGAATTTATTAGAAATAATAATAACAACAACAACATTTTTAATAGTTTCATACAAAAAAATAATAAAATAAATAAAATAACAACTGTTATTAATAAATAATAAGAATCATTAAATAATAACAAATATCTTATAGTTTCATTACTTTGTAAAAAATATCATTATACTTTTTATTACACAGCATATAAGGATAATAGACATGTTCAGATTTATTAAATAACCGTTTTTTTTTATTTTATTACAGCCCTAATTAGAACTATGCTCTTATCATAGTTTTAAATCGCAAACACAAATAATAACACAATTGAAAAAACAATTATAATTACGACTTAATGACAGTATTAAAATAATGGTTGCAACAACCAATATCATAAAAACATTAACAGTTGATAAATTTATTCTACTAAAATATTTTTACTAATTAAAAATATTAATAACATCTCATGAATAGATTATAAAATACAGAGATTAAAATTTTATTTATTTATTTACTTATTTTAATACAACAACATTACATGATGGTAACCCCGTCAACCATATAAAACGGCAACATATTCTATATAAAACCAGAGATCAATAACAAAAGCAACCATTGTATAAAGCTCATTACATTAAATAACATCTGATGTTTGAATCTATGGACCCCATTGTCATGGCAAGAAAGATAACAAGATAATGGAATTGAGAAGCAAATTTCATAAACCTAGGCGGTTTAAGAAAATCGACGAAACGTCACACATAACGGACTTATTTGAAACTATGATCCCTTGGTCACAGTAAGAACAAGATAATGGAATTGAGATGTAAATTTCATATACCTTGGGACAAAGAAAATTGAAAAAGGGGAATCAGAGAACATGTTAGAAATTAAACTGAGAAACAGATTTGCGAGGTTAAGACTTATTTCATGAGAATGAAAAAAATGCGACTTTGGCGAGAGCTAGAATGAATTGAATTCAGCAATTGTAACAAGTAGCAAACCCTCGTTTGATATGGACCAAGGATTCCTTGAACGAGTAATGCTTTTCATCTTCTGCCCATGTACCAAAAGGCAAAGCAGCAAAAATTCAACCAGCATCAAAAAACCACCACTAAGTAAATCATTTCAGGGCACCATGATATGAAAGGATCCATAGATGCGATTGGTAATGTTTTATAACGTAGGAAAAAATGAGACGGATTCTGAGCTAGTTTAAGCATACATAATACTGCTACAAGATTATAAAAAGTATAAGCGGTACAAAAGGCATCATTAATGTTGATGCCCAACAGGAATTGATAATGGTCATCAGGCCAAGAAAAAAATTGAGGCGTATCAGACAACTACCTAACGTACAGACTGGGCTGAATAATTACGAAAAATAAGCAACTCAAATGCAAAAGGCGTGCTGTCCTCTATCACCATCATCTTCAAGGAGAAAGCTACCTTACTTATTGACTGATTACATAGTTACATCCTTATGGGTGTACACAATCCCTTTATCACCATTCACCACTTGCCCACTACCTCTAAGAATCCTGCAAGAGGCCAATAAGAAGGTCAATATTTAAACAGAAAATTTTGATACTTGCCACCACCTTTTTATTCACAAGGGTAAACAAGAACCTGATAAAATAGTTGCTTCCTAGGAGTGCTAGTCCTGTCTATTTTTCTAGCTACTACCTCTGGCTAAAAAGAGATCAGAGAGAATGCCAGGCTGATAAATCATGGCTATCTGTTTTTCTAATTAATAACTCTAGCTAAAAAATTATCAGAGAGGATGCCAGGCTGATAATCATGGCTACCAAATACTGGCACCTATTCTAAACAACATTATGATGCTCGTCTAAATGGCAAACAACACCTATATTATCCAGAAAAACCCAAGATATGATCCTTGAAGGGTGCTAAACTTTTTCACATCAAACTACACATACAAAGATCATAAGCAGATTCTTACCATCTAGTTGTTAACAATCCTTCAACCCCTACAGGGCCTCTAGCATGAATCCTGCTTGTGCTTATTCCGACCTATTCAGCCAATAAGAATCAACTATGAGAAGCATGAATACCTCAAATGATGCTCAAAATAATTGTGCGATAACATTTTACCTCTGCACCTAGTCCAAATCGAGCTCCATCACAGAATCTTGTGCTTGCATTGTGAAAAACAGCAGCACTGCAATTGTACACAACAGGAAACATCACTTAGCTGGCTGCTGTTATTAATGGGCTTGCATATAGGTGAGAGAAGATTGAATCATCTAGAAAAAACTAGGGTGAAAGTATAAAGCTGAATGTTGGAGTTCAGAAGATTATAAACGCACCAAGCAAGGCTAAGAAACAGTAGAGAAAATATAATCCGTCAAAAATTCTTGCCTGTCAACTTGACTTAGAAAGACTTCAGCAACACCTCGGTCTTCAGCTATGATACATTCAGTATGTGCACTGTCACAAGAACAAAAATACACACTAAATACAGGAACTATACATGTTTATGCACAATAGGAAATGACCATCATTATGATTGGGACAAAAGCATCGACATGCCTTCCATGTTCATGTATATGATCAACGGCAGCATGCACGTCATCAACAATTTCAACAGTGCAAGCCATAGAATTGTACTCGTGATGAAAAGAATAGGCCTCTGGAAGTTTCAGCTCCTTGCATGCCCGTGGTCCACCAAATAAAGTAACACCTGGAGAAGAATCACAGATCCTCAGATCCTTTGATTAGTATGTTATGCCAAGTATTCATTCTCAATGGATAAAGGATGTCCTAAGTTGCATCCAAGTGTCCGAAACTAAACGCATTCTTCAGGATCATAGTAAAATGGACAGATTCTAAAAAGTTAAAACAATATTAAGAGGGAATATAGCTTAAAATCAGCTAATGTAGTACCCTCATTTAAGGAAACATTTTAAAGCCTTGATTATGCCATCATATCAAGAAAACTGAAATGAAAATAAAACTTCAAATACACAATAAAAACTGCTAAAATATTTTTGATCTAAAAGCTTTGAACATAAAGTAACACCACTACCAAAATGTGCAAACTATGTGCAACTGCTTTATCCGACCAGGTAGAATTTCAAAATAACCAACTCTTAACAATTCAACTACCTCCCATGAATTTTTGCAATAAGTCATCAATTACCCATAGTAAAACAGTAGGTTATCACATAACTCACAATAAAACTCAAACATATCCATGACACGTAACTGATATCATGGAATTCCTACCTTCAGTGCGAAGATCAACAATAAGCTCAGTAAACCCACCAGTCTGCACCAAATCCTTGTGCACAAGGAGTGTTTCCTAGATATACAAAAAGAAAAACACCAAAAAACTTGCCAAGTCATTAAAGACCAAAGTAGATGCGCAAATATTTACCCAGGCTCAAAATACATACCTATATTATACATGTAATGTACATAGCATTCAAAGAAGATGTCAGAAATAAAGTCGCAATGGAAACTAATATCAAATGAGAAAAGTTTAGATGGATGCACACGTACCATTGCATTGCAAGCTGCTGGATAATCTGTTTTTGCATCCAAGACAACTCGCTTTGCCATTTCCATATCAGCAGATTTATCGACAAAGACATGACAAATTCCATCTGAGTAGCAAAAGGAACAGCTTTACTAAGAAATCTAGAAATATTATGACAATAGAGTAAGCACCGTATTGGATGTGATCCAAATATCCATCTCACCAGCATGACCAAGAACAGGAATTTTAGTGGATGACTTGATTTGATAAACAAGTTTATTGCTGCCTCTTGGGATCACAAGATCGATAACATCATCAAGCTGGTGCAAGAAAATGCTGAGTTCTAATTTTTGTTTATGAGACTTCTTAAACTCTACATTTTTTATCTAGGAAGACATCTTTTAAGAAGATCTACCCACCTTAAGCAGATCAGGAATTTCATCTCTTGAAGCCACCAGCCCAATAAGTCTTCCACCAACGGTGTCTGGGATGGCTGTTGTGATTACCTAGATGATTAACAAGGGATGAGGAAACTTCAGACATAATCCGATTGATATTCTGAAATTTAAATTACCATTACAATTCAGTATTCTCCATAAATATATGTATTTAACAAACCACACCTTGTGCAAAATTGCATTCGACCTCCTTGCTTCCTTTCCTCCTTTCAAGAGGAGTGCATTCCCACTTCTGATTGCCAATGAAGCTATCTACTCAACCCATGTAAAAAGGATTACAGAAAGGAATAAAACAAGAAAATACTAAAATACAAATCTTGGATACCTGCACTAGCGCATCTGGTCGAGACTCAAAAACAACCAGGAGAACGCCTAAAGGAGATGAGGTTTTCTCTAAGAGCAGTCCGTCTGATAGCTGGATACATTAAAGTCATTAGAAACACCATAAATCATTGTATTCCAGATAATTTTTGTAAATGCAACATTAAATACATTTTTACTTAAAAAAGTATACTTAAAATACTTTAATTCATGATTGTGAATTTCACATCTCCTTAGTTCATATTAAATAGTTGAGCTGGTCTCATTTATAGTTGTCTGAATTGCATATTAATATCTACAGTAAAAACAACAAATTATTTTTTCATAGCAGAAAGGATAAAACATGTCTAGAACACACTTTCCTTACCTCAGTTCTCTTCAAAACATGACCAATTGGGTCTTCCATGTTTGCAAGCACACGAATAGAGTTTGCAAGACTCGCAATCTGTCAAGATCAATATATTTTATTCAGACACAAAAAATAGAAAAAGGAGACCATTTGATAAAACAAGGACATAAAACCAACCACACCATTATGCTAAATGGCAAATAACATCATTATGCTAAATGGAAAATAAAACTGGAAAGAACCAAGTATGTAGTAAGTGGTAACAAGGAAATAATAAATGGATAAACAATCCAGAAGTGTCTTGCCTTCCCAGGCTTAAGAGCCAGACGAGATATCAGGGGTTTCTCCAATCCAGCCTCTTCAGCAACAGCAACATCAGCTTCATTTTCAATGATGATCAGCTTTTCATTGGCTTCTAGTGCATCAGCTACATCCAGCAAAATCTTTTTCCGATCTTGTGAAGACAAAGCCTGTGGAACAAGTTTCTATCGAGTTATTAAGCTGCTAAAACAGAAGGCATACCTGGGGGCTATTAAAAACATAGGCAAAGTGACCTACAATTTGTAAATAAAAAACATATATAATAGCATAAGCATTTTAAACAGTTGCAACTGAATATCCATGTCATCTTACCTGGAGCCTTCTGGAACTTTCCCTTGCTGCAACTGCCATCTCACGTCCACTGACTTCTTTAATGGGGACCCACAAATGCGCATCTTGATGAAATAAGGTGCCAACACGCTCTCCTTGAAGGACTTTGATTATGTTTTCAGGAGCATATCCACTACAAAAGAGAATAAGAAATCATTTCACACCCGGGGGGGGACTAGTTCAAACCAGAACCAAATTTGTAGGAAGCTCAAACTTTGGATTCAAAAAGAAAATTATACCAACTCCACATGTAAAACATTACTTGTCATTCATTTTTCAAGGAAAGAAGCTCTTGTAAAATGGACTTTTATGCAGAAAAATTGTCGGATGCTTGCAGCAGGACATATTTGAAATTGCCATAACATGACAGATACTTCTAATCAGTAATTATTGTCTAGGGGGACCATTTCTTTTATGTATAACATCAGTCATGATCTATGAGAATGTAGCATTGAATTGAAAGATTACCTGGTTATAACAACAGGGATGCCAGCATAAGCTGCATTTACAGCAGCTTTTACTTTGGCTGTCATGCCCCCTCGACCCAACCTAGACTTGTCTCCAAAAGTAATTTCACTCTGATGTATTTCCTTAATGTATGTATGGATCAGCTTCGAACGCGGATCACTTGGAGGACCACTATAAAGACCCTCTACGTCACTCAACAGAACAAGAAGATCAGCTTGTAGCTCCAGAGCCAGCAGAGCTGCTAAACTATCATTATCCCAAAATATTCCTGAAGAATCCTGCAGTGATTGCTAGAGGTCAGAACTGTAAAATAAGGGGATACCAATTCAATCTCACTTACCTCATAAGGAGCTTTCCTAGTACTGACTGCATCATTCTCATTAAATATAGGAATAACCCTCAGATCTAAGAGGGATTCGACTGTCTCATTTAGTTGGTTTCTAAAATCTTTATTCCTGAAATCACTGTCTGTCACAAGAAGCTGTGCTGATGTTACATCCAGCTGAACCAAACAAAAAGTACCAACATTATCTTTCAAAACAAACCCAGAAGACAAATGGGGAAAACAAATGCATATTTAAAAGGGTTATGATACACACACACACACACACACACACACAAGTATCCTTGAAAAAGATAAAGACATCTATAGATGGTCAGGAAGTCAAGAAACAGATCAAAATTTAATCCAGGTGCAGTAAAAATAAACACAGCTATTTTCTCAAGTACCTGACTAAACAACGTATCATATAAAGCCATAAGACTGTTTTGTCCAACAGCTGCACAACCCTTGCCATCAAGATCGACTTGTGGTTTTTGGAGATCAGCAAAGCTGTAGTACACATGAAACGTCAAGATAGATTTATACATTTGCCAGTTCAACTAGCTTTAATCAACAACAACAAGGACCTAAACATCTACAATTTGGAGTTGAGGGGGTTGATTTGTTTAAAATTTTAGTAACAAAGTAAAAAGCAATGCTAGAAACTTGGAGGATCAAACGTGTATTTATCCCTTCTCACATGCAATTCGCCAATACCTTCCCTTCCCTTCCCTTTCTTAAATTAATTAACTCTCTCGTAATCATAATCACCCAACATAAAATGATTAATCTGATACAAATCACAAAAAAAAGAAGCTAAATTGGCAGCCATTACATAACTAAGTCCAAAAGAACATCATCTGCAATTATCAACTAACTAAATGCATAAACAGGTTTCACACAGGATCACTAGCATCGATTCAAGCCATGACTAAAACCTATTGTTTCCCACGTTCAAAATAGAAAAAATGGACAAAGCACTTAACCTGCTGTTGACTAATCTTCGATATTTAAGCCTTTGGCGACCAAGACCAACAGCACCAGATGTCACCAAAATAACTTCGTATCCGAGAGAGTTCAGATCTTTAATCTGAATGCAAAACACACTGTTTTAATCCTTCAGATATTAAGCATAAAAAAAATACTAAGTATGATTAGGCAAAATAACCAATCGTTACCTGCTCGCAAAGCGCCCCTAATTTCCCAAGGGCTAATCTCCCATCAGCTCGAGTCACGACAGCAGTGCCGACCTTCATTAACCAAATCTCAAAATCAGCAAATAACTTGAACCACAATCACTAATCATATCAAACAAAGTCGTAATTTGGGTTTTCCATTTAAATCTGTTCGGTTAAAATTTTTCGTTTCTTAAATAAAAAAATGATATAATATAATGGAAAAAAAAAAACACAGATGAATTGAGCATTAAATTTTCAGCATCTAAAGTTAAAACAAAATGCTGCATGGCATCTAATCAAATAAATAAAATCAAAGTGAGCATCATGTCTTAAACCAAAAACAAATCTACTTGATGACCATACGAATTAGGTTTAATTAACACGTTAGCAAAGTTGATATGGGGATTAAAGCAATAAGAAAAGGTAAGGGAAAAGACCTTGATAATGAGACGCTTGACGTCTTTGAAAAAACCACGAGAACGATCTGCGTCGTTCATTTTGATAGAAAACTCGAACACAGAGCGAGTCAACTCAGTAGGAGATGTTTATGAGGCGACTCGAGAGGGAGAGAGGGAAAGGCGTGAAGAATTGATAGGTGCTTCAGTGGTGGTAATTTATCGAAAGTCGAGAGAGAGAGAGAAAGAGAGAGATGAGATTTAAGTATATAGAAACAGTAGAGTCACATAAAAAGACAAAACCTAGGAGTCGTGTTGGCGTTGTTTCTTTCGGCTCTTATAAGTAGGCCAGAGAGAAGCCGCCACGTTCAAGTATTGCAGGGTTGGTGGAGTAGCATTTGATGGTTATCTTGGCCTTTTGCCTCTCTCCCTGCCAGGCCCCTTTTTTTCCCATCTTTACTCCACAATACTTTTTATTTGGGCGGCTTGGATGCTTTGTTGCGCAGTGAGACAGCGATCCGTACCATGGGGGCGGGCTGGCCCTTTTCTTTTTGTTGTATTCTGAATTCATCCTTTCGTTTCTTCCCAACTCACGGTTCGTATTCATGGTGTGTGTGTCTATATATATATCTATCTATTAAAGAAAAATTGTTGGAATTAATTCTTTTGAATTTTTAGAAACTCCATACTTCATTAAATATCTTGTTTTTTTTCCAAAAAAAGGAGATTAGTCTTAAACTTAATTAATATAGTACATGTTTAAGATTATGGAAAATAATATGAGTATTTTAGGAAGTGATTTGGTATTTGTTATAGAAAAAAATTTAATTATAGAATGTGAATCTTATCACATGTAATAATATAATAATAATTATAGAAAGTATTAACTAATAAATCACCAATTATAGGCTATTGTGTCGTTTAATTAAACAGTATTAATAAAAAAATTAAATATATCCATCGTTATTTAAAATTATATTATTTGAGTGTCGATTATTAAAAAAAAAAAGATTCCTGAGAATATTAAAATCATTCATGAATTAAAAATTGTGTTGTAAGAACGCGTAAATTTGTGTTAAAAATGTAGATACAAACACCGAAATTGTGGTTATCTCTACGGCCGAAAACGATACGACAAAATGACACATAAGTTAATGTTCCTTCAATGGCTGGTGGCTTTCTTTTTCAATACTGGCTCTTGCTTTTCCACGACACCAGTATCTGTGGAAAGATTTGATAGGACTTTCAAACAATCATGGAACGTGATTCATGATCGAGGAATTACAACAATCATGGGGCAGTGCCTGCCCAGTTCTCACCGACTGTAAATTTTGAAATAATCTAAGAATAAATATTGTATGCTTATAATAATGATTCTATGAATTCTCTTTTAAAATAAGATAAACATAAAAAATAAATAATATATATCCAGATGTATTAAAAGTAATAAAAATATTTTTTCTTTAGTTTATTTTTTTCTCTTATGTTTTTTTTTCTTTTTCATAAAGTAGATATTGATAATTATTCGATGATTAGATCAATGGTTTTTTACTCATAGATAATTGTGGTATGGAATTTCCATGCCCTGTCTTTTCAATACATAATTAATGCAATCCAAATCGAAAGCATAATAAACTCATTTGCAAATTCTACAGTGGCCTCCCTCGTTTAAATGCCATTGTTAGGAACATGACATGATTAAAACATGGCGTTGTTGTGCTTAGTATGGCGTTCTACTCATTAAAATCGTACGACTATGTTAGTTAATTGAATGATCAGGATGAGGCGTTGGTTATGCGAATAAAAAGTTGTCCACCTGTGGAAGAAATGTTGGTTGTTTATTTAAATTATTAGATAAAAATATTTTTTATAGAAAAAAAAACAAATGAAAACATGTTGGTTAAAAATAAATAACAAAAAAATCAATATACTAATAGTGGTTGAAATTAATTTAAAAAAATCGATCCATACTAGCTTAAATTTATCAACATTAAATTGTTTTTTCAATACTAACTAAAGGTGTGCTTGTTTTGCATAAAATGTTTTTCAAGAAAATAACAGTTTCTTGTAAAGTGAAAATTTGTTTGTTTTTCGTGTTTGATATGTTAAAAAACAATTTTCTATAAAAAATAAAACAGTTAAAGTATTTTTCTTTTCATTGGTAGCTATGAGGTGATTATAGTGAAGCGAAAAAAAACGCTCATGTTTGTGGTAGTGAAGATAATATTAGAGGTAGAGCAGTAGAGTGGCAGTGGTAATGAAGATATTCGTTGTTGTGGTTATGGTTGGAGTAGTTATACTCTTAGCTAGATTATGTAAGAATTTGAAACAAATATGCAACAAAATACAATCAACTATTTAGGTCTTTTTTTTTCAACAAAAAAAAGTGTGTGACAAAATAAATAGATAATATGAATATTTATAATAAAGTAGAATATTGCAGAATAAAATTTTAAAAACTACGTCCCATGCTAAGATATGCATATTTAAATATGTTATTTTTATCAAAACAAACAAAAACAATAATGAAACGGACCCCGCTGGAACCTTGGATCTCTTTGAGAAAATGGACACGTATTAAATAATAATAATTCATTTGCGACATCCTGGTATCGCTTGATAGAGAGAGAAAATGAAAGGGGTTGGATTGTGCAAACGAGATGGTAAGAGACGGGACTAAATTGTGTCTTGGTAATGTAGATAAGGTAGAAAATTTTGTTCACTTCTCTGTTTGGTAGTAGTCTGATGAGATGGAACAAAACGTACAACATGTATGATTTATGCTTACAATGTCTTTTGTTGTAAATGTTACCCTTTACGTGTTTAAACATTTTTTTGATCGTATTTTAAAATTTTTAAAATATATATATATATATTCTCCACTCAATAAAAAGTTTAATTTCAAGTAAAAATATATACATAAATTTATGAATTGCCTTTATATCTAAAATTTGAAATACTGGACAAAAATATTTCTCAGTTTCATTATATCATGAATAATTATAGTTTTTAATAGTAATTTTCTTTTAAAAAATCACAATAGTCAAAAGTATAAAATTTGTCATACAGTGGCTTGTATACACGTACAGTCACATAAAAACACAGTCCGTTAGAAATTACAAAAAATTATAGCATTTTTTTTACACGTAAGAGAGTAATAAAAATAAAATGGATAAATTCAAAATTAAAAACTATTTTTAAAAAATAAAAAATTAAATGAAAGAAGAAAAGAAGAAGACTTAGAGGCCCAAGGTCCCGGCCCAATCATGAAATGAAGGCTTGGACAAAGAATGATGCTTGGTTCAAGTTTTCTTCTTTCTCGAGCCAGTTGAATTCCGACCAGTTTACCGGATTACTAAATTGACGGCAACATAGCAAATAACCTTTTTCTTTTTCTTTTTACCAAAAAATACTAATAAACACTCTCTTAAATCTATCTATACTCAAGTATAACCTCAAAAATTATTTTTAAACAATCCATCAACATGAAAATCTATTTGAAGGTTTTTAAATTCAAAAGTTCAAATCTTCATCACACTCAATTTTAGAGATTAAATAGTTTAATTTTGATGTCAATAAATTTCTGACGGTAATAGCTTTTGTTTTATTGCAGTTTTGTTCGTTTTTTGTTGCTAAAAAAATTATCTCTCCTTTTTATTTTATTTTATTTTTCGTAATTTTAAAATTCTAGAGATTCACAATTTTTTTTCCCTAATATGATAAGTCCAAACAAAAGAAGCAAGCTGCCTATTTTTATTTTTATTTTATTTCTGATGGTTGAGATTCGTTTGTATAATATGACCATGTATACCTTTTGTCATGTGAAAAACAACATCTAAAATGACACCGTCCTCGTAATACAATGACATTACAGTAGATGCCAAACTCATTTAAACAACACCAGTGCAATCAAGATATTTGAATTTTCATGTTGTGCTTTCTTTTGTCTTGTTTTCTTTTGGTTTTTTTTTTTTTGGTTTTTTTTTTTTTGAGATTTTGTTCTTCATTATTTAATTAATGCAATTAAAATTTAGAGTATTGTTAAATCCACTATCAAATTTTTTATACTCACCATTTATTTTTTGTTAAAATTACCCGTATATCTTCCTATCAATGTTTATTATTATATTATAATTAAATATATTTTATTCCCTCTATTTCAAAAAAAAAATTATACTCTTTTCTATTGACATCTGTTCCAAAAAACTTGTTTGGTCAAATTTTTTAATGCAATACTTTTTTAAAATATTCCTATTTTTATAGTGCATGGTTAAAATAGATAGATTTTGTTCTTAAATAGAAAAATATATTTTAGAAAAATATTGTTAAAAAATATTAATATGTTATTATAATTAATAGATTTATCACATAGTGTGAACGATCAGAGGAAACTATCACTTTAAAATTGAGGAAGTATATCAAATATCTAAAATGCTCTTCAATATTTTTGCTTTCATGCACATTTAAGTTTTGGATATTTAAGATATTTAATTCTCCATTTGTCTGAAAGAGATTGTCCTCTTTGTATTTATAATTGGTTAAAGTTTTTAATACTATACTTATCTAAAATTGAACTATTTTGTAATGCACATTAAATTGGATAAATTTTCTCTTTAAATAAAAAATATTCTAGAAAAATATTGTTAAAAAAAATTATGATACGACATTATAATTAATAAAATTTGTAAACCATGTGAAAAGTTAAAAATTACTCACTTTAGAACAAAAGAAGTATAAAATATATTTAATTATGATATAATAACAAATATTAACAAAGAGAGTGTATTAGAAAATTTTTTTTTTTTTGAAAAAGCGATGGGAATAAAAATTTGATGGTAAATTTAACACTACCTTAAGAATAAAAGGTACAGTAAACTCATTCAATCATCACCAATGGAACAAGTAAATTATAAATCAGTCCCTATATTTTTTAGAAATGAGTTAATTATTTTCTTTTTTGAACATATTAATTATTTAATCCTTACGATCACGAATAAAATTTGATATTATTCTATTATAAAAAATATATATATATTTTTTATCAATCTTTCTATAATATCTATTTAATTTTTTAATTTATCTACTTTAAGAAAAAAAATAAAAAATTAGAAAAGAGGACAAAAAAACTAAATAATTAGTTTTCGAGACAGAAAGGACTGATTAATTATTGTTTCAAAACCAGAGGGACTAATTTATAATTTGCTCTCAAGGCAACCAGAAAGACACAAAAGAAAATTGATTTGGTTTGCATGACTGTAGAATAGTTTCGCATAGGTCTATCAAGAGAGTAGCCTAGGCCCTAGGGAATGGATCAGGTTCCGACAACGAATCCAAGCAGGCACATGCAATGGTAAGCGTTAATTACCATAAAACCTCTTCGGAACTTCCGAAAATAAACATTTAAGCCACCATTCGTCTCCATAGTAATTAACATTCAGAAGGGGAAAAGGAAAAAATTATTCTACTCTAGTATAAGTAATATTTTTTTTTACCCACGTTATGTTATGACTTGAATAAGTTATATAAAATTATTTAAAAAATATATGAAATCAAAAATTAAAAACTTATTTATAATTTTTTAATAAAAAATTTTGTATTTAATTATTTATTATTTGTATTTTTTATAATTTTTTTAGAAAAATGATTTATCCTTATTAATCCATTGATTATTAACTAATAAATAAATAATTTTTTAAAAAAAGCTTTTATATTTCATAAGATTGTATCAAAATATATATATATCAATTATTAAAAGCTTACATAGAATTAAACAAATAATTTTTTTTATTTAATGCCGACGAGAATGTCAATTTTTGAAAAAATATGAATTTAATTTTTATATATTTATTTAGTAAAGAATAAATAATATTAAAATAAAAAACTATATTAATTTGAATCATTGAGTGATTAAGCCGAAAAATTATTTTAATTATTTAATTAAAATAATAAATAAATAGTAAATACTTAGTGTAGAAAAATAATATTATTATAATATGATTATATTATTAATAACATATGACTATATTAAAAAAATAAAAAATTAAAGTAGTAAATTTTAAATAATAAAAATAATTAAAAGAAAACATTAAAACAAAATAAAATCAAATCACAATATAATTAAAGTTTGAAATTTTAATAACAATTATTAAAAGCTTACATAGAATTGAACAAATAATTTTTTATTTATTTAATGTTGATGAGAATATTGGTTTTTGAAAAAATGTGAATTTAATTTTTATATATTTATTCACAAAAGAATAAATAATATTAAAATAAAAAACTATATTAATTTTAATCATTGAATGGTTAAGCCAAAACATTATTTTAATTATTTAATTCAAAAACAAATAAATAAATAATAAATGCTTAATGTAGAAAAATAATATTATTATAATATGATCATAATATTAATAAAATATGATTATATTATAAATATGACAAATTAAAGTAGTAAATTTTAAATAATTAAAATAATTAAAAACAAACATTAAAATAAAATAGGATAAAATCACAATACAATTAAAGTTTGAAATTGAAAAAAAATATATAAAAAAATTGAGGACCAAAGTGCTAAAAAAAGCATGAATAGTGAAAGAAATTGTAATTTATGAATATGTGAATAGTATTTTAAATAATAAAAATGAATAGTAAAATTTTGTTTTCCTTTAGTTTTTTAGTAACAGTAATTTCTAAGCAAAGGATCTGAATGTTGAAAGTAAATTCCGTAAAACTTTTACACGGGGGGAAAACATGCAAACATTGGTGAAAAGAAACAGAAATAGATGCTGGATCAAGATACAATAGAAAGCAGATGACGCTGGAGATCACACTGAATGACCAGAAAAAAGTACACATCAATTTCAATATAAATCTATTATCCTACAATATTAATCAATAAGAAAACGAGCAAAATTAAAGATTAAGATCCGACATGTCTCCATTATCAACATATCATGCACCAAATGACTCAATTTGATCTTCCTCGTGTTCAGCTTGAATCTCAGATTCCAAGGAGACCAGATATAGTCTACCTTGTTCATTTAAGAGGTTATGCTGGCCAAAACAATTGGTCATATTAGTATGAGATAATTAAAACATTACTCCAGATCAGTGTATATTTACACGGTCAGATCATATGAGGAAAAACTCGAGCTGAAGGAGAAGTTTTTGAAAAATAAGGAAAAACTTGCAACGATAATGTTTCCCTGTCTACTTGCTCCAGTATGCTAAAAGCTGCAAACCAAAACCACATCCATGCCATCCCAACCACTCCATAGCAATATAACTATAATCACCACACTATTAGTCAAAGACACACCCTGGAATTCTTTACTACAGTGCACCCTGACAGATGCAACCGAACTAAGTAGTTACATTCCACACAAATTCTCTCAGGTTAACATTTTGGACTGCCAGATTCATGCAGTAAGAGGCTTAGTGGAAGAACCAGACCTTAAAGAAGATTGCTAGAGCCAGTTGCAAGAAGAATGCTGCAACCACCATAATTGCAAGATCATTCCCCCCAACAAAGGTCTTGAGGTTCGCGGCAACAAACATACCCGAATCAACACCAGCAGCAAGTATAATGATCCACCGAAGAACCTCAATTGGGATAACCAACAAAAACTGAAAATATTCCACAGGGCATGCATGAGTCTTTTACGTCTCTGGTTAACACAAAGATACCAACAAAATATAGAAACCCACAGTTGAGCTGGCAATGCTTACCGAGCTTGGAACAAAGACGAAAAGAGAATATCCCCACATGCACCAGAACTGTATCAGCTTAGGATTTGATTCCAGATATCGAAGCAAGAAATAAAATGCCAATGGCACCACGATAGCATAGCCGTAGACTGAAAACACTGCCACATTCACATATCCAACGTCAAAGCTCCAAGAAGCTTTGTGATCAGTATGTTTCTGTATGAGGTAGGTGGCAAGGTTTCCAAGAGACGCAAGCACAAATATCAGTGTAGTTGAGACCCAGACAAGTCCGTATCTAGCATATTACAAAATTAACAATCAGACACTTAGGTGAATCATGTCGTTCTTAAGATTGAATCTTTCTATCTCAAAATAATAGCAGCAAAACAATGAGGGGAAGAATAAACAAAAGAGAGGGAGGGGAAGAGGGAGAGAGAGATGGAGAACCAAACTCACAGATCAGGATTTGCATCAATCTTGCTGAAAAAATCACCACCAATAGGATAAAAAGAGCTCATCAGTCTATTGACAACAATATCTGTATCCACGTTGAAATATTGCATGTATGATGAAACACTAAATATCCCCTTCCAATTGTTGGGTGGTTGTTGCTCAAATCCTTCTGCAAGTGCAAAAAAAAGGTGGCTGTTAGATATGAACAGTAAACTAGCAACATCCTTGCAAAATGAATGCATCATCAGAAACTTTGGCAAAATTGCACTGCTACTAATAAAAAAATACAATGAAAGAAATTTCCCATTTCCTTCTTGGCACATGAAAACACTAATCAGATTTCTTAGCGAGCAGCATCATGACCTACCAAAGCATTTATTTGTATCATGTAACCATATTTTAGTCCATTTAAAACGGTTTCCCAGCCTCAAATTTGATGGGGAATGAAGAACTATATTGGAAATTAGTATTTGATTATGAAGAAATTTTACTTGTCATGTGTGCTCTAGAACTTTAGTACTAAGTAGGAATATTAGAATTTATCATTTTGTAGTTAAAATAGGAATCTACTTCAAATTACCAACATCCAACTTGAGATTATCATTTAACAGTAAAGTCTATGCCTTCATGCCTCATCAGCCATCACCACTAGGAAATATGAAACCCCACCAATTTTTTAAATAAATCGAACAAACCAAATGAAAAACTACTTGGTGGACACTCCAAACACCTAATCTTTATCATTAAACAGAGATAAATTACAGCGTAGAAGTCCATACTAACATTTTACAGTCAGGATAAAACATGAATGGCATTCTTGAATTTGGTCGCAATTACTCTCGAGTAGCTGTTGCAACTAAACAAAAATGATAGCAAAGGAATAGAACTCTGATAGCTGCAAGTGTGCTTTGAATGATATACAACAACACAACAGATGCCACATGTCCCCAACACCATGATGTCATTAAGCTATTAGTTTTTGTGCTTCCATGAGAGGAACTGACACAGTCTGTGAATCGTAGCTACAGAAATTCACTACAAGAAGCCATGATGTGAAACCTCTGATAAATGCATAAACCTAAAATTACTTCCTATAGTTTAGACATGTGAAATTGGACTCTTTTCTTAGAATTCAGTTATAGTATTCCTCCGTAAAAAATGTAAAACTCCAGGAAAACACGTACAAGTAACCTTCTTCATCACCACATCATAAATGTTTATTTTGGGAAGAAAAATTGCCAAATATTAAATTTCTCAAACTGGCGAAACCATATTCAAGACTTCAACAAAATGTCAGCAATAAAAGAAAGATTGCAAATAACCTAAATTATCTAGAATAACATATCCACAAACATGCAAAATGAATTATTCAAAAAATATAAAACTTCTGAAAAACAAGTCCAAGGAACACTCTTCATCACCACAACACAAATGTTTATTTTGGCAAGAAAAATTGCGAAATATTAAATTTCTCAAACTGGTGAAACCATATTCAAGACTTCAACGAAATGTCAGCAATAAAAGTTAGATTGCAAATAACCTAAATTATCTTGAATAACATATCAACAGACATGCAAAATAAATTATTCAAAAAATATAAAAATCCAGAAAAACACATCGAAGGAACACTCTACATTACCACAACACAACTGTTTATCTTGGAAAGAAAAATTGCCAAATATTAAATTTCTCAAACTGGCAAAACCATATCCAAGACTTTGATGAAATGTCAGCAATAACAGTAAGATTGGAAATAAAATAAATTATCTTGAATAACATATCCACAAACATGCGAAATGAATTAGTCAAAACCCATACCAGGTGGACTTCCAAGAGTTTGATAACCACGGCCACCGACTCCATTAATATTTGGAGGGAAGGTTTCCATATTTGCTTCAGGAACTGCACATTAGATTCATAAACAATTTTTTAAGCTCTAGACTTTGATAACTGATAGTAACAAATTCAACTCCAACCATAAACAGAAAAACCCTAAAACTCAAAAATAAATAAATGAAGAAACTCATATACCTTCATAATTCACGACAGTTTTTGCCTTTTCTTCACGGACCACAGCCTATGAAGACATGATTAATAAAGAAAAGCGAAATATTAATTAATGCTTTATTATTTTTTGTTTACTATTAAGCCACAAGACCCATCAGCAGAAGCAATTAATACTTTCCAAAGTAATCTCAATGCCTATTCCAGTTAAATGAAAGATTAACTTAAAAATAAAGCATTGACTTCTCCAAAGAGAAATGAAATTGATGCTTACAGGTACTGAACCGAGCAAATGGCTAGTAGGGAGATTAGCGTAAGACTCGTCCATTTTCAAATTGTGATCAGAAACCGATTCGAAAGTAAAAATTGATTGAGCTTTCAGATTTTTGAGAGTGAACAATTGGGGTTCGGAATAAAAGAGAGGGAAAACGAGCCCTAAAACTTTGTTGCTTTTCGTAGGTTGCACAGAAAAAAGAAGAGGAGACTGACTGGTAATTATTTACTAGCTCTTCTCTATTTTACAAAAATGAGAGGTGGTTTCCACGCGTCATTAGAACGTGTGAGAGCTTTCTGTCGCTTTGCTTTACACGGAAACCACGTGCGCAGGATGATCATGGTTTTATTTGGTGTTTCGGCTACTTGTTCCTTTTCGATATCGGAGGGCCTCGACTAAAGCCCAAAATGGAGTTGTAGTATGTACATGGGCCACCACCGATGGATCTAACTCATTCAGCTCGTGGTTCTAAGAAGATAAAATATATATATATATATATATATATATATATAAAATAAAACGAAGAGAGTGCGTGATTTGACGTAAAAGAGAACCAAACTTGAGCGATTTGGAAATGGCTTCTGCGAGTACAAACAAGGTTTCATGTGAAAGAGAGAATTTATTTATCTTTGCGGTGCTGCGGAATTATTAATTAAATAGCGTGACCATTCAATTGATGATCGGCTAAAATATCCATTACCATAATTTTACTAAATAACGACGGAGTTTTCCATTGTTATTCGTTAAAAATTCATCTCTATTTCCATCGTTACTTATTAAAAATTTATTGCTATATGTAATTAACAATAGATTAGAAATAATATGAATTTCATCACTAATATGACGAGTCATTATTTTTTTAGCAAGTGATTTTTTTCGTCACTAAATTATTGGTCATCCGTTGCTAAATCAATCGTCCGTAATGTCTCACATCCGTCAACAAACCGTCGTTATTTCTACTTAAATTCATCGTTAAATAGAGATGAAATGGGTTGTCGTTAAATTATAACTGCTAATGTCCTTGCAACTTCGTCATTAAATATGTCTCTATTTAACGACAATATATGTATCTATCGCTAATTATCCTCTCTATTCCATCGCTAAATTCATCGTTGATTTAGAAAAGAAAAATCAATAGCTATTTATTAGGAATTCTAATAAAAAAACAACTACAAACAACATCTTACTAAAACACCATAAATTATTAAATAAAATTAAAATTATATAATTGAAAATAAAATAAATATATAAATGCATTGAAATGTATACAAATATTTAAAAAAATTAAACAAAAAAGAAATTTAGTCTTCATTATTACTATCTCTTGCATCATCTTTCGATTGTTAACTCGTTGAGAGAAACGGTTGATCTGCTCGATTGTGAGAGGGTTAATGAGAAGGGATAGTAGACGACTGGAGGTTCTTTAACAACCTCATAACTTTTTACAACCGAGTCCGCATGCTGTTAACTTAACCGACTTGTTGTTGGATGGTAGCCTCTATCACCTTTATTCTATTTTCATATTGGGAAGAAACCTTATGGATATTACCACCATCAATAAAGTGGTAGAAGATGAGGTAGAGTCGAATGTGAGTAACACTAGGACGCATAAGTTCGGATGTCGTATACTCTCTGTTTTTCTCTCTTTCGACAACATTTAAATATATATTGAACATGTTGACATCTTGAGACGATGCATCACCCTTCTATCGCTCATTAACGGTTGTTTCTTGCTTTAATTGCACACACACCTAAGTCATTGAAATAATTACAATATCAAATCATAAATATATATTTTAGACTATATTGATATAACGTACATGTATTTAAAAAAATATATAAAACCTTATTATTATTGTCTGCGGTCACTCGTCGACGAATGTCTCATCCTTTCACTTGTGAGTGATCACGAACGACTTATGAGGATTTGGATTACGATCCAATTTATTATGCCAAAAACATAAACAAAATAATATGAAATGGAATAAATGTAAAAATTAATTTATAACACATTAAATGATATAGTATTTACCAAATGCTCAACATGCTCGATCAAAGAGATAGACCCTCCAAGTGTGCTTGGATGGGCCAGGCATCGACACCACTTCTCTTTGACATATAGTTTCGAGATGCTTACCGAGATAGGGCTTGATACTTGGGAGTGGTTCAATCCCGGTGTCGTGCTTCTCGCACCTTCCGTTTAACAAACACAAAGCTGTTACTCTTATGCTTTAGCTTGTTAAACATGTGTCGTACTACCTTCATACCAAACTCTGCGAGACATCCTTAATCGGTGCGTCGACAATCGCATTCCATAAAAAGTCTTCTACATGAAGAAAAAAATAATATTAGTACTTTTCATGGTATATTAAATTCATTAAAGTAGAAATCTTTCATCTCTATGGAGACAAACTTCCATGTGAAGTCGGCGATGTCCAACCACTCGTTGAAAATTGCATTGATTTTTGTAGAGTACTTGCTTGATGGAGCAAAGCTCTCGAACAAAAAAAAAACAATAAATAAGTGAATTAATGATTCCAATATAATATATAAAAATATAAAACTAATTATTACACCAATTATTTATGACTCAAAATGGTTCGTCCACCATCAAATCCAATAGAACTTCTTAGAGTTAAATAAATCGTAGTGGGATCATCCACAACAAGGGGCATTACCGACGGAGGCACTACCGGAGATCATTCGGATATGTTGGTATGGCTATCAAGTCCGCGACCTTAGATAGTTAGACTAGTAATGCCACGTTCAAGTACATCACCATTATCAATCGCATGGTTAATATCGAGCCACAACCATGGTTAATATAATATATAAAAATATAAAAATAATTATTACATAAGTTACTTAGGACTCAAAATGGTTTGTCCACCATCAAATCCAGTGAAACTTCTTGCAATTGAAGAAATCATGGTGGTATCATCCACAACAAGGGGCATTACCCACGAAGGCACTACTAGAGAGAATACATATCCGTTGACACCATTATCAAGTCCCGACCCTAGATGATTAGACTAGCAATGCCACATCCACGTACACCACCATTATCAATCACATGGTTAATATCGAAGCCACGACCATTGACACAACAACCGGATCTATCCAATCCACGAGGCATAACTCTAGAATAACACACGAAACGAGTTTAACGGATGAATAACAATTCGACGGAACATATAATTAGCAATTTTCCTAAATATCGAATAAAATTTTAACAAAGTCTTCATTGCAAATTGCACGTTTCCTAATTAACAAACACTCAAAATGATCACACAAGCAACAAATTAAATCAATTAACAATTAATTTGTGCACATCGAGACCACCATCTATCTCGGATATTCCATATAAATTAAATTCCAAACTCGTCATTCCAGCTCCATCTTAGACCATTGAACTAACTTTGTTTCTCCTTAATTCTCGAGGGTCTTCAACCCTTCGAGTTCGATACACTACGACGTATCTCGACATACTTCGATAACTATTTACAAAATAATTAAAATAATTAATTCTAATTTTAAACTAATTAATTTTAAAATGCCAACAAATTAACAAGTTTTAATTCAAACAATTAAACACAATTAAACTAATTAATTAATTAAATATAAATCGAATTAACTTAATTGATTTCCAATTCTAACCAAATTAAATTTAAAATAATAATAAATTAAAAAATGTTAATATAAATAAGTTTTGAATTCAACCAATTAAACAAAATTAGCCTAATCAATTAATTAATTATAAATCTAATTAACTTAATTAATTATAATTCTAACCAAATTAAATTTAAAATAACAATAAACTTTCAAGTTTTAATATAAATAAAATTTTAATCCAACCAATTAATTAAAAAATTAACCTAATTAGTTAATTAATTAATTAAAAATCTAATTAACTTAATTAATTCTAATTCTAACCAAATTAAACTTAAAATAATAATTAATTAATAATTTCTAATATAAATAAAGTTTCAATTCAACCAATTAAACATAATTAACTGGATTAATTAATTAAATATAAATCAAATTAACTTAATTAATTATCAATATAACCAAATTAAATTTAAATTAATAATTAAATTAACTTAATTAAGAAAAATTAAATAATTAACCAACAAGTCTAATCTAATTCAACAAATTAAACATAATTAATCTCATCAATTAATTAAATTAAAATAAATTTAATTTAATTAATTAAAAATCAATTCTAATTAAATTTCAATTTCAATTAATTAACTAATTAACCTAACAACTAATAAAATTTAACAATTTAACAAATTAATCAACCAATTAATCAAACAATTAAAAAAATTTAACAATTTAACAAATAAATTAATAATTAAATATGTATACAAAATCATAAATCAAGTAATTAAAATTAAATTACCCTAACAATTACAACAAATTACTAACTTTAATTAAAAAATAAAAGAAAGAAAAAACATACCTAATTTTGGTGGAATTGCACTAAAACGATGGAAGAAAAAATAGAGATTTTTTGGAGAAAAGATCTTGTAATAGGTTTAGGTCGATTAAGAGTGGGCGAGTGGAGTTTGGTGATGATTTGGAGGTGGTGGGAGAACGACGATTGCTACTGGAGAAGGAGAGCGAGAAGACAATGGGGAGGGCGGGTTGGGGAGGGAAAAGAAGGGGTTAAACTAAGGCTGAAAAATAACGACAAACATGATCCCCTTGCCGATCGATCGCTAATCTTGTCCATTGCTGATCGATCGCTAATCTTGTCCATTGCTAATCCATTTTTCATTGCTAATCCATGTCAAAATAGGCAGCCAATTTTACATAGTAAGCCACCCATTTTTTCACATACGGTGATAACCGCAAGTGTTTATTGCTAATCCATCACAAATTTGATGGTGTCTATCGCTAATCGATCGCAAATTAGACAATTTTATCTTTCAAAAAGTTCACCCAATTTTGGCAAAATTCTAACCTTTAGCAATGGATTTTTTCATCATTAAATTGCGAGAAATGTGTCATTTAGTGACCGAATATCTATCGCTAAATCGTGACATTGAAAATAACAATGAATTTGCCATTTCGTTTCTATTTTTCCTAGCAAGTTTGTCTCTAAAACTTCGGGAAAGATTTTAACGTCAAATTTAGTGATGGATTAAAGTTGGTTGCTATTTCGTTTTTATTTCGTCGATGATTTTAACAATTGCTATTTATTTTCTATTTACATTTGTTGCTATTTAGCAAAATTCTAATAGCGATACTATTTTTTTTTTGAAATGAAACTTTGGGTAAAATTATTAATTTAGAATTAAATGTATTGTTTGATGTTTATAATTTTGTAAAGTAAAAAATTCCCAATGACATTAACAAATGTTTATGAATTTAACTTGCATGGAATTCCACATTTCCACTTATCTTCTTTTTCAACGTATAAGAAAATCATTCCCTATGTACATACTAGAACAAGGATCAAGCATATATCGCATAAATGGAACTTATGGAAGTATGGTTGCCTTTTTAACAGTTTTGTTCGGTCAAGTGATATGTACGTAGTACGTACTGACATTCATTTTCTCACCTCGTAATCTCGTATGAATATATTCATGTTATTTTTCAGACTTTCTAACGTTGGTATAGTGTAGATTTTTGTGTAAAAAAAGACTTCTGACTTCATGGGGGGGGGGGGGGGGGGTGTGGATGAAAAAAAAAGACCTTTGATTTCGTAAAAAAAATGTTAAAGAAAGACGTTTGACTCGTGAGAGAATAAAAAAATAATAATAAGACTTCACTTTGATTTCACAATAAAAGACCTTTGATTTGAAAAAAAAATAAAATAAAATTGTGCTTCATCTTGTTTTTTTTTTTTTTCCTTTTTCTTCTTTTGAACCGCATTTCATCTGTTTTGTTCGGTTCTTCTTTCTTACGATAAGTATTAATAAAGGCAAAGACAAGAACATTGTTCTCGAGCTCATTTATTTGAAAGAAATAAAAAGAAAATTTCAATGAACCCTAATTCCTCTCTAACCCTTCTATTTCCTTCATGTCAGGTAGATTATAATAGCGTTAAATTTATAATATTAGAGTGGAAGAGTTCAACTCAATCATGTTAACTTTCGTGATGTTAATTAGGTTGAAATTAATAATCTCAATTTGTAGTGTAGTCAAATGTATGCATCTATGTTCATAAAGCCTACTTTAACCAACCAATCAAATGCCTAATTGTAAATAGTTTTCACATTTCACTCTCACCTTCTCTCTCACCAGCTTTCTAGCTTCTATAAAAAGAAAGAAAAGTTTAAAAAGCCCCACGCCATCTCTTCTCAACTGCTAACAAGCAATAGCTTAATTTCCTGATGGCTCCTTTCATTGTTGTTTTAACTACTTCTAAAGAGAAGATGGCAATGGTAAATGTGTCATCATGTCCAAGCCCCCAAATGTTACTACATCGCACTCATATCCATCCTCTTTATGAGGTACCTATTGACGTTGATTACACTTGCGATGGTTGTCAAACCTTTGGTTGTGAGAAAAGCTACGGCTGCAATGCTTGTAATTTTGATCTTCATCCATACTGTGCTACATGCCCCTCAGAGCTCGAGTCCCGCATGCACAAGCACCACCAGTTAACCCTTATCTACCCATCAGGCAACGACTACGTCTGTGACCTATGTGACGAGGATGTGGAAGGGTTCTTCTACAGATGTAGCTTCTGTTACTTCAACATACATCCACTTTGCACCCAAATTCCGCAGAAGGTGCAGCACTGACCACCTCCTGATCACTCCTTGACACTTCGGCAGTCAAGGAGGACAGGTTGGTGTATCATCTGTCACGATGAATGCGTTTCGTGGCGGTACAGGTGTGATCTTTGCCGCTCTGAGGTCCATTTGGAGTGTGTTTACGAGCCGCTTGATGATTCCGAACAGCTAGAGAGCCCAGCTAGCTATCAGTCCATCCCACCTAGATCTGGATCCAATTGGGAGCATATGGGCCCACCATAGAACGAACAATTTGATGAACCTGCTCATTTCGGAGACCCAATTCAATCTCGGTCCATTCATGATCATATGGGGTCTCTGGGGTATGAATCGTTTGACGAGCATAATCAGTTTGAGAGCCCATATCGATCTCGGTCCGTCCCAACTCGATCTCAATCCGTTCAGGGACATATGGGCCCAATTCAATCCCCGTGGAACAATCCACCACGGTTTCCTATGGGTGATTTTCATGATTATCCTGTGGTGGTTTCTAATCGAGGACTAAGGGAGCATCTTGCAGGCAGCCAGGGCCAAAATAGCAATCAAGATAAGAGGAGGGGTAAGAAGAGGAAGGTGTTGTCAACTGTGGCAAAGTTAGCCGCTAATGTGCTGCTTGGTTCTGTGATTGGAGTGACACCGTTTGTCAACATAGACTTTTGGGAAGAGTAGCCCTTAATTACTACGTTTCATATTCTCGCAATGCTGTTCCAAGGATTTAACGTGGAAAGCACCCACAAATTACCATATATCACGCTATCCGGAATCCTTCGTCTCCTTTGAATTTAAAGTCGATTCATATTTGTATTGGCGAGTATAAATATTTGATGTTTTTCTCGTTGCAAAATAAAAGGAAAAAAGAAAAAAAAGAATATGTATTGGATTTGTAATAACTGGCAGGGTTTGAAGTGTATTGTGCTTTATTTTTTTGACTGAAGTGGATCGGATTTGGTGTAATCGTCTAGGTTGTCCTGATAATAATATTTTTACTTGAAAGTTACTATTCTATATATGTTTTTTTAATTCTGTTTCGTATTTCTCTTTCGATTCATCTTTCTGGTACGGAATAATTTTTATCTTCTCTTTGTTCAAAAAAAAAAGGTCGTATTTACTTTTTCACGTATATTAAAAACTTTGATATTTATTAATATATCATGTCTCCATTTTTATCCATATTTTTTAAAGACATCTCTTGTTTAATTATAGATCTTTTACAAATCAGCTTTGATTAGGAATGTTTTAAAAAAAGACTTTTTGATCATATAATCCTTTTAGAACTAACAAAAATATAAAACAAGACAATCTTTTTAAGCAAAGAAAAAAAACAATTACTCTTTTAATTACTATAAAATTTCTCAATTTTCTTTAACTGGATTCTAATCCAGATTGCAATAGAATTTGTTAAGACAAATGCCGTCTTTTTCTTTAACCGGTCCATTTTATGTTATTCACAATACTCAAATCATAAAAAAGAAAAAGATAAAAAAGGAAAGAATAAAAATATTTTTATTATTTTTTGAGGATATGAATGTAATTCTTTCTCTCTTTTGTGTCTATCTTTCTTTTTAAAAAGAGCTAATTAATTAAATATTATTAGTTATTAGCATTTTAAAAATTTTCAAAAGAAAAAATTACCTTCAAACTTACTATAAATGATAAAAATATTTACATCTCTTATGGAGTACCATAAAATTTATTTTGTAGTTTTAGTTTTTTTGTGTTTTTTTTTTTTTTTTTGCAGCCTTCGACTCAAATTACCAAATCAAAAGCTGCTATTTTCGCAGGCTTACCATTATATTTCAGGCAAAGGCTGTCTTTTCTTGAGTTGAAAATACGAAAAAACTTACTCTTTTTGTCTTAAAAGAATTATTTATCTGTTTCAAAATACTTGTTTCATCAAAACTTTAAATAATATATTTTTCTAAAATACTCATGATTGATAAAAAATAAAAAATTCAAATATTTCTTTGATTTTATGTTATTCACTAACTAAAAGTACTCAATATTCTTTTTTACTATTTCCTTATACATATAAATATTTTTAACATAAAAAATTAAAAAATAATTTTTTTGTTACGTAAAAAATATTCATCTTTACCTAAACTTTACTGAATCCTAAAATTTTAAAAATGAAATATTTCTATTAGTATGTTGTTTTCAATAATTATTCTAAACTTGATTGTTAATTAACATAATCTTTTTTTAATTTACCACTTCAACTGTGGATAAATTTTCTTTTTAAATCAGTATTGGTTTTATGCAATGCAATATTAAATTTTATGACTAGTAATTTTAATAAATATATATATGTTTTAGAAAAGTACAAACAAAACATATGAAATAATAATTAAAAACTTTTTAAAATTGTCTGAAAAGTTGAAAAGTCAAAATGTACAATTTTTTTAAAACAGAAAGAGTAGTATTGGTCAGAAGTTAATTTGAGCTAAAAGTCTCAATCCACCCAACGACCAATATTTTAATGCCATACATCGATCCGAAAATCGATCCGAATGTAAGGACGGCATGCTGTTACACGTATAATTTCAACTTTTGTGTCTATGTAATAAATTAGGAATCAAATACGAAAACACAAGTTTTTAATTGAGTAGCTTTTTTATCTTGTGATTTTATTAAAACCACTAAATTTCTCACCTTTCGGCTCCCCTGCTACAAAGCATAAGTTCTTTGGAATAGCTTCTGCGATGAGTCTTTGAAAACAAGTTAATGATATGTTAGCAATCTAATTAAAATATCAAAAATTAATGTTGTGATTCGTAAACATAGTAATACATCAATCAAATATAATGAATGAAAATAATGACACATATGAGAGAAAAAATAAATAATATTAGAAAGACTTAAATGAAATGACGAATACATAAATAATCAAAATTTGGAAAAAATAGAGTTTTGAAATTTTTGTATTGCAAGAATGTGAGAGCTTTGTTGAGAAAAAAATGAGTCAAAAGTTGAAATTCCTCATACTTCATATGAGTTTTGTATTTAAACATAAAGAAGGATGGCTCTGAGCCATTACAATCGAGTCATGCCATTCATGTATAGATGGTAGAATTTGAGTTAAATAAAAAGAAAGCCAACCTTTCTTGATTAAATTACCTACAAATGTTAAAGACATAATAATAATGTTTTTTTTGAAAGGATCTTATTTCGAACTCATCAAGTCAATTTTTTTAATGTCTAAAAATAAAACATGGACAACTATTTTCATTAGAATGTCCATTCTTGCAAGGTCAACATTTTATGTTGAACGAAACTCTTGGTCAATACAATTCATTTATTATAAAAATTAAACATATATCAAAATAATAAAAAATATTATAAATTAGAATGTAATTGATTAAATTAATTAGTTAATTTTTTACTGAAAAAATTGAACACATAAAAACTTACTTACACAAAATTTATCATAAAAAAATTATTCATAACACGAGTACCACGTAAATGACGAAACTACCCAAAATCTTACATATGTAGAGTTAACGATTCGTATGATGTAATGTCGATAGAAAACTTTTATTTTTTATAATTAATATAAATCGAATCTATATATAGTTAATTTGTAATATATATATATACAAAAAAATTGAGTCAAACTATCTAAAAACATACTTTTGGCTCTCTCTCTCTCTCTCTCTCTCTCTCTCTCTCTCTCTCTCTCTCTCTCTCTCTCTCTATATATATATATATATATATATATATATATTAAAAAATAAAACACTCATTTAAAAATATAAAAATAATTTATTTTATAAATTATAATAATAATATATTGTTAAAAAATAAAACATTGACGTTGTAAAATTTTATGTCAAAATTCATATATTAAAAAATCAAATTTATTAAGAAATAAAATTATATCAAAAAATTATCAACCATTACAAATTTACAATAAAATTAAAAATGTTTCAAAATGATCATTATAACCTAAAAACATATTTGTTAATCATCAGCCCATATATATATATATATGGAGAGAAAAAAGAAAAAAAGAAGGAAAGAACACCAACTTGGGTAGCAAAGCTTGGCTATATGTAAAAAAAAAAAGAGAGAGAGAAAAAGGAGGTGGCCAGGCTGGGCAGCCATGGCCTGGCACGTGCTTGCCCAAGAGCCAGGCCTTGGCTGCTTGTCAACCCAATAAGAAAATAAAATAAAAAACCTGAACAAAAGAAATAAAAGAATCGAATATTGTTCATCACTATTTACTTCACTGTGTACGTAACTAGATCTTTTAGTTATATTGTAATGTGTTAGGTGCATTACAAATATATGTACTGATATAGTATTCGGCAATTGAATCAACTGGGGTATTTGATATTGTAGAAATAATTTAGAAAGAAGAATGGACAAATGGCTAATCTTAACTTATCAACTTCAGCGACCGAGTAGCCTTATTCTCGTAAATTTAAACGAAAAGGATCCTGTCTTCTACTAAACCAGGTAGAAAAAAGAAAAAGAAAAAAAGAAAAAGAAAGAAGGGCGTCATTGAATAAAGGAAAGATCAGCTAGCTATGGAAGAAAAAATTAACAAAATCAATGGAAACTTTAGGGAAAAAAGTAAAAAATAAAAGATTCCTTCTATCTAGACAAAGTCATCGTGGACTTTAAGCGACAGGTTTATTTTTCTTGATACATTAGTGGTGTGGATAAACTTAACTAACTTTTTTTTTTTGGATTTGTACAAATAAAAATATACTTCTATCCGTTTTACACACCAAAATCAAGTCCACCTCTCTAAATCATTCTTCTTGAAGCAAAAAAAAACAATTAACTCGAGGTAGGTTAATTTTCTGTTTGGAAACAATTTCATCAAAGCAAGCTTTAATGAAATTTAGGCATTGCTGAATCCAACAATGAGTTTGTTTGAAAGTAAAACTAAACAAAAAAGACCTCTTTTTTTCTCTTTTTTTACCGAAATAAATACCCTTCTACTTGATAGAAAGGGACGTAGAACATCTTGAAAGGAAGTAAGAACAAAAAAAACTCCTCTCAACTTGTTTGATTCTTTATTCTTTAATCTCAACCAACAATTATGTATAAGACTTATTTCTCATCCCTATATTGTAGCTATAATCATCGATCAATAAACAGCCAACAGCAATGATATTCTTTAACCCATTTATTTGAGAAAAAGAAAAAGAAA
This sequence comes from Dovyalis caffra, assembly GCA_963924115.1. Taxonomy (NCBI): domain Eukaryota; kingdom Viridiplantae; phylum Streptophyta; class Magnoliopsida; order Malpighiales; family Salicaceae; genus Dovyalis; species Dovyalis caffra. Next base: position 5,047,304 of record CAWUPB010000850.1, read on the forward strand.
AAAAATCTTGAACAACCTCCCATCGCTTTCATTCCCGTTATATATTGAGTGGATTAGAATATGATCAAATACGATATTGGAATGGACGAGTTAATGAAACTCGTGTATTGAAGATAGAAATGCAATAATCTCAACTTGTACATACATGTATGCTGATCTGTCCTTAAACTAATCAATTCCATGTCTATCTAAAAACACAGTTTAATTGCGCTACAAATTGGATTTCACTTTCGTCTGATCTCTCTAAGTATTCCCTATGAAATGAGATGCCTTTTAATAGCTAGCCCTCCCCTTCTCTCCTCCATTGCTTAATACCAAAATAATTTGCAGCTTAATTTGCTGCTTCCTCTTCCTCCTTTCATTTTGTTTTAGTTCAAAAGGGAGAGATGGCAAGATGGAACATGTCATCATGTTACTACACCCCACTCATATCCATCCTCTTTTCAAGTTCCACCTCCCTACCGAGGGTGAATTCATCTGGGGTGGTTTGGTTGCAGGGCAAATGCAATTTTGATATTCATCAATACTGGTGCCATTTGTCAGACAAAGCTCCGATCTCGCTTGCACGTGCATTGGTTCACACTTGTCAACCTTGTTGGCACCTGCAAAGTGTGTGACATGTGTGAAGAGTTCGTTGATGGGCTCTTCTATAAATGTGGCTTTTGTGACTTCAACAAACATCCAGTTTGCGCACAATTTACGCACAAGTTGCACCATGACCACCCCCTAACCGTTCCTTGACACTTCGGCAGCCCAGGTTGCCCAGTTGGTGCGTGGTTTGTTGTGATGCTTGCACATCATTGGCGATACTGGTGTGATATATGCCAAGTGGATGTACACTTGTAGTCTTTGGACTGTGTTTATGACCCATTTGATGAGCTTGAGACTGAGGGTCAACAAACGATTAAATAGTTCAATTTTGTATAAACTTAATTTGATTTTCAGTTAATCGAATTAAAAAAAATCAAAATCGAATCGAACCAATATGATTTCCGTAAATTTGATTTTTGATTAACCAAAATAATTTTTTTAATTGATAAATATTAAATATAAGATGAGCTAACATTTAGAGATTTTTTTATTTTTTGGTACGTGGGCTAGGCTAATAAAGAGTATGCTTTCTCCTTAAATACTATAATTTAAATCTCAAATTAGGAGTAGGAAATAAAGTTTTTATAAATCTTTAATCTTGCCATAAATGATTCGTTTTTTGGTGCAAACCGAACTTTTTTAAAACCGAACCGAAATAATTTTGATATTTCAGTTCGGTTTTTGATTTTCTAAATTTAAGTTCAAAATCAAACCTAAATACATAATTTGATTTTGTTTGATTCGATTTTTTGACTAACCGGAATTATGCTGTGCTCGAGAACCCACCTCAATCTCAGTCTCAGTCCATGCGGGAATATACGGGTCCACTGCAATTCGAGGTCTTCAGAGCCCCTCTCGGTCTCCTTCTACCAGGGCGGATATAGGCCCAAGAAGCCCATGGGTGGTTTCCATGGTTTTCGAACAATGGCTCTTAATAAAGGACAAACGGGCCATCTTCCTTGCCAATCAGGCCCATATGGTCATCGAGGTCGGTCAGGAGTAAGAGGAAGATTTTCTCCGCTGTGGCCACGTTAGCTGCTAACGTGCTGTTTGGTTCTGTGATTGGTGTGATGCCATTTTCCACAGCAGAATTTTGGGGAACTTAGTCCTCAAATCCTACATTTCGTATTCTTATAATCTCATTCTGTGGATTGGGCAAGGGGAGTGCACACACAAGTGAACATACGCTACACTATCCCGTTATCCTCGACCTCCAAGGATGAAAAATTGGTGTCCCTAAAATTTTGAAATCAAATAATCTAGGAGTATTATACGAGGCCTCTAGCCTATCTATGGTTATGATGGGGGTGACAATTGGATCGGTTTCTCATCCCAAAACAAAGGGACAATATATTGGGTTTGTAATAACGATTTGACGTATACCTTTTTTTTTTTTTGCTTAACTACATCTGGTTTGATGCAATGTAATGTGCGTTGCTAAAGATTTATATTTTCATCTAGCAGGTCAAGTTTACTTTAAATTCTTACCAAGGACCCAATTGGATATTCGATTTTCCCAAGCCAGATGTCTCGTTCCTCCAATAATCCTCAATTTCGTCCGACTAGTTTTCTTAAGGAGTATTTATTTATCTATTTATTTATTATTATTGTTTTTTGGGCCTTCTAACCAGGTATCGATCCTTGAACTAGTTTTTAGTCTTTGAGACCAAATTATTCCGTAGTCAGGTTTTAAACAAACCATTAAGAGAAATTCTTTTCTTATGGATCAATTCATTGGACATAATAATTTAAGAAGAAGCTAATCCATTTACCACATGAGCCAGCAGGCTCGATGCTTTTTTTTTTTTTTTTTAAAAAAATTCTCTACTGATTAATTAACAGACACACAAATCATATGCATACAACAATTCACACATCAAAGCCGGAATTTATTGACCGAAGAGGATTAATTCTTCAATAAAACACTCGCGATGTTAAGGACTTAAGGATAACCCTTTTCCTTTTTCTTGGAGAAGGTCACGGGAAATTGATAACAAGGGAGACAATAGGAAAATTCAAATTTTAAAAAACAACAACGTCCTTCAACTTTGCCAATTATACATGCCAGTCTGTTGATTACGTGCTGACTGGTTCACCAGAGCAATTCCTGTAACAAATTAAAGCTATAAAGTGAAAATGGAAAAATTGTCATTATTTTAAAAAATTCCCTTTTCTAATTTCTTTTATGAATTTAAATATTAATATGCTTAGTATCATAGTTTTTGCTTTTAAAAAGTTAAGTTCTGATTTATGTGGTATGGATGAAAGATTATTTAATTTGATTGTATTGATCAGCTGGTTGAATAAAAGGAGACTTATAGGTTCTGTTTTATTACATGAAGGAAACTCACTGGAAATTCAAATTTGCGATGGCTTCTATGGCGGAGAGATGATAATTTCAAAATTTTATTTTGAAGGAGACTGCTAAGGTGCCATCTGCAGTAGAACAAGTTACACCAAAAACATCAGAAGAAAGAAGGAGTGAAAATCTGTGATGCGTGCATGATATATTCACATAATCGATGAGCAAATTAATCAATTACTACTAGTTGTACATTACTCATATTATACCACTTTTATGCTTGTGCGGGATTCGCTTCTTCTCCTTCTCCACGTTTACGTTGTTCACAATCTTCTTTTCTCCATCTGCAGCTGCACAAGTTTACACCAAAAACATCAGAAAAAAGAAAGAGTGAAAATCTGTGATGCGTGCGTGATATATTCTCATAATCGATGAGCGAATTAATCAATTACCACTAGTTGTACATTACTAATATTATACCACTTCTATGCTTGTGCGGGATTCGCTTCTTCTCCTTCTCCAGATTTATGTTGTTCACAATCTCCTTTTCTCTGACCACATGCTTCTCCTCCTTGACGAGTAGCCTCTGCTTGTCCACGGTAATTTGCTTTTTTGGTTGACAACTTCTTGTTCAAGGGCAATACGATTTCCCTTTGATACAGGCCGGTGCTTGCGTGTCATCTCGGTCGTCTCGGTTGTTATGGTTAACTTTTTCATTGAATCCTCTATGCAAGTTGATGTTTTCATCTTGTGGGTTATGCAGCCATGAGAGTGATTATCGCGAGGAGTGAGGGACAGTTGCCTTTGGCGATGACTTGAAGAAGCCATTTGTGAACTGTCAAAATAAAAATGAAAGCAAAGATTGGAAATTAAATGGATATTAGGTTTTAGTTGCCGCTAGTGTTTGATTTCTATGAAAAGAACTATGATGGCAAATACATTTATATACAGTAGCAGTGGAAATTGTTTTCATGCGGGAACTAGTAATTCATCTTCGAGGAAGGCATCCTTGCATTCGTTCACATTGACTTCATAGTTTCACACCGAAACCTACCAGAAGAAGACTAGGCATTTTCCTATGTAGCTTCGGTTGAAAAGCACACACATTGCAGAATTTCCCTTCCGTTGATTTTTTCTAACAAGAAAGAAAGACTTCGTTGACGAGCATCTTAGGTATTATCCTAATAAATAACATATCTGTTCATAACTAGACGATGATTAATGATCTAGGATAATTGAATTATTTCTCATACGAGGAAAGGGAATTAACGTATGTGCTTGTTCTGTACTAACGGCTGCGATAGTGCGATTTGATAGGTACTATGCTTCTTTCTGGCCTAGTGAATCTGGTCTGGTCAACGAAGGTGAGATGTAACTTTTGAAAGTAGTCAGGGAGCAAGTTTTAATTCTCACAAACGACCAATTTGAATCTTTGATTTTCCCAGGTTCTTCAAATAATAGTTTTCTTTTGGTTCATAAGAGTCGGGAGACACACCACAAGTCTAGATTTTACAAGCCCATAACCCCAACCCAATCACCAATTTGTAATATGATTCCATGGATTAGCATTGGCACCACTGTCACCAAATGGTAACCAGAACAGAAGCTCCATCCTCAAGGCATTCGAGGTCGCTTACAAATGAGGAAATCTCAAACCATTTCCTATAGAACATTCCACGCGTCTGAGATCTAACTAACATAGAGAGTATCCATGGTTGAACACTCCACAACCAAGCCGCCGTAAAAATAGATAACAAAGCAGAATTTAGCAAAACTACAGCCACAGAATAGTTCTTAATGTTAACTGACTCAATTAAGATGAGAACTATTCATTTACATTTTACAAAGAATATTCTCATCCTAACTGAAATACAAGCGAGTTATGGAGCAGGATTTGCACCAATACATCCCTTTAACTCCACAGACAAGTTAGAGCTCACTATAATTGCGCCATACTGCACGAAATTCTTCACGGAATGTGTTGAGGCGTGCTTTCAGATTAGGAGTTCTGAAGCTTGCATGAAGAACGGTGACTGCCCACGAGAATGCATGTAATCAATTAGATCTAAAATTTTCTATTAGGGATTATTTAAACATAAGAACTGTGAAATTTACCAAAGAGGCTAATGACGTGCGCCCAACAAACATACAAAAGACTGCCAGAAGTATACCACAGAAGAAAACTGCCTGCAAAGAGATGTTAAAAGGAAAGAACATTTGATAAGGCATCATTGATTACAACTCAAAATATCCCACCCAGATTTGATTAAGAAATAGAGCCTTGAGATTTTAACTACCAGCTGAGAATAAAAGGACAAACAATAAACGAGGCTGGCCACAAATGTACACTGATTTTTTGGCTGATGGACGACCACGGATAACAGGCCTGCATACATTATGCATGTGTGGTTAATAAAATTGTGGTGCATTTCAGAAATGAGCTATAGGGGGTAAACTAGTAGTAGTTACGAGCTCACATATGCGGAGGTCTCATCTTTGCTGCCAAATGTGGAGAGAACTTCCTTATGGTTCTTGTTACCTTCTCACTGAAACTAGCTGCAAAACTGCAAAAGAGTAGGACAACCAAATTTATCTTTTGCTGATGTATCATATCACAAGAACAACTTAAGGTATCTAGAATAATTATAACACCACACAACCAAGGCCCAACCTCTCCCCATAACCTCCACAACTCAGAAGCACAGTGTAGCTTACACAGAAAAAGAGAAAACTGCAGCCTACTCATTAATCAGATAAAAATGTTTCTTCAAACACACAATTCCTGATAACTTGTTAGGTGACCGGCTTTCTCCATTGCAATCATCATTAATTGCTTCGTTCTCCCTCCCTCCCTCCCAGCAGCTGCTGAAGTGGCATGATTTATGCTTGTTTGATTGGATATAGGATGACAAATGGAACAACTGTTGGGCAGCATTTGTCAGCCGGGTGGATAGGGTAAGATGAAGGATGAGGAGAAAGGGTGGATGGGTTACCATCCACTTAATTGTTTGGCTAACAAGGAAGAAGGAGGATGAGAGTCAATCTATCCAAATTGAGAGAATTGAAAATTACAAAGGAGGGGAAGGAAGGGAGCCACTCTGCAGAAATTGGACGGATCGAAAATTACAAGCGATGAAGGATTAAAAGGTTCCTTTCAATCTTTCCTTATGTCTCCATCTTGTTAAACAATACCCAACCCTCCACATCTCACCCAAACTTTCCTTATGTCTCCATCCTTCTTGTTAAACAATACCCAATCCTCCACATCTCACCCAAACTCCCTCATCCATCCTTCCTCCAATCCCTCCTAATAAACACAACCTGAGGAAATCCAACAAGCACCCGACATCTATATCAACTTCATACTAAGCATAAATCTTTATGGAACATCCTTTGAAATCTATTTATCAAGCTAACTCATTCAAAATACAAAACCAACAACTTCCACATTTTTAAATCAGTTTTCTTGTTGAGCTAAGGAACAACCTTAACACAGCAAAAATTCACACATAAACTGATACTATCTTTATTTTGAAGTCCATGCTCCCACATGCAAATAAGAAGTCAATCAATCCATATCTCCACTACCTTCCATGCCAATCCAACAAATTATAGAACATCAAAATTCATAATAAACTGGATTCAATTTAAAAAGAATCGAGTTTTCAAAGAATGTAAAAGCAGTTGATTGCTTATTTTATTGGCTAATTGGGTAGCTCTTTTGAAACCAGAAAGATCACAATAAAACAATCGAATCATTTTAGTATTTCCACAATTTTAAGCACCGAAATAGACCACCAAGGAAACAAGAAGAAATTTGGAACAAAGTACGCTTGACGCTTAAGGAGCATACCTATCATTAAGGAAAGCAATAGCTAGAGCTGACAAAGCAGTGGCTAGAATAGACAGTGGCCTTAAGATACAAGCAACACCTGAACCAAATACAAAGATTAGTTGGAAACATCGAAACACAAAAACTCTACATAGATAACAAGTAAAATGAAATAACATTGGGTGTTTGTTTCCTCACCAAGAATCAGCAGTATCAAAATGAAGTAATTTGTCCGATAGCTGCACAATAACACGTAAAAAAAAAAAAATCAACAATTTTTTTAAGAATTTGAAAACCCTTATACAGATGTTAAATAACAAGAGCAATCAATCGCAAAAAAAGCAAGATTTCCTCACACACGGATTGATTAAAAAGAATCCCTAGATTCACATTAACAAAAGACTGAATCAAACTAAAAATCGTGTAATCGGCTTTATATTAAACAAAAATTAAGGAACAAATGAACAATAAAATACAATTAGAAATAGAGAGAGAGGCAGGGAAGTACTAGTAGAGATTGCATTTGAGGCGGCTACTCCACTTGGAATAAGAACGAGGAATGGTGAATTTGGAGAAGAATTCATTGAGAGGACGAGGAGGGGATGTCCAATCTATTTCCTTTAATGCACCGATTAGGTCTTCTGCCGTCACGTTTCCCCAATCCATCTCGCTCAGATTTTGTTAATAACAACAACAATTATAGAAATATGCAGTGCTTAATAAATTGTTAGATGAGTTGAAAAAAAAAAAAACAAAATCAGGTTTTAATTTATCCGATTTCAAATGGAGATGAGAACTTGGAATTTAGCAATGTTTTTGTAAAAATCCGTGATGTTTGGTCGATTACGAAGAAGCTTCTAGAAATTTTGGTCGTGTCAAGAAACCATGCGGTGAACGTTTATTTATCATGTTGTGCCGATAATAATTGGTTACATATGTAAGAAAAGAAATGAGATAAATAAAAAAATAAAACCAGAGTGTCTGAGCCCGGGTTCGAACCGGGGACCTCTAGTGTGTGAGACTAGCGTGATAACCAACTACACCACCCAGACAATTGTTGCCAACGATTGTCGTCTTATATATTTGTATTAAAATACGTGTTATCATATATCAATTCACTACTAAGGGTTAGCAAACGGTTCGGTTAACAAAAAATCGAATAAAACCAAACCGAATTATGAAATTTGGTTTGGTTTTAAATATAAAATTATACAATATAAAATCGAACTGAAAAAACCGAAATTATTTCGGTTCGGTTCGGTTTTTAGAAAAAATATTTCGATTTCGATCGAAAACCGAAATAAATAGTAAAAAATTTCCTAATTTCTAAATCCTTAACTTTTCAATCTTCATATTTGTTGAAACTGAAACATGCAAATGAGAAGTAAATTTTGAGGATCGTTTGGGTAAGAAAAGAAAGTGACATAGTGTAATTAATTGGGATATAACGTATTTAAATGAGTAAATTTATTACACTTGGACTCGTTTGCATTAAAGCTTAATTAAAATCTTCAAGGGCTTTGTGATTGTTTATCAAAAGGATTAATTGATAACAAGATGTTACTTCATTGGCTAATGAACTAAGTGCTAGTACAAAATATCTCTTTGTAATGAATTTTTTTTTATAACAAAATATTTTGATTAAAACCAAAATATTTCGAAATCAAATCGAAATAATTCGGTTATAAATCAAATTTATCGAATTTATTTCGATTCAATTTTGATTTTAATTTTTTTAATTCGATTAACTAAAAATCGAATCGAATCGTACAAAATCGAACCGTTTAATCGAATGCGCACGACTATTTGCTACCACATCATTCATCTCGCCTCTATTAATCTCAATGGCTTGACTCCCGCAGTTGCTTGCCTGATTGCTTGTTGGGCCCCACAAGAACCGTCGCGTGGCGTTTGGTCTATCGTATTCTTCGCAAGAAGTGCAATAACTTTGGGTTGCTCATTGGCTTTCTGCTCCCTTGTTCTTTGCCCTCTTCATCTTCAAACTCAAAGCTTTATAGGGTTTGAATTCACGAAAGTTATTAACTTTATGTAAGAATGTCTACTATGATTTACTTTCTCTTCCTTTCTCTCATAACTTCAGTTTCCAAATCCATGATGGAATCCACTTCACTCTATCTCTCGCCCACCATATTCTTCCCCAATTACCAAAACATGCTCAACTCTTTCAAAATTTACATGTACACCCCTCCAAACCCTCTTTCTTTCTCTTCTCCCACTGAATCTCTTTTCTTCAGTTCTCTCCGAACCAGTCCCTTTGTAACGCAAAACCCAGAAGAAGCTCACCTATTCTTTGTTCCTTTCTCCTCCAACCTCTCCACGCGCTCTATCGCGCGTTTTGTTAGAGACCTCAAACTGGATTTCCCGTACTGGAACCGCACTCTTGGTGCCGATCACTTTTATGCATCCTGTGCCGGTCTGGGTTACGAGTCTGACCGAAGCCTCGTGGAATTGAAGAAAAACTCGGTTCAGATCTCCTGCTTCCCGGCGCCAGAAGGTAAGTTTGTGCCTCACAAGGATATTACCTTGCCTCCACTCGAGAGGGTCACACACGCATCACATGCGCCGGGGAACAGAACAGCGAGGTATCTAGGTTTTGCAAGATACAATGGGGTCAAAGAATCAAATTTGCTGAACGAATTGAGAAATGATTCTGATTTTCTGATCGAATCCCAGCCGTCCGATGGAATGACTTTAGTGGGGAGACTAGGGAGTAGTGGGTTCTGTTTGTTCGAGTATGGAGCTGACATTTCTGGGATAGGTGAAGCATTGCGTTTTGGATGTGTGCCGGTGGTGATTACTGATCGCCCGATGCAGGACCTACCGTTGATAGATGTGATCAGGTGGCAGAAGATTGCTGTTTTCGTTGGGTCCAGTGGTGGGGTTAAGGAAGTGAAGCGTGCGTTGGATCGCACGTGTAAGGATGATGAGTGCGAGGGACTGAGGAGATTGGGTGTGGCGGCGAGCCAGCATTTTGTGTGGAATGAAATGCCGCAGCCGTACGATTCGTTTCACATGCTGATGTATCAGCTTTGGCTTAGGCGGCACAGTATTAGATACGCCCGGAGAGAATTTGTATAGGCCTTTATGCATAACCTGGCAAGATGATTTTTTTTTTTGGCTAAATGAAGGAATGGTGTATTTTATTTTGTGACTAGTATAATGTTGGAGATGGCTCGTTATTTTTTCCTCATTTGAGTTTGAGGCGTGAATTTTAATGGTACTTTCTTATTGCTAACCAATTACATAATGACGATTGCATGTTGTATTTGTAGCATAACCTCCTCATGATGTTATTGATTAGGTGTTCTTTGTGCACGTTATTAGTTTATAGGTTGAGATTCTCCAAATGCTCTTGTAGGGTCATTGTGGTGGATGAGATTTTCAGCGCAAATATCCTCCCACTAACTTTATAGAGAGACTCGAATTCTTTCGATTGCTTCCTCGCTAGGTTTTCTACATTTAAACTAGTAAATTGATGGAAATTGTCATTTATATTCTGAATAATGCATTTATGAATGTTTTTCCTTGCAACAAGATAAGTGAAAACCTAAAAGATACCACTATAGAGCAAAGGAGAAAAAACTACGATATCAGCAAATGGGGAGAATAATATAATATGAATGTGACCCATGACCTCGCACACATCTCCAGTGTAGCCTTACAAGAAATGTTCCCCTTGTCGTTGGATGCGAATCTGATTGAAATTCCCTGTCGTTTTCAGCATTCAACTTCAGCCTTCCAATCTCAACCCATCATCTTCGCCCCATCTATTTTTTTTTTTTAATAAAAAAACTTACTCCACTCCTACCTAATCCCAAACCACTAAAAAAAAAAAAAAACGAACACTGTTTCTCTTTCTCCTCCCTCTCGCTTCCTTCCCACGCCTCCAAGCTCCTCTCGTAGTCTCATACATATTTGTTCTTTTTACGTATCTTTTTGTATGCTATTCCACCACTCTCTGCCGAATTCAGGTTTTTCAGAGCCAAAGTGAGATGGCAGAAGGTAATCTCGAGTGTGTGTTAATTTGCTTATAAAGTTATAAGTATGATTTCAGTTCTTGATAATGGTTGCTAACAGGTGACAACAATGGATCTTCAAAACCAACGGCAACTCCATATGAGGAAGCACTGGATGCTTTATCTTCTTTGATAACGAAACGCAGTCGTGCTGATAAGAGCAACAAAGGAGACCGGTTTGATTTGCTTTTCGATTATTTAAAAGTAATCAGGCGTGATCAATGACGCTCGTATTAATTTTCGTATATTTGAACTTCAGCTGATATATATTATGATGCAATTGTGTGTATTTATTATCATCAAGATTCTGGAGTTAGAGGAGGCAATATCGGAAATGAAGATCATACACGTGGCAGGCACTAAAGGAAAGGTAGTAATAAATTTCTGTCAACCGATACTGGTTTCAACTTATCTTAAATTTATTAAATATGATTTTAAATATTGTTCTTAAGAACGCAATTTTAAAGTTGATCACTGATTTACAAACTTAATTATGCCTGGACTTAAATTCTGTAAAATTGCTTTATATTGTTGAAGGTACTTTATGTAGGCAATATAAAGTTGGGATTGTTTGTATCTGTGTTTTGAATCTAAAATGATACTCTTTTTTGGGATCAGGGATCTACGTGCACCTTCACAGAATCTATCCTACGTAATTGTGGCTTTCGCACTGGACTTTTCACTTCTCCTCATCTCATTGATATCCGAGAAAGGTTTCGTTTGGATGGGTAAGTTATGCAAAATCGTCATATTTTTTATTATATCCGAAGTTAGCTGATGAACATTGTTTGTTTCCTTGAATAAATTGACTGTCAAATAGCTATTCTGCTGTACTCTGTTCTAGTGTTTGACTTGCTGTTTATATTTATCAAAAAATGTATGATTCTGATTCTTTCGTATACTGTCTGTTCTAATCTTATGCCATTTCCATTCATTGAAGTTTGCTAAGTTTTCTTTACTGTCTCTCTTGCTAATAGAACCAATGTCTTTCCCACCCTTAACCACACCCCTTTAAAGCACTCGGCACCCTTTTTGTACTAAGTTTAGATATTTTATTTTCTTCGCAGTGTGGACATTTGTGAAGAGAAATTCTTGGCATATTTCTGGTGGTGTTATGACAGACTAAAGGTAATTTTTCCCATGTTTTTTCCCCATAATTTGAATCTCTCCTCGTTGTACAAGGTTTTTCAATCATTGATTCGACAGTTATAATGAGAGTGATAAGATGGTTTTTTTCCTCCTAATTGGAGAGGTAACTATCAGCTGACATTTGATTCAAAATGAAAACTGGGGGCCTTCTGTAGCTATTTCCTTGCGAAGGTGAATGTCAAAATTCTAGCTGTGCTGCTCTATTGGCAGGCTGATGAAAGGAGCTTTGAATGGTTTCAAAGTGACGTGGGAAGTTCAAATATCAAAAATAAAGCTAATGGACTTTTTTTCCTTTGTACTTTCTTGGATAATAAGTTTGCTTGATGTGTTTAATTTTTTCCTGCTGTTGGGCAGGAAAAAGCTACAGAAGATATACCAATGCCTACCTACTTTCGCTTTCTTGCTTTACTTGCCTTCAAGATATTTGCCATGGAACAGGTTTGTGTCAACATTTCGTATCCCTGATGGTATCCTTTCTGTCTGAGCAAACACACATTGCTCAATCTAATCTCTCATGTCGGATTGGAATCTCATTTGTTGAGTACTCCTATGCAGGTGGATGTGGCTATTTTGGAGGTTGGGTTAGGCGGAAAGTTTGATGCAACAAATGTGGTATGCATAATTTATATTTAATGAAGAAATTTTTTATTAGGCTTTTTGAATATGAATTTGTGTTAATTGTCCAAAATATAAACAAAAATTTGACTTTGTGTTACGTGTCAAGCTCATCACGCAATGATCCTCTTTCCGTGATATACTTCTAACACAAAGCTAACTTGGCATCATGTTTCAGGTTCAGAAACCTATTGTGTGCGGTATATCTTCCCTCGGGTATGACCACATGGAGATTTTGGGTTAGTGTTATATTTCTATGAGTTAGGTAATTGCTCACAGTAAAATGGTGTATAGCTGTTACTTGTTTGATTACTGATAAATTTGAGACTACTTGTGGACTGCAATTTCCAAAATAGAATATGTCCCATCGCAAGAGTTTACCCATGTTAAGTTATAGCCCATATCTGCATAACAGGTCACTCAGAACTTTTTGATACTAAACCTCATATTGGTATCTGCTATGCCCTGCACAGAAAAAATGTGATGTTTTAAGTCTTGGAAGTGCTCCAAGCTTGAACAATAACAATAGGAAATTTATTTTTCAACTTGTTTTTCCACCTGGATTTAACTTATTAAGTTCATCTATTTCCTTTTCTGGATGCTTTAAACAGGAAATACTCTAGCACAAATTGCTGGGGAGAAGGCTGGTATCTTTAAGGTGTTCTTCAGGACTATCCTCGTCAGACTCTTGGCAATGCATTTGCTTCTTAACTTCAGCACAATATGTGTCTCATTATAAGTTTCTTCATATTAAAATTTTCTTTTTCCAATACAGGATGGAATTCCAGCCTTCACAGTGCCTCAACCTGATGAAGCAATGAATGTTCTCGAAGAGAAGGCTTCTAAGTTAAATGTAAGTTGCATAGTTCATGCACCAGGGAGTTCTATTTTCCACGTTACTGTAAAATGATTGCCTCAGATGTTGGGTCCAAATTATAGAGACTGACTGGTGGTGTGGAAATATTTGAATGAAATCAATTAAATTAAATTAATCGGTAGATCGTGCAACACGGTGTTCTATTTATCTGAAATCCAGTCTAACGTGAAGTGGGTGCATGCTATGTAAGATAATATTGGTGCTTAACTAACAACCCTATTGAAGTGCTATACCTTTACCTGCCAGCCTGCATTCCACCTCAACCCGTAGATATAGTTAGTGCACAATCATATATTTTTTGGCTAAGTTTAGGAGTTGCTAAATTAACAACTTGGTGGCTTGTAACTGTGAATTTCGCTTTCATTTGATTTGACAAGCGCTCGTTCTGGGATAATAGCATATTCAAGAAGTCCATTTTACTGTATCAAATCTTGTTGTTCCCTAATAGAAGCAATAAATGATTGATACCATTATGCTGATTGCAGGTACACCTTCAAGTGGCACAGCCATTAGATGCCAAATTGCTGAATGGTTTAAAACTCAGGCTTGAAGGCGAGCACCAGTATTTAAATGCTGGTCTTGCCATTGCATTATCTTCTACTTGGCTTCAAAGGACTGGGCATCATGACTTCACCTACCTGGAACAGGCTGTAAGTTTGATACACTAGAGCTTTTCCTTTACAAGCTCCATTAGGTCCTCGCAACTATTTTCTAAATTTATTTGCATGCAACAGAGCTCCCTTCCTGAGCAGTTTATTAAAGGGCTAACAACAGCCAGTTTGCAAGGGCGGGCTCAAATTGTCCCTGATCAATATATTAATGCTGAGAGTTATGGAGATCTTGTGTTTTATTTGGATGGAGCCCATAGTCCTGAAAGCATGGATATGTGTGCAAGATGGTTTTCTCATGCCATTAAAGAAGACAGCCAGGAAAAGACCTTTAATTATCCCCCACAGAACAATCTTGGATCCGCAATGGAATTGGTACAGGGGCACCACGATGATAAATATGGAAAGAGTTCCATGCAGGTAAGCATGAAGCTTTGAAAACTTTTTGTCAATTTTTTTTTACCTTTACAAAAAATTGAAGATGCAAAGGTGGAAGTTACAATTAGATTGGTTCATAAGAATCCAACTTAGAAAGGGTTTTAGGTGAGGTCAAAATCTGCTACCTAGTATTGGTGTTGCAAAAATGGGTAGGTAACTGCAAAATATATGCAGTTAGTACAAGCTGGAAAGTGGGAAATTTTCAGCAGTTGCTGAAGTGGTATGGAAAGCACATATCAGAATATCAATTTCAAGAAACTCCAGTAGTACACCGAGGCAAAGTGCCTCCAACAGGAAGAATTGATATAAGAGCTGTATAAATGAGTTGTTTGCCTCCAGTGTTGTGCTTCATGTTCCAATGGAGCCAAGGGCTGCTCACATGGAATGGACGTGGCTAATAACACTCTGGATGTGAGATGAAGCTCACCACCTTCCACTATATATCAGTTGTCTGGTGCAATTTTGCTTCTATCATTTTTATTTTTATGTCCAACTTTTGAGAAAGGGGTTCATAAGCTTGTTACAATTAGAGTCTCATGAAAACCGAATTCATTGAAGCAGCAGTGTTTATGCATAACTTTAATGTGCTTACATGTGTGCCTTTGGGTAACAATCTGCTGTTGGTAGTTGAGAGACGTGAGCTACAATTTGAAATAGTGAACTTAATGTTTTGTGTGCATCTTACAGATATTGCTGTTCAATTGTATGTCAGTGCGGGATCCTCAGCTGCTTCTTCCTTGTCTGATGAAAGCATGTGCTAGTCGTGGTAAATACTTTAGCAAGAAACATATTTAGATATAATCTCTTAACCTTTTTTAGAACATAGCTACCACTTAATGAAGTAGTATGAGAGAGTTGAAACTTGAATGACTTTAAACTCGAACTGTTTTTGAATTTTAACTGGCTATTTTAAATTCATTACGTAACAATCTCAACCATCCTTTTTTTTTTTTTTTTTGAGAAGTCAAAGACTGTAAATCAGGAATTGTGAGGAACAATAATGCTTGTTTGATGTTGATGGTTTTGTCAAGAAACTCATGCTTATAAACATTCCTTTGGTCTTTAGGTGTCTACTTCAAGAAGGCGCTCTTTGTTCCAAATACATCTGTGTATTACAAGGTTGGATCTCATGCATTACCAGCTGATTCTCAAGTTGATTTATCGTGGCAGTTTGCTCTTCAAAGAGTATGGGAGAATCTCATACAGAGCGATAAAGGTGCCTTTTAAATGATGTCTATTTCTTTCCAATATCATGTCTATTTCTTTCCAATATCATAGAATTCTTGGGTTGATTGTTGTATTTGCATTAGCTATTGTAGTTTAGAACAACAAACACATCACTCCTTAATTAAATGTTCAAAACTAGTTGTTTGTCTTTGTTTTACAAATTTGAAACTGTGCATGCATCTCACACAGCTCTTCTGCTGCCCTTGGATTGTATGTCAAATGACCTTTTGACTTATCAGGAGGAGAGGCCAAGCATGCGGATGCTGTTTGTGAAGAAGGTAAAGAGGATACCAAAATGAATGGTAGGAGTGAAAATAGTGCAGTCTTTCCTTCTCTCCCATTGGCTCTTAAATGGCTTAGGGAAAGCATCCAACAGAATCGATCTGTTCGCTACCAGGTAATGCTGATTTGAAAAATATGTTTTGTGAAAATTTTACAACCTGCACGTGTGTTTATTGTACTTAATTGTTGTAAATATAGTAAGTCAACTATAGAATTGATTCTCATGTAAATATAGTAAGTTAATTATAAGGCTGATTTGTAGGAAGTTAATGATAGCTTGATTCTAGGGATTTAGATTGATCCTAGACTTGTATATATATGAGTATGCTTGTATATATATGAGTTATACTCATGCACTTCAATGAGAGAAAATATATTGCCCTATTCTCATATTTCTACATTAATAATATAGTAAAAGCAGATGCTTGCTAATGCAAAATGAAATCATGAAATTTCATGTTCTGTTGTGGGTTGCGATAGCTACTTCTGTTACTCCTAATTATTTCTTTAATTAATATGTAACAGTTTATTAAATAATATTTAATTGCCGTCCTGCTGCTCCCTCACATTTTCAATATAACCTTCTTGTAAAAGTATTTTACTAATGTTTTCAGTGATGTTAGTAGATGGAAAAATCATTTTGAGAGGCAGCAAGAATAAATGTACCTTGCAAGGATTTTGTTCCATTGCTGCCTTTTTTGTGACCGCAAATTTGTGATGGATTATCAGTACTCCACTATTTTTTTTTCCTGTAAAAGTTTGTTTTGCTGAAGTCTTTCCCACTAGCATAGGAGAACAAAAGGTTTCTTATTGCAAAATTTTCAGATTCACAGCATGTCTTGCTGGAAAGCTATAATCAGACATTACAAGTAATAGCTTTACCTAGATGACATTGCAACATATCAGCAGGAAATGCATCAACTCATAAACTTTCTTGAAAACTTGCACAAAGTTGTAGTTTATTTATTTATTTATTTATTATTATTTTTTTTGTGATTGACATGGAGAGGACCTTGCAGCCCACAATCAGTGGTTAGGTAATTAGGAGGTTAGAGTTAGTAGTTAGTAGTTAGTAGTTAGCAGCGAGGGGAATCGTGTTACTGTGATGGGCTGAATTGGCTACCATTACAAAGGTGAGGGGTGATATTGTTTCATTTGTAGCCATTTGGTTCTAGTAAAAGATTCGTATGTTTGATGCATGTGTTTGCTCATATAACATTTGAACTGTTATTTAAAATTTTCTTCCATGATACATCAGGTCCTTGTAACCGGTTCATTACATCTTGTGGGTGATGTGTTGAAATTAGTCAAAAAGTGAGGCACAAGACCAAGTTGAAGGTCTCTAGTTGCAAGAATTTATGCTTAAAAAGTGATGTTATTGTCGCTGGCCAACAAGTGACGTCTCAATGGTTTAATGTGCTTGCCATTTGTGTGCCCGCCAAATGCTGCTTTGTTGAAGGTGTTGGCAATTCATGGCAGCTTCCTTGGAATTTGAGAATACCTCATGCATTGTTATTGAAAGTTTGCAAATGAATCTTCAGGAATTTCATTGTTATTGCAATCATAGAAAATTGCAGGAAATGATTACCAGCTACTCTATAGGAAAATTTATGTACTTCCATGAGAACCAGAAAGTCTAGAATTATACGGATGATTCAAGAACCATAGAAGTCGTACAACAGCGCAAGAAAGCTGGCATTTTGTTTTTAATAACTTTGTCATAACATTGCTCTCTCCAATGTGTAACAAATCAATTTAAACCGTTTGCAATCAAATGGGTGAAACCTATTATCTGTACTGGTCAGTTCAAATGCTTCCTTCTAATTGCGCAGGTGCCGCTTTGATTGCTTTGTAGGACCTCAAGCATGGCAACAGCCAACAAGTATCATTTGATAACAATCTTTGGCATTAGTTAAGTTATCCTTTATTAAGAAATTAATAGCACTGGATAAAATTCAGGTCATAGGCCTCTGATAACTCGTAGATCATTTTTTGCAGTATCATGCCGTCAGTTTTTTTTCATGCCAAGTGTCCTTCGAAAATTTGTTGAAGATCATAGGACACAGCAGCTTCCTACCAAAAAATACTAAGATAATAACCATATGCCATCAGAAGGTTTTGGTCCCTGGATGGTTGAAATCACAAATCAAGCTTCCGTTCTTATTATTTGCTTGAATGTGACGAAATATATTCAAGGAACTGGCCATTGCTACTCCATGCGTTTCAGTAACAAGGAGGTGTTCTTGTAATTTTTTTAGTTCCTCAAATAACAGCGGGGACCTTCAAAACCCAAAAACAAAACTTTTTGCAAGACATTCCAGTTGTTTTCACAGCGATCCCTTCCCTTTTCAAGCTAATGTATTATGCCTTCAATTTTGCCATTGCTCTCCCCCAAAGCAAAGTGAAGGATCAGTGTGAATAAAAGGAGGACAAAGATAAGAATCTGACATTTTCTTAAGAAAGCAAATCATGGTACATAATATATGCTTGAGATACTCGTCCAAAAAAGGAAAAAGAGATTGAGAAGCCAAATAAAAAAATTCATTTCAAAGATCTTATTTCACCTACTGCTCTGTTTCTCACTCGCGGCTGAAGAGAAATGGTTGAGGGTGCTGTTTCTGCTGTCAATGAAAGCATTGCAGAGTTACTCATCTATGAAGCAGACTTCCTGTCTGGTGTGCGGGAGAAAATTAAGCGATTGCAATTTGAATTGAAGCAGATGAAATGTTTCTTGGAAGATGATGAACAGAGGACAAAATGTTGCTTATGATGCTGAGGTTGTTATACGCATGTTCTTCAAGCTGCGAGGGTGGACTGTGGAGGATTGACTTACCTTGTCAACAGGTTTACCTCAGTGATCACCAACTCTCCTCATCTCATGAAATTGGAAACTCAGATTTGTCAACTGGTTTACTTACCTTCATGATCACCTAGCTAGTTTGCAGACCTGTGATTGAGAAGATCATATCCACATGACGAAGAAGAGCATATTATCAGCTTGGAGAATAACAAGGGATCTGATAGCTCAGTCGATGAGGGTGGGGGATTGACTTCAAGTTTTTTCTCTACTAGACATCGGAGGACTTGGTAAAAGTATAAACTACGTACTCCCACCAAGAAGGCAAGTCAGATTGCATGATGCTGGGACGTATACGAGAGGGTCATTTCATTAGTAGGATGAGTACTTTAGTTTCACAATTTTTCTAAAATTTACTCTTCACAAACTTCAAACTCTCCCGATGTTAACAGAAATAAATAAATAAGTACAACAGCACTTAATTGTTCATACAAATGGCATGAGAAATGTTACATTTTTTGGAATAAATCAACAATGCCTTCATTAATCATCTCTCTTCTCTTTGATAGCCTTACTTCGAAGCAACCTAGCTCCCGCTTTCTTCTCATATGAATAAGGCATATAGGTTCCAAAAATTATAACCATCATGTTGAAAAATGGTCCTGAAAAGTTGTATTTGCTACCGTAAAGTTGATGGTGGATATAATGACAGGCTGTATTGTTCTGAAAGAAGAAGTCAAAAAGGTTCCCAGTCAGCCAAAACCTGCAGTGGTCATCCACTGTTTTTATGGTGGCAAAGGATATGATAAACATAGAGGTTCGGGAAGACATCACATGCCAGACAGAAACAGCCAATGTTCCGCTAACCGTGTAAAGCGTAAACGGCTCTAGTGACAATATGTAGCTCCATAAGGATAGGGCAGGCGACGGCGAGAAACTGAGAATGGATATGCTTGTACAAAAACTTGTAGATATCGGTGTACAAAATACTGATAAGTATTCATAACCCACAATGCTACAATGAACTGCATGTGTAGCCAGAGAAACGAGGGAAATTAAGCTATTGACCTGTACCAACATCATATCCAGCTGATACCTAAAGAAAAAGCAAGATTGCACTACAAATTAGTAATCACATCTAGTCATAATAGCAATGAACCTGTTTCCTTGACTGACACTAAAATAAATGGGAAACAAAGTGGAGAAGATGGGGCGATATACTATTTATGACAGATAGTTTGGGTCTAGTTATATTATATATACTGTTGTGTACATGAAAATTCCATACAATATTGTATGCACTCATATTTGTAACCCTAGCATGTAAATATACAATTCATGGGGCTGCGGTATCACTTATCAGTCGACGGAGACCCATTCTTTCCATTATGTTTCTTTGCATTGTTCTAACCTGGTACAAGAGCAGTTTTGCAAAACTGCGGCAATGGATCCTCTCTCAAATCAACCTTCATCAACCTTCAAATCAAATTCCCTCTTCAACTCAGCCTATACACTCAGTGCAGGTTTCCTCCCTCATTCAGTTGAGAAGAAAGCTGTTGCCTTCACCAGATATTTGCTTTGCGGCTGGTAAACTGTGTCAGCTCATGTGTGCTTCTACTGAAGCTCAATGGGGTGTTGCGAAACGTATTCTATGTTATCTTAAGTCCATAACTAGTCATGATATCCATCTCACTCGTGGCACTGTTCATCAATTACATGGCTTTACTTATGCTGATCGGGCCGGCAGTCTAGATGATCGCAAGTCTACTGAAGGTATGTTGTTTTTTAAGGTACTAATCCTTTTTCTTGGAAGTCTTGTAGAAAAAAAACTGCTGAACGATCCTCCACTAAAGCAGCTGAACTGGTATGAGCTTCATCTATCTGCTTCTACGCCACCATTGTTATGGTGTGATAATTTGGGAGCATCGTATCTCTTTTGCTAATCCAATTTTCCATGCGCGCACAAAGCATGTCAAAGTCGATTATCATTGTATGCATGATCGGATTAGAAAATGACAGTTTCTAGTTCTGTTTATCTCCTCTAAGGATCAACTGGCTAATGTTCTTACGAAATCACTTTCTACTATCTCGTTTCACCTTTCAGATGGCTGCTTGTTGAATCTCCTAGCTCAGTTTGAAGGGGTGTGTTATGACATATGTTTTGGTGTAGTGTAAAGTCCATACAATACTATATACACTCATAACCCTAACAGAGGAATATACTATTCTTGGCCGCTATATATATCAATCTACGCATACCAATTCTTTCCTTTCTTTCTCTCAATTGTTCTAACTTGGTAAAAAGAACAATGCTGAGGTTTGTAAACTATACTAATTTTAGACGGAAGTTCTTGTTGCCTGGCATTTGGTGTATATTATTATTGAATGGTTCATATATAGCTGTCATAATAGACAACCAGCAAAGAGTCTTGAAATGCCAAGCAACAAAATTTACCTCTAAAATTTTGCAATATTACACGAAATCTTACTCAGAGTAGAATATAAGCTGAAATTTACGAAACTACAGGCATTGGCTCAACAAAACCATCATATTTGCGTAAAAATAAATAAATACATGAATATTATTAAATATAGGATGTTACTTCGAAAGAGAAAAGAAATATACCTAAAACAAGAGTATGGTGAGAATAGCTTGGAAACATTGTTGGAGAAGAATGCCTTTAACCATAGTCACTTTTGACATTAAGTTTTTCTCATCTTCCTCTTGCTTCGTGTGCAATCTATGAGTCTGGCGACAAAAGTAGCCAACAATTTGTAATTGGTTGATGGCGGAGATAATGATCAGCTGATTTCCTTTGAAAGGATATTTTGAAAAAGTTCCAAGAAAGCCATAACATGCAGTAGTCATCCACTGCTTTTACAGTGGCGAAGGAAAAGAAGAAAATGGAGGTTCTAGGAGGGACATGCATGAGAGGAGAACAGCTAAGCCCCCGCCAGCCGTATCAACCATAAGGTCCTCCAGTGGGTGATTGTATACAGCTCCATAAGCATAGGGAGCAACAAGCCGGTAAAGTTGAGAATGTAAATGCCTATACAAGAACTTGTTGTGGTGCAAATATCTGTGCAAGAAATAAAGATAAGTATCCATAACGAACATTGCTGTAATTAATGAATTGTCTACCCAGAACAGTGAAGGAAAATTTTTATTGACCCGTACCAGACTCGGCATGGTTTCTTTGTACCTGTGTAGATCGAGAAAGCATAGACAAATCAAGAAAGGCAAAAACATAAGAACAGAATAGACTTGAGCCAAATATTTATAGTTTAGATTACTAGAAAAGGGAATGGATACATACAGTAGACAAGAGATAACGACAATAGCTTGAATAAATTGCAGGAGAAGAACCCGTCTAACCAGTCTCCTTTGGTACTAATTTTTTCTCAACTTCCTCTTGCTTCCTGCGGAATGTACGACTCTCGAAATATCCCAGAACAGTATACATCCCTGAATACACTCAATAAACCAAAATTGGGACAAAAATACCCAACAAATCATCAGAGATTTGAAAACCACCCATATTTTTGTAAGTAATAAATAGAGGCGAGGAGAGGAGGTATGAGGATACTTTGACCAAATTATATCATTATTAGTATCACCACTGACGTCCTCATCGTCATCATCAACAGCAAATTAGTTGGTCAAGAGTCTTGAGTACTTGGCTTCATTTCCGTTATTATTATCTTACAATGATTGAACGAAGAAAACATTGATGGTTCGTCTCTTATTATTATAAGTGTCTCTTGATTATTTGTTGCTTTCAATGTACTGCCAATTTCTTTCTTGTATTGTTTGACAGTGGCCTGATCAGCATTTTTGTCTTCCTGTGTAGGATGTCTGTTTTATTTATAGCGTTTGGCTGATTGATCAATTATTCTGATAAAACATATTAAACATTCATTACTATTAGATATTATAAGCAAACATGTTCAATTTTTGCGGAAGTTAGTACAATATGACACTGTTGCATCCTGATAATACAAGGTAAAGTTCGACTGATCAGTTTAACTATGAGGAAACTCAGGCAGCGTTGGTCTGTGGTTAGAGCACCAAAATGAGGCAATAAACCTATAAACAGTCATCATTTGTGGCTGAAATACATGTTTCTTTGTCTTGCCGATTTATTTATTTTTTCTTCTGCCCATAATTTCTTTTTCCCCTCTCTCAGGGACCATTCGTTCCGTATATTTTAATAAGTGAACCAGGTTTTCTTTCGACTTTTAAATTATTCTCTGCTCCAAAGCGAAATACCTTTCCCTTCTTGGCAAAGAATCATCTGAAGGCAAAGTGAAAAGGAAAGAAAAATTAAGACGCTTGAGGCGGACAAAGAGCTACGAAACTAACAAGAAACTATCCAATGCTTAAATTGACTAACCTTAAAAATTAGTCATAAAGCTTGTGAGAACAGAGGAAGTTGAGGATGTTTTAAAGTCTCCCAATTTTGGATTAGGCCGTCTACATTCCTTGAATATTCATGGGGCAAAGAAATTGGGATCTACTTTCTCATTGCCATCTTCTAACCAAGTTTAGAGTTACATAAATATAACGAGAGAGCATGCAGAAGATGTGCATTCCCTCCACCATAACCTGCAGTGTATCCCAGCAAGCCTTGCCATTTGCCATGTGTGAAGATTGAAACATTCGAAATTAGATCAAGATTCCATGCCTATTCTAGGGAAGCTGCCCGATTTGATGTTTTTGACCGGTGACATGGGCTCGTACAGTGGATCTGAAATGGTATGTACTACCCATGGGTTTCCTCAACGCGAAGGTCTCAACCTTGAATGGCCATGGCAACTGGAATTAGAGCGAGCAGAGGAAGGTGCAATGCCACATTTATCAAGACTTAACATATATGTGGTTTGTGGTAATTGAGGACGATTACTGAAGGGCTGAAATCTATCGCAGCTCTCCAAGAACTAAAACTCGGTGTTATGACACAAGAATTTAGACGGAGTACAGGTGCAAGATTTTGATAAAGTCCGGCACATCCCCTCCATCTCATTTCATCCACCATGGAGCTGAAGCAATAGCGACATGGTGAGCCATTCTTCTCTTTTACCAGATTAACAAACATGCCGTGGTGCCCTACCCGCACTGACATATTTGCATAATTGTAAGAGTTACTCAATGCCGCATAATCAAGATAGAGGCAATCCACTAAAAAGTTCCACTAAATTAGCTGAAAAAATATTTATGTACATGTTATAGAGGCAAGAACCCTACCCGCACTGACACATTTGCATTTTTCTGTTTCTGTAATATTTTTCCCCTCTTTTTTATCTCCACTACTATTGCTGAGGACAGCAATTGTAGTTCCGTATAAAATAAGCCACATATGAAGTGCAAAGTATGGAAATGAACAAATAGATCTCAAAACCCTTCAACAGTCAGTCATGAATCACAATCCAATTTTCACCAGAGCTCAAAGCAATTGACGGAGTTCTTGGTTTTCTTTCTTAAGAGACTTAATTTCTTTCATCAGCTCAGCTTGATTTTCCAGGATTGAGTTCATCATACCAGACAATTCCATCTATTCAATATTACACAGTTAATTCCATAAATAAATAACAAAAGGGAAAAAGAAAGGATATAGATTCTACATACGTACCTCCTGCATATGAAATTGTCTAAGAATTTCTATATGAAGGTTCCTCATATCTTCATGTATGGATTTCTGAAACGAATCAAGAGTTTCTTCAAGAGTACGCTGGAAGAGCTGAAGAGTGAAGGAACTCCCCTGCTGTGTATCTGGCTGAAGGGTTTTGTGTGGTTGTATGGTTCCTCCCTGCATAATGTGTTGCAAATTAATTAACCTTGATAATCAGATGAGAGAAAACAAAGCTAATATATGTCAATCGATGTTCCCGCATCACAAGTGCCTTCACTGCTTTGTATTTAAGTTGATGGTAACAATTTGCATCAAGTCACAAAATATGGCCCATGCTTGTAATTCAAACCACAATATGGAAGGTATCTGTGATGATAAGCTACCTTGGGATTCCAAAAGTAAACACCTAATTACTTAGAAGCAAACACTGGCAAACACTTATCGAAGACATCTAGTGTTCTTACATTCATTGCTGGAAGAATTCCTGGTTCTGCGACTACTGATGCATCAGACCTCAACCATAAGCTATTCAACAGTTCTTCCCTGGTTTCAACTCCTGTTTTCTTTGTTTTTGGTGAAGCCACTGAGAAGGATGTCCCATCACTGAAGGAAGAAGTAGTGCTTATTCTCTCAGCATAAGTTGAAAACCTGCGAGGTTGGTTTAATGATGCTGGTCCTGACGCTTCAAGGTTAGCTGGTCCCATAATGCCTTTTGTACCTAAAGACAGAGACATGGAACTAGAGGAAATGTGCTCTGGAAATACCATCGAAGTCTCCTGATTCGAAGAGACGTCTCTGGTGCGCAGATTTGAAAAGCTACGGCTGGAATTAGTCAATGAGCTCATACTTGTCTGACTTGTTGAAGAGGGCAGCTCTTGCAAACTAGAAAACATCGATCCTGATGTTGAACTCCCAGAAGTCATACTAAAACGAGATGGTAAATTGAGTGGCTGGCGTAGGTGAGCAATTTTATCTGATAATCTCTCACCACCCCAAGCTTCTGGAGGAGTGATGGAGGAATCTTCACTCTTAGAAGATGGAGTTGGAGTAGAACCCCCCAGTAAGGTGAAAGTCTGGGCATCATCCTGCACAAAAGGGGAGAAACATCATAGCACATCTATTAAGATATTGAATACCCCAAATCATGTTCACTAGGGAACCAGAATTATGTTATAGCAATTTTGATTGAGAGAGAACAAGGAAAGCCATACTTCACAGAGGAAAGCCAAGTTCAACAGTCAGAAGGGTATTTTAATTTAAAAAACTTTGAAAGTTCCAGGGCTTGTGGAGTAACTTTAGCATCATGCAGTAGAGAAGATACAGTTGATCAGTTGATTTTGGTGAAATAATTCATTAATGTTCCAAACATATGACATAATGGAAGAAAAAGATGCTGAAATTTTCTTGTATAAGTGATATAATGGAAATATAAAGCTCACTAGTCTAATCACATCAGATTAAAAGGTCATAAAAATTAGGTAAAATACAAACCCAGCCAAAATAATAAATATTTCATGCATTGCAAACATCTTCTCTTTTCCATGATCAATGAATGAATTAAATATGCATGTTGCAGATACCATCTGGATTAACAACTGTCTGACCTGTCTTGAAGTTGAACTGGGTTTCCAATCAAATATTGGATGATCATTGGTCCCATCCTCTGCAAAAGGAAATCTCCTAATGGATGAAGGAAACAACAATGATGAAGGCTTCTTGTCAGCAGGCACATTATCCTTTTTGAATCCCTCATGATCATCCCAAAACTTATCAAGTGAGGGTGTGATAGGCTGAACATCCACAAGTGGGGAAAACACCTCCATTTCATCCTTAAAATTGTAACTAGAACGAGGAGGATTTAATCTCGTCAATGTTCCTGGCCAAAGATGGCTTCGATGTGGCGTTTCCTCTGCTAAAGACAGATTGGGCATAGATGATGCAGGTCCACTAGTGGTTGCTGTAAGAGATGATGATTCTATTGAAGGACCTGAACGACCAGCATTACCAGAGCCAGATAATAGAGCAACACTAGAAGATGTTACAGAAGGAAGTGGATCTGGCATAAGAATGGAATCATCAACAGCACCTCCCAAAAGAGCTATCTCAGGAGTACAGTTGCTTTCATTTACAATAACTGGTTTTGATCTTTGCCAGCATAAGCTTGTAACAGCCTGATGAGAAATATAATTTATTTAGCATCAAGTAAGACAACAAGAATTAAGGTAATTGTACTTTTGAATTTGTGATTTGATATTAGTGATGAGATTTCAAAAAGCTGGACTACTATTTACGCAAAGCTCTCAGATGGTATGCCAATAGCAGACATCTCTGGCAGTCAATGTGAAAGGATTCGTTACTACCAATTCACATTTTTAACCAATTTAATTACCTAAAAGAACAATTAAATCTTGCAGTCACTGTTGTAACAGTATTCTAGTTGATTTCTAATCTAAAGCATCATCCTAATAAGAGGCACATCAATCGAGTCATCCTAATCAGAAAGGGGACAGGAACACAAAGAACAACAGGTTCACAGATTATCCAGACCACTGTAAAGAACCAATCTTAAGAAGCTAAGTTACTAAAATTCAGAAACGTGCGCAGTCATGGGTGAATTTCTGACATAGGTAAATCTAATAATGTTATAGAATCCCGTTTACATCTCTTTCCACTCTGTTAACTTTCTGCACCGCATTGTGCTGCAGGGGTATAAGGTTCTGTATTTTGGAGGTTAAGGAAGCTTCAAGTTCAAACAGGAGATCCTAAATAACATTTGTCACTATATTTATTGTGTTCACACAAAATAGTTTATAGACCGATAAGAAACTGCAGAAAGAATGTAAGTCATATTCAAACATTGGTATCAGGAAGAAAAATCCACCTCTGAACTGCCATAAGCACGGAGAACGGTGAAAGGCTGTGGTTTTCCTCGAACATCATAGAACACCACCCTACCACTACTGGTTCCAGCAGCCAGAATCCAACCATCATCTCTAAAAGCCAGTGAAGAAAACGGTGCCTCATAAGAAATGAGAGATGTGTGCCTTCTGGACCCTGAGTCATAAGTGTATAGTTTTTTATCCAGTCCAACGCTAGCTATTATCTGCAATAGGAAAAGGCATTTGACACTGAAGAATAATTAACTAATTTTACCGAAACTTCAGACCTTAAAAAAAAAAAAAAATCAAAACCATATAAAAAGTTTAGTCTTCTTTCTTGTATAATCAGGGAAAGAGGGAAAGGGAATGAGCAATCCAACTAAATAAAATAAACATGAGACCTTGTCATGTGATGGTGAGAAGCTAATACCAGCAGTTGGTGCAGAATGTTGCTTCAACCATGAAACCTGTAAAACAGAACTGCAATCAGTTACATGCCAAAAACCTCATTCACAATGTTGAAAGAGTAGTGCATAATACTGCAGGAAACAAGCTCATGGGTAAAAATAAACAGAATCTAGAGAATAATAGAAGTGATGAAACAAAAATTGGTCATATAAAAAAGTTTCATGGTGTGCTAATATCATATATGCAAAGCACATAGTTAGAAATCGATAAATGAGAAAAAGAATATAAACATGCTGTAAATTCGTTAGATGTGAAAATCTCACTGCAGCATAAACTTATTCAGCCACATTTGGTACTTATGACTTAAAATGGTAAGTATGCATATGTACAAACCTTCGGGCTACGACCAGTTGTATCCCACAAATGTACAGAACCATCATCACCTGCGGTCAGCAAAAGATGTCGGCTAGCTCGTGAATAATCAAGCACCCTTAGTACCTGGTCTTAAATTCCGTCAGACGAACAATTAGCAAGGAAGAAGATCACACATAACAAACACCAGAAGGATAGCATCAAATGCATAAGAGCAAACAACCTGTTCATTCGGATCCTTGAGTTCTGTTGCCCTTCCTCCAGATGCAAGGTTGTGAAGAATAAGATCCCCACTCAAACTTATGGAAGCCAGGTGCTCATCTTTGCAATTGTACATAGCACCTGTTATTGTACTGGTATGACCCCTCAACCATTTAATACAGCGCTTCCTCTGTAGATCCCATATTCTTACAACTTGACCACTTCCTCCAGAGCATATATATCTAGATCCCTTGTTACTAAAGCTAATAGCCGATATAGATTCCTACAAATTAAAAAAAAAAATCCAAAAATGACTTGTTGCAGTGGATCTAAAAAAATCCCTCTCTTGACAGTGGGAATCAAGTTACCATGGAAACAAGTAAAACAAATAAAACAGATGCATGGTGTTTCAAAACGAAATAATAATTTTTCCACACAAGGAATTCTTTAAAAAAAGGTTTTACCACAAACGAGCATGCATGTGATGTAATACAGGGAGCCTCTGGAAGATTGTATTTTGCAGAATGCAACAGATCAAAAAATTTAAGGAAGCCTTGTATCTGTGGTTGATCTGAGCTTGCCATTTCTCCATTCAAGTCCCAAACAAGTGGATGCCTTGATGATTTGAAGCAAGCAGCAGTAATCTTATGAAACAAACCACTTCTTTATATCTTCCTTAGGGGCTTTTTGAAAGAAGAGAAACAAAATTACATTCTCAAATCTTTGTTCCACCAATTCAAGATTTTACTGGCTTCAAAGTTTCTAATGCATGATTTAGTGGGATTACGCACTTGAAGTTTTGTAAGCTGAGGTGGCAACTAAAGTTTAGCTTGAGCACAAATGCATATTGATACCACTCCTCTGATAACTCATAAATTCAAATTCAACCAAATCTTCTATTAACAAGACAACTTTTAGATCCCAAGAAAAGTTTTTCAAACACCATCCATCCAATCTACCACAAACAAATTTTTCAACAATTTGATAATTCAAACTTGTAAATATGTTTAATTTAATGACTCTAGAGTTCCACGAGAATTACCTCATTGCTGTCCCCACTATCTATCCCAGAAACCGGAATTGTCCCCATGCTCAGCCCATTTTTCCTCCACAAGGAAATCTTCTTATCTTCTCCAGCACTAGCCACAACTAAATCTGCAAAAACAGAACCCAAATTCAAATCAATCTCTGCTTCCTAAAAATTGTAGTAATAAACTACGAATTTTATTTAATTAAGCACTAATCCAACAATCTCTCTCAACTGGAGTTAATTCGTTAACATAATAAATAAAAATACTAAAATTTAAGGGAAAAAATCAAAATTGAATTTTCTTCTTTTTCTTAACAGCCAAGCAAACCCTAATTAATCCGAACGGCAAGAAATGCAGAATGCAGATTCAAGCGAAGGAAAGCCTCAATAATTAACACACCCCCCCCCCCCCCCCAAAAAAAAAAAAAACAGAGAGAGAGAAAGAAAAAAGAAAAGCAATTGCAAAATAAAGGTGAACGAAAATGAAGAGAGAGCAGAGAGTGAGTGACTCACTAGTGTGATTCCACTTGACTGAGTTAACAAGGCAACCCGGAGTTGGTGTGTAACTCAAAGTACATGGATCTCCTGGCTCCACCGATACATCGAAAAGCTTGACGGTGTCGCCACCAGTCGCCGCCAGCAACGCCATTGATGGATCTGCCAAGTTCATCATTTCTATCTCAAAATTTTATTAAAAAATAAATAAATAAAGTGGATTCGAGAGTTAAATTATAATGGCAGAGAGAGAAAATTGGGAAATGGAGGATCTTTCTTCTTTTTTTTTGTAAAATAAATTTGAATTTGGAGTTTGAAAATTGGGAAATAAAAAGCCCTACCACTACTGGTATAAGTTCAGAAAGCAGAAAGAAACTAGGAGAGGAGTGGAGGGGTTGTTAAAATTTTGAATGAGAGCAAAGGCATTGCATTTGTAATTGTTCGTAAGTGGGCGCCTTTCGTTTTTGCTTTAATTATTACTTGCTTCCACTTGGGACTCACACAAGTCATGTCTTTACTCTTCTTTTACTGCTTAAGCAACCTTAATATTTTCTTCTTCTTTTTTTTGTCAAAAAAAAAAAAAAACAAACAAATTAGCACCCAATGTGTTTAG
This sequence comes from Dovyalis caffra, assembly GCA_963924115.1. Taxonomy (NCBI): domain Eukaryota; kingdom Viridiplantae; phylum Streptophyta; class Magnoliopsida; order Malpighiales; family Salicaceae; genus Dovyalis; species Dovyalis caffra. The sequence continues at coordinate 5,077,687 of CAWUPB010000850.1, forward strand.
TGAGCGAATGCGCTCATAATATCTTTGCAATATTGACTCCATTGTTATTATCTCAAATTAATTGACTGAAAAAAAAAATTAATCTTAAACGACCTGAGTTCAAATGTTTCATTCATTAGTTAGCAGAAAAAGAGGAATTCAGGATTCGAGAAGCAACGCAACCATCTTGATTGGCTCGGATTCAGCACATTCGTGAATGATGCATAATAATTTTGGTGAGAGGCAACAGAATCTGATCCAACATACTCTACTTACTGAAGGAAAACAAAATCAGAGAACCAAAACCTTCAACAATAATGGGCAAGCATTTGCCTCGTTTCCTTCGGAATCATTTGCCCAGAAATGCTTTTCCAATTAAGCAGGAAGATTCTATTGTAAAAAATAACTACTGCCGTCTAAGCTGGGCGAGTATATAAAAGAACCAACTCTATATACCATTGACTGGACTATCAACTTTAATCTGGTCCAAGGGTGTGAGACAGGACATCAAATAACACTCAACATCGCATCAAGTTCTTGAAAAATTCCACCTGGGCCGAGCTAATGCAGAAGCCACTAGACAATAGCGTCCAAACAATCTCTTCTACAAAGAAAATCTCTTCTACAAAGACTTCTCAGCAGTTCGAGGTCAGGAGGTGAAAAGATCAGCAGCTAAGCGTACGCGTGTACTGGATCTATATCGGGCAACGAACATGGACGGTCGGTGAAAAGACCAAACGTTATATAGGCCATCATAAGCATGAGAATACATGCCTAAATGTAAAGGCAAATAACTCAAATATGGGAACAGAGTAGGAAACTTGGAACTAAAGGTTAGAGCTAGGTGTGGCCAATTTTGATGCCCAAACACAAGTTTTACTACCAGGCCAAATATATGCACACACGCACGAGTAAGAAGAACTACAGAGAAAAGTAATGACTAGATGCGGGAAAAAAAAAACAGAACAGTTCCTTCCGACTTTCGGTACACCGCACACCATGTGCCACCAGACATGATTTGGAAAGCTTTCCCCCAACCAACCAGTAAATAATGCACGAGTCATGCCTCAATCTCCTACAGTTAGCAGACTCAAACCTGAAAACTTTCAATTTTAGCCAGTTTCCCTGCCAAAATTGGGAGAAAAAAACAATCAGTATAAAAAGTCAGGCCGATAGGTTAGGAATTTTGGTTAAATAACCAACAACATAGATACTGACCCGGAGGTTACGACATAATTGGAAAGTGTACTAACTGAATATACAAGTATATGTTTGAAGGTGTGTTTTTATGTATGAATGCATCATAAATAATTCGGCAAAAGGAAAAGAGCCTTTCCTAGACCTTTGCCTGTTTCTATGAATCTAATTTGAATTTGGAGCTTGAAAACTGGGATCTTATTTATCCAATTTCTAAGTTGTTTCTTAAGCTTCCATGACCCAGATGGATGAAACAACTTAGAAATTGAATAAACAAGATCCCACTTTTCCTACTGTTTCCTGTGAAAAACATGTGATGCGCAAAAAATAATTTATGTTACTTCAATGTTTTAAACCAAATAATAGCATTTACATTCCCTGATCATCAGACTAAAAATTGTCTGAAAGTTCTGACAACACCTACACATCAACTGCATCAAAATTGATGCAGTTTTAACTGGCGTTCCAACAGCCAATACTTGCATTAATTTTCTTCATAATGAAAACACAAGAATGATTCGAAAGCGTGACTAGATTGTGATCATACTGTAGTTCAATCCCATAGCACAGACCACCCCACTGACAAAGATTTCATCTTCTTGAAAGTTGAAGCACCCTCACTTTAAGGCATTGATAAGCAAAAAGAAGATTGTTAAAGTAGACAACCAGAAAAGATATTGCAATGGTGCAAGTTAACATACATAACTAAATGTAATCCAATGCAGATGAAAATTCTTAAACAACCGCCAAGTGTCCTCATGTACATATACATATAAACAAGTTCCTCATTCTATTGTGATATCCTTTCTTCTCACAGCTTTAGATGGTAGTTCAATGAAATTTGTCCTCCAAATTACATTGTCTTATTCAAATTATTTTTGCTTCCAAAGAACAACTGCTATCACTTTGACGACAATCAGATGCATGGAAATTGGTCAAAAAAAAAAAAAAGATGTGGGAGCTAAAAAGGCATCTACTAAGTTGATTGCCACTCACGTAAAATCTCTAATGCGGCAAATCCATAACAATTGAAGGCAAATTTCATATCTTGAAAGCATTTATGCGGAAGATGATTTGTATTGGATAAATGGAATTCATTAAATTCGGGTATGGAAATTGACAAAATTATCAACCCAAACAGAGCAACTGGGATAGCAACAAGATAGAAACATGCATAAATCACAATGATATCCCTATCACATCATAAAAGGCAATGGCATTAAGCTTACCTTGATAAGACCAGGGACCAATAATATTGCAGCCATCACATTTTGTTTGACATCATAAACTTAGCTTTTTTCTCTGCAGGCTTTAAAATTTGAAAGGAGCACATCAGATTTTCATCAACACTCATCATAGCACCAGCATTGTCAAATTCACCACAATAGTTGGGAGCTGAAAATATGGTAACAAGTTGCCTGTCGGCAAAGAATTCATACCCATCCTCCACAACCTAGACAAAAAAAAAAAACCAAAAAAAACATCAGTTCAGTGTCCAGACAGAGAGGCATGAGTAAGTAAAACAGAATAGGGCAACTGAGTAAAAGTTAACAACCTGATGTGCACGACAGACAAGGTCTAAATCATGCTTTGTCAAGAATTCTTGCACCTTGTCAGGACCAAAGGTGTATGAAACTCCTCTATCATTCATCCCCCATCCCTTAACATCTCTACCAGGATCAGACCAGAGTAAATCACACAGCAAACCAGTATCTGGAACAGCAGTTGGCCGGGGCAAGTTTCTGATTTGATCCAAATTTGTCAAATCAGGGGAAAGACCACCATGCATGCATAATATTTTGTCGTCTATCAAAGCAGCAACAGGGAGGCAGTTGAAACTGTCAGTAAACGATTTCCATAGCCTCACATTAAAGCGCCGCTTACATTCATCATAAAATCCATATATCCGATTTATAGAAGCACATTCATGGTTTCCTCTTAGAAGAAAGAAGTTCTCTGGATATTTAATCTTATATGCAAGCAAAAGGCATATGGTTTCCAAACTCTGCTTTCCTCGATCAACATAATCCCCTAAAAATAGATAATTGGACTCAGGCGGAAAACCTCCATACTCAAAAAGTCTCAATAAATCACTATATTGCCCATGAATGTCACCTGAAACACAAAGAAAAATCTTGACAGAGTCAGATGAAACAAATCCAGGCTATAGTAGAACAACACAGAAATCAAGTATTCAACAATGGCAACAGTCTACCCTCCGAGCAATAGATTAGCTGAATATTCGAAGGTGAATAGTCGCCTTCTATTATTTCAAATACCAATTATTTCTCAAATCCATGGAACGCCTTCGAGCTTGATAATTTCACTTGAATTTTAAAGCACGAATCATTGCATTTGAAAAAAAAAAAAGACAAGCAGAAGTCTAAACTTGTTTACTTTACAAACATGGCCAGCTCCAGAGGTTTGTCGAAACTCGCAAGGCACTAAACACAGCATCCAATTTCATTCAGCACTAGGGAATTTTAGGGTTTTATATGTTCCAGTTTTTCACAACTCAATAACAGCAGTACTCAGTAACCCCAATTTCATTCATTTAACAAAACAAAATTTAGGAATGCAGTAACGAAAAGAAGTGAAGAAAAAATCACAAAACCTAAAGTTTCCTTTTCTTAAAACAGTCTCCTCCACTTCCAATCTTATATATTATAAAAAGAAAAATAACCCATCAAGAAAATTACACAAAACCCACCAGAAAAACAACAAAAAGGACAAAAATTTAGGGTAAATTTAGCGTACCGCATATCTTGATGGGGGCTTCAAGCTCGAGAAGATTGGGTTGTTGAAGAAAAATTTCACGAGAAGCAACACAGAGTTGCTTGATCTCAGCCTCCGAAAGCTGAACTTGCTTGCCTGGTCTGGCTGATCGGACTTCTGTTAACCGTCTGATTATATCATCTAGTACAGCGGGGTCCATCACCGCCTGCCCCTGTGTAGCCATCCGATCTCCCCTCCTCTTTCAACGGCTCTGGCTTTCTTTTTTATAACAAACCCTAGAAATCAAAAAAGAGTTTTCAAAGATTATCCCCCCTTTTTAAACAGTCTTCTTCTTGTGGTTTTTTTGAGTGTTGTGTGGGGCTTTGAAAAGCCAAAAAAAAAAAAAAAAAAGGAGTGGTAAACAGAGGACAAATAAGAGAGTGGAGATTTAATAGTATTTGTTTATTTATTTATACATGTTGGGGAAGCAGGGAAAAGTGTTTAACCAAAACAAAAACAAAAAAGAATTATGGGAGACGGCTGCAACTTCTATGCGGCGGAGCTACCTAGTATTCTAGTAATCTTTTTATTGTGTATAATTTGAAGGCTCTTCAGTGGAACAGAATGGTGAATTTCTTTGTCGTAATTTTTCTTTTCTTTTTGGGCTTTAGAAATAAATACATAGTATTAGGATTCAGTTTAAGATGAGATTAAGCCCATCTCTTTGTTTGGCTTTACCAGAAAGTCCCGAAATCTCCCACAAACGTAGGCCGAAAATGTTTGGCCCAAATCACAAATTGGTCTTTGCTCTTAATTAGTTTCCTTTAATCATGACTTAGAAAAGTTTAATGGATCCTCTGGGGTAATGGACTCATGACCCTGCTTCTCAACAAAGGGAACCCACAAATAATCCTCAGGATACTTCTTATTTTTATGGGAGATAAAACTTCTGCATAAAGTAATCAAATACACCACAACATGAAAGGTTATACTCATACCATATTTCTTTCTTATATTAGCTCAAAATGCGAAGAGGAATTTAATCTTGTTCCTCGGTCCTAAATTTTTCATCGCCACTTATTTTAAGATTTAAACACTAGAGCATGATAGCACGGAATAAACGCGTTTATAAACTAAATTAAGTTTTTATAAAATAAGAATAAATATACTCATTTGTCATTATATAATGTTTAAAATCTTTTATATATTTCTAATTGTATCTCATTTGTTTTTTAAAATGTTTAAAATGTTAAATCTTTCATTCCGATCAATTTTTGGCTAAATAATTTTTCTTCGATATGCTCCGATTAAAATGTAAAAATAAAATATATAGATTATGTGATTTTAAGGGTTTTTATATTTTTTTCGTATTTTAGTAAAGAATTTTGGTTAAAAAAAAATTATATATTCAAAAAAATAGATCAAAAAAACATATTAAACATTTCAAACAAATTTAGACATAAATGGAATGCGATTAGAAATTTAGAGATCTATGATAGATTTTGATTATTATATAAAAATATATGAATTTATTTATCCTAAAATAAAATAATTAGTGCGAATTGATTAAAAAAAAACTGAGAGAGTTGAATTTAGATAACTAATTTGTAGACTAAAATGCACAGACAATTAAAAAATGTGTATCCATGTCGGACAAATGTTGGATACAACTGTGCATCGGATATGGCCTAATCCGTCTCGGATGTAATTGAGAACAAATAAAAAACATAGTAAAAAATATTCAAATCTAGATACATAGATAACACTAGTCGGTTATCCACGCTACGCTACGAATCTAGTAGAAAAAACTCATGTTAAAATTTTTAAAAAATTTAATTATAATTTCTTATTTAATTAACTTTTTCTAATGTTTTTTTATAAATTCTTTTGCTTAAAAATACATAAGTCATTTTTTTTTATGGACGAAAAAAAATCTTCTAATTAGAATTAAAAAAACTTTAAGAATAAATTTTTCATAATATTTTATTTCAAAAAAATAAAGTTATAATTAATAGATAGACTTTTGTAGAAGCTAACAAATGAAAAAAAAATTCTTATTTAATACTGATGAGAAGATTAATTTATGAAATTATCAACGCAACACTACGATAGATAGAACAAGATCATTTCAAAATTTTATAATTTTTTCACTAATTATTACTATTTTTTGTGTTTTTCACAAATTTTTTGCTTGAAAAAAATAATTTATTTTTCTTTATTTAGGGATTCCTAAATAAAAATTTGTAATATATAATTTAAACCTGAAATATTAATTAAGAATATAAAACACAAATGCTTTAAAAATATATTATTTTATAAGAATATATCCAAAAAATAAAGTTACAATTAATGTATAGACTTGCGGAAAAATTAACCAATGAAAAAATAAAATATTTTTATTTAATGTTGATGAGAAGATTATTTTTTTAAAGTACATATATTTGATTTATATATATTATATAATCGTCGGTTCGTATTGGAAAAAAAAGGTAATAATTTGATTTAAAAAAATTTTAACACCCAATTAAAAAAAAAGAACATAAATTGGTGAAAAATTCAAAGAAAAAAAGAAACGGTATGTAGTGCATCGGTTAGGGATTAAAATTTTTATTTTAAAATTTCAAGGATTAAAAAAAATATTTACAAAATTAAAAAAAAAAACTAAGGAAAAAAGTAGGAGTGAAAATTACAATAAAAAATCAAAACGAAATAATTTGAAAATTATATATAAAAAAAAAACTAAGAAAAGAAGGAAAAAAAAACCAAGAGTGAAAATTTAAAAAGAACAAAAACACCTAAGAGTTAATAGTATAATACGAGGGTAAAAAAAAGAGGAAAAAAGGAGTGAGTACTATCATAACCAAAATTTCGGGGTTTTTATTTTTAGTTGGTTATTTGTTTTCTTTTATTTCATTTTAAGTTTTTTCATTTTTGTTATCTTAATTTTTTTCTTTCATTTTACTTAGTAATTTGCAAAATAATAATGATAATAATAATAATAATAATAAAATAAAAAATACAATAAAAAACAAATACATGAAATAAACTTAACAAACTAAATCTATGGCCTAACTCTAACTCCTCAGCTGAGTCGTTATTACGTCGCTAACCGACGTTAGACGGAACTCTCCAAAAATCTAAAATGTACCAAATTTATTTACGAGTTTGGAGTCGTCACCTAGTATTGAAGGAACTAAGAACCTAAAATGAATACCGATTCAAAGATTCTAGCGTAAAGAATTGGTTATACAGAATGCACAATAAAAGTGCGATCTGTTTTAGAGTATTAGTAATGGTCATAATACGTAACGGATGCACGTTCATAATACATCAAGAGATATAGTTAGGATTTTTTTGAATTAAACTTAAAATTTTAAAAAAAAAATGGTTCTAATATTATTAAGTTTTTTTATAAATTAAAATATTTAAACATTTATAACTAAATAAAACCTTACTTCAATATGTTAATTTTTGTAATAAAAATAAACGACCATATTTGTTTTTGAAAAAAAATATTTTAAATAAAAATAAAAAAAAGTTATAATTTAATTTTTGTATTTTTGATTAGAAGAAAGGTACAATATTTTTATTTTTAAATTTAAAAAATATCTAATTTTTTTTGTCGAATAAAAATTGAAAAGGGGTCAATGCATAGCGATAATTAAATTAAAGAAAAAAAGAAATTATCACCAATCCTTTTATTATCATCATAATAATTATCAAGATAACTTGATTCTTGGATATCTAAATTTATTTTATTTTAAGAAAATATAAATAACATGATGTTTATCCTTTTACTTAACAACTCATGTGTGTTCATGAATTCAATTTATTATACATTATTATTGGTTAATTATATTGGTTTTTAATGTTATTTTTTTATAATTTATTTATATGATATTTAAAAAGTTAATGTATCTCTTATATATATAGTATTCTAAATTTTTAAAAATTATCATGTCGTACTGATCATATCTCGTATCTGTGTCCATGTTTTATATTCCATACAACTATCAATGAATTTGAATTTGCTACTATGGGAATTCGCTCAAAATAAACATTTTTATACCATAAAAGGATCAAGCAATCACAATCCAAATCCAAGTAACATAGATAGATCCTAAAAATCATTTTTTAGCCCACCCTAAGCACGTATTTTTTTCGAACCTCTCCAATATAAACCAGTTAAGGAAAAATCAAATCTCGTTCCACTTTCATTATCTCGTAAGAACGTGGGAACCGTATCAAATAACATGATTGCGTACAATTTAAAATGTCAAACTCGTCATGATTGATTCGCCTTTAAGATTGTTTAGAAGGAAAAGTAGGAAAATGTTTTCTTTTTCCTCTGTTTTATGACGACGAAAGGAAAAAAGAGACCCTCATTTCCCGAAATGTTAAAGCCACATACTTTTCCCTGAAATTTAAAATTTTCCTATCCATCCAAGAAAAAGGAAAAAAAAAACACATTTTTTTTCTCTCAAAGAAACCAGAAAAAGAATCATGCAACGTGAAAGTTAAAGCAGAATATGTTCATCCAAATATATTATGTTCCATTGTCTCGTTAATGATCTTCGAATATGTGAAGAAAATCTAAACAGTTATAAATCAAATATATTTAACGTATTCTGCCAATTCTTTTTGGTAAAAAAGGGCCTTGGCATCGGCAACCATGCATCTTTTATTCATTGATCCAATTCTTCCCTAACAGAGAATGTATAAATTCCGTATAGGAAAAGAACAAAAAAAGAAGCGGAGTGGAGTTTCGTTTTTGATTCAGATTGCCCTTCACACTTCCTTAATTCGCTACATAAAGTGATTCTTGGGCGGCAAAAGCACTTCTGGCCGATATGAATAGACTATGCACCGAATCTTCCTGATCTTTCCCTCAAAGCTTCACACCTGCTTGCCCTATGGACCGTGGCGAAAGTCCTGCATGCATAATTATTGTCGAGCTGAGGGGTTGATGATGACTGGTCGAGCTAGATGCCTAGTTCAGGATTCTTTAGAATTAGAGGGTAGACTTAGTTTGAGACCCAGATGATCAAAATCTATCGACTATTGTAATTAATTAGGTTGACATATGCATGACAAGAAGCAAGGAGAAGACTTGGCTTTTTCCGAGAAGAAAACGAACAAAATTTATAGTTTACAAGCTTTTATTTTGCTTTGACTTCTCTTCACACATGTAAATAACGATGCATAAAATGTTTTTCATATAACGATGCATGCATTTGCAGCCTAAGAAAAAAGCATAAGTCAATCTAGCATTTTATTGTTTTTGCCCATAATATTTTAGCTAGAGGAAATTCTTATTTGTGTCAATGGCATGGATATACTCTAATCAACTTTTATGTATGGAAATTCTTATTTGTTTCAATGGTACGGATATACTCTAATCAAATTTTATGTATGAACTTAAATGGTGTATTTCCTAGGTAATCAAATTGGTGCATGTATGGTTGAGGTAAATGATTTTAAAAAACAATCGTTGTATAATGCATCGGTCGTTACATAATATAAATTTTGCATTTCATTACATCATGAGCTATGACCCATTGATTTTAAGAATTTATTATTTTAGGGATTGTTTTGGCCGTTGCATCTGTTACGATCGTTATTCACAAACATAACAACGTTGCATTAAAAAAAGATTGAAACTGATCCATTAGGTTTTTTTTTCTGTTATATTCTTACACATGTAGTATGCTTTCAACACATTTAAAATTATGAAAAAACAATTTTTTTGATTTGAATTGATTCATATATTATTAAAAAATTATAAAAGAGAAAGGCTTCATATTTTCTTTTTTATATTGATAAATATTTTATAAGCACAATAATTAAAATTGTTACATAATATCCATAATAACCCGTTACACTGACTATTTTTCTCTATTTGTGATTTTTGTAGTAATTATATGGCATAAGAAGTCCAAAATTTGGCAAGTTTTTTACGAGAAAATATGCATTTTGCACATAAAAAAATTAATTATTATCATAGTCATTATTGGTTTATTTTATTTTAAAGTGTATCCTATTCTAAACGATTAATTTGACACTCCATATTTAAAATTTTGATTTCACTAGGATGTATAAGAAGAAAAAATCGCGTAATAATTTTTTGAAATCGATCCCAAATTGCTAACATGCAACAAAAAATCCGTTTATCTTCCAAACCGAATAACCAATGCCTGAAATAAAATTGAAGGAAAAATAATAAGGAATTTTTTTTCCGACAAAACAGATATTCCTATCTTTGACTGGGGTCCACCAAAAGTTTTCTCTCTGAGTGGCATTTTGGCAATTTAAAAGAACGCTACGGTCATTTAAAACACGAAATTCCTTTAGCGGGCAAAATTCCTTTCAAAAATTGAAAAGCAAAGCAACAGCAACAAAAATTCTCTCCAGTTCTATCCAACCCATCCATATACACAAAAAAAAAACCTCTGATCTTTTCTTTCAACTGTAAGCCGTTCACCTGCACCGTCACTTCCGCCTCAGCAGATTCTCTCTCTCTATTAAATCCTTCTTTCTGTAATCACAAACACTGATCAGTACTTTTTCTCTTCCTTCCTTTCTCAAGCCAAGAATCTCTTTCTCTCTTCGATCACTTCCCTTTCTCCTCATCAGATTCTTTCTTTTCTTTTTCGTTTACTTTTTAATTAGCGATGCCTATTGCCTTATTAATTGTCCCTCTCTTCTTTTCTTCATTCCTTTTCTCCTCTCTCTCCCCCCAAGCCGCGTCGTTTTCATCATTTATTGCGTTTCATTTTCGCCCTTGATTTCTTCCTTTTTCACTACTCCGCCGAAACTCTGTACATACTTCGCTTTTATTTCAATCTCATGGCTCTTCCTAATTCAGGTGTCCACCATATTTCTAATCCTTGCATTTACGGTATGTTTTTGTTAGTCTTTTTTATTGTTCAATGGATATTACAAGATTTTATTAATTAATTCTCTATTTATCGTCAAGTTTTTCGTATTTTCGCCTCCATCTTGTTTGATCATTTGCTGCTTCGTATTAGTTATATCTATTTGGCTATTTTAAGTAATTCTTTTTTCATTTTTTTTTGGCTTTTTTGTTTGCTGCTGTTTTGTGTTTGTGCGGGGGTGGCTGTGGGGTTATTTTGGGATGTTATGTTAAGCAGGAGACTTTGTTTCTTCGTACGCAGAGAGAAAATCTCGGTTTATGAAATGGCTGGGTAAGCTTTTTAAAAGTGGGTCTAGTCGTGGAGGTGCTCGTGGTGGTGGTGGCGGGGGGCGGGCACATCCACAGCTTTTAGGGGAAGAAAACATGGTTTGGAGTGCACCAGCAAGATCTCTGGTAACTTTTTAAATGTCCTTTTCCTTTCTATTTTCATTCTAAGTGCATAAGTATTATTATTATAAACATCATGTCGTCGCATATTGTGAGATATTAATTGTCTTTTCTATTTGGTTAGCTAACCAGTGCATATAACTGTAAATATACCAGTATCATGATTTTCCTCACCCTCTTGATGATGGATCGGACATGTGCACTAACTTCAATAATTTCTTTCTGCCACTCGTTTTTGTCCTTTTTCTGATGGGTTATGCCAATCACTTTCTAGTCTTCCTTTCCTCCCTTTTTAAAGGGCATGTTATAGTTGGATTGACAAGCTCATGCTTTTGGGAAAATGTTATAGTTACTATGGTGCTAGAGATTCCCTTTCCACACATCATATTTATCGTCAAAAGTTTACTTTATGTGCAATCCACTGGCCTTGTGCAAATGTTTACACTACAATATAGACAAAAATGGTTAAGAGAATTAGAGATGATGGTGGATTTTTTTTTTACACGGAAATCCTGTAAAATAATTGGTGATATTTCTATATCACTGAAAAGAGGTTGTATGCTCATTTGGTTTTAACCTGTCTCGTCACATAATTTTTATATTCGGTGGTAAATAAGAGTTAAAATCCTATCAATTTTGACGTGTGCAGCATCTAGTATGTATTAATTTTAGCTGATACTCTTTGACATTACTCTGAAACAGTGCAACCTGCAAGAGATTTTAGGTAATAATGCTGGTTGGAATGGTATGCTTTGACTATAAACCATATTAATCATACGTATTTTAACAGTCTAAGGTTATTTACTTATACCCCCCACATTTTAATTTAACTATCCTGCTCTGGTGCTAGTGGAGCAACTGTGTGGTTTATATCCTACTGTATGGGCACAAAGGAAAAATATGAAAAGGAAGAAACCTCCTTCATGCATTTCAAAGAATTGCAAATTGAATTCTTCATATTGGTTGCTCAGAAGGGAAAAGAGTTTCAATTAGCTTCTATAATGTTATCAGGATGACTGTTCTAGAGCTGGGAAGGAGGAGGAGGAATTAGATCATGCTATTGCACTTTCTAAGGCTGAAGATTGTAAGAGACCAAGTGGTGAGGTTTTGCTTCCTTCCCTTTCATATATTTTGTATACACACGAACATATGCACATTCTTTTATGAGTATATGCTATTCTTGGGACTTCTATAAACATTCAATAACTGTTTTGCAGGATATAGATGGGGAATGAATGATGAAGATCTAGCAAGGTCGCTTCAGGATGACCTTAATTCATCTTCATGTCCTCCATATGGTACTACGCAATATTATCCAAGGAGTTATAGGTAAAACTTATAATTTAGCCATAACTAATAAGTGACTCAGTTCAATGAATACATTTTCATAAGCACGCACACCAAACTTTAGGTGTTTTGTAATTGGCTTACAGCATGGTTGATGAAACGGGAGGGCAGTTATCCAAGTCTAGCTACATTCATGAATTATCCTTGATGAACTAAGAAAGAACACTTAAGGATAATCTAAAAACATATGTATTGTTACAATATGAATTACATTCTTTGCTTGAAATTCAAATGTGGAAACTTGGCTGGATTTTTGTGACAGCTTTTATTGGAAATTAGTATACATGTTTCATTATAAAGGTCAGAGAACATTTGATTTCTCTGTTCACATACAGAGAAGCTAATGATTTAACTTCTTGGTAACTATGGCGATGCAGAATTATTGCAGGTCATCAAACTTTTTGCTCAAATTATGATAGAAATGATATGGGTCTATGTGCTGTGCTTGCAGCCTACGTTTTGCATGCCATTTTAAATATTTTCTGCAGGAATCTTTCATTCAATTTAAGAGTAACGAAATCACTGTTAACAAGAAAATGAAGAAAAAAATGGCAACTTCCATTTTTAAATTTACAAATATTCCATCCTCAAATTGTATTGGTTATGCATGGTATGCCTGGACTTGAAGGTTATGTGGTGGCTGCCAACGTGACATTGGCTTCGGTAATTATTTGGGATGCATGGGAAAATATTTTCATCCGGAGTGCTTTCGCTGTTGTTCCTGTGGTTACTCAATCACTGAGACCGAGGTAATAATTCTTCTCAGGATCATGAGTATCTTACTATCTTCTTTAAAGCAAACTAATTTAATGAAAATTTTCACGGTCCCCTAACTTTTGTGAATGAATCGAGTCAGATGCCGAAATTGCATATAAATGTAAGCAATTCAAATAAAGATAAGAAAATTTTCATCCAGTTTTTAACTTATTTTTCTGTTCCAAGTTTTCTTTGTCAGGGAATGATCCATATCACAAGTCTTGTTTCAAAGAGTTAACTCATCCCAAATGTGAAGTCTGCCATCAATTTGTAAGAAAATTAACTCTCGTTCACTTGTGACTTTTGCTTTTTAATTAACATACTGTGCTAGTTTTCCGATTCATGTCAACCACTTTCTTCGAGCTTTTAGTTTGTAACTTATAATAGGCATAATCTAGAACATTTCCGTTATATGTTTTCAGATCCCTACAAATCCAGCTGGTTTGATTGAGTATAGGTGCCATCCATTTTGGTCCCAAAAGTATTGTCCATCACATGAGCATGACGGCACAGCTAGATGCTGCAGCTGTGAACGTCTGGAGGTATGTATATAAATTTGTAAAACAAACTATTCATTAGGATTTTCTATTTTGTTGATGCTGTAGTTGATTGTCCAGTATAATCTCTTAACAATCTTGGAGAAGGGAATGTGCTCATTACTGACATTAATTTTGTCTGCTTATGGTGGCTGTTGGTTTTCTTCTTCTCTTTTTTATTTATCATCCACCCAAAGTCTTGGAACGCAAGATACTATTTTTTGGAAGATGGCCGCAGCTTGTGTCTGGAATGCATGGAATCGGCTATCATGGATACTGGTGATTGCCAACCCCTTTACCACGCCATCAGGGACTATTACGAAGGAATGAATATGAAACTGGATCAGCAAATTCCAATGCTTCTTGTTGAAAGACAGGCACTTAATGAAGCCATTGTTGGAGAGAAGAATGTAATGTATTGTCTCTTACATATTTTTAAAATCTTGTGAATTGTGAAATTGCTTTTATTTAGACATGGTTCTTTCCAGGGCTACCACCATATGCCTGAGACAAGGGGGCTATGTCTCTCTGAAGAGCAGACTGTCACTAGTGTATGATATTGGATAACTCTACTATTTGATTTCGTTTTAATAATCTATGTTGGGTTTATGACCGAGGAACAAAACGTTTGACATGGTACTTGCCATGACTTTTCTCTCTGATTTTATCCAGATACTAAAGAGGCCAAGAATTGGAGGCCACCGACTGATAGGAATGAGAACTGAACCCCGAAAACTGAATCGGAAATGTGAAGTTACCGCTATTCTTGTACTTTATGGTCTTCCAAGGTAATACTCGGAGGCAATTTTTAGTTCTTCTCTCTGCAGTTAATTTTGTTATTGTGGTTTTGGTAATGTTTTAAGATTTGGCAAAACCTTCGACAACGGATCAAACAATCCTTGTTGTTAAAATAAAAGGATATGCAGGCAGTATATTATGCACTATCCTTGAAGTGGATGTAAAATGAGTGATTATTCCAAATTTTCTGCAAAATTTCATTGGTGATTAGTGAGGTTCCGTATCCAAGAAAATTTTCAACCACAACGCACAAGCATATATATTATTTGTCTTTTTCTTTGGAGAGGTGTGAAAGAATTCCTGTATTACTCTAAAAGTTAGATAAAATCGGCTGATTTGAACCTGCATAATTCGATCAATCTTTTGTTTGATAGAAAATCAACCATTTCCATGCTGAACTTTTACTTTTAATTTATTTCTTTGTCCTCTGTTGGAAATTTGCATGTTTTAGTATTCCTCTGTAGTCTACTTGTTTTGATAGTTTGTTGGATGCAGACTGCTAACTGGTGCTATTCTTGCTCACGAGTTGATGCATGGCTGGTTACGCCTCAAAGGTAGAAAGCTGCCGGATTGAATTTTGCTTGAAAAAGCCTTTTGTAAATTTCATTGTTGCAATCTTCATGTCTCTTTTGATAACGTAGGGTACCGCAATCTTAATCCTGAGGTAGAGGAAGGTATCTGTCAAATGCTCTCACACATGTGGCTCGAATCGGAATTGCCAGGATCTAAAGGCATGCCATCCACATCCACATCAACCCCTTCCTCTTCCTCTTCCTCGTCCTCTTCAAAGAAAGGCGGGAAGTCCCATGTTGAAAATAAACTGGGTGAATTCTTCATGCATCAAATCGCCCACGATGCTTCTCCAGCTTATGGGGAAGGATTCAGGGCTGCGAGTGCTGCTGTCAGCAAGTATGGTTTACGTCGCACCCTGGACCACATACGCCTTACTGGCAGTTTCCCATTATAATTCCAAAGCTTATGCATGCTTCTCTTATTTTCCTTACTCCCTTCTGATGACACTGTTTGGTGCTCGTCAAAAAGGATTAAGCTCATCACAGAAGATTTGGACAGCTCCCCCTTCATTTTCATGGGGTCCAAGATGATGCGTGTCCAAGAAATCTATTCAAGTTAAACAATAAATTATTGTATCCTATTCTTATAAATCAAGTTCAATAATGTCATTAAGTGGATTCTTTTGGTTCAGCTTTTAGTAACTCGTGAGAAACACATCAATAGAATTTGAGGCAAACCCTGCTAGCATGCATATCAAGTGGGTGATGTAGGAGGCGGACAAGGTCTGTAAAACAGGTATGATTTGTTAGATTTGTGGTGTGCACCTGATATCCCAGAAGGGAGATGTAGTCACATTTCAATATGCAGGGACTTGAATTTCTAAGTGCAGGTCTGATTGTTATTGTCTCTCCCAACCCTTTTCGGTGCTAGACAACTATTGTTTGTGCAGTGGACTCCAATAACATTCCATGAAAATTTACATCGTTCGTTACAGTAACTGAATGAGAAATTTTATGTTACTCCAGGGGGTATATAATAATACTTAATAGAAGAGAGATACAAATAAAAGAGAGAGGAATAGGATCTAGATAGAAATATTTTATGGTTTTTTTTTTTTTTTGGGTTCTGATGTGATTTTCTTTGTTTTCTTTGTGTTTGTCCCTCATTTTAAATTTAAAATGGTTCTAAACAACTATTGTTAATTAGTCTTTGAATATTTTTAAAATTCTCGAAAAGAGAATATAAACAGCAACTCTATGCTAAAGCATGCTGACTTGACTCACACTCTGCACAAATCTTTAGCTAAGACAAGCAGAAAGAGCAACTGCAAATCACAAGGCAATAAAGCTGTGACTGACCATGAAATACCTCAACCTAATGATTTGAAAACTGCAAATCTCCTGTGCTTAATTTGTTATGGAATAGCAGAGTGTACGTGTATGAGAAATAAAAAGGTAATGTCAAATTGGCAACTATAAAAAATAAAAAGGATCCCTCTTAATTAGAATTTCGTCAGAACTGAGGAATTTTGAAATCTGGTTTTCCAACGTAAGAGTAGCTAGAAGTTGGAAATCTGAAACCTTGATGGTTAGGGCTCTTGTACAGGCAGAATTTGTACAGTATGGATGATAGGAAGGATGGAATTATCTTTTCCTCTTGACAGTAGCTGCCTTGGATTGACAAGCAAAGTGATTATCGTCCTTTGATGTCACCCATAGGTGGTTTGACGGTAACATGCATCGAGAAACGCGTTTTGTTGATGGAACTAAGGAAGTGACTGGAATATATCTTCATTAAAAGCAAGCTCTTCGAATTTTTTTGGTGACGGTTCGCTTTTTTATAATCCCAGGCTGGGGGACAGACGTGGCACCTTGGATGGTCTCGTGATCAGAAGG
Source organism: Dovyalis caffra (assembly GCA_963924115.1). Taxonomy (NCBI): domain Eukaryota; kingdom Viridiplantae; phylum Streptophyta; class Magnoliopsida; order Malpighiales; family Salicaceae; genus Dovyalis; species Dovyalis caffra. The sequence goes on from CAWUPB010000850.1 coordinate 5,094,744, forward strand.
AACAAATTTTTGACGTGTCGCTGGTTTGGCCCCACTGTTTTCGTGGGGTATATCAATGGATAAATGCCGCCTAATATGCCTCCTAGATTCAAAGGTCGAGCCGTGCCACTCACTAATAGATGTCTCATTGCAGTAATTAAAATAAAAAACAAAAAAATTATAAATACATAAAAGAGTAATAAAATAAGATAATAATGTGCATATTAAATAATATATCGCCTTAAAAATAATATAATTAGAAATATAAAAAATAAAATGGGATGGAAGCTTATACTTTATTTATATGTTTCTAGCACCTTAGTTCACATATTTCAAGCAATAGGATTTAGAGTGCTTGGTATTTTTTTTATTTACGGATTTGCTAAGGAATTTGTAGCAACAAACTAAATAAACATTGAACAAATCAACTAACACAAAATCTAGCATAAAACATCAATTTTTTTTATTAAAATACCATAAAATCAACTCACTAAAAAGAACTCCAAAATTTACACACCATAGAAATCACGCACTTCTACACCAATGCTTTTTTCATATTTTTTTTATTTGTCAACTGTTCATAAAAGAGAAAACAAAAGAATAAAACACTTTTTACATTTTTTACATCTCGATTGGCATCCACAACTTGACCCAACTTGATCTGTCTAGATTTTTTGACATCACTTGAAGTTGTCATTGACAATAAAATAAAACAATTAAAAATAAATCAACATCGCAATAAAAATTGCAGCAAGGAACTAAATAAACACCACAAATCAATAATTACAAAAGATAACATAAATTTTTTATTAAAACACCACAAAATTGATTAGCTAAAAAAAGAACCCTAAAGTTTACAGAATAAATATTCAAAAATAATAATCCAATCAAAGAAATCAGACGCTTAAATATTAAAAATAAAATCAATAATTTGTTTGAGAATCTCAAATAACATAAAAACTGGCCACCTCAAATTAGTTTTATCATCTTCTCTTTTTTATGACAGATGACAAAGATATTCTCAAAGCAATCTTTCATCTTTTTTTTTTCCCTCTTCTCTTTTAAAGCAGGCTGAAGATGTGAAGAATTTTTTTTTCAAAAAGAATATTTGCAGACTGTAGAAAGATGAGTTGTAAAAAAAAAAAAAAAAAAAAAAAAAATTTAAAATTCGAGGATTTTACTGATGGTCTCATCTCTCTCTCTCTTTCTTTATTTCTTTTCCTTTTTTTTTTTTTTAACGAGAAAATAGTAGAATTTGGAGGGGTTAAGAGAAAAAAAAATTCATTATATATGATTAATGAAGGGTTAGGATTTTTAGGTTAAAAATAGAAGATTGAGATTTCCAGTTAAAATGATGAGGAGGTGTATGAAAATTAAAAATAAACTAGCAAATTAAATATTTTTTTATTAAACAAAATAGGAAAGGACAAAAGTGCTATTGCACGAATGCATGTACCCAATGAAAAACCTAGTAAATATTTGAAATAAATGGGCTAAAAAGTAAATCAAAGACAGCTATTATTAAAATTACAAATAAACCGGGAAATTAAACATTTTTTTCTGAAAATTTGGAGGGCCAAAAGTGTTATCGCATAAATGCACTTACCGACAAACTTTTGTAAATATTTGAAGTAAGATGGTTAAGAAATAAATCAAAAGACAATTGTTTTATTAATTATTAATAAGATAAAGAAGATTCGAGGATTAAGACGAGACGTGAGTGGAAGGAGAGAGAGACAGTAGAAAAAAGTCTAGAATGCATATATGCGGTGCAATTGTGTCTATTTTCACGGTAGAATGAGTGAGTGTGAACAGTTTGTTAACAACTTCACTCTCACGTTTTTTAAAGTTTTTGGTAATACGAAGGAAATGCAAATGTCTGGACTAACTTCAACCTTGGTTAAACAATAATAGGAAACAAAATATCAAAACAAAAATGGGGTGTGGCAGCTCTCAAGGTAGGGAGGAGAAGAAAGAATTAGATCATTTCGATTCTACTTTCTCTGGCTGTAGATTTGAATAGCCAAGTGGTTTTCGGTAAAAAATTTAATCATACTTACTGTTAAATGTGTGACTCATCAGTGCTAATCAGCTGAAAAAATTTGTTAATTAATTCATATCGTTAGTCTGGCTTCTAGCAGGATTATTGGCCAAGTAAAACTGTAAAGCACCATTCACCATGAATTACCCTTGATATTGCATGGCCTAACGAGTCCCTTTTCAGGCTAGCAAATCTGGGTTTGCAAGCCTGAAAGCTAGGTTCATGAGAGGACTCTTCCAAGAAAAATAAAGCTGCCAGTTTGAAATTACGAGAATCTGCACTAATCTCAAATATTTGTAAGGGTCATGAATGTTTATGCCTGCAACTTGCAGATGGTTGTCTTGGTTGCAATCATGTCATTTCTTGTTACAAAAAACATAAGATATTTCCTGTTTATAAACTATTCATACTCTTTCATTTAACTATTCATGTTAAGGTTTTTTTTTTTTTTTTCCTTTGCTAAGGACCTTTCTATTTCACTCTTAGTTTCTATCATGTCAATGGTAGATTTGTAAAATTCTATATATATTGCCTTCTATTTTACTTTTAATTTGCTTCTTTTGCTTTTGTTTTTTTTTTTTCATCATTTCCTTTGCTTTTGACAAAGTATTTAATGCCCCTCGTTGCTTTTTTTTTTTTCCTTTTATTTTTGTCCCAGAGGCAATTGCAATTCAAAAGTAAATTATAAATTAGTCCATGTTGTTTGGAGACAAAAATTAATTAGTCTTCTGAGTTCAAAAACTAATTATTTGGTCTTTATTATTTTTTAATTTATTTTAATTTTTTGTTTTAATTGATAGAAAATAAATAAAAAATAATTGAAAAATGTAAAAATTGATGAAAAAATATTTAATAAAATAAAATAAAATAAATTAATTGTGGTCAACACTCGATTAAAAAAATTAAATAATTAATTTTTAAAACTAAAAAAATTAATTAATTTATTTCTTGAAACAAAAAAGACTAATTTATAATTTACTTTGCAATTCAAAGATCTCCTTAATCAGTGTTTTCCTTTGATTTTTTGCGATAAATATTCTAGCCTATATCAAAAGAATTATACTGAGTATAAGAAACTAAATGATTTTATAAATATAATATGATAATTGTATTTTCGTGACCCAAGTTGTAGTCCGGAGACACTTTTATGCTTTCCTTAAAGAAATTATTTATTTTTTAATTATAAGTTGATTGTGCATACTTAAAAAAAAAAAACCTTAATATTTACTTTTTTTAAATGAATATTTTGAAATCAATTCCCCTTGAATAAATAATAAAAAATATATTTTAAAAACAACACTTGACTGGACCATAATTTTTAAATAGAGGTTTTTATGTTAATATTATTTATTATTTTAAGAATATATGTATATAAACCTAATATGCATATTTTTAAAAATTCATCTCCTCATCAATATTATAAAAAATTATTTTAAATCTTAACATTTTTATGCAATTTTTTAAAAATTAATTGTTACTTTATTTTCTCGATACAATCTTATAAATAAATAATTAAATTTATACATTTTTTAGGATTTTCGATAAATTGAAACTTGTATTTTAGATTATTATAAATTTTTATTTAAAAATCCATACATAACAAAAAAAAAAAAAAAAACACAAGAAATAATTAATTTAATATAAATTTTGATTAAAAAATTTTAAAGTTAGGTGAGCTTTTTTGCCTTTAATTTTAATAGATTTATTAGATCCATATCGAGGGGAAAACTATTAAATCATGTTTTTTCAAATAACTTAACCTATTGTGTCCCATCCATAGCTTAACGAGTACAACCACCTAGTGGCAACTATTTGGGATTCTTAGGGAAATAGAAATAGTAATCCAATGTACATGTCATTACTATTAAATCATAATGATGTTTATTTCAAATAATTTAACCTATGGTGTCCCACCCATAGCTTAACGAGGACAACCACCTACTGGCAACTATTTGGGATTCTCAGGGAAACAGAAATAGTACATGTCATTAATTAATTCATAATTTTTGTCCTGTCCAATTATTTTTGTCTGCTCCAAAACCTATGAAATCGCAATCCAATGGGGCTGCATAGGTATTTTTCGTGCAATTAGTTGCTCGCAGCTGCGGCCTTTTACTAAATCCTTTCGATGGGTGATAAAAAACTATGGGATATCCTCGAATTGGAACTCTTTGAGTTGCATGCCACTAAAATCCTAGGCAGTCTCTTTGTCCCCATCAATATTACGAGTAAATTATAAATTATTTCCTTAATATTCAAAAAATAAATTAATTAACTTTTTTTATTTTAATAATTAATTATTTAGTCTTTTAATTACACTTAATTTAACATTATCTTATTTTTTAAAAATGTTATTTTTTCTTATCAATTCTTCCTTATTTTTTAATATATTTTTCTATTTCATAAAATAAAACATTGAAATAATTTGAAAAAAAAAGTCAAAAGGATTTAGTTATAAGAAAATATAAAAATATAAAAATTAAATAATTATTGTTTGAAACAAAAAGGATTAATAATGGTTCTGTCCAGGGCTACTATACTCGGACCAGGTTATATGCCTCGCAGAACTCAGAAGAGACGGTCATCAGAGTATGATATCAAGTGACTCGTATTTGGTTACTAATTTCTAGCAATCTGGATTAGGTTTTTGTTGACGAACAAAATGTTTAATGTGGTGCTCCACTGTTTGTTCTCTGTGATTCTGTTCAAATAGTAAAGACACCCAGAATGGGCCAGGGCGAGGAACATATAGGATCAGCGAGACTCCTACGCAAAAACTGATCACTCGGGGATGTGACTGCTATTCTTGTGCTTTATGGACTTCCAACGTACGTAATGCTTGGAGGCAATTTTAGTTCTCCCTAGTCATGATTTATTGTCTTGGACAGTAGTTATTTGGTCATGTTCAAGATTTGCCAACCAGAAAGAAAATCATCAATCATGGAATCTTTGTTACCAAGAATAAATGCATACCAAAAAACATGCTCGATCTGTTTCTGTTCTTGGAGTGGCATGTTGAAAATGAATACATCGTCCAATTCTTCTCAGCCGAAACAGAAGAAATTGTATCGATCTTCGACTTTCTGGGATAATAACCATTCGTACAGCATGCTGTGTGTTTTCGTTCTTCTCTTTTGGAATATCCCGGTTGGATGCACACTGCTGGTGCCATTCTTGCCTATGAATAGATAATCGGCTGGTTTCGCCTTAATAATAAGGTAGAATGTGGCCCTCCAAGCTTTTTTTAAGTTATAAAGACTAGCATAAGAGCGAATACCACTTCTAATCCAAAAATCTAGGTTGATGGATCATGAATCCATCTTATACATTAAAACTCTCTTTTCTCTGTTTTTTTTTTTCAATGTGGGACAGTTCTCATTCACAGATGCATCCAAACAATATTTTCTTCGCATGTCAGTTTTGTTCATTCGAACGTAACTCCCACCCCAAAACGATCTTCTCCTCACATGTGATCCTGGCCCATTCTAACACAATTTTCCTTCCAGCGAAAGTATTTAACAATTCGAGTGTGATATTCCACGATCGCCTGCCTGTGTTGGAAGAGATATGCACTAGACCTACACGCACAAAAACTCACGAGTGGACACCACCTGCTACTCAAAAACACTATACTAATGGGTACATTTTATATATAAACATCTATTCTTTTTCATTGTTTTTTTCAAAATGAAATAGTTACCACTCACATGTGCACCTAACAAGTATGATCTCAATCTTGCTGTAAAGGAGGGGATCTGTCAAGTGCCTCTCACACATGTGGCTCGACTCGAGTCACAAGTACTGCGGGGATCTAAAGCCAACAAGATAGCTTCCTCTTCGAAGGAAGGTGCGAAGTCCAACTTTGAAAATGAATTGGGTAAACATTTCATGTATCAAATTGCCCGTAATGTTAGTCCAGTTTATGGGAGGATTCAGGGCTGCTATTGCCTCTGTCAATGAATACGGTTTACGTCGCACTCTGTGCCACATTTGCCTTGTTGAGAATCTTCCGATACAATTTCTTCATCTGCTATTTCTCCTCAAAATATTTGCGCTGATCACAGAAGAATAAACAACTCCGTGATTAATTTTCATGCGGTCCTATGATGATTCATGTCCAGAAAATCTACTCATTAGAGTTCCATATCATGATAAGGGATTCTTTACTCTTCACAGTTCCACAATATGAAGGGATTCTTTCTTGCCCCAGGCATCCCTAGTCATTCTCTCATTAGCAAAAAAGACATTATAGAAAAGCTTACTTTGTTTATTTGGGAAAAAAAAAAAGAAGCAGGGAGAAAGCAAAGAACTCGAATCGCATTAACGGAATAATTGCGACTGGCAATAAAAATGTTGAACCTATTATCATATCCGTGTGGTACAAAAAATGTTCGGCCAAATTGGTCATAGATGACTACGGTTATGAATATCCGTCTTGTTACCTTCCTGTTTCCCTTGTTCTAAATTTTCTGTCATACAACAGTCATGCATTTCAGAAGTCCTCAGATGACCTTGGAGGCGAAATCTTTGATTGTCCTTAGAGGAATGACTCTCGGCTTGGGCATCAGACGGTTTAAGTAGGAGATGACTTACATTGTCTTATAAGCCCTGATTTATGGAAGCGATCTTTTATGCCATTGAAGAAAAACGACCAGGGTTTATAGGATTACAGTGAAACCTATACCATAGAAAGGGATGTAGTAACATTTCATTTCCATAAAATGACAAGCGTTTATAGGATTACAATGAAACCTATATACCATAGAAATGGATGTAGTAATATTTCATTTTCTAACTTGAATTTATAATGTAATGCCTAAAGGGTGCTGTGTCCCCTCCATTTTCAATACCATTTTCAACAATACATATGGAGAAATTAATAAATAATAAAACCGCACTTAATAACTTAAAATTTTTAAACTAAAATAATTCTTCACGTAACATCAAAACCTTAGTAATCACCTCACTTTTTTTTCTAATTAAAATATAATTAAGCACAAAATAGAGGCAAACCAGCATAGTGTGTTAAAGAGTTTCTAAGTAAAATATAATTAAACACAAAATAATGATAACTTCGTGCAAGTTTCAAGCCGAAAAAATATATTAAAATATAATATAAATCATATCATAATACCTAACCCAATAACTTCAGCTTCTGAATTGAGATAATTCTTAAAGCTTTTGAATTGAGATGGTTCCTTTATAGGTAGATGAAATGACTAGAAAATGACGGAATTATAACAGCAGTTTGGCGGAGTGCAACCCAATAAAATTACATGAAAACTGGCATGTTGGTTACAATTACAATGACAAAAATGCCTGAGCACAGTATGGGGAAAATATAAATAGCAACTATCTGCTAAAACATGACTGACTTGACTTGATGCGAAATGCAACCTGCAGTTAGACGAGCAGAAAGAGTAGCTGCATATAAGGAAGGTGACAACTGTGATAATCGCGATACCATACCTCAAACTAGTGAGACGAAAACAGCAATTGCCCCAAACCTAATCCGTTTAAAATAGCAGAGAATGAATGCATGAAAAAAAATGATCATGAAATGACAAATTAGACAACCGAAAAAAAAAATTTTGAATCGCCGTTAGTATTACTTTCTTTGAGAATTGTCAGAACTATGATGAGTACACTTGAAATCTGATTTAGGTTTGGCCTATCTACATGGAAAAATGTATTCTCATGATAGCATAGCAAAATTATGCACCAAGAGGAAATCCATGAAATAACAATTCTTCTACATGACAATATAACCACCAATTCCTTCAGCCACCCAGCAAACTCCCGTAGGTGTTCGCATAAACTATAATTTGGGAGTAACATCTGCCAAAAGCAATTTTAGAGTCTCATACGTCATAAAACAGATACCAACACCAGGCACAACCTTGTAGTATTCAGGCATAATGCCTCTGTATAGACCCCGAAAGCCCTCGGTCTGGATTATGTGCTTGAATATACCAAAAAGACCTGTGGTATAAACACGAGCCCGTCCACCTGCTCCTTCCAATTGCTTCCTTCGTCTCACAAGATCCAGAGGAAACGTTGCTGCATATTCCAAGGACAATAGAAAAACATTATTCTTACACCATAAGACATGCTTTACTTGTACCAGGTTACCAGACATTACGAGAACCTCTTGCGTCTCATCTGTTCATAGATTTTTTTTAGCTTTATATCATGCATACTAGGAAATATTAATCATGTGAAAAAAAGCAACCTTAAGAGAAAATAGAAGCATCAGAAAGGACAATAATGTGCTGCATGGTATTTGATAGAAGAAACATCTAAAGTTCTAAATTCAAACACAAGCAGTTAAAACTTTCAGCACGCTTGATGCATGTGCATGACCACTATTTTTACAAAACTTTCTCCAGTCGTTGATAAATCAAAGGGGAAAACAAAATCTGCGTCATATCCAAATCTGATAGAAACCAATAGACAGCATCCTGACAACTACATCACGAGGCTTAAGGATACATATACCCACTTTACAGGCGGCAAAGGAAGCCTAGGTGAGAAGCATACCACAAAGAGGATACCTCTCACACAGCACTAGTTCACCTGGGAGTAGTGGCACGCTATTATGGAATCAACTGCAATGCTTGGGGAGACAAGTTATCAAAGAAATGTTGGAGAAATTAGGTTAATGCAAGAAGGATTCTCACATAGAAAATAATGTCAGATGAATGGCAAAAAAAGTATTTTTATTGACTTCCTTACTAAAATTCTCAAATGCAAGATATAAAACAACTCCTGTCTGGTCTCTGGCTCTAGGGGTCAGTCTGGTTAGATACTTAATGCAGAGCCTGCACCACACCCTGCTTCTCTGCATCAAGAGCATAGTAAACAGCTGCATGTATTAACTTCTTTGATTAGATAGTGCTATAATCTAATCAAAAAAAGGTAACCAGTTAAACCAGAAGCTTCATTCAACACTGCTTATCTGCTATTTAAAATATGGTTTAGTCAGGAAATTCTGGGAGAAGTGAAAATGACAAAGTGACCTCAACATCTCCTGTTCCTGTGTCTTATGGTAACATAGGTGCATAAATTATTCCAAAATGCCAACCAACCAAATATTATGCATGATTAAAAGGACAACTACAAAAGGAATATGAGTAACTGAAACCATCCAATAGAATTGATAATAAAGTTGGGGTTTAACCAAAAACATGCTTCATTTGTGTAACCAAAACAGTATCTCTCAACTTTGAAAGCGCCTTCATTTAACAGGCTTCAGATCACTCACCTGTTGAAGATGCAATGCCCGAAAGACTACCACAAGCCAAACTCACAGCAACAGTAGGATCATGGGGCCTGATATGAAGTAGGGAGGAAAAAAAAAAGAGGTCTTACAATTGTACATGGAAATGGCACATAACATGGCCTGTAGAAATTTTCATATTGCTGAATCAACTAGTGAGCTTACCTTTGTGACTGCCAAAAAGATCGTAAGCTCTCATACACTGAGAAGCTGATAGCTATACTGGGTCCAACGCCCTACATTAATGTCCAATGACAATTAAGCACAAATCAAAATGATGGAACCATGTAGCATAATGTTGAAATGAGCATAACCAATAAAACACACCAAAAGTGTGGCTCCAAGTCCCTTGTAAAGACCAAAAACACCCTCTTCTCTGCTAATTGTTCGTAATGCATGCGAAATACCTCTATAGTAGATCACATTTGTCTGCAAAATTGGAAACTAATAGAGTTAATAAAGAAGCAACTTGCACATACAATGACCAGTTACTAATCACACTACAAGTTTAAAAGCAGATAAAAAGAGGAAATTGACCATCACACATAAGACTTAAATTAATCACGAAACCCATAAATCAGTAACAGAAGTCATAACCAAGAGCAACTACTGAAGGGAAGAAATCCATGGGCAACTACAATACTAGCCAACAGATGAACTACCATAAATCTCAGACTAGGTAATATAGAGCTGAATAAAACAAACCAACAGATTCGTCCTTTTATACTATTCAGCAACTAAGAGCTGACATTGATGGCATTTTGATCATGCACATCACCAAAGGTGGCTCCACATCATCTTGAACATGCTAAATCAACACTTGTAGTGCGGACTACACTTTATTGTGCAAGCAGTACCACTCGAGTAAGCAACTAATCTTCGACCAGTTGTAGTGGTCTTTGTTATTTAAGTTGACCACAAGCAAGTTAACAATGTTTTAAAAGTTGAAAATTGTTTAATCTTTACAGAAACTCCACAACAAATAAGACAACTACAAAAAGAATGCATATGTTATCAATCACACTATGTTTGGATAGAGAAGGGTAAGGAAGAGTGGCTCAGTAAGGGTAAGTAAAGGAAGGGAATGGTAGTATTTAAACTTTTAACTTTTTTTTCAGATATGCAAGGGAATGAGAAGGGAAAGGAAGGGACTGAGAGGGTCAGCAAAAAAGGGAGCGATTATTGAATTACAAAAATAGCCTTAATAAGTGGAAGGAAGTTAGATTTTTATTTTAAGGACACTCATGTCATTCAATAATCTTAACCCCTCTAAACACGCCAAATTGGGGTGTTTAGTTTTCAATTATTTGAGGTGTTTGAACTCTCCAAAGACCCACCTTTCCTTCTATAGATAACAAGAGCCAAACAAGGATGGACGGTTTTAACCCCACATTTCCCTTCCACACCTCTCAAAACCTTCCTAAACAAACATTCTATCAAGGGTTTAAAGCTGAACCTGAAACCTAAGAATCTGAACAGATGCTTATCTATTGTTTGATTATAATATATATATTTTTTTACACATAAAATTTGACTAAATGGAAGCGACAAAAAAAATCCTTTGCATTCTACTCATTAAATCTCAAGCTGACATGCTCAAAGACTAGACTGAATGTGGAGAATATAAACTCCAATGGTGGAAGATGAAAATAGCAAATTTATCTCTGAAAGTCTGTACCTGAGCAGCAAGGCGTGTCCTTACAAGATCCAATGGATATGTAGCAGATGCTGCTGTTATCCCAGCCAAACCACCACCGACAAACTGTACAAACAGGTCTCCGCCCCTGTTTTCTCGATTGCTTTCAAGGCCAGGAATCATACGTAGCAACTACATTGCAAATACTCATAATCAAAATCAAGCTTCTAGGATGAAGGCATAAAGTATAAATTGGCAATGGTTTTGGACTACAGAACAGTAATTATTCAATGTTCTTGCCAACCTGTTTGTAGCGCTCGTATGCATAAAAGTTGACAGACGAGTAAGGTAGCCGATGAGCAATTGTAACAAGATTCCCTTTCCAAAAAGCTCTGAATCCTTCCTCTTGAATAATCCGGGAAGCCTCGTGCCATATACTAGCTTTGCTCAATGTTGAAACATCTGAGTGCATGCCTTGAACCTGAAAAGATAACGCCAAATAGAAATAAAGTCTAATACAACGTGGAGAGTCACACCACCAATTTTCATCATTCCATAGATGCTAATCCAAAATTTCCAGTTCCTCAGCCAGTATTATAATCAAAATAGCTTCCTTTACTTGTTCAGGTAGAGCATAGGCAACCACAGAAGAACAAAAACCCCCAACACTTCTAAACACAAGTATAATCAAACCCCCCAAAAAAAACAAATAGCACAAAAAACTCAATTCACAACAGCAAACAGCTTAACAACCAACACAAACAAAAGCCAAGAAAACAAAGAAAATATTCAAATAGGAGAAACTAACCTGAAAGAGTATGGTGAGGCGTGCAAGAGGTGCAGTGCAAGTCTTGCTTAGCGCTCCCGCAACTCCGCCAGCTACAAGCTGCGAAACTGTCCCGATCTGTGATTGCTGATGCTGTTGCTGCAATGACTTGTGCTGTTTCGGCTGTGAATTAAGAGCCCTTGGCCCTCCCTCTACCACCACTCCTACTCTTGCCTCTGTCTGCATCTCTCAATAACTCTCTATGTCCCTTCAAAATTGGATCTTTATTTCAAACATCAAAATTTCAAAACCCCAACTTTTCTTTTTCCTAAAAAACCCAACTTTACCTCACTAATCAGTAGAAAAATTAAAACCCAGAATTATTTCTTGAAGAAAATAAATCCCATAACCCCAAGATAACTTCTTATTGGTCTTGTTTAAGGGCTTTTTTAGCTTTGCTTTACTCTCTGTCTCTGAGAAAGCCAGGACCACTTTTTTTAACATGAAAACTCCAAAACTACCTAGATTTTAATGTATGAAACAGCACCAGGACGCCAAAGCTAAGTCGTTTTGGGTTTGCTATGGTTTTAGTCTGCAGTCAGTTTCATTACAACACAATAGTTTCAGTCGTTGATTTACTAAAGCACCGCAATGTGGACTTTTGAACGTCATGATGCAATTTTATTGGCTAATCTAAATTGATTTTATTTTGATAGGGTAGAATGGAAAATATTCGAGTGTTTTGAAAGTAAGGGAATACTCCCTACATAGGGTTTTGGATGATGGAATATTCTTTTTGCAAGTTGAAGTTTCCATGTCTTTAGCTGTAATTGTCATCATTTGACAGATGCAAAGTATTAAAGTTGGGGTTTTAGTCGGTTAATCCTCGTTCCATTCATAGACTGACGCGTGACCTTCCTCTCTTTAAATATTTATTTATTTCTTTTCCAATGGTAAAAGTGTTTTTAATCAGTTATTTAGTATAATTAAAGAATATTCTCTAACACATCAATTCGTTTAGCTTCAGAATAGATTTTCAAAACATTAATCACAAAAATCAAATCTTAAATTTATAGTCTACAAATTAATATTTATCTGCAGATTATCGCTTTATGGTTTGAAATATTTACTATTTGATTTTTTTAGCCCTACAAATATTTACTATTTGTTTGTTTGGTTGTTTGTTTGTTTTTTTTTTTTCCCCCGCTTTTGAAGTACTTCACCGACCAACTTCCACGCATGTCGTTTGCCGGTGCGCTTGTAACACAAGCGAGCATGAATTTCTGCTTGTTAGTTTGTTCCCCCAATTTTTTGCAATTAAATAAATTAGTCACCAATCGTTTTTTTTAATCAATTTAGTTTCTTCTCTGAAAGTATTTTCAAGACGTTTAGCGAAACTGGGAGTTGGTTTGGCATAACTTTTAATTTTGAGTCATGATTTAAAATTTTTTTTTCATAAATAACTTACGAAAAAAATAAGTTTGGCGTAACTTTTAACTTTGAATCATAATTTTAAAGGTATTTTTCATAAATAACTTATGAAAAAAAATATAAAATAATTTTAATGACAAGTATGCTTGGTAAAAATCACTCAAAATAATGTAATATAATTCACAAGTTAAAGTAAAAAAAATTAATATTTGATTAATTCAAAATTTTGACTCAATTTAATAACAAAATTTAATTTAACTTAAAAATTATTTCTAATCAAACATATTTATGAATTTACTTTGAATAAAAAATTTAAAACCTGCTTATCAGATCATTATTCTCATTAAAAATTTATTTCTTGCAATCTTATCGTGAAGTTCACTACGGTAACCAAATAAGATAAAGTAGATGGTTTGATTGAGTGCAGAATCCATAAATTAATGAAACTATTTTACCTCACATCAATTAACCTTATTCATAAGTTTTTTTTTTCCTAACAGAACTAAGAGGACACGTTTAGCAAATGTTCCAAATGATCGATTGCAAGTTTGCGATTTGAGATTTAAATGAAGTTTATATATATATATATAGACACACACACACTCAGTTTTAGCATCGATCAATACTGAATTTATTATATATTCCAGATTAAGCTAATGCCAGATTTACATGGAGTTAAAGTAGTAATTTTTTGGAGTAGAAATCAGCATCCTGACATGAGAATGACCCGAGGAAGTTCATTCTCTCTTTTCATGCTATCTCTATCAAATCAAATATCTTATCCCTCTTATTTGCTATTATTCGAATATATCGGGAAGCCAAATCCCGAGCTGGTTTTGGGGATGGATGCTTGTCACCTTAATCATCCTCTAATGAAGATGGCATAGAGCTACTTGTAAAATTTGTGAACCAATTTTGTTACACTGGGAACTGTGAAAATGATTGAAAGTTCAAAGCAATCTAATGCCAAATCTCATAAAGCAACAGTTGATCTTGCGTACCGACCATTTCCTACATTTCTTCATCTCTACTACTCCACTGATCATTTGATAAAGAGGCTGCCTACTTGATAGTGCAATACAGATAATCCTATATATTCGGGCACAATATCTGCTTACAGATGATACAGCATCTGGCTCCTTCAGTCTTTCCCAAAATGCTGCTTTTGCAGTGCAAAACCTGTTGGAGCTGAATCCAACAAGCTAATCAGTTCATGGTTGACATGGTGAGGTATGCTCATAGGGAGAGGCCATGATTGATCAATGCCATTGTTCTGGGGGAGACCCAGTGCCAATGAAACACCTTTGCTTCCACTAACACCAGCAGAGAGGTAATTACCTGACAAATTGCTGCCATAAATATTTCTTGGCTCGTGTCCCTGCTTAGACACATCATGAAGTTCATTTCGGGAGCGTTTAGTTTGATTTGTATTCTGGTGTTGAGTTGATCGGGACTGTTTCTCAAGAGACAAATCGGATGGCATGTTGGCACTAGGATTGACCGTTTCAAATGGTGCTCGAGTTTGCTGTGATTCAAGCATGTGTACTTCTTCCACCATTGGCTTCCAAAGTCTAACTCTTGCGTTAATAAACCAATTAGAAACCTGCATGGACAGAGATTTGAAGCTCTATTAAATAACATTATTATTGTCTTTTAGGTTGATTCTTGTTAACAACAAATAGGTGGTCATATGAATATCTATCCAGCTTGAATGGCCCTTTAAGATATCAATAGATATTATTCATGCATATCCATACACAATCACTCTCAGGGTGTAAAAGTCCAGTCATCAGAATAATGTTAAAGAATGACAGGAATATATAAGTAGAAAAGGCACACCTGAGTCCTTGATAGACCAGTCTGCTGAGCCAAGGCTTGCTTTTCCGAGTCTGTAGGGTAGCTGGTAAGCGTAAAAACCCAGATATAAAAACATCAGTATCTAGTCACAATAACATGGCATGGGAAAGAGCTTTAGAAGTTCACCAAACACTTACGGGTGCAGGAAGTGTTCAAACAACCATTTCTTAAGCACAGCTACAGCATGATCAGGAAGTCCTCTTTGAGATCGCCAAACAGGATGTTGAATAAAGTTCAAGTTCTGGGTTAGATTTTGGTTTCCAAGGCCTAGTTCAGCTGTCCCATATCTAGGATTTTTTTCCTTGGTAACATTACTGTCATCAAAGGTTTTCCCTGTGAACTGAATTTTATCCGAAAGGGCGTTCTTCAAGCTAGTAAAATGCTTCAAAACAATTTTGATTGCATAACAAACATAAGGAGCTGCATTTCCAAGACCAGCAACAGTTTCAAATGATGCAACAACTGACTGCATTTGTTGGTAATATAGTTTGTATCTCCTGTATACCTAATTGAGATTGATAAGGAGAGTTATTAGTTTCAAATCCAAAATTCACTAAGACTGTTAAGCGGTACTTACATTCAAAGAAAAAGCAAGGCAAAGCCAGTAGCTAATAAACATCATCGTAGAACATATCTTTACAGTAAGAAGTACGTATGTTTGATCATGCAGCATGTCTTCCAGAAGTTGTTGCCATCATTTAAGTGTTGATCAACGGGGCAGGGATGATAGCATCATCCATTCAATCTTGTATGTGATCACATTCATTCCACCTCAAAGATTCAAATCAAAATTCACCGGGGGCTGCTGTGATGATTTAAATGCAGTAATTTTTTACCTTCTCCTTATAGTTTAAAATGAAAGTCCTCGTAATCACTAAAATAATTGATTCCTACGTGTGTGCAAAGAAAACCATCACCTCTATTAATTTTCCCTTAATTACTATTCTGCTGACTCAAAAACAAAACAAAATTCTCTCTTGAATCCCTACTTCCAAGAGGATTGAGTCACTGGAAAACCACCAGTAGTGCTTATATTTTACGAAAAAATTGTCCGCCAAGACTATTGTCTCATGCACCATAAATAAGAAATGGACTAATTTAAAACCTTTTTCTGCCACGCTAGTATATGGTGCCAGACCAGATTCTTCCTAACAATATAATTATAAGGCTTAAGAACCCTAATACCATTGTCTATGCCATATAAATTATTAAATACAAAGTTGGTTGTCTTTGGTAGTAATTATCCCATATTACGTACAGTCGACAATTGATGACTTTGTACCGGCTAAGTAAACCCCAATTTGGTCCCTCTGCAACAATTCCAGTTAAAGAAGCAAAGATAGAAGAAAAAAAATCTGAAAGAAAATAAAGCAAGCAAAACAAACAAGAAAAGAAACAGTAACTTGATTCAATATGACAAGACAAGACATCTTTTTTTAGCCATGACTACTTAAAATTACTCAAATATCTTTTCCCAAGATACTGATTCCTTGGCAGCAACAATCAAATCATTCACTCAATCAATTAGAGATGACAGTAACCCCAATGCAATATTCACAAGCATCCTCCACCATCTTTATCCAAATTAATAGCTGGTTTTGGACTCTATCCTTCAATCAGGTTTTTATTTAACCACAAAAATGTCCTTAATATAAAGAGTAAATTCAAAAACGTACTTAGCCTGTTTACCTTACTACTACCATCTTACAATAAATAGTGCACGATTGACAATTCATGGGTACTCGATACAAGTCTCTCACATGGGTCATGGCCATAAAATTATTAATTTCTGACATTTGTTATTAATATTTTTTTTTAGGTCTATTGTCCCCATTCTATTAAAACTACTTTTTTTTTTTTTTTAGAACATCACCATGAGAAACGTAATGAGCCTAGCGATTATTGGAGTCTACGTGAGACCTTAAAACGGAATTACACATGAAGGGGCTCTCAAAAATACGTCAAGAAGAAACAGGTGATATAAAAAAGCAGAGAATTAAGGTTTTGGCTAATCTTGCTAAATTGTTTTATCTATATTTATGAATTAGAATTTTGAATCTCAAATTTTTTTATATCTGCTCATTAAGCTAAGTTCCGGAGCAAAACCTGCCAAACAAAAGATAAATAGAGAAATGAAGCAGATCAAATGAAAATGAATCAACTATACCTCATCCAGCATCGATATTAGCTTTGAATTCTTCCTTTGATGCTCCACCCCATCGCTTAAAAGCGCAATACTTTCTCCCATAGTTTCAATTTCACTCGAACCATCCAAAGGAAAGTTTGTATTTGCATGATTAATTACACCACAAATGTCGTCCAAAATCTGCTGTGCAGGTTTCAAGAACCTTGAACTCTTCAATATTGAAGCGTAGCCAGTAAAAGGACCAAAAGGGACGACAGAGCTTCTCATTTCACCATTCTGCTTCAAGTAATCACTTGAAACTGAAACAGCATTGTATCTTTGGTGATCAAGTTGAAATGAAAGAGACAAAGATAAACCCTGGCTAGTTATGGGCTGATGGCTCATGTCTTTGAGGGTTTGAAGCGAAGAGAAGGAAGAAGATTGTGAAGGGTTCATGAGAGTTTGTCCGGAGAGTAGGGGGCTTGGTGGGTTTTGCTGTTCTTGGTTGGTTAGAGTGGTGACACGAAGCTTGTTTTTTCTGTTTTGTTGTGGGACATGGAAGGGTTCAAAGTTTTGTGCCATGAATATATACTCTGCTTTTGAGCTTGAGAGAGAGAGAGAGAGAGGGAGGGAGAGAGAGAGTTTAGCGAAAGCGAAAGCAAAGTGGTGATGATTGATGAAGAGAAGGCTGGGGTTATGATATAAGGATCAAGATTTTTCTGAGGCATGCAGAGTGGTGGCAGTGGGGTATCAGTGAGGCCAGGCTATTGACGTGAAAAGTGAGAGGGGGGCCAATTTCGAAACTTTTTCTCTACTAAAATAAGATTTCGGTCATCGGTTAGTAGCAATTATTCACTTTAGCGGTAATTTTACTCTTTTCTCTGATAAAAATATGGAATCCATTAAATTTTATAATGGTTCTGGTTTTTTTTTTTAGAAAATAAAATACAATTTCTAACGACTTTTAACCTACCTAATAGTTTCTCAAAAAACAACAGTTAAGATTTTGAATTTCAGTCTTATGTTCCTAAGAAAAAGACTGGGGAAGGATTTGAAAATAGAGAAGAAACCTTTCTTGCATGTTCTAGGTTCCATTGCACCTCCTGCAAAATCAAAACAATTTAGCTAATTGGTTCGTGAATTCTGGAGCTTTTGGTGGATGTATTTTTTTGTACGTATATTTGGTTCTTGGGGTTGGCGCCACTGATCGTAGCTTGCTAATCATTGTAGTCCTTTCAGTTGAAACCGTTGTAAAAAATAAAGATGATGGGGGTAGATGAGTAATTGAAAACGTCTTTAATTGAGATTATTAAAAAATACATGTATCATATGTTATACACATGATTTATAAAATAAAAAATTGTCTTTGTATTTAATAAACATTTTCAAGTATTAAGAAATATAAATTATAAGATATTTGAGTGCTTTGAAGAAACTTCTTTACTTTAGGAGTTTGATTGGATCCACGGACTGGGTCCACACTTCATTTTTTTGTCATCAAACGCTTAGAAGTTGAGGCTTGGTAGAAGTTGTTTTTTTTTTTTTGGGTGAAGTCGTTACATGACAATAAATCCGTATAAAGTAGGTATTTGTTCAGATCGACCGAATAATTTTTTTTTTAACTATGTTCAAAGAGTATTGAAACAGAAATAAATAAATTCGTTAATTTGGTTTTCGAGTAAAAATACCTACTTCGTATCCTACTAATGTTTATTAATAAAAATATATAAAATATAAGATCTAATTGAAAAAAATTTATGATCTAAAGAGTAAAATGTTTTTTTAAAAGCCATGAGGAACTCAAATCTTTCGGGAGAACCTAATTGCAAAATATGAACTAAAGACCAATACAATTTTATATAAATTTTAGGAACAAAAATAAAAATTTGTGTCAAACGACCATCTCAGTCTAAAAAGTTTGAGAGACTTAAACTTATAACTACTTGATTAATTAAGTTTTAATATCATATTAAAGGATTGTCTTAATCCAAAAGTTTAAACCATTAAATAAGATCTCAATATATGATTTATGTGATTCTCTCATATGAAAAATTATTTTTTATCAAGCATGAGTCAAGTTTGAATGAAAGGATATGAATAGGATATACTTTATATCCAGATTTAGAGGGTTGTTTTCAAAGAATATAGATCAGAGATATTTTTAATAAATAGGTTATGGAATTGATTGAATGACCAATTGCTCAGTATTGCCATTCCCAAGTTGGGACTTAGCTGTAAATGTAAAAATCGGTAACATAATGCTTTTAGGTGAACTCAAAAGTACTAGAAGGTTTATGGCCAATTTGTTAACAGGATGTTTCTATTTTATTTTATTTTTCTTTAGCTTTAAAGATTTTTTTTTAGAGCCAACAGAAAAGGGCCGATAGAGTTCCAAAAACTTATCCAATAGCAAAACTTAGAAGTTTTTGAGTTTGCCTGCATAAAAGTATTTTAACATTAATTAAAGAATAATATAAATTATATATTAAGGTCTTATCTAACAGTTCAAGTTTTTAGATTAAAATAATGCTTTGATATGATATCGAGTTTTAATAATCAAATGATCACGAGTTCGAATCCTATCATTCTCATTTTCTTATACAAAATAGTGTGGATCCGTACAAATTTCAAGTTTGAAAAACTTTCACTTAAAAATATGTATTAAAAAATAATATAAATTATATTTTAAAACATCATCTAACAATTTAATTTTTTACATTGAGATGTTCATTTGATAATTTCAAATATTTTTACTAAGTTATAGTTACACCAATCTAAATCATATCAAAAAAATATTATTAAGAGCTCCAACAATACCAAACAAATTCATGCAGGTTGCTTGGAAAAGTTGTAGCTTTTTGGCTGTTATAACTGTAATACATATATATATATATATATATATATATAATGTGTTAAAGGATTTTCATTTACTTTTTCATACAAAGTAGTATGTATATATATATATATATAATGTGTTAAAGGATTTTCATTTACTTTTTCATACAAAGTAGTATGTATCCGTGCAAGTTTTAAATTTAAAATACTTTTACTTAAAGAGGTATATTAGAAAATAATATAAATTATATCTTAAAACCTCATTTAACAGTTTAATTTTTTATATTGAGATGGTCATTTGACAATTTCGAATATTTTTTACATTTAGAGTTTCAGCTATACCAACCTAAATCATGTCAAAAAATATTGTTAAGAGCTCCAACAATACCAAACAAATTCATGCAGAGTTGCTTGGAAAAGTTGTGGCTTTTTGGCTGTTATAATTGTGAAAAAAGAAAAACGGTAACATTGTCTACTTGGAGAGTAGGCTGTTGACCTTTTTTTTTTTTTAATGGTTTTTGGTATTTAGAGCTTTTAATTTCTCGAAAGCCCTTGATAAAGGTGTTGGGTAAAATTTTAAAACTGTTTTAAAAGTTATTTAGACGTCAAAATTCATTAGTTGTAAAATGAAGCTTTTTGGAATTTTGAATATAACATAAAAGCATTTTAGCAACATTTATTGTCAAATACCTTTTTACCCTCATAAGAGCCACAATTACTATCAAAACTAAAATCAGTTAAAATTCACAACCTTTTCAAACGAATCCATAGTAGAGTTCAACTTTTGATATTTGGTTGCCTCAAATTATTCTCCTAGAATAAGGACAGATTTATGTTAGTGTGAAACATTGCGTTCATGTGAGTTTCTAACTATTTATGGTATATAGAGTAAATTATGAATTAATTCCTATGTTCTTAAAAAAACAAATTAATTAGTCTTTTTTTAAAAAAAAATTAATTATTTTAGTTAATTGATTGGTATTCATCAAGCTTAATTAAATATTATTTTATTTCATAAAATATCATTTTTTTCTTATCAATCCTTCCATTTTTTTACCTTTTTTTAAATAAAAAGCAAAATAAATTAAAAATGAAAAAGATTAAGTTAAAAGAAAAAATTAAAAAATTTATAAGAATTAAATAATTAATTTTTAAAATAAATAAGGCTAATTATTTCATTTCTCAAAACTAAAAGTACTAATTTATAATTTACTCTGTAAGATCATGTACTAGACACGTGTAAAATATCTTGATTTTCGTCAAAACTCAAAATTAATTTACCTTTACAGCTTTTTTCTTTTCCCTCCCCCCGCACCCCCCCCCCCCCCCCGAATAGTAAATCTTACAATCATGCTATGTAGGAAACGAATCCTTTCGTCAATTTTTTTTTTTTTTTTGGGTTAACAATTGTTAAAAAAATATGGCAATTGGATGATTAGCAACCATTTAGTCTGTTTATTGGCATCCTTCACACAATTTACAATCTGATAAAATTCAGGGCATCGACTCCCTATCACCCTTGTTCAAATCAGTCGCAACCAACCTTCTCTGCACATTTTTGTAAGTATACCTCCTAGCCAAGAGCACATAAACACATAAATTTACCAAATTGATGCCTGCCAAAAGCCAGTAAAAATTGTCCAAACGACTGGAGTTCATGTCCTTACCAATCCAACCTTTGCCGTCTTCCTCTGTAATATGATCTACAGTGGTTATCAGGAAGCTACTTAAAAAGCTCGCACCTCCGAGCAGACTAAGATAAAAAGCTATGCCCAAACTTCTCATGGAATCAGGAACTTGGTCGTAAAAATATTCTTGCAGGCCAACCAAAGTGAACCCATCTCCTAGGCCAAGAATCAAGAATTGGGGTGCTAGCCAAAACACACTCATGGCCAGTTCCACATTTTTCTCTCTGTGCAACACGTTAATATCCTCGTTAGCAATTTTTAGTCTCTTCCTTTCCACTAAAGCTGCCACTGACATGGCTACAACTGAAAAAATCAGGCCAATACCAATTCTTTTGAGGATACTAATGCCTCTTTCATTGCCGGTAGCTCTCCTTAAAGTCGGAACAAGAATTTTGTCATAGATGGTCACAGAGATTATCATCCCGACAGCCCCAAGAGAATAAATGGAGGCTGGTGGGATGTGAAAATTGGGACTTATCTTTCTGTCTAATGTAGCTCCTTGTTTAACAAAGAATGTTGCTGTTTGTACCACACATATTCCAAATGGCAATGAAGTTAACCATATCGGAATCATGTTTAGAATAAGCTTCATCTCCTCTACTTTTGTCACCGTTGCTAGTCTCCAAGGATTATGTTTCGCTTCATTTGAAAGTTCCTCCTCCTCTTCAAGTACTGCAGCTTTATCTAGAAACCTGTGTATCAAATGCAATACACGATCAACTTTGAATTCACTTAGGCACTGATTGATATCAGTTAACGCATTTGTTCTGTAGTGGGACTTTTTTCTCTAGAAGAAGAAAATGAAAAAAAAACATTCAACATTTAAAAGAGCATGATCATCAACTGAAAAGGATGGTCAATGTAATTAGATAATTAACTCGATGAATCTAACATAATGTCATGGAAGAAAATTTTGGATCACTGTAAAATTACTTACTTGAGCCCGTCTGTGTGACCTAAAAGTCTGCCTCGGGTTTCATACTTGGGGACTTCAGATAGAAGAGCTGGATTGGAAGGATAAGGTAATTTTCTCTTCCTTATCGCTACAACCACAACCTGCAGCATGGGTGTTAGAGCACTCCCTTCTGGTAACCTATATCGGTAATAAGGCCTTCCCATATAGAGTGTTGCAATAGTTACAGCCATTGTGATACTCAGGATGAGGCTTGCAACACCCCAGCTCACATTGTCTTCAATGTAAACCGTGACCGTTACGCCAAGCATAAGGCCGCAACAAAGTGCAAAGTTCCACCAATTGAAGTAAGACAGCTTCTTCTTCCTTTCTTCTGTGTGATCATCATCGAATTGATCGGCTTCGAAGCTTTGAAGGCATGGCTTGTGTCCTCCTGTGCCAAGGGAGATAGAATACATAGCAAGGAAAAAAACCACTTCATGAATCTTCCTTGGTTTTCTACACTTCCCTGCATTGCATGGTTGTAGACTTGGAACGAACTGGGACATTGTCAAGAGGCTCAGACCCTAGTTTGGACATTGCAATATTGCTATTAAATATTATAGAGGGCATTAAAGCATTAATCTTCCTTCTGCACAATTTTCTTGTTCGAAATGCTATCCATGCCTATCAACCAAAAAAAAAAAAAAAAAAAAAAAGGAAAGGAAATGAAAAGAACATATATGGATACCATAAGATATATGAGGGATGATAGCAGGACCATTGGAAACCGGCCTGTGTAGGCATCAGCTAGGAATCCTCCAATTAAGGGCATCATTGCTGTTACTCCTGACCAATAATTCACACTCTTTGCTGCTGTTTTGAGGTCTTGATGAATCACTTTGGTGAGGTATGAAATGAGATTTGTAGTTATTCCGAAGTTGCTAAGCCTCTCACTAAACTCAATAGCTGCATCAAAATTTACTCAATTTCACATAATCATCAATATATATATATATATATATATATATATATATATATTAAAACAGCTAAAACAAGATTACCACTAATAAGTTGAGATTAGTTCTTGGCATCAATCTTGAATGGTTTATATTTCCTTCATAGATCTTTAATATCACTTGAATTTCATTCTTGATTGACCTTACTCTGCTCGCTATTATTTTACAAGCAAAAAACCTTACTACATCTTACAAGTTTTACCATAATCTTTATCACAAATTGACAACAAATAAATGTCTGTAACTTTCTTCGTTAATTAATAAAGAGTCTTTGTCAAAGGGTGACACACGCTTCCTAAATTAAAGATGAAAATCCAACCCTCTCCCCTTAATACATTTCTTCACAAACTCTCAGTTGGATCTCTACAAATTAAAAAGGAGTTTCTTTTTTACCCTAAAACCTTTAGTTTTAATATCTTTAACCTGTTCAAAGAAAAAATCAGTTTAACCCCTAATTAAAAAAGATAAACGATAAAAACTTGTCTTCTTGACATGTTAATTTTTATATCTACTCCCTGAAAAAGAAAAAATCTTTAGCTCTCCTAAGTAGTTTTCATTTTAGTCATGTGAGATGAATCTATGTGAAATGAGTTGTACTACTACTATAGTTGACCACTGACTTCAGTCTTTATGGAAAAAGGTAACAGTATATATGTTTAGAATTAAGCAGAGATGAAGTATGACAAAAAATTTGAAACTATTGAAGCACTTGAGCAAAAACCGAAGAATCATCGGACAAGATTTGAGTAGTAGTGACTCGTATACATTAGCGAGGTAGACTTACTGATGATAAAAAGAGAGGCTGCCCATACTCCAGTGGAACTTCGAAGGGGAACTCTTCCCTTATAATCCACGGATGAATCATGAACCCATTTCTCTTCCTCATCACATTCTTTAGCTTCATCACTTCCTAATGTCCTGTTCTCCAGTTGCTCCATCTTGTCAGCTAAGTGTATGGAAGGAATACGTCTAAACCAGTTAGAAAGTCGAAAGAAATGAATATGTTGTGGTCCTGTGGCAAGTTTATGGGTAGCTTTACTCAGGATGGGTTTTAAATCATTAATTATAGTTGATGAGAATAGAATCAACAGTCTCTTCCCAATGCAGCCAATAGGAAAAGCCATAAATACACAACATAAAATTCACCGAGTCCAATTCAAGCCTGTAAGTCGCAATACAGAGCAATAATATATCAGGCGGGCCCAAAGTCCTCCAAGAAAAGGCTACCTCTTACAAGGCGAGCTGCCTTTCACGAAAAAATTAAGAACTCTTTCATTCCAATGTGCTTCAAGAAACAAAGACATCACTCCTCTCAACTACTATAAGTAAGAATAAAGTATTTAGTGAAGGCTATCCAATGATGATATTAATAAAATCATCACTTATCATTATAAATTGATAAATACTAAGGTCATCGCAAATCAAATGAAATAATAATCGAGTACCACTGTTTGTTAGCTCAACTATAAATATTAAAATAAAAAGATATGTTTGTCATTTTTACCATACAAATTGTACTCACGATTATTTATATAAAACCTCAAACTATCACAGGAAATAAGTTAAAGATTCTCGTTTTGAAATAATTTCTAAATAAGTTCTAATTCCTTTGTAATTTCTTTTTATTTATAAAATTATCTACAAACAATTAAATACACTCCCTAAAACAGTATTTTCAGATTCATTCATTACTTTCTAACTACTTATTTTATGGTCGAATGGTTTCTTATCCAATCAAAAGAATTTATTTTGCAAGTATCTTATGTAAAAAATTATTCAATATTCTCGATAATCATCGGACTATCGTCATTATTTAAATGAGTAACTAAGGAATTAGGAACCTTGGGTATATGAATTAAAAAAAAAATGATTCATATTTTTTAAAAAAATTTATTGGACGAATAAATCCACCTACTATAAACATTGATGAATTAATTCTATTCGCTTAGGTAGGTGTATAGTTCAACCTTAGCCAAATTAGTCTCATATATTCTCTTCCGTTGGTTTTGGACATGTCAACTAGTTTTTAATTACTTTAGTTCCGATTTTTTGGTTTAAAATTGTATTTAATTTCTACGCATTCCGACTACAAAGTTCAATAATTTGAATTAGCTACATTAATTAATTTAATATTGGATTTCATTTTTGGTCTACTACTTACTTATATAACAAGTTAGAGTCCAAAGAACGGCCAACATGTCTCCTACAAAACAGAACAAAAGAGAAAAATAGAGGCCACGTTACTCTTGGAGAAACAGTGACTGATAGAAACCTTGCATCTAACTTTTCTTTTCTTTTCTTTTCTTTTTATCTGCTGTATCATGTCTTTTCCACTTCAGAAACCTTGCGGTAGCATCCGTGGAAGCCAAAGCCATTTTCCCATTGGAATGGAAAAGGACATTAACTAGGGGGCACTGAGATAACATTATTAAAAACGGTTAATGCGAATCATACGCCAGCATCTAATTGTTGTTGATGGGTTAAACTTTCTTTTAAAGTAAAAGTGAAAATTGTCTCGAGGTCCAAGAAGCGACGCATAGTTGTAGAAAGTAGATTTCAGATAAATATGATTCTATAAAGATAAACTGAAGATTCTCATTCCATTATTCTACTATTTATTTTCTTGAAGAGATTCATGGGATTTGTATATGCGAATAAAAACACATGTAGCCGAACTTTCCATATCTCACATGGGGATGGATACACGTAGCCGAACTTTTGGCTGTTTTTCGAGCTACTTTACGTATTTCTTACAGTGGTCTAGCAGCAAAAAATATTATTTTTTGTGGTAGGGTGTGTATTCAAGGTGGAAGGTTTTTTTTTCCGAAGCAAAACCTTATCCACATTTGTGGGATCGACCTCTCCGCAGTCCAAACGCTCTTAAAAGCCCAAAGCTGGATTCGGCTTGTTAATTTGTTGAAAATCCTATTATCGTATTATTATTTTTTAAGGAGATTACATGGTGTATAACGAGATTTGTCATTTTAAAAATTTTTAAATTCAAAATTTAAAATAGCTTTTAAAGATATTTATTATTTTATTTTATTTTTTGAAAACACCAAGTCAATATGAAAAATACTTTTTTAAAATCATTAGAAAAAAAACTTAATTGCGATTAACATTCAATTTAATATAAAAGTATCATAATCATCAGATAAAAATAGTTTTATCAATAAAACTATCGCATCCCCTGTCTTATTGGTTCAGCTCAAGGTAATTTGGTCCAACAAGTACTAATGTTTTTAATCCTAGCTGTTTGGATACAAGTGGGTTACGTGTTGAAAGGAAGTGATTCCAATAATGACTTTGCATAACCTAATTGCCATATATGTTATGATTCCGTCTCATGCTGACAAAGAGAAAAAAATTAATAATAAATAATAATTGTTGGAGGTTAGAGAATTTATTGAATTTAACATGGGAAGCAGTACTCTTGCCAATATTTGGTTCGAGAAACCCTACCTCATTGACTTTTAATTTTTGATTAAAAAAAAAAAATCATCCATCACTTTTCACGGTATCAACTTGAGATTCTGAGTACCTGTACCACTCAACAAAAATCATGTGTACATTTTGCACGGGGAAAACAACAAACATATGCTTCCCTCCCCAACTAAATTAATGTCAGCAGCACATGTGATCTTCGAATTTATTATTATTATTATTTTTTTTTTTGTGACATTTGTTCCTACCAATTAATTGAATTGTCCGAGGATTTCATTTGAGTCCAGGCAACGTGATTTCCATCATCAATTGTGCCTCTGTATAGACGTTTTGCAGCAATTGAAATACCGAGAGATAAATGCATGGTTTAGAAAGATTGGGATTTCTGGTGCCATGGCTAGGAGCATCTAACCTAGTCGATTCAGAAGGAAGCTTACAGCCACAAACTGTAAGATTAAAACAGAGATTTATTCAATTTTGTTATATTTAAAGCTTCTTTTTGTTGCGTATTTCAAAGGGGATGAAAAGGCAGATTTCCAATACGAGAAGCCCGGAGTTGAAGTTGGCTTGTGTACGCAGAGATTTCCTGCAAGCTCTTATATGCTCTTATTCGTTTGACTTAAAAGAATCTTCCTTGTGGATTCCGATGGTTTCTAAATTATTTTACCGGTGCCGTTGCTTAGTTCGGAAGGAAGCTTATTGTCACGGGCTTGTTTTTTTTAAAATCGAATCAAAACAGTCTTTTTTCTTATTAAATGCGAAACTTGCTTATTTTTTTACAAATCAAACCAACTCAACTTTCTATTGGTATTAAAATATGAAATAAGAAAGACACACACCAGAAATATTAATAAAAAAAATTTATATAACTTTTAAATACTTCAACCATCTTATTTTATAACTCTTGAAAACTTCCTTAGATAGTTTGGTTAAACAAAAACCTCATCTATTTGTAAAATTCCTCTTCTTAAATCAATGACTAGAATTAATTTATTGCAATAGCTACAATTAAATTATTTAGAATTTTTGTATCTAGATATTTATATAAAAGACTTTAGATATATATATATATATATATATATAATGAGAGATTCTCTAAAAAATTTTAAAATATATCTAGATTTTTCTTCAATGATTTAGAAACTTTTCCGATACTCTAAAAACCTCAAAAGGCTTTTGGGTTTGTATAACCTTCTCCGTTAACCTTAAAAAAAATATCCCTTTGTGTACTGGCATAACATTATTCTCTCCCTTACTTGACCCTTTGTTTACAAAAAATTCAACTTCATGGTTTAGTTGTTACTAGTTTTTTTATTGACATTACGCTGCGAGTTAGATAAAATATATAAAATTATTTTATTTTGATGTCCCGTATTATATTGTGCGTCTTTCAAAATATATCAAATCAAAACTGAATAAAAATTCATTCAATTTTATCATTTTTTAATCAAAGATTTATATTTGACTAATTATTCTTTATATTTTCATAAATTTTTTATTAAAAAATATTATTTATTTATCTTTATCAACTTTTTAGCTAAAACTTTATTTTGTAAATTGTTTTTTCTAAATATCTTTTCATCTTAAAATTTTTAATTAAAAAATCAAAGAGAGAGAGAGAAAAAAAAAACAAGGACCAAAGTGATCAAAATGAAACAAAAAAGTATGACCAAAATAAAATAAAAAATATTTACAGAATAAAAAAATATTTTAAAACAATCAAAATATAATGTCAAGCAAACTTTTATAATAAATATCTTTAAAATATTTTAAAACTATAAAAATATCATTATATACTGAAAGAAATAGTGCACATAAGTCTAAATAAATAATATAAATAAATCTAAATAAATAATATTTCAAATAATATAATAAATAATAACTAATTGTTTTACTTTAGTTTTTTTTTATCATTACCTTATGCGGAATTTTGAATATGATTTCTTACAAGACGCTTGTGCCCAAATAGAGAAAACTTGACTTAACGGTGCCTGTGCATATTGCGGAATCTATCATTGGGGAACGCGAACGAGTTAAGTTGGATAGAAATGTTGGGACACAAGTATTTAAAAAGTGAGGGTTCTATCCATTGTGGAAGAACCTTTGAACTTTATTTTGTTTTTCATGATTATTGGAAGGACCTCGACTAATTGCACTCAACAACGAGTCAATACACTTACCTCAAGAAAACAATTGCCCCCACAAAAACGCCAGCATCTCTCTTTTGCCCAACAGAAACAGCTAATTTATTTGGGCCCTGAAAAGCTCATAGTTGTCAACTATAATTAATTGCAGCATTGTATAAACGTTATACAATTTGAACAGCTCAAAGTGTCACAAACCATTCGGATCTGCCACTGAAAAATGGCAGTTTAACATAAAGCATTTTCTTACGAGGAAAAGTAATAATTATTAATTGTCTTAGTCATCCGAATGGCTTTATGACTTTATCTCGGCTGCCTCTGGAAAAATGGAAAGGTGCAGTCTTTTATATGCATAGAGCGTTTTGGATTATTGAACAAACCTAGTTATGATCTCACTGGTAACTTATGGAACCCACTTATAGTCTAAATCGCTTTTCTCGGATATCCCATTATCTCATTGAACAGTTTCTTGAAATATCATATCCATTATGAAAAAAATGCTTCTTGAAATACAATATCGAATAAATTACCCTAATTCAATATACAAAATTGTGATATAACATCGCAAACTGCACAATTTTTCTTAACCATATATGTACCATAATCAAAGCATGTTGATTTCAATTATCATAGTTCCTGAAAACTGAGAAACGATTAAAATTTTTCTCTAGATAAAAAAGAATTACTAAATTTTTTATCGGAAATTTAAGGGGACCAAGTATACAGGATCGAAATAGAAGTACAGATAATGAAGTAAAGTTACAAAGCTTTTTTCTTGTGTGCCTGATTTCTAGAACACAAGACGAGACTGCTAAACCCATTCTGTTCATAGTGAATTATGCTGTTTCCAATGAATTAGAAACCTTCTTTCTACATGGCCTCTAGCAAGTACATGACATAAGGGAAAATGATTGTTCATGTCCGTCAAACAAACGAACAATATTGCACTAGCCTCGTTTCACCAATTTGTAAGATAAACACCTTGTTAGTTAGAACAACAAGCCTTTTTGTTGATATTACTGGACAGATTTGCGATATTAATGGTCGTCCCTTGGGGAAGTCCAGTTGAGTTGGCTGCCTCTTGTGCTGCCAGAGCCTTTTTGCTAATAATTTGGTAGATATCCAACAAAATGGTCTGAAATGCCTTCTCAACATTGGAAGCTTCCAAAGCTGAAGTCTCAAGAAATGAAAGACATTCCTTCTCGGCCAGCATTTGAGCATCTTCTGCTGAGACTGATCTAAGATGGTTCAGGTCAGATTTGTTTCCAGCCAACATGATGACAATGTTAGAGTCTGCATGGTCCCTTAGTTCACGGAGCCACCTCTGGACATTATCAAATGTTTGCCTCTTGGTTATATCATAAACCAAAAGTGCACCAACTGCACCTCTGTAGTATGCACTGGTGATAGCTCTGTACCTTTCTTGGCCAGCTGTGTCCCATATTTGTGCCTTAACTGTCTTCCCTTCTACCTGCATAATAATTAACTTTTGCTTTATTAAAAATAATCATCGCCTGATCAAAGCGAACCCCAAAAAAAAACACGGAGTAGATTCAACAAACAAATGGAGTGGAAATGACCTGTTCTCTATTTACTGTTACTATGCAAGACTCTTGCAGGGGAAGTGGCAGGCCACTTACTCATGTTACCTATCTAAAATGTTCTCATGGTTGATAAACGATTGGATCGGTAATTGCTCCGTGTTTTAATACCCAATTTGATTGTTAAAAATATTTCACAATTTGATCAAAATTTTCTGACAGAACATTAAAAGCCTGCAAACTTCCATTTGTAATTAAGGTTGGGACATAATATCATAGGATATGATAGTAATCAGGATTCTTGCGTCCCAATGGCATCTAGAAGTTATTCAATACTTTAAGAAGTCATATCCTTTCCTCTTATTCCTATTCTTACATAAAAATAAGATCCATGACTAGTTAGTTATTATGTGGATTTCTGTTTTTACATGAAAAGGGGCATAATCGCAACAGTATCTAATGATTTCTTTTAAACGCAACTCTATACAGATATTAGATATAAGTATGTGTGTGACAGATTCAAAACCTCAATGGTAATGTAAAGAATAAATATTGGATGGTGACATTGATACCATAATTAGACTCTGCGTGAAAATAACAAGAAAAATGCAATATTTAGACTCTGCATAGCATAAGCAAAAAAGAATCTAAAACCAACAACATAGCAATAAAAAGAAAAAAAACGATTATAGATCTCAACATGGCACGATCGAAGTGAAACATACAAACCTGAAGAGTCCTTGTTGCGAATTCAACACCAATGGTAGACTTGGACTCCAAGCAAAATTCATTACGTGTAAATCTGGAAAGAATGTTGGATTTTCCAACACCAGAATCTCCAATCAACACAATCTTGAACAAATAATCGTATTCATGATCCACCTTGTATGCCATTAATTAATTATTCTCCTCCTTTTTCTTAAATCAAATGAGAAAACTTAAATTGGGAAATTGGTTTGGTAATTGAATTTGAAATGGGCGTAGAGAGAAAGAGGCACACTAATGGTGCAAGAGGGAGAAGCAAACCAGAATAACGGACAAAAAGGCATTTTAAACGGCTTTTCTTTCATTCAAGGAGCGAAACTCGGGAGAGTTGACAAAGGCCGGACTCTATTGGATATTGGGCTTTTGAGCCGGGTCTTCGACTTCTAGGACTAGGTAAATAATAATAACGTTAAATCACAGAAAGACTCTTCAGGTATTGCAAAATCACAAGCACTGCCCAAGTCTTCTCAAGTTTGACAAATTCGTCCTAGATTTCCTTCTTTGGACTAATTTATTATGATATCTATTTATGGACTTTTAGTTTATTTAGTGATGAATCACAGTCACATGACACTCTACAATGGTATCGCTAGCAGTTTCATTTGTGAAGTGGGTCTTAAGCTCAACGAACCCTCTAGCCATTCTCAACTTTCCTCTCCCTCCAACCACGGCAAGTTCACGTTCTTTCTCTGTCACTGGATTTCTTGAAAACACGCTAATAGAGCTTCCATTAAACTTACCTGAAGTAAAACCGAAATCAAGATATGTTACTAGTGTCAATACATCTTGACTGGACATTACATACAGTCCTTCTGCATGACCGATGACCCCTGATGTCGGTTCAGGACCTATTGTTAATGGATCGTAAACTGCGAATAAGCTACCGAATGGTAGTTCTTGTGACTTACCGTCTTTAGTAATGTTGGGACGGGCTATGAGGACAGAAGTAGGATTTTTGCCACTAATTCTGTCATGGAAAAAAAAGTGGAGCTTGCTAACTTTCTTCCTCGAGGATGCATATGGCACACTTCGAGAGTAATATCGACAATAAACTGGTGCAGTGGTCATGTAAAGAATCAAGGCCAGCCACAAAATTTTCCTTTCTTCCATTTCTTTTGTGCTTCAAAATTTCTTGAGTCTTGAATTACGCTTCCTTGATCCTTTATTTCTTTGATGAACCTCCTTAATTTATATGTATATATGTTGGCCCCATTCATAATTATCTTAGTCCCTTGCAGTCCAGTTATTAGTATATTTGTTATGATGCTATCTGGAACAATATATTCTTGATGATTTTGTTACTTTTCTTTGTTTCATTTTATTGAACTGCCATTTATGACTAGCGAAAGAAGATTCTATGCCACATACTTTCTCAAAAAATAAAAATAAAAAATCCTGCTATATAAGGTAACCAATTAAAACCTTATACATTAATGGATTCAAATCCTCCCATCAAGGGACATGAATTATCATGTTTCTAAATGCAAAAAAAAATAATTAATACTTATGTTGCTGCCATTTTAAATAGATTGAGGTTTTTTCTATTTATTTTGAAATTAAAATTTTAGATTTAAGAAAGATGATAAGATATGGCAGTAAAAAAAAAAAAAAGGGTGTTAGTATTTCACAAGAAACCATGGCAGGAATAAATTACTAGAAAAATTACAAGCAATGCAAATATGCAATCACATAATCAATGTAGGAGTTATAAGTGGATTTTAAAGGGTTTATAATTTTCTTGTTATATATAAAGAAAAAACGAGAGGATATCAATTCATGATAATGTATATAAGAGAAAGATTAATATATTTAAATTCATAATTTATTAAATAATGTGGCATACCTAGACTACATTTTTGAAATTTCCATTGAATTCAAATTCAACTGCGACCACCAAATTTTCATGTCATACTAATTCTACATACGTATCTAGCTTAGTAATGGATAACAGTGACATTATACTCAACAATGGCATCTCCAGTAGTTTTGTCTAAAAAGTAGGTCTTAAGCTGAGCAAACCCTCTAGCCATCCTAAACTTTCCTCTCCCTCCAACCACGGCAAGCTCACGCTCGGTATCTGCTATTGGATTTCTCGAAAACACGCTGATGGAGCTCCCATTAAATTCGCCCGAAGTGAATCCAAAATCAAAATATGCCACTAGAGATGGTACATCTTGACTAGATGATACATACAGCCCTTGGGCCTTCCCAATGACTTCAGATGTTAGTTCGGGCCCAACCGTTAGAGGATCGTCAATGGCAAATATGCTGCCAAATGGAGCTATCGACTTGTCATCCTTGGTGATGTTAGGACGAGCAACAAGAACAGCACTAGGGTTTTTGCCACTGAGTGTGTCATGGAAGAAGAAGTGGAGATTGGTTGTTTTCTCTTGCAAGGATTCATATGGCACGGTCTGAGAATAATATTGGCAATATGCCGGTGTGGTGACCATGTAAAGAAGGATCAAGGCCAACCCCAAGACTTGCATCTTTTCCATCTGCTTTGCACTCCAAAATTATAACTTCCTCTTTCTCTGAACATAAATAACATATCAATGGAATCGATTTATATTAAATCTGAAGCTAGCTGGTGCATTTAATGATGTCATTAAAATACTAAAAAGAAAAAGGAAAAAAATAATAATGCTCCAGGTCTTTGAGGAATCAATTTTTGATTCGACTACTAGAAACGCCCGATTAATTAAGTAAAATCACGAAAAAAAGGGGCTTATATTGATAGGCAATATATATAAAATTTCAGAGACCAAACCTCCATCCATTTAAAAAAAAATTACATAAACCCATTTTTGAATTCAAAATGCCTTAATTATTATCCAAAAAATACAGTAATTAAATTAAAAAGTTAGAGAAAGAGTATAAAATAAAAAAAACAGACAAGTATTATATTAATGTCGCTATTTTAATTTTCATCAATTTTATTTTGTGTTTCTTTTTTAATATTGTTTCTCAATTTTTTTAATTTTTTAAGTTAGCTATTTTTTTCTAAATAGTAATTAAGAATATTTTGGATATAAAAAAGATTTCAGTCAATTTTTCATACCTTTAGATGATCTCGTAATTTCATTAAATCTTAAGAAGTTATTATAATTTATTATAAATTAGTAGTTGTAATGGAAATCCAATTAACAATATTTTAGTATGAATTCTCTAGAAAAGAAAAATAAACAATATTTTAGCATGGAATGTAATACAATATATATATGTTTTGAAAAATTTTAACAATAAGAGAGAATTTTTTAAAAAAGTTGAATTTAAGTAAAAATACTTTTATCTCTTTTGGTGAATCTAGATATGTTTTTTCTTTTCTTTTCATATATATATTGTTAGTTACTACATGAGTATTTAAAATTTTTTATTTTATTTTATTGGGGCTATTTATCTAAAATGGCTGGGAAGATGCAGTGTGGTTTATATATATCTTGACTTTAAAACTTTATGGAAGCACAATCTTATGGTAACGGTGAGATGATTATTATATTACATTACATTACATTGAGTGTGTACTGAGATACGGGAGAATGGATACGCACAAAAAACTGAGCCAAATTAATACGAAACATTGCGAATTATTGAGAAACATTCGACGGTCTTCTATGCGAGGTAACTAAAATATGGCAAAAAAATAAAAATAAATAAAAGGTAATGCTAAAGATGATGAGAGTTATTTCGTAAAATTTTTAATTTATACGAATTCAATAATCGTAATGGTTACCTTTATCGCTACTGACATAAGGAACTTTTCAAAAAAAAAAAAAATGATGATGAGAAATTGCTACTGAAACTAAAAAAACAAAAAAACTGATCTTGTAGAAACAGCAGGTAAAAAATTAGTTATAATTATATAAAAAAATCACCAAAAAATGTTATTTCCTAAAAAAAATCACCAAACTTGCTTTAATCCTAAATTAATTCCTAAAAATTTATTTACCTAAAATATTTCTAACTTATTTATTATTTGTTTTATGACACATAAAAAGATGATTATTTATTATAAAATTGTATTGGCATTGAACCCTAACTTCAAGGGTCATTTTAATTTAACATTGAATCCAATATTATCTTGACATAAATAATTTAAATAGTATGTTAGAACGTTTTAATAATTTAAAGCATATAAGATAAATTAATTTTTTTGTATGAAATGAAGTTAAATTACTATGGGATCTCAAAACCAAAAAGTCGTGTTAATTTAAAGCTTAAATTCCATTAAAAATTGGGAGAAAAATATTTAATAGATTTATTTTTAGTGTAGAAATTAACTAGGTAGCGTGAACCCAAAAAAAAAAAAAAAAAAAAAAACCTTAAATGTTAGCCTAAACTATCTAAGAAAATTATGAAATTTAGCAATATAATTAGAGGACAATTATATCTACAACATATTAAAATTTTATTTTAAAAGAAAATCAAAATATCACCTAATTAATTAACAAATGGAACAGTCTCTACCCTTAAAATAGTATTGTATTTAGCCCGTATTAAGTGAAATTAGAGGATCCAATTGCAAAATCAATTTATATTTAATTACCAAAATAAAATACTCCATCTGATGACTAAAATGTATAAAATCAAGAAAAAGTTCCAAACCATAACAGATGGCAGAAACATTGCTGGAAAATTCAAGTTGTGGCAGTGAGTGTTATGGCCAAAAACAAGAGGAAAAAATAATGGATTTGCTAAACTGAAAGCATGAGAATGAAGAGGGGTATACCTTTTACAATTAAAAACTGAAAACGATCAAAATGGTTGAAGAATGAATGAGAAAAGCTTGTCCAAAGTTGACTCCTCAAGCTGCCAAAACTAACAGTTTTTCTGCACTTTTTTGTTGTTGTGTTTTTGCTCTAGATTTTTAGCTTTATTTATAGGGTTTGAGAAAAGATCTTTACCATTATGAATTGGTTGATTTTTTAGGAATTTTCAAGATTTTTCCATACACAAGAGTTGTTTATGGCAAGATATTTGAGTAAAGATTATGCTGATCGATAAATTTTATAATAATTAAAGAATAATTACTCTATGAACTTATTTTTTAAAAGATGAATAAATATATAAAAAAAGAGATGATAAGAAAATGTTTATGTTGACTCAATTTTTTAAAAATTTTCTCTCTTCTTCAATTGTTTTTTTAATTTTTAATTTTTTTATTTTTTATATATGTCTATCTCTCTCAAAAATAAACTCATCAATATTATAAAATTTATCGTGGCAATTTTATAAATTCTTTTGCTGCTCTTTTTTATCCAAAATTAGTCTAGATAGAATTGAAGAAAAGAAAGTGTCAAAATTAGGAAAATAAATTATACCAAACAATAAAGGAAACAATTGCAAAAAAATCAGGGAAAACAAAAAGGAAAGAAATTTGTGCGATAAAGGAAGGAGAATACGAATAGTATCCAGCAAGAAAATGCAGGACAATACGACGTCGTGTTTCCCCTGGATGAGTTACATTTTTTTGTGCTTCTAACACTCAAAACGGCGTCGTTTTGGTAAACATTTATATTAGTCCCCAAAAATGCAGAAGTTTCCATTCAATTCCTCAGTCTTTTCTTTTCTTATTTCAATTACGCCCTTTAATTGGTGATTGAAATTCTCTTCTTTCAATTTGGTCTCCTTTGTTTCTAATTCGCTTCAGGTTTACCCTCAATTCTTTGTTTTAGCAGCATGTCTTTTCTCTTAGTTATACTTTAACAAAATTTCTTTCAATATCAGCCCTCCTTTTTTTTTTTTTTTTATTTCTCTTCAATTACATCTCTAATTTCAATCATTTTTTTTCTTGTGGCATTTTTCAACTAGTTTTTTTTTTCAATTCTCTCTTTTTATTTTCTTTTGTTATATATATATATATATATATATATATATATATATATTTTTTTTTTTCTTTTTCACTTTTCAATAAATTAGAGATAATAATACCATGAACTCACTTTTTAAAAGAGAGATAAACATATAAAAAAAGAGATGATTAAAAAAGTTTCACATTAGTTCAATTTTTTAAAAAATTCTCTCTCCTATATATTTTTTAAATTTTTTCTCTCCTATTTCTCTCTTCTTTTTGTACCTATCTCTCTCAAAAATAGGCTCATCAATATTATAAAATCTATTGGAGCAATTTTATAAATTCTTTGACTGCTCTTTTTTACCCTAAATTAGTCTAGATGGAATAGAAGAAAAGAAAAGTGTCAAAATTAGGAAAATAAATTATACCAAATAATAAAGGAAACAATTGCAAAAAAATCAGAAAAACAAAGGAAAGAAATTTGTACGATAAAGGAAGGAGAATATGAATACTACCCAGCAAGAAAATACAGGACAATGCGACGTCATGTTTCCCCTGGATGAGTTACATTTTTTTGTGCTTCTAACACTCAAAACCGCGTCGTTTTAGTAAACATTTATATTAGTCCCCAAAAGGCAGCAGTTTCCATTCAAGTCCTCTGTCTTTTCTTTTTATTATTTCAATTATGCCCTTTAATTGGTGATTGAAATTTTCTTCTTTCAATTTTGGTCTCCTTTGTTTCTAATTCTCTCCAAGTTTACCCTCGATTCTTTGTTTTAGTTAGCTGCATATCTTTTCTCTTAGTTATACTTTAACACAATTTCTTTCAATATCAAGCCTCCTTCTTCTTCTTCTTTTTGTCTCCTCGGTTACATCTCTAATTTCAATCATTGTTTTTCTTTTGGCATTTTTCATCTAGCTTTTGGTTATATGTATATATATATATATAGTTATTTTTTTTCACTTTTCAATAAATTAGAGATAATAATACCAGTGCATTCTAAAATTTTAAAAACTTATAAGACTACCTAAAATTACATAAATCATATAAACATGGACAAGATGTAATTTTTAAAGATTTTGATGTTGATCTTTTTTTTAGAAAAAATTAATAGAAATAAGGGTAAAAATTTAAGTTATAACAGATGATTTCTCTTTACAATGTTTAAGATGCAACAAAAGTACAACCGACAAACTGGGCTATAAAAGAAAGAATTTGATCCAAGTATGAGTGTATTGCTCAAGAATCCAGTAAACGATGCAAAAGCCATGGGAGTGGCCCAATATAATCGGGCTGCTTTCCCATCGTGTAACAACCTTATTAATTTTGATTTCATGTTTTTATTAGGAGGCAATTTTGTTGTTGACTAGTCTGGAATTTGGGTTGGAATTTTCTCATGTTTAGATGAGATAGAATCAATTTTATTTCAAATTTCATCATTAATTTTTAATTCTATATTATATTAAAAGAAAAAAATTTATTGTTTTCATATTTAAATAAATTAAAATCATACCCATTTATTTTGATTTTGATTTTTGATAATTTTATATTTAACAGATATGATGAATGAGAGTTGATTATAACTTAGTTCCTTAATTTTATCAAAAATTATTGAGTAGTCCTCATTGTTTCGTAAACAATAATTTAATCCCTATGTTTTTTAATCCATTTATAGTTTAATCTTTCTAGTCCATGTCATGTCCTTTTTCAGTTTATATTGTTATTTAAAAAATAAAAAAAATCAGATAATATAGAAATATTGATGAGAAAAGAGGGTATTTTTTGATAGCAATTACTCTTAAATTAAGCTTGATCAACACTAGTCAAATGATTATTTAATTATTTTTAATATATAGAAATAAATAAAATAGTGTTGATAAACTACAGGAACTAAGTTAGAATTAAGTATAAAAAGGAATTCCTCCTAGCTCAACGATGAAGTTAATTAGGATCTCTTTAAGCTGAAATGGCACAAGTCAGCTTGAATTAAGCTTAGCTCTATTTATTTATTTATTTATTATTATTATTATTTGAAGAAGCTTAATTAGCTCAATTTAGCCCTACTCGACTCCCATAAGTTTGTGCCGAGAACCGGGTCTGCCAAAATTTGTGACTGGGTTCCATATACTTGCTTGCTTGAGAATCAACTACTCGATTGTTGAAACGATAGTCATTCATAGTTTCTTTTTTTTTAAAAAAAAAAAAAAAAATCTGTTGGCTATTAGCCTAGTGATTTTATCTTCTTCAAAGGCAAATTAAAATATAACTTAACCATTATTTTCTAGTTATAAAAGTATTAATCACACAGATAATGTTTTTTTTTAACAGAAGTCATTGCACAAACTTATTACTCGAATTTCGTAATCATTAGATGGGTTTTCCAAATATCTGTTGATTCATATACTTTCGAAACCTGGAATGTCAGGAAAAAAATAAAAAAAGTAACGAGCAACTGGGTGTAGGCTAAAGGCCAAACACAAAAGTTGGGCGATGGAGTTGACCAAACGGTGATGCAATTTCCATCTAGATTCGTGTAATTTTAACTGTGTAAAGCACTATGCAAAGTTTATGCAGAATAATAATAAATCGTTAGATACATTACGTGCTATCAACATGACAGCAACAACAATTGTCATGGTAAACGTCTGGTTTTGGAACTACTGCAAAACGCAAATAAATGTGTCCAAATGTAGAACTGATAGAAATTGTATAATGTTAATTGAAAATGTACAAACACGAAGGTCAATTTGACACCCAAATTCTTGAATTATTAATGGTTCATTGTTTTACCTTATCCTCTTCTTGCTATGTCTGGACGTACGAAGCTGTTAAGATGTTTATTTTGATGCAGCTGGTAGCGAAACATTCGAACTTTGGCCTAGTGATTTCCGGATTTAGCGAGCTTAACAATGCCTACTTATTTTCTCTTTTTAAAAGAATGATAATAATCATCAATGGCTAGTTAAGAACCCGATGAACAAGATTCAACGATTTGTCTTATTTCTTCTATAAACTATAAAGCGGCTCTTCCCAATTGCAAGACAATATCAGCTAGCGACCTCCAAATTCTAGCTTTTTAGGGGTCTTCTTTAATGGCAAGAAATTTTTCATTTTCATGTTTCTTTCTAATCAGCCTCACCTGCAGTCTGTTTATCGGCTGCCATGGCTCATCTGAGGATGACAAAAAGGCATTGAATTTTTATCTCATCATCCTTTCTGTTATTTTTATTTGTTATTGTGCATATAAGCATGCATTAGTATTACTGTAAATTTCATAACTCAGTAATAACTTGGCTTTCTTTAATTTTTTTTGAGTTGGAAAATTAATTCAATAAATCACGGGCAGTATCGGCAATTGCCTAAATATTAGATTGGAATTTAGACCCAGATAAAGGAGACATCAAAGTCTCTCAATGCAAGTCCAAACTGCCAAGAGGGCTTTGGCCCGTGAATACAAAACAGACCCAAGTGGTTAGGCCCTCTAGGCCCTAGCTCAATGAAGCCACGTTTACCTTTAGCAGCTTCTTTTCTCCAGACCCTGGGTATGGTTGGGCCTGTAGGCTGTAGCTCTCATTTTAACTAAAGGCCATTTTATATAATGGGCCACGGCATATTCTGTCTAGTGTCTACCAACAGAACACACAACAAAATAATGAACTGCTTGAGAAATTTGATTTTGCTGTGATCCCTGAAAAATATTTTGCATTTCTGTGGATGCAGGTTTATATTGTGTATATGGGTGAACGTCCAAAGAGTGATATTTCTGTGTCAGCTCTTCACATCAGCATGCTACAAAAAGTTGTGGGCAGGTAACATTTTAATCAGGCTCTCATTCACATTGGAAGAAAACGTATTTGAACTTCCATTAATATCCCTTACGGTGATTCTGCTAATGTCGAAAACCATGGAATTCCTTTATTTATTTATTTTGTTTACTTGTGTAATTATTTATTTTTGACAAGCATGGCATGGAAGTTTGTTGAGGGACCTAACTTTCTGAATGGATTGTCTTTACCAGTGGTGCATCAGATTCTTTGCTCTACAGCTACCACAGGAGCTTCAATGGTTTTGTTGCTAAGCTAACCAAAGAGGAGAAAGAGAAACTGGCTGGTGGGTAGCCATTATTGTCCATAAAAATAAACGTTTGAAACACAATCCTATTTTAGCTTACGTAAAATTTTCATAATAAGTTTCCTTCTAATTTTTTAACTTTCAGGCTTGGACGGTATAGTGTCCGTGTTTCCTAGTCAGAAGAAAAAACTTCACACAACAAGATCATGGGACTTCATGGGTTTCCCCCAGAATGTTACAAGAGCAACTAATGAAAGCGACATCATTGTGGCAATGCTTGACACAGGGATTTGGCCTGAGTCTGAAAGTTTTGATGATGAAGGATTTGGTCCACCTCCTAGCAAATGGAAGGGCACTTGCCAATCTTCCTCCAATTTCACTTGCAACAAGTAAGACTTTAAAGCTCTACATAACTTGCACAATGACACACAAGTACACACATTTTACAGGCTTAAGCAGGATTAAGATAGGCTAATCTGGATTGTCCTAACCTTATAGCCTTTCCGCATGTGCTTGCAGTAAGATAATTGGAGCTCGATACTACCATAGTGAAGGAGCAGTAGATCCGGGAGACATTGCCTCTCCAAGAGATTCAGAAGGCCATGGGACTCACACTGCTTCAACAGCAGCAGGAAGACTGGTTAATGAGGCAAGCTTACTAGGCCTTGCTACAGGGACAGCACGAGGAGGGGTTCCCTCTGCCCGTATTTCTGTGTACAAGATATGTTGGTTTGATGGCTGTTCAGATGCCGACATTCTTGCAGCTTTTGATGATGCTATCGCAGATGGAGTTGATATAATCTCCCTCTCAGTTGGAGGGTGGCCCACTGACTATTTTGAGGATCCAATTGCTATTGGAGCTTTCCATTCAATGAAAAATGGCATACTCACCTCAAACTCTGCCGGTAACTCAGGTCCTGAT
Source organism: Dovyalis caffra (assembly GCA_963924115.1). Classification (NCBI taxonomy): domain Eukaryota; kingdom Viridiplantae; phylum Streptophyta; class Magnoliopsida; order Malpighiales; family Salicaceae; genus Dovyalis; species Dovyalis caffra. Next base: position 5,136,974 of record CAWUPB010000850.1, read on the forward strand.
CCCGAATCAATTTCCAACTGTTCACCTTGGTCTCTGTCCGTCGCTGCTAGCACCATAGATCGAAAATTTGTGACCCCTGTGCAGTTAGGCAATGGAGCCATTTATGAGGTGAGCATGAATGTTTCAGTTCGAAATAAATGAAAGAACATTCAAACTTTAGCTGTGCCTCTTCCCACCCTTGAAATTTTTTAAATAGGACCCAATTGATCAATATGTCATACTTTGGATTGGTGATTAGACTATAACCATAGCATTTCCCTTCTTCATGTTCAGGGAATCTCCATAAATACTTTTGAGCCTGGAAATAGTGTATCCCCTTTCATCTATGCTGGAGATGCTCCAAACAAGACAGCAGGATACAACGGGTCAGAATCCAGGTAAGAAGAAAATGAAGTCGGATCAATATACTTAGATTGAGTGATGTTGACATCCACTATTCAAGTACAATCAAATACATGGAATGATCCAACGTTGTAAATCTACGAAGTTTATCCTGAAAATGCAGGTATTGCTCCTTGGACTCCTTGAACAATACTATGGTGGAAGGAAAAGTCGTTCTTTGTGATCAAATCAGTGAAGGGGCGGAGGCAATAGCCAGTCACGCAATTGGATCCATAATGAATGGTGATGATTACGCTGACGTGGCATTCAGTTTCCCTCTACCAGCTTCGTACTTGAGCTCAAGTGATGGAGCCGCTCTTTTGAAGTACTTGAACTCAACTAGGTATTGGAAAAATTCTCTGCCCCAGCATATTTGTGAAATTGCAGAAAAAGCTTAAATAATGTTTGTTCAGTTACTTTAATTTCTTGATTCGTCGTGATATCTGGCCAGTGGACCAACCGCAACTATAATGAAGAGCATTGGAAAAGAAGATAAAACCGCCCCATATGTGGTTTCGTTTTCTTCACGAGGGCCTAATCCGATAACAAGTGACCTTCTCAAGGTAAATTGGAAGGATTTACTCATTCTCTTTCTTTTTCTGTGGATATCTTTCACTTTTTGTGACATCTTTACCTTGTGCAGCCCGACCTGACTGCCCCAGGGGTGGACATTTTAGCAGCATGGTCTGAAGCAACCACGCTAACAGGCTTCCCAACGGATACAAGAGTGGTTAAATACAACATAATTTCTGGAACATCTATGTCTTGTCCACACGCATCCGGCGCAGCTGCTTATGTCAAGGCATTTAACCCAAAATGGTCTCCTGCTGCCATTAAGTCTGCCTTAATGACAACGGGTAATGGTTCGATGACAACAAAATATTTATTTGAGCGCGTATCAGTAAAATTGAAGGTTTATAGATATGACCATACAAGACATCGAACTAGTGTTTAATTTAAGAAACTTGATCAAAATATGCAACTGAGTCTGAGTTTCTAATATTCTTTGCAGCTTCTTCCATGAATGCTAGCATGAACAGTGATGCGGAGTTCGCTTATGGATCGGGCCATATAGATCCTTCAAAAGCTATTGATCCTGGTCTAGTATATGATGCTGGAGAAATTGATTACGTTAAATTTTTGTGTGGACAAGGTTATAATGCTACTCAACTTCGACTTGTTACTGGAGATAATAGCACTTGTTCTGCAGAAACAAATGGAACCGTGTGGGATCTAAACTACCCGTCTTTCGCTCTGTCTGCCAAATCCGGGATAACCATTACTCGAATCTTCCATAGAACTGTCACAAACGTTGGGTCAGCATCATCTACTTACAAGTCAATTACGAACGCTCCATGTGGACTTAATATCCAAACTGAACCAGATGTCCTCTCGTTCCAGTCTCTTGGGCAACAACTATCCTTTGTTGTCACGGTTGAAGCTACGTTGGGTAACACTGCACTGTCTGGATCTTTGGTTTGGGATGATGGGGTGCATCAAGTAAGAAGCCCAATTGTGGCTAATCCCACTCATTAAAATCTGGAAATGTATTTTTTTCCTACTAGCTAACTAAAGAAATAAACCTGATGATTGTTTTTCCAATGCATTACAATTCTGTTCAACAGACAGATTCCTTTGTAATGTTTTCCTCTTACCTTGAGATAAAGTTCAATCTATTCACAAGGTAATTAAGTTCTCACGGATCCAATCTAATATAGGGATTGCGTGCTTTGCAATTTCACATTTTGCAAATCGAGTTCAGTGCCCATTCTCTATGTTGCTGCATACAGAGTTGTCCGTTCAATTGCATTTCCAGCCACGAAATCCAGTCAGTATCACTGAAGACTTGCTACTTTTACTAATTAGTTTCCAGCAACAAAATATAAACTAAGAGTTCCCAGTTTCATTTAATAATTCGTTTCTGCCACCTGATCAAGCAGGGTGCATTGCCAACTTTATTTTCATGACAGAAATGAAACGTCCTTTTTAGTTTCAAGCAACCAAGCCTTAACAAGCCGGGAAAGGATTGATCTAAGTAATCAAAATCAATAAGTCCGTTGTGAAGTCCCAGCGAAGTTCAGTTTAACCAGCTTGTGTGAAATTCAAGCAATCTGTGAATGACTACTTGATTTAGAACCGCCAAGAAAAGTCAAAGGACCTTAGTAATCAATAAAGTTTTCAGGATATCATTATTTACAACTACTAAAACTTGGCCAAAACCCTAGATGACACTGGATCATGTGTTGTGGTTTGTGGCTGGAAAAGCGAACACATATAATTAAACCACATAGCTAGCCCTACATATGCCGGCCTTAATCACCAAAAGATGAACTAGCTCATTAAAACAACATCGAGGGATACTTTCGATCATTGTTCTTACATGACACATAATCAATAAACAAGGCACCTAATTATGTACACTCGTGTAATTAATTAAGCAAAGACACATTAGATACAACGACGACATTGCACTCGAAACAAATAAAAACGAACACTTCAGACTATTCTCTTGCAGATTCTGACGATTTTGGGCATTCAGAAATGATATTAATCAACTTCCGTCTGCTATAACGTGCGTCAGCAAATTAATTTATCTAAAAAACAATTGGTGGAATAACGATGTGGGCTAGCTGTAATACATGGCAAATTTAGTGATAAGATACTCTGAGATGCTATGTTACAAAATTAGCAGAAGTTGATAAAAATATCATCCCAATGACTCTTCGAGTTAATTGGAGTTGCTATCATCTTCATTGCCGCTACAATACTTGCCCTTATTATGGTATGTAATTTGCATTTTTTGCAGTTGTATTAACAACATATTAGGTGATCAAAAGGATTTTGTGAATAAGAATGTGAAGTGGGGTTTTCTGCCTTTTATTTCAGTTAAAATGTTCTTAAACGTTCATAAAAGAGAATCGATCATGCTGGAACCCAAGAAATCCATGACCCTAGTATTTTGGTCACATTTTCTGGGGTCCTTAATTTTTTTTATTTTTTTTCACGTTTGACGGCTTTGACAAAATGATATGGAAATTAACCTGCCTTTTTTATGCCTTCGGAAAGGAACTATAATTGTTAATCAGTGGACAAGCCTATGGAACATATTCCTTCTTTACAAGCATTATTCAAAAAATTATCTATACTTCGTCAAACAACAATGAAAGCCGTCCTTGAACGGTTTTGCATATTTGGGCGATCTTAACAACTTTTTTTTCCACTTATATATGACCAATTTTTAACCCATTTCTGCAGAAAAGTTTAGCAATAAACCCCACAATGGCAAGTCAAACACATTTTCAAAGGTTTATCCTGATTGCTCTAGCATGTGGACTGCTTATCAGTTGCCATGGCACATTAAATGATGATAGACAGGCGAACACTTTACTCCTTCTGTGCATTTGCAAATTGCTTTTCTCTTTGTGTTTTTTCCAGTCATTTTTGTCCCTTTTTTGAAAAAAAAAAAAAAAACAATTGCGTTTGCTTTTTGAACTTAAAGTCCCTTCCTTCCTAAATAATGCTTCCAGTACTTATGATGGCATTGGCAATAGCAGAATGTCAGAGTTCATTAGTGCCTCCAGATTTTACATATATTTCACAAATCTTGTTTATGGACTCGGCTTGTCCATTTAACCTATTAACTTTGAAATCTGCTCAGCTACAGGTGCTTGGTCTTTAAGCCATTGTCTTTTGCAAATTGACAGATGGAAGGAAAAATTTTCTGGACTTGCGCAGAGTTCTCGTAAATGAAACAAAAGAGCATAGCATATTAGACTCCTTGATATATAGTTTAAGAAAATATAGTGGTGTCAAAGATTTCTTCGCAGCTCATATTATAAGAATGGTTGTAGAGAAGAAAATAATGCATTTGTTCCTAGATTACTGCTAAATACTAACCATTTTGTGGCTGCAGGTTTATATCGTGTACTTGGGTGACCGTCCAAAGGGTGATTTCTCTGCATCAGCTTTTCATACCAGCTTGCTAGAAGAAGTTGTTTCCAGGTTATTCACATTGTTTAACACTGATTTATAGTACTTTAGATTCCAGGAGTAAATAAATAAATAATGTGACATTGAGCGTTTTTAGGCATTTCTTGGATATTGCTCCATGCAGCAGCAGTATTTTTTTTTTTTATCTTTTCTTTTTCGGAATACAACTTACAGATAAATTTTAGCACTAGAAAAGGAAAACAAATGAAGAAATTAAAGAGGCCTCAAGAGTCATGGAGAAGCAGTTTTCAGGTTTTTGCTAGTTGATTGCTATCAAAACTTCAAAATCAAAGTTTCTCTAGTTCAAAAGTCGCATTTGCACACAGGGAAGATAAACCAAAAATGTTTACAATTAACATTATTGTTATTATACCAAAACGGCATTGTTTTGAATCTTTTTGGCTTGCAAGTACGTTGTTGTTCCAAAATAAGATATTTTTAATTAATTTGTCAAATATTTACATTTTGACCCTTAAAGTTATTTTGTTATACAAAATAGCACCTAACTTTAATAAGTATCATCAAAAGGTTCTTGTACTTTGTGGCTGGACTGGCCTTCCAACCCAGCCAAATGGGCCAGGTTTTCTCCAGCCTTATACTGAAGGGCCTGGTGGGAGCCCGGCCCAGCTTTTTCTTTTCTTTTCTTTCTTCATTATTTATTATTTACTCAAAATTAATTTTTTTTATGATTTTTTTAATTATTTATTATCTACTCAAATAATATTTTTCTATAGTTAAATGTTTTTATATTTTTCATACAGTCATTAACTAAATGAAACACTCTTCTAATATAAATTGACTTAAACAATTTGTTTTTTTTAAATAAATAATTAATTAATTGTATACTTTCTTTTTTTCTTTATTGACTAAAATAAAAAATATTTATAGAATATTTTTAAACTCAGAGATATATATATATCCACAATTAGTGTTAAATAATTTTTATTTTATTCCTTGATTTTTTAATTATTTAAAATATTAAAAAAAATAATGGTTACTTTCTTTTTTTTCATAGACTCATCGACTAAAATTAAATTTTTTTTAATATAAATTGATTTAGCAAATTCTTCTAATTTAGTTTTTTAACAAATAAATAATTAATTGCATTTTTTATTGATAAAAATAAAAAATATTTCTAAGATATATTTAAAATAAATTATGGAATATATATATATATATATATATATATTAAAAATTGCATAATACATATTAAATTAAACAAATTCTCATAATTAGTGATTAAGTTTTATTTTACTCCTAATTTTTTTAATTATTTAAAATAATAAAATATATTATATAGACTTACCGGCAGCAATGCATAGGTTCTATGCTAGTATATATGCTAAAAAAAATTAAGCTCGTGTTATAGTGAAAAAAATAATATCATTTTATGTTTTTTTGACTCGAAATGACCTTGTTTAACCAGAAAAAGTAGTTTTTTGTCAAAATTTTATATCTTTTTCACACTTTGGTCCTTTGAGTTATAATTTTGTACAAAACGTCTTTAAATTTAATTTTTATTACAACAAAGTCCTTTTTTTTTTTTTTTTTTATAGCTGGGTTGTGCTTCTGGTCCAGACGCATAAGTCTGGTTGTCTCCAGACCCATCGAGAGGGGCCTGATGTGAGCCCTAAGCTAGCCTCTCTCTCTCTCTCTCTCTCTCTCTCTAATGCTTTTTTTATTATTTATTATTTACTTAAAATAATTTTTTCCATAATTAATGGTTGCTTTTTATTTTTTATAGACTCATTAACTAAAATTAAATAATTTTATAATATAAATTGATTTAGCACCTTTCTTATAATTTGATTTTTTTTTATAAAAAAAATATATAAATTTTACTATAGTTAAGCCCCTACTACAGTGAAAAAAACTATGTCATTTGATGCCTTTTTGACTTGAAATTAAATCTTTTTACCACAAAAATAAGACTTTTTTTTTTAACGTTTTTTATACTTTTTTATACTCTAAACCTTCGAGTTATAATAATTGTTTCTGATTTAAATTTGTGTTACAACAAGGTCTTTTGTTCTTCCTGGTTGGGCTATGCTTCCAGTCCAGGTGTATGGGCCTGTTATCTCCAAGCCCATACTTAGGGGTCCGGTGTGAGCCCTAGCCCAGCCCTTTTTTCATTTTTATTCTTTTATTTTTTTTCATTGTTTATATTTAATCAAAATAATTTTTTTCTCCATAATTAATATTTTTTTATTTTTTTAAGACTAATTAACTGAAATTAAATACTCTTCTGATTGAAAACCTTCTTCTAATTTGATTTTTTTAATAAATAATTAATTAATTGCATGTTTTTTTATTGATAAAATAAAAATATTCCTAGAATTTATTTAAACTCAATTATGAAAAATATACCTTTTATTAAATATTGCATAATAAATATTAAACTAAAATAATTTCCTCAATTTAGTAATAATTAAGTTTTATTTTAAGTCTAAAATTTTTAATCATTTAAAATATTAAAATATATTATATAATTTATCAGCGGCAACGCGGATGTACTGTGCTATTACCCAACTAGAAGCCATTTCATGTATGAGCAGACAAGCTACCAAGCTTTTCCTTGAGAAAAAGAGAAAAAGAAAAAACAAAAGTACCTTCTAATTAAGCTGGAATCTATAACCAAACATATCTATGTATGCAAGAAAAAGTCGAGATTTTGATTGTAACTGTTTAACTGTCTTGTATTCAACAGCGCATCAGAGTCTATACTCTACATCTACCAAAGAAGCTTCAATGGGTTTGCTGCAAAGTTGACCAATGAAGAGATGCTTAAGCTATCTGGTAAACAGACCACAGTTTATTAAAACATCTGGATCTAAAATAGAAACAGGTTTCCTGATTAGCTGTAACACTGGAATTCTGTTCAGACATCGAAGGAGTGGTGTCTGTGTTCCCCAGCGAAAGGAAACAACTCCATACAACAAGGTCATGAGACTTCATGGGCTTCTCTCAGCATGTTAGAAGAGCTAATACTGAAAGCAGCGTCATTGTTGGAATGATTGACACAGGAATTTGGCCAGAATCTGAAAGTTTTATTGATGAAGGATTCGGTCCACCTCCAAAGAAATGGAAGGGCAGTTGCCAAAATTTCACTTGCAACAAGTAAACCCTTTAATTTCTAAGTGCACAAACACATGCGCATAAATACCATATTGTGATATACATTTCTAACCATTATTAGGATTTGCAATGTATATACAGTAAAATAATCGGAGCTCGATACTACCGGGCCAATGGAATATTTGGTAAAGATGATATTGTATCGCCAAGAGATACAGACGGGCATGGAACGCATACTGCATCTACTGCAGCAGGGAACTTAGTTACTGGGGCAAGCATGGTAGGCCTTGCCTCAGGAACAGCTCGAGGAGGGGCTCCCTCTGCTCGCATTGCTGTGTACAAAATATGTTGGTTCGATGGCTGTTATGATGCTGACATCCTTGCAGCATTTGACGATGCTATTGCTGATGGGGTTGATATAATTTCTATTTCTATTGGAGGGTCTACTCCAACAGATTATTTTAAGGATTCAATAGCAATTGGAGCTTTCCACGCGATGAAGAATGGTGTACTTGCATCGATTTCTGCTGGTAATTCAGGTCCCAATCCTGCAACAGTCACCAATGTTTCGCCTTGGTTTCTCTCTGTGGCTGCGAGCACAATAGATAGGAAATTTGTAACCAAGGTCAAGTTAGGAAACGGAGAATTTTATGAGGTGAGCAAGATGAATGAATCTGTTCCATTCAAACAAGCTACATCGAAATCTAAAAGTACAATCATTGAATACAAAAATAACCATTTTTCACCATGCAGGGAACCTCCATAAATACCTTCAGACTAGAGCAAGATATGCACCCTATAGTCTATGCTGGAGATGTCCCAAATACCAAAGACGGATACAATGAGTCCATGTCCAGGTAAAATGGGAAACGAGATTGATGTTGATCCAATAATGGTTTTATTCGATCCTTATTTAAAAAAAAAAAAAAATCCCTTTTTTTTCCCACATGAGAATTGATGGCTAAACGCTGTCGTTATTTATTCAATGCAGGTACTGCTACACAGGCTCACTGGACAAGAAATTGGTGAAAGGGAAAGTAGTTCTTTGTGATTCGATTGGTGATGGACTGGCAGCATCAGAAGCAGGAGCAGTTGGTACTATAATGCAGGATGGATATTCCAATGATGTGGCCTACAATTTCCCTATACCAGCTTCTCAATTGGGATTGAGTGATGGACTTGATATCTCAAAATATGTGAACAAGGCTAGGTAATTTTCCTCAGTTGTACCATTCTGATCGCGAACATGCAGATAAAGTTTATATAGAGGGTACTAATTCAATTGCGTTATATTGATATTGCAGCAGAAAACCAACAGCAACAATATTCAAGAGCATCCAACGAGAGGATGATTTGGCTCCATATGTAGTTTCATTTTCTTCAAGAGGGCCTAATCCTATAACAAGTGACATTATCAAGGTAAATTGAAATCCATTTTTCCTCTAACATGCTTCGTCTTGTTTCTCTGTATATTAATTTGTTAACCTGGTGCAGCCTGACCTAGCAGCCCCTGGCGCAGATATTTTGGCAGCATGGACCCAAGGCAACACTGTAACAGGGTTGCTGGGGGATAAAAGAGTAGTTCGATACAATATAATCTCTGGCACATCCATGGCTTGCCCACATGCAACTGGAGCAGCAGTTTACATCAAGTCCTTTCATCCGACATGGTCTCCTGCGGCCATAAAGTCTGCTATAATGACAACAGGTAATGATTTTATCGATGGCTAAAATCTTCAATTGTTTTCACACGTGCAAGTGCTAAACTGTGGTGTGATGGGGGGGGGGGGGGGGTTGGTGGTGTTTCCATGCAGCTTTTTCCATGAGTACTGAGACTAATCCTGAAGCAGAGTTTGCATATGGAACAGGACACATATATCCTGTGAAGGCCATTAACCCTGGCCTAATATACGATGCTAGAGAAGAAGATTATGTTAAATTCTTGTGCGGACAAGGTTATAGCAATAAACAACTAAGACTAGTTACTGGGGATGATTCCAGCTGTTCTGAAGTAACAAATGAAGCTGTCTGGAATCTGAACTACCCTTCTTTTGGTTTATCTGCCCGGTCTGGTCATTCAGTAACCCGTGTCTTTCACAGAACTGTCACAAATGTTGGATCCCCTGAGTCCAGTTACATGGCAATTATGAAAGCTCCAGAAGGGCTTAAGATAAAAGTTACCCCTAAGGCCCTCGGTTTCAAGTATGTTGGGCAAAAGAAATCCTTCGTTGTTACTGTGAAAGCCAAAATGGGTGAAACTGCAATTTCTGGTGCTTTAATTTGGGATGACGGAGTGCATCAAGTGAGCAGCCCTGTTGTTGCTCATGTTTCTTTGGAATGATTCTATTTCTAGATAGGTTACTAACAAAATCAAGTGCCAATTAAAGCACATTTGGTTGTATTCTCTTTCCAATTAATAATTTTATCCCCCCTGATGAATTTAGAATTTTCTACTTTTCCATTTTTGACGGGGCAAGCCCTCTATGGAAGGTGAGAGTGGAAATCCTTGACTGTTTTTACTCCTAGATTTTAGCTGCATTAAATGGGAGTTGAGCAAAAAAATCATCAGGAGTCCGAAATAGGCTCAACATTACATCGTGAGCTTGGAACCCAATAAACAGAAGATGGGCCTCAAGCCTGTAAGAGAAGAATATAGTAAATGGTAAAAAAGAGCCAGCAACTGAGGCCGAAGCCCTTTACGAGGATGGGAAATACTGTCGATCCATGACACATTCTCGCTGCCAAAATTTGGTAGCCAATCTGCACAGGCATTGTTAAGGTTTTAACAATTCTTATATTGTTCTTTCTTCCTGTAGGATAAATCATGGATATTTTTTCATAAGAAAAAAAAATCATCCAAACATGTTTAGTTGATAAAAGAGCCATATAAATATATCTCGTGCACGAATATGGAAGGCAATTTACGAAATCCCTTGTATACGATTAGAAACTTCTTTTTTTCAATTGCATAGTGGAATCTTAAGGGTTTTTTTTTAACTTTTTCGGTTCATAATATATATCCATGTAAAATTGAATAAAAGCCAAGACAATTTGCATGGATTGAAAGGAACTCCTAACTGTGTTGAATAATGGAGGAAACAGAAAAAGACTGCAAGATTCGGAAGAAAATAAAGGTTGAAGTTCTGATTGCCGACAAGAAAACACTGCATGCATCCCCCATATATCACAATGTCATCACTGTACGCCAAAGAAATTAATTGGGTAGCATGCATTTTTTGTCTTCATTTGGCCATATGTCACGGGACTGACTTTCATTAATGGTATTGCGAATTTGAATAGGTTCTTGCTTGGAAGTTATGACCATTGGATTGGATTGGGAGCTAGTGCGAACAATTATCGACATGAATGTGAATTCTAAGGGGTCCAAAGAGTTATTCCTTCAAAAATTCTTGCATTGTGGGCTCATGCTAAGACAAAGAGGAAGAAAATTCCTCGTAATATTAGAGAAGTAAAACAACTAAACCACTTCAATTTCTTCAATATATAGGACTCGAAGGCCACTTGAAAATTAATTCAAGGCAAATCGAATTTTGTAGAACCTAAACTTTATCTTTCCCTTGAAAAAAGTCCTCTTTAATTACCCTACTAATAATTCCAAAGTTTGACCCCATTTTCCATTACGGACAAAACCTTCGTCGTCTCTCAAACTGCTAGACAGACATGGCCATTCTAGAACAATCAAGACTAGCCAGTTAATGCTATATGACACAATCAGCTCGAAATATGAATTTCTTGGAAAAATTTTGAGGTTTGGGAACGTCGCTACTCTCATTTTTCCCTAATAGATGTAGCATTTTTCAACTCCTTTCTTCTGTGGATACTATTTTCAGGCATAATAGAGAAAGAAGTGAACACCAACATCTAAAGGGTAAGGGAGACAATAATAGAGAAGAAGATGTGAAAGGTTCCACGTTATGAGTTTGGACATGCTTCACTTTTATTCTGGTCTGAAATTCGATCATTAATTTCTACCGTTTAAAATTAATAAACACGTCATTTTTGTTTTATAAAGTATAAATCCAAACTTTATCAATAAAAGTCAATAAATCATCGATTAAAGTCAATAGATACCTAAAACCACAAAAAGAGAATGCATATGAAAAGATTCCAAAGATCCGAATCCACCGTATTCTTGATTTTGTGAACCACGATAGAAAACTTGACGCGTGTTTATTTACCAAACACACAATTCTCATAAAATTTACTTATTTTCTAATTACAAAGCAAACCTTCCATGCTTAATACTGTTGTATCTTTCTCGCTCATACGTCCCAATTGTACCTGCTGCCATTGAGTATTTTTTGAATTTGAGTAGGTCGACACTAATGCAGAACCAAATATTGTATCTCTTTGGAGGAAAAAAATGCCGTTCTTTCTTTTGTCTTTCATTAGTGATAGAACACCTTTTGAAACTCTCAAAATTCCACCTTCAGCAGAAAACTACATAACCATTAGAATTAACAGTACCTAAAGAAATTAAATTCTTTCTCACATTTAGAACATGTTTAAGTAAGAGTCCTCACAATACCATCATGCATCTTGATTTGGATGGATCATACTTCAACAATTCTACAAACCATAGTATTTTCATTAAAACTCTACCACCATTGATTGATTGATATGTGGAAAACTAGTTTTTATTGGAACATAAACGATAGAAAGCAGTCGGATGAAGAATCCGCTTATTCGCCGAGCTCAAGTTATCAGTGGTGACAGAAAAAACATTTTTAGTATCTGAAAAGTTACTCTCCACTACGCAAATAACATCAAAAATATTTTCAAAGGGTTTGTCTTTTTTATTATTTTTCTTAAATTTTGGACAATTGCATCGAGTATGCCACTTTCTGTAACAATAATAACACTCAATATTTTGATTTGATTTAGATCGACTTTTACTTCTAAAATCCTTATGCTGATTCTCCCTCTCACAATAAGACCCTCATAACTTTCATCAGAATTCCCAATTCTTGAAAACTTAAGAATGATTTAATATTTCCCATATCATTGGTGTCTTTTCTATAAAGCATTATTGTAATGAAATGTTCATAGAAAGAAGGCAAATAAGGGCTTAGTCTTCATCTTAATATTATATCAATATTTTTCAAATCCATAATTACTCTATCAAATTCATTTTTAACAGACATACCTTCTTTCATCCAAAGAATACAGAAACTACAGCCTATTAGTGAGAGACTTTGTCATGTATAAACTCTCTAGCTTCAACCATAATTTTTTTTTGCAGTGTCTTCCTCCACGGCCTCACAGAACACCGTGTCTAACACATTGAAAATAGCCTTTTTGTCGATTTTTGTCAAATCAGCATCAGGCATTGATTAAAACGAGTTGTGGCGGCAACTCCTAAATTCGGCACCTTCAGTTGTGCCTTTCTTGACAGGCAATTTTTGTTTTCTTAAAACTGCCTTTTGCAAGCTCTGTTGGACTAGCAAAACGTCCGTTTTAACATGGCACAAGTTGAGCCTAATTTTACCATATATTTTTCCAGTCTTGCCTATGTTTTAAAAAAAACTCCAACAATAACAAAAACTAAAATTGCTCTAATAGGCTTTCCTTAATATGGTAATCTGATTATTCCCCGACCATCTTCAACACTAGTAATTAACAACATAAAAATAAATAAAAAAAAGCAAAAAAAACCGAATAATAATAGAAATGAAAAAAAAATGCGCTTCTGGAAGAGGTACAGAAACAACAACAATAATAAATAAATAAATAAGCTACCGAAAGAGGCACGTAAATAAGGACAAAAGCCTTCGTCAGCGTCACAACAAAAATGTTTTTAGTAAATTCCTTTTTTTTTTCTTTTGACGAGATTATTTGCTTTTTTATCTTACCGTTATTGTGACCACGACTTCTGCCTTTTCTTCTTCCTCCCCGGTCTTCATCAATAAAGTGAACGCCAATTATTTTTAGAAATGATAGCTATCGGACAAATTCAGAGAACTTGCACACACCTAACAATTCTAAATATTTGTAGTTCAAGAATCCTAGCTTTGGAAGATCAACATGTGCCTCTAGTAAATATTATAACGAGGAAAAAGGCAAGTAAATTAAATATTTTTCTGGTAAAAGGTAAAACGGTTTAAATATCTTGGTTGACATCATTCATAGTTGAGTTCAAACAATATATATATATATATATATATATGAAATTTTATAATACTTAAGGAATAATTAATAACATGTACAATGCTTAAGAAATAAATGTATTTTAAGGAGAGAGATAGATAAAGAAAAAATAACATCCGGATTCATCCAAAAGTGATAGAAGATTTCTATATGCACTCAAATTTTATTTTTTTTTTAATTTTCTCCGGTGTTTCTCTCTTCTTTACGTGTCTATCTCTTTTCTAAAAGTACGTCTATAGAATAACTACTAATTCCTCTTTGAATATTATAAAATTTCTAGTTATAGGTCTAGTACAAGGGATAAAATCTAGAATATTTTGATATAAAACTCCTTATTCAAGGTAAATAATTCCTTTCTTTGATTTCCCGTAAAATAAGTTTAATTCTTTCTTGACTAAGATGGAGGCTACTTATTTAAGGAACAAACACACTTTAAGGAGAAAGATAAATAAAAAGAAAAAATAACATCCGAATCTATTCAAAAGTAATAAAAAGATTTTCACATTTGCTCAAAAAAAATTTTTTTAATTTTCTCTCATGTTTTTCTCTCTTTTTTCTCGTGTCTATCTCTATCTTAAAAGTACGTTTATGAAATAACTACTAATTATTCTTTGAATATTATAAAATTTCTCGTCATAGGCTGAATATAAAGAATAAAATCTAGAATATTTTGATATAAAACTGCTTATTCAAGGTAAATAATTCCTTTCTTTGATGCCCGTAAAATAAGTTCAATTCTTTCTTGACTAAGATGGAGACTGATATTTAAGCAAGTGTAGATTCATGGGAGACTGTCAATCAATATTCTCAATTCTATATTTCTAGTTTCTATTGAAGTATTCGTTGCAAAAACATAAAATAGTTGTTTATATGTAAATCGTGTTATCTTTACGACTTTGATATCACATTATCATAAACTAACGTTTTCCAAACTCACTGCATCAATAACAATTATCATCATCATTTTTATCTTTGCTATTTCAAACCCTTTCAATAGTCATGTACAGTAGTGATATTAATGGAGAGAGATTATTGTAATTATTATTGTTGTTGAGAAAATAGATTAATCCACAGTTAGTTTATGTTAGATCATATTATATCAACTATGGAATATATATATATATATATATTCACTTTTTTGTTTATTAAATTCACAACATTAATGTTTTTTGTTAATTTCTTTATATTTTTTCTCCATATTTTTAATAACATAAAAACAATGGGTTTAACCTTGATATATTTTTTTAATTGAAATAACATATGGCCGTAAAACGAAACAAATCATACCAATAGCTAATGAGAGTATATGTTATTATATATATTAAAGAAAAATATAAATTATATTTTGAGATTTTAGTCAAAAACTTAAATTTTTGGTTTAAGATGATCATTTAATATGTATCGAGTATTGCTAACATAACGGTCAAAAATTTATATTCTATCATCCTTATTTTTTCTCTAATTAATTAAGTATAAGGTATAAATTATATTTTAAGATTTTATCTAAAAATTTAAGCTTTTGGATGAGATGGGTATTTGACAATACGTTATATTACTAAGATTGATTTTGTTAATCATGATAATAAGAATGATTACCTGATGCATTATGTTATTAAATGATTTTGTTAATCTTGTTAATAAGAGAATACATAATTAGAGCGAAACCATTCATTCTCTTGATGCTACTGCGCTACATGCACGGCTGGTGGCGGAAAGGAAGAAAAAATATTCATTTACTTTGGACGACATCAAAATCTCTGGATCTGAAATTCCAGAAACAAAAAAAATTGAAAATCCCTCTTTTTAATCATGAAACAAAAACAAAATATTCTCTGGCCAAAGAAACTCCAAAACAACATTGATTGTGTCACTGCAGAAACCCATAAAGTATTTAACGAAATTCAACGGAAAACGAAATGCTTATAAATCTGCATATGAAAATCAAATTTAGTCAAGTCAAAGCTGCCGCCTTAAGTTTACCACGGATTTTCAATTGGCATAGTACCTGTTATTATCAAGTTTGCGAAAATTTTCCAAGAACAATGTCAGTATCAAATTAAAGAGTAATTACAAATTAGTCATTTAATATTTTTTTATTTCTTAAGACAAGAAATAAAAATAAATTAAAACCAAAGAAAAGAATTAACGTATTTTAAAATACAAAAATTAAGTATTAATTTTTGAAACTAAAGAAGGATCAATTAATTTGTTTTCGAAAAAAAAAACTAATTTATAATTTACTTATTATATATATATATATATATATATTTAAAAAAAATGCGCGAGGGCGTATTTCTTGGATTTTATGGCACCATCGTCCACATGGGACCCACATAGCTCTTTATTGATAGGAAGCCTCTTGCCATTGCCTAATTCGCAAATGACTTGTCCGTTTCAAAAAATTGTGACTATATATATATATATATATATATATAGTTATAGTTATAGTTATAAATATTGCGACTGTTATAATTATAATATATAGAATGTTTGATAATATCTGTTGCTAAAGTATTTTTGTAAATTTTATATAACACTTAAAAGCTAAAAAATTCATTTTGAAGCTTTTGACCTTTGGCTTTAAAAAAGCTTATAGAACAGTTTTAAAATTTTAACAGATACCTTTTTTTTCATTAGCTTAAAAAAAAAAAAAAAAAAAACCTCAAAAGCTATAAATAAATAAACAAATAATCCCCTTAATTTGCTAAACGAGCACTTACAATTTTGTTGGTATAACCTAACTTCTGATATGGTTGCATATAATTATAAATGTGTTTGGTATTATTATGATCTTAAAATTATGTTGTTTTTATGTTACATGAGATTTAAACTTTCCAAAACAGCTTTTTAAAGCTTTACCAAACTTTATTTTTCTTGATTTTTGAAGAAAAAACTCCAAAAACATTTTTTTTCCCAAAACCATAAGTTATCAAACGAGCTCTAATACCGGCGTGGCTAGCTTGCTTGGCTTCAAAATACAGCTTAAGCCACCAAATTGAGGCTATTTAGTTTTAAAAAGCTAATTCTAAGACCCTGTGTATGAGCCTCACACTCAAAATGTTAAATTTTATGGTTTTACATACTGCTACTTGCTGGAGCTATGTCGTTTTTTTAGTTTTTTTTCTATAATTATTTGTCAAGTTTTTTTGTGCAGGCATATTGCTCGTTAAAATATATTTTATTCAATAAAATTGTATTATATGATTTTATATATGTATATAAAAACTCAATGCTAAACACACTTTTAGAAAAGTAAATCATCTTTCCAAAAAAGAATTTTTTTTATATACATCTTCATAGTAACCTGTAGTATAAGATACAACAACAATTGATCCTTATAAAATCTCAGTCGTATATGCACTTAACTTTTTTTTGTGCCGAACAATAATTAATTTTATTTTTTTAATCCTTCAATTATTTCAAGTCCAAAGATCAAAATTATTATTATTTTTTATTCTATTAGACATATAAGGTGAAAATAGCTATTTAGAGAATTTTTTTCATACATAAGGATTTAAATCTAAAATTACTTATTTAAATGAATAGAGTTTCTTTTACTAAAGTTAATCTTTTTAGATAAAACCTTTTTATTTATTTAAATACTAATTCTTAATACAACAATTAATATTCACATTGGACCCACATATTTCTAGATTGAAAAGATTGGTCGGTCCTCAAATGACTTGTGGGAGGTGTTAACGCGTTGGATATCATTCTTCTAACTTTTTATCTTCTTAAGCTTTGTAAAGTCTCTATTGCCTTACGCTATTCTATTATCTATATATCTTACTTTTCCAATGCTCATACTTGTCTCATATATTTCTTGCTTCCTTTAATTTGCTTAAGCAAATATCAGCAAGGTTGTTAGATTAAAGAGAAATGGATGCCCCCAAACATCTTGTAACTTCTGTTTTGCTAATACTGCTAGTTTTTACCATACCTCTATATCCAAAAGGTGTGGAAGCCCGGCCATTAACACTCCAACAAGGTAAGCAAAAAAAAATAAATAATAAATTTATTGTATATGTCTGATTTATTTAAACTTATAACAACATCTTTGCGATGTTTATTACAGGAAATTCAAAAAGGTATTTTGCCACCTTAGGACTGGAATGCAAGTGCTGCGATGGTGCGAAAGGCGAATGCAGAAGCTCGTGGGACTCATCATGCCTAAAGCTGAACTGCCATCCATGGAAATCCTATCGATTTAATTAATACTCCATATGCTTTATAATTTCTATGCTCTTGTTTCCCTTGCATTTCCATTTGTGGATAGAAGTAGTTCGTTTTCTTAATATATATGCTGTCCCCACGCGCTTAATTGTTGTATACTCAAGAAACATATATGGCATTTATATTATTCACATCAGATAATCACGAGTAATTTTCATCAACTTCTCAAGAAGGAATTCACGACAAAGAAAATAATATTGTAGTGTATTCGTGTTTTGTTCGGGTCATGTATACCGGTGGAAAATGTTGGAATCTAGAATAGCGAAGTCTTGAAGCCAGAGATTTGCTACAGTGAGCCTTAATTTGGAATTCCGGACGCAATAATTAAAAAGCCCAACGGGCAAGAAGGTTGGCCAATCTTCCCTTTACATTTGTATATTATATATATATATATATATATATATATATGGTAAGGAAAGTAAAACAATTGGTATTTACTATTTAGAAGAATGATAATGATATAAAGACGACCATCAGCATTATCTTACACCCTCATTTTCAGCTATAGGATTAAAATCTTATTGCCATCTTTTAATCTATTTTATCTTTATTCAACTTTTAATATATTCCTTTATATGCAAGATCATATATATATATATATATATATATATATATTCCTTCGTAACTTTAATCATGGGCTCTTATACAAAATTCAAAAAATTCCCTAAATTTTCTATCCAATACAAACAAATCCTAATCTAATTCTAAATTTTCAAAAAGTATCTGATTATTTAAACTTGTACAAGACGTAATGGATTCTTTTTATTTTTATTTTTATTTTTTTGAGCTTCTTACCCTTTTTCATCTAAAAGCATCCATCATCAACCCAATTTCTTTAGAAAATCTTATTTTAGTTCCTAATTAATCTTCATCATGTATTTTCATTAATTACTATTCCATTTATCATATTTTTCATTGATTAATACAGTATTTATTTGATATGGTAATTTACCAAAACACACCATATCATATTCATATGCTATTTAATTTATATTAATAGTAATGATCAGAAAACTCACAAATACAATTTTCTATAATGTTCAATTTGATTTGACATTATTTTTTTCTTTTCTTCTCAATTTCATCCAAATTTTTGCTGTTCATGTATTTATATAACCTCTACTATAATAGTATACTGTTGCTCAATTAAAATTTTAAAATGATCACTTTTATTTTATAACTCAAATTGTAAATCAATGTTACAATTTTATTGTGCAGCAGCCGCCAGTTTATTTATCCTGACTAGGTTATGCATTGTGTGCTTAAATCCAGACTAGATACAAGAGAAAATATGCTCTTTTCTACTGAATTTTATTTATGAATTATAATATTCTTTTTATTGTATATTATCTTTTTGCTTAGCTAAAATTTTCAAATCAAATTTATTTAATACCTCAAATTAAAAAAAAAAAAAGTGTTATAATTTTATTGTGCAGCAGTTGCGAAACCACCAATTAATCCCAATTAGACTAGGCATTGCATATATGCTTAAATCCAAACTAGCTAGCAGATACAATAAATAAGGTAATTTTCTTTGGCTAAAACTAATTATTTTATTTTTTTCTTTTTAATTTGAATACATAATGATGTGATTACAAATTTTGAAAGTTAATGATAAAACAGTACTTATATAATTCTTTGAAGACTGAATGGAAAAAAATGACGAGAAGATGGTGAAAATTTCTTCTCCTGAGGACTTTTTTGCATAATTATAAAAGTTTAGGACCAAAAATATACTTGTGTGTTTACGTGTAAGGAATCTGTGTTGGTAGCGTATGAAAGTGTTGCTCAGTTACATATTGAAATCGCCATGCCAAAGTATTTTCGGTATATTAAAATTCTAAAAAAAGCAGAAAGAAGTTCAAAAGGCAGCAGTAGCTTCTTCAACTATGAACTGATTTGAATCATTTGATCTAAAAGCTAAACACGAGATCTCTAATATTGAAAATCTTAAACTATGTTCCTCCGTTTTTTTTTCTTTCTTTTTTTTATGAAGCGACCTAAAACTTTGCTAAAGTGGTCCTTTAGGAAACTAAATGCTTTCATTTTCGTTGAAGACAACTATTTGAAGTCTAGTTGTGCTACTGGTCCACATAGTTACGGAATCCAAATGTCAACGTATAAGAATATAAAATAGATCAGTTGTGGAGTTGTGCTACAAGGCATGTTATTGGTCAATAGTTAGTTGTGAGTCAGTTATGAGTGATGTGGATTAGTTGGTTAGTTAACTAAATTAAGAGTTTTTTCCTAAATAGGATATTTTTTTAATCTATTTTTTTTAAAATAAGATACTTTAAATCTTATTTATTAAAAAAGAATAGTTTTGTCAAATAGGTATCCATATTATCTTTTTAATTAAGTATTACAATAGATATTTAATATAATAATTTTAAAAACTTAGAAATATAGAAAAAATTAACTTACATTCTCTTTGTCTCTTTTTTGTTGTCTTTGCATTAATTTCTTAAAGTTCAAATACTTTTACATTTCAAAATCATAATGATTAAAAAAAATTTTAGCATATGATTATTGTCAATTAAAGTATTTTTTCTAAATTTTTTTATTTTTATCTATTTAATTTTTTATAAAATTTTCTTTTAATTTGTATATTATACATTCTTAATTTTAATGATTTATACTTTAAGAAGAATTTCGTAACTTGAGCTATTAAATTTTGAGGTTGAGCCTATCGAAATTCACAACATATTTATTTTTATAGTTGAATGATTCGAGTTTGGGTGCCAAAATCTCAAACTTAGAAACATATTTGCTTGATCCAAAACCAAACTCCATCCCATCAATTTTCAAGTTAAATAGTTGGATTTCGGATATTTTGAAAACCTTAAGGCCCGTAAAGGGACAATCCCGTAGGCTTAAACTCTTCAAACTTGTACAACCAAGTAAAAAGGTCACCAAAATCACTTTCATGAAGAAAGAAACTATGACCGATATGCAAAAATGTCGAGTTTGGAAACCAAAACCAAAGCCAAAAGATTCAATCAAATCTCAAAATTTAAAAAGAAGAAGCTCGAGGGTTTTTTAATGGATTGCAGTTTAAAAGTGTTTCTAGTGATGAAAATAAGGTGGGATATATAATTGGATCGGTGTTGATAAGTTGTGTTATTCAACTAAAAACGTAGTTTATAGGAGATGAGTTTTTCTTGTAGTAGTTATTGAAGGCATAAAAAACCTAAGAACATGAGTTGATACAGAGAGAAGATAATAAAAAAAAAGAGTAATTAAGATGATAATATAATTTTTTAGAAAAAAAATTAAAGTCGACATGTCAATATATTTAAATGAAATGGTTTCTATCCATCATAGAGTACCTTATTATGGGAAATAAATTTAAAACCCTATTATAAGAAATAAGATTTAAAAATACTTATTATGAAAAAAACTCCTAAATTAATATGGTTTAGTTTAGCATTTTCTCATGTATAAATAGGAGGCAGTTATCATCCGTAACAATAGCTTCATCAATGAAATAATCTTTCATCCAAAGCTTTGTTTCTCTCTCGTCTCTCTTACTTTGGTAATCAATCACGAAAGTTAATATGGTATCAAAACTTAAAATCTCTTATGTGTCATTTGATTATCAAGAATGAAAGGTTCGGATGAGAATGCATGAATCGAAATGAAAATTAGAGAATCTAAATAGTATTTGTATTCTCATAGTGTATTTGAAATACCAATGAGGAATCAAAATACAATTTAAATTTTTTAATCTATGATTTTTTATACAAATAAAAATAATGATTAAAAAAATAATTTTATCAAACTATAATGGTTGTAAAAATAATAAAGGTACGAGTGTTGTTAGTAGTGGTGCTTGTGATGATGATGATAGTGGTGGTGATGTTTTTAGTGATAGTGGTAGTGATGGTGGTGGTGATGGTGATGGAAGAAACGAGTTAATATATAATCAATAAATAAAATATATTATTACTTTGAGAAAAAAATTTATTCTCATTTCTTATTTTTATTCCCACATTTTAAATGGGAATGGAGCTATGTATAATTTTCATTACCATTCTCACTCTTCATTTCTATTCTCATTCTTCATTCTCATTCTCACTTCATTCCTTTCAACTAAAAAGCTACAAGATAGATAGGAATAAAACTTTTATTTTCATTTACATCATTCTATTCCCGATTACCAAATCGCACTTTGGGTTTTTTTTATGTTATTCAATTTTTTTCTTTTCAATCTTCTTATCGTTCTTCCATGGTTGAAATAGTTTCAACTTCGATGATCCTCGTTCTCTTTACTTTATCCATCACTCATATCACCATGGATATCTTATAGTTACTCCTAAACTAACTATAGAGAGCTATGCTACTTGAAGCAGATCTTTTGTTCTTTTTCTCTCGGATTGTAAAAAATTAGGATTTGTTGATGGTTACATCTCTCAACCTAAGGAAGATGATCATCTTTTAAGCTCTTAAAATTGGTATAATAGTTTGATTGTTGCTTCTTCTTTTTTAAGATCAATGTCACCTTTAATTATTGTAACTATGTCCTATATGAACTCAACTCTAAAGATTTGGATAGTATTGAATAAAAGGTTCTTACGACCGGACGAATCAAGGATTTACCATTTGCAATGGTCTCTATACTCAATTACTCAAGATACTAGATCCGTTAATGCTTACTTTACTAAACTTAATGGAGTTTGGGAAGATTGAAAAACTTTAGGTTTCTACCTTATAATAGTTGTAAAAGATGCAATAATAATTATTTTCAAAATTTTATGAAAAAACATGAGAAAGACTATATGTTTAAGTTTCTCAATAGATTGAATGAGTCATTTTCTTGACTAAAGTCTCTAGTTCTAGTTATGAAACCATTTCTTAGTCTAGATGAGGTTTATAATTTAGCTATGACGAGAAAAGTCTCAAAGGTCTATTCAGGCTATAAAACAAAATTTTAATGAGTGTTTTACTATAGTTGCTTTTGAAGAAAGATTGATATCACTTGTTCTTGTTGTGGGAAGCCTGGTCATAATGAGGATAAATGTTGTAGGCTTATTGATTTTTCCGTAGATTTCAAATTCACTAAGGTTACGAGTTTGTGGTAATAGAGGTTCATTTGGTTATTTTAGTTTTGGTCATGGAAATTCTTCATGTTATATCAAAATGCCACTTCGGATCAAGAGGAATCTAGTTCAAAATTTTGTTTAGCCTACGCAAATCACCCTTTCAACTATTCCATTCACTCGGGAGCAAGTTTTCAAGCTCGTGACTATTTTAAGTATTCAAGATTTACAAAATTTATTCCCATAACCTTCAAATCATATTAGTCCTTCCACTACATCCGATTCTTAACTCATTCCGAGTCTTACAAGTAACGGTTCTATTATGTCCATTTATCGTGATTCACAAAGTGTTGTGTTGTCGTTTAATTCTTATAACTCGTATAATTAATACATGAGCAACTGATCATATTTCATGTTCTCTTGAATGTTTTAAATCTTATAAACCTATTTTTGATATGACAATCCAAATGTCAAATGGAACTAAGGTTGTTGTTACTAATATTGGTCAAGTCCGTTTGTCATAATCATTTTGTTGTATGATACTCATTCTGTTTCTTTCTTTCAATTCAATACCATCTCTATTAGTAAGCTCATAATTAACTCTCACCATAATTTGATTTTTTTTTTTTTGTGATTATTGTATGATTCGGAACAACTCTTCATGAAAAATGGAACTATTAATCTTCAAGTAGGATTGTTTTTGTTTTAATTAGTCCAAGCTTGTCATTTTCCTTCCGTTAATGTTTAAACAATTATAATAAACATGTGGATCATTATGTTTCTAATCGATGACATTGTGGATTAGGACATATTTCCTCTAATAGGATTAAGTTGATTCATCGGAATCATCATGTTGTTCACTATAATAACAATTTTCGTTGTTTTGTTTGTCTAAACAAAACAAAGGAGGTTATCATTTTCTGTTCATAATAAGAATACAATTTTTCTTTTTGAATTGGTTCATGTGGATATTTGAAAACCATATTATGTTTTTTCTCTTAGATGTTTTTATTATTTCTTAACCGTGATAGATGATTTTACTATAGTAACATGAGTGTTCTTACTAAGACACAAGGAAAATGTCTTGTCCAAAATTTCTTCTTTTTACCAAATAATTCTCACCTAGTTTCACTCTCTTATCAAGTAAATATGATCCGATAATGCTCCCGAATTCCACCTTTTCTTCTTTTAGGCATCTAAAAGTATCATTCATCAATTGTCTTGTGTAGACACTCCTTAGCAAAATATTATTGTTGAAAAAAATATCAACACTTGTTGAATGTATCTAAACCTTTTTTTTTCAAGCATATATACCTTTGAAATTCTAGAGGGATGCAATTCTCACCGTTGCATATTTTATCAATAGAATTTTTTCTCCTTATTGAATAATTGAACTTTTTATGAACTTTTTATTCAACATCACACCACATTGTGATCATATAAAAAGTGTTTGGATCTTTATTCTTTGTTTCTACTCTTGCTCGTAATTGAAAGAAATTTCATCCAAGAGCTACTTCATATATTTTCATTGGTTATCCTCCTAGAGTTAAATGATACAAAGTTTATGACTTATTTCCCACAAGGTTTTTATTTCTAGAGATGTTATTTTCAATGAAACTATATATTTTCTCTCCTTTTGTTTCCTTTTTTTTTCTTTCTTATTTTCCTAATAATTTATCTTCAATATCTCTTTTTTCTTCAACATCTAATTATTTATTTGATTTTACTAATATTCAACCTTCTTTATGTCTTTCTTATTGATGTTTTTTTTTTTTTTTGAGTATTTTCATATAGATTTTACTCTTGAGTCTTCTTTCTTTGTTTCTCTCAAGTCTCTTTCCTTTGTCTTTATTGGTTATTCTTTCCTAGTTAATATGAGTCTCCTTCTTTTATCCTTCCTAAGTCTTCTTACCTTGTTTCTTTAGAGTTTTCTTTTCCTACACTTGTTCTTCCCTCTTCACCTTTTTTTAAGAAAATTAACAAGATCCATTAACTTTCTACATATTTAGAAGCTTATAATCATTATCTATCTTTCTTTTAAATCTGTTATTTATCATACTAACCTTGTGTATTTAACTTATTATCCTATTCATCAATATTTGTATACTTTTGAACTTTTTTCTTCTCATACTGCATTCATTATTTTTTTATCGTATACATTCGAACCTCAAATTTATTCACAAGTTATGAAATTTGATCACTCGGAAAGAAACTATTAGCTCCATTACATGTAGTTCATTATACAATATAATATAAATGGGTTTATGAAGTTAAAATTAAGATTGGTGGTAACATTGAAAAATAGAAGGCAAGTAATGTAGCTAAAGGGTATAGTCAATTTGAAAGGTTTGGTTATAAAGAGACTTTCAATCATGTTATCAAGCATACATCGGTCATATTGTTCCTAACTTTGGTCGTCGTTCAAGGTTGTTTTTTTTTCTCAATTGGACATCAACAATGCTTTCTTGCATTATTTTTTTCTTAACTAGACATCAACAATGCTTTCTTGCATGGTGATCTACAATATGAAACAATGTTTATGGATCCTCCACCTAGTTATCAATATAGGGGGGAGTATGTGGACATTTTACATAAACTAGCTTGTAAATTGGATAAGCCCTTATATAGTTTGAAATAAACTTCGAGCTAGTAGAATGCAAAATTGATTGTAGCTTTGGTTGAATATGTTTTTAGCAATTCAAGGCAAATTTTTCTTTGTTCATAAAGCATACTTCTTCATAGAATTTTCTTGCCCTATTGTTTTATATGAATGACATTGTAATTACTAGTAGTTCTACTATTAATATAACTGATCTTAAGAAGTTTCTCAGCATGAAATTTAAACTTAAGATCTTGGTCAACTTAAATATTTTTTAGACATTGAAGTGGCTAGATCATAGCAAAGGATTATAATCTGTCAATGAAATTATGTTTTAGATTTGTTGAATGAGTATGGCTTCTCTAACTCCAAACTTGTTAAAGTAATATAAAACCATTCCTAAAGTCTCACTCAATAGCTTAAACTTTTAGGTTGAGATGATTCTTTAACATGGCATCGGAACCTTGATGACAAAACGATTATGAGTTTGAATTGCACCACTTCTACTTTCTCTTCGATTAAATAATTAAGCACAAGGTAGTAATGGGTCTATGCTTGTGTAAGTTTCAAGACCAAAAGATTCTCACTTGAAGGAGTGTATTAAGTAATATAAAATCATTCATGGAGCCTCACTCAATAGCTTAAACTTTTGGGTTGAGATAGTTCTTTGATAAAACTTACCTCTCGCTCCTATGCACCCTAAACATAAGTTATTGCATATTTCATGGAATCTTCTTACCGGCTCTACTGAATTTAGGCAACTAGTGGAAAAACTTTTGTACTTGACTTTTATTAGACTTGATATTTGTTATGCAATGCAAGTTCTTGTCCAATTTATGGACAAAACAACATTGGTGTATTTGAAGTGTGCTCATAGGGTGCTTCATTGTTGGAAGGTGCACCAAGACAAGGATTATTGTTTCTAATCAAGTTAGCACTTCAATTATAATCATTCTTAAATAGTGACTAAGCTAGATGTTCTCAAATTAGAACATCGATTTTTAGTTTTTACATATTTTTATAAACTTCCTTGGTCAGCTGGAAGTCTAGAAGCAAAGTCTAGTTTACAAAGTAGCACAAAGACATAATATAGAGTTATGACAACCGTTACATGTGAAATCACGTGACTCCTATTCTTATTACAATGTCCGAAGTCCACACATTCTAAGCCAATTCAATTATTTTGTGATAACTAATCCACTTTACACATCCGTAAGAATTTAGTATATCACGAGACGATCAAACACATTGAGGTGGATTGTCATTTTATCGGAGAAAAAGTCATTATTGGTCTCATTCAACCTCATTATCCGATTACTCGATCAATAGCTTGCTGTTTTTTATAAAGGCTTTACGAGTCTAGGGTTTTTCACAATTTGCTTGACAAGATAAATCTAAATAATATTCATACTCATCTTAAAGGAGAGTATCAAAATATAAAATAGAGTTGTGGAGTTGTGCTATGTGGCGCGTTATAGGTCAATAGTCAATTGTGAGCCAGGTGAATTAGTTAGTTAGTTACTAAATTAATATGGTTTAGTTTATAGCATTTTATACGATATAAATACTGATAATTATCATCCGTAACATCTGTAGTAATAGTTTAATCAATGAAATAATTTTTCATCCAAAGCTTCTATTAGCTCTCGACTTTCTTATTCTGGTAACCAATCACAAAAGTTAACGCGACGAAATTTATAGAACACAGAAATTGCAAATCACGTTCGTCAAAGCTAGCCATACGAAAGTAATTTGGTTTATATTCCAGAATCAATAAAAGCTGGAATATACTTACAATTTGACTAGTTGCCCTCTCAGGGATCCACAGTATTGACACATTGCAAATTAAAAAGCTTGAAATCAAAATTTACCAGATTCGACATCTTCTAGAAATTGGCAGCCTAATTTGATCAGCAACGAATTTAGAATTTTTTTTCCTTTCGTCTCAAACACTGGTTCAAGAAAATATATCGAACTACACCTTGATTTCTTTGTGTGGGATCTGACCAACTATTTAATGCTCAATGATGTAACTGAAGGTCTGTTTGGGAAATTTTTTATTTTTGTTGTGATTCTAACTGTAGTTGTTGCAGTTATATATATATTGTTAAAATATTTTTATATTGAATAAGACTTAAAAATTCAATAATTGTATTATAATACTTCTAATTTTTATCTTTTAAAATAGATTTTAGAATTCCATCAAATAATTTTTGCAATTTAAAAAAAAAAACTCCAAAAACCAAAAAATAAAAAAATTAAATAACTAAAAACCCTTGCTGTCAAAGGGTCACTCAAGATCAAGCACCCATTGACATTTCATCTAGCTTCCTTCTTTTTTTATTGAAAGAGAACATATTCTCGCCATTTTGCAAATTGTGAGGAATTTCCGGTCGACACGAAAATTAAGTTAAAGGAATAATTTGCTACATTTTTTTTCCTTTGTCAACAAGGGATATCCTTGTGAGCCAATTCGCGCTAGGACCTGCACCATCTAGCAACATATATAAGAATTCTTTTAAAGTAATTTTCTTTAATTTTATTTTATTTATTATTATTAATTTATTTAGAAAAGTAAACTCATTTTTCTTACTCAATAACATATAGTTGGCGTTTTTCCTGGGCTTAGGCCCGTTTAATTAGCATTCAAAATTATAGAGAAGTAAAAAACGCAGATGAGTTATATATATATATATATATATATATATCACGAAACCGGCCCCAATTATAGAGACTAGGCCTAGAAAACTCTTACGAGTTATGTCACGCTTCATTAAAGTTGATGGCCTTTACGCGAACTTATCCTCTGCCATCCGAAAGGAACATAAAAAAGAATGATATCTTATAAATACCGTATCATCAGCGCACACCAATTGTATCTTCCTTAATTTATCCTCGACCTTGAAAGCTCGAGAATTTATTTAATGAATCCACGCATGACACTCTCAGATTAACGTCCATGAGCCATTACTAGCCAATCAATCAAGGATCTCTTTTACAGGGCCGGTGTTTTTGGAGCAAATAAATTCATAGCTAAGTATTTTCAATGTCTTTAATTAAACAATGCTTTGTGTTGATGCTTTGAGCAATAATACTCCATATATATTATTCTTACTTTGGACTAGACATGGAATTTATCATCTTCTTTGTGAGATCTCCTTTATCTCGAAAATTGTATGGCTATCTAGCAACTATAATACTACAAAAACAAATGTTATTGTCCATATGGAAAATGCCAAAAAAATTATTAATCAAATCCAAGATAATTAGCATTATTGTTATCTTGAATCCGAGATAAACATTTAAATGAGCATGCAATTGTACCAACCATGAAGCTACGCGTATATATAAACACGTATGCTAATTTGGCAACAGTAATAAAAGCAGGAGCTAATCTCTGCTGTCTCTCGCCTACGCTACTTTATCCTTCCCTACCTTTCTTTATTCATAACATCATCATGATCTTGTGGAATCCTCTTGTCCATTAATTATTATGGGATATTAGTGCACAAAAATTAATATTGCATATATATGCAGACTGTATTAATTTGTTTGAAGATAAGATAAACTCCCAAGTACTTGAGATTTCTTTGGGTAAAACATCTGATAAAAAAATGCTAATTAAGGTGTCCTAAGGTAATGATTCCGAATATAATGTTTATCAAATAAAATCGGTGAGATGACCGAGTTCAACCACCTACCTGCCACGAGCACTTCAATATTACCCACACAATCACAGAAACATTCTTAGGAACAAAACATATATTCGTCACTGGACCTAGGTAGACTTTGCAGGGAAGGAAGATGTCCATAATTAATACCTTCAATGCATGGAATATTGGTATATCTTCTTATTTAGTTTCAGAGAAAAATAAATATAAATTTTTGGTTGAAGGAGGGTCAACTGTTTGGAAGCATATCCTATGAGGCCAAGTTGGTCCAACGACCTTATCCGTTTATCTTCATGCCCGAAAATAACAGGAAAAAGGCAGTCAAAGATATGGCATGGAAGACACGTGTCATAAAGGGGTTGGAGCTGGCAACATGTCCACTTGTACACAACGGATGCACCCCATGTGTCAAGAAGAGCGAAGAGAATTAAATTGGGGCACATGGGATTGCAGCAGCAGCAGCAGGAGCATCCCTAATCACCGTCTTTTTGGGCTTATAAATAGCACAGACCGTTTGCATTATATCTCCACAACTGCAAATCTTCATCACGTGCTTGACATTCGCCTTTCAAGTTTTTCTTTATCTGCTTGGTTCTTTCTTCCTTTGTTTTTCACTCTGCAACTGCAAACCTTATCTACCACTAGTGCTGCCTCTCTGTGTTGTTTGCTTGAGTGTCCCTTTTGGGGTCAGTTAGGTTTGCTCCCTCTTTTTTGTTTGGTGTCTTTTGGGTTCAGTGTGGTCGTTATTTTAGTCATCCATTAAAGAGTAGTTTTGTTCGTTGGTTGACAAAGAAAGGTTAAAAAAATCTATCTTAGCATGGAAAACAAAAGGCAAGTCGGTGCTTCTTCTTTTGATCATCTTTTTGGTCCTAAAGACTCTTCCTCTTCATCATCCACCTCAAGTGCGATATTTGGCTCCATTTTCCCTCCTCCATCGAAGGTACGTACTGTAGACCTTGTTTAATTTGCTGGACTTTTATGCATGTGTGACCTAGTACTATATATCATGGGGGGTTTTTGCCCTCAACAATCAGTAATGACAAACTAAAACGATAGCTTTCCTTGGTTCTCCTGGTTTTTGTAACCATATTTAGTAGGGGTTAGCAAAGCAAATAAGATTAATATAATAAGAAAATGAAGGGATGATAAGCAAAAGATATAAAATAGAATAGAAGGAAGAAACCCCTTTGGAATAATTATTAGCTTTGGAAGGGGTAGTAGTTGTTCATACACAACTGAACTCCTGTGTGTGCCGCTGCTATATGTTAGGCGCTTTGATAGATAGTATAAATTTGATTTAAGAATCAGAAAGAGAACATTCTAGTTTTTGTTGTCCTTGTAGAAAGTAATGAAATTTTTCCTCTTCTAACTGTTCCAATTTCAGGTGCCAGCAGGAAAGGACTCTGGAAATATGGGAAATCATGGTGGGAGTGGAAAATATGTGAATCCAGGTATGTGATCAACATTTTTGTTGCTAGAGTAGAAACAGCTTGTGTTTGACCTCTAATGAACATTCTTATCCCTAGTTACTTTGGCCAGATATCCTTATCTCTTGTAGGGTCCTAAGATAGGCTTCCAATATTATTTATATTGCACAATTATTGCTCTTTTTAAGTGTATAACCAAGGCTTTTTTTTGGGAATCATGCAAGTTGTATTATGAACAGAAATAATGTTCAACCGTTAATTGCTACGTTATTCTCTGATCAGTGCTCTAGGCTTGTTATGTATGCTTTACATTTTTGGGTTGTTTTCAGATACTGTTACTCACAAAGGCAAGGGAGAGAGCAGCAGCAAAGGCAAGAGTTCAATTTATCAGAATGAAACACCAGAACCATGCTACTTCAGCTCGTCAATCTACTATGGTGGCCAAGAAAACTATTCTCCAAGGACCAAGAACTCAGAATCTCAACAAGTAGTGAGTAGTGAATTTGACATTTGTCAATAAAGTAATACTTGTGTGGAAGTTAAGATTATTTCAGCCAATCCTGATCACGCATCATAAGATGCATCAAAATGATGGAACATGATGGCTTGATTTTATTTTACTTTTTCAAGTTGTTGAAGTCATAGTTGACTTTTTCCTTTTTCCTATTTTTTTCCCCTTGAACAGTTCAAGAAAGATGATGGAGAGGATGACCCCAATGGAAACGATTCAAACAGCGCTTCGAGGGGGAACTGGTGGCAGGGTATGATAGCGTTATAGTTGTAAATAAGTTTCATTAACATAACAAGCTTGTCCGGTTAGCTTCGAGTCTAGATACTCCAAATTTCTTTAATAATTATGTAATGGAAATGGCTATCCCATTGTGTAGTCCAAAGGCCCATGGGCTTTCGATGAATTAAAACAAAATACGAGTGTCCAGGATGTTTATGACAGTTTCAATATTTTGATTCTATGCATTTTTGCAGGCTCGCTCTATTATTAGGGATTTATGCAAACGCCGCACCTACGTCAAACTAAGGTGCGCAAAATTAGTGGATCTATTGTGCATCCATTTAAACACTTTTGTAACCAATTGCGAGCATATAAGAGTCGTTCTTGATTTCTGAAAAAGAAAAGGCCTGTATGAGGAACAAGAAAACGCTTCAAGGCATCAGAAAATTGCCACTATAAAATTACTTGGTAATATGCATATTTGTTGCATCTCTCTTCTTTGCACAGATATGCATTTTATTCTTCTTCTTTGCCTTTTGCATCGTTCAGATGACTAAAATGGTGTTTGTTTATTGTGATGCAGGAATTATGAGTGTGAGCTCCCTCAATATAGACTATGGAGCTAAGAAATCAGTAAAGATTAGTATAGACTAGTACAGATATGGCAGGACCAAGCGGCACACTGTTGGGTTCTTTTTGTCCCAACTAGTCGTACGCATGAGGTGATATATTTGCTGTAGGAGTTTCCCTCCTTACAGAATCTTGTATACTAACCAAATCCATCATGTATTCCAGTCATGAACTAAATATTATTCTACTTTGCCTATGGACTGTCACTTATTCTCTTCCTCAAAACTCTCAGTTTTCAAATTCAAGCTTTTGCCAGATTATAGCTTCTGCTGTGACAGAATAATTAATTTCAGCAAGTATAAATGGAGAATTAGTTACTTAAATCAACTAGAACTACTCCTATTCACAACTGGAAACAGTAGAAACATGATTAGATCATGATTTTCCCTGCCTTGTCAATTAATAAACATATGGATCGAACAGACTTGTCTTTATCTCTTGAATCGGGTATCTCAATCAGCACAGACATCTAATGGCCGCTCATTATTAGTTTTAAAGGTTGTTTTTAGCAGAATGTTTTTCGTTAATCCACAGTGTCTGCAAGTCAAATATAAAGCACTAGATTTGAGGCCCGTGCTCTTCTTTCCATGATATTCAAGCCCGTTTTAGCAGAGGAGTTCCCTCTTCTACATTTATGCCAGCCAATGCGAGTTAAAACTACTGAAGCTAAACACTAAGGGAACTTCCAGTCATATTCATAATGGCTTGACTTTTGTACTTTTAGTTTTATGATCATTCTAATATGCCGGGCTGGTTTGGCGGTGGGTGGTGGACTACTCTGCATTAGAAAGAAAGTGAATTTGCTGTGAACAATAAAAGAAAAAAGAAAAACAAAATGCAATCCGTCGGGCCAAATGAGATATCACCAACAGTTTATTTATTATTCAGATGTCTGGATGTTACACTACATTTGTTAGCTACAAGAACTAGCAACAAGGATGTGAACTCCAGGAGGCGGGTACATTATAGGTACAGGGTGAGTACAGTTCACGATCTTCACTCTTCAAGGCAAAGTATAAGCTGCAAGAGAGAAGCAAATTTAAACAGATACAAAATCACTAAACAATCATACTGACAGTGAAAGAAAAAAAAAGGGGAGGGGGGGGGGGGGTGGGGTGGGTGGGTTGGGAAGGAAGGAATATAGCAGACTTGAAAGGGAGATTGACTTTGTGGACCTACCTCCACACTTGTAGCCCACAGGACGATCAGCAATGTTGCATCGTTTGGGGATGGTGATTGCAATTTCAGCCTTGATTCCAGAGCTCTTGGCCGTGTTAGAAAGCATAACGGCGCATAGGCAGGCTGGATTCTGTCCAATTTTCTTCACCTGAGCACAGCACTGGCTGGAAACTGAAGCTGTCTCATCTTGAGCTGCTGATGCACAAGGAGCCAGCTTGAAAGCCTCCCTGTCAGGAGTTGTGTTCTTTCCACATTCACCAGCCCCGTCAACTTGATTGAACCCAGGAATGCTGAGAAGTGCAAGAAACATAACAAAGCAAATGTATTTCATTGGAGTTGCCATTTCTTCAATGCAGTGCACAATCAATGCTCTACCTCACAGGATTTTATACTGAAACTAGTAGCTGAAATGTGCTTACGCGTGAATCCCGTAAATCATAGTGGAAGTAGCACTATAAGATATCATTTTGTTTATTACAATACCTACTCCTTCCACATTGGATTCCAAATTACGTGGCTATTTTAAGCCAATGACAGCAAGTGCTCCTTAAAAGTCTTTGGAACCATTTCATTGCTCTTTTGTTCTCGAAGGGGCAAATGAGAGCTTTTCATGAACAATTGACACCACAGCAGTGCACTCAAATCTACAAAAGATATCACCAATGTTTCTTAAGCCCCCTAATTTTCACAGCAGTGTGAAAGGCTCTTGAGTTCTCCAAGTGCTCTGAAGCAAGAGGTAGTGTAAGGCGCCACATGACCAAGAGTAGCTTACCAGAACACATCAATTGTAGAAAAATATGATCCATTGCACCCACTGACCTTTTCACCAGAACATGTCGTGGGTATTCATTCTGATTGAGAAATAGGAACAATAAAACACACAGGACGCCAGTCGTCAATTTTTGTCCTGCAATTATAGTCACTGACCACATCAAGAATCCAGCGTCAGTTTCATAATCTAAGGCAACTTTGAGCTCTAGACAGAGGAGAAACAAAATGCATTGATCCTCCACGTAGGGAAAAAATTATAAGGAAAGATAAAGGGTAATCAAATCGTTTCCATCTTCTCTCTATGCAAACATCAATCAAACAGCTGAACTCACAGCCTCATCCGAAAATGGCTTCCCCTTTTTGAACCCTTTTTGAAAAAACTGAAAAAAATAATTAGAAAGTTTAGTTCCTTTACTTCTGCTCATTCATTAAGCCACCTCCTATAACAGAAAGCATCATGTATTTCTAACAGTTGGTATAAAAGTTTTACATCAACTTAACTGGAGTTTGACACGTTCTAGGATCATCCCCTTTTTCACGCCCCTGTGTCCCTCCCGCGCGCGACATGGGGACGTAAAAAGGAAAAAGAAGGATGGGGTTAGAGGTGAAATGCCACACGAAACCAGAGCTAGTCGGTTCTCCTCAAAATGCGCGTTAAGGCTAAATGAATGGAATTGGGATACGGAAGGAATATATTCAGAGAGAGAGAGAGCCACCTTGAGGTTTCCTATGTCTAGAGCAGCAATTTCTATTTTTCAGTTGCCTCCAATAAATTTTCTCCTATGCATCACCCCAACAACTATCGAAAATGCTAAAATTAAGATAGCCTGCTTCGGTAAGGTAACAGAGTACAGGATGTGAACACCGATTAGAACACTCCCACGGGACAAACAGAATCAATAGTCAATGCAAACTGGATATATGCAGACACTAGACAGGAAAAAAAAAAAAAAAAAAAAAACCTCTTTTAAGTTTTACACTCTTGATCATCTATGCTCAATGAACAGTTTTAATGCTCCTCTGGACCTTTAATAGCATATTGCCATTTCCATTTTAACTAGCGCCTGTATTGTAATCCATTACTTCAAAAGCCAAGAGTCTAACGCATACATGCATCCTTCCCCTTTCTTGTTGCAACATAATTCCTCCTCCTCGACTTTCTTGCACGCGTGCTCATCCCTCATCATTGGATTTTTTTTTTAAGAACTAACCTAATAGGAAATCAACAACTATATAAGTGGAAGCATGATCCCACCTCTCCTTAATTCTACTCGTAACTCAACCCAAGATTACAAATTCATCAAGTCTATCTCACCATCATTAAGCCTCCCTCTGCCGAAAAAACAAGAATAAAACAACTCCAAAGTCCAAATCATTTCCCACCATTTTTATCGCATCTATCATCAGTCAAACCGACCACGTTAAACCATGTCAAATTAAACATAAAAAAGATACCCTCCTTGATATCACACGCATGATACACCAAACCCTATCCATCTCGAAAAATCCATTCTGAACTAGTTTTCCAAATAAATAGTTGATATCATCGAGCAAACTAAACTGATTCATCATGGATATTCCAAAATAAATAGCTTTACTCTACAAACAATTTAAGCCTACATAAGACAAGTCACAAATCATACTCAAATCACTTCCCAAGTCCATCAATAAAAACCAACGTGCACTTGAATTACACATCGGAGACCTACAAATGGAAGAAAACACTTCCATTTTTCACTTCATTCGTTACAATTACCCTCTGAAACATATCATACAGAATCAGATACTATATTAACTTACTAGCGAGTAAAAGCGTACAAAACAACTGAAACATAACATAAAAGAGCAACAGGAACCAAAATAACAAGAGGAACAATAGCAGCATAACTATGTCCGCTTCCACAACCCAAACTCCCAAGCTTTAACTGAACAACATTAACAAGCGCCAACATCAAGAACACGCACCCACAAACCGACCCAATACCTGAAACCAACATCCCAACCCGAACCAAATTCTTATTCACCTGTGCTAACAAAAGCTCCGCCGCCTGCAAATAATGGCCGTGATTGTGATTCGATGTTTTGGCGATCCTGATTGCTTGTTTAAGAGCGAG
The DNA here is from genome assembly GCA_963924115.1 of Dovyalis caffra. Lineage (NCBI taxonomy): Eukaryota > Viridiplantae > Streptophyta > Magnoliopsida > Malpighiales > Salicaceae > Dovyalis > Dovyalis caffra. Next base: position 5,172,981 of record CAWUPB010000850.1, read on the forward strand.
AGCTATCAAGCTAGAGAAGAGAAAGGAGCTGAGTGAGTAAACGTGGAAGGCGATCATATCTTCAGCAATTTTGGGGTTTGGAGAGCAGGAGGTTGGGTCAGTGGAACCAATAAGAGTGTCGGTGGGGTCAGTTGGGTTCCAAGCTAGGCCAACGAAGACGGCGAGTGTGAAGAGGGAATTCACATTGACGATTCCGTCTAAGGCGGTGATGTGGATGCTGGTTGTCATTGGGATTTGTAATTGAGAGATCGGACGGCGAAGAGGGGTGGTTTGATAAAACTGGGGAAATGCTGTGCTTTCCTGGAGTGATTGATCGGGGTTCTTTTGTTTCTGGTTTTTGTGCTTTTTTCTTTCTTTTTTTTTTTTTTTCGGAAGGAAATGGAGAAGGAAGCTGCGAAAAAGTGGAGGAAGAGTGTGAGTGAAGAGATTTGTTTGGACAAGGCGGACGGTTTTTTGGACTTTACCTGAAGCGTAACGGCGTAAGTAAGAATCTTTGGAAAGGGCAAAGAGTAAATAAAGGAAGACAAAAAAATAAAAATAACGCCGTTGCCGGGGATCGAACCCGGGTCACCCGCGTGACAGGCGGGAATACTTACCACTATACTACAACGACATTATTGAAAACGTGATGCATTTTATATTAATTATATGTGCTTTATGTCCTCAACTCGTTCCCTACTTAATGAAAACCAAGCCTTGACGAAATCCTTCTAAAAACAGGTAAAAAAACATTTATCGCTGCTGAATTCATCCCACCTTACAACACATCACGATATCTCAAATTATCATGTATATAGTATTGATTACTTTTTATATTTGGTGAACTAAAATCGTTTCTTTATAAGGAAACTTATCTTTTTATTATAAATAAGCATTTGCTTTTTTATATTATATTTGTAAGAATGATAAATGTTATCCAATTCATGGCTGTCAATAATTGCATGTGTTGGATAGGAAGGAAATTTTTTTGAAAAAAAATGAGCATTTCATTTGGTTTAGGATTGAGCTTAACTTTCTTGCAAAATTTATTTATTGCTTGTTCCTAAATCCTGACAAACAATTTTTATGTTCCTTAAACCCAATTTATTATATTCTATCCATCACGAAATAATAGTTTTTTTTTTTTTAACTTTTTGCATAGTTTAAAAAATTTATCAATTATAATATCATATCAGTATTTTTTTAATATTTCTTTCTTAAAATATTTTTTATTTAAAGAGAAAATCAATTTAATTTAATCTTGCACTACAAATTAATGATATTTTTTTATAAAAAAAAATTGTATTAGAGACTTTTACCACACAAACATTTTAAAATAAATATAAATAATAAAAAAACAATTTTTTTGAAATCATAAAGAGTATTTGTTAAATCCTATCCTTATAATTTAAATTAAGACTTAGAATTTTATTGTATAATTTTCTAATATAAAACTTGAATTAAAATAGGAACAAAGATTCAGTTTATGTTGCCTTTCTCTTCTTTAGAAAACCAAATTAAATATCTGCAAAACATAAAAACTAGATAAGGCTGTGAGCACTGTCAAGTTTCTCTCTTTGAAGACAAAAACTTTTAATCAGCTCATGGCAAAGCTGCCATTGATTTTTAAGAAAAATCATCCATTTTCTTAGATTATTTAAATTGATCTCCCACCAAAACTTCATGGGAGTAGTATCTTTAATATTACTCTAGTCTTGATTAAAAAAAAAATCATGTAAAACATGATTTATTTCTTCGTACTCTATGAAATAAAAATAACATATTTTTAAAATTTCAATGACAATTTAATATTATTAAATCCACTAGTACAATAAAATAAAAAATAAAGTTATTATGATAAAGAGAGTGACAGTTACGGAATATCTCTTTTTATTGAAATTTATTTGCAAATATAAATAACTACACCTGGTAAGTTTTAATTTAAAATAAAACAAAAGGAGTTAATTATATTTTTGGTATTAAAACTTGTTAATTTTTTTATTTAAATGTATAAATTTTAATCTTTGAGTCTACTAATTTATATTTTTTAAATTTTAATAATTTCGTTAATTTTATACCAATGAGTAAGTTAACTGCATGCTTATGGATTTTTTACCAAACACATGCCAATTCGGAAAAAAAAAAAAAAAAACCCCTGGACCAATCATCCACAGCTATCAAGAAATTTTATAATACGCAAAGAATAATTAGTGATATGTACGGTAGAATAATTATTCCATTGATCTATTTTGAGGAGAGAGATTGACAAATTGAATTACACTCGAATCCATTAAAAGACATTAAAAAAATTTCAAATTGGCTTAATTTTTTTAAAAAAATATTTGTTTCTCTTTTTTTTTTTCTACCTCTCTTTTTAAAATAAATCAATAAAATAATTACTTCGCATACTATTAATTACTCATTTATGTATAATAAAATTTCTCCACAGCCGTCTATCTCCCTCCACCGCCTTTAAATGGACCCAACAGCCCTCGGTCTCCATCGACCACTGTTTCCTCCACAAAACAGATCCACGCCACCTACCATAATCGCCATCTCCTAGGAAACAAACCCATCACCGCCGAACCAGCTCTTACCTAGGTGGGGCAGAACTGAAAAAGAAAAGGCAAGAAGTCTTTAACAAACCCAGGCCACCTTCACAAGAATACAATTAAATTACCAACACTAGAAAACGGATCAAAACCACAGGCCACCGTCACAAAACCTGCCCACCAGCTACTACCATAATAATAGGTTGTGCTGGGTATCGTACTCTTCCTCACAAATATGTAATATGCTATTTCTAGAATGCCTCTTTTCCGGCCTTTAATTTTAATCAATTACAGTCCTTCAATTGGGAGGAAAAAATAAATATAATGTTTAAAAAGTTTATGGAGTATTGTTTTTCTCTTTTTACAGTATGTTTAGCCTTCTTCTATTGCTTACAATTCATGGATGGATGCCATTGAAATAAATTAATCTTAAGATTGAATATGGCGAAGCATAAGAAAATCATTGTAATAGTTTTTTTTCACAAAACAAATCTCATCAGTTTTAATAAGAAAATTCTCACGTTTGCAAAACTCTGTAGAAACATGAGATTTGTATCCAAAATTCATAGCAAAAAAATTGGCAAGTTCACCGCTAAATGGGCATTTGGTCTAGTGGTATGATTCTCGCTTAGGGTGCGAGAGGTCCCGAGTTCAATTCTCGGAATGCCCCTTTGTGAGTACAACACAATTGTTTTTTCATGTCCGTGGCTGGGAACATCTCATCTATCGGAATACTGTAGCTATGTCAAAGCCAATTTTCCATCCGCACTCAGCTCAGTAGTCCAGATACAAGGAAAGAAAACAAAATATAAAAATATTTTTTTTTTGGCTTTAAATACAAGGTATAAACAGTAACACCAACAACTTAAAGACAAGAAGATTAAATTCGTAAAAAACAATAAATATTGGTTACAATCAGAGGCTTTCCAGCACGAATAACCTAATTCTCAAACTATATTTCAATTTTCCTTGTCCAGCAATTATTCTCGATGCATCCCCCGTCAAGTTACAATGTATTTGGGAGCACTTTGACGCAATTTGGTCCCATTTTTTTGGGTCGGTGAGTTCTTTTCCGGCCCCGAATCCTCTCTTACATTTGTCTTTGGATTTTGACACGATCCTTCATTTGTATTACCACAGATCTTTGGTTTTGAATCAACCCCAAGATAGTTTGTCAGCACTCTCTTCACACCAAAACCACGACGTTGAGGCTTGTTGTTGTTGGAGGTGGTGATATTGTGCAGGAATGGAGTTCTCTCTCCCCGTGCAGGACTAATAAGCGGCACAGGTGAAAAGCTAGGTGTACTGAATGTTGTTTTGTATGGAGTGCCTGAGACAGGCAGAGAGTAGGGAATTGAAACCTTCTTGTGAGAAATCACACTGACTGTGGGAACTGAAGACAATTTGTCCGAATGTTTAGTCAAGTCATCCACGTACACCAAGTCATCGATACGAGCCACAATATTAAATGCCAAGCTTTCCAGAACTCTTGAATAGCTCTCGAGAATTGATTTCCCAACATCCTGAAAGTTCAATAACAAGTGATATAAGAATTCAGGAAACAGAAAAAAGAGGGGGAGTTGGAGTAAATAATGGAGGAAGAGAGAGAGCGAACCTTGTTGAATTGGATTTTACTGGTATCCAAGGTGGTCTGTGTTAGAGTAGGGAACCGCTGCTTCAAGGAAAGCAGGAGACTTTCAGCTCTTTCTGCAAGCAATTCCCTCTTATCTCCATCAATCATCAAGTCCTTGACCATCTCCCATGATGACTTTGTAGTGGAGCGGTTTGGATTGGGTGGAGGTCTTGAATGAGCTCTCCGACGCCATACATAAACTGCCGATTCCACACGGTTTGCAACCTCTAGAGCAACATGTTCAGATGACAGGTCAAGGCAATCGAGCAGGCACTCTGCAGAGAACTGGTCTGAAGTAATATACCGGTGCACAAGGTCCCCTAAACAAGCCCTCCCATTCTGAAAATAAATTAACGACTGACTGTCACATACCCTTAATTACAGAGAAAAATATACGCAAATCATGAGAAGTTATTATGCCTAATCAGAAGATTCATGAAATGCATTTCATTTACATTTAATCACATGCAAGTATCACGATAAACTAGAAACTGCCTAAAATATTAGGAAGAAACATAAATATTTTTGCATCGTCGGCATCAAGTCAATACAAAAAGGTTGAGCATAATTAAGAAATCTTGAGAAAATTGTGAAGCAGTGTTGAATCCATCACATAACAAGAAGAAGAAAATAAAGCAAAGTTTGACACAGGAACGTAACAGAAAAATCTGTTGCATTGCCAGATTTTACCTTTGGAAGAGCTTCCAAGTACGAGTCAGGAACATCCATTTCAGCTAAAGCAACACTGTTGATTGCCATTGCAGCTTTCAGTATTTGATTGGTGCATTCACGCGTGTGATTCAACTGCTTTCTTGTATCATCACTGAGACCACCAGCTGGGACACGGGGGACGGGTAGCCACCATTTTTCTTCTTGCCTCTGCATTGTTTTACGGAAAGAGGCTGACCCATCTCCATCTGGGGCTACAATCCCTTGATCAACATACCAAAACTCTGTGTCTGTGAAACTATCTAAAACTTCCTGTCATTGAAGGGGACAGACTAATGATTCCAAAATAATCAGGTATGAAAAAAAAGGAAAAATGAAACAAGGCTAAATCTTACAAGAAGCATATTGTCTAGTTTACGAAGAGCTGGTAGATTGATAGAAAGATCGGACCTAGGCCTGCAAGTCATGACCTGTGAAATGCAGAAACTAATTACATTGAGAAACAAACAAAAGAAAAGGAAAAATAAGTTGATTTATAATGAATGAATCTCACTTGTCTCTTTCAAGGGGATTGTACCCTAAAATGTGGGATGATCATTCTAAGAAATCGAACCAAATAGATCAAATTAAGTAAAATTTTCAACTAGCTTAAGCTTTCTTCACTTGGTAATGACTGAAAAGGGTAAGGAAATGACAAATTGAATAACATCCTAGGATAAAGTTAAGGCTAAAAACAGTATACAGTTAAAGGATCGGTTATCTAGTTAAGGAATATTTATGTACACAGATTGGGGAGGGGAAGAATACCGTACAGTCATGTTATGTTGATTTAGCATCAGAATACCAGAGAGACTCAAATCCAACAGCCAAATTGGTTAATTAAGCTCTGTTCTAAGATTCTTATTCTTTTCCTTGACCTTGTAAGCAAATTACCATTGTACATTTCCAACTTGTTTAATTAGAATTACCTCGAGCTTATTACCATCAGGAAATGTCTGCAGGGAGGGTATTAATTCCACAATGTGATCTCCAACACAAAGAAGCAACTCCACCTCTCTTCTCCACATTGATTTCTTCTCTGCAGGCAACGGCTCTAATCTCCAAAGCTGCCCAAAAATAGTACCTACATGTTGTATAACCAAGATCAAATTAAAATGAAGCAGCAGAACTGGGAACCAAGGCTGCCACAAACACAACACAGATTGAGAAAGAAAGAGATCATACCACACAAATTGGTAATGGCATTTGATATAGCCAAAGCTGTACAAACCCCTTTCCCAGACCCTGACATATCTTCACCAAGCAACAATTTTGCAAACCTCTCCTTCATCATATCAATCTCTACACAAAATCCAACCCCAAAAAATGGAGCAAAAGTCAGCTTACAAATAATCATAAAGTGGGCATATGCCACAATCAAAAAGTTAAAAAAAAGAAAAAGAAAGAAGAAAGAAAAAAAGGCAATTTGAAAATTTTCAAGCACAGAGGCATCTATCTATAACTGAAAAAAGAAAAAACACCTAAACAACCTGAAATCTCTGAACCTAGCTTTTTGAAATTTGAATCCTCCAAATGCGCTTTCTTCTCTTCGCTTCTATTTCCAGTAGAGACCAAGCTCTTGCACTCTCCCGCTTTCCTTATAGGCCAACCCAAAGGAGATGGTGAAGCACCCCCATTATTAGTCTTAATTACCTCAGTAGAACTACTCTCAGAACTGGAGCTGCTACTCTCTCTTGACTCAGTCCCAGACTCGATCAGTAACTCAGACCCATCTTTCCTCTTCTTCTCAAACCCTCCACCACCACAACTCTTCTTCACCATTGTTTCCATTCTTAACAAAAAAGAAACAAACTTTTTAGAAAACCAAAAGCTCAAGTTCTTGTAAAATTCACCAAAAACATATTTTCACTAGCTAGTCACTACTGCAGATACATGGGTTTTTTATGTGGGTCATGATTTTAAGGTTGCCACAGGAAGTGAAAGAGAATCGATCAGATTATTTTTGGGGGGGTCTGTTGTAATATATTTCTATCCTGCTTGTCTCACTTCAAAATTTGATTTTTGAAGATCAAAAGGTAACTGTCAAAGGAGCACATGCCATAAGCTAACGTCTCTCTTTGTTTTTGGCTTTCTTTCTCTCTCAGTCGCTGAGTAGAGGATACGTTCAAAATAATATTAAAATAATATGGTCAGGTGGCCGTAGAGGGACTGATATGTCAATGCTGATTAAAATTACATTTTTGCCCTGCTTGTTTCGCCCAAATGCATTTTTGAATTCGTATACCTTCTTTCTTTCTTCATACGTACTTTGTCACTAGTTAAATACTTTATACAATGAAGGATCAAGAGATGATTGAGAGTAAACTATTCTTGTACTATTGAATTATTGATCAATATGATCCTTTTGTTTTTTATTTTTTAATTTTGTTTCTATTTGCTAACAATATTTAATCTAATAACAACATATTTTATACTACTTTGATTACGAATATAACGTTATTATTTGATCTAGATTAGTATGATAATAATATTTTCTTAAAATTGAAGAAGTAAGGTTTTGGTTCAAGTTATATTCTTGCTCTACAATGAATAAAAAACAAATAATAGACACATGTAATTCGATATTATCACTCTTTCATATCCAAAATTTTTTAAATTAAAATAATTAATAATTTAGTTTTGATTAATAGAAAAATTAACCAGAATATATTTCAAGAAAAAAACTTAATAACGCTTTTTCAGAGTCTCCTACCTAGATTTACTGCTTTTGGCAGAACAGATCTACTGACATACTATGTGTGTGATTATGTCTTGGATTCAGGTGGGACGTGAAGAAACAATATTGTATCAGCATCACATGACTAGGCTATTGACATTTCATAAACTATATAAATATATATATATATATAATCTAGATCAGGTTGCTCTCCTTGTTCCACTGTATTTTTTCTTTTTTTGTTTGTTTATGAATACCTTATCTTGATACGGTTCGTATTCTTTACTTATGGTATTTTAGTCACAACCTCATAAAAAGAGAGGTAAACTCAAGCTTTAAAAAACTTATACAGGCAGGTTTTGTCTTTTTGATTTTGTTTTTGAAACGCATATACACTCAAGTATTCAATTACTAGAAATGCTTATCCAATTATTTTAGCATTTATTTGCCCACCTGTAACTTTTATGCAAGGAAATAGAAATTGATAGGACAGGTGGGTTAGGTTTGCGTTGAAAATAAAAAAAAAAAAAAAAGGAAGGATTTTAAAAGCGTTGAATATTTGGGTTTGCTTGAGCTCTTTCAAGCCCAGCAAATTAATGCATGGGGTTGATTTGAAATTTTATTTTCATTACTTTTAGTCTTAGCATTCGTGGCAGCCTATGGAGGCCCAACAAGTGACATCCTACAGATGGTAATCTTTTCCTTGTCAATGCAACCTTCCTTTTCTTCTCCAGGAAAATAAATATATATGTAACCATCAACAAGGACCGGACTCGTTTGGTGGAGGTGGATTGAAATCGTATTACTTAACCACCACCACAAAAAAAAAAAAAAAAAAAAAAGAGAGAGAGAGAGATTTTGATATTTATAGCAATTCTCCAAGCTAGTAAAGTTGGAATAAGTTATTTAAAATATTGTTTGGTTATTATAAACTAAAAATATAAAAATTTGAATGAAAATTACGAAATAAAAAAACATTTATATTCCCATGCTTTATTTAAACTAATAATAAAAAATTATAATAAAATTTAATACAAATAAAAATAATGATTAAAAAAATAATTTTATCAATTATTATAGTAATAAAAATAACTATGATAGTGGTAACGAGTAAAAGAGAGATAGTAGTGATAATAGCATAATAATATAAATAATATATTTTCAAAAAATTGACACCTTTGTAATGGAAAGCGAGTATTGATGGTATCATAAAAATGATTAAGGTGATAAAGGAAGAGTGAGAATAGGGATGGAATAATAATAATTTGAATTTTTTAAACTAAAATCGCCAATATTAGTAGAGGAGGTAGAGGTAGTGATGATGATAAAAATAATTAAAATATAATAGATAAAAATAATATATTGCTATTTAAAAAAAAATCATTTTTATTCCCACCTTCTTCAATAAGAATGAAACTATATATATTTAATTTTTATTATTATTCTCATTTTTTATTTTCGTTCTTATTTTATTTTTTTCAACCAAACACCTATAGAGTGAGAATAAAAATTTCATTTATATTTTTATTATTTTATTCTTTATTACCAAACAACACTTTAAATAATGCGAACCATTAAAAAAAAAAAAAGTAGTAGTTTAGGTCATAATTTGTTGCAAGATTTTGAATTAACCTGAAAAGGATTGAGATAAACACCACTCATTGGTATCAAAATCAACTTAGTAGCCTCTCTTATTATTAAAAAAAAAAAAACATGACTGATTATATTTTAAATTCGATAACTTGAAATGGATAAAAGAAATATAATAGCAACGAGTTAATTTATTTATGTTTTTATAGTATATTAAATCATGATAATTCAATTTTAATAAAATAATAGAAAATTAATGAACACGACAATAATATTCTCGTAGAAGTATAAAGGGATTCTAATCCATACAAATGGACCAAATATAGTTATAACTAAAAACATGCCAAAATTTAAAATTCGAGTGGTTTTAACAATAGATAAAGATTTAGTTGGTTTTCTTCTACACGTGTATGCTTCGTGACTAAGAACAGCAATAGTCGTATATGAAAATTACTCTCCCTGTCCCAAATACATCATTTTCTTTGACTTTTTTCTTTTTTACAATTTTAAAAATTATTAATTTTTATGCAACATTAGTATTTTTTTATTCATATTTTTGTACAAATATTTTTTATTAAAATTTTTAGTTACAGAATCTAATTTTACGTTGCACATAATCAATATTAATATAAGTAAAAAATCTATCTAAAATTAAAATGATAAATCAAAGAAAAAATCATTAATTTAATTAGTGATCAAGTTTAAAATAATTATGAAAAAAAGTAACATACTAGTAGAAATCTTTTTACTCTCAAAATTTCAGCATGCTAAGTCACTACAACAATAAATATTGTTGATGCAACAAAAATATTTCCTTTGAAATTTTTATGTTTATGGTATTTGTATGTATAAAACAAAATACAAAGACTATTGATTTTTTGTTAGTGAAGAATATGAAATAGAAAAAAAATTTTGATTTTCTTTATCAATTAAATGTATTATAGGAAAGCATATTATTTAAAGTTTTAACTAGACAAGCATTTTGAGACATATAAATAAAAATCGAGACAATTTTTTTAAGATAGAGGGAGTAGTAAATTACTCTTCAAATCTATACCCAAAGAACACATAGTGTTCATACCCATTTATACTAACAATAAATAATTTATTCTATTTTCATTTTACGCCTACAACTTTTGGAAAGTTATTTTGATCCTCGAGTTTATTTTATATATATATAGATAAATCCTAAAATTGGATTTTGTTATTTATTGTATTTTTTAGAAAAAAACACTCTAGTCCTTACATTAAAAATTTTACAATTAACTATATGCATCAAGCTTTAAAAAAAACAGTGGAATTAGTCAAGTATGAAGTAGGTATCCGTATATAAAAACCATAATTATAAGTATTTTCTTAGTCATACCTGTCCTAGTACTCGTTAAACATATTTAATGGATGTTTGTCAAGTTGGATCGAATAGGTATCTGTTTTATAATCAGCTAATTGCTAAGTTGTCATGATCACTCCAACCATCGATGTTACAAAAAGCAAATGCTATTTTACAATATTGTACTAGTGTTTATTTATTATTTATTAGAAGGTATATTGAGTCTCAAACTACAAGATAACTTTATCTCATTACATGATAGTAATCAAATAAAATGAAGTCACCAGAAACAATCCAGTAGAACTATTATAAATAATTAAATTGATCCAAATCATTTATTTAGTAAATTATGTTTAGAATGTGAATTTTTTCATATATAATATCACATTCATAGTTATAAAATAAAATAATCAATAATTCATTCACCACAAAATGATGTGTAAAATTTTTATTGGCTCAGTCTATAATCTTAGGTGGTAGATCATGTATGTGCAATAATCTCTCTTTTACTTAGTTACTCATACATGCTCTAATACATATATATTGAACATTCCTAATAGATATTTACGAGTTGGATCAAATAAATACTTATTTTATATCTGATTAATTGCTAACATTGTTGTGACTTATTTCGAGCACCAATGTCCATTTAAAAAGCAAGTGTTATTCATAATATTGTGGTAGTGTTTATTTTATTTTGTTGGTTCAATAGAAAGTCTATTAGGTCTCTTGATCTATATAATGGAGCGTAGCTCTCTTGCATTATATAAAAGTATATACTTCATTGAAAAAAGTTATAAAATATATAATTATTAGGGTTCAGAATAATAATGATAGTAGCGGCAAGAATTTTTCTTGTAGCTCAATTTCTTCCTCTATTCGTAATTATACTTTACATAATGAAGCTAATAGCTTTGATAGATACAATAACAGTATTATTATGAGCTATTTTAGCTTTTGCTCAAAAAAGATATTAATAGAGGTTTAGCTTATTCTACAATGTCTCAATTAGATTATATGATATTAGTTTTAGATATGGGCTCTTATCGAGCCGTTGTATTTCATTTGATTACCCATATTGATTTGAAAGCATTATTATTCTTAGGATCTGAATCCATTATTCATTCAATGAAAGTTATTGTTGATTATTCTCTAGATAAAGAGTGAAAATATGGTTCTTATGGTTGGTTTAACAAAACATGTTCTAATTACAAAATTTTTTTTTTTAATTAAAAATCCTTTCTCTTTGTGGTATTCCACCGCTAGCCTGCTTTTGATCTAAAGATGAAATTCTTAATTATAATTGGTCGTCTTCACCTACTTTGGCCTCAAGGCTTTCCGGAGAAGAGTTGTGTTTGGTCTCATGGATGGGAGTGGGGACGGGCCACAAAAATGGTAATTTTATAACATGATCGGAAGTTAAGGGCCATATGGGAAATTGACCTATTATTTGAAAGGTAAGAAAGTTGACACCCATTTGGGTGATATAGCCGTTCGAGGGATATAGAAAAAGATAAGTAGCAGCAACAGAAAGTCCTTTTACCGTTCTCTATGCGTAGGAACTTACCTAACCCAACAACATTATTTAACCATCTTCAATTCTCGTTAGCTGCTTCAGAGTAGATATGTTAACCCTTTTGACTTGTGTTTTTGTGAAAAAGCAGAAAATTCCAGTGTGTTTTGTTTGCCCATTGTCTCTAATGTCGTGCCCTTTCATTGATCATGTCACCAAATTAAGCCTTAAGGGTAAGGGTTTAGGGCATCATAGAAATCTACTTAGCCAATCATCTAACCTCTTTACCTTTTTTTATCATTATAAAGAAAGCATTTCAATCAAACATAGAGGCAAAGGCAGAAAACCAATCGGTTTGCCAATTGCTACGAGGGTGGCTATGAAATATAGGGTAAATAGTTGAATTTATCTTTATATAATAATTTGAGTTTTTAATCTGTTATTTTTAATTGTTTTGATTATGTCGTTAAGTAATATTTAAGTCTTTAATATATTCTTTTAATTAATTTTTTCAGTCTTTGATGAATTTTTTTAAGTAAATACTTTTTATTGAAATAAAAAAACCACTTAAAGTAACATCATTTATATAGTTATTTTTTAAATTTTTAGAATTTTTTTCTTCTTGTATTTGAATAAAGAACATTTCGATTAAAAAAATTACTTATTATTGATAAAATGATAGAAATGACTGATTGAATATTTAAATATTATTTAATGAAATAATAAATATAATTAAAAATACAATTACATATCTAATACTCATGCTATTATGTAAGTACATATTAATCCATTTACTTTGAATTTAATCAAACAAACCACCTTCAAAGAGAGGCCTTGAAAAAACATTTCCAACCACCAGCACACTGCAATTAATCAGCGATAAGAGGTATCATACGAACTAAAGAGTAGATATATAAGTACAGTAATTGCTGCTCTCTCCCATTAAATACCTGAATTGTCTCACTCCCCGCCCCCCCCCCCCTCCCCAATTTGCTCAGCCTCACATATACATCTAACTCCAGCAGGATAATTAGTTGTGCTATTATTATTTGCTTCATCATCAATTGCACCAAGAATTAATTATTCGATTTGATTCCTTTACAATTGACCTCTCCTTGACCTCTCCTTTATATATATATATATATATATATATATATCGTTTATCTACACATAGGGAGAGGACACGAGGACCTACATGATTGATCATAAAATAGCAACCAGCAAGCCTTTAGTCACAAATGGAACATTAATTCCATGTGAAATGTTGGGAGTCGTCAGCTTTTGAACGTAAATTTCCTGCTTCACTGCCTCTCTTTTCCATGCCTTATTGAAAGCTTTTTTCATGTGCTCATTGGTTCTCACTCCTTTTGATTTGAGTTTCAACTTCCGCCTACCAACGGCTAGTTAAAAGCAGATTAAAAACCAAAGGCAAAAAAGAACTTCGCTTTATAGCCGTCCCTGATGCCAAAAAGCAAAAAGCAATAAGCTTTGATGTCTAGTTTTCCAAAGTTCGTTCTCTTTCATTTTCTCATCCCGCCTTTGCAATTCAACCTTGACCACGAGTGATTATGTGGGTGTCACTTCAATAGCATGAAATGTTGATGCCCCTATTTTTTAAATCAAACAATTAAACACGATATTTCAGCTTCTTCTCCCTCGTGTTTTCCTATTATCAGTGCAATTCGTAGTCTCAAATGTTTTAATTAGAACGAAACCTCTTTATCTAAATTAACCATGTAAAAGGTGTCATGAGTGAAAAAGATGACATAAGCTTTCACCTAGTCCAGGTAAAAACAATTAACAATAAACATATTATACGATTTTTTCGTTCAAGTTAAAAAAAATGAATTTTGTTTTTTCTTCCTCTTTCTTTTTTTATCGACAAGGTAAATAGTCTAAAAATCTATATTAATTTTTCATTGTTTTTTTTTAACACAAAATATACATAATTATCCAAATATTTTTCTAAGTATATAAGAATTCGGAAACAAAACAAGTTGCTAAGCAATTAAAGTCTCTTGAATTCAAACTCACCTTCTCGGATTGTTTTTCCTTTTTTGAACTTATATTATTAGTAAATCATGAAAAAGTTTCTATTTGGGATTCAATGCCACGTTCCTCTAGTAGGATTATTAATTTACCATACTTATGGATGATTCAACAGTCCATTAACTATTTCTCAGAGGAGATTTTTCTTCTTGGTTATAGTTAGGATACTATTTATATATGATAGAAGCTCAAAGAATTTGCTTCCATTTTATCATTAGTGATTTAGATAGATAGATTACATTCAAACTGTACCGGGCAAAAGGAGAGTCTCCTTCGTGGGTATGGTTCGGATAATAGTTAGCCAAGCGTTCTCAAAGGAATAGTATATTTCCACATACATGCCAAGATAAAATCCAAGCCATGAAAAATATCGAGGTCACTTGAATTAGAAAATAGTAAGAGAATTTGAAGTGCACCACCAAAGAAATAAAATATGGATTATAAGTGAATATAATTTTGAAATCCAATTTGAAAGTACTAAAAGAGAAAAGATATAATTTGATACCTTATTAAATATGAGTAAATTTAATTTTTTTTTTTTTTTACATAAAAGATCTTGCAATTATTTTAGTAATTAGGAGTTACCAAGATATGAAAATAGGCATTATAATAAACATGAAAAGATAAGAAATTATTCACTCTTTTTGAGTTCGAATAATTTTTAAGATAACCATACGAGATTTTAACATATCATGAGTAGTTTATAAGATTATAGGAACCATAGTACTACATAGCTTTTTGTTGTCCGTACGCATAGAAGAGCTTCAATAAAAAGAAGATTTAAGACGACAATTGTGTCCTTACGCATTGGAAGAGCTTCAAATTCAAAGTTTGAGGCAAGATACCATAGCTATGCAAACTTTCTAGAGATAGAGAGTCAGGCTTTTTTGAAAATTTGAATCAAGCCTGTCTTTTATGGATCCCAAAATTCAGTCCTTTATGTTCCCTATTCGCTGCATGTGCAACAATTTATCAGCCCAGTACTCCTAAATCCTCATAAATAAGAAACAGTACAAACAAGTTGTGGTAAATTATAATGTTCACCGGCGATTTTGCCAATGCTGCCACACGGGCCTGGCCTGTCCTCTACTCCATGCTGAACCCATCAATGGCTTCTGCAACTCTTATATACAGCATGGACCGCGGTGTAAGTGTGTAACCAATCCATTAAAGTGATGGGCAGGCCTGTATTGCTCACAGCCCCAATTTCATTTTTTATGAACGTTAACTTGGTCGGGTGAGTTTACATTTTTGCTCATCCACATAAATTCAACTCAATAGCATGAACCTTCTTTGTAATCTAGTGGTAATAATTTTTTGAAACAAAAAATTATAAATTTAAATCCTAAGTTGAAAAAAAAACGTTCAATAGCACGAACTACACACACGAGACAATACTGTTAGGTTGTAGAAGGTGAGTGGGCCAAGGCCTAACTAACCAGCACCTAGAACCACACACTTGACAACGAACCAGTGGAATTAAAAAATGAACGTAGTCCACTCTGTATCCAATGGGCCCTCAACACCATCATCAATAAGAGCAGCTATTCCATTTACTAAATTAATTAATTAAAGATTACGAAGAAAAAGCGAAAAGACAAAAACCGAAAATCAAAGTAGCTGAATCTGCCCTTGACAGACGTAACAAACTCGAAAAAGATCTGTCTCTTTTTTCTGCAGAGGTATATATTCTTATCCTCATTCTCCATCGTAATCGGTACATAAAAACATATGGTCAACTCTCTCCATAATTTAGCTGATAGTATAATTTCTTTTTGTTTGAAAACTTGATTAGATAGTTGAATTTGGATCAATCAATCTGTTTGAATCATCTTGTACTTAATATTTATATTTTCGTGGGTTATGATTGTTTTAAAGTAGAGATAGAGCTCCATGATGATCAATTCATTGGCTTTTTTTTCTTTTGAATGTTTGATGTGAAATTGGATCATTACCAGACTTTCTATTTTAACTGCTGGAAGTTTCATTTGTTGTATTGTTAATTTACATCAGGTTGAAGAAATTCTTTTCCTTTAATGGAAAAAATTTCCATGACTGCAAGACAAGGCTAAGTTATTTGGGGAATGCTTGAGTGTTAGCGGTTAAGTGGAGTTTTTGATTGTTAATCTGGTCACTACTGATGTGGCCGTTGTATTTTTTATTTAACAAGATTCTTAATATCGAGGTAGTAGTAGACGAAGGAAAACCAGATGGTTCAACTCAGCCGTCTTCGTCGAGCAGCAGTAGGAAATGTGAGGATGCAGTCTTGTCCTGCTCCCATTTTGTTGAAGTGAGAAAATCCTGGCTTTTTCCCAAACAGTTGTTGTTTAGTTTTATTTTTCTTGGAATTGTATTTAATTGTGTTGGTGCTGATATTATAGGTACCGCATATAAAGCAGCTCCACTCTTGGGATTGTGGCCTTGCTTGTGTTTTGATGGCTTTGAATACCATTGGAATCAATGATTGCAGCATTGAGGGCTTGGCATACCTATGCCGCACTAATAGGTTTGTTCTTCATAGAAATCTGAACTGAATGTATTGTAATTTGTTAGTGGTTTGGTGAAATCCTATAGTGTAGATCGATCATTCAGGGTTTCTGCTACTGGAAATTCTGGACATGATTTCAAGATGGAGCTGATTACGACGTATACATTTTCTGGTGGCAAGCTTTTACTAGATCCTTTCAACTTCTTTCCTAAGTATTGCAATTTGGAAAAATTAGAAGGAAGATTCTTGTGCTAAGCAATTAATGCTCATTTTGAGAATTATTTGATCTCCTGA
Source organism: Dovyalis caffra (assembly GCA_963924115.1). Lineage (NCBI taxonomy): Eukaryota > Viridiplantae > Streptophyta > Magnoliopsida > Malpighiales > Salicaceae > Dovyalis > Dovyalis caffra. Next base: position 5,189,794 of record CAWUPB010000850.1, read on the forward strand.
AACTTGTTCTGCTATTCAATAAAGTATGTTTAGGAGATAGCATCAAAAAGGTTTTGTTTTTAGCATTTCTTGTATGTATCATAGTATCTTGGTGTGATTGCAATAATATCTTAAAAACTAGGGACATATTATACTTTTAGGATTTCCAAAGTAGATTGCAAGAATAAAACTCCACACCTCGAACATAGTTTTTTAACCTCATGGAAAGCAATTGATGAATGTAGGCCAGGTTCTTCCTTGCCTTTTAGGGGAAATTTGGTGTTGTTTCTTCCTCTGAACATGATTATAGCTGTCATACCTGGAAATTACTTGATCACCACTGCAAGAACGCTGACTGCTTTTGGACAGCATTTTCCCAAGATGGAAATTGCTGCTCCAATTCTATATCTTGATGTTAAACAAAAACGAAGATCAAATGACCCATTAATGCTGTAAGATTGTAGAAATTGTTGACCACCATCACTTGGAAAGTCTAAAGGTGTACATAGTTTTGTGTTCAGTATAATTGGTAGTCATGCCATGGCCTACAAATACACTTAAAGATATGGGCAACAATGAATCAAGCGCACAACTTCTGTACCAAAGATATGGGTGACAATGAATGAATCAAGCACACAAACTTCTGTATTGTTATGAATCAATGTGAAGATCTTGTAATGAATCATACTGTTGAATCGATGTCTTGTTTGCAGCATTTGGACAGTGGATCTGGCATATTTACTGCAGATGTATTCTGTTAGTTTTTCCTACTACACAGTAACACTTGGAGCAAATCCAAATTATTCAGTTGAGACATTTTACAAGGTGATATTCCATGATTTTGTATTCTTTTTTTTTTTTTTTCCTTGAGCATTGCTATTTTATATGGGCCATTTTGATGAATTTTTTGCATTATGCTTCTGTTTCTTTTGATGATATTTCTGTTTCTGTCCGATTGTCACTGTAATGCTCAAAAAGGTCTTTAAATTCATGTAGGAACAACTGCCTACAGATCTAGTGCGAGTGGATATGTTATTTAAGAAAGCACGAGAAGAAGGCATTAATATACAGGTATACAACATTCATCTATGAGCTCATAATGCATAGTCATCAAATGTTGTTAATGTGAGTAGTTTACATTGACAGCAAATTCGAAACTTGCTAATATGATGAGCAGAACATTTTTCATTTCACTTAAAAGCTTAAATTCATTCATTGGCCACTATCTACCTGTCTACAATCAATATGTCATTTTTTATGTTGGTAATCTTTATGAACCTTTTCCTTTCTACAGTGCAGGTCAATTAATGAAAAGGAAATTTCTCTTTTCATATTGTCGGGGAAATATATTGCAATTGCATTGGTTAACCAGTACAAATTGAGGTGTGGATCTCGTTTAACATCGTATTTCTTATTATTCTCTTTGGAATTACTTTTTCTCCTTTAATTTTCACGTCGGAATGATTGTATGAACCTGTGCCCATTTTGTATCTGCTTTGAGACAGGCTTACATTTATCCCTTGTCTTTTTTTTATGTTACTAGTACGTTTCACTTATTTATGTAGTTTTGGTTAAACGTAGTCTGACATTGACTTCATAGAAAAGGAAAGAAAAACGTGGAAAAACTTGATGCTAACTGTTTCTGGTAAAATATTCTGTCACAGTCACTCTTGGTTGGAGAATGTTGTTCTACCTAGCTTAAATGGTGGCAACTCAGGCTATGCTGGTGAGGAGGATGCTCTTTTTTTCCCTATATTTTCTCTTTCTTTTTTATCACATAAAAATGGACTCCTGATTTTCTTATTATTTTGTAACAGAAGAAAAATTGTCATTCATTCTAATGGATTAACCTGTCAAAAGAGTCACAGTTCATGCCATTGGCATGGTAGTCAGACCTTGTGGATTTTGATGTAATTTTCATCCCATGAAATTATTTATGACAGGGTGTGTTAGTAATCAGATGTTAGGATGTTCAAGTCGCGTATTTTATTCAATTTCTCACTAGCTTCTTCTGCATTTCTGTTTGTGATGGTTTATTACTTCATCCATTTCGCAATAATGATTGGCTTCTATTTATGACAGGGTGTGTTAGTAATCAGATGTTAGTATGTTCAAGTCGCGTATTTTATTCAATTTCTCTCTAGCTTCTTCTGCATTTCTGTTTGTGATGGTTTATTACTTCATCCATTTCGCAATAATGATTGGCTTCTAGAGACATGGTTCATTATCAGATTGAAACTGTGTCTGGGATTTTTTTTTTTTTTATATTCATTTCTTCCTGTCAGAACTTTCTTGATAAATATATCATGAGTATTTTAATTGTGATATATTTATGCATTAGGTCATTACATTGTGATATGTGGCTATGATGCTGGCACAGATGAGTTTGAGATTCGAGATCCTGCCACTTCTAGGTTTGATCTTTATTTTCCTTATGATTTCTAATTCCCTTCACTTCCTGTTCTGTTTATCATCTCTGATATAGGAAATGTTTTTTTGGATCAGCAAAATTTGTTTCATCTTTTATTTCTACATTTTGTGGAGGCCATTGCCCAGTTAGGGCCACCAAAATGGGGTCCTAAGAGGGGAAATTTGAAGATAGTCTTAAGTGGGGTTAAGTGGGTTCCTGCTCTTTTGCATTTCTGCATGATACGATTCTACAAGAATCAAACCTGCACTGTTGTGGTAGCAAGCACAAGAAACCACCTAGTTAGGAATTACTTGCCCCCAAGAATTCTTCGTAGTCTGTATGCCATGGATATACCAGGAAAACATGTGGCCCAAATATGATCCCAAAATTACCATATGAAATAACATATTGTTTGATCTAAAATCCAGTAAAGGAATAATATATTATTTGAACTAGCATCCAGTTATGAATTGATGAGTTTAGTTGTGGATAATCTACAAAAGAAACCACATAACAAAATTAAGACATTATTAAAGTTTATGGGATTCCATCCATCTGAATTCCCACCTTGTAAACTTCCCTTGTAAAACTATTTGAAGACTGGGAAATGCGGTCTTAGTTGCAGCAACATTTGTGCTTTTTTAAATAGGTGTGTGATATCACTGGATTTTGACTTCATTCAACTATCGTCTTGGTTATTTATGGTCTGATATTTATGACACTGCTACAAAGGCATTCTTATTTGCAGCACTCTATTGAACTATTGAAAATTTTCTTTATTTCATTTCTGTAAATTTGAAAATCTGTGCTTCCTGATGACTTTATGATTGAGCAATTAATTTTAATGCAGTAAACATGAGAGAATTTCGTCAAAATGCCTGGAAGAAGCACGCAAATCCTTTGGCACCGATGAAGATTTTCTTCTGGTAAACAAACATTATCAAATATTGTGTCTTGTGCATGCATTTAAAGATGCTAGATTTGTATGATATGAAGTTAATTATACCATCGCAACAAAAGAGGGGGCGCGGAAGAAAATTCTGAAAATGCTTTCAGCATTCTTGCTTAAGTAATCAATCTCAAGCCTCAAATGCAGATCCTTGCAAGCCCATACTCTCCTGTGATAGAGATCATGAAAGTCCAATTCATAAGGATTTCTTGTTTTGCAATTTTAATACTATCATTGTAATTTAGTTACTAACATGATTATAAAAACTAAAATGTGAATCCGCTATCTATATTTTGTATAAAGTGGGATCCACTAGTGTTTTGGAGCATGCAATTCATTGTGGTTATGAGCCGGGGCCTAATTTAATCTTGAGTTAACGTTAGACGTAGAGTTGAAGGAATCCAAAGCAAACAAAAGAAAGTTCGTGTTCCAAAAACAAATCTTCAGCTCCGCTAATCATCACCTTTTTCTTTTGATATGTCTAATCAGATATCTCTGGAGAATGCGATGAGCGAAAGAGCTCTTTAGAGCCATTTTCTTCTCACATCAAAACCTCGTTGACGGTTTGCTTGCTTCAGATGGGCTAGCTCCATGTATATTTTTATACTTGTGTATAATATGTGCTTAAAGAAATTTATAGTTTGCTCTTGATTGCTTGCATTTGTCCATAAATAATTTTCCAAGCTATATTTTGAGCATGTATATTATTCTTTTATGCTTGATTGAAAAAATTCAATAAAATAGATTTTTTCTTTTCCAATTATGTTTAAATCATATTGGAACAGACTCTAGACGAGTTTGTAGACTCCAAACTTTTCATCGCATTAACCCATTTCTCCATTATGTAATTTAGTTTCCTACCCGAAGCCACTCTTCTGTTTCGTAAATAGAGTACTTGTTCATGAGTTGTGATTGGTTCAAAACAGTTTGTATGCGACTATTCTCCAAAATTCAAGATTTCCCAACTGGACGCAACTATAGGTTTTGCAGCTTGCAGGATAGCATTTTTCCGTTCTTGACCTTGTCTGCAGGTTCCCAAAACAGCTTAAGCAGGTATTTCTCATGAGGCCAACAGACCATCCCAGGCCTAGCTTCGTGTTCATGAATTTCTGTGCTAAATAATAAATGTAAATATTTTCGGCATGGGAATCACTCTTATGGAGGAGAGTCTCAACTGGGAAGTGCGTGATAGCCTTAAATGCAATGTTTGTGAGCTGTCTTCTTTGAGAGCCCGTGACGGGCTTTAATGCTTTGTTTGCGCATATACATCGACTAGCAGGTTTGGTAAAGTTTAGCACAAGTAGTCCCATGCTTAACCTGGGGTCCGGAAAGACAATGTGTTTTGAGTTATCTTCTTATATAATTTGTGTATTTCTTTAACCTAAGATCCAACGGACATGAGTTTTTCTTGAAAACCCAAAGCAGGTCATCGTCAACCCAAGAAATAGGATTACCCAACATAACTAGGAATGTTTAGGGTGACCAAAATGACCACGCTTACCCCTATTTATATTGTAGGTGGTTTAATGATAAATGTTGCTGTTATTTTATTACCATTTAACAATATCAAATATATAGTATCGAATTGTATAATTTGAAATTTAAATTTTTTTAATTGTCGTTATAAGAAACGACGGCTGATTGTTATTTGAAATATCAAAATGACATCATTTTAGTATTTCGATGTTAATTATATATTTTTTAAAAAGTATATATTTTTAATCCTCTAATTGTGAATTTTTTAAAACTTTTTTTAATATAAAATATTATAAACATTTATAAAAAAATATATATTTTTTATAATTTATAAAATTTAAAGGGTCAACCCATAACTATGCTCATTTTAATTTATAAAATATTTCTTTTAAAACCTGAAATTTTACATTGCTAATCATGCTTTTTTTTACAACATTTTTTTATAAAATGCTTATAATATTCATTGAGCATTAAAATGTTTATAATATAAATTATAATATTTTATAAATTAAAACGAGCATAATTAAGGCTTGACCTCTAAAATTTGTAAATCATAAAAAACATTTTTTATAATATTTTATTAAAAAAAATTCAAAATTAGAGGGATTAAAATATTTATAAAATATTTTTTATATAATTTATTATATTTTATAAAAAAAAAGGTTAAAAAAATAAGATTATGGGGTTGAAAACATTTTTAGATTTTTTTAAAAAAACATAATTAATAATGAAATATCAAAATAATGTCGTTTTGATATTTCAAGTAACGATAAATTGATTGTTACTCATAATAAAAATTAAAAAATTTTAATCAATTTTACTTCTAAATTAATAATTTAATATTAAAAATCTGAAATTATCAAATCTCATGTAATTGAGGCAAAATTTATCATTCAACCCATTGTAAATAAGCAAATCGTAAACCAGGTAGCATTAGTAGTTTTATAGACTGGCAGTGACATGCTTGGGATATAGGTGGGTTGATATTTTTTACGAACGGTCAACTTAGTGGGTCACGAGTCCAACCAATTAATCTTCTACTGTCTTAATCCGCAATGATGAAATTCTTACACGTGTATCATCAGACAAACAAAAAGAACTATTGTTGTTGTTATTTGAAGAAGGGAAGGGGAGGGTGATGTGCATACACCTAGACATCGAAGCTGGAGTCGAGTCAAAACGCCGATGCGAAGATGTATCTAGTAGACGACAAGCTGTCAAGCTCCATGAATCTCCCAAAACAAAGCGCCCGACACACCGAACTTTTTTCATAGATGCGAAGATGCGGCATGTCTCTCCTTGTGCAAACCCCATAGCTTATAGCTTATTTCAAATTGTATCTCTGATACCTAGTAGTAATTGCATCATTATTTGTGTATTTAGAAGCTAACAAAATGCACTTTCTTGTAGTATTTTTCTTTATTTTTATATCCTATGTGGGTCAAGCCGAAACCACACCGATTGACATTGTTTGTTCCAATGCAATATGAAATTGTTCTTTTAATTAGCAATTTAATTTTGTAATGTCGTGCGTGGAACAAACAACCCTTCTCATTTTATGTCAAAAGCATCTCTTTTTAGGTCACGCACGGTCTATGGATCATTAATTTTAAAAACCTTGCGTGGCAATTAGCTTATAGGATCTCTTTCTTCCGCTTTGTTTGTTTGTTTTAATCCTATTTGGATGGTGGGCTTATTGGGAATATCAAATTGCGAATTGAGACATAGGGCGATAACTTCTATGCTTTACTTGAACCCCAGCGCCGAGTGATTTAATCGGATTGAACCTGTAATTAAGAGAGTTTAGGTGAAGAGCTTAGGAATCTAAATTCTAATCAAACGAGAGATGCTTGCATAGAATCAGTCTTTGGTCTTAATATATTAACTATGTCAATCACTTATTCTTTTGATCTACAATGCATAAACCGAGTTTATGGACGGTTTTTCCCCCTCTAAACTATATTAGTACGAACCAAGTTTGTACAAATTGCTTCCTTATCATAATTTAAGTCGAATCAAATTCTCTAGTAACTATACTGATGTTGCAGAGATAACATCACTTACCGCCCTTTGAGTAAGTTGGGATCAAATCTTGTCTAAACTCGAGATTGAAGGAATTGAGAAAATGAGAGATCTAGTTACCTCAGTGCGTAAAACAAATGCAAACAAAGCGTTTCATAAAAAACAAAATTAAAAAAAAAATCTTTATACAGACGTGTAGGATTTTACAAGTAAAATCAGTTTCATTACTTGTATAAATTTTAATTTGATGTGAAAAGTTTGTTTCCACATGTATTTTTTTTATTAAAAGAAACTCCTAAACCATAAATAATTATTCTGCACATGCAAGATCGACTATCCTGTCAAACCGAAAGCTTATCCTTAATAGATAGATTAGAGACCAGGTGGGACAGTACTCCCAGATTGTTTGTTCCCTTTCGACTTAACTCACAGCTAGCAGATCCCTGGCCATGAGAATTTGATGGCGAAGGTACATAAAATAAAGAAGGAAGCATGTGGATCCATTCCTAGTCTCAGTGCCCATGCCTACTGAACATTATATTATGAACTTGCGTGATAGTTGGAAGTGCATAAATCATGCAATAGAAGGTCGAGACATGGGCACATCACTCTCTCACATTATGCGACTTATGTCTGGTTTATAAAGAAGGTCCCAATTCAGTGTAGATAAGTCACTATAGCCAATTGAAGCATCTAATTTCTTTGTTTCTCTCTAGCAAACTAATCAAGCAAAGATGGTAAACTATGAATCGATGATACATATACATTGTGCATGGTCCCATTTCCCAAACATATAACTAAGATGCATATCTATTGATGAGTTTTGGATCTATTAGTCACATGACAAAGCTAAAGTAATACCATACATGGCCCAATTATTTAGGGTTCTAATGATTAAGAGGCACAAAAAAAGGGTTCTCCACTCTCATACAACTGTCCCAAGTTCAATTTTGGCATAGTTTGTAATTATTTGGCAAGTATGTGTACACATATCCAACAACTAATCAGCGTAATTACAGTAATCTTAGAAACCGTATGTATGTCCAAGAACTTTGCCTTAATTTTTTTTTTATATAGGTGGATGGTACGTGTCGGTTGCCGACTTGCCTGTTTGGTGTAGATATGCAGTTCATCTACCAATATGTGAATCTCTAGCATTATTGTGAGACAGACGAGGTTAATCTCGTGGTATTCAAGAAAATGCTTGTTCGAGAATGGGCGTAACGAAATATGTTTGCATGAAGTGGATAAGAATTTGAGTGAGAGAGTGTGCATGAGATTCCCTACTCATATTGCTCAGTACAAGAAGCCTTGCATGATGCTGCTCCCACTTTTTCTTTTTAGTCATAAATATGGAACGATACATTCGAAAAGGGCATCTCTTATCATTCACGAGCTACCAAGTGAATATAAAGCATTAGAAACCAAAGGTTAACCTGCCCCAATGTGGCATTGGTGTAATGTTAGTCAAAGATATATTTAAGTGCCAGTTATAAAATCTTGTTTTAAATTTATGTCCTTTTCTCTTTGCTTTTGGGGTGCGATTATGAGGGAAATAAAATTGAAAAGGATGCATGTTTCTTAAAATGATTTCTAGAAAGAATAAAAATAAATCAAGTATGCGTCGCACACATATGTAACAGATGAACATGGTCTCTGATCCACTACCAAATCCAGATCAAATGAAAATTGGAATTTTTTTTAATTCTGATTTTACCTAAATATTTTTATGCTATATTAAAAATAATATTAATTATATTCACGATGAAAGGGTAAGATTTAACTTTTTTTAATAAATATAATTTTAATATTTGAATTATCTATATTAATAAGAGATTTATTTGAAAGTCAATTTTTTTTTATTAGGCTAACAATTTATTAGTAAAATTAGAATTTTTGAGACGAAACGGGATGTACGAAATTTTTGGCTGGCCGAGCCATTGCTATTCGTAGTAGACCAAGGGTTATTGAGTCGGGTTAAATCGTGATGAGAACTTAAACCTGTTTTTTCATCGAAGGAATAATATTAGCGGGACATAAGCCGAGACTGTGTGCGAGACTTACTAAGCATTACACTTGGCAAATGAGCTGTTTTTGCCAAGTTGGGAATTCCCTAACTGCAAACACAGAAAAAAACTGCCCACAGATTACGCTTCTTTCGAGAATTTGACTGTTGACTGCCCAAGTTTGGTATTCCCCATGTGACCCTCTTATATGTGTTGCGAAACTTACCATTAGTTTCCAAATGGTATCCTATGCATGTGTTAATGGGCCCTACATCAATCTTCAAAATTTTGAAACTAGGTGGAAAAATCTCAAAGACAAGATCGTGCCTTTCCTCATCGCCCATTAGAGCTCGCTTGTCACCTTGAAACCAACCGTACAATAATCAATCTGATAACAGCTGGGAATAGATGTGTCATGTGGATGCTGTCTTTTCACCTTTGTGTGTCGCTATTCATCAGGGAAGGACATACGAGGAGACCTAGGAAACAAAAAAACAGACCCCCATTAATTCATTACTTATAGTTGGTTGATGGAAGCTGGCGTGACCAGTTTTTTTCTGCACGAAAACAGAGGACCAGCTACACAGTACTCGCTCGATCTTGCAAGGTCCCCTGTATGAATACAAGCCGCCAGTCACACTCTCACCACATTCCTGATTCACCAACATACCCACTTGTATAGTACAAGTTTGGCGAAATGTGCCTCCTTATAATTCAAGCAAAGCTCCATTGAGCTTTTTACCTGAGACAAAACGATGTTATTTCGATCAATTTACTATTTAAATTAGAGAGCAACACGGCACTTAGGAAGGATATGGCTTTATTGGTTAGCCAAAATTCCTTAAAAACAAAAGTAACATCAAAGGTGTAGAAGAAATACGGGTAAACAATGCTACCTGTACTTGTACTGCTAAAACTTATTCATTAGGTCTTGTTATCCGTTTTAGAGTTGATTTTATCTCTTTAAATCAACAATTTGTTTAATTCCTATCCTCCGTAGGAATATAACACGGGTTGTTATTTTTTATAATTATTTTATTTTATTAATAATAGGAATGATTTTTAAAGTAAAAATGAAGTACTATGAATAAGAAACAAATTAAACCAACAATTTTGAAAAAATAAATAAATAAAGGAATTTTCTTGAAATAAAGGAAACAACCAAACCTAAATCCAAAAATCAATTGTTTACAATAAAGGAATTATCAAATATAAATTGTAAAAAAAAAAAAAAACACTCCTCTCCTCGTCCTCTCAATCGATCTATTAACTATGGAACTAATAATTGAATCCATCCACTAAGCAACAATCTCAACCTTAAATCTAAAAATCTCCCAAATCTTAAATCAAACATCATTATTTTTTCTTCACAATCTCCATTTCAAATTGCCGTTGCTACTGTCATAAACTTCCTTTTCAACACCAGTAAATTAGCATGGTCTTCGTCGGATAAAATAAAAACATCAGCGTCAACTTCTCCACCTGCATCAACGATGGTATAATTCGAAAGGGATTTAAGGTTTCAAGTTAGCTTGCATTTTTCGGACCTATACTTTCACTTATCAGCTCGGTTAATTGCTTACCTAAAAATAAACAGTGCCATTCAGAGTGGAGAGGATTTTTATCGCTGGATTGCGGAAAATTGGGGATAGATATATTTTTATGAAAGAAAACTTGAAAATTTCTTTGAGCTTCTTTGTCATGTTTGATGATGCACTGCAGTAGGATTGGATGTCAATGCCACTCGTTTGTTTACAATTGGTTTAATGGCTTTTTTCCCCGATAAATAATTAAGATTGTGATAAATTGAGATTTATACTATTAATTTGATCAATTTTAACATTAAACTATTATGATTTGGGAAAATATTATCCTTTCGTTTGATTTGATAATTAGTATTGATCTAAAACTCCTTTTAAAAAAAATGAAATTTTGATATTTTTAGTAATATTTTTCATATAAAGTAATTAAAATTCAATCCGTTTTTGCAAACAATTTCAAATTTTGTTGAATTTGGAATCATAATTTTTTTTGTTTTCTAAAAAAGGTCAATAAATTATATAAAAAAATAAGTTAGAATTAACTCAAAAAATTTTCAAAGCTCTAAGAAGACTAATATGAATTTACATAGGCAATTTTAGTGTATTTCTCAAAAAATTTAGGTATGTAGTTCTTAAAAATAACGTATTTTAAGTTCGGTTACGCGTTATGCATTCGACCATGCAAGTATTTTAGAAAATCTTGCTAAGACTAAATAAACAAATATATACAATATTTTTTAAACCTTTCAATTAAATTTGTGATCGTTTCAAAAAAAAAATTTCAATTTTGTCAATATTTAATGTTTAAGAAAAAATAAAAAACATTTCCTGATCTCAAAAAAATTAAAATTGTTTTGAAAAGCAAAATTAAACGGAAGGGACAATATTAGCCTAAAACATGGTAGTTTAAGATAATAAATAAATAGTGTAGGTGTCAATGTGCCACGATTTCAATAATCAAGAGTAAAAAAAAAGCTATTACACTATATACAATCAATGCGGGGTTTATATTCGATTGTCAAAAAGGTCCATTGGTTCTGAGTAAATTACTTTTCGTTTTCATGTTTGATTGACTGCCTAAGAGAGAGCTCTTCCTCTCTCATTTCTACATGATTTGCCTGAGTCTGTTTTGTTGAGCAAATTTAACAAAAATTATTGATTTCATATTAAATCAGTTCTTTTATACTATGAATTATTGTAGTTGCTAATTATGAATAGGGATCAGTCCCTCCTACTCTCTTTTCGCCCTACTGGTGTTCGACGGAATTTCTTACATATATATATTAATTTGTTTAATTTACTTCATTTGTATTTATGTATTTTTCTTTTAATTTTGGAAAACTAAAATACATTTTGTTTTTTATTAATTTTGTAAAATGTAAAAAATATTATTTATGGAAAATAAATGTCAAAATACAATCAATGGGACACGTGTCATATGTTTAGTACATTTATTATTTTTCAATAATGGCCTTACGAACGAAGGGGTGATATTAAATAAATTGTTAATGCCAAAAGGTTTCGGTTAAAATTTAAATTGATTAAATAAATTTTAGTAGCACAGAAACTGTGTGGAATTGTTAACCCGAAGACAGTGTATTTTTTATTAAAACCACAACTGAATGGTCATAAGCTTTAGAAAGCACTAGATTGTTGTCAGTGCTAAGTTGTGGATCAGATTAAAAAAACTTAAAATTATTTTTAAAAAATTATCATAGTTTAATAATTCTTGTCATGCTACAGATCATTGCAATATATTAAAATAAAATAAAAATGATCTAATTTTATGATTTTTTTAATCAAAATTTTATACTTAATTAATTATTTTTATGTTTTTTAATAGATTTCTTTAAAAAAATTATTTGTTTTTTAATACATGGATTCTTAAATAAAAATTTGTAATAATAAAAAATGCAAGTCTCAATTAACCAAAAATCCCAAAAAAAATGTAAATTTAATATTTTTTTTTAATAAGATTGCATTAAAAAACAAAGCAAAAAATAATGAAAATATTATATAAACCATTAATTTTTTTTTATCCTTATTGAATATTGATGTGAATATTAACTTTTAAAAGTATGTATATATATGTATATATATATATATATATATGTATGTATATATATATATATATATATATATATATATATATATATATATATATATATATATATGTATATATATATGTATGTATGTATGTATGTGTATGTATGTATGTATGTATATCCTAAAAATAATCAATAATAGCTGTATAAAAAAAATCTATTTGAAAAATATGGTACCATTGAGTGTTTTTTTAACATGATTTTAACTATTTTATTTGAGGAAACATTATTTGAAAATATCAGAAATAAATTAAAAATAGTAGATGTTAAGGGTTTTTTTTTTTTTTTTTTTTTGCATTGTCAATTTACAATAAAAAAAGCACCTATAAAAATAATTTTGATAAGTTTTCATTGTATAAAAAATAAATAAAATATTTGGATTCCTTTTTTTCATTCTTAATATATATTTTTGTTTCTAAGCCATACATACTTGGTTCTCATGCATAGGCTTAACACTCATAACGACCAATTATCTCTTCTTCTTTAATAGTACATTTTAAGGTTTTTTTTTGGGTACATGAATAGTCAATTTATAATATATATAAAAAAATACCTATAAAATTAACTTTGATAAATTTTGATTATATAAAAAAAAGTAAATAAAATAAGTGGATTCTTTTTTTTTTTTTCATTCTTAATACATATTTTTGTTTATAAGCAATGCATACTTGGTTCTCGTGCATAGGCTTAACACTTATAACAACCAATTCTCTCTTCTTCTGTTTTTACTTTTTAATTTTAATTATTACTAAAAAAACTACAAAATATCATTAACAAAAAAATCAAATCATATTCAAGAACTCCGGTGAATATTTTGGAGTATTAATTTTTTTTCAACTATTTTATGGTTTGAGACCACCATAATAAACTCTCGTCCCGTAGGTGAATAAACCAAAACAAAAATCGACGGTCAAAGTAATCGGAATGGACTTTGTCTGTTGCATTCTTTCTTTTTGTTTAGGAATCAAACAACAATATAAATGAAATTAAAAAACAAAACAATATTCTTAAAAAGTTTAAAATTCAATTAACTCGATTAACACAATTGAATCTTACTAAAATCAAAATTTAAAATTATTTTTTATCTCTTTACCATCTTAATCAAGTGGTCTAATGATTTAGGTCAAATTTGACAAATATGCATTCGAAATGTCCCAGAGAGAGAGAGAGTTTATTTATTCTTCTTTTTTTCTCAAACATAGTGGGCGCATATATATATATATATATATATATATATATATATATTCAAGAAGTGACATATAAATAATTTAGCAGTCAAAAAAATGTCAAGATATTATTGGTGGAACTATAACTACTTGTCTTTAAAACAAATTATATATATATATATATATATATATATATATATATATATATATTCAACGAGTGACATATAAATAACTTAGCATTAAAAAAATGTCAACATATTATTGGTGGAACTATAACTAATTGTCTTTAAAAAAATTTATTATGCATATGTTTTGCCAAGCATGATTAAACGTATCACCTTTCAACATTGAGGTCTTAATCTAATTTTTCTACATTCCTTCCTTGGTTCCTCACGTTTTACAAAAGAGTAGTGCTACATGATATTAATGATGTAAAAAAAAATCATCATAATTTTATAACGGTAATGTTTTATCGAAGGAATATAAGGAATAATACTTTATTTCAATGACTATTATGTCATTTAACATTTTTACTTTTTAAATTTACCCCTAAACCCTTCATATTTTTGAAAATGGTGTCTATCACCATAGTGTCACCAAGCATTTTCCTTTACAAAAGAGTAGTGCTACGTAACACGAGTGATGTAAAAAAAAGTCATCATAATTTTATAAGGATAGTGTTTTCTTGAAAAAAATATAAGGAATGATACTTTATTTCAATGGTTATTGTGTCATTTAACATTTTTACTTTCTAAATTTATCCCTAAACCCTTTCTATTTTCGAAAATGGTGTCCGTCATCATGGTATCATCGAGCATTTTCCTTTACAAAAGAGTAGTGCTGCATGACACTAGTGGTGTAAAAAAAAGTCACCATAATTTTATAAGGGTAATGTTTTTTTAGAGGAATATAACGAATGATACCTTATTTCAATGGCTATTAGGTCATTTAACATTTTTACTTTTCAAATTTACTTCTAAACTCTTTTTATTTTTTGAAATGGTGTCCGTCACCATAATGTCACCAAGCATTTTTCTTTATAAAAGAGTAGTGCTACATGATACCAGTGATGTAAAAAAAAAATCACTATAATTTTATAAGGGTAATATTTTTTTGAAGAAACATAAGAAATGATACTCTATTTCGATTACTATTATGGAATTTAATATTTTTATTTTTTAAATTTATTATTAATTTTTTTTATTTTTTAAAATGATGTCTGTCACGTGAAGATCCGCCATTACATAGACCATGCACACAAGAGCATTAAATGCTCTGCCAAAGAAGGAAATTCAATGACAAAAACGGAAAGAGAAGAGGAAATGAGAGAAGGTAAAACCGTAACAGCACAAAAGCACTTAATGGTGAGATGGTAATTAATTGAAAAAAATAAGGATTGATAAATAGAAAAAGAAGAAATGACCGATAAAGACCAAGACATTTGAAAGAAAAAAAAGAAAAAAAGCAAAAAAGAGTTAGAAAAAAAAAAACCAGCAAAACAGCACTATTGCCAAATGTAACGATGTAAAGTAAGACATGTAAAAAAAAAAAACCCAAACCGGCTTAGATGCTAAAAAAAAAAACAAAAAACAGTACGCTTGAGTCACAGTACACAATTAAGTAACTCTATGTGAACAATCCACTAAGAGTAATGCAACCATTTCCTTTAGTCTTTTCTGTAATTATATAAAGTCTACCATGGAAGACTAAAGTGCTGATTAACGAATAAAACAAATACAAATGGACATGAAAGATAAAACTCGCGCAATATGAGGTTTGTTATAACATATTGTCCTTAGTTGGGCTTTAGAAGTGGATTCTGTTTTGAAAATTTTAAAACATTCAATAAAATTAGGAATTACAAAAAAAAAAAAACACAAAATATTATTTATTCATTTATTTATAATATTAGCTTTACAAGGGAAAAACAATTTACTTCAAAATTCAATTTTGACCACGTGGCATCTTCTAATCACATTACGTGTTATAGACTAACCATGATTTGCACTCGGCTTAATCCATGAATATATTTGTTAGAGACTAGTATAAATTATATTCTAAGGCCTCACCTATCGACTTAAGCTTTTAGGTGAGATAGTCCTTTAATATGATATCAAAGCTTAGTTGATATTGAGGTCTTGAGTTCAAGTCTCACCATCTCTAATTTCTCAAGTATTAAGCACAAGGCAATGTAGACCTATGCGGGTTTCATGCCCTAAACGTTGGGCCTTTCACTTGAGTGGGTGTGTTAGAGACTAGTATAAATTATATTCTAGAGCCTCACCTATCGACTTAAGCTTTTAAGTGAGATGATCCTTTAATATTATTGAACCAAGAAAATATAGCTGAGTGACGTAATTAACCAAAATAATAATTCGGGGACACATGAAATCAAATGGACATAGTGCAAGGGAAATTTGGGGCTTTAACTCAACAAAAATTATAACCATTAGAAGTTACCATACTTATACGTATTCGAGTAATTATAAAAAAGTTCCTAGAAATTAATTAGTTGTTGTTGTTTCAAAAACTAATTATGTAATCGTTAATCGGTGTTGATTTTGCTTGATTTAACATTATTTTATTTTTAAAAAATATTTTTTTCTAATCTATGTTTCTATAATATCTATATATTTTCCCTTTTCTTTTTAAAAAATAAAAAAATAGAAAAAAACATAAAATAAACAATTAGTTTCCGAAACAAGAGTGATTAATTAATTAATTTTTCAAAACTAAAGGGACTATTTTATAATTTCCTCTATTAATTCTGGTGTGCCAACTTATTGTACCTTGTATGTCAACCCTGTTCGTTAAATAAAAAGACTTGTCAGATGCTTCATCAATTACAACACAGTTTGGATTCATGGTGGAGTACTTAGCATGGTCCAGAATTTCGAAGAGGAAGTCCACTAAAGAATCAGATTTAGTAATACAGACGTCTTTTAAAACAGTGTTTTTCAATTAAAAAAAAAAAACTAACTAGTCTAAAAGAATTCATGAGCTATAAATCATTTGATAACTAATTTTTAAATTTTTAATTTAGCTAACGAGTTTTCATCAATTCTAATATGTAAGTGTAGTTTTTCAACACTTAAAAATATGTTAAAATTTATAGATATTGTGAGTTTCATTTTTTTAAAAAACTTGTCTCTTTTTTTTAAACACTAAAAAAATAGCGATTAACAATAGTTTATAAAGAAACTAACAAGTTTTTGAGGTAAAAAGCAAAGAGTTAAGGGTTCGAGTATGTCCATCCGTTGTTTCAAATGTCTTAATTGTATCCCTATACTAAAATTTTCAATTATCGCGTCTCTCTACTCTTAATTACGTCTACATTTGGTCATTCGATCACTTTTTAAGGCAACAGAGATAATTGTTGACATTTTTTGTTTTTTTATTTTTGTTTTCGGTGCCTGATATAATGATCGGATGGATCAAATACGGACACAATTAAAAATAGAAGGATACGATGGTTGAAAAATTTAATATAAAAATACGATTGAGACATTTAAAATAGCAGAAGGGTAACCTAAACCTTTAAACATCCATAAGTTTTGGCAAATTTTAGCTCTTAAGATAGTTAAAAAGTCAACTAAGTATAAATTAGGTGTACTTACACCATTATAATTAGGCTAAAAAGGCTTAACCATCCTTAAATTTTAAGTGATTTAAAATTGAGTTTCTGATTTTTTTTTTTATTGGTTTTGGAGATTTCTAAAATTTTAATGTTTTCAAATATAGCTCATCCTTTAGTTTTTTGTATTTATGTTAAAAATAAAATCACATAAACAGTTTCATGATGAAAATCATTTATTGAGATTTATATGGGGCTCCTTAAAAAATTTAGAATCATTTCAAAATTATTTTCTATTTTTTTTAATATTCAATAAATAAATAAATATAGTTTTTTGTGAAATTTTTCTACAAAATAGATTGAACTTTTTTCAATGTGTATATAAAATTTGAGAAAAAAATTATTGAATTGACTAAATCTAAAAAATTTAAAAATTCAACAATTCTAAAAACTAATAAAAAGGTTAAGACACTTAACCTCAAATTATTTAAAGTTTAGAAATAGTTATACCTTTGTAATCTTATAATTGATAGAAACCTAACAGGAAAAATAAATTTCAAGTAAAAAATAGTTAGAAGAACGTGTAGCTCGAGATTAGAAGTTGAAGGACTGATTCACAAATTATTCAAAGTTCAGAGAAGGTTTTGAACGTTTAGCCAACTAAAAATGCATCGAATTGATATGTTTTAGATGTTTTATATTTGTTTTAATATCTTCACATCAAGTTCATCCAAAAACACTTTGAAAGGTATAATTTTGTTGTTTTTTTTTTTTTAATTCAAAACCACTTTTGAACAAACTAAAATGGCATTACCAAACAATACATTATTGCCATTCTCAAACTGATGGTGAATTTGACAACTCATTGAAAATTCAAATACTAATTGCGAGGAAGTTGAACAATTGACATTTAAAACTGATCAAAATATACGTTGTTGAGTTACCGTAATAAGTTTACTTGATGGAATAAAATGTCCCTCCAACTCAACAGTGAGTCCAATGCAATGATTCAACCAGTTCAGTAGAAAGAAAAATCTCATATTCATTTCATTTCTAATGTATTTCTTAATTCAAAATTTTATCTCGAAGCAATTATTTTTATCAATATTTTTATCATCGAAATGCACTTTCAAACGAACTGAAATTGCATTACCAGACAATATATCAATGCAATTCTCGAACTAATATTGAATTTGACAACTTATCAAAAACTCAAAGATTAATTGCAAGGAAGTTAACCATTTGATATTTGAAAACGACCAAATATAAAGTGTCAGTTGTTTGTTGGGTTATCGTAATAAGTTAGTTTGATGAAATAAAATGTTTAACTCAATAGTGAATCCAATGCAGCGTATTAGTAAGAAGAGCCTCATATTCATTTAATTCCTAATATGGTTCATTCCTCACAATTTTATCTTTAAATAATCACTTTTATCAATTTTATTCGTATTTCTGTCGATTCAGAAGCTTTCAAATTAGGGTTAACGTAGAAATTTCCTATTAAAATGTTTTTGTTTAAAATGAATTCTAAAACTTTACAAAACGCTATTCATTTTAATGGAAGATTTTAAACTCAAGGGCAGGATCGATTTTACTCCCTATAATTTGGCAAATACAACCTCAGTTCAACATCATTTGAAATATGTGGACGTCCATCTTTGACTTTTTTTTATTTAAAAAAGAAAACAAAAAATATGCAATATCAACCCCTCAAATGGGCGTGCAGGATGCAGTTGACTGGGATGGTCATCTTCGACACCAGCACGTGCAGATGTCCGCTTGCTTGTGCAAAATTTTCACAGGCAAGAGATATCATGGGGTTCGGCTGTTAGTAGGAAATAGCCTCCGAACAAAACTGACCGTTCAATTCAAATTTCGAACGACAGGAAGGAGGCATTTTTCCACTTAGAATGTTAAGATATTAGTATAAAATATATTTTAAAGCTTTACTTATCATTTTAAATTTTTAAATAAAATAATCATTTAATATGATATCAAAATTTAATTAATAATATGATACTTAATTTAAATATCATTATACTTAAGATTTATAAAGTATTAAGCATAAGCATATCAGTTTCATATACAAGCCACAGAAAAGTTGCAAAACAATAAAGAAGCCCACTAGTTATATTTACTGTATAATTTTTTACGGTACAGATTTATTTATAATATCTGTCCTTGTTCTGGACCATGGAGTAGTTTTGATAGCAACGTTTGATTGAGTTGTGTCTCTCTCAGTCTTTCGGCGGGAAATTCAAAAAATCTTTTGCGGGAACACCAAGTAAAGGCAAAGCCTCTGCTTTTCCCTTTTGCATGCCATATTAATACAGCTAATTAAACAAAAAGATTATTCATATTTTTTTATTTCCTGCGTTGATTAAAAATAAAGTGACAGCAGAAGAAGTAGAATTTGCAGTCTATGGAGCGTAGCCGGCAAGCATACCCCACCCACTCCAGCTTTATCTTTCTTATGTTTATGAAATTGGCAATACGCGCTGCTTACGAGGAATTTGTCAATCACTAGCTATATAGTGCTACTACTTTCTTATCCATAGATTTGGGGGTGCAATTTTGACAAGGAGATTTGTCAAAAAACGAAAAAAAAAAAAAGGATTGTGAGAATTGAGATACATGAATTACTATACACAGCATGACAAATGCATGACTAAGGTTAATTTTTTTATATGAATGGTGTTTATAAGTAAATATATATGTATGATAAAAAAAAATAGAGATATATATTTAGGCATACAAAATTATAAGCACGATAAGATGGACCTATTAGGTTCCTTTAACCCTCAAATTACATGGAAATACATTTTTTGTCTTATAAAAAACTATAACTTAATTTAATAATTATAAAATTTATGTAATAAATTTTAGAAAACAAATGGTATCTAATAGAAGAAAAGAAAAATAAACATTTAAAATGCCAAATTATCTTTTCTCAAAATAACATTATAATTAATTGAAACAATTGTAAAAAGATAGATATATGACATCAATGCATATCTTTTATTTAAATATAAGTTGATATTGTTATTGTGTAATACTGATACACTACAATATCAAATGATGTTAATATTTTCACACGTGTATAATTAGAATATCAATTTCAAAACTAAGTAAAAAAAAAAATACTAACACTTAGATTGATAAAATATTATCAAACTATAATTTGCTTGTTTTATTTAGCTTGATTCATAAATTTTCAGAACATTATTTTTTTAAAATGTGTGTAGTCTTCCAGGATTCACAACGCCATGTCGCCATCTAGATATTTTTTCTTACAACTTTAATTCCAAATGTATTAAATACTTCTCATTTAAGTATTTTTATCCACTATTATTAAAAATGTTTAGCATAAAAGGTTGAATCATCTTCAAAAAAAATATTTATTTGCAATAAATGAAAACAAATATTAAAGGTCACGGATGGAAGTAGACAAATCAAGACTGTATGATGCTTTAGAGATTTACTATAAAACTGTCTGCACTTCGTCACGGAACGAGCACGACGGATAAAATCATTTGAAAAAAAACAAAATCATTATGATTCTATGGTCTTCGTTGTGCTATAGATCTACAAGAATAAATTGAGATCAAAGGTAAAAAAATATTTACTTTACTTTATAATTTTATAATCGAATTTTTATAGTTAATTAGTTCTTTTTTAATGTTTTTTAAAAGATTTCCTTCTTAAATTTTTTTTTATCATGTATGAATTCTTAAATAAAAATTTATAATAATTTAAAATACAAGTTTCAATTTATCATAAATCTTAGAAAAAAAACATGTATAAATTTATTTATTTATTTTATAAAATTGTATTGAGAAAATAAAATAATAATTAATTTTAAAAAATTGAATAAAAAATTTAAGATTTAAAATATTTTTTTATAATATTGACGAGAAGATTAATTTTTAAAGGTATGTATATTAAGTCCCCCCCCCTCCCCACACACACATATATTCTCAAAACAATAAATAATATTAGCATAAAAACTTTGTTTGAAAAACATGATACGATTAGCTATTGTTTTTAAAATGTAATTTTTATTATTTTATTCAAGGGAATTGATTTCAAAACATTCATTTAAAATCAATAAAGCCAACTTGTAAGTATTAAATGTATTTTGTACATACATACAGTCAACTTGTAATAAAAAAAACTTATAAAATTAATTTTAGTATTTAATTATTTATAAATAATACAATAGCAGTTTTAATAAATTTTTATTGCTTGAATATTTGGTCAAGTAAATTGCACATAGCACAAATAAAATAAAAGCATTTAAAATCAATATAGTCACATACAGATTTAAGCTGCTATCAAATGTAGTAAAGAAAAAAAAAACAAGAAGAAAATTTTTTCAAAGACAAATTCAACTACCAAACAAGCAATTTTTCTAAAGAAAAGCAAAAAAGTGTCTCTGCTCTACAACTTTAGATACGAAAGTGCAATCATCTTATTATATTTATAAAATCACTTTGCATTATTTTTTAATAAGCAAACAATTACACTGACTATTTTAGCTATGTCTGTAATCACTTTTGAATTTAGTTATTATTTATAAGTATTGTCTATTCTTGCTATTCTTGAAGCCACTCATAGGATACATCTAATTTTTAATATCCAATACATTTTTTTTTATAACACACTCTTTAATATGGGCAACCATGATGATATTTATTAAATAAAAAAAAAAGCGTACAAACAATGATTAAATAGATCATTGAATTATAGAGTAAATTATAAATTAGTCCCTTTTGTTTCAAGACATGAATTAATTAACCATTTTGGTTTCAAAAAGTAATTATTTAATCTTTTAAACCACAATTAATTTTTTTAATGCTTTTTTTTCAATCAGTATTTTTATATTTTTATTTATTTTCATTCCTTTTTTTATTTTTAAATAAAAATAAATTAAATAATAATAATAACAACAACAATAAAGGATTAAAATATTAGTTTTTGAAATCAAAGGAAACGACTACTCTTTTCTGAAGCAAGAGTTACTAATTTATGATCTACTCTTGAATGGCAAGTGGTTAATGTTCTGTTTTAAAAGAAAACTAAGTAACGGAAAGTGTTAAAGAAGAAAATTAAAGAAGAATCAATCAATGATAGGTGTGAAATTTTATAAATCCATTGAATAGCAATGAATGAAATTAAGGGCGAAGAGGAAGATATTTAAAACATAAAGAAAAAAGAAAAATAAAATGACTAAAAAAGTGCTAAAGAAGAAAATTAAAAGGAGAATCAATAGAAAATAGTTGTGGAATTTTACAAATTTATTGAATGGTAATGGCTGAAATTAAGAACGAAGAAAATGATATTTATAACACCAAAAACAAAAGCCACTCAGTCTAAAGTAAAATGAGAGTGGACAAACAGTGAAAATTCCATTTTTTAAGTTTTGTTTTTATTTTTTATTTTTTGTATTTGTAATGTAGAGATTTATTGAAAATCGTTAAATTTAGGTAATTAACGTGGATATATTGGCGACTAATTCGAGGTTTCTCCTTAATTTTAACACAGCGATTACTACCACGCGCGTCATCGTGGGTGGAAAAAAATTGGTTGTTTCAAGCTACTCTGACCAGCCCGCCCAATAAACTGAATAGCCATATGCAGCGGCTCATGCTAGTTATCAAAAATACAAAATTATCCCTACGAAACCAAAATTTCAAGCTTCTCACGTGATTGTGCGTACGTCCACCTTGGCTTCACTGGACATCGTAAGAGCAAAAGCAAGAAAAATATCTCCCATGACATTCCACATCAAATCAAAATATCAAATCAATGTTATAGTGTCTTGCTTTTGATTATCTATTGCTATTTTTCGAAAGGAGAGAAAAATCAATTTCCTGGTATTTTTGACTAGCAGTGACGCCCTTTTCGGCACCCACCACCACTATGCTCTTCTGTCATTTCCTGGTATTTTTTATTATTTTTTCATTTTCTTTTTTCTTATTGTATCTACTTGGACAGTATCAACTTTTGGCGGGAAAGTTATGATTAGCGATTAATAGTATTGGGGGCAGTTTAAGTTTTATCGCTGTTATCTCTTCAATTCATCATAAAGAAAATGTTCAGAAGGCATCACTTGTTTAACTGTCAACACAAAAAAAAAAAAAAAAAGGGAAAACATTATTTGTTTTATAACAATTTAAAATTATTGAAATTAGTAGCTTGAAAATGAGAAATTTTTAAAATACTATATAAATAACCGTCAATATTTATTTCATGAATTTAACAGTGAGGCCATAAATTTTTCTGAAGGGGTGCAAATATTTTCATTGGCAAAGAAAAAAATTATAAAAGCAAGTGATATATTTTTATTTAGATCTATGTGAAAAGATATAAAAGATAACGACTAAAGGGTAAAGTTCAAAAAATTAAGAGAGATAATTATCAATTCTTCATATAGTTTTGTATCCATTTTTTTTTATATAAAAAAAGACACATATAAAAATCAAATAAAAAAATAAATCGTAATCCATAAAAAATAATAATAAAATTGACAATTATTCTTATAGTACTCTAAAATTTCTATAAAACTAATTTAGTGTATTGAGAATTAAAATTTCTATAAAAATGAATTAGTGTATTGAGAATTACTAAAAAAGTTCATTATATATAACATTTGTCTTGTGAAAATATCCTAAACATTTGATAAATAATAATCATTACAAGCATATTATTAGCAATTTGTGAATAATTATAAAACAAGATAGCGAAATCTCTTTATTTAAAAAATATTAGTATGCTATTTAAATACAGTAAATGATAGCTTCTATTTAATTTTCTCTCGTTTAGTTCTTAAATTATCCTTTTATTGGACAGTTTTGAATTGAAATATAAATAAACCCTTTGAATTGATTTTTTTTATCTGAAATAAATAAATATGAAGTGTTAAGAAGGCCATAACTCGTGAGAAAGATCAACAACTCATTCACAGTTTTGGTATAAATATTAGAAGATAATAACGAAAATATAAAAGAAGAATGCATCAATGTCATTATAACGACAAAACTGGTTGAGGCGGGAAGACTGGAGGGACGGCCGGATAGAGTGAGATAAATGACAGATAAACTACCGAATGTTGTACAGCCGCCACGTCACCAAAGATTCAGATTCCAATTTATCCAAAAAAAATATATTCATGAAGGACAAAATTCTGCTCACCGGACAAATCATGGGATGTCCAGGACGATCGCATCAGGATTCAGGGCATTGCAAGATTAGGCCAGCCAAAGGTTGTGAATCCTAAAGTTAATTATGGTTTTACTGCTTATGGCATATAGTGCGTTTTAGGTCGTTTTGGTAAAAAATGAAAACACTTTTGCGTCTTCTTTGTTCACTGACTGTTTGGGTTAGAGATAAAATACCTTGGATTAGATATTTCATGGATGATCCAAGGTTTAACAAGCTCTAATAGTTTGATATTAAGGGACATTTTGTGTCAATACATTGAAGATTTTTTTAAAATGAATTTTAAGTTGTCAGTTATTTTTGTTTTTCATGCAATAAAAATCACAATGTTTAAGAATTTTGCATGTGCTGAATTATTAGACTATCCACAAATTTTGAAACATGTCGCTTGAGAATAAGAGGAATCTGAGATATATTTTTGGCTTAAATGTGTTGTCTTTTATACTAGGTTGAGTGCAATGCCCATTTTTTATTAATAATAACACAGATGATTTGGGTAATTGATATATATGGACTTGTTACGGTGTAAATTTGAAAAAAATTCACAGCTTTAATCTAGTGTTAAATTAATTAAAATGATAAATTTGTTATGTTATTTGTTAATAATTGTTTGGCGATTATAATTTGATATAGTTAAACTCATTATTGAATTGATTTCAATATATTAGTTATAAATATATAAGACATTGTATTAATGCTTATTCTTCCTTTTTTTTATGTACGTGTACAAGTCTGTTGATTATAATTAATTTAGTTACTTTATTTTGAACTATGGTTAGTTTTTCTACTGTGTACAAGTGTTATCATAGTTAAGATTAGTTAGAAGGTAATTTAATTTTTTATCTTTCCTAACTCTATATATGATACTAGAAGAAGAGGAATAAAGATTAAACTATTTTTTCTCAAAGTCTCAATAGATATGTGTGCTTATATTAAAAATGATAAATATCTTATTATCGAATTAAAATACTCTAAATATAAGGACAAATAATATGCTTGCCTTTTTTTTTTTTTTGTGGATTCCTAATGATGAATCAAACGCAATAAAAATATATTATTGTAAATTTTAATTTTCATTCAAACTTAACAATTACATTACAAGAAGATATCTAAAAACCTGCATGATTACAAGCCAAAACTCTCTTGGAGTAATGAACGCAATTACTGGGTCGTTATCTTACAGACATACATCGTTCATTATTTTTTGAAAAAAATGACTTTTAATTTGTTTGTTACTTTACAGTTGTCTGTACACTTAGCATTTGTATGTTTTATTTTATGCAAGAATGGTTAATTGATAAAAATATCTATTTTTGAAAAAGATAGCACAATGAAAAGAGTTTTTAAAGAAAATCGCCTATTGTGCAAAATTGAATTTTTCTAATTGTAATAAAACTTTCGTTTTAAACTTAAGTAATCTGGCTGTAATATTCTTTTTAAAAATTTGACAAAAAGCCGTAAATTTTTATTAATAGAGGCAAAAACGACTTATTCGTAAAACTATATCTAGTTGTGACTTTGGCTTAACAATTCGAGCAATAGAAATAATCTAAACAAACAAGTAATCGGGTTCGTGGCAGGTGGCACGTGAAAATAAATTTTAAAAAAAACCAGTATGCTGAGCTTCTAAAACTGGTATAGAAAGTACAAACACCTTTTAACGGGCAACGAGACAATGAATTGTTATGCGAAATGGTTATAATTCGGGTAAATCTAAAAGACCTAAATGTTTTAAGCTAAAATTTCCACTAAAGAATCTGTAAGTTCCCAATTCCCATGATGGTGGGAATTTTGAATTCAAATATCAGGAGGTTTTTCTGAGCTCCATTTTTGCTGCATACACATAGAACAGGTAGATAACAAAAACTTACTAAAACAACTCGTGCCATCAACAGTCAAATGCAGGGCTTAAGACCATCGAATTCATATTCTGGTTTCAGTACAGTTTTTGGGTAAAAGAATTAGCTCGGATAGAGGAGAATTTGAAGAAACAAGGAATTTACGCTTACTTATGACCTCACTGCCGCTATTGACTTTACAAACGGATAAGGACATCTCCCCACCTTTTTTGGTGGAAAAAGAAAACCCATATAATTGGGATCACAAATTGCGGCATCTTTGGGAATGCTACAGGAATGGATGTTTTGACCATGTTAAGCAACAATGATAATCAATAATGCAGAAACATCGTAATGATTATGTCTCTGCTTTTATAAATGAGACTAATCAAGGTAATTAAAGTAATTGACGACTGAGAATGCGATGCTCTGTGTGATATGCAGAAATAAATCAAAAGCAGTTCCAATATCCCAATCATCGTATTTAACGAAGGGAACTCGAAGCGGGGCATCGGTTAGCTGTTTATCTCGATGTTTTTGGCCAATAAATTTTCAAGTTTAAGTTGGATAGTGATCCGTTCATTAAAAAAAACAGACCTTGGTCGATTCATATTATAATTATCTCAATTTGCAGGCAAGAACAATCCCTATCTCATTTTTAGCGAATTGGCAAAATATTTTATTTTTAGATTAAAAAATAACAATTTTATTATCCTAAA
This sequence comes from Dovyalis caffra, assembly GCA_963924115.1. Classification (NCBI taxonomy): domain Eukaryota; kingdom Viridiplantae; phylum Streptophyta; class Magnoliopsida; order Malpighiales; family Salicaceae; genus Dovyalis; species Dovyalis caffra. The sequence goes on from CAWUPB010000850.1 coordinate 5,216,800, forward strand.
TAGCATAAAAACTAATTATTACTTCACATTACATCCAGATAAGTTATAATTTATCATTTAAAAATGATTTGGACAATATTATTGATATAGTGTTTTTTTTTCGTTTTGGTTAATATATAAAAAGTAAATAAAATTATAATTTATCATTTAAAAAAATATTTAGACAACATAATGGTACGAGTGGTTTTTCTACAACGGTTCATTTTGATTATATAAACGATAAATTTTTTTCAAAAAAATTAAAATCTAATAACCGGTTGCATTTCAAACGCATAAATAAACTTGAACACAACGAATCAATGGAGGAAGGGATTGCTAAACCTCACGGATGAAACATCAAAACCGATTTGATTAGTGTTTTATTTGAATGAAAAACACTTTCATTTACTTTTTTCTACTAAGTAGTCAAATACAAGAAATTGTTTTAAGTGATCTACGGAAAAACATACATTCTTCACAAACCGAAAAATGTATAAAAAAAAACATAAAACTAAACTCAATCTTTACAATAATAAATTTTATTACTCATTACGGAGTATCAAACATAACCTAATCCTTCTCGACCTTTATTCACAGCAGTCATATTAAGGGCAAAATACCACCTAGCACTTTGAAACCCCTCTCCGAATCCCGGCTTGTGGCTATGGTTTATGATTTCGACACCATGACATTTCTAGACCAACCACGTAGGACGACTATATATAATCGCGACGAGTTGAGTGAAATTCAAACATGACCGAGCCAAACCGACCTTTATAGGCATAGCCTTGATTAGCTTAACTCCAAATGACTAAATGAGTTCCTCTCTAATCCGAAATTTAGGAATAAAAAAAATGGGTACTAGAAGTATATTCATTGATTTGCTAAAAACGGTTTAATAACATTTACATTCGGTGTGGTTAATATGATAACGACATGGTTGGACATCTCGTGGTCAATAAATCATCTCCATGCCTTTTGCATGATTATGAGAACATGCATGATCATGAAAACGGGAAAAGTGTTCATCATGAAAATATAGGTAAATTTTGGTGTGCAAAATATATAGTTTGGTTACTACATGCTTGATGCTTTTTTGTTGTTTCCTCGTAACTTGACGAGTAATAGACTCGGGAACCTTGTCGAGATTTCAATGCATTATGAATGATTTTCTAGATATATTGGTCATGTGAATTACACCATAGCATGGAATATAATTGATGAGCCTCCATGACACGTCTAGATTCCATTAAGGGGTCCGGATGACATGTTGGACGACACGTGTTAATATAAATCTTCTATACACGAAAAATTTATAATACTTAAAGAGTAATTAGTGACATATATAATAGTTCGAAACGAGATTTGTTCTTCTTTTAACGATTGATTAGTGTTCCTAAATAATACCAAGACCCCTATGGTCCGGAATACTTATCCGAGGAAGGGACAACTTGTCGCTTCATTGAAGAAGAGATGATCTCGCTCCTCCTCAAAGCATACAAGGGCATCCCTTGCTTTAGAGACATTTCTTGCCCTATGAACTCTACGACTAACCCTATGTCTCTTAGCTAGACGGACATCTATCTCTTTAAGATCTATTTCTTGAGGAATTCCAAGAGCCATCCCAAAATCTTAATCGGAACTCGTCATGTGGGTAGGGTTATAAAAGAAGATATGAGTTTGAGTCGACTCTTTAATAGGAATATTCTTTGTACAAGGCATAAAAGGCTTTATAAAAAACCAACAAAGGTCATCATCTTCTTCACATGACAAGCTAAACGAAAAGAAGAAAGTAGAAAATTCAATAATTAAAGTCAAGAAAAACCTATACAAATTTGAAAACTTAAAGTCCAATCATTTATCCCGCAAACGATTGGTCAATGACAACCTTTAACAAGTAGTTTCATCTAATACTTCTTTCTATTACTCCTTACCATGCCTTAAAAAGCATTTTTAGTATTAGTTAACAAAAAAAATGTATTGAAATCGCCTCAAAACATCCTTCACAAAGGGTTACACCTAAAAATTGCCCAACCTCTACTTTTAGGTGCTTTTGCTCTATACCATACTATGAACCACACTTTCTTCCAATAGCTAACCATCTCCTAAGCCCTTGTAAACGATCCTTTCAATGGGATTGATCCAATAGGAATAAAAGTGTATGCATGGGCCTTCTTGTCTCCTTCACCAACACCTCCGGTCGGATAATAAAAGAATCTTCAAAGTTTGAGAGTTGCGATAATGGCAAGTTGTCTACAAAAATTCTCAAAACAACACGAACGATTCACCTACTTAGAAAATGTCTTGCTCGTCATATCATTTTGATAAGCTATAATTGGGAGATAATCATTCCTTGACATTCGACTAGAAACACAAAGTCTTGTCCTATGCACACTATTACATCCTCCTACACTAGAAAAAGACACAAGCCTCTAATCATCTTGAATATGAGATGTCTCACCCATACTATAACCTACATCTTCCTTAAAAGTCCTATTGAGTATTGCTCCAAACACACTCCTAACCCTCTCTAAGCATTCATGATTATTCAAATAAGAAAGAGAACCAAAAAAAGGTTTAGCTATCAACACCTTGATAATCTACTGAGAGAGAAACTTTCTCTACTAACGTTCTTGACTTAGATGAAGGATTTTTGAACAAAGCTAAAAGAAGGCTAAAATAAAAGGAGTATTGAAAGAGAACTTCTCTAAACCCTAAATAGCATTAGACAAATTACCAAATATGCCTTATAACAAAGACCAAGACTCGATGAAAACTAAAATGAGAAATCTCATAACGATGTATATATAGATGAAAAATCATGCTACCGTATAATTAAATTTATAATGCACAAGGTCTTAGCAACAAACTTAATTTGACGTGGCCTAATTAGATATGAGAGTGGATCAAGCATGCCGATCAACAAAGATGATAATCAATGTCTTTCGAAGGAATAAGAAAGGAATAAATTTTTATGCCTCTAAAATCTTATCGCATGCAAACTTTTGCTCTTATTTTCTAAAATAAAATGATTTTTGAAGTGCCAAATATTAAATGATGCATTAACACCATTGGCACATGTGAAATAGAGAGACTAGTTATAGTTTTGATGACCTTTCAAATTGAAAATATGCCAATCCAAAAGCATAGGCAACTCATTCTAGTCAAAGCCGGGCATGCTTCCCAAGACTAAGGGATCTATCGATGAGATCGGATGACACGTATCGATCTCACTAGCGAGTCCGGATAACACATGTCAATGTAGATCTCCTATACGCATTGCATCTATAAACGAGATTTGTTTCTCCTTCAATGATTGATCGACGTCTCGAGGGAACACCAAAGCCCTTATGTTGAAGGATACTCGTCCCAAATAAATAGGAACCGAATGCATAAACCACCATGAGAAAAAGGGTAAACATTTAATGAAAATACCTTTCTAAGATTGTTTTTGTCTAATCCGTGCCAACTATGACAATATTAGTATCATCGGAGAGCAAGTCACGTCAAGGATACAAGTCGCACAAATTGGCATCAAAGACTTTCAAGAGCAATGATATAAACCTTTATGTCCTCTCCACCATACAACTTGAAGAAACCTCGCTCGTATAAGAACCCTAACGATCAAGGTTCCGAGTTTTCTATATTTATGTAATCTAAAATTACATACCATTTATTATTTTTACTACACACAAAAACTTAGAAAAAACAAATCCGACCATACCTTTTTTTGTATTATTAGCTTTATTACTTGGAAGGTCTTTTAACCCACACAAAAGATTTATTTTGTAAGTACATCGCGTAAAAAAGAACACGAGAAACAATTAATCTTAATCATCATTTTCTAACTATAGAGGGTTGATTATTAATTAAGTTTTTAGGACTCGTCAATGCTAATAATGAGCAAATATGAAATTTAGAGTTTGTTTAGATTGATTTATAAAAAGTAATTTTTGAATTTGATTTATTGTTCAAATGTTTTCTTTTATATATAAATTTATGAACAAAAATAAGTTATAACATATTTTGAGAGAATTGGCTCCCAATAATTGTATTAAAAAAAATATAAATCAGAATGGATAAGTTAAGATGAAAAAAATTTTAATTTTCTATTAAAATAAAATTTTTACTTCGTTTCAAATAGCTTTTTGATTTAAACTTGTATAACCATACGTACTTATGATGTCTTCTTAAGTCAATAGATTAAAAATACAACTTAATTAATCCATTTACAAATTCATATAAAAAAAAACATCAGACGTATTAATCTCTTCACTTGAAACAATAAGGTTGAGATTTGTTTGTTTACCTCGCTGAATCCTTGCAGCATACTCATCAACATATTGGTAAATTTCTTTCTTTTTTAAAGTTTTTTACCTGACAAGGAAGATATTTCAATCACTTGCTCTGATTAACCCTCTTGATACATTATACATGTAGCCACTCCATCCACGTGTACCAGATAATCTCCAATTGAAATTTAGCCGTGTACCCAATAACGATGGGAATTGCAGATGACGTGCAGTTAATTAATTAATTAATACTATATATTTCAAAAATCTTTGGAAGGTTTTTTTCATCTGCTATCCTAATAGAGTTATCACTCATATATAATATATGATGCTTAATGATTTTCTTTTTTAGAAAATTTATGATTTGTTTTTGAAGTCAAAATGTCCGCTTCCTTTATTTTTTTGTAATAAGAGAACTTGTAATGGATTGATGTGCGAATTACCGAATCCTTAATTTCTGTAAAACGCAAGAAGACATTTTTTCTCTAAACCATAAGATACCGATCCAAGGTTCCAAACACATGTTTTTTAATATTTTTTCTCTGGCTTATGCAGGTACTTTCTTTTAAATAGCAAACCATTTACCATAAAAATTTCACACAAAAGAAATGGTTGAAGCAAGAAAAATTACGCAATCAGTGTCTGCAAATTTCAAAAAAATCCACCAGATGACAAAAAGAATGATCATCAGAATGCAGTAATCCACTGTAAGAAAGTAATTACCCGTTACAACTTGCTGCTAACCTTAAATCAACTCACACCGCCACAACATTAACAAATAATTAAAGTTTTTGGTAGTCCAAGTATGAACAAATGGCAGTTGGATTACACAGCAGGACAAATGTCTGATGTCTTTTAACCAGCGGGCCATTCCTTCCAGTTGTTTGCACATACTAAATAAGCTAGTAAATTTATTTATTTATATATATATATATTTTTTTTGAATCAATAGAACAGACCTAGAAACCTTAATAAAAGCAGCTTGTCTTCTACATTCTCTACTCACTCACACTCTATCTGTTTTTTTCTCCTTTTCTTTTGTTGGGTCCCTCACAGTCTGCAAACCCAGCCAACTCTGCTAGGTCATTATTAAATCTTCTCCTTCCAGCAACTCTCATTTCCATCTCCACTCCACCTCCAACCCTCTCTCTCTCTCTCTCTCTCTCTCTCTTTCACCCCCTCCCTCCCTCCCTCCCAAGTCCCTTGAGAGATCCTTACAGTGATATAGCAAGCTAGATACGGTGATATAGCAAGCTAGATACGTAGTATTGATGGCTATTGCTCATGAAGACGTAGAATCTTGGCTTCCAACTGAGTTTCTTACACAGGAAGAGTTACTCATGGACAAAGAGAACTTCTACAAAAGCGTTCTCAACACTGAGTTGAAACCGAGTCTGAGCTTCCCTACCGAGTTCCCTTATGAGTTTGACTCGTTTGGCTCATCTTCAGCGCTCAGCTCTCCTGTTGAGTCCGTTATGGGTTCCTCTACCGAGACAGAGAGCAGTGACGAGGACGACTTTCTTGCTGGGTTAACTCGGCGCCTGACTCAGCAACTTGCTGTCAAACCTGAGGTACATCTCACTCCTTTTTACCTCTTTATTTGAAGTGTTTGCTGCTTTTGATTTTGTTCTTATTCTGCTTTAATGCCGTTTTCTCTAACGGTGTTACCATCTTTTTTTATTTGATAGAAAAAGTGGGTCATGGCCGGGTCACCGGAGTCGACACTGAGTGGACTCGGAAGCTGGTCCGTATCAAGCAACGGGAGTCCAAACGGGGTGTTGTCGCCGCCATCTACGCCGTTTGGTTCCAAGAATGATACATGGGATCTGATTTATGCTGCTGCTGGTCAAGTTGCTAGGTTAAAGATGAGCAACAGTAGTGAAGGCCACAAGTACAATAATAGTACTAGCTATCAAGGGAGGGGTCTACTTGGTCCGGCCAGGTCTCAAAATCCTGGTCTCACTTCAGTCAAGAATCAGAATGCTGGGTTTTTTCCTTGCCAGAGTAGCACTACTTTTGGCCATAATGTTTCACAAGTCAATCAGGTAAAGAAGTGAAAATAGAAAGGAAAACCAATTAAAATGAGTTTCCTTTTGTTTAGGCTACATATGCGCAATGAAAGTATTGTATTAGGCTAATTTGTCTTGTTTTGCAGTACCAGCAACTTGTGAGGCAAGAGCAACAGGCGCTAAAGCAACAGTGCTCTTCAATTTGGGAAAGGCAACAAGCGAAGGCAAACTGGCAAACTCAGCCCCAACTCCACCACCACCATCACCACCACCAACAGATCCAGAGCAGAGGCAGAAATGTTGGGTATGAAAATGGGAGGTGTGGGCGTCCTCTCGGACTGCCTCAATCTGCTTGGCCTCCTCTTCAAGTAAACCCACAAAATCAACATTCTAATTCAGCAGGCATGAGAGCTGTTTTTCTTGGTGGATCTGGTGTTAAAAGAGAGAGTGCTGGCACTGGTGTTTTTTTGCCTCGTAGATATGGCAACCCCCGGACCCCAAGAAGAAATCTGGTATATAGTTAATGCTAATCATTTTTCGCCTAATTGATTTTTATTCTCTTATTTTTATAATTTTGAAGCTCACATTATGTGCGTGTTTTTTCCATCAACAGGTTGCTCAACAGTTCTGCTCCCAGCTAAAGTTGTTCATGCTCTAAATTTGAACTTTGATGACATGGATCTTAATGGCGTTGCTCAGCCACGCCTCAATAATAATGCTTCTTTTCCCTCAGATTATGGTAATCAAGTTTCTTGATTTTGTGTTTTTAACGCTGTGGTTAATGTTGTTAATTTATGATTAAGATTTAATAAAAAAAGAGATGTATTTCTTACGCTTTAGAGGTTTGTAATTTTGTAGATGCTTTGATGGCAAGAAGAAATGCACTTTTGGCACAGCAGAAGCGAAATTTACGGCAAGAGAGTGTAGTCAATCATGAAATACGCCTGCCTCAAGAGTGGACATATTGACCCATCAATTATGTGTCACACTCTCACTGTTATGATGATGGTGTTTGTTTTGGTTGGATAAAGAAAGCAAAGTATAGAAGGTAGAAGTTTTATAGGGATTTATGGTTTGTACAAGGAAATGAATTCAAGAATGCGACTTTAGTTTAAAGAAAGCAATAAGAGATCCAGCTTTTTTTTTAGGGAGATTGAAGGAAGCTTTTGTGGACTAGATTTTAGATGAAGGTCAAAAAGGAAGCAATTTAATAGTAGCAGTAGTAGTAGATCAAGGGATTGCTATTTTGTTGTAATAATAGGAGGGTGGTGGTGGTGGTGGTGGTGGTGGTGGTGGTGGTGGTGGTGGTTAAGTTATGTTTAAAGGGTTGGTTTTTAGTAAGCTAGGGGGAAAATGGGTTGGGTTTGTGTTGATTGATTTACAAGGCGTTGCTTGTTTTTCACTTGATGTGGGGGAGGTTCTTTGATTGGGTCATTGGAGGAGGTTGTAGGAGAGGGAATACAGAGCTCTCTATGTTGTAATATCCATCCCTTGGCAATTAATATTATAAAGCAATAAAATACCTTTATTAGTTTCCATTACAAGGCACTCCTCGTTTTACTGATCATGTTCTCACTCTACAAATTGTTGTCTTGTGAAGGAGGTAGCTTTTTCAGCACCGTCGCAGACTTGCAGTAGATCTTTTTGCCTTGTGCACATTCTTTATTCTTTTGGACTAGACTGCTAAACTAATCCAGCCATGACTTCAATTTAAATTGGTTAATGTGTCAGTTCTTGCTTTACAGCTGAGCTTCAGCTTTCTATTTCATGCCCAGCTAGCCAGCAGTTGTTAACCACAGGCAGGCTCAAGTTTGAACTAGGGCGGAGCGAATTGGCCTTTTTGGAATGCGAGCTTCCAATTTCAAATTTTTTTGCTTTTGGTTTCGCGGATCAATGTTACGAACTTAGTTGAGATGGGCCCACTTTGTCCTCTAGTACACAACCATGCGTGTCAACTATATTCAACAGGGACCTTATAAAATATACTAATTATGTTTCTTTTTAATCATAGTATATAGTAGCAGCATGTTAGTCAAGAGACTGTAATGGATCCTTTGCGGGGAGGGAAATCTGCCTGTAAGATAAGTACGTAATTGTTGCGTTATTAAAAAAAAAACATAGAAAAGGAAAAGCTTCAAGAAAAAGTTGAGGGATGATGTAGAAAGGATATCTTGCTTAAGCGGGAAGCAGCGTAGAGTAGTGGTGGAGGATAAAATATACTACTTTGCCGTACGTTCTTGTGGCTGGTTTTGATTGGACACGTGTAGTGCTTGCAGCTATGCGTTTTGGGTCACTTTCCATGATCCATATTCAGTAGTAGTCTATTAAATGGTTTTCCCGGTTCTTTTTTTCAAAAAGTAACTGATAGACATCTTCGGTAGTTGTGATTTGGTGCTCCGTGGACTCAACAATTGCTGACTTAGTCAAACATCACTACCCTTCCTCCCTCCCCTCTATCTACCTCTTCATGGATAGATACAGCAGCGATGCACGGGATAAGGATAGATATTTACAAATTAGGACATCTCAGTTAACCATACCACAACGTAACTAGGGTTAATTATAACTTAACTCTGTAGTTTACCAAAACTATTAATTAGTTTTCAGGGTTTTATAAATTATTTTATTTAATCCATATCTTTTTAAATCAATTTTAACTTTCTTTTTTCTGAATGTCATGTCTCTTTTTAATTGATTTTTTTTTTTAAGAAAGAAAAGAAAAGAAATTATGATAAGATGGATAAGAAAAGAATGTATTTTTTTAGACCACAATACTACTAAGTTAAATATAGTTAACAGTAGTCAATGAATTATTTAATTATTTTTTATATTATAGGAATTAATTAATTACTTTTGATAAAATAAACTCCCAAATATGATAAGATTACTATACAAAATGTGTGAAACAAGAATATCTAATTGATTGGCCTCGAAATCAGTCAATCAAAAAGATTGAGAACGGTTGCGATTAGCTTTTTATTTATAATGTTTATAACGCAATAAATCACTATGATAAAAAAAATATACAACCAAATATAAAATTGTAATAGAACATTACCTTATATGTATATATAATCCTTTATATCATGTTAATGTTGGATTTTGAGACTACGATGGTATAGGCAACTCATATTCATAAAGCACAACTTACCAATTCTTAAATGGGTATGTTGACATCCAATATTGGAATACAGTGAGGGTTACAAAAAAATTAATTTCTCATGAATACACAAGAATAAATATGTATAGATGGTGAGCCTAAAATTCAATTAGAGAGATACTTAATCTAGTTAGGTGAAAGCTTGACTTAAATATATCCCGATAATTAACATCTAAAAAAAGAGTTCCAAGTTAATCAGTTAAATTCAAACGTGCTTTTAATTTGATTATTGAACAAAATTATTTGTCTTAAAAATTTGAAAATAAAATTTCCACAGCTCTTATAAAGCAAATGTTTGGGAGACATGGATGATTAAAGCATTGGCGTTTTATTTAGTAATGGATGATTGATAATAAATTGTCGGGCAATCATGAAGAGTTGAAAGCGAAAATCAAATGGCGGATGTGGGTAAATCAAATTATTTTTTAACTAAATCTTTCATATTTAATTTAACATTGAATTTCTAGTTAATTTTTTTAACAAAATAAGATTAAAGTCTTAATAATTTTAAATTTCGTTGATAATTATGGAATAAAAAACTACCTCTTATTATGCAGTTTAAAGAACTCATGAACCTTGTATGAATAAAAAAATAAAAATAAATATCTGCTGATCAATTCAAGCAATTTTTATCTTGTGCACAAAACAAGGAACAAGACTCGCCATCTTTACATGCCAACAATCAATAGACCTTGACAAATAATAATTATAGTACTCATTGTCAATGATTTCCCACACATCATCCTTAAGCAAAAACAAGTGACAAAAAATAAATCTAAACAAACCTAAAAAAGCGGTGTGAATGTCAGCTTCTATATATATTTTTTTCAATGTCTATTTACTTCACTTAACAGGATTGAGTAAATTAATCGCTCTCATTTCAATAAATAAATAAATTATTCTCTTTAATTTTAAAAATTACTTATTTGGTTTTTTAATCCCACGACTAAGTTAATATTTTTTTATATAAAATATCTTCTTTTCTCATTAATTTTTTTTATATTTTTTACTTATTTTTTTATTTCTAAAACAAAAAATCAAAATAAATTAAAAATAAAAAAAACAACTAAAATTTTAATTTAAAAACCAAATGGACTAATTAATTCATTTCTTAATTTATAATTTAGTCAACAGGTTTAGTTCATATTTTCTTAATATGATATCCTGGTTAAGTTTTTGTCAATTAAATGATAATAGGATCATTATCTCATGATATGTTAAAAAAAAACATAATTTGAGATTAAAAAGAAGAAGAAGAAGAAGAAAAAGGTATATTTAATTAGCATAAATAACCTTTCATTAAATTTTTATAAAAGTGTATCAACTTGATTTCTATTTATTTAATATCTTCATTATCTCACGTCACGAGACAAAAAAATGAAAGCGTTTTATCAAAGCTGGACAAAATACATGCTTCGAGTGAGGGTGATAAATTGGCGACGAGTAAATTAGCCATAAGAACTCTGTGATTGCAATCTTTATTAGGTAAATGGCATAGATTTTTTTTTTTTTTTTTTTTTTTTTTTTTTTTTAAGGATAACTCTTATTGATAAAAGCAAACTTTAGAATATTCGGAGAAAGCAATGTTAGTGGAAGTCCCCCTCATTTAAAACTTGAATTCGAAATATAGGGAGAGTGGGTGGGGGTTAGTTCCATAATTAGGGTTCCGGTCCCTAATTCAAACTTGTACAGTCAGAGCTACGCTTCCATTGGTTTGGAGTTCGGGCAATATAAAAGGGTCTTTCTTTAATTAGGAAAACGAACTACTCTATTCAATATATGAAATGGTCTGCAAGCAACCAAACCGATCAAGAATACATAGAATGCAAAGCTAAAATGAGTTGCCAGATGCCAAAATTCTTAACCTATACCACACATGACCTCATTTTTTTATGCAAATACGTTTTCCCCTTGTATTCTGGGTCAAGTCTACTTGATTTTAGGCCCATGTCGTCTTAAGAATTGCAATAAATCTTCTTTCCGGTATTTTATGAGCGTGATTAGAGATTACCCTATTTCTTCCTTGTGGTTCTAGATTAGCGACCTCTTTCATTGTACTTGCATGTTTTGATCGATCGCTTGCTTGCTTATAGCTCGCAGAAAATAAGTGTATCATTGGATTACACGTACGTACCAAATATATATACACTGACGTATGTAATAGTTTGGTAATCAAAACACATTTGAGGCGATGTTGGGGTCAACTCTGTGGATCTCGAATCGTACTTCGTTTCTTTGCTTTTCCATGCTTGTGCATGTGATCAAGTCATATCATATGAATCTGAGTCAAAACAATTCATCATGATAGGGACTTAGGTTTTTGTAAACATAAGATATGTACAAGGATGAGTTCTTGTGAACGAAATTAAATTTAACTAAAATATAAAAAAATTATTGTCCTAATTCATAGGAATAACAATTAACTAATAAATTAACGTGAATATAAATAATAAGAGTTGAAAAAGAAAAACAAATAATACTAACAAAATATAGGCAGAGTGATAAGTAGTTGAGTGGATAAACATTTGAATAGAGTTTTAGTTGATATTTATTGCATAAATGAGAGTTTTGAAAGGAGATAACTATTTTAATCCAGATTAAAAGTTAAAATTCTCCTCACAATGTTATGGGATCTAGTATTTTATAATAAATTGAGAATTCTCAATTTCTAAAATCATCATATTATTTATATTTGAACAACTAGATTTAAGTAAAAAAATATTTTATTTTAAATTATATTGCTTCTGTTTTTTAACAAAATTTAAGAAATGTAATAATTAGGTTTTTTATAGTAGATTTTGTTACAAATCCATTAAATCAATCTTTCTAATGTATTCCAATAAGATATGAATACTAACTTTTTAAAAATATTTATGTCCATCCTTATATTGTTTAGAACCACATGCTAGATGAGATTCATCCTTAATTCAATTTGTTTACCCTATGCTTTGGATCCATAATAATAAATTAATGAAGATTTTAATCAATTTTTATGGAGAAATTGAATATATACAAAATAGTATCATATGATTAATTAAATCCATATAAAATTGTGCCTAATTTTGTTGGTGCCCTATATGATGATAATCATCATGGGTAGCGTGCTTAACTGCAATGATTTGAATTTTTTTCTCCATCGCAATTCGCAACACCATCATGTTGCTATCAATATAAGGAGATTGTAAGAAAGGTAGAATCGTAAATCAAGAAGTTAATCCCCACTCTCCCTTTTTTTTTTTTTTGGGTAAATCAATCCTTGCACTTACAGCTTCACACCAAAATAATAGTTGAATATTTTGATTTATTTTATGTGACAATGGTTTTTTTTATTTATTTAAATAAAAAATAATAATTTACTTTATGGAAACAAACCGACTCTCTATGATGATTAATCGAATACATTACATCATAGATCCATTACATATTGAATCCATTATCAAATGATTAAACTATATTTATGAATATCGATTGAATCTGTGATTTAGTTTTTTTTTTTGAGAATTATAATTTTTTCCATTTTTAGACAAACTCAAACAAGCAATTTCCGTGTCTAATTTCATGTTATAAGGCATGATGAACACAATTTATTCCATCACCTGAAAGACGTATCTTTCATGTTGCTTGTCGCTAGACTAGATATTATTAATATTACGAAGCAAATGTACTTTTTTTCTTCTTACTATTTTTTTCCCGGGAAACGCAAAATATATATATATACACACACACGAGCTATTTAAAACAAACGGAAAACAAAAAGTAAATCTTAGCTGGCCGGGCAACGCCACCCCTAGTTCCCAAAGATTAATCGAGGCCGTCTTAACAACAAATTTCCAAGGTGGGTTTGCTGCAATAACTCAGCAGCAATTAACTCGCAAAGTCAGACAATTAATTGGTTATGCCTCATGATGGGTCTAATTCAATTGCAAGATGGTTGCTACGGTCTTCTAAATTTTTTGAACATGTGCATCTACTTCAGTCTAACTTGTTTATTAGCCATAAATAAGGTTGATTGAGTAGGTTGGTTTTGCCTTCACTGTTGACGCAATCTGTGGTAACGTCAATGCCACAGCCGCCAGTGATAGCGCAACTGGCTCCTAGGATTTAGGACCTTGACGCAGTTGGTATCTGGAACTCGGCCCCAAGGATAATGGGCTTTAAACTATAGATTTTGAATTTCAGCATAATAGGCCCAAGCCTAGCATTACCGAGTTTTTATTGGCCCATGCGTCGCGTTAGCAGGCTCATGTTTTACTTCGTGATTCTTGAGATTGCCCAAGATTCCAGGCTTACAATTTTGAAAAGAACCTGGGCTTTTGGCCCAGATTAGTTTGCGTACTGGTCTGAGCTTTCAAGCTAGACTGAACTCCAAACATTGGCAGACGAGGTTGGGCACTAGGAGCTTGAGACGAAGAAGAATAAGGTTGTGTCTGCTCATGCATCATCCACCAACATAAGCAGATCTTATCGTTGAAGAATGAAACATCGAGAATGAGAGTGCTTTGCCAAATATTTCGATATTTGGCAGAATTCATAAGAAAGCAAAAAATCATACAATCGAAATTATAAAAAATATGGATTAGGGAAAATAAAATACCATCTTGTAAAGGTGGGGGAAAAAACAAGAAGAAGAACGACGATTAAAAACAAAGCACAACTTTATTAAGAAAAAAACTCAGTAGTAGTAGTACACATTAAACAAAACACATAAATACACAACAATATCCCATGATTCCCATTTCACAAGTCTTTCCACACACAATTCTTTATTCGACTCTATCACGACTCACTGCAACACTGCACAAAAAGTCCTTTCCTCGCGTCTGTAAGTGTCTCAGCCAGAGATGTCAATGGCCTTAACATCAGGCTTCTTGACTTCCTCTTTAGGCACAGTCACAGTCAGAACCCCATTTTCCATATTTGCCTTAACTTGATCAACTTTTGCATTCTCAGGCAACCTGAACCTCCTCAAGAACTGGCCACTTGACCTCTCCACCCTATGCCACTTGTCATTTTTCTCTTCCTTCTCTTTGCTTCTCTCTCCACTTATTTGCAAAACCCTACCTTCCTCAATCTCCACTTTCACTTCCTCTTTCTTCAGCCCTGGAAGATCGGCCTTGAAAACATGAGCCTCAGGGGTCTCCTTCCAGTCTATGCGTGTGTTGGCAATTGCTGATGTTTCGTTGGCGAACTCTGAGCGTGGGACTGATAGAGCTGTGCTTGTGATGGGAAAGTCCTGGAAAGGGTCCCAGACGTCAAGAGAGAAAGGATCAAAGATGTTGCTCCTTCGGCCACCAAGGAAGGTGCTTGGAATGAGAGACATTTTCTTGGTTTCTTGTTTTTTGAGATTAAAGAAACAGGTTTGCTAGGCGTAAGCTGGCTAATTGCTAAGTTTGATCTGTTTGTTTGTGTTTTTTACTTTGGTACGATCGAATTGTTGGTGGAGGGAGAAAGGTTTTTATAGGCTAAGAAGAGGGCATTTGTGTGATTAGGTACACGTGCTGTGTCATGTGTGGCAAGTTCGCGAGGCTTCAAGACGAAGCAGTGAAGATGGAGACTGGCGATCCTTCTCGAATTGGCAAGATGTAGAAGTGCCGAGCCGTCGTTCAGGTAAAATTTAAGTAAAGGGTATGGTGAAAGTCTAGTTGCTAGAAAAATCTTTGATCTCAACCAATGGGTTAAGGGCAAATGTAATTTCCTGTGGGCTCCACTAGTTTTATTAGCATCACATATGTGGGTCCTAAAGACGACGTGTGCACTATTAACTGGTTAAAGGGAAACATGAAATGTTGGATTGGACCGGCATAAAGTGCACTTGTCTCCAAGCTTCTACCGCCTTCTTCAGAGTTTTGGCGGTCAGGATGAATTTCGTTTCTCTTCGAGAGGCCGAATCAGAATTTTCAATTTCAGAGGCCATGATTTAAGTGGAATTGAGAAGGATATGAATGAAAATTAAATTAACAATATGACGATAGGGGTTAAAATATGAAAATTGTTACGAATTAGGAGGCAAAAATGGACTGAAATATGGGGAAATTTTTAGATTTTTTGAACATCTGCCCAAAAGCACAAGGTAGCTCTGCCCGGTAATCTGTAAAAAATTAGAAGGGATTCAGAGATTTGACTTGATTGTTTTTTTTAGTTGTTAAAAAATAATTTCATTACGTTAAATAATTTTTATAAATTATAGCTCTGCCCGGTAATCTGTAAAAAATAAGCACTATTATTGTTTTTGTTGATGTTCTAAATTAGGATTTCTAAGAATGTGATAGAAAAGAAATTGGTTTGATAACAAAATTTTAGAAGAGCAATTATTTTTCATAAACGTGATTGAAGAAATGAAATGTTGAGAAGCTAGAGTAGGAAAAGAGGCCATATTTATGTCTTAAGATTCTGAGCTAGAGCATTAAGAGAAGATAGCGAAAGAGAAAGCAAAATTGGTCTAGTGGAATATGGAGATTGGCTTCACATAAATACAAATATTTTGTTTTATTTTGCAAATTTTTTTAATTTATGCGGACAATATATCCAAAATTATACTTCTTAACCCTAAATACACTTACTTAATAAAGGAAACTCGTTCAAAACTTTATTGGAGTAACTTGTGTGCAACCAGATGATGTCTATAATTTTGTAATTGAAATGTGTCATGTTTTTATGAAGAATGATTTATAATTGTAAAAGATTTAAATGTATCAGATAGTGCTATTTAAATTGCCATAACGCAAGTAAAATGAGAAAGTTTAAAACAATTATTATTTGTTATTATTATTTGTGAAACAATTTTAGATTTAATTAAAGTTTTATTAGTACATCGAGATAAAAAAAATATATAAAAATTATCAAGTTAGAGCTTAAATGGCATGTAATAGCCTAGATTGAAAAATAACTAAAACAATCTTATTCTGAAAATAACGATTTTAAATAACCTTACTTAAAAAAAGGAAGAAAAACTCAGGAAAGAATTCGGATGAGGTTACATTAATCATATTCATCTTAGGGAAAAAAAATGAAAGATCTATAACAAGTGCACCCGTTTTAAATTTCAATCACATTCAACTATTAGCAATTACACGGCTCAAAAAGAAACATCTAACGTTAGTAATTTAATGCACTTTTCTCATGTTAGAAAAAAAACCTCAATTTAATACATAACCTATATCCACATTCCCAATTATATTCAAAAACTATAAATTTTATTTATCAAATCTCAAACATTTCCAACAATTCTCAATTGCTTTCTTTAATCAATTTTTTTTTTTTTTATATAGTTTAAGTCCAATATACATATTTTATGCATTAAAATAATATCTATTTGAAGAAAATTTGACAAAAAAAGTTAATAAAGATTGACATATTTCGATCTAATACGTATGTTTATGCACCAAAATATGGTCAATTTAACAAAAATGTCAATGAACATTAAAAAAAAAAAAAAACTTGATTGAGAATTTTTTTGTTGTATTTGTTATTAACTTGATAAAATTTATATATTCTAGACTTAATTAATAACTAATATATAAAATGTTTACGAGTAAATTGAAGTTTCTTAAATTATAAACGTTTGATAAAGAATAAGATGATTATTACAAGCAATGTGTACGATATAGGCGTATAGTCTAAACTTGTCTATGAGGTGGGTCTCGGCCCAATCGCGTCAAGAAAATTTCTGAACTTTGGATCAAGAACCCAGTCAAAATTTGACCACATCAAAATTCAGGTTGGGCCTCTAACACCTCGATTGCACTGATCGATCGGATGGAAATATTCCTTTTTTATATTAATGTTGATCAAATCTGTGAGCAACCCAAGGACTTTCTCGTTTCTCCCATGAAAAAAACAGTAAAAAAGCTAAACTTCTATTTGAACAGGTTTTGTTAATTCATTAAAAAAATTTCACTATTATGAATTCGATCCAATGAATTTTTATATTTTCAATTTCAATCAATTAAATATAATTTTTCAAAATTAAAAATGATCTGAACTAAGTGAGTAATTTTTTCATTTCTTGAATTATTATCATCAATTTTCCTTTTATTTTCTTCGATTTCGTCACTTATTGTCATCATTGATGGTAATGTATGAAATTTGGCTCCTTCACAAAGCCAACCAAATCTAAGCGTTCTAACAATTATAAGCTCTCCTTTTTTATGATTTCATAGCCCCGTAATCCTACACACTAAAAATATGTCTTATATCATAAATTTCTACCATATAAAAGGACTCATTCCCTCATTAAAGACAACAATTAAAAGTCCAATAACTTCAACTTCAATAACCTTTACACACATATATACATTCACAGAGAGCCACTCGCTAAGTTGTTTGCAATCCATTCTTGTATAGTTTTAGAAGACATCACCACCATTTTTTAAGTCCCCTCAAGAAGGCTTGACAATAAATATAATCAATCCAAATCCTAAAATCTCACGCATCCTCAGGGGCATCATTTATGAAAAACAGTTCAAAAAGGTTAATTTCTTAGTTTTCTATACAATATCCAAGTTTTTATTTATGGCTTTCTCATCTTTATCCTCGTCTGTCTTATCAAATTCTTAGATCTCTCTCTCTATATATATATACAACTCAAGTGTCTATCCCTCAATAAAATAATAACTTTTTTAATTTAAGAAGTACATTACTATAAAAATAATATACAAATTTATCATGATCATCAACTCCTAGTAAAAGGATGAACAAGTATTCATTTACATACTATTTTATATTTGCTCCACTCATGTGCTTTTGAAACGATGTTAATTTATATTATATGACATACATGCATTCATACATCCAAAAACCTTTTCAAAACATGTATCATGTATTGGTTTTATAAATATTTTATTATCATGGTAGAAAAGATGTTATAAAGTGAATAAAATGAGACAAGATCATCACATGATTATGCCTTTAATTTGCAACTCGATCATGATGTTGACACTCATTTTTTACATAATATATTATTTTCTGTAAGTATCAAGTAACTACATAAATTATACAAAATGTCTAGTTCTGTCATTGTTTATTGCACAAGATAGAAGATGGGCATAACGAACGAATGCTTACCAATAGAATTGTAAATAGATTGGATCTTGATTAAAACTTGACCCTAATTTGATGTAATTAAATGAATTTGATAAATAAATTTTTTTATTCGAATTCGATTATGATCCAAATCCGTTAACACATTTATTAAATAAATCAAATTTGAATCTATATTGATTCAATCCAAAATTAAAAATAATATTTAAAAAATATAAAATTTAAATATGAAAAAAATCAATATGAAACTAGGTTGAAATTTAGAGTTTATTTATTATAAAATTTAAATAATACATATTATTTCACAATGACGACTACATTTTTTAAAAATTATATATAATTGTTTTTTTTTATTAATTCAATTTCATGATAAATTGACTTATATGTCTTTTCAAGAATTGATTTATTATATTTTTCATCATCTTATTATTTTTTTTGAAAAAAGAAAAGAAAAAAATCATAAAAAAAAACTAGAAGAAAAAGCCAATTGATTGGAATCGGAGCACTCGAAGAGAATAAAAAAAGATTGATAAAAAAGATCAAGGCAATTTGGAGAAAATTAGTGCAATTGGAGTTATTTTCCTAAATAAATTAAAAAAAAATTTCTTTATTTGAATATACTCGAGTATTTTGGGCATAACTTCATGTACGGAGGTTCGATTCATGTGATTCTTGAGACAAATTAAAGGTAAGAGATAAGAATATAATTTATATATTTTAAGCTCGATCCATATTGACTCGCATTCTAGAAAAAATTAGTATAGGAGGTAGATTTATCGATGATTATCGTGCATATTTACTTCCAAAAATTGTGGAGGTAATAACTGTTACAGGTGAATGACTTTCAAATCAAAACAAAAAAACCTATGGTATTTTATTTACTTAACTCATTACATTTCTGCTTTTTTTTTTTTTTTAAGTTTTACCATACTTCCTATCTAGGTCAAGACAAATTTTTATTAAGATTATTTGATTTTGTGCTTTTGAATTTTTTATAAAATTAACAAATGAAATATTATCTTAATATATTTAATTATGCATGTAGTGGTTGAAATATATTGTATATTTAAGCAATATATTAAATGTAGTAAGCATATTTTTTTTCAAAACCAAATCACGACCCTTGAAATGGGCTATGCTCGACGCAAGAATCGAGAGAGTTATGGGACCCACCTCCATCGAAGCAAGTCTCGGATACCTTAATTTTAATTATTGAACCTCTAGTAATCAAATATCATTTCCCAAGGTAAAATTCTTAATCACTATTATAACACAACTCTCATTGATTCATAATATCACATCCTAATTAATTAATATCATATTCAAATCCATAATAGCACATTTAATTCATAATACATAAACATATCCAACATAATAATTATCAACTTAACATAATTCCCATAAATATAATTGCAGAGCTTCTAGAATGTAGAAAAAATATAAAAATACAAGTTCAAAATGTCACAAATAAATAAGCTGGACGATCAATGTGCCGGTTTCAAGATAACGATTCCGAGGAGTTAAAAAAAAAAATTCATAACCATGCAAAGCTAAAATAATGTGGTGTGAGCAAAACAATAACTCAATAAGTAGATATTATATAACATATGTGAAGAAAAAAAAAGATCAATGGACAATAATTTAAAATATGCTCAAGATTTAATGTTTATTTCTCAAAGTCAAATATATATTTTAAATATCAAATTGTATATCATATCTTCAAATAATTCAAATTCAAACCAAAATCTCATATGAAAATACTTACAATCAAAATCACACGTCGAATTATTAATAATCAATTCAAATCATATCAAGCATTGAAATCTACACGTAGAATAATGTATCATTGGATGCGAATATCCAAAGGTTACATCCTCTATATCTAGGTTTTTATATATTGATCAATACATGGGCTAGCCTTACACCTTTTTTGCTAGCTAGAGTATTACGTGTCAATGAGCTCACAAGCTAGCCACTCATAGTTAGGTATCTTAAAGTAGTCAAATAAATCGAAAATAGAGTAAACTTACATATATTCCAAGAATCCAAATCAACATATCCAAACACAATTCATGCTTAAACTAAACTCGGTAATGTAATTCAATATAAAATATCATAATTAGAGTATAAGCTTGAATACAAATTCATATTCAAATACTTACTTTAATTATTTGAATAAAATCATAATCAAGTATTTAAATTAAAGTAATTAAATTCATGTAATTGAATCAAACCTTAAGAAAAATACTTATTCAAACCACATAATCATAATAAAACACATGATCAATATTTTTCATAATTATATCAAATTATTTTTTATATCAAATCGTTTCAAAATTTCATAAGAAGTCTCGTTTCCATCTAAGTTTTAATAAATGTGATTATGTTATAATTAAATCAATAGTGCATGAAGGAGATATCAAAGAACTTAAAAACATGATATGTTATATACTATCCACTCACGAGTGCAAATTGAAAGATCATGCAAAGTCAATGTTGTCGAGATAGAGTCGTCGACTCCGAAGAATCTAATGATACAAAATGATCGAATAATCATTAATATCACATATCAAGGAATAATTTGAAAGCAAATGAATTATTCTAAAAATGAGAATACAAGATAGTTTACAAGAATAAAATTGATCGAAAAGATTCAAATCAAGGATTTTAACTAAGCTAGTACTCTCTCAATCAATTCTAAACAATTACCCAACTATATCCCAAGTTCATTCTACAATTTTTCTCTAACAACTCAATTTTACACTTTGCTATAACCAATTCTTTATCATCAAATTTCTATTCAGCTTTTGCACAACTTGTCTCTACAATCCATCATTAACTTTTAATTTATTTTTTCACACTGACTTATTTCTACAATTCACCATTAATTTCTAATTCAAGTTTTCTCACAACTTACCTCTACAATTTATCATCTCAACCAACTTGAAAATTTCTTAAATTTATAATCCAATAATCAATTTCACACCGCCATTAACTTATTTCAAGCATTAATTAGCATAACTAAGTATTTAATCACCAAACCTCCAAATTTAATTCAAACCATAATCCTAACCTATGTCAATTCTTATTCGAAAACAAATCTAATATAAATTAACTCCAAAATCATCAATAAATATATTTTAAAAATCTCAATTTAAAGCCAAATAACAAAATTCTTTCCTTTGACAAATAGGTCCTCAACCCTAATTTTAATTCTAAAATCCCTCCAAGCCCTTCAAGCTTAATCTACCTAAATGTCCTTTAACACAAGACAATGGAGGAGGGAAATGGGGTAGTAGAGAGAGTTCTTTGGTGAAGAAGAAAGGAGAAGAAATAAAGAAAACTAGGAACAAATGGGGTTGTCCCATTTTTTTTGCCCAATTTTATTTTTTATTTTTTTACCTTTCATCTTAGTCTTATTTTATCTTCTCTTCTTTTTTCTTCATATAAGATGTAGGAAATAACCTCAATTTTATCACTATTTTTCTTAATTCTAAAAATATATAAATCATTAACTTAATCTTATTTTCAAAACTAGTTATCACATATAAATTTGATGGAGCTTCGAATTCAATTCGTATCTATTAGGATTTAGATTCATATTTTTAAAATCTGATTCGAAATCATAAGCCTATCGTAAATATGAATTGTAAAAATATGAATCAGGATGTAAAGCCCATCATCAATGTAAAGCTTGAATTCAAACTCAAAAAACAGTAATTCTAATCAATTCAATTTCATCATCGTTAAAATCCAAATGAAACTTGAGTTTCTCTCTCGGTTAAAACCCAATCAACACCAGCCATGGTCTAACACAATCGATATTGGGGCTATTCGAGACAATGGCTTCATCAATTTGGAACAATCTCTTCTACATACTATCAGTGTTGGAAATTCTTACGATCAATCCAAGCAGGCGATGAAGTCAGAGATTATGCTATCCATGGAAGGACATATCTATAGTTGTTGGTGGTGTGACTCGTGCAACTGAAGATAATGTTGTGATTTGCGTAAACATATCCAAAACAAAAACCCAACTCGCGAGTCAATCAATTCGCATAGTGTTCGATTTGAATTAGTATATGGTTACCAAACGCATCTCTAAATGGGGTTTTTGGTTGGAGCACGAGGGAAGTTTGGAAAACCTACCAGTCGCAACGGACAAGCAAGTCAATGGGTAGATGTGCAAGGTACCTGCGTCGTCTTGTCTCTAGTAGTAATTGCCGCAGCATTGTCATCGAAGAAAGAAACTGGGGAAAAAATGTGGGGAATACCGATCAGACAGACGGCACCAAGCACGGGTCACGTGCCACTTTCGTTGGAAATAGTGTTGTACCTGCCATTGTATCACAACAGGTAAAATCAAAGGAGGTAAACTTCAAATTGTTTGTTTGAGGTCTGTAAATTGTAATTATTGTAAGTTGTAACCCAATGTCAATAGCCTATCCATATTTAAAAAAAAAAAAAAACAAAAATGTATCTATAATTTCTAATTTTGTCAATTAGACATTTATAGCTTTTGGATGTAATTTGTTTGTCAATTACCAACCTATAATTTCAACTATTATTAATTATCTACAATTCCACATTTCATTCAATCTAAATACTTTAAGGAACTCAACAGAGAAACCATTTTGCTCAGTCTACGAAGTTAAAAGCGAGGATCGAAACTTTCATATAGATATTTATTATTAACTATAACTGTTAAGAAATTACAATGAATCGTGCGAGAAATGTTGCACTAATTCTATTAAAAAAATTGGAATGATGTGTCTATATCGATATCCGTGTAGTGATGTTTTATTGTAATTACTGGGTATTGCATGTGACTTGTTACGTGTCCCGTGACATCACTCATGATATAACTTGCTAGCAAGAACATCCCTCACCCAATGAAGTTTGTTTGTTTTGTATACAAACATGTCTGCATAGGTATTGAAATACAAAAAAAATTACATAAAAAATATATTAATTTTGAATTTTTTTTTCAATCTATTGTATCGATTTTTTTTAGTATATCAATTTTTTCAAAAATATTAATAAAATTTTTTCGTCTAATTTTTCATAATGTGGTAGTTAACATAAAAAAACTAAATAACTATGTTGTCTTTTTTTTTTGTTCCTCCTTTCAGATTATTATTATTATTTAATTATTAATTAAAAAAACAAAGCAGTTTAATTAATAATAAAAAAAGGATAGCAAAGCAGCTGCTATCTTTTCTCCTTCTTCGAGCATGTGATCAATAATGATATAAGTGTTATAATGCCCTTGGCGGGTGCAAAGGAAAAATCCGAGACAAGCTAAGTATTGATTTATACTTAAAAATTGATGGATTAATTGATAATTAGTGGGTGTGAAAACATTATAATGATAAATTTTAAAATACTCAAAAAACAATTATTGTGTACTCTATGGACTCATTTTTTAAGAGACAAGATAGAAAAAAAAAAAAAAAGACATCGCTTCCGAACTCATAAAAAAATGATAAAAATATTTTCAACTCGATTCAATTTTTTTCTTAATTTTCTTTATAATATTTTTCTTTTGTCTTTATGTTTATATTCCTTTAATAGTAAACATCGAAAGTTATTCCATAAGTAATATAAAATTTCTTGCATTTTATAAACTTAGGTAGCAACACATTATGACAATGCTTTTATTTTAGTAAGTAAAATTAATCCTTGTTTCAAGTGATTTTTTTTAAAAAAAAACAAAATTTAACAAGTTACTTAACACTAAACTTAGTACTTAATTTTTATTTCAAAAAGATTATCTCGTTTGACTTTTCACAGGTATTAAAAATGTTATTGATTGGTATGTCATGGTGTCATTTTTTAATGTATCTTATTTTTAATTACAAATCCTTTACAAATGAGTTTTAATTAAGAATATTATATTAAAAAATATATTAAAATATCTATTACAATATTTTGATCAAACAATTAAAAGAAATAAAGTAAAGCAGCTTAATTAAAAAAATAGCAAAGCAGTTTTGTTTTTTTTTCTCGATTAATAATTAAACAATAATAACAATTTGATAGGAGAAAACTAAAAAAAAAAATAGACAACATAGTCATTTAATTTTCTATATTAACCGGCACATCATCACTAGATAGAAAATTAGACGTAAAAACTTGATTGGTATTTTCAAAAAAGTAGATATACTGAAACTAAATGAAAAGATTTAAAGTTAACATTATTTATTATGTAGTTTTTCCTTGAAATAAATATCAAATCAAGTTAGAAAGAAAAATGTAATTTTTTTTTTGGGATAAATGCACTAAAAGTACATCGAGTCTTGTCTTTTTTTCAATTGGTTATATACATTTTAATTTTTTTTATTCGAGTATTTCAATTTTTCAAAATTGCATGTAAAATACTTTTGTCGGTTTGTTTGTTAATAGATTAAGTGTCCATTACTTGTCCGAATACAAAATACCAAATTTGATTTTTTTAAAAGGTAACTTTCTTCTCAAATTATTCTATAATTTCAAAATTTCACAAATAAAATTAAAACATTATTTTTTTAGTTATAAAATTCTTGAACTAAACTCAAATAGGATTAAGTGTAAAAATTGAAGGCAAGCATAAACGTGAGATTTTTTTTATAAAAAAATTCATTACTTGTGAGCATATGGAGAGAAAGATTCCCTCAATAAAAAAGGAATAAAATTATAATTTGGCATGCCAAATGTAACAAACATGTTATTAGTTAAAGGAAAACTTGATAAAAATATTTGATTGACAGCTTTGAAAAAATTAATATACTAAAAAAAATTAAATTCCATTTATTCAGTCGAGAAAAAAGAGTTTAAAATTCTAATTTGATATTTTGATGATAATAAACATGTCATCGGTTAATAAAAAAATTAATAGAAGTACTTGATTAGTAGTTTTTTATAAAGTTGGTATATTCGAACGAAAAAAATTAAAATTCATATACATGATTGAGAAAAAGTTAAAAATTAGCAAATTCATAGTGTAATTGTCCCTTATTTTAGGTTTAGTGGTAAATATATCTTCAAATTAGCTTGTACATCAATTGAAACTGAAATCTTCATCGGACGATTTTAAAAACGCAACCTCTATATTGGTTTGTTGCATTAAATTGAGACTTATATTCCTACAATTCTTTGGGTTTGTTTTCTATTGACAAATTTTGTTTTATGTCGTATTTACTTTTCTTTCTCATTAATTTTGTAAAAACATTTTACAAATTTTCTTAACATGAAACCATAGATAGTTTAATAATAAATTTGGCCTGTATCTATTCGATATTACTCTGGTTTTAAAATACAATTGCTTTTAGTATTTTTAGCCTAAAAGCAATGTTATTTATTTTGAAATCAAAGTACGTACGTGCCATTCTTAAAAAAAAAAAAAAACTGCTTTTCTATTAAAATAATAGTAAATTATAAATCAGTCCCTCTAGTTTCAATAAACAAATTAATTAGTCTCCCTCATTTTAAAAATTATTATTTAATCTTTTAATCGGGGTTGTACAAGTTTAATTTAATATGATTTTTATTTCATAAAATCTCTTATTTTTTCATCAATCTTTTACATTTTTTTTTCATATTTTCTTTCCCCTTCTATTTCTTAAAACAAAAACCAGTCCCCTTATTTTTTTTTTCATATTTACTTAGTAAATTATAAAATAGTCAATCTTGTTTTGAGAAACAATCAATTAGTCATTCTCGTTTTAAAAACTAATCATTTAGTCTTCATGTTTTGAAATCTACTTGTAATTTAGTTTTTTTTAAATATTTTTTTATTTATTTTGATTTTTTCTTTCAAGAAATAGAAAAAGGGAAAAAAATGAAAAGATTCATGGGTAAATAAGATATTTTTAAAATAAAAACAATATTAAATTAAACTTATGCAACATTGATTAAATGACTAAATACTAGTTTTTTAAACAAAGAAGACTAATTAATTTGTTTCTTGAAACAAAAGGGACTAATTTATAATTTAACTCTGGTACACTCTATTTTTAATAAAAAAACACAGCTATTTATTGCAGTCTATTTTTTTTTAATTAAAACGACAACTTCCTCTATTATTATTTTTTTAAATTACACGTACCAAATGCTAGTGTTTTACATAATTCTATTTATTTTTTTATATCTTTGAATTTGTTAAATGATGTGTCTATATATACTATCATCTTATTTATTTATTTTTAACTTCAAGAATTACTTTCATAAAAAACATGTTCACTAAGTCAATAAGTCATAAATTGTTTGATAAACATAAAATTTATTTGTTTAAATATTTTTATTATAATTTTTATTGATCATTCTACATCTCAAAAGCACACTAATATAATTTATCCAAATATTATTTTTTTCTTAAGTCACAACACAACACACACAGCACAACAATAGTAAACAGAACAAGTGTGAGAGGGACAAATAAATTCATCAAGTGTACAAGACTTAAAATTATGCAGGTTACGTAGGTTAGGTTGGGATACCACCAAACATACAAATGTTTTTAGCATACATCGGTGAAGAACTTTGATGCTCAAAATTACCATTCAACAAACTTATGATACGCTGAATAAGATAAGACTGGACTGAATATGACAAGTTGTATAGTGTTTGATGTACGTATTGAAAAAATTGAGAGACCAAACTAAACTTACGCAAAAACTTCATCCATAATCGTCCTATCAGTGTAAAATCTCATCAGTTATCCCATTCGGTCCTGTCATGTCTGGTAAATTCCAATTTCATTTGCTCGTTGTCTCTACACTCTACCCTAGCAGAGGCACCCTTAATTATTCAGAATTCTCCTCCATACATTTCTAGCCATAAGAAGCGGAGACTCCAAGTTCCAGGCTGCAAGAAGAAGCTGGATCATGAAGAACCTAGGCAAGAACATCCAAATAGATCAAAGAAAAGGCCGCAGATTGGTTCTTTTCCCATTACCACTGCAAGGCCACATTAACCCCATGATTCAACTTGCAAACATTCTCCACTCCAAAGGCTTCTCTATAACCATAATCCACACAACCTTCAACTCTCCAGATCCTTCAAAGTATCGTCACCTCACCTTCCATTGCATTCAAGAAGAGTTAACTGAAACTGAAGCCTCAACCACAGATATAATAGATCTAGTTTCATTCCTTAACATCAAATGTGTTGCCCCTTTTAGAGATTGCGTGTCGAAGTTGCTATCTGATGCTGCAGAGGATCCTATTGCTTGCTTGATCTCAGATGCTATCTTTCACTTTACAAATGCAGTTTCCAAAAGTCTTAAACTTCCAAGAATAGTTTTAAGGACTGGTGGTGCTTCATCTTTTCGTGTTTTTACTGCCTTTCCATTGCTGAAAGAAAAAGGGTATCTTCCCATACAAGGTAATTTTTTTCAATTTCTCTGCTGGTTATTAGATAAAGGTCTTTTGAATCTCTGGAAGGCTAAAATAATTTCATTCCCTGTACTATACTAGTTTGAAATATCTGCATATCTTTTTTCTTCTTTGAAGTTATTTACAACGCATTTAGAGGTATTGTCTCTGTAACATATGAGTTTCCAAGTTCTAACGCAGACCTTGTTTCAGTGTTTCAAGTACCATGTGAGATAATTATTGATGAATCAGGCAATTATTTAGGCAAGAGGAACTCTTTTATATCCTTTTCTTTTGGTAGCCACTTGTGATGGATTTGTTGATTTATTTAGGTTCTTCTGGTAGATATTTTGGCTGTCTTCTTGTACTATTGCATGTTATGGACCTTCTTTTTTAAGTCTTCAACTCTGCTACAAGTTCCAATCATCACTCTGTTTTTCACATTACAAGCCTTGTCGTTTTGGTATCAGAATCTCGGTTGGAAGAGACAGTGGCAGAGCTTCCACCAATTAAAGTCAAAGACCTTCCAGTGATCAACTCGCGCGACCCAGAATCAGTATACGAGTTAGTAGTTAGCATGGTCAATGAAACTAAGGCATCTTCAGGAGTCATTTGGAACACGTACGAAGAGCTTGAACAGTCTCCTTTAGCTGCACTTCGCCATGAGTTTTCCATTCCAATATTTCCAATTGGCCCATTTCACAACCGCTTCCAATCCTCTTCAAGTAGCCTGCTTACACAAGATCAAAGCTCCCTTTCCTGGCTGGACAAACAAGCACCAAAATCTGTACTGTATGTGAGCTTTGGGAGTGTTGCTGCAATAAATGAAACAGAGTTTCTGGAGGTGGCCTGGGGATTAGCCAATAGCAAGCAGCCCTTCTTGTGGGTAGTTAGACCTGGATTAGTCCGTGGTGCGGAATGGCTTGAGCCACTCCCTCATCGGTTTCTAGAGGATTTGAATGACAGAGGGCACATTGTCAAATGGGCTTCACAATCAGAAGTGCTAGCTCATCCTGCTGTTGGTGCATTTTGGACTCACAGTGGGTGGAATTCGACATTGGAGAGTATTTGTGAAGGGGTTCCTATGATATGCACGCCTCGTTTCACTGACCAATTGGTTAATGCAAGATACGTAAGTGATGTCTGGAGAGTTGGGGTGCAACTAGGGAATGGGCTGGATAGAGAGAAGATTGAAAGGACCGTCGAACTGTTATTAGCAAATGAAGAGGGTGAAGCTATTAGAAAAAGAATCTTGAGTTTAAAGGAGAAGGCAAAGCTTTGTCTCAGCAAAGGTGGCTCTTCATGCCAGTCCCTGGACAGCTTGGTTAGTCATATTTTATCATTAGAGCCCATTATTTTCCAGACTGAATAACACCTCTTTATAGGTTGATTTAGCAGTTTTCACTCAATAAGCCTGCTAGGCCACACCATGTTGTTTTAGTCTTTGTGTAATGTTGTGATGCATCATTTTCTATTTAAACATGAATTGCCATTCAATTTTTATAATTGAGGGAAAAATAAAACGAATTTTAGCTGCCTACCAGATTTTGCGATTTTTTGTTCCCTTTGATTTTGAAGCGATACATTTTACAAATTAGAAGTTACGGATATAACTAACAAATGTAATGGACAATTTTACAAGATTTTCAAGGTAAATTGGCTTAAAATAGTTGGAATTTTGGGTTTGAGGCGACAATAGTAAAACGAGCTGGAAAACTCGGAGGAGCATAACATGTCTGCGCCAGGAGGCACTATTCACTCTCCAACATAATCTAACCACACTCCCCCTTTCCTTTCTTTTGGTCAATGTAACGAATATAGCCATAAATTATCAAACTACTGCTAGCAGTGCCACCTTAAATTATCATCCAAATCATCACATAAAAACCCCAACCGCTTGTACCTATCAACCACCACGTGCCATTCTACACACCGCTTGCACGGCTAAAAAAACATTGTTTACACAAAAACAAAAATTTCTTCAAAATTAGATTTCATCGTGAAATTAAGAAACTATGGAAAGAAAACGATGAAACTAAAAACTAAAGTGAGAATTAGGTGAAATATATGGATATATAATCAACAATTGCTCTAAGTCTGTGACTTGGATACCAACAATGAGGATATATGAAATTAAAATCAATTTAATAAGCATTTTTAATTTTGTTTTCTTGATAAGGAGGGTGAAGATTTTCTTTCTTTCTTTTTTTATTAAATTATTTTTTTCATAAACTGATTGATTGATCCTTTTTGTTTCAAAAATTAATTATTAAATTCCTTAACTACTGTGATAATACTTAATTTAATATTATTTTATTTCATAAAATATTATTTTTTTGTCAATTTTTTTCATATTTTTTAAAAATCAAAATAAATAAAAAAATAAGTTACAAACAAAATTAAAAATATAAAAATTAAATAATTAGTTTTTTTTTTTTTTAAATTTAAATAATTGGCTTCTTAAAACTGAAGGGATTAATTTATAATGTACTCTTTCTTATTTTGGTCAAGCAAAGATTAAGATAGAATGAAAATCTTAACAAAATTCGTTGTTTTTTAATCTCTTTCATTAAGGTGGGAGGCAGTAAGTAACCGTGAGAAATTTATCTTATTTCAAAAAAATTACTACTACTTACTTCATAAAAGAAAAATAGATAAAAAAATAGAATAATTTTTTTTAAAAAAATTGAGTTTAAATAAAAATATTCTTATCATTTGTTTTTATGGATCTCGGTATAATTTTTGTCTTTCTTCTTTGTGTCTCTTTTTCAAAGTCAATCAAGAAAATAAATATTATTAATTATTTCTTAAATATTTTAAAATTTCACTTTTGACAAATTATCACCAAATAAAAGAGAGATACAAACCGTTAAGAAAAAGCAATGTACCTTCCTAGGTATCAGATTTTAGGGACATGTTCGTCCATTGTTGAAAAGTGGGAGCGTAGTGCGGAAAGCGCCTCCGTCTGCAGCATTTTCTCCGTTTCTTATTTTTAATTTTTAATTTAATTTAAGACCTGCTGTAAACGTGGGCTTGGCCTGCGAGACTCGACCGTAAAGGCTCACTTACAAGCCTGCATGGACCTAACCTGCATTCCTTTATTCTATTTTTACTCTTCAAGAATTCAAGAAACGATAAAAAAAGATTACCATAGACTAATTTTTAAATAAAAAAATAAAATTCTTTATCTGAATCTATCATATTGGCGAAAAAAGATAACCATTCCCTTCTTCTTCTTCTTTTTTAATTTTTTGAACAAATATCACAAGCTTTCTTGTAGGCTGGGCATATTACTACTGTATTTTTGCAGAGCGTAGAATATTTTATGGTCCATTGTTTATTTGTTTTCGGTGAATTCATAATTATAATATTCAATGCATTTGTATTCATATTGGCTGAAACTCGACAC
This sequence comes from Dovyalis caffra, assembly GCA_963924115.1. Classification (NCBI taxonomy): domain Eukaryota; kingdom Viridiplantae; phylum Streptophyta; class Magnoliopsida; order Malpighiales; family Salicaceae; genus Dovyalis; species Dovyalis caffra. The sequence goes on from CAWUPB010000850.1 coordinate 5,248,041, forward strand.
TGGACTTGGAAGCAATTGTTAAGGGGCTCCTATGAAATGTTTGGCTTTATTTTACGACTAAATGACTAATGCATGATGCAAGTGATTTATCGAACAAATAAAAGTCAAGATATCAGGAAAAGAATCCAGAGCTCATGAAGAGGTCTCAACTGAAGACGTCTAGCCCTTTTTTCAACCCTTAATGTCAACCGTGTTGAATCCTTCCGTGGTTGCTTGTCTAAGTTGTTGTTAGATGTTTTGGAGGAGCCCATTGTTTGTTTAATCACAGATGTCGTATGGGTTTTCGCTCAAGCTGTAGCTAGCTGAAGGCCTTAAGCTCCCAATAATTGCTGTACGGACTACGAGTATCTGCTCTTTTCTTGCATTTGCTTTCTTCCCGCGTTTGCTAGACAAGGGTTACTTCCCGATTCAAGATGCCTTTTTTTCTCTCTTTGGCTCGAGTATGCTTGCTTGTAGCGTGTTTGATGGTTTGCTTGAATGAGGTTTTTGAAAACCTAAAGCAAGAATGTTCTGCTCTTCATTTCTTTCTCTTTTAGGTTCTCAGCTAGAAGCAAGAGCTTTGACCAATGAAATTCAAATGGTAAATCAAGCAAAGGCCTCCTCGGGGCTAATATGGAACTCGTTTGAAAAGGTTGAGCAAGCTACGCAGAGATTTCTCCATTTTCCATCTTCACAATAGGTCCATTTCATTAGTACTTCCCAGCCTCGTCAAGTAGCTTACTTAGACAGGACAAAAGCTGCATTTCTTGGCTATATACCCAAGCCCCTAATTCTGTTCTCTACGTGAGCTTTGGAAGCATTGCAGCTGTAAACGAGTCCAAATTTCTGGAGATGGCTTGCGGGCTAGCCAATAGCGACCAACCGTTCTGATGGGCGGTTCGGCCTGGATTAGTCCAAGGCTTAAATTGGCTTGCAGCATTGCCAAATGGTTTCCTACAGATGGTAGGTGAAAGGGGGCATATTTTGATATGGGCTCCCCAATAAGAGATACTATCATACCCTCCCACCGGATGTTTTCTGGACACACAATGGTTGGAATTCCACGTTGGAGAGTGTGCATGTGAAGGAGTCCCTAAGCGTTGTCAGCCTAGTTTTGGATACTAAACGATAAATGCAAGGTATGTGACTGATATTGGGAGAGCTGGGATCCATGTAGAGAAAAGAGCAGAGAGAAGGGAGATAAAAGAAAGCAATTAGAAGACTTATGGTGGTGGCAGAGGGGCAAGAATAGAGAGAGAGGATTTTATATTTGAAGGACAAAGTGGATCTTTGTCTACGGGAAGAGGGGCTCTTCTTACCAATCCGTCGATAATTTGATCCGTCACATTTTATCATTCAACCGCATCAGTTTGCCTTATTGGGTTTTAATTTGCCATGCAAAGTGATAAAGCAAATGTGGGAGTTAGAAGGCAACAAATTGTTTGATCATAGTTTATAAACAAATCAATTGTTGTTGAACGGCGATCTCTTAACAAGAATTACGGAACGAGGACCCGGCCCGTACTCATGGTAACGATGGAAGGAAATATTTCGAAGACTTCTGAGTAGTGGAAGAAGGTAATGTCGCCGGAACTGGCTTCGTGACTGCTGGGACAGTAGCCTCAGTAAAGAAGAGATGCTTTTAGTTGAAACTTGAAAGCTTGAAGTTTTCCTCAGCTAGCTTAGCCTGAAATTATTGTAGCATGATCATTCCATAATTTACTATCTTGTTAAAATATCTTTATCTATTAAATAATGCTAAACAAAATTCGATCTAACTGCAATATATATATATATTCAAAATACAAGATTACAAAAGGTGATCAGTGGCATTGGTTTCGTTAGTTGCAAAACTCAAATATATTTTTTAAATAACTAAGTAGTCAAAACCCACTCAAGTAAATTGTATAAACTTAGTGCCAATTATCCATACAAAATTCGTGCAAGTTAATGTAGGATTTACATAAATGCTACTTGATTTTTGTTTTTGTTTTTTTTGTTTATTTTTGTTTTTTTGAGAATTGTATAAATGCTAATTATAACTTAGAGTAAATGATAAATTAGTCCCTTTTGTTTAGAAAAATAAATTAATTATTACATTTTCTTTCAAAAAACTAATTATTTAGTTTTTCATATTTTAACTCCGTCCATATATAAGTTTATTCTTTCGTCAGTTTTTCATTAGAATAATAATTTTTATTCTCAAATTGTTATTTTTTGATTTTTGTTTAGGAGAGAGAAATAAAGTGGATGAAAGTGAAAAATAAAACATCAAATGAAAGATAATTTGTTAAAAAAACCACTAATTTAATTTAAAGCTGATAAAGAAATAAATTATTAACGGAACTAAAAATAAAAAACTAAATAATTAATTTTAAAAAAGAAGGGAACTAATTAATTTGTTTCTCAAAACGAGAGAGAATAATTTATAATTTACTCTTATAACATAGTGTTTTTTTTTTATTAAGATGTTGCCGTTAAATTGTGTTAACTCTTAAAAGTTATATAAGAAGTGCATTATAATGTTTTATATTTTTTATAATAAAAAATAATTTCCCATTAAATTCTTTTTTATATTGGATATGAAATATATATATATATATATATATATATATATATATATATATATATATATATATATATATTGGTTACTAGCAAGTAAATTATTTTCTGTACATTTCAAATTTTATATTGGGCAGAAAAGTAGAAGTCTTAACAAAAATAAGTTCATCAAAGATAGAATCCATACAAATTATTTACAAAGTACAAAAATAAGAGTCCAGATGGCCCCATTAACCGGAAGTATACTGATTTCAATTCTATGTTGTTTAATGTCATTGCTTTACGTCAGCTCCTCACGGTCTTGAAGCTGCTTAAAACCAGGATTTATAAGCCCAAAACCAGCTGGATTTCGCTCCAAGGCAAGCCTTAGAGGAGCTTGAGCCAAAACTGAGAAACAGACCCATTTCGTTTTTCCTATTAGCCGAAAGCCCAAAACACATTTTAAATATCAACATTCAATTGTCACTGATATTCAGCCCAAAACTCATATTAATCAGACGGGTATGCCTTCCTTGGTTTTAGTTGTCAAAATTTATTTTTGGGATAAATGCACTAAAAGTACATCGAGTTTTATCTTTTTTTCAATTGAGTATATAGATTTTTTTTTTTATTTGAGTATTTCAATTTTTCAAAATTGCCTATCAAGTACTTTTGTCAGTTTGTTTGTTAACAGATTAAGTGTCCATTACTTTCTGAATACAAAATACCAAATTTGGTTTTTTTTAAAGAGGAAAATAGAACACTCAACAACCTGACTTTTAACTTTTTTCACAAAAAAATCAATGAAGGGAGCCCAGTCTGATGAACTTAGCTGAATCAGTTCATATTGCAATAAAGAAATCAGCAGTACGCTGAGGTGGACACACCCAAGAATGCAATGCATCTTAATCGGTTGGTCAGAAGGCATGTGGGTAGGGCTGACTTTTCCCTGTTTCCAAAAAGAATCAACTCTTTATTTCAGAAGGCATTTATGTGATTGGTCAAAAGGCATTTGGCTTAAGTGCAGCTTCAGATTGCTGGGAAACTTTAAACCTATATCTTTCATTCATACATGCAATATCAGAATCAAGAAGCCATAACAAATCAGGGGAAAAGGTTCGATTCCATGGAGAATATAAGAGAGTCCTACATGCAGCAAAGGAAGTGTCGGAAAATAATACTCTTCCCATTGCCTTTGCAAGGCCACATCAATCCTATGATTCAGCTTGCTAACATCCTTTATTCTAAAGGATTTTCCATAACAATCATCCACACTCAATTCAATGCTCCCAATCCTTCAAAGTACCCTCACTTCGCTTTCTTTGCAATTCCTGATGGGTTGTTAGAAAATGAGGCTTCAACTGAAGATGGTATAGTCCTTTTCTCAGTCCTCAATGCAAAGTGTGTTGAGCCCTTTCGAGATTGCTTGGCTAAGTTGTTATTAGGAGCTACGGATCAAGAGCCTGTTGCTTGCTTGATCACAGATGCTATTTGGCACTTCGCTCACACTGTAGCTGAGGGCCTTAAGATTCCCACTGTTGTTATGCGGACAACTAGCGTCTGTTCTTTTCTTGCATTTGCCTCCTTCCCCCTTCTGCTAGAAAAGGGTTACTTCCCAATTCAAGGTGCTTTATCTTCTTTATGTCCCGTGTGTGCAAGAATCTTCTTTAAGGTTTTTATTATGTTACTTAAAAACGTTAACTGAGTAATTCTCACTTCCTCCTTCCTTCTCTCTCCTCAGATTCTCGATTAGAAGAATTAGTGCAAGAGCTTCCACCGTTGAAAGTCAAAGATCTTCCTGTGATCAAAACACGCGATCCAGCGACTCTTCATCAACTGATTGAAAAGATAGGTAACCAAGCCAAGGCCTGTTCAGGCCTAATTTGGAACTCGTTTAAAGAACTGGAGCATGATGCACTGATCAAATTAGGCCAGGCTTTTCCAGTGCCAATATTTCACATAGGTCCATTTCACAAGTACTTTCCAGCCTCTTCAAGTAGCTTACTAACACCAGATCAAAGCTGCATTTCCTGGCTTGATACCCAGGCTCCTAATTCTGTGCTCTACGTGAGCTTTGGTAGTATTGCTGTGGTAAGTGAGACTGAATTTCTGGAGATAGCCTGGGGGCTACTCCATAGCAATCAACCCTTCTTGTGGGTGGTTCGACCTGGATTAGTTAAGGGCTCAGAATGGCTTGAACCATTGCCAAATGGATTCCTGGAGATGGTAGGTGAAAGGGGTTATATCGTGAAATGGGCTCCTCAAGAAGAGGTGCTAGCGCACCCTGCCACTGGAGGGTTTTGGACACATAATGGTTGGAATTCCACATTGGAAAGTGTATGTGAAGGGGTTCCCATGATTTGTCAGCCTTTTTTCGGTGATCAAAGAGTAAATTCTAGGTATGTAAGTGACGTTTGGAAAATTGGGATACACTTGGAGAATAATAAACTTGAGAGGACGGAGATAGAGAGGGTAATTAAAGGACTAATGGTGGACACAGAAGGACAGGAGATAAGACAGAGAATTGTGTCTTTGAAGGAGAAGGTGAACCTTTGTCTAAGGCAAGGAGGCTCTTCTTACCATTCTCTTGAGAGCTTGACTAATTACATTTTATCATTCTAGGCTTCTCTGTAATGCATATTTAATTTTGCAACGAGGTTGCATATTGCCATCGAAGCCTTGAGATTATGTTTATTGCATTCTTTGTACTTGTGGTTTTCAAAATTTTCTAGTTTATTTCTGCTCACTTGATATAGAAATGGAAATTGATTTCTGTCTCATAACTCATTCTACGAGACAAATTTAGTTGGAGGGTTTTGTTCAATGTCTTGGCATGTTATTTACTAATATACTTCCACCAACAGTACCATATGAAAGATTTGCATATCTGGAGCATCTGGATCTATACCAAACAATTTCAGAGCAGAAAGAATCACCAAACTAATATACTTCCACCAACACTACCACATGAAAGATTTGGGTATCTCGAGCATCTGGATCTATGCCAAACAATTTCAAAGCAGAAAGAATCACCAAACTATTATTCTTCCACCAACACTACCACATAAAAGATTTGGATATCTCAAGCATCTAGATCTATATCAAACAATTTCAGAGCAGAAACAATCACCACAGCACATTTCCAATGATTATGGAATAGTTTTTGGGATAATCAAGGCAAGCGAACTGATGAGTTGTGCATGCATGCACTTTTTCCTTGCATTTAAATATTGAGATGCTCCAAATTTGCCACAGAAGAGTGACAAGGACTTCTGCAGGTTCTTGAATTTTATGATCATCTATTTGAAGGAAATATCAAGATATGATTGTTCTATCTCGAAGCCAAATGATTTTATTTGACGAGAGTAACAAATTCCCTAAATCCTAGCTAATGACACCTTGTATTATATACACAAAGCAAGAAGTTACTCAAAGGTATCCAAGTGAACTAGCTCCATGAAGAGCCTAAGAGAGTCTCATATGCCACGAAGGGTAGGCATCGGCTGCTCGTTAATTGTTTTTCCATTACCACGACAAGGTCACATAAATCCCATGCTTCAGCTTGCAAACATCCTGTATCCTAAAGGGTTTTCCATCATCATAATCCACACTCACTTCAACTCTCCAAATCCTCGAAACTACCCTCACTTAACCTGTTAATCAATTCCTGATGGCCTCTTGGAACACGACGCTTCTACTGAGATGTCATACATTTGGTGACACTACTTAATATCAAATGTGTAAAACCATTCAGTGATAGTTTATCTAAGTTGTTAGTGGATGTTAAGGATGAGCCAATTGCTTGCTTAATTACAGATGCCGACTGGCACTTCACTCAAGCTGTTGCTGATGGCGTTAAGCTTCCAAGGATTGTGCTACAGAACAGTGACATTTCTTCCTTCCTTGTTTTCGCTGCTTTGCCAATTCTGCGAGAAAAAGTTTATTTTAGTATCAAGGTGTATGCATACTATTTACAACTTTATTGTGTGTGTGTATGCATGCGATTACTAGTATGAAGTCCAACGGTATGATAAATAAAAAGAAGTTTTTGATAAGTTGGCAAAGATGCTATAAATAAATAGAATATTAGTTGATTGACATCTTTCCAATTCAATTGATGTCCAGCATTAATCATACATATGCCATGGAACTTTTTGTGTATACATTTTCCCAAGTTTTCTTGATCATAGTGCAACATAAAATTGCAGTTTTTGGGCAAGAAAGCAATCATCCTTGTCCGCATTCTTATATTTTGTTTTAAATCGATCATTGTGGGCAACAGTGATGTTCCAAATTATGTTTGTTCTGCGTATAGATATTTATATGCTTGCATTAAGGGATTTAAGGAAGGAACACATTGCTGAATGGGGTTAAATTGTGCTTGTATATGTTAGTATTTTTCTTGATCTACTGGAGTAACCATCAATGTTTCATATAATATAAGGCCCAGTAAGATGTGTAGTTTTTAGGTGCTAGCTTAAAGCAGACAAGATCTGAGACTACCCTGATTTTTTTTTGATTTTTTTTTTTGGAGTTGCATTTTAAATTCAAATATTTTGCATAAACAAATTCCAACAAGTTAGCAGTCTTTCGACGCGGTTCAAGTTCTGATTTGCTTCATAATGCTATTATCGATTACCTACAGCAACAGGGTACCTCAACCAGCTCAGTCACCTTTGTATGAACTTCTGAAGTGTAAGCCCTAAGATCCTGTTGTAAATATGAGAAGAAGAAAAAAATTGTTAAAAAAAACTTAGTTTATAAGAAATGCTTCTCGCATATGAATTGCAGCTGGCAAGGTTATAAGCTTTTACGAGTGGGTGTGATGAATTTTATGTTTAACTCTCCATCTCATCTTTGTTCTTTCATGTTCTGTTTAACCAATATGTTCCCCAATCATACTTTTAGAATCACTTCCTCTATCTTGGCATTGTACCTACATGAAATGGACTTTCTGCATAAATTCATATCTGTTGTGATGGAAAAAAAATCAAATTCACAAAGGAATAAGAGAACTATATAAATCTAAACTTATGCAAGCAAATACAAAACCTCATTCTTGTCCTCTCTTTTAGTTTCTTACCTTTTTTTTTGTTCTTTATTTGTTGCCCTTAGATTCTCAACTAGAAGAACCAATTATAGAGATTCCCCCACTTAAAGATCTTCCGGAAATTAAAACATAAGACCTAGAAAATTTCATTGTTTGGTAGCCGAATTGGTAAATGAAAGCAAGGCTTCGTCAGGAATCATTTGGAACTCATTTGAAGAGCTCGAACAAGATGCAATTGCAGATTATGCCAGGACTTACCGCTCCCCATTTCACGATAGGTCCATTTCACAAGTATTTGCCAGCCTCTTCAAGCAGTTTACTAGCACAAGACCAAAGCTGCATTTCCTAGCTAGATTCCCAAGCTCCTAATTCTGTACTCTATGTGAGCTTTGGGAGTCTTGCAGCCATAAATAAGAACGAATTTCTAGAGATAGCTTGGGGGTTAGCCAATAGCAATCAACTTTTCTTGTGGGTGGTTCGACCCGGATTAGTTCAGGGCTCATAATGGCATGAACCGTTGCCGAATGGATACCATCACACGGTAGCTAGGTGAAAGAGGACATATTGTTAAATGGGCTCCTCAACAGGAGGTGCTACTGTGCTAGCACACTAGGGTTTTGGATCCACAACGGGTGGAATTCCACATTAGAAGGCATATGCGAAGGAGTTCTCATCGTTTGTCAGCCTTCGTTTGGTGACCAGAAAGTAATAGCTCGGTATGTAAGTGATATTTGGAAAATTGGGATGCACTTGAAAAAAAAGCTTGACAAAGGGAAGATAGAAAAGACAATCAAAAGATCAATGGTGGAGGCAGAAGGACAAGGAATGTGAGAGAGAGTTATGTCTTTGAAAGGAATGGTGAATCGTTGTCTAAGGAAAGAGGGCTCTTCTTATCTCTCCTTTGCAAACTTGGTCGATGACATTTTATCTTTCTAGCCTTTGAATTTTTGTTCACTTCGTTCAATCTTTGATTTTGCTTTTATTGTGCTAATAAGAGATAAGAGTAAAAAAGTTTTTTGGTTTTGGGTTACTCATTGTACGATGGAAATTAAGAATTGATATTGGAAGTTGGAATATTTGGAAAATTTTGTAAAAGTCTTTTTAGCCTTCCGAAATATATTTATGATGTGCTTATCCTTTTGATTCATTAAAATCATCCTTGACTATCTAGTCTAAATATAACTCTTTGGCTATAAGTTTGGGTGTAAAAATAAAGAGTTAATCAAGTATTATAGAGAAAGTGAGTAGGAGTGCGAGGACTTATTGTTTATAATAGTAAATGATTAGTATATGTAAAAAAATTTTAGTGAAATATATTTTTGTATTTTGTTAACTATACTATTTTGTCCATTTAATTATTTAGTCCTTCTCCCAATACTTATATGCTGTTTATTTTTTGCTATTTGGTGACTAAAGCCATTATATTAAAAAAAATATATGATTCTTTGTTTATCATTCATTAGGTAATATTATATATTAGAAGCATTACTAACTTTTTGATGTAATAAATTCAACTATTATTATATAATATTGAACTATTAGAGATTTTAATATTATGTTTAATTAGTAAAACTATTAAAAATATATAAATTATAATAAATTTATTAACAACTAATACCCTAGTAATGTATTGATGACATTAAATGTAAACTACTACGAAAAGCCTGATTTAATGGAAAGAAAAATAACAAAAATAAATAAAGATGAATAAACAATAAACACATAAAATTTAATATGATTCGGTTAAATTCTGCCTACTCTACAAACTGGAGAGTAATTTTTACTATGATAGAAAATTAGTACAAAAATATTACAGTGATTTTTATATAAAAATCCTAATTCCAAAGTCTTTTGTACACCCACCCTCGTATTCAAAACAAATAACCTTTCAATCCTTAGTGTTCTTCACGCTAAAACAATACATTTACTCACCGAAGGAATCTTTTGTAAACAAAAAAATCCTTCAATACTCCACTCTATTTACTTAATCATCACTCCAAAAAATATGAACCATGAATTGTAATAAACAGCGATCTACAATTACAATTGCAATCATTTTTATAACTGCATTCTCAATTTAAAACTATATTTCTAATTACCTTCAATTCACCTTTTTTTAAATCCTTAAAGTTTTGTTGGCGCATGAAACTTCTACTGCAGATGTCATACGGTTAGTGGCGCTGCTTAATATCAGATGTATCATACCATTTCGTGATAGTTTGGCTAAGTTGTTATTGGATGTTGAGAAGTCTATCGCTTGCTTAATTGCAGATGCAGACTGGCACTTCACTCGAGATGTTGCAGACAGCCTCGTACTACCTAAGATCGTGTTACTGACGAGTAATGTCTGTTCCTTCATTGCTTATGATGTTCTTTCTGTTCTACGAGATATGTAAAGGTTACATGCACATCAAAGTTTTGTATTTATATACTACTTAATTTCCTTCACTTACAGTCATAGCTTTATTGTTGCCATAACCAAGATCGGGATCACTCACTGTCTTTACAATTATATATGTGTGTGTACAGAAGTTACTTAGTGCTGTCCTGAATGATTTTTTTTGAGTAATTGATCGAAGTATCAAACTGTATTATAATTTCTCCTAATTGACCTGATATTAGATTTTACTTACACTTCGAATGAAAGATCAATTAAGAAAGAAGAAAAAGGCAATCCCACAGCTCAACGTCCAATAGAACTTTTGATGAATACAAAACAACTTTTAATTATTAAGCTTAGCTTAATCAGGCATCCACCTCATTCCTGTTGGCACAGATATACATTTTTTCAGAAAAAAAGAATTCAAACAAGATTGCTTCATTTGTGGTTTTCTGAACTCGAAGAGGAGGAAAATGAAAAACTGAATAGTCTTCTGCAAACTAGTCCTATCTATTCATATTGCTTGGAAACAAGAAATCATCTTTGTCTGACATGTTTTTGAATTAGCCATATTTTGCTGCTCGACCTGTTTTCCATTCAATGCTAAAGTCAAGATATTATTTAGTGTAAACGCATGGGCCTAGAGGACTTCTATTATTTGGTAGCTAGCATGGTGAGCAAAACCAAGGCCTCCTGGGGACTTATTTGAAACAGTTCTGAAAATCTGGAATAAGTTGCAGTGGTCATGTATCAGAAGGTAGCTTACTAAAAACGAGATGAAAGCTCCATTTCTTGGCTAGACAGGCATGCCCCTAAAGTCTCTACTGTATGTGAGCTTTGGTAGTATTGCTGCAATAAATGATGCTGAATTTTTGGAGATAGCTAGGGGGCTAGCCAATAGCAAAAAGACCTTCCTGTGGGTGGTTTGGTCTGGGTCAGTGCGCTGTTCAGAATGGCTTGAACCCACTGCAAAATGAGTTCTCTCAGATGGTAGGAGAAAGAAGACGTATTGTGAAATGGGGCCTACAACATGAGGTGCTACCTCATCCTGCTACAGGGGGATTTTGGACATATTGCAGTTGGAATCATGCTTTGGAGAGTATATTTGAAAAGATCCCTATAATATCCAAGATTTCGTTTGGACTTTCATTTGAGGAAGTTTCTTAGATAGTAATTTAAATCATATCTTGAAACTTTAATCGTAATTAAAACACTAATGATGGAGGCAAAGGGTTAGAAAATGAGAGAATGATTTCTGTCCTTGAAGGAGAAGGCGGATCTCTGTTCGGGGCAAGGTGGTCATTCGTGTCGATCTCCATACGGTTTGATATAATTATTCTAGTTCTGGACTGTTCTGATTGATTTTATTGTGTTGTCTCGCTTGTATCCTTGAATAATTTGAAAAAGACTTCATCTTTGCTGGCAAGAAAATTATTTCCCATAGATTCACGACCTACCATTCAGCTTATCTCGTAGCAGAATTCGATGTTCCGGATGACAGGAATTCAAAAAGTTGGTGGACAAAATCTGTTCGAAATCTAGCGGCCCCTTACTTCAACCTTCAATAACTTTTAACATTGAGATTGACTTGAGGGAGAGACAATTCCATACGATTCCAGGTAATATATCACTCATTCGCTCAACCTTCCAGTCATGTATTTGATGGTTATCTGCTAGTCGTGTTTGCACTAAACAAAAATTGATAATTGAATAAAAAATTCAGAAATTCTGAAAAAAAAAAGAACGAATCAATGAAATATTGCTAGCACCTGAAATCATACAAGAAACACAAGTTTTATTGCTGTCTACTACTTTTATTCACGAAATTAAAAAAATCAGATGCAAACTGCTGGAAAAAGGTAAGTGCAAGCAATTATCTTGCACCACTACCTCAGATATCACGTCCTCGCACACTCATCAACCTTATATCGCTAATCAACCGGTTCAAATTACAATAAGAGGAACCACCTTCTCTGACACTCTTTCTAGCCAACTCTGCCATCCTAGCCGCTGATCTCGCAAACTCCTCCCTCTTATCTACCATCAGATCATTCACCATCTTTTCAACAATCTCTCTATCACACTGATCCTTCATGTCCAACCCTAGCTTCCAAACTTCACCCACAAACCTACTATTCATCTGCTGGTCAGCAAAATAAGGCCAGCAAATCATAGGCACTCCAGCCACTATACTCTCCAAAGTTGAGTTCCATCCACTGTGTGTCAAAAACCCAGCAACTGCCTTGTGTGCCAAAACTTCCTCCTGTGGTACCCAGCCCACAATCAACCCTCTTTCCTTAGTCCCCTCCTCAAGCTCTACAGGAATTTTTTCATCGCCGCCATCTTTTTTGGTAATAGAATCAGGTCTTATCACCCACAAGAACCGCTTTTTGCTATTAACAAGGCCATACCAAAACTCCAACATTTGGTGTCTAGTCGTCACTGTAATGCTGCCAAAGCTAACATAGAGTACTGATTTCTCAGGTTGATTTTCTAGCCATGTCATACAGCTCCTGTCCACTTCCCAAAGACTGTTGGAGGATTGACACGATTCTTCATTTTTCAAGCTAAGCTTTGCTTCTAAATGCTCGTGGAGAGGTCCAACGCTGTAGATTTTGGGGCACTGAGTGCGTATTTGAGACAATATTGGTCCTTCAAGGTCTTCGAATGTGTTGAGGATGAGTGCTTGTGCTTGAGGGGATTTTCGTGTCTCGTTAATGATCGTTAAGAGATTCGGGTCTGTCATGTCACTGACTCGGCAAAAACCAGGGAGATCTCGGCACCTGAGAAAAGTTTCCATCCCTGGTACTTTGGCTATGAGACGGTCCATATCTTCATTTCCTGCAGTTTCAACAAACACCAGATTTACTCCTTAAACCCAAAGGCAATTGACTCGGAATTATTGGCTAAACTAGTCTAAGTAAAGACAAGGATTATTCCGGAACTCGGATGTACACGTTGCGCTCCAAAAAACATTCAAAATGTATGAATTAGGGGCAGAAAACAAAGCATCACAAACTTGTTAACGAAGGAAAATTAGATGGAGTACTGATACCTCTGATAGGAAGCTGACAAGCTTCAATGATGTCGATAATCGAAAAATAAACCCAGAAAGAACATGCACTAATGGTACGAAAATAAATTATAGGAATTCCAACCTCAATGGCAACATCACCAATAGATCCAAAAACCCCATCTACTATGATACAGTTAACTGGTGGCATAGTCTCAAGCAACATCTTCTTGAAGATTGGCTTAGTAATCAACTTAATTGAGTCAACTATCTCCATGAACTGGCCACCTGAGCGCGGGTGATCTACAGGCAGACCATCAGTTATGGTCTGGAATCGGAATCCGGGATATTTCATAAAACGATCTTGAATATTTGTGTAACGGAATAGACGTTCATGGTTGTACTCGGAATTTAGGAAGGTGATGTTAATGCCGGCGAGGCTTAAAAGCTCGGCTAGCTTGAGCATGGAGATGACATGGCCTTGGGCAGGGAGAGGAAAGATTAGGACATGAAGAAGAGGAGGAGGAGGATTTGACCCGATTTCCATTTTTGCTTGTAGGAAGCTAGTTGTGAATTGCAGCTGGAGAGTTAATGGCTTGCTACTACATATGTAACATGTTTATATATTGTAGTCAGGAACTGGAGTGATTCTTATTTGCCCAAGATGCGAATTAAAAGTTAATCCCCTCATGGTTAAAAAATTATTTGGTTGACCAGAGTACAGGCACCTTTCAGCTGTAAACCAATGTAACCGGGCCAGACAAGGAATGGTATGGACCGTACATAGTACTTGTTCATATCTTGTCTGTACTGTGTTCTAAATAAATACTAGTTATGTTGATTGGTTCTTCCAATTAGCTTGTTTTTTGTTTTTTATAATTCGTTTAAAAATAATACCTCTTGAATTTAAAAATATTTTGGTAATGCAAATTTAAAAAATTATAATGTATCAACTTAATATGCGATCCATTTACTTCAATATATATGGTAAATTAAGTAAATTACCTCTAATAGGAAGTTCACCCGCTTCAATGACTTGAGGCAGAGATAAAGATGCCCAGATGCAACAAGCACTAATTGTACGAAAATGAATGACTGGAACATCAAATTCAGTAGCAATGTCAACAAAAAGCCCCATGTTTCCATCCCCAATGATACAATCGACTCCTGGCCGAATTCCAGTTAACAAATCTTTAAAGAATGACTTAGACATCAGCTTCAGCGACTCAAACATCTCCATCATTCGGTCACCTGATCGTGGGTGGTCAGCAGGGAGACCATCGGAAATAGAGTGTAAGTGGAATGCAGGATACTTAGACAAACGGGCTTGAATATTAGTGTATCGGACTAGACGTTCATGGTTGTAATCAGAGTTGAGAAAGGTGACCTTTAGACCAGAGAATGCAAGAAGCTCGGCTAGCTTAAGCATGGAATTAATATGGCCTTGGGCAGGGAAAGGGAAGATTAACACATGAGGAGGAGCAGGGTCAGGCTTTTTTCCCATACTGCTTCTATGTTCTACCTACAGCTATAAAATTTTGTGTAAATGAGAGTGCATAAAGGCTGAGATTATTTATAGAATGGAAAGTTCATAATTTATTGGGTGCGTAAGTTAATTGTGACAATTTCAAACATTTTGCAATGAGCTTGGTTTTGACCAAATATTAGGAGTAGCAACATTTGCGTTCCGGTAAACAGCGGAGACTCTAGGGCTCATTGAAGGTGACAGGCATCGAGTATTTTTTTCAACATAAAGATACATGAGATTTGAGCACGTGGTTCCTTTTTGAGTAAATCACAATTTAACGCGAATCACCTTTTTAGCCGACCTGTTAACAACAGAAAAATAACTACTTAAACATTAATGGCAATTCTATTAATCGCTAATAATCCCATAGGTGCTATACTAGCTCTTCTAGTTTAATAGACCTTTCAATTACCATTAATGGTCAAAGAAGCATTTCATTTAACTTTCTTCCATAAAGTCATTTAAGTTGAAATATCAAATTGATATGGCTAAATAAGTCAAATCATTAAAATTAAACCAGTCAAATCACGTGATCGTCAATCACGTACGAAGGCATGACAATCAAATTGTTGAAATATGACTATAAATGGATAAGATTTATATCCAAATTTGATCCAAACAAATATGATGTAATTAAATAAATATGGTAAATAATTTTTTTGATTCAAGTCTAATTAGGATTTGTATCTGTTAATTTATTTATTAAGCAAATCAAATTTGGATCTACATTGATTCAATCGACGATAATCCGATCCGAATTAAAAATAATATTTTTATAATAAATATAATATTGTTATAAAAGAAATTATAACAATAGTATAATTAAGGAGAAATACGATAAGAAAAGAAATTTATTATAAAATAAAATAAATAAAAAAGATAATAACTTCAAATAATTTTTTAAATCTCTACAAAACACGTTTACTTAAACAATTAAGCCTATTTATATTAAGAATAGATTATGAACCATTAAAAATGCATAAACAATTGAATTAATTGCATCATCCTTTCAATTTCTCATATTAAATAGTGAATCGAATCACATGAGTTGTTGAGATATGAAATAGACATTCATTATTTCATACCACTCACTCTTAAATGTTCATCGTACAAGAAACATACGTCGTTAAAACTTTATAAAAAACAACCCACTCGAAAAAAATCTTGATGAAAGAAAAATAGTTCAATATTTCTTGTCTACATTAATCTTTATGTTGGACTTCTTCGTTAAAAACATCATTCAAGATCTTTAAGATGACGCATCTCTTACGAACTATTTTCTCAAAAGTTATTGTAGGTAATGCCTTAGTAAATAAGTCCATTAGATTGTCATTTTGATGTATTCTTCTTTTAATAGGATTATATAAGTAGCATTATCTACATATAGTATTGTTGGAATTTTTTACCGATAGATAAATTGCATGTCTCTTGAA
This sequence comes from Dovyalis caffra, assembly GCA_963924115.1. Taxonomy (NCBI): domain Eukaryota; kingdom Viridiplantae; phylum Streptophyta; class Magnoliopsida; order Malpighiales; family Salicaceae; genus Dovyalis; species Dovyalis caffra. The sequence continues at coordinate 5,263,965 of CAWUPB010000850.1, forward strand.
TATGATAGATTATTGATCTTATCCAAACACATTCTCGACTTACCTCATGAATTGATATTTCTATATGATTTAAATATGTGACGTATATTTTGCTTCATAAAATGTCATGATATATTTGTATCATCATGTGTAAGTAAATAACTCGTTTGTGATCGAGCTTTGTATAGATTAGATAAATAACATGCATCCGCATAACCAATTAAATCTAACTTTAATTTATTTGAACGTAATAAATACCATATAAATTTATTTTTTTTGGAGATAACGTATGTTTTCATAGTAAAGCGTAAATATATCTAACTAATAAATTTACGTAAAAGACTATATCGAGTCGAGTATTATTAGTAAGATATATCAATATACCAATTGCACAAAGATATGGTATTTCGGGACCAACTAGTTCTTTATTATCATCTCAAGATTGAAAATGATCTTTTTGGATATTAAGTGAACGAACTATCATTGAGCTGATAAATTGATGAGCTTTATATAGAATCATTATATAATTTTTTTTATATAAATTAACCGATGAATAAAAATCTTATTCTTTAAGTACTCGCACTACGAAGTCGAGATAAAAAAAAATTTCCAAGGTACATTATTTTATATCAAATTCTATTTTTAGATAACTTATGACACTTGAAATCTCTGCAGGAGTTTCAATAATATTTAAATCATCAACATATACAACAATTATTACAAACTCTATTTCAAATTTCTTTATAAAAATACATGAATAAATATGGCTATTTTTATAATCTTCTTTTAACAAACATTCGTTAAGATAATTATACCACATCCATCAAGATTAGTAATAAAGAGTAAATTTTAAAAAATAAATTATAAAAATTAAATCAAATTTCTAAAAACAAAAGTAATTAAACAAATACTAAAATAATCCTTATAGAGATCTCTAATTTAATTGACTATATTTTCCGAAAAAGTATATTACATACTTTAGGTATTTTAAGTCATTTTAAGACTTTCATATAAATATTAATTTCAAGTGAACAAATAAGCTATGATCACATCTATTAAATACATGCATATGAAGTTTTTTATATATTTTATCAAGCTAACGAGATAGCGAAATATAATTACATCCATTATAAGAGAATATGTCTTCTTATACTCAATGTTAGTTTTTTGCGAAAACTCTTGTGTTACAAGTCTTATTTTATATCTCACAATCTCATTTTTTTAATTTTATTTTTGTATAAATACTTATTTATATCCTACTACCTTAACATCTTTAGGTGTTTTGACTATGAGTTCAAAAACTACTTATTTGTGAGAGAATATAATTTTACTTGGATTGCTTTTTTCATTTAAGACAATCATTTCTATGTCGATATTTTTTAATAAATTTAGGCTCATGATCTTTATTTTCATTCAAAATATCAATTGCAACATTATATGTAAAAATGTTATCAATAATTTTTTTTTCAATCTTATTTTCTTCATGTATTGATATCATTTATCAAAGTGTCTTGATTTTTCTCAAGTATTTGAACTTCTTTCAAAAGCTTATTATCGAAATATCTTAAATCATTTTGTGAATATTTGCATCATTTATATTTTTATCTTAGCTATTTATCCTTTTCTTTCGGGATTTTTGTCTTTATAACCGATTGATCTTTCACACTTTAGGCGTGCTTTTGATTCATTTGCTATAACATTAATATATTGTTTTTCTTAGGACATCAATTCTAATAGGAGCATTCTTAGTGGAAACATACATTTCGGTTGTTCTTTTTGAATTTTAGAATATATCTGCGAGTTGGTTTGCAAGATTTTATTAATGAATTATATTCTAAACTTCTAGTTAATATTATTTTGTGTAAAGATCAAGATGATGCAAAGATAGAGTACTTTATTTAATCTCTTTTTTCAATATCTACAACTCGCTCATTTTGCTTATTCTCTTCTCCAAATGCTGAAAAAGCTGTTTTATCAAAATAACATTTGATAAATCGAGCTATAAAAATATCTTTTGTTCATGTTTTAAGATATTTAATTATCGAAGAGGATTCAAATTCAACATATATTCTCAATCTTCTTTAAGAGCCCATTTTAATTCGTTGTGGAGGAGCATTAGGAATATATATTGAACGACTAAAAATTTTTAGATGAGAAATATTTGGTTCATGACTAGAAACCAATTAAAGTAGGGAGAATTTTTGATAACTTAAAGATTTGATGTAAATAAATGTTGTTGCATATAAGATTGCATGTTCCTAAACATAAGCATGGAGTTTTATTTTCATAGGTAATGGTTTAGTTATCAATTAAAGTATTTTGATAAATAATTCTATTAAATCTTTCCGAGTATTAACATGAGCAACAAGTTATTTAACTTTTATTCTAATAGCCAATCAATAATCATTTAATGCTTGAGAGAAAAATTCACCAAGCATAATCATGGCAAATTGTTTTAATGATAAAATCTAGAAATTGTGCTCGTAATCGAATTATTTGAGCTAGCAACCTCAAAAACATCGGGTTTCAAGTACATAATATGCATACATGTGATCATCTTATGGATACATTTATTAAAAAAAATAAAATATCTAAATGATTTATATGATGATGAATTGATCCACATTTATCACCTTGAATACATTCTAAAAACACTAGAGATTCAATTTTAGTTTGACTTGATGATAGCTTAATAATCGGTTTATCTTGAAAACATGCAAAACATAAAACTTCATTAGATTGAAGAATCTTCCGACTCTTCGATAGATGCTCATATGAATTTTTAATAATTTTTCGTATCATGAAAGATCCGGGATCACACAACCGGTCATGCACATAATAAAAGTATTTGAATTATTAAACTTGTAGTTTATATATAATTTATTTCAATCATTAAGATATTTATAATAAGGATTAGAAAAGAAAATGAGTAATTTCTCCGATACGTATTTTCTATCCAATGTAATAATTATAATGTCGAAGCATTCAATATTTTTTACATTTGTTGTCTTGATATGATGTCTATTTAGATGAATATATTTGAAACTCAATAAATTTCTATGAGATTTTAAAGAGAATAATGCATCATTTATAATAAAATTTATCTTTCAAATGATAATATATATTTCTTTCGAAGCCTCTAAATTCTTCCACTTCAATTAATAATATATTCGTTCTTCTATAGTTTTTAAAAATTATCTCTTCAAGTAATAATATATTTGCTTTTTTAAGCCTTTAAAATTTATCTCTTCAAGTAATAATACGATTACTCCTCTCGTAGCTTTCGTTGGATTGATATTATAAATATAATATTAACATAAAATAAATAATTAAATAAACACAAAATAAATAAATATATAGCAAAATAAATTTGTAACTATTATAATGCAATATAAATTATAAGAAAATATAAAAGGTTTTATTTATAAATAGAAAAGCTAAGAAGTTATTAATTTCAATTACTATCATTTTGATATATAAAATTGACCCTTATATTTTACTTTTTCTTTTTCAACTAGATTTGATAAGGCTCAATGAGGTGCTTTAGCATATGAGAGGTATGGGACCAATGTTTCTTTGTGTCATATTTATAATATACATTTTTAAAATGCTAACTTGGTCCATTTGTATCCTTTTGTTGCTTTTTTTCTATAGTTTATCAACTTCTAGATGTGAGGTGTATTATTATGGTTATCATTATTATAACGATAACTATTTCAACACGACTATAGTTATGTCGACGTCTTTGTTCGTGTCCGAATTATTATAAGTTGTCACATTTACTTCGGAAATAGAGTGATCCCATGTAGGCGGGATTCATGATTTTTTATCAATAGCTTGTTATTTTTGTTTAGCCACAAACAAGCATGAAATTAATTTAGAATATTTTTTAAAATATTTTTCAATATTGCTATTATAAGAGCATATTCTAGGCATAAAAAATAGAGAATATTTTCTCAACATCAAGTACCTATAATCAATAATTCTTACTCGAAATGTCAATGGCCATAGAATCGAATTTGGTGAGATTTGATATGATTAAAATTCTATAATGAAAGATATAATAACAATATTAAGAAATAAAAATAAACATAATAATAAAATTTAAACTTTTCAAATAACATATATTAGATCACTTGGATTTAAATTAAAGGATAAATTAGATTCATACTTCTTGGTTTATTATCTTGATTGGTTAGAGCTTCGTGCCGATATTATGTTATAAAAAAATGATAATAATATCAGAATTGAAGAGAAATATAATAGAAAAATAAATTCACTATAAAATAAAAGTGAATACAAAAGATAACAATTTCAAATAATTATCTATATTTCGACAAAACACATCTACTCAAACTAATGAACAATCAAGTTTATTTATAGGCTTCGGGATTAAGAAGGGAATTGAAAAGGATTATGAACCATTAAAAGGTGCATAAATAATTGAATTAATTGCATTATTTTTTTAATTTTTCATAATGAATGATGAATTAAATCACATGAGTAATGAAAATACGAAATGGACATTCATTATTTCACAAAAAAATATTTTTAAAATATTAAAATTTAAATATGAAAAAAGTATAGATAAATACGAAACTATGTTAAAATTTAGAGTTTATTTATTATAAAGTTTAAATAATGCATATTCTTCTACAATGACAACTATATTTTCAAAAATCACATATAAATTTCTAGTGATTTTTACTATATATGTAGTGGTTGAAATATATTTAAAATTCTCGCACTATATAAAATGTAATAAGTATAAAATTTATATAAAAACCAAGTGATAAATCCAATAGAGTTTCAAACCGAGATCCGAATATGTTAGAATCTAAATTCAATATCACTTTTTTAAAATCGGATCCGAATTAATAAGATTCGATTTAATTCATTTTATTAATTAAATCTAATTGGAATATATTATGATTTGATGTCCGATCTGTTTACAATTTTTTTTAATGTGATTTATTTATTTTATTATTATTTTTTTTTACGATGAACAAATAGAAAGCAAATTGAGATGTGAAAGCGAAATACGTTTTCAAACACGTGTTCATTTTATTGCACGATAACGTGTGGAAAGCTAGAGGTTGAGAATAAGACTACGCCGAATATGAAAAGGCTGGATCGGATAATGTGAAAGTTACATCTACTTAATTGGCTAATTAAAAAAAAAAAAGGAATCAATATATCAAATTCAAAAGTATTAAAAATTACCAAATAAATAAATAAATAAAATTATAAAAGCCAATCTATCTAAATTAAAAAATTGAAAAGATATGCCCTTCTGTAAAAACACATTTGCAAAAAAAAATTAGGATTCCTAAACTCTTCAAAAAATTCTACTGCTGTCTTCGAAAGAAAAAAGTCACTATGATGCACAGTTAGTTTTTACTAATTCCAATTAATTTTCTTATGGATGCCAAATTGTCAACTGCTGAAATGAGGGATTGTAATTATCTGCATTCACAAAGTTCATACTTTTTAAATGAATATAAAATTCATATTAAAAACAAAAGAAAATGAAGATTTAGTACAAATGTTTAGGCTTTGATTTGTTAGGATATTCAAATTCTGCCGGAGTGGTTTATAAATTCCTTTCTCTAAATAGGATTCACGGCCAGGTCGCTTGTGATGGTACAAAAAAAAAGCCTCAAGTCCTAAAATGCTAATGTTTCAAGACGGAAATTAGAGACTGGCACGCAGTATGATTTTATTTTATTTTAAGATGTAAACCTCGCGAATAGTGATGGAATCAGCCTTCAAAGCAATGGTCAACAACACAGCCTACAGGGCGTGTGCAGGTGAAGCCACGAAGCACTGCATGGCCACTTGGCCACGCCCCAAAGAAAAGCCCATTGGATTTTAAAACTGCGAGCACGTGTTATGAGTTGCATGAAACAAGACTTCGGTCATCTGACACGTAATTTCAGATTGCTCCACCCATCGATTCAAACAAGATATTGCTTAGAAGGATGAAGAACTCTCTCTTTCTCTACAGTAACAAAAGTACAAAAAAGAGATTTAAAATAATTTTTTGAAAGAACCCACACTCTTCTTTTGCACCTTCTATATGTAGCTTTCACCTTCTCTTCCTCATCGCTCACATTTAGCAGAAAACGAAAAACTAGAGCAAGAAATAGAGTCTCTTGTAGGGCGCCCTTTTTCTTTGTTGATCAAAGGTAGGAAATGGCTCTGAGTCTGTTTGGTGGTGGCCCAAGGAGCAACGTCTACGACCCCTTATCACTAGATATCTGGGACCCATTTGAGGGCTTCCCCTTTGTCACCAGTGTTTCCAAGGTCCCATCAATCTCAAACGAGACACAAGCAATTGCCAACACGCGTGTGGACTGGAAAGAGACCCCAGAGGCTCATATATTCAAGGCTGATCTTCCCGGGCTAAAGAAAGAGGAAGTGAAAGTCGAGGTTCAGGATGGTAGGATTCTCCAAATCAGTGGAGAGAAGACCAGAGAGGAACAAGATAAGAATGATAAGTGGCATCGTGTTGAAAGGGTTACTGGCAAGTTCTTGAGAAGGTTTAGGTTGCCAGAGAATGCAAAGATGGATCAGATAAAGGCTACGATGGAAAATGGAGTGCTCAATGTTATTGTCCCAAAGGAAGAGGAGAAGAAACCTGAGGTTAAGCCCATTGAGATCTCTGGCTAAAAATAACTTTCTGCTACGTACGTGCTGTGAAAGGAAAGGTTTTGAGCGTTAAATGTCTGTTGTCTCTGTTAAGTATGGTAGTATCTAGTTAAGTGTTCCTGTTTGTGAGACAAGTACGACTAGATGAACCTTTTGTGTGGTCTGTCAAAGTTTCTGCTGTTGTATGCATACTTCCCATGTATATGTAACCAGTTGTCTAATGTGTGTTAGTCGCGGTATTATATGAAAATAATACCAAGTCTATATGTTTGGTGATTTTATGCTTTTTATGTAACTATGGTTTAATTTGGTGTTAATTGCCATGACGAAATGTGAAATGCGAAAGATAAAACTTCGAAGGGACGTACAGCTTGTAATCGTCCCTTGATTAACCTAAATTGCCCGGCCCTGAAACTCACGCACAGCAGTTAGGGACGTACAGCTTATAATCGTCCCTTCATTTAGTTTCATTTTAATTTTAGAACCCTTTTATTTTGGTCATGTATATTATAAAGCTCTAAGAGTGCAGTTGAATGGAAGTGGAATACAATTGGAAACATTTAGGGGTATAATTGAAATAATTAAAAATTCTAGGATTGAAATTGCAAGATTCATGTATCCGATTAAAAATAAATAAAGGAACCAAGGACTACAATAATACACCGAAAAGGATATAATTGAAAAAAAGTAAAACATATAGGGACCAAAATTTACAAAAAACAACGATGGGAACAATTTAGAACAATCCTAACGACCTGTCCTTCAAGCCTTCCTGGCTACCTCCTGACAAGCCTTTTTAGAACCGCTCTTCTTCGTCAAAGAGTTTGATAGATTCTAATAAAGATAAATATTAGATAAAGGGGTTGATTGTTGCCGCAGTCGCTAGGGATTTGATAGGGGAGTCCATAATAAGGAGAACGCATCATCGAACGGAAAGAAAAAAGTTGTAGAATAAATCAGAAGATTTACTTTTCGTTGCATCTTGTATATTGTAAGAGGTTGGTTTTATATTTTGCAACCCGTTACTGACTGCCGTTGGATTCATTCTAACCAGATCTGAAGAGGGAAGTCAGAACTTGGTGGGATTACTTGATAAGTCGTACTTATCTTTTTTTAATTTTTGCCTTTAGAGTTACAAAGGATAAATTTCATTAATATAACCCAACCAAACGTGAACAACACAAGGGAGCAAAGATATGGAGTACTATATCCGTACAACCTACATAAAACCGATATCTCTCATTTTTATCTCTTGTCCTAATCAAATCCTTAATTTTCATTTTATTTTTTTTAAAAAAAATTCTTACCCTTACATTGCTAGTTGCCAACAGTACAGCGTTGTGATGACAGACTTTAAGAAAACAAATGTTGTTGAATGCTTTGGACTTCAGAGCATAACCATATGCCATTTTAAGGATATGGACGTTGGTTTTCTGTCTCTGACAGTGAACCCGAGGCCCATTTATTTGTGTTGGATTTAGACTTCAACAAAACCAACCATTTGGCCCAGAAGGAGATGAAGCCGAGACAAATCGGTGTTTTTGTAGATCTACACAATCTATTCGATAAGAGCCTCCTTTCGATGTGCTTAAATGAAAATTTAAAACAAAATAAATACTGTTTGGTTTAGAGATCGGGCTATGATTGTGGATGTGGCTGCAACCATCATTCTAGTAGTATCGTCAAAAAAATGTTTCGCTATATAAATCCATTGAAATAGCAAATTATAACAATATAATTTATTAAATGTTCGTTTGATTTAGAGATTAAGATGTAACTCACATGTGTACGTACTCTCTATTTGTTAAAAATATATAGCAATAAGTAAAATTAAACAAAAATGTGTTTAATGTTATATAAATAAAGAGTTTATATTGGAGTGTATTTTCTTTTCTTCAAAGGGGAAAAGGTCAATATCATCCCCAATTATGTGGATAGTTTTACCATGAAAGTTTTCTTTTTTCCCTAACCGATCTTTTACCTAACTAAACCTGTAATCTTGTTGTTTTAATTTTTTATCAAGATACTGTGAGATGACATGAAACCTCAAAAAAATCGTGACGATTGCTTAGGGTTTTGTTTGGTCAAGTGGATGTAAAATTATATTTACATTGACAAAGGTCAAAAGTTCAACGTTATACAATGAATTAAGAGTGGTAAAATGCTAAACCCGTTCCTATGTGACCGGCTGATCAAGCAAAAAGGGAAAAAAATGCATATGCTAAGTGAAAGTGCATATAGTTGGATTGATATTTACAAAACAAGAACAAAACAAATTTACAGCTATTTGTCATCCTCGTCATCATCATCAATTTCATCCGACTCATCAACATCATCGATAGCGACAACCTTAGATGCACTAATCCTAGAAGAAGCTGATCGAATCTGGAAAGGTAATCTTGCATTATCGCTAATCGCAACATGATCACACCCTTCTTCCTCTTTCTTTAAATCACTGGGTGGCAAAAAGCAATCCATGGACAATCCTTTTATGTTAAAATCAACTTCTTCAATAGCCCAAATCTCCTCCATTCTTGTCCTTGAATGACTTTCTGGTGTCTCCCCGAACCTGAACAATGAGACTGAAGTCCTTCCCTTATATGCGATGTTAATCCCATCTATGGTTCGGTAGTCTTGAATTGTTGACTCCATTGTTGTCTCCCAAAAAATGCCGTCATTGCCTGAGGCTTTAATTCTTAGAAGGTGAGAGTCTTCTAATTGGACCAACAGGCCCGTTCTTTGACTAAAGTAGCCCCATACCGTGTGCCTAATTATTTCTACATTGTTAGTGCTTCTTGCTCTTAATGACGAGGGCTCGGCTTCAAGTTTTAGCACGAAACAGTCCTCATCGTTGATTGCTTTCTCGCCGGTGCAAACAGAATTGGAGAATAAGTTGGCCGTAGACCTTGGATCAAGGCCCTGTTGATTATGATTCAAGATATGAGAATTTGTGAAAGCAGGAAGAAAATATATTTACGGATGGTCATGCTCATACAATTGAACAAAATGCAAGATGTTCACTTCTGATTTCACAGTTAATTAAAGAGAAAAGAAAGAAAAACGTCTCCGGGCATAAAAATTGCGAGATTTCATTTTTTGGAAAACCTTCAAGATTTACTGTTTGAAATAGATTGATATCCATTAAGGGGCTTCTATCCTATCTGTATCTTAATGGGCTCGGTTGAAAAACATAAAAATCATCCCCTGGCCCTTTCTCTTCTTTTAGTTAGAAAAATCAAATGAAACGAACCCCAAGTGGGAAATTGATGAATTGATGTGAACATAAAATTCATGCGGCAGCCCCTTTCTTCTTTTGAAAAAGTCCAAGGAAGCCACGACATGATTAGAAGCTGGATAGCTTTAACTGTAGCATCCAGCGATACTGACAGCCAGGAAAAACCCATAAAAAAGTACAGAGCCATGAAAGTCAGTGAATCAAACACCAAGTACTCATAGAAGTATATTATACATTCACCATTTGATTCGTGGGTTTTTACCTGGAGAAAACGTCTCAGAGGCCTAGGTGGGCCTCTAGATGCATGAGAGTGGTGCCATGGGGTTTGTCTCCAAGCTACCTTACCATCGCTGCCAGCACTAATTTTGCACCCAGAAACCACTAATTCCAAACACCATAAGTCTGGTCTTTTTTGCCATAGAACAAACCCTCCCATTTCTCCACCTCCATGTCTCTGATTCTTCACTTTCAGCACCTTATTGTTGTTAAAATTCCCTTCGCCTGCACAAAATTCTGACGCTGCCATTTTCACTTTCCCCATGGCGTACATACTGTCCACAGAATTCAGAGCCTTCTCTCCTCCTGCTGCTGCTATGTATTGTTGCACTATGTATTTTGCCATTGATGCCTCCTGTACAACACAAATATGCTGCGATTAACAAAAACATGCAATAAAATTTCACACACCACCACCCACAAAAAAAAAAAAAAAAAAAAAAAAAAAAAATCCCTCCACATGTACAATTAAACATTTTATTATGAAAAATAATCATAAAAAAGAACTAAAGGCTAATATTAACTTACAATGGGGTGGTCTTTGATGTTACGGTTGATGAACTGGTGATCACAGCGGATGGGAAGAGGGATCAAAGGAGCACCAACAACACCAAGCAAGAGTTGAATCTCAGTGTTTTTGCCTCCAAAAAGATTTGTCATGGACTTTTCGTTGTGTGGTCTCATCCAGGCTTTCATGTTTTGCCATGACCTATTACTCTGCTTGTTTGAAGCAAACATTTCTTCAGGGATTGGAACCTCGAGAACTGTGTCGAGTCCATCTTCACGATCAAAATTTGGACAAAGTTTCCTCATACTAGAGAAAAAGAGGAAAGTAGCACGCGGAAGTCGTCTTAATTTGATGATTAGTTTTGGCACAGAAAGATTGAGAGAGTTATGGGGTTTTGCTTTAGCTTTAGAGTTTTTTGAGTACTGAATGAAGAGAGAAAGACTTGGATTGAAAGGAAGGATGTGTCAGAACTAGTATGTGCAGCTAGTGAACATTACCAACCGACCATTGGCTACTACTAACGTGGTACTCTTTGTCTATGTCGTGTTTGCACGCTCTCCCTCTCTTTCTTTATAAACTTCGTTTACTCCTGTATTTTATGGAGTAGATATAGTATATTAATGGTGAGCAAATTTGTCTAAGCTAGGCTTAAGGCCTAAGGGTGTGTGAAAATTTCTATGGGTTTGGTGGGTTTGATATCACTGATTTCTTTTAGCTATATCTCTCTCCAACGACTTCTGTTATGATTTTTAACAATCAAATTTAGTTTCAATTTTTTCTAAAAGATATACCGTGTTGATTTTGCATAATTGTCGCTCTAATTGAATTCTAGATTGTCCCTACTCATTGCAATTTCTATATATATGATCGAAAAGTCTTCAAGGAGCTTTACATTTTTCCTTTGTTTTATTATTATGTTTATTTATTAATATTTATCAAGACTTAGAGGTTTGGATCGAATTGACCGTAACATTAAAATTCAAATATTAAGAAAATGGATGGAATTAACACAACAATATTTATATTTATTAGAATCTATCTAACTCTTTGATTTAGACGGGGACCAAATTAGTTATGGGGGTTCTGTTTTCCTTTTAACGATTTGAATTTAGCGGCCAATTATAACTCACAAAATAATAAATTAGAAAAAGAAAAGTAGGATTAAAGTGGAGGCTAGCTAGCTAGTGGATTAATACTTATCTCCGAGGTTTTAGCCTAATTAAATTAAATGAGAAACGAAAAGAGAGGTAGATATAGAACTCTTCAGCATGATAATTCATAATTAAAAAAAAAAACACACTTTAATTATAAAAGGGAAAATTAGAAATCAATTAATGGCTCCAATTAAGACTCGATCGAGAGGATGGATGGATGTCTCCGTGATTATGAACAATTTGCTGCCTTGGTAAGCTGTTAAATGGATAAGAATCATCGATATGAAGTTGATTAAAAGTAAAATGTCGGCTAAACATGGCCAGTGCCGGAGCATGCGGCCGACATTTTAATTCAGATCGAAAGCCATGTTTGTTAGGAGCACAAACAAACTAATCTTAAACTGTGTCGCATTTGCCGTGCCGTATTAGCTGGTTTCTGAATTTTCTTCTGGATCAATTGAATTGATTGATATGGCGTGATACTTTATCTAATTGGGCCAAGATAACAGGAATATATTTAGATTTCCATTGGAGGATCCAAAGATAGAGAGCTTAAAAAAATGTATGCAATTATGTTGAGCACGTTGCTTGCTATCAAGTTCGCTTATTCATTACCTTTGATACGCAAAGGTGGCAACTAAGGAACAAGTTACAAAACATTCTGTTGATCGTCTTCCACAAGTTTTATTTCGTAATCGCTGGGCTTGGAATTATCCTAAAAATCCATGAAACTATTTTTTGGGTGATATGAAAATGAATCAGAGCACTATTATTCTCTTGGGCCCACGTTTAAGGTGGTAAGCAATAATAATGTACATGCACTAAGGATCAGATATGGTAATTGTATGGCCTCTTTGTTTGTGTGGTTCCCCATGTATGGACAGATCTAGCACATGTCTGCTCAGAAACTGCAATTTTCCTCCTCCTTTTCGTTTTTACGGCAGATCTGAACCCTAATTAACTCTATAATGTGCGTTTGATTAAACTACGAGGGATTTAACTATTAAGGGTATAACTGTTTGAAGTATTTGACATTGGAAATCGCTACTTCAGTTCAGCTCTTTCCAACAACATAGCTTAATCTGGGCTCCAATTAACACCATTTTTTTAAAAAAACAACATATGGTTTGTGGTTATTGAATGGGTTTGTATTTTTTTTGACATCCATGATATTTTTTTAATCAGTTTAGACATCAATTAACTTTTTTTCCTAAACAATTAAAAAAATGCATCTTCCACACTAATGTGTGTTCACAACGGGAATTGCCTACTGCTGTTATAAATTTATCTTAATAAAAAAACTCACCTAATTAGTGGTTTTACAGCTAAAATTACCTCTATTCTATTACAATTTAATAATTTCAAGTTTTTATTATCAATTTTCATCAATTTAAATTCTAAAATATCAATTTTTAAGTAAATATTATCCAAATTTTTTCAATATTTTTTAAATTCAACCCAATTGACTATTCATATCGCTAAATGCTAAACATTCTGTTGTTAATTTTTTTTAATAAAAAAAATTAAAAAAATTTTCTTATTTTTTCAATGTAATTATGACTTAATCCTTTCTATTTCAAATTTTCACATATCAATCCCTTTGATTTTTCATAATTAATCAAATTGTTATTTTTTTATATATATATTTTTTCAATTTTAAAAAATAATTTTTATGTAGTAGTATAATCCATTAAAACAATCCACTCCTATAATTAACAAAATACAAATATCAATTGGTCAAATTGATCAATTGAAATTATCAAACAATTAATTTTAACTAAAAATTTTCTTTTGTCATGCCAATAAACTTATTTTTGTAACCGTTAATCATTAAATTTTAAATATATATATATATATATATATATATTATCTTTACATGTTTTTATAGGATTTTGTATTCTCACAATTGATTCAAACATATAATATGCATTTAAAACTGTTAGAGTAAGAAAACCATTTTAAAAAAAAATTTCAAATTTTATTTTATTTTTAATTTTTTAAACATATAGGTTCAAAAAGTGAAAGCCGTTTTTTCAAGAAGAACAAAAAGAAAGTTTAGTGATAAATTTAACAATTTATTTATTTATTTATAGGTAAACGGGTGAAAAAAAAATCTCTCTTAAAAACATAAAGAAAAAGCATTATTAAAAAAAATCAAATTATTTAAAAATCTAAAATCTATCTTTATCTAAATAATTTTAATATATATTTTTTAAAATAGCAGAATGATTAAACAAAAATCGTTTAAGCATTTCACTTGGTAGTCAACTGATTGATTGTTATAAATAAACAAACAAAAAAAAAATTCAGGTTATATTTTTTCAAAAATTGATATTTTACGATTCAAATTATGCAAATCGATAATAAAGGTTTAAAATTGTAAAATTGCAATAGAACGAAACACAAAAATTGATATTTTATAAAAAGTAAAAGCCCTTTTTTCAAGAAGAACCAAAAGAAAGTTTAGTGATAAATTTAATAATTTTTTATTTATTTATAAGTAAATGGGTGAAAAAAAAATCTCTTTTTAACAATAAATGAAAAGCATTAGTAAAAAAAATCAAATGATTTAAAAATTTAAAATCTGTCTTTATCTAAACAATTTTTCTTTTTTTTTTTTAAAAAAAAAACGATAGAATGCTTAAACGAAAGTTGTTTGAGCCTTTAGTTAAACGAGTCAACTAGATGATCGTTATAAATAACAAAAAAAAAAAAAAGAATTTGGATAATATTTTTTAAAAAATTGATATTTTATTATTCACATTATGCAAATTGATAATAAACGTTTAAAATTCTCAAATTGTAATATAACTGAGTCAATATTTGTGATTAAACCCCTAATCAATACAGTCGCTTCCTTTTGAACTTTTTTTTCTTTTTTTCCTTGAACAAGTACTTTCTGCTTGATTTTTTGATAGACCTACGATACCGTATTTATCCTTAATTTTATAATTTTTTTAAATAATTTTCTCATTTTTAATATAGGGTAATTTGGGGTTCCAAAAGCTAGTTAGAAAAGTTTTCATGGTCCCCGGAAGCTTTTCCAGCAAATCGTAAATTCTAAAAAAGATCTTATTTCATATAATCGAAGAAAGCCCCTTCTCGTAGATATAACTATTTCCTTAGTACCTTAAATGGGCACATGCGTTGGGGCAATAAGAATGGTTTGTATATATTAATTCCAACATTGTATGGCCTTTTTTTCGGTTTATAATTAGTCAAATACTAAATCATGTTGAAAACACTGAGTTTTAGTTCCGACATAAATACAACGATAAAATAGTTTAAATTTCTATTCGGACATAAATATGATGGTGAAATAACTTATATACCTTTTCCCTTTGGTGTAAAAATAAAATAAAATAATTCCAATAGATCCTATAATCATTACCCAAATGGCCAAATGCCATTCATAATTTCCTATAGGAAAGAAAGAGACGGCATTCATGAGCAGATAGCACGCGCCTCCATTGGCATAATTTTTACAAGAAATAATACAAAAATTGCAATAATAAATAGGAGCATTGTTTCTTTTTTTTTTTCCTTGAAGGAGGCATCCTATGAAGAAATTATGAGTGATCATCCACTCACTAGCAACAGCAAACTTGAGATTATGACAATATAACTGCAATTAATTAAATATTGCACAAACCAAAACAACAGAAATAATAATAATAATAAAATAAGCGATCAGTTCTGCACCACGAGCTAGCTGTGCGAGCTAGCTGTGTGCATGTCTATGGCAGATTAAGACTGACAGCCCCCGCCAATTGCGGCTCGTCTGTAGCAGGGACTGGTGAATTGACCTGACCTGACCACCGAATCTATTAATCACTGCTTAGACTTGCATGCGATGCTTGTCTTAGCCTTTTCAAAGTACTTGCTGATTACAACATTTCTATTTTCACTATCACTTATCTATTTCACGAACTTGAGCTATATCCATTTGTAATTTAAAAGGCCGTACTGTTTTCACTTGAACAAAGCCGAGGAGCTAGAAAAGAAAGTAGGTTTTGGCGTTGAGGAGGAAGCTGATTTTTTAAAAAATAAAGCTTAAAAGACGTCGTGTAACTAGCTTTTTCTTCAACCACCATTACGCTTACAACCACAACCACAATCCAAACACTAACCCAAAATGGACTTTAAGGAGGTAGGGAAAAATCAGAAAAGCCCATCTATTCAGGGTTCAGGCCCAACACCAAGTGTTCCGATCAATTACGCACCCAGCCCAAACCCCAAATCATTCTAGGATACAGAGATCGTCTCAAATATGGTTTCGTGGCTAATTGCTAGCCCTGGGATCACAATAAAATTCGGATGGTTTCAGCCTTTCAGGCGCACCTAGTGGGAGACGTACACCTTAATTTTATGACATTTTTAATTTTTCCTTCTCCATTTCTTCTCCGTAAAACTTCTTTCGATTGTTTATTTAGTTAAATATATCAATTCATCCTCTTATAAGATAATCCATCAATCTATTTTTATTTTTCAAATTGAGTTAGCTTTATCTCCAATTAAAGAGTTAGTTTCTACTCCATCAAGTTTATTGCACATGATTTTTAATCATTCCAAATATGCTTATATTATCTAACACGTTTGGCATAATGTAAGAAGCATGTGACTAGATTTTTATTTCGAATTTTGTTTTTATTTTTTGTAAAAGTGTAAAAAAAAAAAAAAAAAAAAATTCCAAACCAAATTTAGCATCACCAAACCATCTCTTACACCAAACGCCATCACAATACTCATACATGAAGCAGAGAAGGGAGAAGAAGTGTTTTTTTTTTTTTTTTCCCGCTTTCTTGGGTCTATGGTGATACCTGACGGGGTGAGCGGTGGTAGTTGTGGTAGAAGATAAGGGAAAGTGGGTTTTGTGATTTGGAGAATCGATATCATCTACTTGAAATTTTCAATTTTTATTATGTTAGAAATTTAGATTTTGATCTTGGATTCTCTGGATTTCTTTTAATTTGGACGAAGAGAGGAGAGACGGTGGAGTAAGCTTAATTTCAACCATTTTTTTAGCTGCTTTTGCACGAGAATGGGGAAGACAGATGTTGGCTAAGTGTTTTTTTTTAAAGGATTAGTTTAATTTGATTTTGTTTTAGTGGGGTGCCGCACGCTTCTCGCATGATGCATCATGTGGTATATAAAAGGGGCATATTTGGAATGAAAAAAAGTCATCGGGTTACAGAATACTTGCTGTTAATTTTTGACAAAAAATTCACGGAAATGATAAACTGTAAACTAACTCATAAATAAGAGACAAAATTAGCATAATTAGAGATACAAAAGTGAAATAGATTGAAGAATTATTATATTATTATCATATAAAGATAGATTTAACCGTTTGTCTTTTTCTTTCTTCAGTACAAGAGAGGGACGCCATGACCTAGTGACCCTGACCAACGATAATATGCATATGCAGATGGGTAAGAAAATGACTGTCTCCCACAATTAATTGACTCCAACGAAGTGACCACATGAAAGTTGCATTAGACTCTTTGAACCTTTCCTGTCATTTCAGCAATGGAGGTGCGACTCCATAGACCCCACGGTCATGACCTTAACATCATTTCAGATGGCACTGAAAATTTCCAAATGACACTAAAGAAAAGCAGACATCAAGCATTCTTTACAGCTGACAGAAATTAAATTGTGCAGCTATCAAAATCAAAATTTTCCAATCATAGATGGATCGAGAGGGGATGTGCTGAGAACACTAGCATTGTAATATAAATGCTGAAGAACACGAGACTCACAGCATTGGATGGCACTCTACTTGATCGATCGTGTGAATAAAATCGACAATAATACAACACAAATTACATTGTTCAAGCTCTCATATTAATATCAACAGCAAGCAGGTAAGGGAATGACTAACTTTAAGGGGAAATGGATCATTAAATTGGCACTCGCAGCAGTGCTCAGAGCCATGATGCTTGTCTCCTACTCTTCCATCATCAAATCTCGGAGATAAGAAATGCCTCTTGCAAGATTATGAGGGTACATTGAAGTGAAAGAGCCAAGAGATAACAAAGGCAAAGACCATACATGCTAGGAGGAAATTCAAGAATCGGTGGCCCTGCCAGAAGTTTCTGATCTCTGCAGGTTGCACAGGTGCAATTGCTGTTGCCACGGCAACATCACTGGCCTGGTTCCACTGCTCTGCCAACTCAGTTTCATTCGGACCAGCAACATTTCGTGCAAGTGATCCACAAATCTCACAGGTTCTGCAATCAGATTTTTTAAAGAAATATCACCTCAACAATTGATGTTAAATTGCAATACAATTCACAAAGTTATTTTGAATAATATGACGATCTATCCAACAAAAATCAATGCAATGCCAGTAAGGAATACATTCCATATTGTAAACACAAGATAAAGACAAGAAATAGCCATTGGCAATGTTATTGTCCATTAATACTTCTAACCTTTCATTCTCAACGAAAATATTGCATACAGAACATCTGATATAGAAAGGCTATTGTGTGGAGTTTTATCAAGAATCAGCCCTTTACTTACTGTAAAATACAAAGGCACGATAAAGGCAATATCTCATAATGAAAATTCTATGCACTCAACAGAACACATGATTACACGTAGAAAGGCATGAGTTCATGGAGAATAATTTCCATTTTGTTAGGCAACGAAGGAGAAAATGAAATATCAATCAAAATAAGCCCATGCTAGTTTTGTCATTCTCAATTTATTTACATAGAAACTACAGACTCTAATCCAACTCATAGTCAAACCAAGCCGGTTACTGAGATGATAATCTGGAGATGTGATCCAATCCTTCATTTTATTTTGTTAGCAGTGGCTAGTCTCGGTCATTAGCCAGGGAACTTGTGCGCTTGGCTAACCGAGATCATTGCACCATGAAATGGTCCTTATAATTAGAAAATTCAACAGGATAGATAGGGAAAAACTACGACACTTGTCAAATATGTGTTCAAATTGCTTCATAGGAAGCGTTATTTATCCTATTCATACATAAAGAATGTAGGACACAATGTGAATCTTCTACCCCTGTGCAATGTAGAAACTGTCACAAAAAAAAAAAAAAAAAAATGATTGATGAAAATAGAATTGTTCAATAATTCAACTTTGAAAGGGTAATTAGAAAGTATGTAGAACACGGAATAAATTGAAAACATTTTTTTTTGTAGTTGAAATTAACTTGCACGTGTGCTGTATTAAGGCATGCATATTGTGCATAGCAAAGTAGCTGCAACTCCGCTTCAAATCCTTGATTTGGATTTTCCAGCAAGAGTGCCTGGTAGCCTTGCTGCACAGAACACAAAAAAATGTATGGGGTGAGTCCATGTGCAGAAGATTATGATTCCACAATTTAAATCAGCGGCCTATTATTTTCCATTTCCCTATCTACTCCAGTATATTTTCCTTAAAAGAGAAGAATTTGAACTCAAAAGACTCCTTAACCAAGCTGAATTTATGGAAAACAGGTTCTACTCCTGGTAAAATTCAGAGACATTGTCTGATCATGAAGGAAATGGATGATTTTATAGGGAAAAGCACATGTTGTCAAGAGCCAAAACTCCGCATACATTCCTGTACTGCCACAAGAGATGCATAGGAGTGGGACATAATTCGATACCCAGATAGATGACTTAGTATCAGGTCAGGGTAATTCACTAATTTATTTTTTAGAAAATGAGTTTAAAAGGCAGATTATTCATATTGTATTTATTTTAAGATATGATATTGCTGCAATGACAGTCATCTAAACCACCACCTAGAACCGAAATGGTGCCATAGACTTTGGGATCCAGCCAGAGTTTTTGTTTTAGATCTCTTTGTGATTTGGCACCATTTGGCTGATCTTTCTTTATAAGCTGTGCGAGTCACTAGCCAATATGACAAAATTGAAGGATTCTGACTTTTTTAAAGGTATGTGCATCATGGAACTACAGCTCAACAGGTACATAGATCCAACCTAACAAACATCCGTAACCTGGTCAGCATAAATCTTATTAGGAATATCTGCAAGTGCCTGATATTTTAATCTAAACTATAATTGCACACTGGGGTCAAACCCCAACTTGTATTATAGCAAAATAAAAATTGGAACTGCATTTTTTTACACAAAATATTTTGACAAAACAGACAAGGGCATGATCATTCGCGTAGTTGGAATTAAAAGTAGGATGTTCTGGTGGTTTCACCTTTTTCTTTTACCATAAATTATTCTTTTGATTTAGTGCATAAGCTGGCTTTTACTCTTCTTTCTTCACACTAACAAAGTAGAGATTGTATTCTTAATTACGTTCCCATTAACATGTTCCTAGCATCAAGAAGCAAGATGCTTTTCGCTAGTATTTTCAACAAATATTTCTCCAACGCTTTGGCACTAACAAAAACAATTAGAATGTATCTTCACCAATAAATTCCAAAAACACTAACTATAGACAAAGGACCATCTGAACCAAGATCATTGAGCCCATAAATGACACCCTTTGAGTAATCTCACCATTTGCTTAGTTAACTAACAAACTGCAAAACCCCTCACCAACTAATAATGCCAAGATCAAAACCTTAACATTTCATCATAATCGTTTACCCAGAAAAAAAAAAAATAGAAAATCCCAAGAATCAGCAAATAGTCGTCTCCCAAAGTATGTCAAAAATCGTTTGCAGGAGTACCATTTAGTATGATTATTATAATGTGGCATTAATAGCACAATATCTAAATTTAGATATGCTAAGCACCAAAAGATATAACACAGCAAAAAGATAAATTTGGTACTTTCTTTAACTACTTACTTGTTTCCTTTAATCTTGAACCAAGCCTCTGCACACTGCTTATGAGCAGCAGCCAAATCATCCTTGCAAGAACAACCCAACTCAATAGGCACTCCAGACTCCAGATTCTCTGCATCCAAGCTCAAATGACAAATCCTACAGTCCCTCTCAACTTTTGCCAAATGTAGCTTTATCTCTGGTGCCCCATACTCCAGATCCATCTCTGACACAGAAGATCCCCTCGCCTTCACAATCTCACTGCAAGAGCCAGAATCACTTGAAGAAATTCTTTGCCTTTCATCGTCTGACTGCTGATGACGGTGGTGGTGACTATTTTCATTTACTGCATCAATACAATCAACAACTACAAGATGGGGTTTTTGTAAAGTCTCCATTTTTAAAGCCCAGTTGGCGAATCTTCATGTAATATCTTTGTGAGGCAAAGATCATCAATGCCTACCAAAGGTTAAAGAAGCTCTCTATTTAAGCTCTCAAAACCTCTGGTAAGCAAAGACAAAAAAGCGTGAATAATTCCTCAGACTTTTTCAACAGATTGGCACTGTACAACGTTTGGTGCTATCTCTCTGTCTCTCCCCCTCTTGTGTGCCAGTTTTTGAACAGAACTTGTAGTAAGGAGAAAGAGCGTGAAAGATATTATGGATATAATACAGTACCATTCAGCAAGTACAAGAAATACTATTGGAGGGTATTTGACTGCTTATCTTTTTTAATATTCTGGTTTTCTTTATTTATTTACTTAATTGGCAGAGTTGGTGCAGGGAAAATCATGGGGAAGCTCAATAAAAATGATTGAGAGGAGAAAAAGTTGCCAAAGCAAGAAGAGAATTAGAATACGATTTGACGTTGAAGTGGCCTATTGAAACTGTTAATTTCCCTCGGCCAGCATAGGATAATGTAGGTGTCAAAAGAAGATTTTAATTTGTCCTCTTTATTGCTTTTATCTGATTGGTATTGTATTTTAAATGCCTCATGAACCTGTATACCCTCCGATTTTGATCAGGTGTGTATGCTTTAAGCTTGAAAGGCCAGTATTGCCCATGCCTTTTTTACATAAATCATATCGTGACAAGGGCACTGTGGACTTTTCAATCATCCTGTGTTTTCATACGAGTGTCTGATCTTTTATGAAAAGGAGAGATCTGCAGACCAGCTGCTGTTTCATGATTCTACGTGATGTCTTTAGCCACTTTAGATTTTTCCTGATGTAATTGCCCATTGTCTTAAGTAAGTTTACCTTTTGGTCAAATGTTGCATAGTTTAGGAGGCTGACAGCGGAGCAGTTGACAAGGGGACCTTCTATTTTCTAACACAGTTAAAAAAAGGAAAAGATCTCAACTAATTTTTGAGAGATCCCAACAACCATTATGTACTATGACTCAGAAAATCGAAGCTTAACCCAGTTCTAGCTTTCGAGAAATCCAGAACTAAGAATCTAAGATGCATGAAGCCGTGGGTTTCCATCACACTTACTGCCGATGAAATCTATTAATGAAATTAGGACCCGTACGCCGTAACTTCTTGAAAAGCAGCATCTGGGATTATCATTCAAGGGACACAAGTTACGCAGCCAAGGCAAAGGCTTATTCGTCGACTTTGCCTCAAAAACAAAGTCCTGCTTGCACGATTAATAGTTTAAATGCACTAACGGGTACCACAGGATGAGGAAGAGAGCAAAGCTTTATGACCTGTTAATTGTAATGGCCATGGACCTGAACACCACACATAAGAAAGCATTTCGACCGATAAAGCTTAAGCACTGTAATAACTGATATAATCCAGTTTCACTCTTCAACTAAGTCAAGTCTTGAATACATTTTTCAGAAACATATTTGTGGCTTTATAAGCAAAATGACATCATCACTTCGCCAGGGATGAAGAGCCTCATCATGAGATCATTTCTTCACTTCTATAAATGGCAAATAATTGATGACAGCTGAATAAATTTGACCTATACCATCCTATGATAAAGCAGTATCGAGAAGGAAATCTGTAGCAAATTTGGTTCAAGCTCTCCACTTCAGCAGGCATCGCCCAACGTCAAGCAGGCATCTGGGTTGATATAGCACCTGCCATTGTGCCCATCAATTTGCTTCGTCCCTCCTCAAAATGCATATGGCCATTTCTTAAATTCTGTTCAGACATTCCCATCTGTGAGCCAACCAGAGTCCCTTGAGACATTCTGTAGCTTGCTGCATTGCTAGGGATCCCAGTGCTGCTATTCTCAAGGCCACTCTTGATCCATGCAATATTGTTCAAATCTGTAGCAATTGAGATTAATTCTTGACTTGAGAATGGAGGAGTCTCCTCATATTCAACAAACTCAGGCCCCAACAAAGAGCTTGGAGGATGACCCCCGCTTGGCGTTGCGCAGCAACCATACCCACATCGCGAAGGAACTATGGGCTCACAATGAACATCTTCAAGGAAATTGCAAGATCCCAAGTCTGGTTTGGGCGTTTGAACCAAAGGGCCATGAGGTGGAGTTGTTCTTGTAAGCCCAGAACCCAATTTCAGACCAGTGGGGGGATTATAAACTTTAAATGCACTAACACGTGCCACAGGACGAGGAAGAGTGGGATTTCCATTTAGTTCTGTTGCAACATTGACCTCATTTGTTTGAGGAATGTTGTCTGCTTGAGCTTTGTCTTCATGCTGGCTGGGTTGATCATCCATTGTGACATTTCTTACTTCGGGGGCTGGGATGAAATGACATCACAAACTGAAAGAGTTTCTTCTGATGACGCCCTTGTTCTTTCATTGCTACCATCTTCCATTGCATCACTGGTTCCTGGTTTCAACCTTACCAGATCTGCCCATCGGCGCCTTAGAGTAGAATTCCAATGGTTCTTAATCGAATTATCGGTTCTGCCTGGCAAGAGCCTCGCAATTGCTGCCCATTTGTTTCCATGCTTTGCATGAGCTGCAATTATAAGTCGATCTTCTTCCTCTGTACCAATAGCCAACATATGCAGCACATGAAAATTAATATTTACAAATTAAAAAAAAAAAAAAAAGAGGGAGGAAAAGGAAATTCAAACGACTTCACACGAATAAGTTACTTTGCAAATATGGAGCTCTGTAGTGAGTTTTATTGAGCTTGATTATAATAACATGAACAAAGAACATCAAGAGTGCCCAAAACGTCATCACACAGTTATCATCCCTTGGGAGAGTATTCGGACATTCCAACCATACACTTACAGTGGCACCTTCTGATTGCAAGGCTGTAGGCTTTCACCCTTGCTACAAGTAATAGACCCTAACATCAAGAAAATTTTGAAAGAAGGAAAAGTTGGACAGGCCTAAATGTTCAAATTTCAACAATCTTAAGGTAATCTTTTAAGTCCCTGAGGTTTTAATAGAGTTAAACTCAATTCTTGTTTTGACAACCTACATAACAGTGTCCTTGCAGAGAATACTTTACTGGGGAATGATGGTGTACAGAGGGACTAAAGTTTCAATGCATGGAAAATCTTAGGTACCACTGTACTGATTAGGAACATGAAGTTTGGCGTGCAACCACCACAAAATTTTACAGACATAAAAATAAATCACCCTCATTTTAAAAAATAACCAAAAACTAATCACTTTCAGACAGAGTGTAATCGTCAATGAGAATTGGGAATTTGCATAACTATACTTGCACAAATGAATAAAAAAGCACAATGCAAGAATATCTTAGCTAAAGAAATCTTCCTTCTATCCTAAAGGTTAGCTAAAGTTTGTTTGTGTTACAGTTGAGTAGTATTTCTATCATTTAAAGTTCAAGCATCTCACACATGCTGTGAACCTGTGACATTATCACACTTCCATCATTGTATAGACGCATCACCTAAGGAACAACTATTGCACACCAGAAGTTCATGAAACTGCTTGTACATAGAAGTATCCTGTGGCATCAATTTGGATAAAACGTGACTAAACAACAAATAGTAATAAGAATGTGATTAGGTAAATTCTTCTTCATTGTAATTGATTACCAGGATTATGAACAGTTTCCCCAAGATACACATTCCAGGCAACATCCTGCTTGGTGCTATCTAATCCTACGCCAGCTTCCAGATTTAAAACCAAAAGGGTAATCCCATCAAAACCTAACTAGGTCATCTTACTGGTTAAGTCCCTAAGCCTAACTCACTTCTGAGACCAGACATTACCTAGCCATAAATTGTTTATCTCCTAACATCCTTGATAAGGAAAAAATTAAGCACCATATCAGTATGCGGCAAAAAATTGTAATGACAAAAGAAGATATCAGAGACAACCAATTGTAACAGCCAGAACATCCTGTTACATTATGTTACCTTATTCGTTTATAAACTTAACAAATGCAAGTTGTGCAAAACAACATCATCAAGAAATTGGCATCTCCAAGCAATGGGGAGTAACAAAGCTCGAGCTTGGTTGGACATGATTATTTGACATGTCTTGTAATCAAATCTCAGGCACTTAAGCACCCCTTTGCTTCTACTGTTGAGCATTTAAATGACCGAAAACCATTGAGTTCAAATAATTCACACATTGAAATAACGCCTCTTTTTCATGTCATGAATAACAACTGCTGAGAAGAAGCCACATTGAAAGAAAACAAACCATCACAACTAGCAGGAAAGCAAACAATTTTTAATAAAAAAAAAAATGAACCATCTTTAAAATGAGTAGGAAAGCAAGACCATACCAATTCCATCACAACTAGTGGGGCATGACAAATTTCACATATCTACATGACTACACTTTTCTATTGTATGACGAGTACTGATAAACAAAATGGTATATAGAACAGGATGGGCCTATTCAACTACCTATGTAAACTGTGCTTACCAGAGACTGAAACAGATTTTGAGTGTTCTGACATCTGATTGAGCCTGCCATTGCATCACCTCAGATGCCATCAACTTGATTGCCAAGTCTTTTTTATTTTTTATTTTTTATTTTTTGATAATGAAGGGGGCAAAAGCCCAAGAAACTAAACAAATAGAGAACAAACACGGGGCAACTCCTACAACATTTGTTAAAAGTAAAGAGGATAAGCCATCTAGAGGGTGACTGTAATTGAAGGATTGTCAACTTGACAGAGGGTGACTGTAATTAAAGGATTGTCAAGTTGACAATCCTTTAATCATAATAAACCCCAACCCCAAAACAAACTTTGCTCTCCATGGCCGCTGCTTTTTAAAACCAAACATAAAACTTGAATGCATACAACCCGATCTCAATGTTCAAAGGTTTTAGAAACTCAATTTAACAACCCAAAAATAACCAAAAGATCAATGCTCGACATCAGGGATTTTTAAATCCACTCTTTCACACTACAACTACTATTGAAACAAGCTTAAAATTCACAAATCAATCATAACGTCAAAACCCCTATGAAGAATTTAACAATCCACACACATAAAAATGCAAATTTAAATGGACAACAAAAATAAATAAAAAGCAAAACAACTGACAAGTTCAAGTTCGGTTTAAATTCCCAACATTTAACAAAACACTAAAAAAATCTACCTTCATCTATAAAAAAGAAAACAAAAAAATCAACCAGAAGAGGGAGAAAAAAAATCCAAAACCCACAAACGAACACAAAGACATAAAAGAAATAGTAAATGGAGTGACTTGATTTTGGAATTATACCAGTGAAAGGTTTGCGCTTGAGGCAAGGATCAAGTTGATTACACCATCTAAGCCTACAAGATTTCCCAGACCTCCCTGGTATTCCTCGCGCTATCAAACTCCAATTCCTCGCTCCAAACTTACTCACTAGTTGACTCAGTACTGCATCTTCCTCTGGTGACCACGGCCCTTTCACTTTACCATTTTTTCCACCGCTTCCGCCACCGAGCTCACCTGCCTCAGCTCCACCATCTCCGCCTGTGGGCGAATCCATCCGATTCCCTCTCTCCCCTTCTGTTGTTCTCATTGCATCATTGTTGTTTTCAGTTTGATTTTCCATTTTTGAGGTTTCTGTTTTCTGCTGTTTCTCTCTCTAGAAAAAACAATGTACTTTCTTTTTAATTTTGTGCAAAATACCGACCTGCATAACTGCAAAACGGGAACAGTAACATTGGGGCTGATGTTCCGGATTCCATTTTCCGGTTTTGGACAACGGTTTCTTTAGAATTACCAACATGTCCCGTTAAAACGCCGACGTTTTGTCCTTTGAGAGCATATAATATGGCGCCGTTTGGAGTTTTCATTTCTGTAGTTGTTTTGACTTACGTTGACTTGGATTAGGTGGGTGGAGTAATGGGGTGGAAGTGGACCCGGTGATAATCAACCTAATTACGTTTTTGCCCTTTATATTTGGTTGCTTTACTAGATGTTCAGTGAGGCTTTTTGTGTAAGAAAGCGAATGGTGATGGGGATTTTAGTGATACCAGATTCTGTTATTTGGTAGGCCAAAGCAACCGCCTTAACAATTTAGAAAGTTTTTGAAAATATAGGAAGCAGAAGTTTCGTTACGATTTTGCCCTTGGCTTTCGCTTAATGAGGCAGGTGTTCAGATGGACTTGGGAGAGTGGCCCAAGGTTTTCTATATTGTTTGGATTGGGCTTTGGAGTTAAAGCCCACTATCAAGTGCAACCGATAACATTTCTTCATCAATCGGCTTAATTAATCCTTTAGAGGGTGGTGAATTGGGGTTTTAAATTTTTGTAAAGAAAGAGTGGGAAATTAAATGAAATTTTACTGTTGTTTCATCGTTTTTATCTGTTATGTATTCGAATTTTTTTTTTTGACTCACTAATTAACTAGATATATTTAATACTATATAATTCAAAATTAACGTTGGTTCAAACAAAAGTTAATAACTGAATTCAATTGAATAATAGAAAGAGATTTTGATTGAATTTCAAACGCATGAACAAAAATGCCTATTGAACAAAAACGTAATAACAAACTATAGGGTTGATTGAATATGAAACACATGAACAAAATTGGCTACTGAACACAAAGGTAATAACAAACTATACGGTTAAGCCTTATTATTATTATTATTATTATTATTCTGAACTAACGGTTAAGCCTTATTATTATTATTTTGAACTAACGGTTAAGCCTTATTAAAATGACATGATTATAAAAGGGTGCTATGTGGGCTGGCAACACAATTTTGTATATGTTCGGCATATCTGGGCTGAGCTCGATGAGAAAGCCATAATTTCGTGAGACCAAAGAAGAGGGAGAGGAAGAGAGGAGAGCTGTTTCGGTTTGCGTTTTGGGATTCTATCTCTTGGTTTTATTTTATTTTATTACTATTGTTATTTTTTTAATAGATATTTTCCCTTTTTAGGTTGCAAACCACATTTTGCTTGCATTTAAAATTTGATAAGAAAAAAAAACCCAGTATGCAGCTATTTTGATTGATAAATTGTAATTGAAATACATGAAAAAAAGCAAGAATAACAACGAGCTTTCAACTCTAGTACCACATTTCATATTCATATAGGTCCCGTAATGGAACCCTTTAAAGAAGATTGGTAATTTTTGGTAATTCAATTAGGCTCTCGATTTTGAGATTTTTTTAATCTTTATCCTAACAATATATATATATATATATATATATATATAACACTCAGACATAGTAACATCAAATTGAAATTGATTGTTAATTCAATGAAAGGTCAATACTTATAAGTCTTGGATTAGACAAGGGGCTAGTCCTTTACGCTTCTCTAATTCTTAAATCCCTATCATTTCTTTCTTTTTGAGTTTGAATACGGTGCTTAATTTCAAATCTTAACCCTAGAGTAAACCTAACATTAGAATCCACATAGTTTATTGGACGGATAAAAGTTTTAAACAACCAAAGCATAAACAGGTATAAATTTTGAAAATGGTCATATTCAATTGTTTAAAATTCATCTGTTTATATATATTTTTTGCTCAAGTATTTTCATCTTATATTAAACATAAAACTAATTTTATTCAAGATAAAAACGATTAGATATAACTCTTCTGATCAAGTATAATTTTAAGACTCGAACCGTATATATTAATAAAAACTTGACATAGGAGCCAGCTTGTTATTGGTAACTCGTCGTCTGTTTCTAACTTTCCAGCCTAGGAGCAATTTTAGATAGACCAAATAACAATCGAATAGTAGAATGCAGTAGGCCTAGCAAAGAAGTTGAAAGTGAATGCATGAAGGAGCATTAACCTCTATTGTTAAGTTAAATTTGTTAATTAGAATTGTATCATTATTTCAGTTCTATCAATCTGTCGTAAAGTCTTGGTTAGTTAAAGCTTTCTTGAAAAAGATAGACAAATATTGATTGTCAAAACTTGGTCTGCTTTAAAAAAGCCTTGCCATATTCCCATTTGCTACGGTTCCATCGATTGTGAAATGCTACTATTGAAGAAGCTTTTGAATTCTAAATTCTACACCTTTGAGCAAAGGAATTCACTCTCGTTGAAGATCAACTAATGGAAGTACATCTTTAAATGTGATTACCTTTAACTCTTTTTCATTTTTGTCTCCAATATTTAGTAACCATCTTATCATGGTTAGCTTAAATGCACAGACATCAAGTTGTGGAAGTCTCTTTCATTTTTAAGGGAAGGAACAAAAAATGGACATGTGTAAGAACTTCTTAGTTGAGTGTTATGCTTTCAGTTATATAGTCTTCCCATGTTTCATTATGAGTGGAAGAATCTCAATTTATTCCTCTTAACCAACTGCTTAAATTAGAAACTTTTGACAAGAATACATGCCAACAACGAAAAAGATGCTGACTACTATGCCTGAAAGGTTTCTGTGATCGCGACATTAACTAGCTATAGCCTCTACTTTGTCTTAAACATACATGGTGGCATTGAAAATCCATTGTCACCGATACATATATCATGACCAAATTAACTAGAGCAGTACTGTGTGGTTAACCTTGCATGATGCCCATTGCTAGGTTTTTGCATTGCAAACCTGAAGAATAGGATTTCATCCAAAGGAAATTTGCTAAGCTGTTGCCATTGTAAAACTTTGATTATTTATTACTAAAAAAACTAAAGGATCTGGGTTGTCACTATTTATATATTGTGGTAATTTTTTTTTTTTTTTTGTGCCCTTGGTGGAACGGCCTAGGCTGCTTGGCACTTCGGCCAATCCCGGCAACTCGCGCCTATCCCACTTGTGTGTGTGTGTGTGTTATCATAAAATT
Source organism: Dovyalis caffra (assembly GCA_963924115.1). Lineage (NCBI taxonomy): Eukaryota > Viridiplantae > Streptophyta > Magnoliopsida > Malpighiales > Salicaceae > Dovyalis > Dovyalis caffra. The sequence goes on from CAWUPB010000850.1 coordinate 5,293,710, forward strand.
AAGTATGAAAAATATAAAAAATATATATTTTTTAATTTTACATACAGTTTGAAGATGATAGAATATATATGATATTTTTTAAAATTTTAATCTCGACATATATATTTGATTATATTACTCTTATTTTTTAAATTTTATTTATTCAATTATATATTTTTTATTAAAATTCTCATCAAATTAATTTTTTGATATAATTTTATTTGTTAATAAATTTATTTTTTTAATATATAAATTTTGGAATAAATTTTAGAACATGAGTTTTATTTTTAAAAAATATATTATTATAATTCATAAATTTTGATTATGTGTGTGTGTGTGTGTGTGTGTGTGTGTGTGTAGGGGGAGAGAGAGAGCTGAGAATATGTTTTAGATAGTTTGGCTCAATTTTTTTAAAAAATTAATAATCGATTAAAAAAGTTAATAAGTTTTATTTTCTTTTTATATATATTTTTTCGCAATTTATCAAAATCAAATTTGTTGTAGTTTTTATTTTAATCTATTGACTTCGATATATTTCATACAATTTAGCGAACCTAGCCTTTTTTTTTCTTCATTTATATATTATCATGAAATTAGGTGTGAAAAAATATTAAAATAAATCATTATTTTTTTAGTTTTACGTATAGTTTGAGGATGATAGAATATATATGATATTTTTTAAAATTTTAGTTTGAACATATATATCATATCATATTACTCTTATTGTATAAAATTTATTTCTTCAATTATTTGTTTCTTATTAAAATTCTCATCAAATTAATTTTTTGATATAATTTTATTTGTTAATAAATTTGATTTTTTAATACATGAATTTTGGAATAAAATTTTAGAACGTCGGTATTTTATTTTTTAAAAATATATTATTATAATTTATAAATTATATATATATATATATATATATATATAAATAGAGAGAGAGAGAGAGAGAGAGCTAAAAATATATTTTAGATAGATTGACTTAATTTTTTTAAAATAATAATCAATTAAAAAATCACAAGTTGTATTTTCTTTATATATATATATATATTTGGAATTTAGCAAAACCAATTTTTTTTGTATTTTTTATTTAATCTATTGACTTCAATTTATTTCATACAATTTAGGTTGATTTCTTTTTCGTATATTTTTCTATTTACTCTATATACTCTGTTTTTTTATATATATATTTATTCAAAATTTATCGAAATCAATTTTTTTGTAGTTTTTATTTTAATCTATTGATTTCATTATATTTCATACAATTTAGGTGTTTTTTTTGTATATTTTTCTATATATTCCATATACTTTGAATCTATTAAGTAAGTGTGTGTGTGTGTGTGTAGTTTTATTAGAAGTTAAATATATATTTGCACACATAATACCAATTACCAATTATTTGTTATTTATTTTTTCATATTCTAAATTTTTTTTAAAAAAATAAAATAAGTTAGATAATGTTTTGAAAGAACCTTCTAATTATTCAAATACAAATGTTTATGCTAACATTATTAAATATTTTGTTAATAAATATATATAAATCAAATGATTTCGCTCAATATATAGATTCGATTTACATTAATCACCAAAAATAAAACTTTCATTCGCACCGTACCATACGAATCGTTAATCCGACATAAATAACGATTGTTTGATCGTAACATAGCTCGGGTATCTAACTAGTTAATACGAAAGAAACTTAGGTCCCTATATATACAATGTTGACGGAGAGCGGAATTTTGGAAATGAAAATTAGGGAGACTAGTTTTATTTAGGTGCCAAGAACTTTGGAATGCAATTAACGAGGTCGGCAACAAATGTAGAAGACATTCAAGAACGATTCGAGCTCGTATAGCTTTAATGGACATGATACCGATTAAAATAAACTAGCCATGAAAACTTAGTATTATTATAGAAAGGAAAAGAAGACGAATTATATATGCCTCTTTTTTTCTTTCTTAGCTAAGTCAAAAACAAGAAGGAAAAAGGATGAAGACAATCATGGCTTAATCATCAAATTAAGTGTGATCACATGTAGACAATTACTTCGATTCGTTGGATGACACATGCCAAGTTACAACTGCAATTTTGCTACTCGTGGTACACACACATATGCAATTTATGAAAGAATAACAAAACTTCGGTACACACACAAATATGCAATTTATGAAAGAATAACAATTAGTAAGTTAACAAATATAATTATTAGGGATGACAAAGGATGGATATAAAATGGGTTTTCATTTTCCATGGTTTAATAAATATTCACTAAAAATGTTTAATAGGTATTGAAAAAGATAAAGATAAAAAAATATATACCCACTAATATGATTTCGCAGTATGGGTACATACTCTTTATCCTATCAATACTCACTTATTTATTTAGAATTTTTTATTAACATGCAAGAATAATTTAAAAATTAAGAATCAAATCTATTTTTCAAAAACTTTGAGAACCAAAAAACTTATAAATAAATGACCAAAATTCAAATAAATAAATAAATTTTAAAATCTAAAAAAGAAAATTACGAGGATTAAAATAAATATTTTTGATAAATTAAATTTAATGAGTATTAAATAGGTCGGTACACTAATATAAGTTAAGTATGGATTGGATAAAAATTTATATGATGCTTTTTTAATGGATAATACACGAATATTCCTTTTATGAATAGCATAAAAAATCTAATCGATGAGTCCGATTCTTATCCATTGTCATCCTTAATATATACCAAAAATGCATGGCTAGACTTGTTGGAGCTGGTTGGATACCACCCGGGCACTTAAAATTTTGATCTTCAAATTAATACCTTATGCAACAATATGCGATTATTAATTACGTCGTAATATCTATTACATATTAGTTCCATTGTCATGCTATATGGCAATTAAAACACTTTGTGTACACAAACTATTCGGCCGGATGCTTTCCTTTACACTCTAAAATTCTTTGTTATTCTTTGCACAGGCCTCGAAGGGTTAATTATCACCTTCTATGGAAGGATATGATTTCCCCGAGTGACGAGTGCAATATTTTTTATTTTCAATCTCTTTCGGATGACTCGATTTGCACATTTAGTGCTAATCTGAAAGCACTAGATACCCGAAATTAATTGACTAAGAGTTCAAAATTCACAAATCTATCCTCCTCTAATCTTACCACTTGTGCTAATTCTTGTAGGTTCCGTAAAAATATCCTTTTAATGTAACGAGTGGAAATGTTAGGTTAAAAAAAGAATTCATAGTCTAACTATATAAATATTGTGTTTCTTTATTATAAAAAAAAAAAAAACAACTCAAGTATTGGCATATAAACTAGAAGACTTTTTTTTTCTCAACGAAAATAGTTTTTTTTTTTAATAATTACTCAAATATTTAATCAATCATAACGAAGTGTTATGAAAGAAATGAAAATAATAAAAGAATTGAAGGAAAGGATGACAAAAAAAGAATTCACTATAAAGTGAATACAAGTGATTAGAACTTCAAATTGTTCTCTTAATCTTTCTAAAAAACTTGTACATCAACTAATGAACAATTAAGCCTATTTATAGGTTTCAAACTTGAGAAGAGAATTAGACGAGACTATGGATAACTAAAAGTACATAAATTATTGAATCAATTACATCACTCTTTCAATTTCTCATATTAAATGATGAATTGAATCACATTAAGAATCATGAGTAATGAGGATATGAAAAATAGATGAACATTGATATGGATATTCATTATTTCATAATACTCCTCATTAAATGTCCATTGTACAAGGAACATGCCTCGCTAAAACCTTACTATGAAAAAACCTAATGAGAAAAAAATCCTAGTGAAGGAAAAAGAGTACAATATTCCTTGTACACATTAATCTTCATATTGATCTCCCTCTCTTGAAAACATTATTTAAGATCTCTAAGACGATGCATTTTAATCTTATGAATCATCTTCTCAAAATTATGGTAGGTGATGCCTTATTTAACAAATCTATTGGATTGTCAATTGATCGAATTTGTTGAATATTAATGTCACCATTCCATTGAAGATCACGTGTGAAAAATAATTTTGGTGATATATCCTTCGTTCTATCACTTTTGATGTATCCTTCCCTTAATTGAGCTATATACGCAGTATCATCTTCATATAAGATTGTTGGAACTTCCTTGCTAGTGGATAAACCGCACGTCTCTCGAATATAATAGGTCATTGATCTTAACCAAATAAATTATCGAGCTTGCCTCATGAAATGCTAGTATTTTTGCATGGTTTGAAGACGTGACAACTATAGTTTGCTTCATAGAAGGCCATGATATAGTTGTATCTCCATATGTAAATACATAACCAATTTGAGATCAAGCTTTATGTGGATCAAATAAATAACATGTATCCGCATAACCAATTAATCCTATCTTTGATTTATTAGAGTAATATAAGCCCATATCAATTGTTCCTCGGAGATAACGTAGTATATGTTTAATTTCATTCCAATGTCTTCGCGTTGGAGTAGAACTATATTTTGCTAATAAATTTATAAAAAATGCTATATCGGGTCGGGTATTATTAGTAAAATACATTAATGCATCAATTGTACTAAGGTATGGTACTTCATGACCAAGAAGTTCTTCCTTATCTTCTCGAGGTCGAAAAGGGTACTTTTGGACGTCAAGTGAACGAATTATCATTGGACTAGTCGGTGGATGAGCCTTATCCATATAGAACCGTTGTAGTACTTTTTCTATATATGTTGACTAATGAATAAAGATTCCATCTTATAAGTGTTTAAACTGTAGGCCGAGATAAAATTTTATTTTCCAAGATCTTTCATATCAAATTCTTGTTTTAAATAATTTTTTGCACTTAAAATCTCTTTAAGAGTTTCAATTATATTAAAATCATCAACATATACAACAATTATCATAAACCCCTTTTCAAATTTCTTTATAAAGACACATGAATAAATTGGATTATTTTGATAACCTTCTTTTGATAAATAATCACTAAGATGATTATACCACATGCGTCCAGATTGTTTTAATCCATATAGAGATCTTTGTAATTTAATTAAATATATCTTTCAAAAATGTATTTTACATACTTCGGGCATTTTAAGTCCTTCGAGACTTTCATATAGATATCATTATCAAGTGAACCATATAAATAGGTTGTGATCACATCCATTAAATACATATTTAGTTTTTCATATGCTCGTCAAGCTAATAAGATATCGGAATGTAATTGCATCTATTATAGAAGAATATGTCTCATCATAATCAATGTCAAGTCTTTGTGAAAACCCTTATGCTACAAGTCTTGTTTTGTTTATCACAATTTTATCTTTTTCATTTCGTTTTCGTATAAATACTTATTTGTATCCTACTAGCTTAACATCTTCGGGTGTTTTAACTATGGGTCCAAAAACGGCTTGTTTCGTGAGAGACTTTAATTCTTTTTGGATTGCATATTTCTCCTTAGGTCAATCATCTCTATGCTGACATTTTTCAATAGATTTAGGCTCAAGGTCCTTATTCAAAATATCAATTATAATATTATATGTAAAAATATTATCAACGAATGTTTCTTTTCGATCCTATTTTCTCCTTATATTAACATAATTTATCGAATTTTCTTGATTTTTTCTCAAACATTTGGGCTTCTTCCGGAAGCTTGTTATCAAAAGTATCATATATCGTTTTATTTACCTCCTTTATATTTTCATCTTAAATAGTTTTCCTTTTTTTCTTTCGAAAATTTTTATCTTTACAACCGATTGATCTTTCACGCTTCAAGCGTGCTTTAGATTCATTTGTTATAACATTAATAGGTTATCCTACTAAAGCATCGATTCTAATGGGAACATTCTCGGCATGAACATATAATTTAGTTACTCTCTTTGGATCAAAGAATGCATCCGGTAGTTGGTTTGCAAGACTTTGCAAATGAATTATCCTCTAAGTTTCAAGTTCACATTATTTTGTACGAGGATCAAGATGATATAAAGATGAAGTATCCCACGTAATTTCTTTTTTCAACATTTCCAACTACTTATTCTGTTTATTTTCTTCCCTAATGTTGGAAAAATTATTTCATCAAAATGATAGTCGACAAATCGAGCCATAAAAACATCCCCTATTAATGATTTAAGATATTTAATTATAGAAGGAGATTTATATCCAACATATATTTCTAATCTCCTCCGAGGATCCATTTTAGTTCGTTGTGGAGGAGTAATTGGGATATACACTGCGCATCCAAAAATCCTTAAATGAGAAATATTAGGCTCATGACCGGAAATGAATTGAAGGGGAGAGAATTTATGAAAACTTGTTGACTTAATACAAATAAGTGTTGTTGCATGTAAAATTGTATGTCCCAAAACATAAATAGGGAGTTTCGTTTTCATAAGTAATGATCTAACTATCAATTGAAGGCTTTTGATATATGATTATGCTAAACTATTTTGAATATGAACATTAGCAATATGTTTTTGTTTTAATTAGTTAATACTATATGCTATTATATATTTTATTTGGACAAAATTGTAATTGAAAACCAGAGGTTTAGAGTCCATTAGGCTTTATTGGTGGGATAGGAATATCCCTAATGGATGGAAGTCCAAAAGTTAGATTGAAGAAAAGAATTGTAGTCTAGCAATATAAATATTATGTAAAGTCATGTGTCATTCATCCAGAGATACAAAACTTAAAGCATTGGCATAAACTACAAGCCATTTTCTTGTTCACGACACCAACTTTTCTTAAATAGTTAGCAAAATGGATCTACATGTATAGAAACTTGCAACTTAAGGTAAATATGCGAGCTAGAATATTTTCATATTAGATAGAGTGGAGAAAGCCAGGTTCTTATTTTGGATTTGAATAAAGCAATGCTCATCTATATATTTCTTCTCTTATGAATTCGATCAAATTTTCTTAGAAAGATCAATATGAGCAATGTTCATCTATTTGTTGAAGTCAGCTGCACTTCTAACCCAATACTAATTTCTCCAACACGCAAATTAGCTTGTTGGGTTATAGAGAATACGAACTGAAAAAATGCCAATGGCAACTTGTGCCCCAAACAAATTAATTTCTAATATTATTTATCCATGAAAAACTATTACAAGTCACCTTCAAAGATTGAAGCCTTGTTGTCAACCAAAGGGAAATTTTGTATATGAACTCTCAAGTGGCCGAGACAGCTCACGTCCTACTCCTAATGCTCACTTGACTGGAAGCTATAAAAGCCGCTCCAAACAAATTACGAGTAGGGCATAGAGTGGTAGGGTAATAGTGTGTCCTTAGCACTTAGTGAATTGTCCTTCTCGTTTAGGTGAGACCCTCCTAATTGAATCCATGTGACGTTGAAAATTCTAGTGCTAGCAAGAAAGCCACCAATCATCTGTATTACTGAATCCCTGATCATTATAATCTATAGTGATATGTTAGGTTTCCAAACCTCTCCTCAGGTTAAAACCCCTAGAGGACCTTATTTCACAGTCAAGAGGTGTTACCATTACCATGAAGAAAATTGAACTCATAAGGCGAGCAAAGTTTGTCATTTTCACGAAGAAATTAGAGAAAATTAATTAAGGCCACATAAATCTGACCGTTTACATATGATGTCGTCGTGTCTATGTCTATATTACCACAGAATTCTTTTCAGATTTTATCGGTTTGATATTACTGCAATATTGCTAGCTTTACCAATGTGGATCTGGTCCCCAAAATTAGCTAGCTAGTCGCTAGACGGCACAAGTTATTGCACCCATCGACACTTGAAAGCTGAAACCATTACTTTTGGTTCAAAACACCAGGAAGATAAGGGGTCTGGTCATTGCAGGTTAAAAAGTTTTAGCGCTTGGATTTAGACTTACATGAAAATGAAATATGACAGTAAAGCCAGCTATAACTGTCTATCATTAATATGCAGAGAGTTTATCTACCTACATGATTATTTAGTTTTGTCCTACACTATATTGATTCAATTTAAAGAGAAGAATGATGCCAGCAGTTGTGGTCCAAAGCCTCGAAACATCGATTCAATGAAGAAATATTATAGTTGTAGATCAGATTTTGCTAATGTACGTAGGACCCCCAATCGAAATGATAATATCAGAATGATACGAAAGCAAAAAAACAAAAATTCTGAAAATGGGAAAAGATAACAATGATAAGAAAATACAATTTGCCATCAACTAAGTTCATTAATTGTATACATGTGATTACTTCAATATAGGATAACATGGAAACTCAGTGAAATACTGGGTGACAATAATGTTAACATCAGCACCCACTGAGCTGAAGAGTCCATTCTAACACTGATTTTTCCGGAAGTTGGCACAAAGTGAAAGCATGTGAGGAAGCTTATGATATGTGCCTATGGGCAGCAATTGGCAGGGTTGTTCCAAGGTCCTTATGCTCTACCAGATGGGTAACAAGGACTGGGTGGATATACAATTTTTGTCTTACAAAGAAGAGACATGTGTTCTCTGAGGGGAACCCTTGTGATGCAAACCAAGATGCAACCAAAAACTCTACTTTCAAATCACTATATCAGACCGTATCAGCCAACCACATTTACCCCACTATAATGTACGCGAGAGTAAAAGTATGTGGTGGGTGGGGTCTGTATAGCACCATAGAAAGCCTGCACTGTGCTTGTGGTCCATTTATGCTTCACTAGTGTGGACAATATCTAGCACCATACATCAAAATCTAAAGGGGTCAACTGAGAAATTTTGGAGGTGGCCATTGAATCCGAAGGCTGATATAACTCGTTGAGATGCCATGATGTTCCAGCTGAACGCTAGCCAGCTACCATCTTTTTCCTATTTCAAAAATTTTCTAGTGTTGGGCTATGGCAGGAAAGGAGAATGATGGAATTTTTGTTTTGAGTTTACACGTACACATGTACGGAAGAAATTATCAGCATTAAACTATCGTCTCTCAATTTCTGGTTAGAAACAATCAAGAAATGATAAGCTTGGAAAAAGGAAGGAGGAAGACTAAATACAACGCATTAATTACATTGACAAAATTATATTCTAGGAAGGACTCATCATGATAGGATCCATGTGCATAAAGGAAAAACAATTGAAATTTAGCCCACATCTTCCATAAGAAATGTTGAAAAAACATTATTTTATTACATTTTAAACATGAAGCCGTTAGTTAAGATAAAATAAATACTCATAAAAAGAATATGCATTTTTTTTATTTTGTATGCAATTCATGAATAAATAAGTTATCAACTTATTGGTTCAATGGTAAGTGAGTTGATCTTCAAGCAAATTTTCTGTCAATATATAGAGTTTGAATTTTAAAATTATACTTAATGGAAAGAGTTAAATCTTATTATTTTCATTTCGAATAGAATTAATCATATTTCTAATTTGAGATGAAAATATCTAAAAAAAAAAAAAAGTTCGAAATTAAATTAACAAACAAAACTTTAATATCATAATTTGAAACTTCGGATAAAATTCGAGCTAAATTTAATTTAGACAAACATTATTCCTTGAAAATCATGAACCAAGATACACTACTTGACTTGGATAAACTCGATTAACTCAAACACAAACACATTAAGCTAAGGCTCTCGCACACACGCACATTTATATATAAATAATATTGTAGACGATAATTTTTTTATTAAATAATGGGGCAATATTTATGATTAAAAATTAATGAAATATTTTATTCTATAATTGTAATTGTATCATAAAATGTGATAGGATTCAAATACAACGATTTAAAAAAATTATCTATAATAAATGTAACACATCACATAGTATAAGAAAGATTTTTTCAAAAAAAAAATTTCAATGTCATAATGAAAAATAATTTACAAACAAACTTTCACCCAAAATTTCATATAAAAATAATGTGAATTGATAAAAGGTAAAATATGGGTTCCATGAATGATAGATGATTGGTTCGATCAAAAAAATTAATTTTCACATATGTTTGTATGAGAATTTTGTATAGAAACTCGTATTAGTTATTTAACAATCTCATCTCCTTTCTTGGCATCTTCTTTTGTACCTATTCTACTAATTTATTTTCTACTTTTATAATTTTTAAATCGAAACCTTAAGTTATATTCGAGTTAGGGGAGTGAGATGAGAAAATAAGATACATAAGAGCAATAGAGAAGGCGAACACACAAATCCTATTTAACCAAAAAAATTACAAGCATACATTCCTAAAAACGAAGTCGACTCATCCATATCATTCAATCATGCTTTAATCATATCAATACATTTAAACAACTAATGAAACATTTTTCATTTTATGATAATTATAAATCTATGATTTTTGGTCATTTTATGAAAAAACATAAAATTTCTCAAATTTAATTTTTTAAACCTTAGGCCTTCGAGGGCCACGGGCTAGCCTAGCCTTGCGTCTAGCATAGGCTTGGCCTCACGTATGAGCGTGCCCATTGGCCAACGCCTAATGTTGGCTTAGCTTGCCTACTCACCAACACCTAGCATTGGCTCGGAGTGCTCACTCGCTAATGCTCGGTGTTGGCCGTGTGCATGCACTAGCCAACGCCCACTGTTGGCTCGGTGTGGGCGTTGGCCTTGTGTAGGCACTAGTTATATAAAACACCAAAGTTATCACGATTAATATAATTGATCACTTTTATAAAACACCAAGTTACGGATCTATAATATAATTAATCACAATCAATAGCAATACAATTAAAGATTCAACGAGAGCTTTGGTACCAATTGATGGATAAAACATCCTATGGAAGAGTGAAATAAACCAAAAAAAAAAAAAAATTCTCCATCTAAAGTGTCAAGGTCAACCACTCGAATCAACTAATTATATTAACAAAAATTATTTAGATCGTTATCTCTTAAAGTGCTATATCAAGTTAGCAAATTGAACCATCCAAATGTCTAGTCTCTAGTGATAATCCACACGACTTAGGCATCAACACAAAGAAGGGACATAAGATCAAGAGTGCTAGCTTTAAATTCTTTTCGTGATGAAGATGGCATAATTTTCTTTCTATAGAGAAATACACACACCTCTCTCTCAAAGAGAATTCGACTAACTCTCTATATATTAAGTTATGTGGTTTGATGTATCTTTTTCTATTTATAAACCTTATATTAGGTTTAATGAACTTTTGCTTGAAGTTCTCAAAAATGTCCTTCCACTTAAAATACCACTTGCGGGCTTCACTTAAACATGTTGGCCCAAACATTTTTGGTCCAATGACTCGGTAATTAAATAGACCATACAACTAAGTTGGGTTAGGTATTTTAGGGAGGCTTAGATTAGAAAACTATTTTCTAAGTTACCTTTATTAGTTTAGAAAATCTAAATTAGAAAATTGCTTCCTAATATTTCGGAAAAATCAAATTAGGAAACTATTTCTTAATATTTTAAAAAACTCAATTTAGGAAACTATTTCCTAAATTCTTTTAGAGCTTAAGGAATTGAAATCAATAATTTCAATTCCCATTTTTCCTTCATTATTCTTTGCTTCTCCTTATCTCTCGTTAATGTCAAACTTATGCGTGTGACTCAATAGGCTTCTAGATATGTTGATAATGTATCGAGAAGTAAAAAAAAAATTCATTTTATCTCCTAATACATAAATCAAGATTGTCTCTAGCAAGGCATCATGACTACCCAATTATGTAAAGAAATTACGTAATCCGTAACAACCTTTCATGGGTATGATCTCGAACTTGGTTTGGAGTTTGTTTAATTATGATCACATAAGTTTTCTTTGATGTTCAAATGCCTTAGCTCTCAAGTAAACCAATCATACTATATCGGTATACTTTCACCTGTAGCCATAGATTGTTGAGTAGATATTCATCGAAGTGTAATGTGATAACTTATTTAACATATAAGGAATGACATATCATATCTTAATTATCTATCTATCTCTATTAGATTCTTGACGTACCTAACGAATCGTCCACATGTAGCTCTTTACTTGAATCCATCGAAACGAATGTCAAAGTACACTAATTTTCTAATGAGATAATCGTGATAACTTCAATTCAAAAGACTACTTGTATCAATCTTGTATGAGATTCTCGTAGACTATATTAAATGAGTTTTCATGACGAGTCACGTCTAGTAATATATTCTCTAATATTATTCACCTATGTGCTTACTTTTGCATCATCATGCTAGCAAGTATGAAATCTCCTACTTCTATTTTATAGCAAGAGTATAGCACACACAAGTGTTATCGCATATTATCAATGTCTAATTTTGAGAATGCTATGACTTGAGATATTTAATGATATCATTTAACTATATTAGTGTTTATCTCGCATCTATTTATCAATCGACAAGGTAATGAATATCGTATGGACTTTTATCTAATTCTATCAAGTTATAAATAATATAAATTAATAAAAAGATTTATTTATTAATAAATATATAATAATATAATATTTAAATCATCTAAAAATAATAGATCTTGGACATCTACATTAACGACTACACCGGCAAACATTTGGTCTATTAGCTTTTACTCCATTTCCTTAATTAGCTAAAGTTCTTTCATGTTTGACGCAACTTATTATACTACTTGACGTCAGAGTATCTGCTCTACAATTCTCATGTCTTCAACGTCGATGTCAAAGGATCGAACCCAGATGGACACCATATGTAGGAAACTGATTGTCTATTTTAATCATACATGAGTCTCCATGTCTCAAAAACTGATGTTGATGCATTGACAAACCATCAATTATTAATTGATCTCTTGTTTGATTAAACTTGAAATTTGATAATAATCAATTTTTATGCTTCTTTACGTATCCTAATAAGTTTTTTGAAAATTAAAAATGGATAACAATTCCTTCTTTTTCTATTGTTACACAGGTACTAATCTAGTTATTCCTATATTCCAACGAACCTTCATATCCTATCTCAGTAGAATTTAAATCTCAATATTTTTAAGTTAAATTTCCAATCAAGTCATGCATGTCTCAAGTTAAACATGTTTGGGCTACTCATATCAGCATCTGGTTCAACAATACCTTGGCTACATCGACAAACATTCTCACCTTTCATTCTGACAATAATTAATGTTTTATGATTCTTTATGTATCCTAACAAGTTTTTTTTTTTTTTTTTAAAAAAAAAAAGATAAACCATTCCTTTTTTTTTTTTTTTTTTTGTTATTATACAGCTATACACGGCCTTCAATTCAACAAAAAAAAAAAAAAAAAAAAAATACATCACTGCTGACCAATCAATGTTATTACATATAACAATACAATAGTTAGTTGTTTGCAAATTTATATATAAACATTGTACTCCTTTATACATACAACTATCTGCAGCAAAATAGGATTGCCAATCTAGCTAGTTATTATTGTATTCTAAAAAACCTTCGTATCCCATGTCAATAAAATATCAATTCCAATACTTCTAAGTTACAATTCCAATCAAGTCATGCATATGCATTGTCTTAAGATTTGTGTACCTAATAGCCATACCAAATTTTTTAAATGTTCTATGTTAACCACATCGTTCCCCGCTTCCCGCCATTAGGGAAAAAAAAGGCATGGAGTGAGAAATTTGACATGTTGAAAACCAATGATTTTTGCTGCCTCAAAATCAAAATCTTTTATGATAATGTGAATGATGATAAACAATATACGGCCTATGGCACCCCACAATTGTAATTCATCATACACGTTTTCTAAACATGAAATTTCTCTCCCATCTATCACTTACCAACTTAATTATTGGGTTTTTTCTTGGTGTGCATCATAGTCATGATATTGGAGCACCTCTTTTCAGTGATTGACCACCCTTTGGCTTCTGAACCTAAGTCATCATTCCATTGTTTTATTACTGATTTAATTGTGTCTAAGAAGGCCATTATGTGGTGAAATGTAATATGTTGTGGGATTAACAAACTCAATCAAGTGATGAAATTATAGCATCTATCTTTTGAACTCACTTCTGTTAATGTTATGTGTTGTTTTACATTCATCTGGAGCTATTAATTAATTACATCCAACTGTAAATGACAATGTTTATGTGAATATTCAATTATGTTAATATTAATTAGAATCTTCTCGTTGAAGAATAACTATAATTAACGGGCTACGGTGTTTTCAAAGATTCAAGTGGAGTCTTTGGCTATAAGTCTTGATATTTCCAGTACTAATTCACTTTAAGCTGCTTACAAGTTTAAATTCTAGCAGGAAGGGTGAGAAATGGAATGAAATTTAAGATGGTTACTTTCTATTATGTACACAAAAGACCATTGAATCTCCAATTAAAACAAACAAACACACATACACATATTTTTTGAAAAATCAAAGGTAATTTAATTTCTTTAATTAATGAAATTTTGAAGGAGACTGTACCTCACACACACACACACACTCTCTCTCTCTCTATATATATAAAATAAAGTTAATAATGTAATTTAGTTAAATTAATAATGTTTGATTCTTTATTAATTTGATGTTGGTCGCTTACACATATATAGGAGCTATGAATTGATCTATATATGTGTGTGTGATGAGATTCAAGACTAGTTTATGTACAGCTAATTAAGATGGCCCTTGGAAGAATAAACCTACACGTAGATGACAGGAAATTGGCGAAATACACTCTTTTTCAAAGGATAGTTAGATACATATGATTTGGAAAGCTGAATGATATCTGATTAATTAATTAGCGACGCTAGAAATTATCGAATTAGTCAGACTAAATTACTCATCGTGTCACGTGTTCTATCTTTGACTCCGCCGATAAGAACCTAAATCCTACAGCTAGCTTGGTATGCTTTGGATCCACTATTAATATATATATTTTTCAGTCAATCGTATGGTCATATCATTGACCTATATATATATATATATAATTGGACCAATTAATGGAGAAAATTAATATATTTATATGATAAAAAAATATATCGACCATAAATATTAATTTGGGCAAGTAATGGGAAATTGGGAATGTATTCCTTGTGAAAGAAGCATAAAAAAGTTTGGCGTAAGAAAGGGAACATGGGTTGGACCACAAACCTTCACAAAATAAGCATACAACGAAAATGAAAAGAATAAATATTGCCACCAACTTGCTGCTGTATTTCTCAGAAGGGATAGATGACCCACTACTGGTAAAGCCTTTTCCCTGTGCCTGGTTTAATTTGTTAGAAAATGGGGTCTACAAAAAAATAAATATCTTCGAAAAACATTCGTGATGATTTGCTAAATCTAAGAAACAAATAAAGATATAAGTAAAATAGCATTTGAAGGCGGAAAAAAAGAAAAGAAAAGAAAATTTTAGTCGTTGCTATAGCACTTGGTCTCTTTTATATTGCAGACTCAAGCCACTTTCCTCCATAATAAAGAGATAGAGAGAGAGAGAGAGACTTCTATGGAGGTGTTTGTATGTTTCTACTGCAACTAGAGGAGGCATCCAAAGGGATCGCATTGATCCCAAGCGTCCCTGCCTATAATTTTGGATCATGCTATCCCTTTGGATTCCTCCTTTGGTGGCTTCTATATATAACATTGATGGATTTTAGTGGTGATGCTCCACACTCTCTTTTCATGCATCATCAACACCAACAACTCCAACATGGCTCGAGAAAGAGAATTCTATAATATCGACAGATCAAGTAAGTCATATTTATATATGTGTGCGTGTGTGTCTAAATCGGATTTCTCTTTTAAAACTAAGTACAACCATGTAGCAGCGTTTCTTCGTTCCTTTAGTCTTTCTTTGGCTGGAATATGTTTCGATCAGTACTAGATATTGAAATTTTGCATGACCCTGAATATATATATGGCCTATACTGGTAACAAATCAGTTTTCCTCTCAATTTTTTGTAGAAGAGAGTTTTCCAAAATTGCATTTTGTGGCCAACTCTTTATCTGATCTCTTGTATTTGTCTCTTCCTTTTGATTTTTATTTTCAACCATCATTTGGTTAATCCAATTAAATAATAAACTCATTTATTCAAAATTTTGAATGAAACTTTGCAATCCAAACCCGAAATTTGCCATCAAGTCATTGGATCTGATTTTAATAAGGCTACATACAACTTGCCCCTAAAAAATAAAAGGACTTCGGCTCCAAGAAAATTTTCCAAGAGGTACGTATGTTCTTGTTTTTTATGCTTACAGTTGCCATGAATGTGATTTGCTAATTCTATTATATACACATTTGCTCCTTCAAGATATATAGTAAACCTGAAACCAAGGATGAATATTTTTTCCTTCTTTCAAAAACATGTGAGACAATAAACTTATATGTCGTTGAGGAAGCTGTATGTACCAGCCAGATCTTTAATAGATCTTTCGTTTTTTTCAAGCAATGCAAGTGAAGTCTTTGGTATGGGTGAGTTTTTAGCCATATTTCCCTACCCTTAGGAAGAGTGAGGTTAATTCTAACTTTGCATTGGCTGAGGTTTTCTGCCGGAGCTCCTAAGCTATCACCAACTGACTCTTATTTTCAGCGGAAGAATTAACAGTACCAACTTTGAAAATTAATTTTTGGCGAAGGGAAAATTTCTCTTGCAGCTAATTTACATGCATATGCACATTTTGTCTCTTAGAAACTACAAGCTTTGGTTCTTTTTCATGAATCATCATCATCAACATGATAACCAAGTGGAAGCTAGCTATTTGCAACTACTGCAAATAAAACAGTGCCCCTCGTATTGGAGATAATATAATTAATATTTTCTACTCGTACAAATGCTTTGGCAAGAATTTACCCCATTTCTTTGTAACTTCTGATCATCAAATGCTTCCAACAAATTAATTGATTTCACCTTTTCAAAAGGTTGAATTTCTTCTTATAAACACTAGCATTTAACTCCTGCACAAGTTACTATAGTTTCTGGCTCAACCTAACTTCTGTTGACATTACCTTTTGCTTGCCTAAACCATCTCTATAAAGCTATGAAACATGGGTTAAAGCTCCTAAACCACTCTGTAGTATGGTCATATGCCATGTGGCCCTGGATCAAGATCCAAATCACATGGTTTCAGGACTTTAATTAGAATCCAAGGCAGTGAAAGATGATATTAAAGGACTTCTTTTTACCACTTTGGGCCTCAGATTGAGTGTCCCAAATGCAAAGGAATCATGCACATGTGATGAGACCTTAAAAAAGTCCTGTATACTTCCCCTAATTTTTGAAATAAAGGGTCTTTATGTGATCCCCCTAGCACATGACACCAACATTCGAGTAATGTCTTACCGTTTTTATCCCTTTTGTTGTCACATGGCCCCAACCGTTCTGCAGTAGGTTCCCATTTTTTTCACTAACTCCAAGCATTTATGCACCTCTCATGCATTCAAGCTTCAATATAAGAACTTGAAATGAGAAAAACGCCATCACTAACACATGCACTTGAGCTTTTCTATAAATGGTTAGCCTTTCCTTTTTCCATAAACGGTCCCTTAATATTAAGTATAGCTAGTGCTGTTGCATATTCTGATATCTAACAGTATCAATTTGTTGATTAGAAGTTTCAACATGATATCACAGTAGCAAAAGGCATGTGCTCACAAGTTTATCATATTCTATTGAGGCTAATGAGTTTGATTCATCTCCTGCATGAATAGGTATTTAATCGCTGACTTTTGTTTTAGGACTTGCTTGGGGTCGCTATCCCTTATAAATGTTGTTTTTAATTTTATTTTCTTGGGCTCTTTAGCCCCTTTCTTTACCAGGGGAAAAAAAAAAAAGGAAAAAAAAGAGAACTTCTAAGCAACATCTATTGAGTTTGGGTTCACTCTCCGACAAGGTGTGCTAGACCCAAACTTGAATATATGTGTGTGTATATCTATTGAAGATACAAATTAAATAAATAAAAGACATAATGCAATTTATTACATAAAAAAAAATAGACAAAAGACTATAAAATTTCTACTTTATTAGAATGTTTTGTCATTAAAATAAAGTTTTGATGTCTATTTATTAGGTTATGGTATATGTTTTTTGTTGGTTGAAAGAGATTAATTTCATTCGATAATTTTTAACCCAAATCAAATTTAGATTTATATTTTTAACATACTAAAAAAAAGGAGATGAAAAGAGCGAAGGGCTGCTGCCCGTAAGAAAACTACCGGCGGGAATTAGGATTTTTCTTCTAAGAGAGAAAGGAGAGAGAGTTAATTATAACTAAAAAAACAAGAGAATGTTGAATGTAATATTGTGAGTTGACAAGTTTCTTTGGAATACACGGTCGGTTTGATACTCAGAAATTATGAGTAGCAAATTATGTCATGACTACACGATTTTTTTTAAACCTAAACCTGCTTTGCTAAAAGCCAATCATTCTTAATCAACGGAGGACTGGTTCAGAACCTAACCTTAAATCATTTGGTTACTTGTCAGAAATAAAAAATTTGGAATAAAAATTAAAAAAATCAAAATGCAAATCAAGAAATTAGAATGATAATTTAGTATATTTCAATATTGTTTCTGAAATAAATATAAAAAATGAAATATAAAATTTTTCATATTTAATTTTTAAGATAAATAAAAATAATAATTAAAAATATTTCTATCAACAATAATATTAGTAAAAACGATGAAAGTAATTACAATTGTGATGATGATAATAATATAATAATAGCAATTATATATTTTAAAAAAATTATTGTTATCAATATAAGAAGAGTAATGATAGTGGTGATGAAATAGTAATAATAATAATATTAATAATTTTTTTATTTTCTTTTATCGTTGATACTAATGATGGAGTTAGTGATGCCGTGGTGATAAAAATAATCGATAGATAAAGATAATATATTAATATTTTAAAAGAAAAAATTTTATTTTTATTTTGTTTTATCCTTATTTCTATTTTCATTCTCACTTTATTTATTTTAACAAAATACCTATAAAATTAGAATAAAATTTTCTTTTATGTTATAACTACTATTTTTTATTACCAAACAATACCTGTTATAGTAAGACAGCTATAATAAGACAGGTTTCCATATAGTTAAATAGAGACAAATATCATTACAGATTAGTGCCACTTGTTATAAAAGAAGGGTTAGGGTTCCATTAACTAGAAAAATTTAGTAAAAGTAGGCTGAAGAGCAATGGACCCAACATATAAATCATACTGATTGAAAAAAAAAAAAAAACTGATATAGTTATTGATTATATATATGGTGCATTAGCAATGAATTATTTTCATATGTGTAAATTTTTAATTCATTAGGGTAGAAAATAAAATAAAGAGATTTCAGAAGTTTCCCGAATCTATGAGAAAGTTTAGCCTAACACTCTTTGAGTTGGGTAATTGGTTAATACAGTGGGTCGTGATTTGTGAAATGATGATTTTCAACAATAACAATGAAAGAGTCAAATTGTTCAACGAAATGAGCATGAATTGAAAACAAAACAAGAAGATGGGGTCCTAGGGCTCAGAAGTGAGAATTTTTTGGACACAAGAATGTACAAAATGTCTTCAAACGTGAAATTTGTAGCGCAAATGTCCCCATCGTGAACTACATAAATTTTATGAAGGCATATAAACTACCAAAAGAAAACCCTACATGTGATTTTTTTTCTAAGTCCTCAAGGAATTGGATGCTCCTTGCCTGGGGACCCAAACCCCCTTGACTTCCCTCCAAAACTCGTACTCCCTAACCCTTTCTTTTATTAGCACTTCGTGAAACTTAATTTATAGGCCTGAATCGCAGAATGGGGATATCGATTTGATTGAGATGTGTTAGAAAGTCAGAGAAATCATACCACTACCCTACCTAATTTTTACCTTTCTTGATGTACTCTCTTTTTCTAGTCGGAATTGATTGATCATGGAAGGATATTGAGTACACTGGTAATTATAAGGCATTGGCTTTATAAAATACCACACATTGCTTACACCTTATAAAAATCCATTAAATCATATTCTATTTTCATAAATGCCGTTATTGTCAATCGTTCCTTCAGTCAATGGCACAGATCATCAGTCTCCTAACCCAGGGAAGTTCTAACACCTCCGTCAAGCGATGCAGCTATGAGCAAGGCTTGAATAACATGACAATTTGCTTACGCTTAGTTATTAATTATACTATATATGATGCTATTGTTAATTAAAAAAATAGGGCTGGGCCCGGCAAAGATGTTGGAGACTGTGCGTCTGTAACCTGTATATTCCTATTTGAGCTGGCTTGCACCTTCTTTGGTGCAGAGAATCAAAAGGCATAGCTGCTCTGGCTAGCTGCGAACTAATATTTTTCTGAGCTGAAACACAATCTTCATAGAATCCTCTACACCATCATGCTGCATTTGACTAAATTGCTACCCTATAAATCTACCCATTTTGAGCACTAGTGATGATTTCGTGGGAGCAAGTCCAAGGTCAGAGCAATAGGAGCCCCACTTGAAATCATTCTGCCTCCATATTATAAGAGATTCAGAATCTGTGAATCCTTGAAATCTAGAAATTGTCCTTATCACGCAATCCCTCCACCTTTTGTTGCGACAATATATGATGTTTTCCTATTTCTCGCTACTATCTGATTTTTATATAGAAAGGCCACTATTGCATTCAGTGTGTGTGTGTGTATATGGAACCTTCTGTTGAGCTCCAAGTGGATGTAGATTATGAGGCACTAACGGATGCTTAAACCAATTAACCATATATTCATAGCTAGAAACAAAATCGCAATTTGGATAATGATTGTAATAAATATATGGAACCTTCTGTTGAGCTCCAAGTGGATGTAGATTATGAGGCACTAACGGATGCTTAAACCAATTAACCATATATTCATAGCCAGAAACAAAATCGCAATTTTGATTATATACATCTCGCTTTCGTGGTGTTAGATAAACGAGTGTCTCTGGATTGGCCAAATCTGCTTGGCTTTTAGCATTGAAATTGCATGAAAGAAAGGCAAAGCTCAATATATGGGCAGATAGATTAGCTTCACCCTAATGTTGTCCTGCTGTATTGTGAGTCAGACAGATCAGGTGAAATCTTTTATAATTTTTTTTTTATTCTAGTTTGATAGTTATTGTTATGCTCTGAATCTATTAAAATATATTAAATTAAAAATAAAAAAATCATTTAATTTTATAATGTTTTTAATTAAAATTTTATACGTAATTAATTTTTCCTTATTTTTTTTTCATAAATTTTCTATTTTAAAATAAATTATTTGTTCTTCCTTGTGTACTAATTTTTTTTAAAAAAAAATCTGCAATAATCTAGATAGAAAATTTAGTCTAAAATAAAAAATTTCTTTAATATTTTTTTTATAAAATTGTATTGAAAAAATAAAGGAAAAAATTATCTAAAAACTTATGTAAAAATTGATTTTATAATATTAAAAAATAGAAAATGGTAGCTATTATATGTATAGATGCATAATTAATTTTTAATAAAATTAATTAATATAATGATTATTTTTATACATTATGACTATATTTAATGGGTTCAAACTATGCAATATAAAATAAAAAAGATTAAAAAAAACCTAAGTTGTAAGGAATATATTGAATAAATTTGAAGTTAATAATGCAAAATAAAAACTACTACAAAATCGTTTCAATAAATTTTAATTATATAAAGAAGAAGCAAATAAAAAGCATGAATTTCTTTTTTTATTAATTTTTTTAAAAAAATGAGACAAATAATCTATACACAAACACACACAATTATGCTATTCTTATTTAAAAATCATAACAATTCATCATATAAATTATATTAATATATTTTAAGAAAAAAATAATTATGTCCTAAAATTTTATTTCAAAATTCATATATATAAAAAAATAGATCATATTTATTAAAAAGTAAAATTATATAAAAAAATAAAAAATTAATTGGATGAGAATTTCATAAAACATAACAAAATAAAGAAATCAATTTTAAATAATAACAGTAATATAATTTAACATATATGTTTATTTTAAAATTTGAAAGCATATTTTATATATTTCGATGAATACGCCAACGACGTTTATGTCTGCAACTTCTAGCAAACATGAGTTCTTAAGAAAAATCGTTGGCATCTTCATCGAAAAATCAGAATTTTAGTTTTAGACCTCAAAACTCAATTTCATCATTATTTTTGTCTTAAAATTACTTTAAATAATGTCAAGAAAATCGTTTAGAATCTTAAAACATATTTCAATGCAAATAAAAACTATATAAAAAACCAAATCAAATAGAAAAATTTAAATTTTTTTAGGATCCAATTTAACTCCTCCAACTATTTTATATTGAAACCATTATGAATAAACTTATATTTTCAAGATAAACAATCTAAATACAAGATTTGCGATTAGAGTGATTGAAATCGAGTCTGGCTTTGGTTTTTTCTTTTATCTCTTCTCTCTTAGTTTTTTTATCTTTTTGTATATAAGAATCAAATCGCGATACAAATAAGGTTAAAAATCAGAAAAAAAAATCTTTGAAAACATCAGGAATCAAATTGCAATATATGACAAAACTCAAAATTGCCCGCAAATCATAAAAATGCCAAGTCCACTGTGAAATTGGATGACAGTAAACAGTAATTAAATAGAAGCACGTCCAGATCTTTTAATTTTTTGTAATGTTCTCCAAATGTCTTAAAGTTATTGTGTTTCCGAAGTTAAATGTGCACCACTGTACCCGTCATGCAGTTACGAAGTTGAGGAAAAGTCAAAGCTAAGAAATTGGAAATCCAATAATCAAGGATCTCTTATATGCGTGTGCGCTAACCCAAAAGGTATTCCTCTACATGACAAATATGAGATTATAGTAAACACTAATTAGATATTTATATTACGTTGTGATACGATAATCGTTGTATATAGAATTAATAATTCGCATGATCTGATATAAGTAGAAATTTTATTTTTAACGATTAATATAAATCGAATCTATATATTAAGTAAAATCGTTTGATTTATATATATTTATTATCAAATTAATTTATAATATGAGCATAAAAAATTTTATTTTGAATAATTAGGAGGTTCTTTCAAAACATTAATTAAATTATTTTATTTAAAAATACAGATTTTAGAATATGAAAAAATAAATAAAAAGTAATCGGTGTTATCTCGTGCGGATCCGAAATTAATTTCTAACAAAACTATATATATATAAGCAAATAAAATCTACAAATTCTTTTTAACTAATTATTAATTTTTTTATAAAAATTGAGTCAAACTATCTACGACACATTTTTAGTTATCTCTTTCTCTCATCAGAATTTATACATGCAACTATGCTAATCTCATTTAAAAATTATAAAAAAGAATTGATCGTATAAATAATAATAATATATTTTTAAAAATAACACAATCACGTTCTAAAATTTTATTTCAAAATTCATTTATAAAAAAAATATGAATAAATAAAATTATATAAAAAAAATTAAAAAATTAATTGGATGAGAATTTTAAAAGAAACAAACAATTGAAGAAATAAAATTTAAACAATAAGAATAATATATATATTCAAACTAAAATATTAAAATATATATATTATATATATTCTATTACATCAAACTAAACGTAAAACTAAAAAAGTTAATGATGTATTTTCTATATTTTCAAACTTAATTTCATGATAAAAAAATATTAAAATAAATTATTGGAAGGAAAGTAAAAAAAAAAAAAAGAGAGAGAGAGAAAAGAGGGCAGACATGTGCAGATAGCCCAGCCCAGCTATGGTGGGTCTATGAGTTAGGCCTGTGCGCCAGGCTCTTTAGCCTCCTCCACTCCAGGATTGGGTTGCTGGGAGCCCAAAGAAAAGAAAAAGGTTAGGCATGTGCCAGCCCAAAAAAAAAAATTATAAAAACAAAAAGCTGCAACTTCCATGAGCTTGAGCTATTCATAAGCTTCCTCAAAAAATCAAGTCTCCATTTTCAG
Organism: Dovyalis caffra; assembly: GCA_963924115.1. Taxonomy (NCBI): domain Eukaryota; kingdom Viridiplantae; phylum Streptophyta; class Magnoliopsida; order Malpighiales; family Salicaceae; genus Dovyalis; species Dovyalis caffra. The sequence goes on from CAWUPB010000850.1 coordinate 5,317,539, forward strand.
ACCCAAAAAAATCAATATTGATATTTTTTTTTAAACACCTTTAAATGATCGAAATAAAGTCAATAAACACTTTTAAGATCTTAAAACTCAATTTAATGCACATTAAAATAAAAAGAAACATAATCAAATCGAATTTTTTTCTTTTTTTTGACTCGATCTACATCATCTTATCATTTAATGGCTTAAAACTATTATGAATAAACTCAACTCTCAAAGATAAAAAAAATCTAATGGAATTTCGTTGATCAAAGTGACCAAAATAAAATTGACCAATGCTTTCTCTCTCCTCCCCTCTCTCTTTTCTTTGCTCCCTTCTCTCTACTCTCAAGGACCAAAATGTATCAAAAAATAAAGATATGGATCAAAACAAAAGGTTTTAAAATATTAAAGTCCAAAGTATAACATTTTGCATAATTTCCATATCATTGCCGTATCAAAATTCAAAAAAATAACCGAAAAGCCAAGTTATAGTAAATATACAGTGAACACCTCAGTTCTTTTTAGTTTTTTTTTTTTTACAATCAGTAGGTAGCTTTTTACATGAAAGAAACCAAGATATATAGAACAGCTATTGAGAACAAACAAAGGACAAGGAAGAGAACAGGCAACCCTGGACAGAGAAAACAAATCTTTGGTGGGTTAAATTTATTGGTTCTTCGAGCTTTCTGTACTGCTAAAAACCATGAAATATAGCAATATTAACAGTTATAAACTGCACTGTGATCGATAAGTCTATTCTAGATTTCCAGTCAGACATAATATTGATAGAAGACAACACTGAAGGAGTACAACTACCATAGCGAACACTAGTAATAAGCATCTACTTGAGACTAATATAATCCTAAGAAAATTAAAAAACACAGAATTGATCGATTAGCCTTTCTTCGTGTTTTTTTCTTATTCTTTTTAACACAATAGGACTTTTATACTAAGGTTTAATAAGTAACTGCCTTTATTTATTTATTTCCATTCAAAGAAATTTGTTATATACAATGAGTGTTAATTATAATTTATTGATATAAAAATATGATTAATCTTTTAGTGTGAAAAATAATTAAATAGGCATTTGACCAGTGTTAAAACATTATTAATTTGATAGTATTTTACTTAAAAAATATTTTTTTATCTCATAAACCTTTGCATCTCTTTTTTTCATTTTTCTATTTCTCAAAATAAAATAATTAAAAAAGAACACAAATTAGATGAAAAGGATTAAATTATAAATAAATTATAAAATATAAAGATTAAATATATAATTTCTAATCATTGATTAATTTGTTTTGCTAAATAACAGGACTAAGTTATTCTATACAAAAAAGATATTCCTTCCGTGTCACTTTGCAGCCACAAAGTCTGTAACCAGTGACCCCGTTAACAAACGGGTATATGATAGAGTCGTAGAGACCACTTAGTCTCCCTCAAAACGCCGTCGTGTAAGTAGCCACAGACCCACAGTCATTTTTTCTTTTTTCTTTTTTTATCGACTTCTTCTTCCTCCCTGCCATAAAAAGTGGTCGAAATTGAAATTTGGAAGTGCTGATTCCATCTCTACAAAATCCCAAAATCACAAGAGACCCTGAAAATGGAAATCTATTAATTAAACCGTAACATTTGCACTATATTGATCCAAACCCTTCAATTCCATGGCTAAATTTCCCCTTTCCAGATCCACATTGCCCTTTAACCTCTTAATTCTTATGCTCCATCTACTAAGTCCCATTTCCACTCTCTCGGTTGTAACCCTAACCAGCAAAAATCCCAACTTCGATCCCCAAATTACCCTTCTCGGCGACGCCAAACTCTCCAGCGACGGCTCTCACGTCCAACTCACCAGCTCATTTCCCTCAAGTTCTGGTTTTCTCGTGTACAAAAACCCCCTCAAATTTCTGAGCTCCAGTCCTGCCAAAGCGACATCGTTTTCCACTGAGTTCTCGTTCTCCATCTCTGGTAATGGCAACGGTCTTTCTCTTTTAATGGGTTCTCGTAATTTTGCATTAAAAAATCTGGGTCAAGGTCAGTTTGGGGTCTTGAGTGAGAAAAGTTATCTGGGTGTTGAATTTGGCTCTTTAAAGGACAGTAATGTAGGTGATCTTAATGCAAGTCTTGTAGCTGCAAGTGGTAGCAATGTATCATCATCTATGCATTTAGAGACAAATAGTGGGGTGAAGTTGAAATCTTGGGTCGATTATGATGTGACTTCGAAAAGATTAGAGATTAGGCTAAGTAAATTGGGTGATGAGAGGCCATCCAATCCAGCTATTGCATATTCAATTGATTTATCAAAAATGTGGGGAGATAATGAGGTTTATGTGGCTTTACAGTCATTTAATGGCCAGTCTTCAGAGACTTGTAGCGTGTACTCGTGGAGGTTTAGGCTAAGAAAGGTGCCTAAATGGATGCATTCATTGCCAGCTGATCCACATGGTTATGTGGATAAGCCTAAAGAGGAATTAAGAGTGCATAAGAGGAGGTTTTGCCCCTTGTCAATTCTTGCTGGGATAATTTTTGTGACTGGCTGTGGAGCGTTGTTGGCATTTGCGGTTCTGTTTGCATGGGCAGTTTTTGTGAATAGGCACACTGTTTTTCCAACCGAGGGTGACGCAAAGCCAGTGGATTTCAAGTATGAGAAGATCAGTGTAGTTGTGGAAAAAGATGGGGAAGTTGTGAAGGGTTAAGAATTTGAGCGTGTAGAATTTAAACTTCTGCTGTGCATTTACGTTGTTTTTGTGCTTGTTGTTACCAACTTATGCGATTGAAGATTGTGATTTCTTCTGTTCTGTTTAGATGTCTAGCTGAATGCAAATGAATTGTGTTACTGTTATTTATGTTGCAACGTAATCAGTGACATTTGTATATGCCTTACCTAATGCTTTTGTGGTAGTGTTACCTGTTTTAAATGTACGCTATATTTTGGCCGCCAATTCTTGCTGTTTTAAATTTTTAGAGTTTGGATAGATTTCTGTATGATTGTTTCAAGAAAAGCATCCCATGTAAAGTAGTGGCATGCAGGCTTGCTCTATGATTGTTTTTGCTGCTAGACAACAATGGGATGAGTCTGAAACTCAGAATGACGAGTATTCAGTTTGTCACGCTTCAGGTTGTGACGCAACTGATTTCGTTATCCTTCTCAACAACAAAAAATCAGTGATCAGTAATTTTGGTTTCTTTTCTGTTTGTTGAATAGAAATTAAAGCCGGTTGCCCTCTATCTGTATGGTGCTACGAACATCCTAATAATCTAATTTCCTTACACTACCAATGCTACAGAGGAGCTTTAGTGCTTTACCTTGCATTCACAAAACATTAAGCGTGCAAATGGTTAAGAACTCTTGGAGGGCTATGGTGTCCAAAGAAAGTCATGCATGTAATGTGTTTGATATGTGGACTGATGGAAGAGCATAAGCAATTTGCACAAATTTAATTCAAATCATAATCAAGGATCTCTGTGCAGTAATTAAAAGAGCAATGGAAAAGAGCATGAGCCAGGAATTTATAGAGGCTTCCCTTATCACTTGTGCTCCTCTCCGTAGAATTATATTTAGTCCTTTGGTGAAAACCTAGAATTACGTCGATCATAGAAGATTTCTTTCATGACTCAAAAGGTAAAGGCTACCTCACCAAAAATTGTGGGATCATAGCAACCTTAAGATTTTAGTAGTCTTTTTGGTTAAGTGAATCTTCTTTTAAGATGGAAGGAGTATGTCAAGGTTTTCACGAAGAGCTATCGGGTCTATTTACCGAAAGGGAAAGCGGTATTTTTCTAAAGCGCACGGTTTTGAGCAGGGTTTTAGCATGAGTATTTCACTGATGCATAAGATTAAACCATTCACTTGCATAGAACCATAATGAGAATTGTTTGACGAGCTCTTTGATCATCCTTTTCGTTGTGAAGGCCTGCAAAGTACTTGTTCAACATCAAACTTGTGTTATTCGTTTCCACTTGCTTTGATGCAAAAATACATTGTTTCCACTGCATCACAGCCTTTGCTTGATCACATGGACTTAAGCTTCCATTGATATTGATAGATTAAACCTGCGGTACTTGTTAGTCCTAACCCTCCAAAATCTTATTTAAATCTTTAGCGCAACTTAACCCTAACATATGTTATCATCAAAATGCAAAGGTTCAGCAGTCTCGTGTTAACACTCAAAGGTAAAGAACTTCGCCTTTTCTTTGTTTAAATAAGCCATTTGCCAAAGGCACAGGTTTTGAAATTAATGGTCCATGTGCATGGTCGCCACTGTGGCTTCCAGTTCCAAAGGTCGAATCTCTCTTGATGACTTATAGTAACGTCATAGCAACCTTGGATGTGCCATCAGCCTTGGTTCGTGTTTAATTTGCAGACAGTAAGACTGTGGTCAGCTGTTAGCTACACGCCAGGCTAAATAGATATGAACTGGTGGTGACAGATGAGTCATGGTAGTGCATCGGAATGATGTTTTGGATCACCCACCATCGTTTGGGCTGATGCTGATGGTTTCAATTTCCAAGTTCCAACACATTTTAAACTCGATTCCAGGCCGTAAATTTGTGTCCAAGATTAGTATAACCAATCATACAATGATTTGCTGGACCAAATTGTTAGTTGACACTACGCAAGCTTGGAGCTGCCTCAGCCCAAAGGGCTTTGGAGTGGAGGATTTCAACATTATCTTCTCGTAGCGCTACATGTGAACATGGCTTTTGGTCATCCACGTTTGAGTCTCTTGAATATAATTTTATAATACATAAAAAATAATTAATGATATGTATAATAGTTATTCAATTGATCCATTTTAAAAAAGCTAGACATTAAAAAAAAAATTAAAATTAAAAAAAATAAAAATGATAATAAAAATAAAATTTCATAATAAATTTAACATATATAATGTATCGCTATATAATCATTTTATTCTTTCGTATCCAAACTATATAGAACTATGAAATATTCTTATTAAAAACTTTTATAGAGCTAGAAGGAATTTTAGTTTTTGGGATAAAGGATGCTCATGGATCAAAGTCAAAGTGAAAGTTGATGTTTATAATTGGAGCATAAATTGTTTCATTTTGGATGAGGAAAAAAATTGTCTAAACAATTTTACCTATTTTGATTACTAATGATAACTATGTTATAAAAATTTTGCTCTAAAATTTTATTGCATTATAATTACATGCCTACTTTGTCCAGAATCGTTTTCTCCATCTCCTAAAACCGTTCTCCCCCCCCCCCCCCTTTTTTTTTTTTTTTCTTTTTATGATTCTTATTAATTAAGCTTGTACGTGTATTCTTATACAATAACTCTTTTACTTTTTCTTTTCTTTTCTTTTCTTTTTTTGATGGTTACTTAAAATGGAAGACGTTACACATCCTCAAATGAACTCTATAATTATCTAACAAAATTTTCTAAATACCCACCAGCTGCATCCTTCCAAATCAAAAGAAACGAATCTCAAAAAGAAGAGGAGCAACAAACATTTTCTGTCATTAAATGCTCCACCAAAAAAAAAAAAAAACACATAATTACAAAAACGAGCTAAAAAGATAAGAAGAGAAACAAACAATAAATGGTAATTACGTCCCGATACAAAAACCACTACGTGGCACAATCGAAATTGCACAGAAAATATGAAGGTGAAAAATAACAGAAAGGATGTTCAGCTCCAATATCAAGAGCTAAATATTGATTTTTAAAACCACACAACCAATCAATCGAACACGCCAACGCATCCAATACAGTGAAAAATAGCAGTATAAACGAGTCTCAATGTACAGTTACAATGAGTTTAAGCGCACCGTAGAATGCACAAGAAGTTAACAGCCAACTTCAATCCTGTTAGGGTTTTTTGTTAATAGCAGAGGTTTTTATTTGCTAATCCTTTTGTTTACCGGTTAATTTTGGACTTGCGTGGGCGGATATGTTTGGTTAGGAGTTGTGCTCTCGATAGTCGACTGGATAAGAAAGTGTTGGAGATGACAAGACATGAGAGGAGGCAAAGGAAGCAAGGGAATGGCTTAACCAGGAATTCAGAAAGCAAAAAAATTCAAGGATTTGATAAACCCATACATTTTCTTGCAATTACAACAATGCCATTAACTTTCTTTCACCGGTTGAAAGCTTTAATATTTAAAAAATATGCCAGGTTTCGTTAAATTGTTACGAGAGGTCAAAAAGAGAAGGCACTTCGCACCCTTCAACTTCAAACGACCTTGCTGACGCAGGCCTCCCACCATTTTGAATTTGTTTTTTTTTTTTGGCATTGTATTCTTCGTGCAAATAATCTCAATGGCCCCAGGAATCTCTCTAAAATAATCAGAAACTTATTTGGTATACTTTTAAAATGGGTTGCCTTCTAATTAATTTGATAAAGATATATAACTCGGTTAATGGTTTCTGTCGTTTTCGAAAATGTTGTAGTAAAAACTATTTTATGCCAAAATTACATTACAATAGAATAATAATAGTGATGAAATCGACATATGTTAGCTTGTAAGGAAAAAAAAATTGATGAAATAGTGCTAGCTAGAGCATAAATAAATAGTTAATTGGTTTTCCTTCTGGTATTTGGTAATCATTTACTTTGCCATCGAATAAAGTTGCTTTTATGCCTTTTTTTCAGCCACCAGAACCTAGCAGTGTGGCAATGTAAAATTGTGGGTTGGAGTCTTTGTAATTCAAACTTTGTCATCATGCTTCAGCTAAGATATCAACTGACTAACCTAACAATGTTGGCTTAAAAGAAAAAATTTCTATTGATTAAGTAAATATTTTTGAATTTAAGTTCTTGTATATGTTAAAAAAAAAATTAATTATGTTTTTTTATATGTCTGGCTAAACAATAATAAATTAATTTAAATTTTTAGGTTTGAAATATTTGAGAAGAAAAAAGTTATCAGCGATTTCGTGTTATCTTAGGAAAATTTCTGTTCAACCTTAGAGGCTTGTTTTCAGAAAAAAGTTGGTCGAAACAAATCCTCGGTTAGGAAATAACAGAGCACTAAACTCCTCATATACTGGGTCGGGGGTCGATGTCGAGAATACTGACAATAGACAACCCAGAAAAGCACAACTTCTAACAACCCTACAATATGGCGCATTATTATTCAAACTTTAATAGCATGCTTTATTCTATTTGCAATTGATTATATGTTTCCACCTTAATTAAATCTTTCTCCGCAGCTTTATCACAAACTTGCTTTTCAAAGCGAAATGACTCTTCTTGAAAATACATATAATAATTTAAATATTTGAACATAAAGTTTGGGTCCACATTTCGTTCGATGCAAATAAAGATTTTATAGGAAATCGTAGGATGATTACTTCTTATAATAATGTGGGTAATCAAAGGCAAGGACAGTTGGGGAAAAAGGAAAAAGAAAAGACACCAAGGCAAGGAATGTTTCAACAGCGAATAGAAAAATACTAGTTTTTTTTACCCACGTTATATTACGGATTAGATAAAATATATAAACTTATTTTTAAAAAAATTATTTCAATTTGATAGATTGTGATATGATGTGAATCTACAAAAATATATAAAATCAAAAGTAAAAAAAAATTATTTATAATTTTTTAATCAAAATTTTATATATAACTATTTCTTATTTGTGTTTTCATGATTTTTTTGCTAAAAAGGGATTTATTCTTGTTAATCTATATATTATTAACTAAAAAGTTAAATAAAAATTTTAAAAAAGTTTTAGTATTTGATAAGATTGTGTCAAAAAACTAAAATAACAATTAATAAAAACTTACATAGAATTGAACAAATAAAACAATTGTTATTTTTATTTTTATTTAATGTTGATGAGAATATCATTTTTTAAAAGATTATAAATTTAATTTTTATATATTTATGCACAAAAAAATGAATAATATTAAAATAAAAAATATATCAATTTGAATCATTGAGTGGTCATAATTTTAATTATTTAATTTAAAATAAATTAATTTTAGAATATTTAAAAATAAATAAATAAATAATAAATGCTTAGTGTAGTAGTAGTTGCATAGTTAATTTATAAAAAAACAACAATTCAATATTTTTTTTTATAAATCATAACTATACTAAGTGGGTTTAGAGTTTTCAACATAAAACAAAAAAACACTATAGAAAAAGGTTAACTTGCAAGGAATATATTAACTAAATTTGAAATTAATAGACTAAAATAAAAATTATTAAAAAATTGATTTCGATTAATTTTGAATATATAAAGAAAAAACAAATAGAACACATGAATTATTTTTCATTTTTTTTTTGTCCTTCTTAAATAATTTTTTATTTTTATGCTATACATAGTTAGTTCTTGAATACGAGCCTCACACGCAATGCAACCATCTTTTTTTGTTTTTCACATTTGACTTTTAATTATTAATTAACTATTTTGTGTTTTTTGAAATACACTTTTAATCTAAAAATGTATTTCGGACAAATTATATATAATAATCATGCCATTATAATTTAAAAATTATATAAATCTATTTTTCAAAAGAAAAAATAAATCATATTCCAAAATCCATACATATAGAAAAATAAATCAAAATTGTCGGTAAATATAATTTTAAATTAATTTGATGAAAATTTTAAAAAAAATGACAAACTAAAGTAGTAAATTTTAAACAATACAAGTAATTAATAAAAAAATATTAAAACAAAATAGGACCAAATCATAATACAATTGACGTTTGAAATTATATATATATATATTAAGGATAAAAATATCAAAAAGATGCCATGAATAATGAAAAAAATAATGATTTATGAGTACGTGAATAGTATTTTATGAATATGTGAATAGTATTATGAATAGTATAAACCAATTTTGTTTTAGTATTTTTTATTAAAATGTTTTCTTTTTTCATCAATCTTTTTCATATTTTTATCTATGTTTTTTCTTTATATTTCTTAAAACAAAAGGAAAAAAAAATTGGTCCATCCGATTTCATATGACGAGTAGCTTGCCTTTTTTTTTCTTCCTTATTTCATAGGAATGAGTAAATTGCTATTCTAGGGTAAATTATAACATAGTCTCTCTTTCTTAGGAAAAAAATTTAATTAATCCATCTAATTTAAAAAATTAACGTTTTTGCACAAACTAAAGTAGTAAATTTTAAATAACATAATAATTAATAAAAAATATTTAAACAAAATGGGACAAAATCACAATATAATTGAAGTTTAAAATTAATATGTGTATATATATATATAGAAAAATTAAAGACCAAAGTATCAAAAAATGCCATGAATAATGAAAGAAATAGTGATTTGCAAGTATATGAATAGTGTTCTGTGAGTATGTGAATAATATTATGAACAGTAAAAACCCATTTTGTTTTAGTTTTTTTATTAAAATGTTTTCTTTTTTCATCAATCTTTTTCATATTTTTTTATTTTCTATTTCTTAAAAAAAAAAAAGAAAAAAAAATTGGTCCATATGATTTCATAAGACAATAGCTTGCCTTTTTTTCTCTTCTTTATTTCATAGGAATGAGTAAATTGCTATTCTAGAGTAAACTATAACTTAGTCTCCCTTTCTTAGGAAAAAAATTTAATTAGTCAATCTAATTTCAAAAACTAACGTTTTTGTCCTTTTTTATTTTTTAAAATGTTTTTTTATCATCAATATTTTACATATTTTTATCTATTTTTTATTTTCTATTTCTTCAAACAAAAGGTAAAAAAAATAAAATTGAAAAGTAGACAAAAGGATAAAAACGTTAGTTTTTGAAATCGGACGAAATGAGAGACTAATTTATAATTTATTCTAGAATGGCAATTTACTCATTCCTCCTTCCTTTCTCGCTTGTAATTAGGAGGATAACCGTGAAGCTTGTAACATTTAGCCTTCACATGCCCTGCTATTTGACAATGCTCACATCATAAATTCCTTCGATGTTAGAGCTCCACATCCGATTTCCTTGATTTTGATTCATATTATTCCTACTCATGAAGGTAGCTATAACATCCTCTATAGGCATGAAATGTGAAACCTCTATTTGCTTCTCTTTCGTTGAACCATGAAGTATGCATCTTCCACACGTGGCAATGGCTTCATGAGTAAAATTTATCCTCTAACTCGGTTTAAACACATCATTTAATCTCATTAGAAAATGCATTAACCTCTCGCTCATCTTACTTGTTCTTCCCATGCCTTTGTAACTTCACGGTAAGCATTTGCTCGCATAATGGAACGTGAGTCATGGTTCTAACTCATCCCATAGTTGCTTAAGTTTGGTGTAATAAGTCTCAACACTCATATTATTTTGATTGCAAGTTGAAATTGCTTTACGCAAACCACAAATCATGGTACCGGCATTATTGGAGAAATGTTTCTTAAGATTTAACCACACGATAGTCGTTGTACTACGATGAAAGATTGATTTCTCAATTTCCTTAGAAACAACACTCGAGCAACCAAGAAATCACCATATTATTGACTTATTCCCATTATGGAATGCTTGGATCTCCTTCTCTCGGTCTCAAAAGATCACCATTGACAAATCCAAGCTTATTCTTACATGCAAGAGCTATCTCTATGGATATGCGCCATGGAATGTAGTTCGAAACTCCTAGCAATGGTTGATTCACAAGAATCATACCGAGCACACTCGAGCTCGTCAATGGCGAGGGATTGAAAGTCGCCATCGAAGATGTTGGAAATCCACAATCAATCTACCATTCTCGTTCACGGTTGTTGTTGCCATGATCCGAAACCCTTAACTATGATCGATTCCGCTCTAATACCATGTGAGAAACCGGAGGTAAGAAGGGAAGAAAGAGCTAGAATGCAACACTCGATTTTTGTTCTATTCAATCGACTTTACAAAATGTTAGTTAAGGCTCTAACGGCTATAACATATTTAACGGTTTAAAATTAATCGATGTAGCTAACTAACCTTCATTAGTCAATTATTTAGAAATGCGCCATACATCACAATATATATATATATATATATATATATATATATATATATATATATATATACACATTAACGGAAAAAATATCGATACGATAATGAATTCAAATAAATAAATAAATGCCAAAAAAAATGGAATCAAATTTTCTACCTCTAATCACATACTTATCATGAAACTGTTCTTGATATTTTCATGAAAATGGAATCAAATTGATTTTCATTTTTTACAATTCCAAACGGGATCTTAGTTGTGTCGACTTAGGAAATAAATCACAACTTCTCTTCTATTTACAGGGCACTGAAAAAGACAGTGTTGACAGAAGTTGCCACGTGTGAATTGGATATTTTTTCACGGAAAGGGAATGGAATTGAAGAAAAACTGGCTTTTTGGTTGGTTTTTATCATCTAATAGAAAATTGTGAACCAGTACGAGTACTACTTTTCACCTTCGTGTAGCCCATCAATTTCGTCCACTCTACCGCAATTGTTTCATTTCATCAGCTTTCAATTTGTTATTTTATTTCTATCCAATAATTTTATCAACGGAATTTATACTTTTTTTTAAAAAAAGAAAATCCTAATCCGATCTGCCATCTCACTAAATTGTCGATCTTCCAATTCCATTAACTAAGCTATTCTGTGCCCAAAAAAAAAAAAAAAATTCTATCGAAGGTAGGTTTTTTTTTAAAAAAAAATTTTTCATCTACTTGTCAAAATGGTTAAAATAAAATTCACCGAATTAGCTTCTCGGAAAGATAAACAGTAAAGTTCATAAATAGCTTTTAAAAAAATTGTGGGCAGTTTATGCATGTGCTTATTCTGCGGAAAATATTGTGCATACGTTCAGCTGTTAGGCAACCAGCAAGGGTGCCGTGTAAACAATAAACAAGGAAACAATACACGAAGAAAGCACTTTTGAAAACTCAAACTAATGACCGAACATCCACTAACAGTCTCCACACCGCCAGACGTCCCCTCGCACCGTAACATCTCCATTCTGCACGTGGTGTTTCTACCCAACGATAACAATTGAAAAATTTATACATGGACAACAGAATTCCCGACGCATATCCTTTATCGTCACGAGTTTGTTTTGACCATGAGTTTAGGAGCAGTACCAAGGATTAGAAACTAATCATCTTCTGCATATGCTTTATATATATACATATATCTTTAACACACACATACATATGTGTGCGTGTGCGTTAAAGATGACAGAGGATCCTAGGCTATTTTTTTTTCAATTATTTTTTATCTTAAATTCAACTTTGCATGTTTGGTTTCTGTCTTATATCGTCCCTCTATCGTCTTTTAGATTAATCATATTAACTTGTTTTTTTTTCTGTCTAAATCTCATCAATCTACTTTATGTTTTATTTTAATCTTATTTTTTTATACCAAACTTAAATAAATAAATTTTGAAAAAAAAAAAAGATGTATCCTGCCCTTTTTTCTTTCTAAAAGTTGAAAAAAAGAAGAAGAAAAACAAAAAAAAAGGTGAAACTAATTTTTTTTTATTCAAAATATTCTTTAATGGTTTAAACTTATCTATATGATAGTAAGTAAATTTTGAGTATAAAATAAAATATTTAGATTATTTAAAAAAAATATAAAGAGAGTTTTAGTTAAATTTTAGTTTTTTGAACAATATTTATAATTTTATAATACCTCAAAAAAGTCTACTATAATTAACTTATTTTGATTTTATAAATTTTTTAATTTCACTCAAAAGTGAGAGTATAAATTTTGTTACAAATTTTAGTTAAATTAAAAATTACGTTAGTTTTTGGATCCAACACTAACAAAAATTGATATTTTCATTTTAAAATCAAATTAAGAAATTTATAAAATAAAAATAAATAAATTATAACAGACTCATTTGTGATATTAAAAAAATTATAAATACCATTCAAAAGTTTAAAATTTTAACTAAAAATATTTTTGCATTTTTTTTAAATACTATAAATAATTTATTTTATATTCAAAATTTTCTTACTATCATAAATACAAATTTAAGCTCATAAAAGATATTTTGAATAAAAAATATTTTTATTTTCTCTTTTTTTGTTTTAGTTTTTGTGTTTTAAAAAGAATGACCAGATACATCTTCACATTTTTTTCTTCAACTTTTAATTTTTTAAAATTTATTTATCTAAATTCCATAAAAAACTAGAATAAGACGAAAAAAATAGAGTAAAAGTATAAGATTGAGAAAAAAAAACATTAACGAGAATGGTGAGATTAAGACAAAAATCAAATATAAAGAGATGAATTTAAAAAATAAAAATAAAAAGACACAAAAAAGACAAAAAGAAGAGCAAAATGACTTTTGCAACCATTAACTCATTGAAAATTATGAATAAATACACTTAATAAAAAAAATCATTTAGTACACGTGCAAAAAAAAAAAAAAAATCCACAATATGTTTTACATAACTTCTTTTGTATCTTAATACTTTCGGTGTGAAGAGGGTGATTTTTTTAGGTATAAAAGGGATTTTGGTAATATTTTCTTAAATCTATGATTTTTTAAATAGCAAGATATTTAGGTCTAAAAGGGATTTTAGTAATATTTTTTAAATGTATTTTAAAAGGAATAAGTTTTCAAAATTTTGGGTGATCTGGAAATACAGCCCCAGGGCCATGGACCCTCCAAATCTCTTGAAAAGTTTATTTATTCCTTACTCGAAAGTTCACTTATTTTATTTACCACTCCATTTCTTTTTGTTTATCTTTGGATGATTCTGATTTACCCATATTTGTTTACTCCAATTACATACTCACATTTATAAAAGATCATCAGTAATTTTCGGGGTACAAATTTCAATGTATAGTTATCATTTACCACGGTGATCTTATTTTTACGAGGGGAGGGAGTAACGGACCAAGTTTCTCACGTAATAATACTCGAAGTTTTATAGTGGCACGTAATTTGAGGGAAAATATCAAACCGATTCAGCAAGTTGGCGAATCATATTCATGGGATCTCTTAACGAAAACAACTGCCACTAACCCATTACGAAAAGTAGAGAGAGAGAGCAGCAGCAGCAGCAATAATGATTCTCTCTAGATCAACAATTTAGGACTAAAAAAAAAGTCTGATTCTTTACTGGCTCGTATTAAATCTCTGCCTAAATATATATAATTGCCGTGTATATATATAGATAAGAGGCAGATCCACATTATAGAATCTGGCTGTCGCACACATAACAACCCAAGAGGCAGAGGGCGAGCCGCTCTTGGTAGGAGGAGGAGAAGAAACAAGAGAGAATCAACACCAAGAGCCAAGCTTTTTGATGGAAGTCAATGGAGATGGAGCAGGGAATTCTACCAGGCCTCGAAAAGTTATCGACGAGGAAAACTTGGCAGTTGAGATTCCTGACACTGCCCATCAGATAAGCAGTGGTTTGTTTCCCTTTCTTTTGACATAATGAATCAGTATTTTCCCTTTTTTTTTTGGGATTTTGTGTCTGGTTTTGTTCATTTTTTTGTATAGTCCATCCGTGATATGAAAGTGGTTGTCTGAGTAAAAACACAACACGTCTCGGTTTCAACTCCTTGGGATGTTAATGAAGTTTTTCCTCTTTTAAAAAGAAAATTTGGGTTAATGGGAAATTGGAATTCTAGAGTTCTATGTTTTCAATGTTTTCTGATTGATGTCTAATGGTTTTTTTTTTTTGGTACACCCTTTCTGATTGATTTTTCAACATTTGGTTGCCAATTGTTTTAGGAAAATGGATTTTAGATTGCCTTTTTTGAAACATCTAGTTTTGATGATGCAACAATTAAAGTTGATTAGATATTTGAAATCCTTAACTTTTAAATGAACGAGAATGAGAGGACAATTCGATGGTCTTGCTCCGTGGAAAATATATTCCTTAAACATGGTCCCCCAAATTTGGCTACCTGTAATATATTTCTACCTGTCGTCTCTATCTGGAAATCAAAGGAAAAGGGTGTTTCATTTGTATTTTAGCTGAGTTTTGCTGTATTTGAGTTATTATTACTCTGAGGTCGTTTGATTTTCTGTATTGGAATTTACAGATTCATGGTTTCAAGTGGGTTTTGTCCTCACCACCGGTATCAACAGTGCCTATGTATTGGGATATTCTGGGACCATTATGGTTCCTTTGGGTTGGATACCTGGAGTAGTAGGTTTGATTCTAGCCGCTGCAATATCATTGTATGCAAATTCTCTTGTTGCCAAGCTCCATGAATTCGGAGGGAGGAGACATATCAGATACAGAGATCTTGCAGGATTTATCTATGGTATGTGAAAAAGGAAAATGAACAAGGATGTATTATACATAATTCTCTTTAAATTAGCCATGTACATTAATTTATCGGCATTTCCTATGTTTTTGGGGCCTTTTTGCTGCAGGTAGGAAAGCTTATTCTATTACCTGGGCATTGCAATATGTTAATCTTTTTATGATTAACACTGGATACATCATTTTGGCTGGATCAGCTTTGAAGGTAGCATTACATTAGGCATATTGGCTTACTTTTAACTGCAAGATTTACATGTCAGGTCGATCTTTTTTGCAGTTCATTATCCTCTTTTAAGGATGAATTTTTTTTTCTGTTTTTCATCAAAATCTATGCATTTTGCCTTCTTCCGTTGTTTTACATCAATTATTTAATTAGTTATGAACAAGCCACAGCCTATAAGAGGAACATTGATTTGAATTCTTCTCACTGGGTGTAAGAAGTTCATTTTTATGATGATATGAAGTTACTTCCAGGTTTTTCGTTTCTTTCATTTTCTGGATTTCTTTTTTCTGATTCTATTTATTTACTATGCAGGCTGTCTATGTTCTTTTTAGAGATGACAATGTCATGAAACTCCCATACTTCATTGCCATTTCTGGGTTTGTATGTGCCTTGTTTGCCATTTCGATTCCCCATTTGTCAGCTCTGAGAGTTTGGTTGGGAGTTTCCACGGTTTTCAGCCTGATATATATAGTTGCGGCATTTGTGCTTTCTGTTAAAGATGGTAAGTTTACATGATGTGATTTTTTTTTTTTTTTTTTGGTGCTAGAGTAGATTCTGTAGTTTGCATTTCATTCCAGTAATGCCATGCACCTTACTTCATGCTCTTTCCCTTTTACTATTTGATTGAGTTGAAGAAATGAAGGATTTCTTATGAGGGGGATATTGCAAACCCTCGTGCAGAGTCTGTAACTGCAATATGTTTTCGAGTAAGATGGAAAATACATCCTTTGGACAAAGCAATTCTTTATGCAGCGAGCCAGATGTGTCAAATGTGGAACATATATGATTCCTGCATTTCATTTGTGGGACATCCACAGTTCTTTGGCTGTTCTCTTTGCAACCAACTGGGAATTCGCCTGGTCATAACTGCTTAGAGAGAGGGAGAGAGAGAGAGAGAGAGTGCTATCTTCTAAGGAAGCATCATTCCTCCCTTTTCCTTCAATGCCGCACACTATTTTACATGCATAGAAATAGTAGTAGTAAATTTGATACACAGTTCCATACAATCCTTAGTTCTCATCAAACTTGGTTGTGCATTTGGTGTTTGTATGATTTGATTACTGTTTCCATACTGTATGTTGTCCCTGGATTGTTGGAAATAACAACTTATAGATCATATTGCTTCCAAGAGTTTCTTCTGCTTAAAACTGTTTGAATTTCATTTTCCTTCAATTTCTTACTACTTTGTTTCGTGTCCTATTTGCTTACTTTGAATTCGAGTTCGGCCCTAACTTACAAATTTTTGTTTTTTGCAAATTTTTCTAGCCATGGCCATTGTTTTTCTAGTTCTGAATTTGCATTAATATCTATGTTGCTGTAGGAATTGAAGCACCAGCCAGGGATTACAGCATTCCAGGAACAACGACAACAAGCAAAATCTTTACAACAATAGGGGCATCTGCTAATCTGGTTTTTGCGTTCAATACAGGAATGCTTCCAGAAATACAGGTAGGCGAGGGATCAAGTCCATGAACTTTTCACAGAACTTGGGAGTGTTTTTTTATCCAATTTTTTTTAAATGATGTCATATAATTGTGGTCTGGGAATTTATGCATTTTTATTGGATAAATATAATATATCTGGCTGTTGTTCTCTAAATGGTTTGAGATTTATCGACCCTATTTCGCGTAATCTTTGGAAACCAGTGCTTTGGTAGTCACAATAGTGCATACTTCTTGAGGTTATAAGCCATGTATTGCTATTTCTTCCCTTTTCTCTTGTTTTCTCTGCCTTCAAAACTTAGACGTCTTTTGTTGACTAATTTGCACCAGGCAACAGTAAGACAGCCCGTTGTCCGTAACATGATGAAAGGACTTTACTTCCAATTCACGGCTGGAATTTTACCAATGTATGCAGTGACATTTATTGGATATTGGGCTTATGGATCTTCAACATCAACCTATCTGCTTAGCAGCGTTAATGGTCCAGTTTGGGTGAAGGCATTGGCCAACATCTCTGCATTCCTGCAAACAGTCATTTCGTTGCATGTAATTCATTTAAGACTTGTGCTTTCTGAAAATCTCTTCTCTCCCTCTCTTTCTTTTTTTGGATCGCTGCGCTAACTTACATATGCTTCTTGTAGATATTCGCGAGCCCAATGTATGAGTACTTGGACACAAAGTTTGGGATTAAAGGAAGTCCATTTGCAATTCGCAACTTGTCGTTTAGGATCGGTATAAGAGGTGGCTACCTAACTATTAACACCCTGGTGGCAGCACTTCTGCCCTTCCTTGGAGATTTTATGAGCCTTACTGGCGCCATCAGCACCTTCCCTCTTACATTTATTCTTGCTAACCACATGTACCTAAAAGCAAAGAACAACAAATTGAATTCTCTTCAAAAGTTTTGGCATTGGCTCAATGTTTGTTTCTTCAGCCTTGCGTCCATTGCAGCAGCAGTTTCAGCTGTGAGACTTATTGCAGTAGATTCCAAAACATACCATGTATTTGCAGATTTATAGGGAAGATTGGATCCCGATTGATAGTTGGACCCTTTCTTATAGCTACCTTAATAAAATAGTTTATTGATTTTCTGCAATCCACAAAGCTTCACATACTCATCCAGACAAGTGTTTTCTCAGTGCTTGCCAATCGATGTGATTAGTTGTTGCGTAGTGGACTGATTGTGGCGATTAATTTCTATACTTGCAACTTTCTACGAACAAAATGCGGATGAAATCTCTTGGTGAGCAAAACAAACAAAAAAGAAGTATAGAAATACAAATCCTTGGAAGTCTCATTAGGCTCAAATATGTTAACGAAGAGAGAGTATGGCTTCAAAATACTCCTTCACGTCAGCCTTAAAGTCATGATGAGGAGAGACCCAATTCCATGCTTAAAAATGCAGGAGAATGGTGATGAAAAACATGGTCTGATTATATGCTGTGTAATCCAGAACCATAATAATTTAAAATGACCTCGACGAATTCATTTTGCAATCATTTGATTGATATTCTGATAAAGTCCGCGAAAAGCAAATGCCAGGGTAAAAAAGATGACACAACAGCTACATCTTGAAGTAGATAAACTAAAACAACTTGTGCTGTCCATCACATTACAGCCGTATGGAGGCTGTAGAATCCTATAATGGAGATTGGAACCTAGATAAGTTGTCGGTTAAAAAGGAGAAAATGAAAAGAGTGTCCTCTCATTCCTCCCTGTTTTTTTTTTCACCAAACATCAGACTTTGCACATTAATGAAATGAACAACAAATGTTCAATAGGAACCAAAAAGTCAAGTGCTAATTAACTTTTTACAACAAGACCACAACTTCAAAAGCATAACAAGCGTACAACATATCCACTCAAGCAACGATGTTCCTCGCATTAACATACAGAATCTATGGAGAAATGAACAAGGAAAAACATCATTGCTGCATCAAATCATGAAGAATAATTAGGTTGACAACAAAACACTACAATGTTATAGAAGGTTAGTTACTTCTGAAACTTGTCAAACAATACAAACACCAATGATATAATTGCCCCCAAATCCACATCATTTTCATCCCACATCTGAACGTGGTTTTTAAAGCAACATATATAAACTTAAAATCACGAATTTTTGTGAAAGGATATTCCAAATCAAGCATGTCTTAGATTTTCTGAATCACATGCCTCCTCTGCCTTTCTAAAAAGAAATCTTGGTTACAATCCAGTTAGCCAAACTCCATGAATGCTGCCACAGAAACGAAAAAGAACTCAATTGATCACACAAAAATAGTTTTAAACTGAAATTTATATCCTAGATTCAAGTTCAAACGACAACTTGTGAAATCCACATGAACTTTAAAAAAACAACAAGAGAAGAAAAGAAGCAATAAAAGAGAAAGTATCTCAAGCTGAAGGAACAGAGGTCTCCCAACAAAGAACTTTAAGCATTTGCTTCATACTTGGTTAAGAAGGAATCCTTTTCAAAACTAGCCAGCTTATTAGTTGAAGCAGAAAAGGTAAAAGACTAGTCAACGACCAAGCCATGTGCTAAGCAAAGGAATACATGGTTTTAATCTCTAATCATACAAGATTAAAAAAGAGAGTCATATCATTCAGTCACCATTCTTACTATAATATTTGATGTCATATTGTATTTTCCTTTATTTGCCAAGCTCAATTTGCCTCTGGCAGCTCCAGTATAAAGCCAACCCAAAGCTATGACACATAGTTTTCCTACTGATTAATTTTAAGAGGAAAAAAAAAAAACTTTTCCAAGTACCAATTGCATTTGCATTCATCCACTAATTTCTGTGGTACTCATTACTGATTTGACACACTGTATGAACATAAATCAGAAAATGGCCTATGAATTCTGTCTCATCTTGTTAAACGAGAAAAAAAGAACAATTGAACCCTTACTCAACGTGAGGCCTATCTAAACAATTAAATTCTTCAAAGCATACAACCAATAATTAAAGTCTAATAGTGACAACAGCTGCCAATCTCAAATTTTGGAGTTGTGTTCATGCAAACATTCTCAAATTTCTATCTCATTTTTCATAAGACCCATGTTAATTAAACAGCATCATAAGGAAAGAACTCAGTTTCTATCCGCTTTAGCATGTATGTTTAACAAAAAGTCCCAACCAATGGTAAGGGCTAACCCTTGTGTAGCCCATTGCAACCTGACAGAAAGTCTACCCATACAATCTATTACCAGCAATCACACATAGAGACAAACATATGAATGTGGTTATAACTTACCTCACTGGCATCACCCAGACACCATCTTTACAAAGATGCAGATGGAATTGAGTATTATAAGTGGAACTCTCATATATTGGGTCGCATAAATGAGACCTATAAGCTGCCCTTTCAAAGACTTTGTTCGACCAACAGAAAATTCAGAGAAGCTCCACCCTCTAGGTGCAAGAAAACGATCTTCATTTAATATTGCAAATGCATTCGCAAGAAGCAGAAAGCCCTCCAATAAAGTCCACAAACCCATTTCCTAAATGATCAAGAAAACCCAATTTCACATAGAACCCAAATTTTATGCTCAAAGAATCAATGAAATTCCAAATAATAAACAGTCAAAAGTACACAAACAGGCAGCAACTAGCAATTGTTAAAGACAAGGTACTCTTATGCATGTGAAAATAGGATTTCCCACTCTATCAACTCTGTGCTAGCCTATTAATTGTGCACATAAATATTATTTATGTCTACCCTTTTAGTTTTGATCAAAGCATAAAGTAGGCATATAAGCAATGTGTAATTTATCAAAACTGTCATAATTATAAACAATAAAATTCATAAAAAAAATCTCACGCATTGAACACGACAACATACAATGTCATCCTCGGAAACGTAAAGAAATCTGTCCTCAAATCTAATGCTTTGAAATGTCGCAAATTAGAGTGTTAGCCACACAAATCAAGCAGATCAAATTGAGAATACGAAAAAACGATGAAAACACTATATAAAAGAACCGAAGTTGCAATAATCAGAACAAAAAATGCTTAACCTGTACTAAAAAAATAGCCTGCGCTTCCTTGATACTTTGATCGCTGAACAAGTGTAGCTAATGGGAACCCAAATCAGAGCGTTAAAGCCTCTCGTCAAGCATTTTTGAGAATTTAGATTTTATAGCAAGGGCACGTTTGGTGAGGCAAAAATTATACAAGACGGGCTGTAAATTTTTAATGGGCCGCTTAATTTTTTTTTGATAGGCCCAATCAGTTTGTTGACATGGGGAAAAAAACAAAAAAAAAGAGAGAGAGAGAAACGCGTTTCATGTAAACGTTACGTTTTTGGTATTGCTCTTTCTCTATTTCGAGTCCCGATTCTTTATCAGGCTCCAATTCTCCACTCTCGCGATCTCTCTCTCGGATTCGACCGAATTATTCAACTTCAATTTAATCATAGATAAATATCTTTTCACTTTCGCAGTCATTTTTATCTGCTGCAATTCAACTCGATTCAGCTCATCCATTTAACCTGAATTCAAATTAGTGGTTGCATGATCAAGGTTAGTCTTCTGAAATTTGTCCTTTTTTTTTTATGTATATGAGATGCATTTAAGCTTGATTTTTCTGGATCATCTGTTTGTGAAGGTAATTTACAGGTAGGTGGTGAAAACAAGGAATGGCTAAAATTAGAGATAGAACAGAGGATTTTAAAGATGCAGTAAGGCACACTGCTGTTTCCTTAGGTTACAATGAGGTAAAAAAAATTAATCTTTTTTCTTTTTTCGTTTCCTTTTTCAAATTATATTTTCCGCTTATACGGTGCTGAATTTTGTGTTGTGTGAATGTTGCTGTGTTTGCTATTTGACAGTCGAAATTGGCAGCCATTATGGCGTCTTTTATCATTCATAAACCACGACAAAGGTCGCCGTTTACTAAAGCTGCTCTTAAAACGGTATGTTTGATGCTGCCACTGTCCACGAGTCTGTTTGTGCTATTGTTGTTTGATTGTTTTATTATTTTCTTAGGAATAAGTTTATGTGTGTGTGTATTGAAACAGAAGATGCTTCTGCATGTTAGACGTGACTGACATTTTTTTTGGTTAATTTGATGTATGTATTAGCTTGAAAGCATTGGAACTTTAGAGCAATTTATGTTGAAGCATAGGAAGGATTATGTCGATCAGCATCGTACCACTGAACAGGAGAGGGATAGTATTGAACAAGAGGTAAGTTGTGGGGTATTATAGTCTGTCAGGTCGCAATGTTGCATATAATTGGAGACACTAGGAATGCTGGAGAATGGATAATCTTTCAACTAACTGTGCTTAAAAGGAAGTGAATGTTAGTATTATTTATGTTATTGGTTTTTCACCGGTGTTCTTTCTAACCAGTTATCTTGTTTTGATGCCTGGAAGTATAAGTGAGAATGCAAATTAAAACATTAGCCTCCCAAGTGGTTGATAGCTCAATGAGCCTTGGCTGTGGTAGATTCCTAGGTTTAATTCTATATCATAATTACCTATTTATTGTCTTTTTTATTGTGTTGAGTGTATAAAAAATTCCAAGTATGTTCACTAAAGCAGCATTTGAAAATAGGTTGGATTAATAGATCCCTTTTCTTTTGGCCATTTTATCTTCTCTATTTCTATCCGACCTTCGCATTATGGGATTGTTTTTCCTGAGCGTTCTCTGCAACATCGATTTCTGCAGGTTACTGCATTTATTAAAGCATGCAAAGAACAAATTGATATTCTCAAGAATAGCATAAATGATGAAGAAGCAAACACAAAGGGGTGGCTTGGCATCAAGGCTGAAACCTCCAACGCTGATACTATAGCACACAAACATGGGGTGGTATGGTTATTCTCTTCTCAATGTTTAATTGAGCTTATTCATTGCATGCTAATTTGTCTGGGAAATAAAATATTTAGCTTGCTGGAACAGTATCCTTCCTTGACCTAATCATCTTTTTATCTTCCTAATCTCCATGGTAAAGATTGTGATTGAAGTTTGTTATTTAATATAGACCTATTCTTCTAAACATTTATCTTAGTATGAATATTAAATCGATTAGGGGCCTTGGAGCTCTAGTTGTAAATTGTCTTAATTCTCAGTTGTATTAGATATCATAACTACCAAGAGCTGTAATGCCTCATGCATGTAGTCTGACGCAAATCCTTTTTGTTGTTATCGTTGTTGTGGTGGCAAGAGAGTCACTTCTCTTTGCTTAGTCGTAATAACTTCTCTTTGCTTAGTTGTAATACAAATTTCATTCTTTGCAGATTCTGGATTTGCTATTGCCTTCACTTTCTATATTCCAATCCCTGCATAGGAATCTCTTTTTCTTTTGGGCTGAAATGAAATTAAAGGAACTGTTTAGCTGAATTAATTTACCATTTTGCTACTTTTTAAATCTGTAGGTTTTGATTTTAAGTGAGAAACTTCATTCTGTCACTGCACGGTTTGATCAACTAAGAGCCATACGCTTCCAAGATGCTATTAATAAGAGGATACCAAGAAGAAAACTTAACCGGGCTACAAATACAAATACAAGTCCTGTTGATTCCTCTAAAACAAACAGTTTAGAGTTCAGGGGACCTGATGAAATTCAGCCGGTGCCTCTTAGAGTTCAGCAGCAATTGTTGGATGATGAAACTCGTGCCCTACAGGTTATAAGAAATAGCTATTGATGAGATTTTTACAACCTTTTCCATTATCAGATTCTTCGATCGTTCAGATGGGTTCTGAGACTGGTATAACAAGAGCTGCTTGATGTTGGACTTTTTTGCAGGTGGAATTGACTAGTCTTCTAGATGCAGTTCAAGAAACTGAAACTAAGATGGTGGAAATGTCTGCATTGAATCACCTCATGTCCACACATGTTCTGCAACAAGCCCAACAAATAGAGCTTCTGTATGAGCAGGTCAGCATGTCTAGCTAGAATGTTTACATTTCTCCAAACCTCCTAGTATCTTTGTATTGAAAACCTCCTAATATTTATATGAGGCTACTTGGTTGAGTGGGTTCTGTCAAGTAAAAATCTGTCTTGAATGATAGTTCTAGCCTGCATTATGAAGAAGAAACTGTGAGCAGAATGTACCTTTGTATTTTAAACTTTGGGAAAAAAGAAAAAGAAAAAGAAATATCCTATTGAAGATGACATTTTGGTTCATTTTCTTTTGTATATGATCACATTCAGGTTGTCTGATCTAAGCTAATAGTATATCAATTACTTTCTGGGCTTAACTCTAATGCTTTGGATACTACAGAGCCTCTGCATCCATTGCAGTAGGGTGATTTTATTAGTGGATGGGTTAAGTGCAGTATTTTGCATCATACATTGAGTGAATTGATTCTTTATGCTACCAAATCTACAGCCACTTGAAATTACCATATTGGTCTGCAGTTGTATCAGAATTCTGTGATTGCGTTGCTGCATTTCCTAAATGGCTTCTCCAACCTTAGGGCAAGGATCTTTCACCCTCCTGGACTTCTTGCATTCCAAGAACAAATATAGAATGCAATCATCTTTTTACTTCAAAAAATGGAAAACACTTGGCATACTATTTGTATTGATCAGAAATGGTAGGCCCTTTTGATGTCAAAACGCCAAACAGGAAAATACTTAGGCTTGTTGATTTATAGATCAGTTGGTTTCTACTTCAGAGTAGATATTTGCTTATGAGGAGATATTGAGTTTAAATAGGTTTACTCAGAATACAAGTTGATTTAGGATCCACTTGGTTGAAGGCTGAGTAATGGACTGCTGTTAATAGCATTGTAACGTGTTCCGAGTTTCAGAGTATGGTATTGCTGTCTTGGTTCTTGGGAATGATTATTAAGCATACACTTGTTGAGCGGGGCTCATTCTCCTCTTCTCTCTTTTCAGATTATGATTTTCTTTAATTGCTGCTGCACATATCCGTTTGCTGTTTCAAGGTTAATGCTGAGCAAATCTTAACAGCAAAACTTGAATAAACTTTTTCTGATATTTCAAGGTTTCTGGAAGTATGTTCTCAAGTGTGATGAGATTAATTACGGCCATATATAGCTAGAATTCCTTAACAGAAAAATTGTATTCTTATTCACGGATATTCGTGGTTTTGTTTTAAAATGAAGTTATGTTTTGATACCTCAATTCTGATGCTGTTCTATGATTAAAACAAATTTGTGAAGGAGTAGTTTCTCTTCAATCAAGTCTTTGATTCTACTAATATCCTTTTAAATCCTGATATCTGATTATGAATTTTGCTGCTGCTGTAAATACCCGAGCAGATCAAACCTTGTTCTCTGCCACGTGTAATATTGCCTTTGTTTTATCATTTCACCTCAAAAAAAAAAAAAAAAAAAAAAGAGAGAGAGAGAGAGAGAGAAAAGGAAAGAAGTTGCCTGTGTTTTTGGACTTCCTATTTAACTGCTAATCAACTGAAAGGGTTTTCTATTTGGCTCTGTGATGTGTAATCCGTTCTCACACCTCCCTTTTTTATGTCATTCTGTAGGCAGTTGAAGCTACAAAGAACGTAGAGCTTGGAAACAAAGAGTTGTCCCAGGCAATACAGCGGAATAGCAGTAGCAGGACTTTTCTCTTGCTTTTCCTTTTTGTACTTACTTTTTCAGTCCTCTTTCTAGATTGGTATAGCTGAGCTTCTCATAGTCTATGTAGACTGTTGCAAGTACAGTTTCTTTTGTAGATTTTATTATACAACGGGAAAAAGAAATGAAGATTTATTATCAACAAGTGAGCAATTGTATTTGAGTTTGTATTTTCAAGCAATGTTGAAATCAAAATCTCTCCGTTTCATACTGAAATAGAGGCATGCATTTGTAGGCCTATAAGAATTTGTTATGCTCCCGTTCTTTTTAATTAAGTCTATGGTTTGAATTTTTTATGTTGGAAAACTCTCATTCAGCCAAGATTGACAAAATAACTTGTCAAACAGGCAAATCAACATAATTCCTGATGTAAAGATCATATGTCAAATCAAAGCAATGCAGGTGTGTAGTTAAGTTGAACGCTAAGGCTATGGCTATGCTGAAAGGTTAATCGTATACTTTATAATCGCACATCAAATGAATAAAACATGAACAACAATTTCCATTATAATTTATACGAGACAAACCTGTGATTTCTTTCCTGACTCCTCACCTCCCATTTCTCTTTAAAATTTCATTTATTTAAGTTTTGAATACACAAATTAGATGAAAACTCAGCTATCGACTTTGGCACTAAACCTTCTTCAATCTAACCGGCCTGGAGGTAAAAACAAGTCTTCTGAACGCAACAAATGGAGATGGATCTCCCTTATGGAAGTGCACATACTATCTTTCTATGTTATATTATGTTCTTTCGTTAATCACAAATACAACCAGGGAAAGGATTTGCATAGAAATTCTCCTCCAATTTAGGAGAATTTCCATGCAGTCTAGGATATGGCGCTCCAGTTCTATTTCTATGCAAGCTCCTGACCTTCGAAGAAAATTTGTCCCAAGACAACTCGCCATTCTCGAATCGATCAATCAATCTTGTAAAGTTATGTCTGCAAAAACATTTTCATCTTTTAAAGTTTTCAAGAAAAATAGGTAAAGATTTGCAATTTTGGAATACGTACTTGTCAGGGTTGATGGTTTTTCTAAAACCTTCATATTTTCTATGACCTGTCACCGCCTTTGCCATATTACCATCATAGGTATAAACAAAAACATCACTCTCGACCGCTACAATATAGTCTATGGCAGCTAGCTGGTTTTGGCGGTCCTTAAATGGCTTCAATTCCTCTTCTTTTGCCAGAGAGGAATGAGTGTATATATTTGGATACTTAGCTTTAAGTGCTTTAATTCCATCATGACCATAAATTTCTCCTGCAGCTATGTAAATTCTTGTATCAGAAGGAAATCCCATTGCCTCAAGAAACACTGCAGTCTCTTTTGGAGTCATAGGGCATAACCCTTTACGTCGCTTCTTTGTGCTATCACTCTTTTGCTTCTTCCAGCGCTTTACACTTCGTCTATATTTTTTTAACTCCTTTTTCTCCGTTTCTGTAAGATTGTGATTGCAACCTGTGAAAGCAAGGATGTCTTTTTCGTATCTGCAATTGGTACTGCTTAGTTAGCAATATCTAGCAAAGTGAAAACGTTTTGGTCATGTCATTTTTTTTTTTTTTTTTTTGTTTAAGTACCTCAAATGAAGACCCATGAATGGTCCACCATTCTTAAGTCTGTTGACCAACTTCTTTCCTAGCTTTTCAATTTCTTTTGCAAATCTTAGTCCTTCATACATTGCACGACAACGTATGCTTTGGATTGGAATGTCAACATTGTTAGCAAGGCGAGAATCCGAAAATGTAAAGTTGATCACCTTATGCCTTTTTAGTTGAACAAGAATTGTATTTAGGTAATGGGCAGGCTGCACAGAATAACTAGTCAAATTAAACATTTTTTCAAAAACATTAACGTAATTTTGAAACTCCAACCACAGAAACGTACCGTAGCCCAAGAAAGTGGGGAAATCTGTAGTGGCTTCATCTTCATAAAGTTAAGTGGGAGAGACTCTACAATCTCAACATCGTCTTTCATAACTTCAATGAAATTCTTCCAGTCAAAGATATCTTTAAAGTCACTGAATATATGAAAATTATTTCCAATTTGTAACTTATCTTATTTAATATATCCATTTTTCTTAGAAGTCTGCATACTATACCTTTTATCCTTCCAAAAGGAAGAGTGATCCAAAGAAGGAAGAACCAAAGTGGCATTCAAGATTTTGGCTATGGCAGCCATGTCACTAATCTGCATTTTCAATTAATTAGCACAAAAGAGAAAATGGGCGACAAGATTCTTGAGTAATTAATCGTACCAAAAATAATTGTGTAAATCTAAACTTGTAATCTCACCCCAGTCTTCATCTGGTTCAATCCACCATTGGCCTGAACTAGAATATATCCATTTGTATGGTTTGGTTTCGCTGAAAAAAGCAAAGATGCTATTAATTGCAAGTTAGAAATTTACGTACAAAAATTGAAAAAAAGTTAAAACTCAAATGTGAAAAAGAACACACACATGCATGCATAGGGTAACAAGTTGAGCCATACAAAAACTAATGGGTACCTTCTTCTTTTTCAGATCGTTTAGAACATTTATGTAAGCTACCAATATTGTAGGATGGCATCCAAATATCAGGATCCTGGCGATTAGAAATAAACAACCGAAACAACAATTATAGGCAAAACTATCACAATTCAAAAAACTAAATAAACAACCCAAATCAAAATCCTAAAATCTAGAAATAGGATGAAAAAAATAAAAAGCAAATAAAATCAAACATGTAATGCGATTAGTGCATGATTAAATTACAATTAGTATCCGGAAAAATGCTTCTTAATCACTAGCACTCAATTATATTGTTATTATTTTCATGTTAGACAACAAAAAATTACTCATCCCTAACGACTCAAATTCTCAATCTACTTGACAAAAAATTACTTTTAGTATATCAACTTACTTCCTTAAATTTGCATGCATGAAAAAATTATTATCACATTACAAGCAAGCATCAACTTTTGACAATATTGATCAATGTACTTCTTAAGTTGGATTATGCATGTTTTACAAATTACGAATTTCATGTGTACCATGTTAGCTAGTATTTTCCAACTTATCCATCTCTTCACTTACACATAAATCAATTCAAAAAAATGCCTCAAATCTAGCCAATGACAATTTTTTCATGCACTTGACTAAAGCTTAACAACACTGCTATGAAAACCAAAGGGAAATTCTAGTTTGTGCAAAAACCAAAATAGCTAGAGCAAAATGATCAATCATGGAAAATCTCCAATCTCCTTGCACAGCCTGCTTGACCTTTATGTTATAGCAGATTAAATTAATTAATATTTTCACACTGGCATTCATGTTACTGCCATTTGACACTGGTTAACAATCAGAAGCTGACAGATTATAACTTTAAGCTACCATCCCTTCATTTAACCAAGATTATGCAACAGATAGTAAGAGTTAAATGCATGGCGAGAGTAACGTAGTGCATGTTAATTAGTTAAGGTTAGAATATATAAGGGAGCCAGAAACATGAATTTGATGCAGGCTTCTCTCAGGGAAGTTGCAATGGCTATTTACGAGGATTGCCCCACCACATCAGGCGATAATGGTCTCTACATTTTTACAAAATTAAGTAGAAAAAAATGCTTAATAGTACTAAAAAGATGAATAAAACAGTTGGTAACGGCACTGATGAAGTAAAATATAGAACGAAGCCCTGTGATTATGTCATACAACTACAAGAGGCCCTGAGAACAAAAATGGGCAAATAATATTAGGTTTCATGTTTTCATAGCTGGAATGGGGTTGTTCGGTAGCCATGATCACAGACACAAACTTACTCAAAGAAATAAACAGAAAGAATATTTGTTAACTTTCTATGTGGTCTTCAATCCCATCTCATCCCCGCTGTAGCTATATGCATATCTGGGCTCATGCCCACCATCGTAATCGTTATGTTTCTTCCTCTCATCAAACCAGGACTCGTAGCCAGACCAAGGACTAATATTATCATAATAAGAAAACTGGGTTTCTTCACTTTCATGTTCATGATATAACCATTTAAAGAGTTCAGTATCTATATTTATATATAAACCGAGAAAAAGAGAGAGAGAGAGAGAGAGAGAGAGAGAGAGAGAGAGAGAGAGTTTAAAGTATCTAACCACAAACTTCATCTTAGTGCCATGACCATCACCATCATTTCCCTCTTCCACATCATTATGATCATTTCCCTCCTCCACATGATTATGATCATTTCCCTCCTCCACATCATTATGATGCACTTCTGCTTCAGTTGCGTTTTCCGTGCTAATAATGTCCGTTCCTGGTAGTCGAGATTTCGGCAAAGTCTTGAACAATACAAACTCATGTGCCATGTTAAAAAATATCATCAACGTCACACTTACAAATATAAAGCGCCTTATAATTTTCCTCAACCTCGAGAGTTTTGGCAATTTTCGCACTCTTTCGTGAAGGAGTGTGCCAGGGTTTTGCATTGGTAGCATGTCCTATTCTTCGATCAACTCCACTACTCGCCCTTAAGTCATACACAGCATGAGTTTTCTTTGACAAGTAATGTACACGGTATTTGCAGTAAACAAAAACTAAAACTCTTGCTTATGAAAGGTACAAGAGTTCAAGTGGAGAAACAAAAGGAAATCCGAGACTGAAAGGAGTTCATCGAGCATTATGGATGCACATGATATAATTAAGTAGATCCAAAATTGAAAAGATAAAAGAGAGAAAAGAGAGATGCAGTGATGGTAAAAGCGTTTGTTTTGCAATTTTGGGTTAAGTTAGTGATAAAGAAAAATAGTAGTAGGAGCTGAATACAAGTCGAGTATCTCTCTTTCAATTTTGTTGGAGGAAGAGTTCTAGCAGTATTTAATTTTTAATATTTTTTTTTAATTATTTTTTTGTAATCTGTTACCACTAATAGCTTGTTTTTCTCCTTGTCACTTATCCTTTCCTTGAAATTAATTGGTAGTTAATTAGAACTCCAAGACAAGAAACAATAATTTCAACCGAGAACACCCAATTATAAATTACAAAGACGTCTCACCAAAGACCAGTAGCATCGCGTCAGTAACTGACGTTTTTCACGGGCCAGAAGGCCTAATAAACAGAAAAGCACAACTAGCCCAAAACGAAACTCTTGAGTGAATTTTATAATGGGCCACGGGCCTAACTCAAACTTTACGCTTATAGTATGAGCTCTTCTACCACCGGACTTGTTATAGTTATTTCAAGAAATTATAATTATAATGTCTTTAAGTTTACAAAATAATAAAATAGTGTTTGGGATAAAAAGTGTAAATACTTATTAATTTGTAATCGTTTAAAAATGATTCTTTACAGTTTAACCAGTTTTTTTCCCCCTTCTATAAGATAACAAGAAATTTTTTATTGAAATTGTACTTAATTGTGCATAGCTATTATAATTATATAACAGTTAAATAATTCACGAAAAGATAAGATAATTTCACTGAATATTAAGTAAATTTATTTAATAGTTTTTAATTACTGACATATTCCAATGTAAATAGTTTTTATCGTTTTGAAGGTAACAATACACCTTTTAAGTAGTAATTGTACAATAATATCAATAACTAGCATAGTTATGCATTAATTTATTGAGTAATAAGATAAGTTATTAACTTATCACGGTACTATAAATAAAAATAAAAGTATATGTGTAACTTGAAAGCATTAATTATATAATTATAATGTATCAAGTACGTAACTATAGAAATTGTCTGCCTTTCACTGTATAAAATTAGGCTAATTGATTAAATTATTTTAAATTAAAGAAAAAATCCTTTTTTTATTCGAATTTTTTTATTATTTTTTTAATCTGCAATTAAATTTTTTGATCTCGGTGAACGCTCTCGAGCTCGAGCCACATTAGAAGCAGCTCGAGGCTGTTAGCCATTTTTTCCGAGACGGTTTCTTCTCACCGAATTGAAAGAGAGCGAGTCAGGCCTGCGATTGATGCTGGCATGCCTTCTTTATACGTAAATGTTTTAAAAAAGAAAAGCATCAAGTTTTCATTTTTCTTAAGAATTTGCCTTTTTTAAGCTAATAATTGCTGCAATGTATATTTCTCTCTTTTTTAGGCTTTATGTGCGGGTAACCATCTTAGGTTATAGAAGGTAATAACTAAGCTTGACTTCAATACTCTGATTTTAATCTGTTTGTTTTGGTAATTTGTATTTTACGGATTCTGTTTGGTTACCAAGAAATTTGTATAAGAGAAGAAAGAAATTAAGGGTATTTGGGTTAGGTTATTCAGAGGCTTTTGGGTGTGATTCTGTTGTGCTACTTGAGTTATTAGCTTCAGTTTCGATGTATACAGTGAAAAGTTATCCATCAGAGTTTATCGCAAAATGTCAGTATTTGCTAGTTTCTGTAGAATTTCTTTAAAAAAAAAAAAAGATTCAGTTCGTGTAATTATGTAAAATCTGTTATGTTTTTATTGTCTGCTCCCATTTGGTCACCTATCAAGTTATGATCAGCTAGAAATAGTGGACCTTACAACTTATTCGTTGTACGTTTTTTTTTTTTTTTTTGTTCTTTATACCCATAATGTGGTCTATAATCAACAAAACTAGGGATTTGAATGA
The DNA here is from genome assembly GCA_963924115.1 of Dovyalis caffra. NCBI lineage: Eukaryota > Viridiplantae > Streptophyta > Magnoliopsida > Malpighiales > Salicaceae > Dovyalis > Dovyalis caffra. The sequence goes on from CAWUPB010000850.1 coordinate 5,349,505, forward strand.
TAGGAAATTGGCAATTGGCCTTCCTTTCTGAGAAGTCCCGGAACTTCGTTTTTCTTGCAACTGTGCATATCCAGGATGTTTTCCTTGTGGATCTTTTAGTATCTCGGGTTCCTATTGAACTGTTCGGATCCAGATTGTAGGCCTCAAAATTTATGGACTCCTAGGCTCCTAGCGGCTGCTTTTCTCTTCTGCCGACTGCCAAACTAATATCTCATCTCATGTTGGGGAGGCCAGATTTACCACCTCTTCTCCAGTGAGATAAATGATGAAATCTGAACCTGCCAAAAGAACCTTGCCTCCTACTTCCCACCCCACCGCACGCCCCAAACATACACACGCAGCAGCAACACCAAAAAAAAAGTGTAAAAAATAATGTTGAGTACGCAAATAGCTATTCCTCTTTCTTTTAAAGTGAGGTAGCCCAATCACCAATCCCGGCTTTTATTTGACCTTGTAAAAATAATGTACAGCAATTCAGAAAATGGCTTTAAGATGACTTGGGTTGTAAAAGATTCTTCTCTAACTTTTTCCTTTTTTAATAGATTACCAAAGTTGAGACTCAAATTAGAGGCCGTTTGCATCTTACTACTTTATAAGAGTTTCATTGAGCTACCATCCCATTGGTATTTTAACGTCTAATCATAGCAGTTAATGAAGCTTTTATAGCCCTTTTTACTAGTTTGTGTTGTATTTATGACCGAAGAGACCGCGCTACTAGTTAAAATGCTATAACAAAATGTAAGCTTCTAATTATAAAAAATAAAAAATCTTCCGTCAAATTGAAGGATGTGAAGTGGAAACACGCAAGAGATCGTACTGCATTTCTCGAGGAAACGTATGCTTTTTCACACGAAGGATGCATGATTAAGCTAGCTTAACGTGTTACAACTAACGAGAGCTCGGCATGTAAAAGTGTGTGGGTTGAGTGCTATTGGATTTTTGCTAACATTGCCAACTGAATATTTATTTTCCATCACGTTCTGTATGATCATTGTCAAAAGTTTGACTTCAATTAGATAAGATTTATAATTTTTTTTTCGAAAGTAGGAGTAGTTTTTATCATTTATAAGTGGATCTCGGTATTTCAACCGTATTAGCACGTTGCAGTATCAAGTGACTGAAAGAATTGGAATTAAAAAATAAATAAATATTGGACACTGGAATAAATAGCTTAAGTAAAAATAATAATTTAAAATTAGATGCTTAAATTACATTAAAATTAAAAAAATATTGGACACTCAAATAAATAGAATAAAAGATCAAACATTTAAATAGAAAAATATTAAAAATTAGATACTCAAATTGTAATATTGTCCTAAAAAATCGATTTTTTCCCAAATAATTTAAGTGTTATTTAATTTTTATCACACATTAGTTAAAAAATAATATGTGATAATTTATATGGAATGTATTAGTATTTTCGAATCTTAAATGACCGAGGAGATTCAAACAGAAAAAAATAAAAATAAATAACCTTAGTACTTGAGTGAATAAAATTAAAATTGGATACTCAAAGGGAATTAAAAAAAAAAAAAAAAAGACATTCCAATTACGGTTGTCTAGTTATATAAATGAGTTTTTTTATCTTTTATTTTGAATATGAAAGGTCAAGTTGATGAGATGTGTGTTAAGAGTATAATTGTAATGTATTAATATGTGTATATAGTAAAGTAGTGCGAGTGTAAACAATAAGGAAGCATGTGAGCTACGGAGGAACCTTTCCTCTGGTGTATATATAAATAGACACTCATTACTCGTTGTAACGGTAACAAACAAAATTCAAAAATAACAAACTCACACTTTACGTATGTTTCTCTCTCTTTTCCGTTCTCTCAACATGGTATCGAGCATCTCATCGTCTTCATCATTCACCAACCAAATCAAGCTTTTCTTCTACAAACCTTGTGATTAGTCTCTGTTTTTTTTTAATTAGTCTCTGTTTTTGAAGAGTTCACATGGCGAATCGGGTTGATAATGCTAACTTTCATAGAGCTCGGCTAGAGATACTAATGATCCTCTATATCTCCATCCTTCGGATACTCCGAATTTAGTTATTGTTTCTCATTTACTCGGAGGAGAAGAAGATTACAACTCATGGAGCAAAGCTATGATGATCTCCTTAGAAGCCAAAAGTCAAGATGGATTTGTCATCTGGACAATGTTTGAAACCGGATGCGGACTCGCTCGATTATTCACGAGTGGAAAAAATGCAATGCCTTGGTTCATGCCCGGATTTTGAATTCGGTATCCACACGATTGTTTAATGGATTGTTGTATTATCAATCGGCGGAAGAGGTACTGGAGAGATTTGAAGGAAAGATTTGACAAGCAGCATGGAGCTAAAATATTTGCTTCTGCACAAAGCGATTCACTCTTTAATTCAAGGTTCGGAGAGTGTAGCGAGTGTATTATTCAAAACTGCGAAATCTATGGGATCAATATGACTCATTGATTCCTATGCTCACTTATGTTTGTCCAAATTGCAAAAGTGAGGTTTCACAACCGTTTGTAGAGTATACACAACAGACACAAAATGATGCAATTCTTGATGGGATTAAATGACCATTTTCGACTTGTGAGATCACAAATTTTATTAATGAATCCCTTACCTACTCATTCTCAAGCATACTCAATGGTGTCCAATGAGGAATCACGACGAGGATTCTTCAAACATAGCAAGAAGTACCTACGACTTTCTACTCTACAAAATCTCACCATCAAATGAAGCGACCTTCCGATAGGATGAATTGGCGTCGAGACATCACCCGTGATTACCGTCATAATGCCGGTCACAACAAGGATTCTCGTTACAAATTACATGGATATCCACGCTTGAATAACAAGATGACTAGCGATGCAGAGGCGGAAGACACGGAGGCAACACTAGTGGAGACGGACAACGTGCATATAATGCACACCATGTGAATTATATGAGGCCCGATTCTACTCATCCGGTAGTTCAAACGCGAATATGGCGAGATGACCGGTCGGGAGGGAGAAGTCAAGATGTTACAACTCCACCTGTGTTTTCTCATCGGCAATATCATCGGATTTTGGAGATGTTAGCCCAAAATACAGCCTCGGGGAAAGGAGCTCCTAAGGATGACTCGATTGTAAACATGGCGGATAACTATTTTTGTGGTTATGTTGATTTACACACTGCTCGCTGATGAATGGATTGTAGATACCGGTGCTAACACTCACATGATCGGTCAATTCGATATCTTGGAGAATCCTAGGAAATTAGCATCTAGCCTCACTCGTGCGATTACCCAATGGTAGTAGAATAGTAGTCACTCACATAGGTTCGGTAACCTTAGCTCAATTGAGTCTTCATGATGTCCTCTATCTACCGGATTTTAAATTCAATCCGTTATCGGTAGCTCGTTTCACTACCGATAACCATTGTCTAGCTTCTTTTTACCCTCATTTCTGTCTCTTTTAGGACCTCAAGACTGGGAAGACAAAGGGGATTGGTAAACTTAGAGAAGGTCTATATCATGTCTCACCATATACTTTTAACTCCATACTCCTAGATAATGTTTCTTTTTGTAATTTTCGCATTCATTCCGGTTTACGTAATAAAGCTACCGTCCATCACAAATCTACTAAGGATGATGTAATACTTTGGCATAAAAGGTTTGGTCACATTTCTTTGAACGGACTTCATATGCTTCCCGACTTCGAGTTTTCTACTACAACTTGTAACTTGCTATGTGATATTTGTCCTCTTGCAAAACAATCCGGACTACCCTTTCCACGCAGACACCTCGCCACTCATACCCCATTTGAACTTCTTCATATAGATATTTGGGGACCTTATAAGTAAGCTACTCACAATCAAGAGAGATATTTCCTCTCTATAGTTGATGATTTTTCCCGAGGGACATGGACATATCTTATGAAAACAAAATCTCAAACCCTCCAGGTTAATCATTGATTTTCATGCCCCGATTCATACACAATTTTTTTGCTCCATTCAAAGAATTAGAACCGATAGAGGCATTGAATTTTTGCAAACGACTCGTCGGAAATTCTTTTCTTCCAAAGGAATTGTACATGAAACTACTATTCCTTATACTCCCCAACAAAATGGTCTAGTGGAAAGGAAACACGGACATATTCTCAATATTGCTAGAGCTATTATGTTTCAATCAAAAGTACCTCTCGCAATTCCGGGGGATTGTGTCCTAACTTCCACATACCTCATCAATCGCACGCCAACAACTTTTTTACATGGTCGAACCCCATTTGAAATACCGTTTCACAAACCTCCCGTGATTAAGCATCTTAAAATGTTTGGATGTTTATGTTTTGCCAAAGTTCTACCCCGTCATGATAAGTTTGCACCTCGATCTAAGCCTTGCTTGTTTTTGGGCTATCCCTATGCTCAAAAGGGTTATAAAGTGATAGACTTAGCCACTCATACATTCTTTGTTTCTCGAGACATTTTGTTCCATGAATCTATTTTTCCATATTCTTCAACCCCCGATTCCCTTGATGTTCTTAGTTCCGCTTCTCCAACTTTCACTCGGCCATATGATGATGATGAGCCTAACCCTTCCAACAAAACTTCTACTTCGAACTTTCATTCTCTCCGTACCCTATTTCACCACCTATTTCACGACCCTCTATAAGCATCTTCTTCTAGTCAATCCATTTCTACTCTTCCTTCCAATGTATCCGATATGCTTCCTCATAGACGTTCCTCTAGGACATCTAAAGCTCTCGTTTGGTCTACGGATTATGCATGTCCCACATTACCCGCAATACATTGTGTTTCCCTTTCTACTAGTCGGTATCCTATATCCAATTATATGTCTTATGATTCTATTTCTTCCTCGTATACTTGTTTTTTAGCTTCCATTTCTCCCATTCGTGAACCTCGCTTCTTACTCGAAGCCATTAGAAATCCACAGTGGGTTACTCGCCATGACCAAGGAACTCCAAGCTCTTGAATTGAACAAAACATGAGAGTTAGTTCCTCTACCATGCCATAAGAAACCTATAGGTCGTAAGTGGGTTTACAAAGTAAAGTACAATTCGAATGGCGATATTGAAAGATATAAAGCTCGATTGGTAGCTGAAGGTTACACTCAACAAGAAGGTATTGACTATGGAGAAACATTTTCTCCGAGTGGTCAAGATGGTCATTGTTAGGACAATTCTTGCATTGGTCGCTATACATGGTTGGCCTTTATACCGGATGGATGTGACTAATGCTTTTTCTTCAAGGCGATCTTTATGAAGAGGTCTACATGACTTTACCTCCTGGACTTCACACTCGAGGGAGAAGTTAGTATGTAGATTGTTGAAGTCCCTTTATGGTTTAAAACAGGCCTCACGTTAGTGGAACTCTAAGTTCACTCGAAAAAATGTTTTTGATAGGTTTTATTCAATCCAAGCATGACTATTCAATGTTCATTAAGTTCACAAATGGAAAAAGGGTCATCTTGTTGGTATATGTAGATGATATTCGATTACGAGTGATGATATAGATGAAATATACAAGCTCAAAACCTTTTTACATGATCATTTTCACATTAAGGACCTTGGTTGCTTGAAATATTTTATGGGGATTGAGGTTGTAAGGTCTGCTATGGGAATTTGTTTGAATCGGAGAAAATATACTCCGGAATTATTAAGTGATCGTTGGGTTACTTGGCACCAAACTCGTGGAAATGCCTTTGGAACAAAATCGAAACTCACTACGAGTGCAATATGATGAAGCTACACACAACGAAACATATTGATCCACCTTTGGTCGACCCTTCCGAATATCAAAGGTTAGTTGGAAAATTGATTTACTCGACTCGTCACCGAGCCGGATATTACCTATGCTTGTACAAATCCTCGATCAATTCATGCATCAACCAAAGACCTCTCATATGAATGCAGCGATACGGGTACTTAGATATCTTAAAGGCGAGACCATGTCTTGGGATCTTGATGTCTTCTTCAAGTCACTGCAGCTCGAGGTGTTCTCGTGACTCGATTGGGCGACTTGCCCTATGACAAGGAAGTCATTAACCGGTTTTTACTTGTTCCTTGGAAACTCCATCTTGTCTCGGAAAACTAAAAGACAAAACACAGTCTCTCGTTCTTCGACAGAGGTCGAGTATCGAGCCATGGCCTCTGCTACATGTGAGATAATATGGCTTGTTGGATTGTTGAAAGAACTACAAGTTACGGAGGTTAAGACGGCGAGAGATGAGTTGTGACAACAAGGCAACAATTTATATAGCCTCCAATCCGAGTCTTTCATGAAAGAACAAAGCATATCGAAATAGATTGTCATCTGGTTAGAGAAAAAATCAAAGAAGGATCGATCAAGACGGTGTTTGTTCACACAAAAGAGCGGATTGCGGACATATTTACCAAGAGTCTTGACGACGAAGAGTCATCATCATCTCATCAAGTTGGGAGTTTATGACATGTATAAACCGCCAACTTGAGGGGAGTGTTAAGAGTATAATTGTAATGTATTAATATGTGTATATAGTAAAGTAGTGCAGGTGTAAACAATAAGGAAGCATGTGAGCTACGGAGGAACCTTTCCTCCGGTGTATATATAAATAGACACTCATTATCGTTGTAACGGTAACAAACAAAATTCAAAAATAACAAACTCACACTTTACGTATGTTTCTCTCTCTTTTCCGTTCTCTTAACAATGTGATGGGTTATAAAAAAATATAAGCAAATTTTTAATGTCTGGAAGAATGTAACCGGTAATAAATTCTAATTAATATATAAGCAATATATATATATATATATATATATATATATATATATGAGTTTTCTAACATTTATTTTGAATATGAAAGGTCTAGTTGATGAAATGTGTGATGGATTATAAAAAAATAAGCGAACTTTTAATCCTGGAAGTATGGAACCGGTTACAAATTCTTATTAATCTACGAATAAATAACCATTATGTTCGACTTATAGGACAATATATTTTTCGAAAGTTGGAGGAAAAAAAAAGGGACAACAACTTTTTTTTTTTTTTTGGTTAAAAATAGACAGCAAACTTTTTACTGACACTAATATTATCTCCCTTTAAGATTTATTTGCATAAAGACTTATTTTCGACAGGATGTTCTGTATCAAAAGTCTACATATTTTTTCCTTTTTTGATTTTGGGGTTACTGCTGGATTAAAAGAAATAGGAATCAGAAATCAAGATCTTACCTTTCACGTCTTGCAAGAGTCTTATCGTTGTGTCACAAGTTGATTGGTTATTGAATATCAAAATCGACAATGAACTTGCAGCATATGACGTAATAATAAAAATTGGAAAGAAATTAGTTACCTAGTTCAAAGTAGAGTACTATAAGAGATCTGAAGTTGCTTTATTCAGTCAGATTCCGACTGGTAACGCTAGTGTTTTCGGAATGAATGTAGTGATTAATAAGTAACGTTCGAAAGTGATTGGTGCCAAAAAATTTCAAAGTAATTTAAAAGACTTGATGGTTAATTAATTGGAAAGTACCCATTGGCATTTATTACAAGAGGGGAGCAACCAATTGCATTGAAGAGGCTAATTAATTGGAAAGTAGGTGCAATATGAAGTTTCCTTAGCAGCCGGAATCAAACTAGTGAAATACAGAATAGATTCAATAATTTTTTCTTTTTTATCTGGATGTTTTGAAGACAACTTTCCTTTTTAGGCTTTAAATACGATGCTCATTTTCTCGATGATATATATTCACCAAAATTTATTTCTTACGAACTCTTTTGACATTATTTTAATTTGCAAGTACAAAAAAAATCAATTGAGTTGGTTGTGTGTGTACGAACACATGCATACATTCTTTTTAGCTAAAAGGTAAAACTTTTTTTTTAATTTTAATTTATTTGAAAAAATCAGTTTTTATTTATTTATTGAACATTAAAAGTGTAAAAAATAAAAAATAACTTAAAATAATCCTTTTTTAACTCTTTTTTTTACTCAGAACTATTCATCGTGTTGTAACTTAATGGTGAAAAACATCTAGGGAAAGATTTCTTAGTCGTGATTTTGAATATGAACGGGAGCTCGGCCTTGCTAGTTGCATCTTTAGCTATAAAGCTCGAGAGTGTATACTTCAATTGCTCAAGGCAATCTACTTTTATTTAAAATATTTAATTCATAATAAATAAGAATGATTTAATGTATTTGAAAATAATAAGAACTTTTTTACTTAATATTTTTTTCCACTGGATTTAAATTAATCTATTCAAACTTAATAATGAGATTTAAGACGTGATAAATTAGTGTTTTAGGATAAAATATGGGTGGAATAGCGTTTTGGTAAAACAAAGTAAAAAATTATTCAATAGTTAATTTTTATCCAACAGACGGAGCACCTACAAGAAGTGATGGATCCATATGCATGAAAGAATAGATGCTGACAGAAGAAATATTTCAATAAGTTTATGTTCCCAATGTCCAAATTATTCCCCATTGTCACGCCACCGTCTTTGGATGAGTAAATCATAAATTAGTTATTTTAGTCTCCACAAAGGAATTAAATAACTCTTTTTTGCTTTTTAAAATTTATTAATTAGTTTTATATTTTAAAATTTTATTGTAACTTATTTCTTTTATTTTATTTTAATTTTTTTTTGTTTTAAAAAATAGAAAAAAAAGATGATATTTTTTGAAATAAAATAACATTAAATTAAAAATAATCAATATTAATTAAGAAACTAAGTAATATTTTTTTACAAAAATTATTTATTATTTCCAAAAAAATCAAACTACTAATTTACTAATTTACTTTTATTTAGATTATTGCTTCTTCTTTTTTCCACCCCCTCCCTCGAAACATACTTAGCTGATTTTTTTTTTTTTTTTTTTTTTAACAAGAGGAAGCAAATTTTTTGCCCTCAAGTCAACGCAACCTTAATGTTTGAAGTTTTAATATGAATTTGTCATCTTTATTTATGCCAATTAAAACTTTTGTATCGTTTAATTGATAGATTAACTTATAAAATATACAATTAATTCCAAATTAATTATGCTAACTTAATCAACTTCGTTGTCCCGAAAATATACTCCACGAAGTAACACTCCTGTTTCTTTTTGCAAAATTACAATAAGGTCGAAAGGAATCTCCTAATCGTTTGCTCGAAGACTTGAACTAAGTCCCTGGCACGACATTTGTTATTTGCTCCCATGACCGGCATCCGAAACCATAGTTGATGATGCAAAATTAAATAAATAGAGTGGGTTCCACCCACGAAAAACTGGGACCTACCTAACCAGATGATGCTCTAATCTCTACTCATGACCCCAAAATTCTTCTAGTTCTGAGAACTTGCGCAGCACATGGGCCACAGATTCTTATAATCCTTTTAACTAATTAGGCTGCCATTTTGACCGACATTTGCAGCCATGACGAGCTCAGGACCACTTCTTCTACTCTCCAAAACGTGTTGAGTTTTTCGTATGGAATAATACACTCCAATTATTTGGAATTATATCTTCCAATGGATCTCAAACACGTACTTGTATCGGTTTCATGGCTAGTTCCAAATTTAGGTGTGCCTTCTTTTATATTTTTCAAAACGCATACAAACTACAGGTCTGAAGACTGATGGTGCTTTCTCCTCCAACCTGCCGAAAATTCTATGTTCCTCGTTGATTTTCCATAGTGAACTTTTCAATGTTGACCCATTAGAAACAAAATAGCATGGCTTGTTTTTCTTTTCTTTTTGAATTTCTTTTACTCACTTTGTACGTCTCTCCTTCTTGAAGGGAGAGGGCTCTGTTGCTTATTAAACGAACATTTATTTGATTCAATAAAGAAATCTGAATGATCTTTTAACTGATCTTGAAGTGAGATGTGTTTAGAGAAAAAAACAGAAGGAAATTTCCATTAAATTTGTTAATGTTCTCTACTCAGATTACTTATTATGTCATTGCTATATTAGAATCAAATCGTTTTGAAAATAATAATAATAAATGAATGAATGGTTTTAAATAGAAGGACTTAATTGAGAATTGTTGACAGATTAGGAATTAATGGAGGAATCAAATAGTCTGGAGATCCAATTAAGAACAAGTGTGTTGAGATTTAACAATAATAATAAATAAAGATCATATAAGGTTTTGTTACTTAACTTTTCTTTTCACTTTTCAAACAGTTGTTGTTCTGATCAAAGGCCAGTGCATGTAAATTAAACACATGAGCATGCAAAAATTACTTGGTTCACAAATATATATAATAATTTTAATATGAATGACTTGTTTAATATCTAATTAAATATAAAAGTATAACTTCATTTTATGGAAAAACTGACTCAATGATGTATGTTGTGGTGAGAAAAAAGAACTTCATATTTCACGGAAAACAAAACTCAATGAATCTAATAACTGAAAACTCAAAAGGAGAAAAAAAAAAAAAAAAACTCACCCCTATTAATTACTTCGAAAAGTCAAAGCTTTATACCGTACACAAGGCTTTAAAATACCTTACAAGCATAGCATTACTCTTTTTCCATATAAAAAAAACCCAAAACATAAATAACACCGCACAGAGAGAGAACGGAAACTAAACGGAAGCCAAAACAAAACGGCCCACCCCAGCGCCTAACGCGTTTACCTCCACCACCACCTCCTCGTCTTCCTCAGCTTCATCAGCGAAGGAAAACCACATTCCCTCCCAATCCTTCCAAATCCCTGAAATTTCCCTCTCCCTGCCAAAAAAAAATCCTCTCTAATTATTATTATTATTATGTCACAGATCCATGGGAGATGACCCTCCAATAATCCCCAATAGATCCACACCATTCCCTTACACCTCACCCCACCTGATTTAACCACCTAGCACCGACACCTCCTCTCGAATCTCTACCGTCCGATCCCGAAAAACCGACCATGAAGAGCACATCACGATTATTCACGATCAGTCTAGTGGCATCATGGTATTGCTCAAACATAGGAGTTCTGTTGCTAAACAAATACTTGCTAAGCAATTACGGGTTCAAGTACCCGATCTTCTTGACCATGTGTCACATGACAGCTTGTAGTTTGCTAAGTTACGTTGCAATTGCGTGGATGAAGATGGTGCCTATGCAGACGATTCGGTCTAAAACACAATTCATTAAGATCTCGGCTTTAAGTCTCGTGTTTTGTGTGTCGGTTGTGTTTGGTAATATTTCTTTAAGGTTCTTGCCTGTCTCTTTTAATCAGGCTGTTGGTGCTACTACGCCGTTTTTTACGGCTGTTTTTGCTTATTTGATGACTCTTAAAAGAGAGGCTTGGCTTACTTATGTTACCTTGATTCCTGTTGTCACTGGGGTTATTATTGCTAGTGGGGTAAGTTACCTGTTTTTTTTTTTCCTTATTTATTTTAATTTGTTACTTTGTTTCAATTGTAGAATTGGGTTTCTTGAATTTTTACAGTTATTTTTTTTATGTTTCGCAATTGGGTTTACTTTGATTGGTTTCTAGACGTTTCAGTTAATTTCTTTTTTCTGTTTATTTTATGCTATCTTGGCGAAATGGGATTTGATTTTCTATGGTTTCAATTTCTTTAATCAGAATCGGGAATTGCACTGCTGTTTCTGAAATAAAACAAATATTCAGTATCCAAATTTCATAATGTATTTTGTATTCCTCATAGTCTGTTATGTTGACTTTTAGTTATTAGGAATTTGTCTGGCGAACTTTTTGGGAGTTCAGTATTCCATTCGATTTAGGAAGTTTTAAATTATTTATCCTAGTTTGAAATTATTTGTCACTGTATAGCTTCTCTTCTATTTGATTTTCATTTCGAAATTAGGCAAGGTTTGTGGTGTTTTGTGTTATGAAACTGATTCCATTTGAGCGAAGTGTATTAACTCTGATTTGTCGCTGTTTGGAAATAGGGTGAACCCAGTTTTCATCTATTTGGGTTTATAATGTGTATTTCTGCTACGGCTGCAAGGGCACTCAAATCAGTGCTGCAAGGGATTTTACTTTCTTCAGAAGGGTAAGGATGTTGGTCTCTCGATTTCTTTGTTATTTTGCAACTGAAGGGGATGGTCAGACTCTTTGTATGCTGAGAAGTTTGTAATTTTTTTTTTCTTTTATATCTTAAAGGGAGAAGCTGAATTCTATGAACCTCCTCCTATACATGGCTCCAATAGCCGTTGTATTTTTACTCCCTGCAACGCTTATAATGGAAGAAAATGTGGTTGGTATCACACTTGCTCTTGCCAGAGATGATGTCAAGATCATCTGGTACTTGCTATTCAACTCAGCACTAGCGTATTTTGTGAATCTGACCAATTTCTTGGTTACAAAACACACAAGCGCTCTGACTCTCCAGGTAAGTCTTTGATTTTGCAGATATGCGACTGTTGATTGTTTTCATTTTTGTTTCTTTTTAATAGGCTTTGCAATTGTGATAAAATACTCATGCATTTGAGTCAGTCTGATGAAACAATAATTTATTCCAGTGAAAGGCAAAAGGAAATGAGATGTTACAGTTCTGGGTGTTGCATTTTAATCTTTTAGAATGTGCAAAGCCTCCATAATCTGAATGTGTTTGGTTCATTTCTCTTGGTTAATTTTCTGAGAGTTTCTCTCCTGAAGTGATCAGCTCAGGATTGTTGTCCTGTTTTCTACCCGAGGAATAGTTGGTTCCATGTGCTAGTTTAAACTTTTCAATTATATTTCTGTATATTTTGATGATGAAATGCTAGATCTAGAGAGCATGTCTTTTGGAGATTGGGAATATAGAGGGTTGCAGTGTTAGGAGGGGGCCACGAATTGGAGGAATTCATTAGATTGCTTGATTGTCCCTGCTTGAATAGCTCATTGTAATGCTGAATGTTAGTTATTCTGGGATACCTGTAGCTTACACATTTGTATGTTTTTTGAAATCTTTGTTTCTAAATCCTATTTTTTTTAAGAAATAGCTGGACCATTGAACTTAGATCAAACGGGAATGTTGAGGTAGTTCTTGTAGCAAGAAGAACAAATTGACTGGTAAAAATCATTTGTTTTAAGACACTTGTATCAAATGAAACATGAGACTGAAATCATTCAATGCACAATGGGATATGAATGGTTCTGCACCATTAAGATACGGAGTGATTTGTTATCTAAGTTGAAAGCAAGGAAAGGACAGGAGGAGTTTTTTCGTTGTAAATATTGGAGGGGAGATCAATCTCTCCTTGGCTGAATTAGTATAAACCAACTTTCCATGCTTCTTTACACTATCAATCTCATTTTTTATTTGATTACATGCTTCAATCTTTATAGTTGCTGTACTTACAATGTTGACGTACAATGTACCAGAAGAAAAGAGTGATTGGATTGATAAAATAATCTTCTTTCAAAAAAAAGATTGAAGCTTTAGGATTGAGCAAAGAGTGATAGACAAAGAATGATGCGGGTTAAAGTAGTAAAAATGATTTAATCTCGCCAGCTTACAGAAAGCTTGGCTAAAACAGAACTTGATAGAAGAAAAATCCAACTATTTTGGTATCCAAGATTCCTTGTCAAAAAATAAAAAAAAGTTCAGTCGAGTGAAATTGTTTAGTTTCTGTCCGTGATCCTGTCTTTTTTTTTTTTTTTTTTTTTTTTGAATTGTTGGTGCATTTTGATATTTGTACCCCTGTTTTCTTCTGGTGAATAGCTGATATCTCTCCTTCACCTTTTAGCATCGTGTTCAAATGACTTGAACTTTGATATAACAAAGACTTCTTGATCTTGATTTATTTATTTATCTTCCAGGTTCTCGGTAATGCAAAAGGAGCTGTGGCTGTTGTGGTTTCGATTTTAATATTCAGAAATCCCGTGTCTGTTACTGGAATGCTTGGTTACTCGCTTACAGTCTTTGGAGTTGTCCTCTACAGTGAAGCCAAGAAACGAAACAAATGATGTGTGGTTTGGGGAAAGCATTAAGTGCAATTCCATACTCTGATTGGCAGTGCCAGGCGGCAGCAACCTTCCTAGAGGCAAGCTTGGGCTGTGGTTGGTGCCATAGATTTTGGCTCTCTGGATTCTATATTTTTTGGTCTGCGAAACCCGAGTGATGGTTTCCGTTTGTATCAGCAACAACAGCAGGATTAGCCAGAAGTAGAATACTCAAATAAATGACTGATTTATCTCTATATTCCAGCTTGAGGTTGTAGAGAAATATCATTTTTATCTTTTTTATTCTTTCAGGTAAAGGATTGTAGAATCGGATTGTTACACAATCAGTTTGTTATTAACATTTGTCATATTGATTAATTAATGAAAGGAACACTAAAAAATTTTACTCGTATTTTATGTTTGTATCTCCTATGGGATTGAAGTCTACAATGTCTTAATGCTATTGAGGGTTGCCATGTTTGTTCTACAAAGAGCACCATTTTGAGAATGGAATATCCAAAAGAGGGGTTATACAGGTTGTTCATTAGTCATTATCATATGATATAATTTGTTTCCAACCATAACAAAAGCCTGATATAGTTCCCCCTGAGTCTCGGCTTTAGTTGCGTTTAAAATGACATTATTGACTCAGAAAGGGATTGTGGGATTGGGTTGGTATGATATTTTCACTTTATTGTCAAAATCTGTCACCTCGATTAATTCATGAATGGAAAAAACCCATGTTGAGGACTGGTAAATGTTGTCATGCTGCCTTAATGGCTTCTGTGCATCTAGGGATACGTGGTTACTTAACCCATAGAAAAAGGACGAACCTGACTGAAAAAGACAAATTCCATAATCGAGCATTTAGTTTCTTTTGTTGTTGGGGATGCTTTTCTAAATGGATCTACAGCGTAGATACCTGACTGGAATACATGTGCAATGTTCGAAAAGAGCTGATGAATCCAGAATTATAGAAAAATTCAAAGGATCCTTAAATTTCTGCATAATTTATTACACCAGACAACCTTTCTTGAGAAGAAATGAAATGAATTTTTTTTTTCTCTTTTCTTTGGGTACTGTCATAATTAACTTCTGCATAACAAGATTACATCCTTCACTGTTGATCCAGTTTTCGATATACCATCCACGTCCAGAATAACTTCATAGGAATTTACTTCTTTGACCTCCCTTTCAATTAAATTAACCCGAAAAGCAAACCCACTAAATTAAATGATCAAAGCCAAACCTTAAGGTGAAAGAAGCTTTCCTTGGGAGATTATTCAAAAGTGGACTCTGCTAGTGCCGTAAAAACTAAAAGGTTGGTACGGTCATGAGAAGTTTCTACCAGAAAAGTCGCCACCCAAGGCCAAGGGTAGATAATACTTTTCTAGTACATGAAAGCCTCAACACGACACCGTTGCCATCCTCAATTCTAGCGGGAAAAACCAATCTTCATTTCCCGCTAAAAGAAGAGCAGATAAACACAACCACCTCCAATTTCTCTCTCTCCACCTAACTCTAACTGACTTTAACTCTAAACTTTCCCAAAAATAAAACCCCTAATCAATCAAAACGATCATGTTAGAGCTAAGGTTAGTACAGGGATGTTTATTGAAAAAAGTTATAGAATCAATCAAAGTCCTAGTGAGTGATGCCAATTTTGAACCGGAATCTCTCTCCAAGCCATGAATTCTAGCCACGTGGCACTCGTCTCCCACCTCCTCCTCAGATCTCATGGCTTCGATAACTACCGCTGTAATCGCAACTTCTCCGTGGGCATGAACATCGGTAACATGGACAAGATGTTGAAATTTGTCAACAAAAATGATAGTCTCCATCAGCGCTGATGATGATGGTGATACTGTCAATTTCATGTTTGAAAGCCGTAGACCTAGTAAGTAGCAATTACTGAGTTTTTTTTTATTTTAATTGCAGTTGAGTGTGTTTTCCCTATTTGGTTGCTGAGAAAGCGAGGAAAATTTGGATTTTTTTATTAAAAAAGTTTCTTTGACTGAGGGCTTGGTTCGTTCTGTTAAATTTATAGGTTTGTTTCTTTGTTGATGTTTTATGATTGATTTATTTTGAGCTTGTATAATTTGGTTATTATTTTCTTTTTCGCACTCTTTTTCTTGGGTTAAAATTACTGAAACAAAGATCAAGATAGGATAGCTGATCTTGAGATGAATTTGATTGACATCGATAGCGAGCATCTTGGGATACCAGAGGCAGAATACCAAGCCATTGTTAGGATGCCGTCTTTTGATTTTGCTAAGTTTGTAAGCACCTCCGCAGAATGGATGATACTGGTACCTCCTTTTTATTTATTATCTACTGTTCAGGAGTTTCGTTCTTTTTATTTGTTTCTATATGCTTTTTGCTGTATTTCAGAAATTAAAAAGTACCAATTTTGAGTCATTGACTGATGGGCTTTCTTGCAGTTGGGATATCTGTGGCAAAGGAAGGTGTGGCATTTTATACCAAAGGTGATCTTGCTATTTGCAGTTTTTGCAGGAAAAATACCAGTGTAGACAAGGTTACCTTTTTGTTTAGTGTATTTATGGTATGTTATTTACAGTCCTCTAATTGTCTTAGTATATGTGAATTAGTATTTCACTTCTATATTAAAAGATGGAGCTGACTACGTGGCAAAGACCAACAGTTGACATGGGTTATGGTCTTGTTTGTTCTTGCAGCCAGAAGCAGCTGTCGTTATAGAAATGGAGGAGCCAGTTTCATTGACCTTTGCTCTGAGGTATCTGAACTCATTCACTAAGGCAACTCCATTGGCAGAACAAGTTATAATCACCATGTCTCCGGATTTTCCAGTGGTAGTTTAGTACAAAATTGCGGAGATGGGTGACATAAGGTTCTACTTGGCTCCCAACATAGAAGTAGAGGTAGAGAATGGTGCTTAGATGGATACAACACCTCAAGTGGAGATGAAAGACAAACTAGAGACTAAATCTAAGGTGGAGACCAAGGCTAAGAAGGAAATCAAGCCTAAAGTGTAAATCGACCTTGACGTGGAAAGCAAGCCTAAGGTAGACTATCTGACGTTGAAATTGAGGCTGAAGTTGAAGTTATAAAATGTCGAGTAGATTCGGCTGCAGCAAAAATAACAAATGTTAACCTTGTTTGCAGGAAAAATACCAGTGCAGACATGGTAGCTTTCATCTGGTTTAGTTTCTATCAATGCCTTTCTGTTTCCATCTTCATAGTTCAATCAGATGCGTATACCCTTTAGTGACTTTTTGCTGATTTGCCTATTGCTAGTTCTTCTCCGAAGTACCCTTTTTACTGAAAAACAACTGCCCTTTCAAAGGTTGGAATACACTGTGGCTTACTTTCGTTGGAAATAATTATTACACCGAGTCTTGTTGCACCCAATCTTACCTTGTCCATAAATTCCTGAAACTATTTACTAAGCCACTGATGTTAGGCTATGTCCTTAGGTTACTCGATGGTTCACATCGACTGATCCACTTGCTGCGCAGATTTGGTCCATTCAAATTGATGGAGCTGAATATGAAGGGATATGGAACACAGAAGTCAGTATCATTTGAAGATGAATGAAGAAGCACCTTTCTTCATGTCCGAATCTCAAAGCTATAAGAAGAGATGGCATATGACATCTGTAGATACAGTGACTGCAAGTTATTGTTAAAAGCACTGCGTCTATGTTGCAAAACCCTCCAAACTGAAGCAATTCTTTGTTGTAAACTGTTTATGTTTGAATGTCCCGGATTTGGAATACTAACGTGTGCATCGGGAGCAACTAAGAGTTCCACTTGTGCTTCACGTTTCTTGTAACCTGTGTATCATAATTCTATGAGTTCAGTCTGCTTGACAATGATGGAGGCAATATCAAGAGCACAAGATTCTTGACGCTGACTGCATTTTCCAAGGAAAAAAAAGATTTTTAAATTAACAGATTATGGCTTCTTTTGAAACTGATAATAATTGAGCTTCTCCGCCTTCTCTATGAGTCCATGGACCAGGTACGGCGATAAAGAAGTCTATGTGGACATGGGAAACAGCCAAACGCTCGCACCAAATGCACAAAGTTTTCACTAGCTGTAACGGCCAGACTTGGAATGACAAGAACGGCAGACTGGGAGATATAGGGTACTCTACCAATATTCGACGAATTAATACTCTACCAATATTCGAACTTATTATCATGAAGTCTTCTTCCGGCCCATCATAGACAGGAAACAAGACTGGTAAAACCAGATACTGGCGGCACATCGAGGCTGCAAGGAATGGCTCGATATTGATTACTACAGGACTAGAAACTTAAAACTCCATGTAGTTTGTTTCATTATCATTGAGAAACACCGTAGAGAGAGAGTATCGTGTCTCAGGCACGGTTTTTGTGGAATTCATTCCCAACTATGGTCCTGGACAGCAAAGAAACTAGTAAGTAGTAATTGGATGACAGCACGGTCCAGGCAGGCTTAAGTACTGCTCCGGGTTAAAAGGAAGAACTACGCCGAAGGAGGTGGTTAGTGCTGAACCAGAGCGATGGAGACTGGTTATCAAGTTGCATCAAGTCTTTGATACGCACTTCAATCTCGTACAAGGCTTTAAGGAATAAAAGAAATATTGAACTCTATAAGATCATCAAGCAGATCCTCTGGCCCCATCTTTGTCGTCATTTCTCTTTCCGTTCTTGTTGAAGAGGACAACGTCCTACAGCGAGCAGGTCAACAATAAAATAGTCCAAACATAGGGTTTGCAGGCAATATTAGTTTATAGGCGAGGATGTAGCGTCTCAAGAGTTGAGCTCCCGAGAAGTAAAGAGTCCAAATCATATTCGTCTCCAAAAGGGAAGGTGGTTTTTAGTCAAAATAAACTAGATCGTGGGAATTCATGATGTGTAGATAAACATTTTCGCCACTAAATCTAAAGAACAGCAAATAAAATCTTGATCCACCGAAAACAAAATGTGGATAGTACTCCCAGCTTAAACATAACCTGGCCCTCTGCCTTCTGGCCCAAAACGAAGCAGGATGCTTCTTGAAGGCATAAAACCTTGAAGAGCTCCGGTCTGGATTTTGAGGCTTCCAGGCAAATACATACGCTGGTAACAAGGCATATGGTGATAAAAACAATAATGGAAAGGGAATGCTATTAAGATCTAATTGATCTCTGCCCATCTACCAGCAGCTCTTCTATTCTAGCCTAAGATTCGGAGATTTTATACTGCAGATGCAATCTACAACACATAGCTACTGACTGTACGGAAAGTGATAGAGAGTTACAGACAGCTACGCTAAATTAGCATACGATCGTGAAACAGACAGTGAAGTGAGAAGAACTCTGCGAGCCTTGATAGAATTCGTTTGCACATCTGCCAAATCCCAAATATGTCCTTCCAGGAAGAGATATAACTGCATGCAGCACGTTTAGACTCACTTCTTTGGACTAAGCAGCCTGCAATGCATGGAAAGCTCATTGAGTTTTCAATGGCTGTGAGCTTCTTTGAAGGGAATTGCCATGAAACTGATTTACATGTGCACCAACATCATTTGTTGCGTTTCTACTTAATGATAGACTAAGACTTGTCAAATTCAGATCGTTACTGTGCTTGTCCCAGGCTGCTTTGAATTGCAGGCCCTTGCATCTTGGCATAACAGGAAAAAATAAAGTGTAAGCAAAGCATAAGCAAAGGGATATTTGCAGAGTAGACTCTGTAAGTAGAGAATTAAAATCAAATAATCCTTACTGCTGGAGCAAGATCAGTATCTCAAGGACACTTGATCTGATTTGTTCTCGAGCTATTCTTAATGCTGCTTCCTTGTACAGCAAAGCAAGTTCATCCACCAATCTAAGGCAAAAACAGCGACTTACAAAATGAGAAGCAATACATGCTTGCTTAATAAATGAAAATTTCGCATGCTTGAAGTCATGGTTAGGTTCCAAAGCAGAACAGAAATCACAGTTATTCATGTATTAGAGGCATGACCATCAGAATCCCTCCATGGAAGCTTAAATCAATTAAAGGTGTACTTAAACCAGAAAAAAAACCTTTCCAATTCTTGCTGGAAGTACCAAAATGATCAATTAATGAAAAGCTAAGATTGATTCAAAAAATATTATAGGAGCGTATTTAAAAACAGCTTTGGGCATCCCAGTGTAATGACACATGTAAATGTATTTAAGGCATTTAATATTCAGTCCTATTCACGAGGGTTTTATATGCAAATCAAAAGTGAGTAAAGGAAAAAGACTTTTCCTTGGCTCACCTTTCTAAATACGGTGTGTTCCTTATCCACGTCAACCTTATAACTGTACAGACTCGTTTAAGAACCTGCACAAAGTCATCCATTCTCCCAAGAATTACTTTGAAAATCACAAACAAATTTGAACTGAAAGGAGAAAAAAAACAGAATTAAGAAAATTCAATGATAAGCAAACCACAATATCAGGGGATGATGAGAAAATTTATTTCCTGCAGTGTGGTAATTCACTAGAAACTTCTAACAAACAAGGACACCTTGGAGAATATCTATAGAGCAAATATTAATCTGCGTAAAATCTATTTGCAAACTAATTACGATATCACGATATCAAGCTCGAAAGAATTAATACTCATGGGTAAAGGCATGCATTCTTACCAGCAGAACAGTTTCATCATCATCAGCATGCATCCACTTAAAGAAAAGAGGAAAAACTCGCCTAAAATGAGCTACTAACACAAGACCAACACCATGTAAAAGTGGTTCTACACATGTAAGCCAAGTAACACGGCGATCCTTGTTCCTTGGCTGGCGCTCCAAGTGACCTAGCATCTCATTTAGCATCTTCTCAAACCTGAAAATAAAGTAACGCCAAAGGAAAAGATGGAACCAATAGAGCAAATACAAAATAGCGTTTGCCAGGTGATTTGACAAAAATATCATATGGATCGAGGAATTGTGTTTAAAAGAAAGAAGAAAATATATCATAAAGCTGTTTTATTTTTATCAGTAAGAAACATTGCAATAAGCTAATAAAAAGCATAATAGACATGGCCCGCTCAGTGAAATGAAGCCAGAAAAACTAATATCACAAATGTGCCCCCTCTAAAAACCAATGCTTATGAGTCCAATATCTATTTCTTCTGAGGTTTGAACCCTAGTCCTATAGCTAATAAACTTTTATAGTTATCTGTACCTTCCCATGAAGGGATCACCATCAACCATTACCAGTTATAACGCTCAATTCATGCAGCCTTCTGCCTACCCAGTTTATAGAAAGCAATGGTGATCGTAAATACATTTTAGAATCCTCATAAATTGACCAGGAAAAAAAAAAGCAAGAAAAAAGATAACAGTGGAGAAGGTTGCTACCATGGGCTGCGAGGATTGGTCCTCTGAAAATAAGTCACCAGAAGTACGGACATCTCAACTACATGATACCATATCTCATCATCGGAAACAATATTCTGACAGCATGCATCTAGAATCACATCTTCATACCAACCAAGTTCTGCTGCATCCACGTTTTTTGCAAGATGTGTGCAACTAATCATGCCTTGTCCCTAAAACAGGAAAAAAAAGAGTATCATCCACAAAGGAATCAACTATAACATGTAGGTTACTTATTCTATATCGTTTCCACATTATTCTTTTCCATTATCACAAATCCCATAATCCATAAAGACAAAAATTTATAGATCAAAATGCTTAGGCATGTCACAGAAAGTGTTATAACAAGTGGAAAAGAAAAGGGTTTGAAATGGGTCTAAATTGCAGAATATGACTGCTTTTGAAAAGTAAAATCCATTTCCTCTCATACTCAGCTATGACCACTCCACCCCACGTTTTACGAATCTTAAACTTTCCCTTGAAATACTGTACAGCAAAGCAGATTCAGTAACAAAAGATTGAACTGTTACAAGCACTTTTAAAGTCCTTCATGAAGCTCGAAAGTTGTTCATTGTGTGTCACTCTAAAACTAAAATGGCTGAAACGTATAGGTGCACAATGCTTATTATCTGCTTGATAAACAAGCCACGAAGTATAAATGACGTAAATACAAATTTAGGAGAACTGTTAATTTCATGCAAGAAAAGAAATTTGGACTGCAGAATTTGCATTGTAACCATCATGAAAATTAACAATGAAGAGACAAAAATCCATGTCAATTCGAAGCAAATTAGAAATAAAAACCTAAGCAATTATCACAATAATAAATGATCAACCTTAAACCGATGCACATACATACTTTCACTTGCGGTGACCAGTGATCAAGCGCAGTCAGTGCACATGGAAGCACAAAATTACACAACTTTCCCAAATATGGATAATCAACCTACAAAAAAAGAGAAGGGTGGGGAGAAAGAAAAGAAAATCAACACGTTAAAACAGCATCACATGAAAAAAAAATACAACAATAAAAAACTAAATCCTAGCCATTAAAGAACAAAATAACCCAAGAAGACAAACCTTAGTAACAAACCATCTAAATTGATAAGCAGCGACAATTGCAAATCCAACAGGAGCCCTAGCAGACGCGGCAGAAATCTCATCTCCATCAACACTCTTATCGATCGAACTCTCTTTAATTCCATCTTTCAATAAAGGCAAAACCTCAGGCATCAATTCAATCACCAATCTCTTCTCTTCGCTCACTAAATCACCACCGCCACACTCCACTCCCAACAACTCACTAATCCTCCTCTCATTTCTGTCACCAAAATCACTCTCAACATAAGCTTTCGATAACTCATTGAACGCCCGATTAGCTTCAATTGAGAGGTTCTTCGGGATCCAGGAGAGCAATTCGTGTGTGGAGGATTGAGAGGAGGAGAGCAATGCACATGCTAAAGTGAAGTCTTTGATTGAATTGAAAAGTAGTGTTTCGGTTATGGCATTATTGTTAGGGTTAGGGTTTTTTATTGAGAGGAGAGTTTCGAGTGTGGATTTTACAGAGATTGGTGTGCCTTCAGGCGGTGTGTAGGGGGTTTTAGAGAGAGAGTTTAAAATTGTCTCTGACAACCTGAATTAGAAACAAAAACGCAGGAAAATTAGAGATTGAAAACACTTTAGGGTTTCCAGATACACAGAAAGAAGAGAAAGAGAGCTTACTGAATTAGATGAGCATGGAGAACCGAGAGGGGATTCGACATTTTTGGCTCTCCCAACGCGCTTTCTTTAATTTTTCATATTTGATTCGTTTTTATAGCTAGGCATCAAAGGCTTAAAACGGTGGAGAAAGAGTGTCGTTTTATTGAGTGACGTGATTTTTCCCGGAGGTTCGTAAAGGACCGATCAAGATTGGCCACGTCTCACATCGTACTTCCTTTTTGAAGTAAAGTACAGCCGAATGATTTTCATGATGAGTTACATAGTTATGCTACAGATATGTATATAATTTCTATGATCATTTAGAAGCGTTATAATTATAGTTTTTTTAAATTACAAAAATATTACATATATCTATTTATTGTATGGTAATAAATTATTTTATTGTTTAGTACTATAATTAATTATTTCATTATTATGCTCGTTGCTAATAATATTATGTAATGATAACTCAAAAAATATATTGTTATTATATTCAACATAAAAATAAATATTATTTACTTCGTAGTAATAAATTAGTGATCATGAACTATTAAATAGATTCATTTAATGAATCATAAAAAATTATTTTATCTTTACATAATTTAGCTAATTGCTTTTTAATTATAATAATTAAATATAATTTCAATAAGAAAAGTTCTCATTACCTAAAAAAGAAAAAAATATATATTGTTTGACTCCTAACGAAACTATTTTAAAATGATTACAAACTAATAAATATTTGAACTTATTGTATCGTAAATATTATTTTATAAACTTAAACACGCTATAATCATAGTACCTTGAAGTAAACGGAAGAAGCCCTATATTTCTTTATTGTTAGAGAGCTGCTTGCATTAGAAAGTTACTTACATTTGCATCTCGAATCATCGATCCCAAATAGTAGGTGAGTTTTCCAAGATGACGTGTTTTATATGCTATTATAAGATTATAAATAAAATAACTAATATCCTCACTTATATTTATATAATATATCAAATTTCAACGAAATCTATAAATCTAATAACGATTTTAATTTATCTTTATTATTTAGATGGTCCTAATTTACTCTTTTGATCAAAATTTTCAACTAATTCATAAAAAATTAATGTTTATTTTAATAAACATACATCGCTTATGTCAAAAGATAAAAACAATTTTATTAAATCACATGCTTAATTTGATAAAAAAATTTAACAAAAAAAATAAGTTTTTTTTAATTTAAAGATAAATTAAGAATTTAACTTATTATATAAAAATAAATGATAATATTAACGCTATATAAAAATAGTGACAGACAAAGTAAGAAAGTAAAAAAAGTTTTTTTAAAAAAAATTATCACACGTGAACACCGAAAATTCTCGTATAATACCTCTATTAATAGAAAGCAAGGTATGCTGCACAGTAACGGGATGTTCTATAAGGCTAATATCTACAACCACTTGATTGTTGGTGCCAACAGTCACGTAAAATCATCAATTTTAATTTACCCATCAATCATGATAGATAATATAGGATGACTAACATCACTGTGTTGAACCAAACTCCGAAGAAAGTAACATAGGAAGAATAAGCAATACGATGCATTTCCAGAAAGAGTGGATGCCTAAGATTATGAAACACGTTCCCCACATTTTTGCGGCAAAAAACCAGATACAGAGGTAAGAACCACTGGTAGCATCCAATATTTGCAATTGAAATTCCTCCAGAAGGCATTTTACAATTGTGGGAATTTGAAACCCATCTATCAATCAAACACAACATGCCCAGTATGGCTGAGCTGAGAGGAAAAAGGGGGAAAAAAATAAAAAAAAATAAAGGTAGAACCAAGTTTTGCCTGCTCCTTCCAATGGAAATCAGAGGGTTTGGAAGGAAAACACACCGAAAAATAGATAAAGCCACACCAATAGAAATCAATTAAGGATGAGATATTTAAGCCTCAGGCACAGAAGCCGCTGCACGCTTCATTGTTGCAGATTTGATCAGATGGTTGTAGCTGCCCTTTTCCTTGAAAAGTTGGGAGAAGTGATGCTTGCAATACAATATGCCCTCAAGTGCTGCATAATTTGATGGTGTTATGGCACAGCCACCGTGAGAGCACTTGAAACATGACTTGTGATAAGCTTGGCTCTCCACTGTAACCTGTAGTTTTTTGGAGAACAAACCATTATTATGATTCCAGAGTATTAAGGGCATATACAGATGGAACTCTCTACAGAGAAACATAAAGAACTTCTACACGGAGAGATGCAATTTATTTTCAAGGAAATTTTAAATTCAACCAAATTGGCACCAACAGTTCAGCAGATACATACTTACAAATATCTAGCATTTGGTTTTGAAACATCTAAAATACGAGGGGCTGGGAACCATTAACCTCATTCGGCAAGCCAAACACCAGTTTACTTGGCAGAAACTGACCATGCTAGGTACCTCCTCAGTTCCTTCAAAAGCTTTTATGAATCACCGATCCAGTAATGGAATAACTGATATTGCATCTGACACTAATGGCCAAGTTTCTAAAACCTTAGATAGGGAGGTGGATGGATAATAATAACAATATTAGTAGAATAGCACCACGATCATCAGACCATCTACCAAGAAAGAACTATGCTCTTCTCAACAAAGAAAGAAAAAAGAAAAAATGGACTACACTATAAGCAACTTGCTATACAATAGAGGGTTAAGAGTTGTGATTTATTGGATGCTAAACAACTTTAAATGGTCAATTAAAAAGACATATGAGCAGCCTTTACTCATGGGTATGTCATAAGGAGACGTATCCAATCAATGCTGTTGTTATCACAAGCTGTTCAATCCGTGTCCACCAGAAAAAAGAAATGCTTAAAAGAAACCTCCTTGAACTCATAAAATCCAAATTAATGTCAGATAAAATTGCCCCAAGCTTAAGTAATGCATTAAGTCACATGAATCTTCATTCCTGCCTCTAAATCTGTAGCCCTGCCACTTTGACTTGTCAAATAAGCCCCAACTTTTTGTCAAAATACTTCTCTTCAGGTTTAATTCATTTATATAGGCTCCATAAATGATCATTCAGGGGACAGCCTCATTCGACCAAAGAGAAACTCAACCGAGCCAAGCAATCAAAATTAATGATTGGAGTTCTATTAAGTAACCTTATATGCATGTATATCACGAAATAATGACTTCAGGAAATCTTCCAGTCCTACCTTCTCAAGTGGATAAGCAGTTTTACCGCATGTAGCACACTTTTCTTGTGTCCCTGAAAACATGCCAGCAGCTTTGCTAGGTGACCTTGTCTGAAAACAGCACAGCCAGAGTATCAAAGACAGCATCAGCAACATATCACAGTCCACAGATGAAATTCACTAATTGTAAATAAATGCCAAATACAAACAGTGGAGCAGGGAACATTTACCAGTTCAGGAGTTAACTTCTCAGCTGACTTTGCAGCTGTTGAAAACCAAATTACTTGCAAATTAAAAACGAAAAATATAGAGATATCCCAAAAAAAAAAAAAACAAAACAAAACAAAGATCATGGCAACAATGAGAGACATACGTGACTGAAAATTCTTGTTGAAGTTACCGGTCTCCTTGAACAGCTGCTCAAAGTGAGGCTTACAGTACAATACACCCTCCATCGATGAATAATTGCTTAGCTGAAAAAACATAACATGACCTAATAAGCACAAACCAAGAACACATAATCTACTAGTCATCCATTAAAATCTGGGTACATAACATGAATATTTCCCTATAACAAAATCCGGAAAAATACTTATAAAATCATTTGTTGATCATAAGCAATTATCCCTAAAATCACTCTATAATGTACTACTAGTTGATATGTAAAAGAATTCTATCAAACGCTGCTTATCATACCCTCCAATTAAAGGCAAAGATCTTTAACAGGTCAATGTGCTAAACAAGCCATTGCCTAAAAGCTAAAAAGAACAACTTGGGTCAATTTGTTGTCTCAATGCCAAGTCTAGCAACTGAACGACAATTCTAATAGTTGCAAATTTAAGCATCGCCAACTACATTCTTGACAAGATTAACAAAAATAAAAATAGTACAAAATTAGGTAAGGCAAAGATTAAGAAGGTATAAGCACCTTTAACGTGCCTTTACAGTGAAAACACTTGAAGCAAGATTTATGGTAAGCAACCCCGTCTGCTGATAGAAGTTCCATAGGATACACTGTCTTCTCACAAGCCTTGCATTTCTGTTGGGTCCCAGTAAACGACATCGTTTCTGGCAATATATGCTATAACCCTTTAGATCTGATGCCTGTCCTGTTACCACCCTTAGATCACCTGCCAATCCACAAACTCCAATATCAGCTATGTATCAAATCAATGGATAAAAAGATTGAAGCTTTGCAGATTAATTAGTATTAGTTAAGACTCAATAGTAGATGAAGTTTGAACTCTCAAAAGAAGCACGGCATAGCAGAGAATTAATACTAATAATAAATATAAACTTCAAGATTCAAAATTGGTAACCGATCTGAGAATTCAAAGAAATGCAAGTACTTGAATAAAAATGAGTTAATTAGCGGAACGAAATAGACAGGAGTAGCATAAAAACAGAAACTGAAATGATGAAGTCGAATCTGTTTGGCAAAAGATACATACCGAATTAAGATTAGAATTGGAAAAGATGGGATTTTTCGATCTGGGAGCCAAAGGAAGTGAATAGAGCGATGAAACGGAAATGCAAGTGAAAGAGTCAAAGAAAGTTAACGCGTGTTTTTAAGGACAAAAGAGAGAGGACGAAGGGAGCGGGGATTGGGCGCTTTTTGCAGCGAGCGGATGCAGCGAAGTGGATGATGATTATGATAGAGAGAGAGAGAGAGAGCGAGAGAGAGTTTATGAGATTATTATAAAAATATTACAGAGACGGAGAGAGAAAGAGATACATGAGAGATCATCTTCGCTGGACGCTGTTACGGGCTCCACAAACCCTTTTTGTTTGTCTGGTTCAACGAACTCCATCAGGCGGTCTTTTTTCTCTTTTTTACCCTGATATTTTTTGAGGGCCAAAATTACACGTTGACCCCTGTTTTTTTCTTTTTAATTTACCCGAATAACTAATAAGGCTGCGCATCGTTAAAAAAAAAAATTAGAAGGACAGATATATCCCAAATTATTACTCTGTTTCTCGATTAAGTATCCAGACAAAAGATTTTCCCAATTAAGTCTCCATCTAATTTGATGTTACCTAATTGCCCAGATCCAAAATAAATTTCAGAGCACAATTAAATGGATGGAAGCTAAGATTTGGTAATATTTAATGAAACGAGGAAGTCAATTAAGAAATTCATTTGTTAGAGGGCTTAAAAAAATGGGGTGATGGTTGGGGAGAATATTTATCCTTTCCCCGAAAACGAGCGACCAGCAGTAGTATTAACTATGGGTTCCAAACTTTATGAATATGGTGGCTTTTGTGCAGCTTCAAACCAAAACAAACTTTTTTAAATTTAAAACAAAAACACATGCCACTCGGATTTTAAAATGTTGAATGATAAAATCAAATTATATGATGTTTTTTGCGTTTTATACCGTATCTTTTGTATTTGATTATTTGCAAGGTGGTAGAGTAAAGGCATAAAGATTCCCACCAAAAAGAAAAAAAATACATATAGGCCAACTGATTGAGTCTGAGCCTTTGAGGGGAGAAGCGTTGATCACCTTGACTCGGACAAATTTTCATATTCTATACTCTCAGATTTTTTATTTTTTATTTTTAAACAAATACTAGTGTTTGGTATTCCTATAATTAAGCGCGAATGGCAAAGTTCCTTTGAGAAATAAGCCTACCAATATGATAGATATATAATATATTTGCTCCCATATATATACATATACGAACATATATTCCGGTACATGAAAACTGAGTATAGTTTTTTCTTAAGGAAACTTGTCATTAATACACAACGAAGCAATTTAGCAATTGGAGAAAGTATGGATGTCAAATTTGCAAATTCTCACGGCGACACCTTCACATGGCATTAGCACGCATGTTAATAATTACTCAAAGATACGCATGTTAACAATTACTCAAAGAAGGTAAACTTTTATTACTCAAAAGCACGAAAAGTAATCCGGTCGGCTTGTCACTTGATGCCCATTCCCTTGGCATCGGTTATCCGAGAATGTACAAATGTTTGTTCCCATCTTCTATATTTGTTTTTTTAATATATATATATATATATATATTCGTTTTCACTTTAAAAAAAAAAAAAAAAAAAGATAACTCACATTATCGACTAAGAAACCCCACTTCGATTGGTGTTTTTTTTTTTTTCCGTGAGATCACAAATCCAATTTTGAATTAAAATATCCATTATTTGTCTCGCAAATTCAAGTTAGAATAAATTTGGGCAGATAACTCAATACGTTAGTTAAAGATTGAATTTTTAGGATTTTTTTTTGTCGGAACTGATAAAAGATAAATGTTATCTTGAAATAAAATACATTAAGTTATTTCTTATTGCTTCGACGTTAGAGTAACAACGCCAAATAAATTGTTTAATGTGTTCGACATTCTTAATTTGTCATCTGTCGTCTATAAATTTGTGAAATTGAAGGACCAGGTAAAGATCTATTGAGATGTCTTATTGAAAGAGAAATAGCATACATAACCTGATTTACCAAAGTGATTTTTTTTTTTTTTATCATAGTACCAAAATAGTTTTTTATCAACGTTACGATACGGATCAAACAAAATACATAAAATTATTTTTTAAAATTTATTTTATTTTGATATCTCCACGTTATATTATGCCTCTATTAAAATATATCAAAATAGAATTGAATAAAAATTCATTAAATTTTATTATTTTTTAAATAAAATTTTATATTTGATTAATTTTTCTTTATATTTTCATCAATTTTTTATTAAAAAATTATTTATTTAACTCTATCCATATTTTTAACTAAAAACTTATTTTTTAAATTATTTTTTTAAAACTTTTTTTTATCTTAAAATTTTTAATTAAAAAAATCAGAGGAAAAAAAATCAAAATAACCAAAATAAAACAAAAAAGTGAAACCAAAATCAAATAAAAATATATTTACAGATTATAAAATAATATTTTTGTAAAAAAAAGAATTAAAGTATAATATCATAAAATTTTTCATAATAAATCTTTTAAAAAATTTGAAAACTATAAAAATACTACTGCATAATAAAAAGAATAATACATAATAATACATATGAGACTGGATGAATAATATTTAAAATAATATAGTGGATAATAAATTTATATTATGGTTTAGTTTTTTCTATAAAGATACAATCTGTCAAATTGCTTTCGCTCATAAAAATATTTTTAATTGAACATTCCATCTCCTTAAATTATGAACCATAAGATTATCAATTCTCTTTATACTTGAAGGCCTCCTTGAAAAAACTCAAAAGGTGGTAGGTCTTGGTAACGAAGTGTCATCCTATATGCTGATACGATCTCGCTCTCAAACCTAAATTCAAAATCTTCATTCCTTCCAAAATGCTACGCTACCTCCACAATAGACTAGAACCCAAAGAAGAAGTCGTAAAAGAGCCATTGTGGAAGTATTTTCTCAAGATTCTCGAAAACAAAGAATAAGAGGAATAAATTAATCTCCAACATTATCTTGTCAGCACAGCAAGAGTGAGAGCTTGTAAATCTCTAAAACCAAGACACTTTCATCTTTATAAACTGAAATTCTTCCAACTTATCCAGTGAATGTCTGTACCTCCTCTTTTGATTTCCACCAAAATCGAGCAAACAAAGTAGTGATTTCAGAACATAAAGAGCTTTGGAGCTTGAAAATTGACATGCTGTAAAGAGGCATCACTACTGCAACAGCTTTAATCAATACTTCTTTTACTTTGGAAAATAATAGTTTTTCATGCCACCCCATCAATAATGTAAAAAAATACAATTTTCCCCTATATATATTATTATCAAACTTATTAATATATATATATATATATATATATAAGGTTGCCTTTTATCAATGTTGTTTAATAACAGGTATTAAAGTGAGGCATAAGACGGGATGGGTACAGGACAAGTCCGTAAAATTAAAGCGCCACATGACTGCTGTAAGAACCTAACTGGTAGAGTTAAATAACTATCTTCATCAGTAATCATTATGGTTGAAAAACAAATCTGTACTGCATATAAATTTTGGAAGACTACTAAGGAGTTGGATATTGAGCTAAATTTGATCTGATTTAATATGCTTAAATAAATATGATATATAATTCTTATGATTTTAGTGGGATTATAATCTGAATTAGTCTATTAATATTATTTTTAATAAATATAATCTTTTAAGAACATAAACAAATTTAAATATATAAAAAAAAATGGCACTAGGTTTAGATTTAGAATTTATTTACTCTAAATGCTAAGAAACGTTATATACTAGCTTGTGTTCTTTTTTTCTCTACATTTATAATTTTTCTTTCAAACAATTACACGATAAGTTTTCTTTCATCATTTTTCAAGTATCAAATTAATTTTGTGAAAGATCCTGTAATTAAATGCATGAAAAAAAATTAATGAATTGTTGCTAGTATTATACTTGTGTTTCTTATTTATAAAATCTTGATTCAATCTGAATTTTTATTCGTCTCAAACTTAATTATTTTTTAAAGACTTGGATTTTCTTTCATATCAATCAAATTGTGCCTAGAGTAGACATTTTTATTATTTTTCTTTAATTTTTTCATACTTCTTGCATGATTTCAATTAATTTTGACCTTTAATATAAATTTTTATCGAGATTATTTTGTTCTTTTAATAGTGTGATATTTAGATTTTTTTTTAAATGACATATTAAATATTATTAGCTTTCTTATGCATGTGATAGTTGAACTCATCTTGCGTTGAAACATGACTTTGAATATAATAAATATTTTTTCTTTAAAAGATTTCAAAAGGTAAATTCAAATGAATATTCGAATCCAATATGAACCATTAGGATCCACACCGATAATTGCAAAATCCAATTTCGATTTCATAAAATCTGATTCAATTTATTTATTAAGTAAATTGGACATATATCTAATATGATTCGATTCGAATTCGATCCTTTAACTCGTTCTAATGAAGATGTATGAATATTAAAAAAATATATAGTATTTAACTTAATACATGTATCGTTTTCAATATTTGTTGATTATCTTTTCAAAAATAATAACATCCTATTTTATTACCGGTTAATGTTGATAAAGATTCTCTATTTCAAGTTTTGGCATAGAATGATGATGATGAGGTGGGTGCACAATTTTTTACTCAACAATGCATATTTATGTATTTACGAAATTCATATACTTTGCTATGCAGAATTTTGATAGTGCAAATAGAATACAAAATAAATACTCAATAACGCAAATTTATGTACCATATAAATACTCGTTTTTTTTTTAATTTCTATTATACAAAATAAATACTCAATAGTGCAAATTTATCTACTTTACCAATTCATATTCTTTTCTATGCAGAATTTTGATAGTGCAAATAGAATACATGATTTTTTATGATCCATTGATATTTCACGTATCTTATTAGCCCAACCACCGACCAACACACGGATACATGGCTAAATTTAACTAAATTCTTCTATTTATTAATTTGAATTATTCTACGAAAGCCCTCGAGGATAATTAATAATATCAATCTACTGCACAATTTTTGGGCTAACGCTATGTACGGTCTTCGTGTTCCAATCAATTTATTAATCAAGTTTTTCTATCAACTTATGTGTTAATTGAATTTTTTTATTGAATCAATTTATTTAAAGTGAGTCATCTGGCAGTAACTATATTAAGTAAAATTATATAATTCAATGACATATATTCTTTGACCTTGTCGGTTATTTTTTCTTCCCATGTTTTTATTGCATAAAGCTTTAATTGATTGAAATTAGAAAAAAAAACTCATCATAAGATCACTTAACCTCATACATATGTAACAGTCACAAAAATATTGTTGAAACTTGCTTAGAACATAAATAACCGCATTCGGACTTTTACATATTACGGGAGCCAATTCTTGCTAAAAGTTTTGCTATATTTTTATCATCTTAAAAATTAAGTTTGAGGTCTAGGATATATCCATTTCGTGTAAGAACTGATTATTCGTATATTTAATTCTTTAGAGAGTTTTTGCTTAGAAAAGTTATCTTTCTCTTTCCTTATGTCTCCGGCTGGAGCAGATTATTATAATTCATTTCCATCAACGTATTAATCATTGCTTTACATGAAGCATTCGTTGAAATTATAATCAATTAATACACTTTTAATTGCGTCACGATTTTTGTACACTTAGTGTAAACTTTTAAATAATAGAAAGTAAATAGGAGTGGTCGAAACTCAAACCTGTTTTGCTGGAGAAGACTATGAAATATAAAATCACTAGCTAGGTTAAATTAATTATACTTATGTAGCTAACTATAATGTTTAATGGCAAAATAAATCTCTAATCTTTCAATAACTTTGCCGGGTACATTACTCCTCTTCATTGTTCCTTGCTATATATTTAAATGGAGCTAGAATGGTAACTTCACATAATTTTACCTGGCAAAGTTATTTTCGAGACGAGTAATTTCATTAACGGTTAAAAAATAAAGACAACATTATTTCCTTGTCACGATTAGATCAAAACCGTGATAAGAATTGCAATATGTTTACGTACATCCTCAAAGAAGATGGTAAATAACATGTTTCGATTAGTAATTAACGTCTTTATAAATAAATGATTTTAAAAGTTCATTGAAACTTTCTAATTAAAACCGTTTAAATTGATCAGATTCTTTTTATATATTATATATGTATAAAACAAGATTAACGTCATCGTAGTTTAACGAGAGAACACGAAGAATATCAATCTTATTTAACCAATAAAAGTGAATCAAATAAAGAGAAACTAATTTTTATTATATGAACTAAACATCTCAACTAATAAGAATTCAATATATGAATATAATCATCAAGATGGATTCTAGTTTTACATTAAAGTTTAATGGTTACAGGGTTCTTCTATTCTTTTTTTAAATCCTAATCATGTTCCTCTACTTTTTTTTGTTTCATTTTAAATTTATTTTTCTATCTTTGGTTTTTGTTTTAATCTCGTCACTCCATTAATTTTTTGTTTCTACTCTTTTTTTTGTCTTAATCTCTTTTATCTACATTTTTTCTTATTAATCTTTTTTTTATGGAATTTAAAAAATATAAATTTTGAAAAATAAAAAATAAAGATATATCTTGTCATTCTCTCTAAAAAATGAGGATAGTTTTTTTTATCCAAAATATCTTTTAATAGGTTTAAATTTATCTTTATTACAGTGAGCAAATTTGCTTATGAAATAAAATATTTATAGGATTTAAAAAAAAAATTTGAAGAGAGTTTTAGTTAAAATTTTAAACTTTTGAATGATATTTATAATTTTATAATATATAAAAAAAACTCTATTATAATTTTCTCTTTTTTATTTTACAAGTTTCTTAATTTGACTCAAAAGTGAAAATATAAATTTTTGTTTCTTTTTAATAGAGCTTTTTGTTGAGATGGAAAAAGAAAACCCAAAATTTGTAACTGAATGTATATTCCTAAAAAAATATTAACAAAATTTACATTCCTTACCATTTTTTTTTAACGCATAAAAGATATTTTAGATAAAAAAATATTTTTATCTTTATCATTTTTTTTTCAATTTTTAGAGAAAATGAACAGATATATCTTCATTTTGTTCTAATTTTTTGTTTTTTTATTTTTCAAAATTTATTTATTTAAATTAAAAAAAATAAAGAGACGACATTAAGATGGAAAAAAAATAGAATCACACGAGATCAAGAAAAAAATGGATGCATGTCTCAATTTTATAGGATTAATGGTGTGATTTAATGTTTAAATTAACAGAATAACGAACTTAAAACAAAAAAGAAAGAATAAAAGAAAATTTTAAAACAAAAAAAAAAAGGACACAATTAAGACCATAGAACGAATAAAAGAACATCTCCATCTATTAATCTTTTACGCTAACGAAGAAATAGCAGCTCTGGAAATACCAAATAACTTCTGTGCTTGGATAATGGATTGAAGGCGTCAAGCCCTTGTAAAATATGGACTTTAACTGGTCTCTCTATGAGCCTCATGGGCTCTCATGAAATCAAATCATCAATATTTTATTCAGCCCAAAAAAAAACTTTCTGATCAGCAGCAACCTGCACCGTACGCTCTGTCAAAATGAAATTTCATCAGTTCAAATATCTGCTAATATCTGGCATCTACAACTGAGAGAGTATGAATTGTCCCCGCCCAGTCTAACCGTAACAATCAACGCAAACTAACTTACGCCTGATGCGTCTCTTGACCCCCCCACGTGGCATCCTCTATGCTCACCTCTCGAGCTTTCCCGCCGCATTATCATACGCATCGGCGTGCTCAACAGTTCCAACTTAAAATCCCGCCTTCACTCACTTAACAAACACCCGTTCCATTCCACAACAAACTCTCTCTCTGAAAAAAATCTCTCAAGAAACCATGAATCCTCTCGTTTCCTTCCTCCGTCTCTGTTTCCTCTCCCTCACATTCTTTCCCTCCACGACCACCAGCACCCCCTTTCTCCCTCCTCTGCCACCTCCACGTCCACCACCACATTTGGCGTCACCTACACTGCACCATCGCCGCCCTCCCCTTCCTCTACACCCTCTCCCCCTGCGGATGGCATCCTCTCCGCTCTATCCTCCCTCAACATCCGCTCTCTCCGCCTCCCCAACCCCGACCCTAGCTTAATCCGTTCTTTCGCTTTCACCAACACCTCTCTTTTCCTCTCCATTCCTAACTCTCTCCTCCCTCCTCTCGCTGCCAACCGCTCCATCGCTGCTCGCTGGCTCTACGGTCACGTCCTCCCTTTCTACCCTCGCTCAAAGATTTCTCTCATTTCAGTTGGAGACGATGCAGTCTCGCAATTTTCTCCCTTTTTACTTCCCGCAATCAGGAACGTGCACCTGGCACTCCGTGACCTCGGGATTAAAAAAATCTCAGTCTCCACTACTTTCTCTTTCGTAAACGTGATTACGACGCCGTTTCCACCTTCTTCTGGTACTTTCCAAGAACCGCTTGGGGAATTATTGATAAAGCCATTGCTTCAGTTCTTGGAAGATACAAATTCATCTTTCTTGGTGAATCTTTATCCGTACAATTTGTATAGGATAAACTCTGAGATTCCATTAGGGTTTGCTTTATTTCAAGAGCATCCATTCAATTTTAGAGATGATTTGATTACTGGGGTAAGGTACTGGAACCTTTTTGATATGATGGTGGATGCGGTTGTAAGTGCACTTGCGGTGGCCGGACATGAGAACCTTCCGGTGATAGTGGCAGAGACTGGTTGGCCGAGTACTGGTGGAGATCCAACTGAGGTTGATGCGAAATTAGAGTATGCCGAGATGTATATTAAGGGTTTGGTTTCGCATTTAAGGTCTGGGGTGGGCACGCCGTTAAGGAAAGAAGGGGTTTCCCAGGCTTATATTTTTGAGTTGGTCGATAAGGATAATGTGAAACAAGGGACTAGAAATTGGGGGATCTTGTATGCCAATATGACTAAGAAGTATCATGTTGAGTTCTCTGGTTGTGGTGAGATTGGTGTGGGAAGGGTGCTTTGGATGCGTGTTTGCTTGGTATGGTGGTTATTGGCTGGTTTCTTACTGTTTTAGTGGATTTGGGTGATAGTGAGGTTCTTCTGGGTTCAATTTGGGAGATAAATGGAAGGTAGGGTTCATCTGTTGCTGGTTAGCAGATTTAGCATTTCTGCTTTTTGTTCGATGGTTTGAGATCGAGCACATCATTTGGTTTATTGTTGTTGTAGAGACTTGATTGTTGTACGTTGTAGAGATACTTGATTTTTGTTGTAGAGAGTTGATTTTAGGAAGTTCAAATTTCTTTGAATAGTCCAGTTGATATTGTTGATGATTTTGTAATCACAATGCATCTTGAGTTCCATGCAATTATGGCACTTTAATTTTTTTTTGTTACTGCTTTATATAGAATGGCTGATTTTTAATTTTATTGTTCACAAATATTAGTGTGCCCATCATAAGCATTTGGTCTTCTGCATCAGGTATATGGCAAAAGGAATTCAAATGTTTTGAACCACTGCTTGAGAAAGAATGCCTGATGATTCATCCTGACGATGATTTTTTTGTTAAACAAGGCCTTGAATTTGTGCCTTCTAGCCTAGCCACATAGAATTTGGGGCCACAATACTCAAGAACCAAGGGGCTAAATACCCTGCCAGCCGAGTACATCTGTAATGCACACAGCGTGAGATTGTCTATATGCTGAGATACATGAGGCACATCATTTTAATTCGAGTTTCCAAAAACACATCCAAAAACCTTAAAAGCTGTTGAGTGGACGGTAATTTAATCTCTATTTCACACTATGGCAACAATCGGTGTTACATATTTGCTTAGTTTGGGTATAAGGATTTGGCAATCTTGTGATTTATTGATTCGTTGCATCGCAATTTTTATTCTCTCACTAATTTTTTTTCATAGGTTGCCTTAGTCCATGTAAAACATTTAGTGGTCTATGTGTACAACAAGTATTAAGGGGGAATCGCCCTGGGACTTCATTTTACTAGGAAGGGCTGAAGGAATATTTTTCATTCATTTCATGAAAAGACTGGTCTTAGGTATGATACGAAACAACTTAGGAACCACCGAGATAACACAAAGGAGCAATGGAAAGTCTGAAGCAAGCTTGTTGGTACTAGCAGGATGAAATGGGGATTCAAATACCAGTAAATTTGGTGGGAGGGAAGCAGATTGGCTAAAATGTACTGAGGTATGTGAAATGGATGTCAAATTATTACTGTGTAAGATAAATTATGTCCTGCTCTTCAGCACTAGAGATTTGTAACGGTATAATGGTTCTGTGACAGGCAAATCCTGAAGCTGCACAATTTCGATTTAAAGAACTCCAGTTTACTGAAAATCCTTCGAAAATACGAGAGAAAAACATCTTTTGGATGCTGTTGGATCAAGCAGTGTTCTAACAGTTCAGAGGAGCGCCAGGAGCTTTCAGTCGATGCAAGGCAGATTAAATCGTAGCATTGGGAAACGTATTAAGTTTCCTGATGGGATGGAGCAAGGGGAACAAGGCAGTGATCTTTACTAGTTTGATTTAGATGTATTCCTAAAGAAGGAATATAGGGAAATCTTTATTCAAGTAGGGAAGCCTGAATATCAGGATTGCATGGTTGCAGCGACCGAAAGCAGCTGGTCGACCGTTGAGCGCATTGAAATAATGGTCAACCTTGTGCAAGGAGTTAATTCTGTTCCCCTTTCTTAATATTTTGTGCTAGTTGACATAGCCTGTATCGGAAGTAGTAATTGATTCGTATATTCTACAGCTGGGTGTTCAACGTCATCTCTTTGTTATTGATTGTAAATCATCTCTCTCCATGAAACAAAAATTTACCTAAACATTCAAGGGAGGTTGAAATACATGGAAGCTAATAGAGGATTTCTCTGAGGTGGTTGGTTTTAACGGAAAAGTACGTAACTGTCAAAAGGACATGGATGCTATTGAAAGAGCTCTGGATTAACTCACAAAAAATGGTCTTGAGAGAAATCTGTCATCAGAAGTTTGATTAGATTGTTTGTCTGCTCGGGAATAAGCACATATTTGATATTCACAAAACTTTTGCAGTGGAAACTCTGTTGCTAATTAATTTGACGATGCACACCCATCTCTAAGATGAACCAGTGAACAGCGATAATATCAGTGGAGACTCGGATCTCTCTCTCTCTCTCTCTCTCTCTCTTTTTGCCAAGTTACCTAGGTCCTGTATTGGGGTGTAAAGGTTGTTTTTTGGTCCTAGCTATTTTGCAGTACCTCTGTATCTTATATCATGCAATTAACTATAGTTACCAATGTTATTATACCTGACTCGGATAACTACTTAGTCAAACTTTGGGTCATTGGTTTGCTAGGTCATTCCATGGATTGTTAGTCTCGATGCTGGTTTGTTAGTATTAAAATCTAAATATATTTTGCAATATACAAAACATGAATAAGAGTAAATAAGTTTAGAAAGTAGAGATTCTAAGTTTAAATTTGATAAATTACTATTTTTATTTTTATTTTTTACCAAGTCAATACTCGATGTATGAATCTAATCGAATAGATTTTTTGATTTAATTTGAATGAATTTAGTTTTAATATCAATTCGAATCAGATAGTTAATTAGGTCATTAGACCGACTGATCCGACTTAGGTTTAGTAATATTGATAATTACATGGTAAATCAGCTGGTTTCTTGAAGCCCGGCGGCTCAAAGCACGATTTTAAACTCAATCATTCCCTTCATAATCCCCACTCTTGCTCCAAGATTTATCAAGAAACCTCTCACCCACATCCCAAGAAACTAGAAATAGCCCTTATCCTTGCACCTCCTCTCTCCAAACTATAAAGAAAGCTTTCTTAAGTCCAAGAAAGCAGAAGCAATCCATCTCCTTGAACCTCCTCCTCTCATTATTGCCCTTAAATTATCGAAAAATCGCCCCCTTACCAAACATTCTGAGAAACCAAAAACATCTCTCAAAAACTTTTAATAAGGCTACCATATTGTAAGCCCAAAGTCATAAAAGAAGCCCAGAAATTTCAATTTGGACAATGGGCAACCTTATTGCAAGCCACGAGCCATAGAAAGGCAACTTCGAAGATTGATATCAGTGGTGGTGGTTGCATATAATCAATCATCCTAGCCGACACGGGCTCTCTATTGTGTCGAAGCGTTCAGTTTCTATTTTGCACGATGGCGGATATATAATATACCAACTCAATTTTTTAAAAATGGTAATAATATATGTTTTTTTTATTTTTGGTAAACAATAATATATGTTTAATATAAAATTACAAGATAAATTTGAATTTCCATTGAAAGTTACGTGTTTTCTTAATCTCACCTAAAATCTTTGATTTGTTTCGAATTTTTCATTTTGTTCCATTTTGTGTAAATTTCAATTTCATTAATTCCATTTCTAAAGTTTATGAAATATTTCACTATAACCCATAAAAAAAAAAAAGAAAAAAAAATCATTAAAGAAAGCCATTTTCAATAAAATGAATATAATAAACAAGTTTTTTTTTTCCATCAACACTATCTAACAATATTTTGGCTATGCAAAAATAAAATAAAATAAGATAAAAATATTAACCATAATTATGGTTGCCTCTCATACTATCCCCTAACTTATCATATCTATATTTTTTTAATCTAATTTTTCATTAAAATCTTGAACAAGTATCCTAAAAAAAATTAAAAAAATTGAAATCCCGTATGAATGGAATGGTAACTTAAGTATAAGATAATTTTGACATCATTTGTAATGTAATTATTTACGCATATCAAAAGTCTTAATTAATGACAATATCAAAGAAAAAAAGAGATCATAATGGCAAAAGTTTTGACCAAAAAAATAAAATAAAGAATTAAATTAATTTGAATCTTTACTTTCATTTAATTATAGTATTGACAAAGAAAAATATAATATTGTTTAAATAAAAATTAAAGTTTGAAGGATTTGATGATTCCTTGAGAGATTAACGCTGTCAAATTTTATCATATTTATTTTAATAAAAAATTATGTTTTCTATTAATTTTTAGTTTTTTTCTTCATTTCAGTCAGTTGTTTTTCCATAATTTTTAGATGCTATTGAGATATTTCATAAAATCTATACACTTGACAAAAATAGATGGAGAATTGAAAAAAATTAGAATAAAAATGAAAGATGTGAAGGCTAATCGGAATAAAAAAAGAAAAAGAAAGTATAATTGAAACAAATCTAAATTTTAAATGAAGTTAAAGATAACCCATAAACTTCGGAAGGCAAATTAATTAAGATTTACCTAAATTATAGGGATAATTACTAGAAAAACCCTCTAAAAAAATCTTATATCCAAGTAACCCATCAATTTATTTTTAAATCTCTCAAACACAAAATAATATTTTTATTACCAAAACATCCAATAGTTAACCTCCAACTTAACACTAGTTAACTATTGAGTCTTTTGGTAAGATAATTTTTTTATTTTTAGGTTTGAGAAGTTTAAAAAATAAATTGATAGATTTTTTAGATAGAAAATTTTTAAACACTAACATTCGACTGTTTTTTTTATTATACTAAAAAATTCCTTATATTAGAGTTTTTTTTCTATCGACCCGTTTGTTTAATTGATTACGAGATTAATTTTACTATCTAGTAACTATAGCAATCGATGCAATTTAATTAATTAATATTGATGAAATGAGACTCTTATTATTCTCTCGGTAATTTAATCAAAAGGTTATTATACAAATAAAAAAACAAGAATATGTATGATTATGAACATTAGTGATTTCTTAAATCCTAATATATTGATAGAAAAACAAAGTATAATCGGTAGTACTAGTTTTTAATTAATCAAAACTCAATATTTTTTATCAAACAATTAAATTAAATTACAAGGTGAATGTATAACATATTTTTGTGCATTAATTAAATAAAACATGATCATCTATAATAGAAATAAATATCTTGAAAGATAATGGTTTCATTTAAACTATGGATAATTACCAAAAAAATCTTCTATCTAAAAAATTCACTATTTTATTTTTAAATCTCCCAAACAAAAAATAATATTTTTAAATCTCACAAGCTTAAAATAAAATTTTTATTACCAAAACAACCAATAGTTAACACTAGTGTTAATTATTGGGTGTTTTTAGTAAGAAAAATATTATTTTGGATTTAGAAAATTTAAAAATAAATTTGTGAGTTTTTTAGATATAAGATTTTTTTGGTAATTATCTCTAAATTATACGGGTGTTTTCCTAAATTGGTCCATTGAATTAATAATTCTAAAAGTGAAAATCAATTAAGGGAAGAGGCAAATTTGTAATTGCATTCGACAAGTAAAGAAGAAGAAAAAAAAAGGGAAAATAATTTGAAAGCATGTGATGTCAGGAATAAACGAGTTAATATACGAAATAGCTGAGAGAAAATAGTAAAATATCTTGTATTAAATTCTACCAAATACATATTTGTGTTATGGATGGTGCTATTCTCACTCCATGACTTAAAAACAATGCATATATAAAACTTTGTTTTGAGAAGATAGATATATAAATCTGATATTATCGATCATTTTCCTAAGTTTTGATTCTTTATATAAATAGATATTTCGTTTTTAAATGGGATGTGATTTTTTGTTTGATTATTACTTATGATCTTCATCAAAAATATTATTATGATAGTATTAATTTAAGATTAGTAACATGCTCTTTATCAAAGAAAGAAAGAGAGAGAATACTAACGCCGTTTAAAGCTTTGAGAATATTTATTCCGTTGAAAAATATATTTTCACTAAAAAGTTATACTCGATTCATGATGTTCGGGATATTTTGAAACTCCAGTTTAAGAGAAATTATATCAAAGAATTCTACAATATTCTCTTATCTCCAAGGTTCCCGCACCAACATCTTTTTCGTATCAAAAGTC
Organism: Dovyalis caffra; assembly: GCA_963924115.1. Taxonomy (NCBI): domain Eukaryota; kingdom Viridiplantae; phylum Streptophyta; class Magnoliopsida; order Malpighiales; family Salicaceae; genus Dovyalis; species Dovyalis caffra. Next base: position 5,391,928 of record CAWUPB010000850.1, read on the forward strand.
GGAGAGCCATCGAAACAGTTTTCGTTAGACGCCACTACATCTACAAGTTTTGTCTTGATGATTCGAACATTAGAAACAAATGCTAGCTACCGGACGAGATTAAAACAAATACAAGAAAATGTGTTTTTGGTAAACACCATTGTGTTGCATATCTTTTTGTGTCTATAAATTGAACGGATTACGATTCTCCATATTTCTTTTCTATTACTATACTCGCGACACAATATCGCTATAATCCGGGTTGTGACCAAAGTTCTAATACAATAATTGGAAAGCTAATGAAAGCACGATAAGGCTTGATGTTGAATCGTCGCAAGACACTACCGGATCTCTAAACTCGGTTCGTTAGTAGCGTTATCGGTGACAAATTGACATTGTTTGACTTTGTAAAATGGTACACGTGTTGTCTATTTGAGTCTTGTATGTGGAAATTGAAAAGCCGTGATCTATGAAATGAATCATGCTTGACCTTGAGCCCGTTGAACAGGATCTTTGCTCAAACAACATTTCGTAGTGGCTGGAAAATCTATTATCCGTAGGGAAGGATCACGGGGGCGAGGATCGTGGAAAATATCCATGAGATTATTTTTCCAGAGCATCCATGGACTACGATTCACTACTTTCTAGGTTAGGTAAGAAATCTTCCTTTTGCATTTACAATCATGGAATGGAAATTTTGTAAGTACATTGGTGAGATTATTAAATGTTGAACTCGTTTATGGTTAAGTCTCGTTTACATTTGCGAGTCTATTATTGCCCGGATGGTTGAATTTAGGTTTTTCATGTTTTCGAGGAATCATTGTTTTGTTGAAATGTACCTCTCAAATTTGAGCGAAAGAAATTAGATTCCGTTCTTTTGTATTTTCTTTTAGTCCTCATTGTTTTCAAAATTTTATTTTCGTCCATATATTCTGTTTTTTATAAATTGGTCCTTATTTTAAACTTTTTTTCGTTCTTGTATTTTCTAATGAAAACTTTTTAGTCCTATAACATATTTTTTTTACAATCAGGTCCCTCTACGATGATTAATCACGCAATGGTTCATTAAGTTTATATATATATATATATATATATATATAATTTAATGTAATACTTGTAATGTCATTACAGATTTCAACTTTAAAAATTACACACCTATATACAGAAATGCAACGGACGCTACGTAGGTTATCTATTACATTCAATTCACAGTGTTAAGCTACTCCACCTTCCCTTGCTATTTAGATTCATCCCAATGGTTCTCTATTTGTTTCCTTACACCTCAAACCAGCCTTCCTGTTCAGTGATTTAATATTATTCTTAAAGCTCTAATGTGCATCAGGTCTGTTCCCATTTAATTTTTGTTCTAGCTGGACATAAATCAACAAACCACGAGCTGCAAAAATTTTCAGCAATTTTCTTTTACCTAATAACATCTTGTCCTGGCCGTTTTAGCCGAAACCAAAGTTCTGTGCAATTCACCAGTTACATGAAAAAAAGTAAAGCTGCCACACGCAACATGAAAGAAAAAGAAAAGATGAAATTTTGTTCTTTAAATTGATGATATCAAAGTTTGTATACAACAGAACACTGAACCAGAACCAGATAATTAGATATGGCTGACTGCCTGACTTTACAACGACAGAATGGTCTACCATCAATGCATGAATAGCAAATAAATGATGCCACCCTGGAACATGATCTATTCCAGCACACATGAGTTCCCAGTTTGATGCTCAAGATTAAAATATATCGGATTTGGAAGCTTAAAAACACGCTGTCCTAAAGATGGGTCTGTTAAAGCATCCATCTGGCTGCTAATTACACCAGCGATACGGAAGCCTGCTCTCCGCACCTCCACCCTTCTCTTTGTGAAGTATTCATGGCTATCAATCTCCATTTCATTATCCGACCTACAGGAGTGGTGAAAAGATATGGTTAGTCAAATAAAAAAGTACAAGTACAAACCACTATACAATGTCTGCTTAATTAGTCATTTACATTAGCCACAAATTGTCTATCAGAATTTGATGCTGAAAACAGAATTTGATGAAGCGATAGCAGGATGCCTTCACCGAGTAAATTTTATGCAGGCAAACCAAATGTGGACTCAAACTGTAGACTGTAGACTGTAGACTGCATTCAATTGTATTGAACTGCAAACTAATTTGCAAAGACTCTACATCTAGAGTAAAATTGTCTTGAAATGGGATTAAATGCAGAGAAATATTCTGAAAGAAAAAGGATGCATTCGACAAACGGATAATGTTCAACAGAACTGGCTTGTTCCTAAGAATTTAGAAAACTTCTGTAAGCAATTATTTGTCTTATATCATAAGTTTTCGATCAAGTGGATGAAGCAAACAGAAACCATGATAGAGACACAAAATCCATTTCCTATCATCTTCAAGCTCACAATACATTTATATTAGCCCACTTCAGTTAATACCAAATTTCAGAATCTCCAATGAATACCATACTACCATATCCTCGGTAGTGTAGTATAAATCCAAAAAACAAAAGCTTAATACTGTAGCTAAATCACTGCAATTTCAATGGTTGTTGGTTAGTGAATTAACTAATTCTAATTTGAGAAGCACATAGAAATAGTACCTCATTATCATTGAGGACCAACCTCTGTATCCTGCAGAAACAAGGTGCTGTATGGTGGCATTCCGTTGTTTCTCTGGCTTTCTTGACAACAAAATCAACGACCACCCACTAGCTTGAAGTTTTGTGTATAAACTGAGACAAAGCATTTGCTTCAGATGCTTTTCCTCTTGAAAACAATCGATATAGCCGCTATCATGGACTCTACACCAAAAAATTAAAATGGTAATGCAAGTGATAAACACAGGCTATAATAAAGTCCAAGAGAAGTCATGGCAGCAGTATCTATCACTGCTCTAATAATCAATATTGAGAATAAGAAAGGAATGAGCTGAGGGCATAATGAAAGCATTATAACATGAACATACACTTTCAGAAGACCAACTAATTTGAAGAAGGAAATGCTATCTGAGCTAGTGAGCTAATATATGAAACCCAACAATGCCTTTGGAGTTTTTCCCACAGATCACTAGGAAATGTTCATGCAGGTGAAGACTCCAACATAATTACCTGTGCATCAAGAGAGAGGAGTAATGAGGATTTGAAGGAAATATGTCATCAATGTCCATCAATACAACATCTAGACCGTCATCTAACGGCAGAAGAGTGTCAAAATATCTCTCAATCATGTGTAGACTAGCATTTAATTCTCTCTCGTATGCCCCTTCTTTGATGTGCTGAACAGCAAGACTCATGCACATAGAAGGAAAGTGATCTGGTCCCAAGCTGTTGAGTTCTGCATGCAAAGCAAACATCTTGCAGTAATTGTAATCATGACTTAGTTTTTGGATCTCAACAACTCCTTTACTCCTATCCTGGCAGGATTGTAACATAACTGCTAGAGAAACCACCAAGGTGGTCAATAAAACTCCAACAGTTAGGAGGGAAGCGACGAAGATTGTTGCTGCAATAGATGTCATGTGGAATCCTGACTCCACCACATAATGGCTTCCCATCTCTGTGTCAAAAATGATAGAGGAATAAATGCTCAAGCAAATTGAAAGGAGAATAACTAATGAAGAGCTTTGCTAGTCCTAATTTAAGAAATTAAAAGTCAACCAATAAAAATCTGCTAGAAGATCCATCAACCAATTACATGCTATTTCATGTCGTAAGTGTATAAAGAGGAAGATGATGGGTACACCTTCCAGTGAGTTAAGTTTCCTATAAATCAACAGGTTACATAAAAGCTCTCCACTGCATCCCAACTCAAGTAAACCTCCCATACCACTTAGAGTTGGGCACGTGAATATTTTTTTCTGAATCCTACTTTACATGCATGGATCCAAACTTTCTTTGATACCAAACCAACTTTTAACAGTTTTAGCTACATTCATTGCTGGTCTGCACCTCTTTTTCTTGAACCGTTTATACTTCTTCATCAGAGCATCAATAGCCTGTGTGCCAAATCATGAGATATCATTGTGATCATGCCTTTCCAATTCATCCATGAGGAATGTCAAGAGACAAGCCCTCCTCGAAGATCCTAAGTATTAACCAGCCTAATAGGAATTCCAATTTTATCCATGTCATTCCCATGCAAACTTGCACCAATAAACGGTATTTCATACACTATGGCTAGTTACTTCTCCAGAATCCACAATATGACTTTCCTTTGTTCTCCATCACATGCCTTCTCCTCTCTCCAGCAATCTCTTTATGAAGAAGATAGTCTCTGTTATAGATCTCTGTTTATTTTCTTGCAATAAGTCTGGCATTTGGATTCAACATAAAAACCATAGAGCAACCGAATTTAGAAATAGGGAAATTTAGAAATGGTGGTGCTTACCAGAACCTCCTCTACTGGAGAGGCTCCGAGCTGAGAACTCCCTCTCCATTTGATGGGCATAAGCTGACATTTGTTAAATAATCTAACCAACAATTAGCAGCTCAAGTAATATGGTGCAACAAATCTCCAATACCCTTCTGGATGATCGTAGGGTCACCTGAAAAAAAAAAATTAATAAACAAATCAAATCTTGCAACATGAGGCCCTCAATCTCGCCATGTGACGAATCAACGAACAATAAAAACTATTGAAACACAACTTCCAAATGAGATCAAAACTTACAAATAGACGCATCAACCATGCCAAAAGCTACCAGCACCAAATCTATTCGCCACGTGAATATATTCAAATGATCATTCAGCAAAGATCCAGGGCTTCCGTTTTTCAAAAAAAAAAAAACTATTAGCTTTGTAAAAGTTGAAAGATTAATTAAGAGTGTGTCTAATTTCTGCCGATCAATCAAAATCCAGTATTAATCAAATGAAAGTACTATATCAAGTTTCACTAACCGACAACTAATCAGCCAATTCTGTACCAAAACACAAACAAAAACCAAAGGGTCTACCAATCTTATTCCAATCATTCCGATAATTATACGAGGATATCACTTACGAGTTCACATTTCCCAATCATCTCACAACACCATCACGAATGAATCAAGAGGAAAGAAAAAGAAAAAGAAAAAGAAAAAAGAACAGCCTAGCCAGTGACACCAACTCGTAGAGAGACAGAGGGAGAATCAGAATACTGTGTTTAAGAAAAAGCGGCGAACGAAAAAAATCACCTTTGCAGTAAAATTAATATGTATTCATTCTTGACATGATTATAAGACCAGAAAGAGAGCCAGAACCTGCGGAAGACATTAAAAAGCTGGTGGGTTTCTGGAAGCGAGCTAGAGATTGGTAAACGAAGGAACGTCCCAGGACAAAGAGAGATTATTCCATCATCACTAACCGTCACTCTCATGACGAAGTTTTTATGTTTAGTTTTTTGTGTACTATGATGGGACTGTTATGTCATCAAGGGTGAATTTTTCATCACAGCTGTGTTCTTAAAGGGCTGTTTGGGAAGCAAGTTTGACGATGAAAAAAGAACCACCAATGAGAATCTTACAGGTTAAGACAACGCAGCAAGTGGTCCGGGATACATGTGGAAACTTGGCATAAGGGGAAATAATATGATTTTTTATTGTCCATATTAAAAATATTTTCTAACATACGTAAATCAAAATTAAATTCTTTTATAAACCATATTCAAAACATATTTTATCAATATTAATTTTTTTAACTATGTTTAAAATGTACATTTATATGTTAATTGAGATTAAAATTTATATTTAAAAAATTATATTTTTAACCATTTAAACAATCTTTTGAAATTATTAGGAAAAAAGATTAAATATTTATAAAAAATAAAACAATAATAGAAATAAAACTTTGAAATGATAATTATTAAAGAGATCAGAAGTGATGAAATGACAATCATGAAAGTAAAGGTCCCCCCGCTTTATCAACGTATTTAGTTTTTTCTATTGGGAAATCTATTGCTGCTGTGCTTCCATTTCTTTAGGCCAACGGGCAACGGGGTGGAATATCTTTTTTTTTTTTTTTTACTTCAAAGGGGACAGTAAGGTACAGTGAATTATTTAGAGAGATGCACGTGTGACAATTCGATTCAAGTTGGTCCTTGTTATCCAACTTTAATAGAAATTTTATAATGCTAAAAATAATTATTATATGGATTCATTTAAAAAAAAATAGATACAAAAAAAAAGAAAAAAATAAAAGAGAGAAAATTTTTAAAAAATTAAGATAATGTGAAAATCTTCTTATCATTTTTGGTGGGTCCGGATATAATTTTATGTGTCTATCTCTCTCATTTAAATGGATTCGTGAAATAAGCTATAGTACATGCAACTAATTACTCTTTAGCTTCCCCCCCCCTCTCTCTCTCCAAGGATAAGGATGTTTTCCGATCAGTTTTTGCACATTTTGAAATTAATTTCTTCCTTGACGTGTTAAAGGACACTCTCCAATACACCACTTTGAGTATACTGAAAATAAATTTTCAAAAGTGCTAGTTATAAAAAATCGAACTTTTGACATGACCTACAAATCAACACTTATTTATCAATGAATTACCACTTTGTGGTTAGCATATCTTAATCTACAAAAACGAAAATCCAATGGCATTGTTAACGACACCATAATGTTATGGTGTTACTTCATTGTATTTTTATTAATTCACCTACTAATTTGGTATAGACTAGTTAGATACTCGTACTACGATGCTATCAAACAATCATTATGTACATAAGATTAATGATTAGTGTGATGCGAGTAGATGTTTTGTTTCTAGAGATTAATGTAAATCGAATCCGTATATTGAACGAACTTATTTGATTTATATATTTTTATTAACAAAATAATTTATAATATTAGTATAAAATCTTGTATTTGAATAATTAAGATGTTTTTTTAAGACATTAATTAAATTATTTTATTACACAAATTTTAGAACACGAAAAAAATAAAAAATAAAAAATTGATATTATGTGTGCATATATAATTAATTTCTAACAAAACTATATATATATATATATATATATATATATATATATATATATATATGTATATGTATGTATGTATGTATGTATGTATGTATATGTATATACACTACTTAGCAAATTCGTAGTATGTAAAATAAAAAAACAACATATAGAAAATCCACTTAAATCGCATGAAATACATCAAAATAAATAGATTTAAATAAAAACTACTATAAAATTGGTTTCGATAAATTCGATTATACATAGACATGTGTATATACATATACATATATATACACATATGTAAATGCAATTAGTTACTCCTTAGCTCTTTTTTTCCCCTTTCTCTCTCTCTCTCTCTCTCTCCGGGGGTAAGGATGTTTTTTGATCGGCTTTTACACATTTTTAAATTAATTTATTTCTTAACGTGTTAAATGACACTCTTCAATACGCCACTTTGAGTATACTGAAAATAATTTTTCAGAAGTGTTTGTTATAAAAAATCGAATTTTTGACATGACCTACAAACCAACGCTTATTTATCAATGAATTACCACTTCGTGGTTAGCATATCTTAATCTACAAAAACGAAAATCCAATGGCATTGTTAACAACACTATAATGTTGTGGTGTTACTTCATTGTATTTTTATTAATTCACCTACTAATTTAGTATAGATTAGTTAGATACCCGTACTACAATGTCGTCGGGCAACCATTATATACACGGGATTACGATTAGTGTGATGCGAGTAGATCTTTTGTTTCTAGAGATAAATATAAATCAAATATATATATTGAGCAAACTTATTTAATTTATATATTTTTATTAATAAAATAATTTATAATATTAGTATAAAACCCGGTGTTTGAATAATTAAGGGGTTCTTTTAAGACATTAATTAAATCATTTTATTACACAAAGTTTAGAACATGAAAAAAAAAAATAACAAATAATTGATGTTACGTGTGTATATATAATTAATTTATAAAAAAACTATATATATATATATATATATACGCATGAAATATATCAAAATAAATAGATTTAAATAAAAACTACTATAAAATTAGTTTCGATAAATTCGATTATACATATACATATGTATATACATGTACACACACACATATGTGTGTGTGTGTGTGTGTGTGCATGCGTAACCAAATAAAACTTGTGAATTTTTTAACTAATTATTAATTTAAAAAAAAAACACTAAGCCAAATTATTTTTTAAATTGATTATTATTTTTTTAAAAAATCAAGCTAAATTATCTAAAACACATTATTAGCTCTCTCTTTCTCCATCATCGAATTTACATATGACAAAACTACACACACACACACACGTGTGCGTGTGTGTATCGTACTTAGTAGATTCGAGTCTATAAAATAAATAAAAAATATATAAAAAAACTCACTTAAATTGCATGAAAAATATCGAAGTGAATAGATTTAAATAAAAACTACTATAAAATTGGTTTCGATAACTTATGATAATATATATATATATATATATATATATATATATATATATATATATATATATACCAAATAAAACTTATGATTTTTTTAAATAATTATTAATTTTTTTAAAAAAACTAAATCAAATTATCTTAAACACTTTTAGCTCTCTCTCTCGTTTCATCGACATTTATATATGCAACTATGCTATTCTCATTTAAAAATCATAAAAATAATAAATTGTATAAATTATAATAATATATTTTAAAAAATAAAACAATCATGTTCTAAAATTTTATTTCAAAAGCCATATATAAAAAAAAATCAAATTCATTAACAAATAAAATTATATAAAATTAAAAAATTAACTCAATGAGAATTTTAATAAGAAACAAACAATTAAAGAAATAAATTTTAAATAATAAAAATAATATAATCATATATATATATATATATATATATATATATATATATATATATATATATATATTCAAACTAAAATCTTAAAAATATCTCATATATTTTATAATCTTCAAACTGTATATAAAACTAAAAAAAATAACAATTTTCTTTTATATTTTCATACTTAATTTCATAATAAAAAAATAAAAAAATAAATTATTCATATAGAGGGAAAACAATTGCCATCTGAGAGCATATAGAAACCGAAAACCAACACTCCTTTATTTTTTTAATTGCCAGCAGTCCAACTCAGAAAAAAACAAAAAAAAAAGCTACAATGAATGCATAGTAGAAACCAAAAACCAAACCTTTTTTTTTCCTCAATTACCAGCAGTCCAACCCTTCAAAAAAAAAAAAAAAACTGCTGTAACGAACAAACAATGGAACATCCAGATCTTTTTATTTATTTTTATTATAATAATTTATGTTGGTTATTTAATCAAGTGAGGCACTATGTTAGTAGTTAGATAGTTATATTTGTTCCAGTAAAAAAATACCGTGACTCTTGATTTTAACCTTAAAGAAAATTATATATATTGTTTTTAATGAACTATCAATTTAAGCCGTTAATTGATAGAAAATGTATATTTCTACGATCCATATTTTCCTGTAGATTTATCTTGAAATTTTGTTTCAACCAAGTTTAGCAAAAAAAAAAAAAACACTTTTTTATCAACTCTAAATGCATTAAATTTAAGTGAAAGGAGAGAGACATACTTAATTTTGCTCACCTTAGAGCATCTTCAATGATGTTTTTTATTTTTAGTTAATATTTTTAATGTAAATAGAGAGCATCATTAATTATATAGATTGAAGATCGATATCTTGTTCAATGCTTCTCTCTGTTTTAATTATTTATTTTGACAAAATCCATAAAATTTAGAGAGACTATTGATGAAGAAGGTGATTGACATAGAAAATAGTAATTTTCATGGATTCTTTAATATTGAATAGCTAAATATATTTTATATTTTAATTTTAAAGATAGAAATTGTGATAAAGAGAATATTGAAGATTAAATTTGTATTAAATCTTTTTATTATAAAGAAAAATCTTAATATAAATACAGTATAAGCGCTTACAGTCCAATTATAAACCAAACCCAGAGGCCAGAGGCGCCAGTCCCAGACGCAGAAACCTCAAATTCAAGAAACGATAAACCAAAAAATCTCAAGACGAGAGGAGTAGGGTTAAGTTAATTATAGCAGCTCCAAGCCGACGCCGAAAAAAGGAAAAAGACCGCGAAGCACCAAACCACACAGGCTTGAGCTCGAACTCTTAGCATTTGTTAATGGAGTTTGCTGCTTCTTCTTCTTCTAGGGTTTTTAATAGAACCCACCAATTCTCCATCTTATCAACTCCACCAAACCAAAATCCCAGCAGCCTCTTCAATCCATCTTCAAATGCTTTTATTCACGTCTCAACGACATCGTTTTCTTCCAGAGACTTGTCCTGCAAATCCACCCTCAAAGACAAAGCCGCCGCCGCTAGTATCGCTACACCTAAGGTGGTATTATCTTCTCCCATAATTTTTATTCGATTTTATATATTGCTTGGAAAAATGTTCCTAAATTCATGTAAAATTGTTTTGGTTTGCTATTTGTTGTTGTTGAAGATGGCTGGAAACGGCGGTCGTGATTTTGAGCTATCAAATTTGACAGCATTATCTCCTTTGGACGGTCGTTACTGGAATAAAGTCAAGGATTTGTCTCCTCATATGAGTGAATACGGTCTCATTTATTATCGTGTTCTCGTTGAGGTACCTTTTGTTTCTCCTTAATCTGTTACATTCTTCTTAATGTTTAATTTCAAATTTTATAATTGATTTTTTTTCTAGAAATTATAATTTTACTATTACTTGTAATTTTCGTAATTTGTGAAGGATTTGAGTTTTAATTTAAGTATTCTTTCTCAGATTAAATGGTTGATAAAACTTTCACAAATTCCTGAAATTATCGAGGTCCCGAACTTTAGTGAGGAGGCTAAGGCTTATTTGGAAGGGTTAATTGATGGATTTAGCATGGATGACGCATTGGAAGTTAAGAACATTGAGAAAGTGACTAACCATGATGTGAAAGCAGTCGAGTATTTCTTGAAAAAGAAATGCCAATCGCATCCGGAGGTTGCCAAGGTTACAAATCCTACCTTACATGCCAGAGATAGCTTGCTACCTTGTTCGAATTTCTGTGATTACCTAATAATGTCATTTCCTCTTGATAATTTACCTCAGGTGCTTGAGTTTTTCCATTTTGCTTGCACATCCGAGGACATCAATAATCTTGCCCATGCATTGATGCTGAAAGATGCAATGAATGTGGTAGTATTTCCTGTCATGGATAAATTGATCAAAGCCATATGTAAATTGGCTGAAGATAATGCTTCCACTCCGATGCTTTCTCGCACTCATGGACAGGTGATATAACTATCTCTAGCATGCAATAATATGCTTTGATTTACAAAACTATTTTAAAGAGTCCATCACATCATGGCTGATTTTATCAATTTTGTTCTTATCCTTGCTGTCAAAAAATTGCTGTTTGTTTATGATTGGTTGGACATCTATAAATATAGCTTACTTTTAAGACTTGTTTATTCATTATCTGTAGCCAGCTTCACCAACAACTTTGGGAAAGGAAATGGCAGTTTTTGCTGCCAGGCTAAGTGAACAAAGGCACGAAATTTCTCAAGTTAAGATAAAGGGGAAGTTTGCTGGTGCTGTTGGAAACTACAATGCCCATTTTTCAGCATATCCTAGTGTTAATTGGCCTCAAATTGCAAAAGAGTTTGTGGAAACTCTTGGCTTGTGTTTTAACCCCTTTGTTACTCAGGTATAATTTTTATGCTTATACTTTTACTTATAAGATCTTCTCAATCCTGCTCTGGTTCCCCTTTAAGAGCTAGCCAACTAGTTCATAATTTCTTTTGAATTCATTCGAAACATCATCTACAACTAGCTCAATTGCTTCACTGCCCACATTAGTGCTTAAATATAGGCACTTGGAGGAATTGGAGCTTGGAGGGTATACTTTTTCCATTAATTGTCAATCTAAATTTGGTAGTAGTTACATAGGAACTCTGTATTGAAGGGATACATGACGAAGGTCCTGCTAGTACATCTTCTTCTCCTTTAGCTTTTTTTTCCTTTTCTCTCTTGATATTTTTGTCCCATGTTTATAGCAATGTATCTGGTCCTCCCACTGACTAAGTTGCTTTGTGCTTGCTTTGCAGATTGAGCCACATGACTACATGGCAAGACTTTTTCATGCAATCATTGTTTTTAACTCTATATTGATTGATTTTGATAGAGATATATGGGGCTATATATCCTTAGCATACTTTAAGCAGGTGAATGTTCTGGTGTTGGATTGACACTGAACTTTTGAAGCAGTTATCCTCATACTAGAAAAGTAATTTGTCAAAATTTTTAAACAGACAACCAAGGCTGGTGAGATTGGGTCTTCCACTATGCCTCACAAAGTAAATCCAATTGATTTTGAAAACAGTGAAGGCAATCTTGGTAAAGCCAATGGAAGTTTATCTCATCTCAGTGAGAAGCTGCCAATTTCACGCTGGCAGGTAAGGCAGCCCACTTTCATTTCATTATTCAGTTACTTGTCTTTGGTATTGAGTTGTTGCTTCTAGTTCCTATGGTATACCAAGTTAAAGGATTGTGTTGAAATCCCACCTATATGGATCTTCTGAAGTCATTCCTGTACATTACCTCAGACCTAGAAGTTAGAAAGTGTCTTATGCTTTCAAATTCTGTAATTTTGTTTTATTCCTGCATAAGTTTGGTCTTGAGTAGTAATTACATAGCTGCTCTAATTTTATGCATCTATATATAAGCCACAGGTATTTAGGTAGTTATCTAGTGGGGATCTTTTGTGTCTTGAGAGTAATAGTTTTGTTGCAATGTATTCTATTTGCAGCGTGACTTGACTGATTCAACTGTTCTGAGGAATATGGGTGAAGGCTTAGGACATTCTCTTCTTGCCTACAAAAGTGCATTGCAGGGAATAGCAAAGCTTCAGGTATGTGATATAACATAGATGTAATGCACCTTCTCTCCTATGAGGTGCATGCAAAGTAGCTATTTTGTGCTCCATTTGTGTTGTAGAACTAAGTTTTTTTTTTTTTTAATTATTATTATTATTAACGAAACCTCAATTGAGGTTTAACTGAATAAGAAATCATGATTGCTGGAGAATGCTTTAATTGCTTCTACATTCAGCTTTTGTTCTGACTGAACTAAATTTTTCCTTTAGGTTAATGGAACTCGCTTGAGTGAAGACTTGAACCAATCATGGGAGGTTCTTGCTGAACCAATTCAGACTGTACGTACCTTTCCTTTTATTTGATCTTTAATTTTCTAGTCTCCTTTGTAATCAAGACATCATTACTCAATGATTCTTTAGATCAATGCATCTTGAGTCTTTTCTATCTAAGCTCAAAGTTTTAGAACTTCAATACTGTTTGTTCTTTTTCAGTCCACATTACATTTCTAAAACATCTCTCATCTTTATGGATGACTGTTTATGTACAGGTGATGCGCCGATATGGTGTTCCAGAGCCATATGAGAAGCTGAAAGAGCTAACCAGGGGAAGAGCAGTTACCAAAGATAGCATAAAGGAGTTCATTGAAGGCTTGGAATTACCGGAAGAAGCAAAGGATTATCTTTTGGAGTTGACACCCCATACCTATGTGGGAGCAGCTATTGAATTGGGCAAGACCGTGTCTATTACTATCAATTTGATAAATGGGGTGACAAATTTATAAGTTGACGATGGAAAGTTGTTCAAGAACAGGGTTACCATCTATCATATTGCTGTACCACAGAATCAGATATGCATAGTCCTACTTCAGTTCTTACCGGGTAGAATATGATTCAAAAGATGTTTTGACAGGGGAAGAGAGAGAGTAATTACATTTACCGCTTGAATATTGTAAAATTGGTATTAAAAACAATCACGTCTTGTAAGCCTTTTGAGAAAACTTGAGGGTGGAAATTTTGTGGTTAATTTTTATCTTATTAACCTTATGATCAAACTATGTGGCCAAATTTTACCGTTTCCTCATCTTTGACCCAGTTTTCTCTGCAGGGAATAATAGATCTTTAAGCGGACAATTTTTGGAGTGGAACCTAATTTGGCTGACACATACCCACTTCCAATTTCCAAGGATGAATTAGTGAATAAAACAATAATATCAGAGAGACCTGGGAATTTTTATTTCCAAACAAGATTTCTTGGTTACTTTTGGAGGTACAACAGAAATCCTGCAAAAGTCTATAGAAAATTTTGCCGTACCTCGATATATTATGTCAGATTCTCATTAAACATGATAAATTATTATCTGTCCTGTTCAAATTTCTATAGAAATACGGTACGAAGCTGGCGAATCGGCTACCAATGTGAAAATTTAGTGGCACTGTATTCAATACAGCATGGAGATTGTGGTATTCCTATCTTGCTGCAACAAACTACATACCTCGAATACGTAATGCAGACCGTAGGCCGTTAAAGCATAAGACAACAAAAACGTGGGGTTTGCTATACGGTTGTACCATATCTCTTTAACAAGAGCAGAACCACATATATTTGAAAGATTGTAATTAACCTGACCCAAATGTCACTTGATCATCCTATCTACTTAGCACTATCCACGTGGCATTACGCAGTTAACTGCTTATCTACTATCTTGCTCCATTCCAAGGTTCCAAGCCGAAAACTGAAACGTTCTGCTACCAAGAGCAACTAGCACTGCAAGAAAAACAAAGCTTTTGCACTCCTTTTCTGTTTTTCCTGGAAACTTGAACTTCCAGCTAACATGGAGACTGGCATAGCATGCTGTGCTCGTGGGGCTTATTTACCTTATGTCTCTTCTCCGCATTCAAAAGCCCTAGTGTCTCCACAATCTTCCATTGGCTCCAGGGTATGTTTTAACACCTGTATATCGCTTGCGTATTGTCATTTCAATATCTGGTTTTCCATATATTAATACCATGGATGTTTCAGTATTGCCTGGTAAGACTTGTAGATACAGAAATGAGAGCTTTACATGAATAAGTATATATTTGCATGCATATATACGCAAAATTATAAGCTGTAAAAGGATGTGTAAAATGCATGACAGAGTCTGAAATCAAGCTCACTATTTGGGGAGTCATTGCGCTTCGTACCAAGATCATCACTACAGGTTTCCAAGGCAAAGAACTCTTCCCTTGTGACCAGATGTGAGATTGGTGATAGCCTGGTAAGTGACATAAAGAACAAGTATTTTTTTTTTTTTTATTTGGTTTCATATAGTATTATTAGTCATTGCCTTATAATAACTAAAGCTCCTTTTCTTTTTGACTGAAGGAAGAATTCATTTCAAAGGCAACTCCAGATAAGGGGCTTATTAGGGTGATGATGTGCATGGGAGAGGCGTTAAGGACCATTTCCTTCAAGGTCAGGACAGCTTCTTGTGGTGGAACAGCTTGTGTGAACTCTTTTGGAGATGAGCAGCTTGCTGTAGATATGCTTGCCGACAAGCTTCTTTTTGAGGTTTGATTTGAACACATGATTTATCACTATTTTAAGCTTTCTTCAGCGTGTTTGAGAAATTATGATGGGCTATTGATAAATAATTCTAGACAGCTTAGTTACTGGTTCAGATTTCTTTTTTAAAAATTATTTTCAGAGCAAGTGAGAAATATTTTTCCATATAAAGCAGGTTCAAATGCTGGATACATGAGTGAAACCTTTATCATTGAAAAATGTCTTAAATGGATACGCAATGTCAAGCTTTTGCATTTTAATATCAATTTGGTGATCACCTTTTGAACACATCATTGATTTTAATGCTCTACCAAAATCTGAAATAAGGAGTTCATATCATGTACACATAGAGACAAATTATCGCTGAATTCTCCTTTGAATATGTTTTTGTTCTTAGAATGATCTGCATTGAAATTGAGAAATAGCGTCTCTTGGTTGTGATACACAGGCCTTGACTTACTCTCACTTCTGCAAATATGCTTGCTCTGAAGAAGTCCCTGAACTGCAAGACATGGGAGGCCCAACTGAAGGTCTGCATGTTCAAAGCCTGTCTAAAGAACGACATTTTGGAACAGAAATCAACATATTACTTTTACACTCTCTAAGGAAAATAATCTTATATGATTATCATGACATACACAGGTGGATTCAGCGTTGCTTTTGATCCGCTTGATGGCTCCAGTATTGTCGACACAAATTTCTCTGTGGGTACCATTTTTGGAGTGTGGCCAGGAGACAAGTTAACTGGGGTAAAAGGGAGAGATCAAGTTGCTGCAGCCATGGGGGTTTATGGTCCTCGTACTACATACGTTCTTACTCTTAAAGACTACCCTGGCACCCACGAGTTTCTTCTTCTTGACGAAGGTGTGGCTTCAATATTATGGTCAGATATTCAACCTAATCAAGAGGCAAATTCTTATTACTGTTATGATCATCTCATATTTAGTCCCGAAGTTGTTGTCCCCTCTTGGCCTTCAGTTGTTCTGCTCTATACAGCATAGAAATCAGGTTTCACAACAGTTATTGAGTGCCTAAATCTACACACTTATCTCTGAAAAGAATCAGTTCGTTCCTTTTTCCAGGAAAGTGGCAACATGTCAAAGAGACAACAGAGATTAGTGAAGGGAAACTTTTCTCCCCTGGAAATTTGAGAGCCACATCTGACAACCCTGACTATGCCAAGGTTTTCATTTTACCTTCTCCTATTCTAATGAATTCAGATGTTCCGCTAATTATCATTATTTGTAAACCATAAGCCGTTCGTCTCTTATCAAATGCCTTTATTTCTCACCCAACAGCTGATCAACTACTACGTAAAAGAGAAGTACACCTTGAGATACACAGGAGGAATGGTGCCAGATGTCAACCAGGTGATTATAACTTTTCCCATCAAACGTTACTCCCATATTTTTTATTCGTTGGCTGGTTTCAAAGATGTCTAAAAGGAGTTTATTATCCATCATCGTCAGCTTATTGTTAAAGAGAAGGGTATCTTCACAAATGTGATTTCACCATCTTCCAAAGCCAAGCTGAGATTGTTATTTGAGGTTGCACCTTTGGGTTTATTGGTTGAAAAGGCTGGGGGTTACAGCAGTGATGGTCATCAGTCTGTGCTAGACAAGGAAATCATAAATCTTGATGATAGAACTCAAGTTGCATACGGCTCCAAGAATGAGATTATCCGGTTTGAAGAAACCCTATATGGGAAATCGAGGCTCAAGGCTGAGGGTGTTCCTGTAGGAGCTGCTGCTTAAGCGAAAGTGCTAACTTCTCATGCCTTCCTTCTCTTTGTTTTGACCCAAATTTAAGCTATCTTGTATACGGATTTGTGCAATAGTGCGTGGAACATTCAAATATCGGAGATTTCTATAATTAAATGATTAGTTTTGTGTGAACATGAAAATTAAGCAGGAATGATGACTATTCTTTGCTTGGCATGTTTTCTTCTCTGATATGTGTGATTGACTGTGTATAGAACTAAACTTCATGGGGAACCACATATAATTATGTTTTAGTGTTAGATGATCATAAATTTGTACCGGGTTTTGTTGAAGTTTCTGCTGTTGCTAGGGAAAAAATTACATTCATGGTTTCAGCTCTACGAGTAATGTTTATTGAAGACCTGTTAGGAATTTCGTTAAGTTCAGCGGCAAGATTTTTGAGTGTCTGTTGTCTTAGAAGTCTCTGACTGGTACAATGCGTAATTATACAGTGCAATAGTACTGTCACTTGAGCGGCAATAAAGATGGTTGGTCTTGGAATTATCTCTCTTCCTTTGTCTTAATTCTCAGACCATGCCAGTCTTTTCTTCGGATCCTACTTCTTAGGATTCTTCATAACATCCTATGGCTCCCTTCTTATACTAAACATATTCTATCTGCCAGCTCAAGATGATCACAATCCTAGGAACATCCGGAGCAAGATTTCCCACTATGTTAAAGGCGAACCTAAAAATTTGATTGTTTGCAAGGTAACGATTTTGCTGATACAATTCGTTGAGAACTGATGAAAAGGGTATGCATCCTGCTCTTTACGTTCTATGATCTTGAAATTTAAACCAGCATGTAACACTGGGATGGACAAGTTCTTTTTGTTTATGCATTGATTGCTTGTGCTTTGGAACTTCTTTTTGTTCTAATCGTAGCAGTTATCTTTCATACAGGAGGTCGAAGCAGAAGTGGTGAAATGGAGCGGATCAGTTGGAGGCATAGTTGATGCATCTGTAGACAAAGTCTGGACCATGGTTTCTCAAACCAAGAAACTAGCAGCATGGATGCCAATGGTTGAAAGATGCACTGACTTAGCTGGAGAAGAAGGCGTTCCAGGTTATGTTCGATTAGTATCAGGATTCATGTTCCCCCAACTAGATGGTGACAGGTCATGGATTAAGGAAAGGTTGGTTTCTATGGATTCTACATCACACAGCTACGTTTACAAAATGGAAGCCAGCAATGTTGGTTTAGATGGATCAATAAATACATTAAAACTTGTTGATTATGGGGATGATTCCACACTAGTTAACTGGTCATTTCAGATAGACCCTTTGGAAGGTGCATCTGAGGATAGCATAATAGATTATCTTGGATTTCTGTATAAATCTGGCATTAATAGGATTGAAGGTGCTTTAAAAGCTTCATCAACAGGAGTTTAACTAGTATTGTGGGTATTGTACTATTAGGCCATCCAACAAAGTGCAGTATTGGTTTGCCAAAATGTTTGGAGTAAATTCCAATGGAAAACGAAAGATATTTCATCATTTCTACCTGTCTCTTTGAAAAGAAGAGATTCAAGGTTATATCATTGGCATTAAAATTTCGGTATTTTATGATCATTACCTACCACGACGAATTCAGCATCCCCATCTCTTACGTTCTACTAGAAAGTAGTCTTGTGGAAAGGGTATTGGCTCCTCATTTATTTATTTTTATTTTTGTCTTTGCATTAATCTTCAAATTACATAAAATAATACTGGACAAGGATGGCTCAAGGAGTACATATTTTTGCTTAGGAAGCGTGCAATTTCGGAGGGTTTCTATACATTTTGACCAACTGGGATCAGTTGGTGGTTGCCTCTATTATTAAAATATTGGACCACAGAACCAGAATTGCTAAATTCAACCGGTGCATATTAATGACCAATATTTTTCTGATCTTCAACTTTCCAGACACTCATTTATTTTCTTTTTTGGCTAGTTTCTACAGAATTTTATGGTGCTCTTAAATATTTTCGTACTATGTTCAACATAGTTAGAAACGTCGCCTAAATTTAGTGTTTTTTTTTTTTTTTTTTTTTTTTTTTTTTTTAAAAAACTACGAAAATTACCTACTTTCGCAAGTTTTCTCGCTGGGCTAGCCTCTTAAATCACAAAATCGGAGTTAGGGGCCTTATATATAAATTGGGCTAGTTTATGGGCCACCCAAATGAGGCAAGCTTGGATCTGACCAAAAGTTGGTGGATCATAGAAAGCCAATCTTATCGTTGCTGCTTGTATGATTTTTAGCCTGTGAAGCCACCCTTCAAGGTCCAAAGACATAAAGTCCAATAGGTAAATTAAAATATACAAAAACGAATGCAAATACCATGGTTAACGTGTCATAATCACAGTATGACCATTGAAACATTGTTAAAAGTCACTATTTTTCGAAAGCTCACAATCACAGTACAATTGTTTTAGTCAATTGGAATTTGGCAGGTATATGTAAGCTTCTCATTCTGTACATTTAACTGCAGTGATGATGAAAATGGAGTGAACTAAGACTTCACACCAACAAAATTCCTTATCATATTTATTGTTAATTTCTAATTTGCTTCTGGGGTGTTCGATCTCTACCTGTTTTGAGTTGCTAGGAATTAATCTTTGCAAAGTTAAAAAACTTATCAAGAAGTGAAAAGGACGTAAAGAACTGGCCTAATGAAAAAAGAACAAAAAAAGAAAGAAAGAAAATGTGGGGTTTGACATATAGATGCAGGACTTGGAAATTGATAGGCAGGTTGAGCTGTAAAACTACAAACCCATAGCTAATGCCTTTCTTTAAGCATTTTGATTCTTGAAAGCCATTTCTCAACTATAAAATATGTATTTTGTTTAGAATTTTCATACATTCATGGACCATTACCCACCGCCACAATTGCCATCTCCTGTGCTAGCTTTTATACTCTTTCGCCATCTCCTGTGCTTTTATACTCTTCTGGAAGAGTACATAGTCCTGCTGTCCTTTTTCTGATTAAGTTAAGTTATCAATAAATAAATATATGTAATGGGTTCATATGATGTTATATATGTACGAATAATATATGTATGTTCTCGAATATCTTTTGCATATAAAAATTAAATCTTTTCCTCTGTCTAGTTTTGGACCAATTATCCATACTTGGAGTAGCAGCACATGAATTAGCGAGCACAAAGACTAAGGAAGCAGCAGGTGGAAGAGCTCCTACAATTTGAATACGCAACATTAATTGTCATAATTAATTATCTCTTCCTTTCATTGTATTTCACAATAGAGTATATTTACGTGTAGAAGAGAATATTGTTGATAACTGAATAAATTATAGTTAATTAATATAAAGTTTTATATAAACACACAACGAGATAAATAAGAATATTCTAAAATAAAATAAATTATACAAAATGCTTAATTATGTATTTTGATTAAATGATTAAGATAATTTTCTGATTGTGTTGAATGGTTCAATAATATTTTGATTTCTTTCTTTCACTGATAAGGAAATAATCAAGAATATTTATGTTGATTATTTCTTTAAAAGCGTATCTTCGACCTCGACAGAGACAGAGAGAGAGTTTAGTTTAGTTGGGCAATATGTTTCAAAACACAAATGGTTTCAATCATTTGACATTAATCGCAAGGACTTCCAGATGTGTGGGCCAGCATTGTGTAACATGCAAGAAAACCTGAAAAATTTTCATGGCGGGCCTTTTTCATTCACCTAACTAGGTAAAATGACATTGCATCAAAGGTTTGTTCTCTTCTATAAAACTTAAGGTGGTCGGTCATACATTTGTGTTTCTCAAAAGGTAACAATTCAAAGAAACAAGACAGAAAGAGAGTGAGAGAGAGAGGATGGAGTACTATCGGGCTCGGACGTTAATGCTGCTAGTGATTTTCATTTTTCCGGCATTGATAGAGTGCAAGGTCCGTCTTTATCATTTCAGGGTAAGTTTTCATTCTCTGCTACATTTTGGCAGTAGTTGACTTCTACCAGTTGAAAAGGGCTGTCATTGCATATTTTAACAATTAACGAAGAGAAGGTCATGCTTGATGTTTCATCTGTGACCAAAAAAGATAATTTTTTTTTTCCTAAGAAAAAGGGTTAAAGGCCCAAAAAAATCAAGCACTAGTCCAAACAAAACATTGAGAAACCTTGCTATATCTGAGCATCAAATGTCAGAATTTCTTTTAGTGTGAGTGTGTGACGGTATCGAAACTTAATCAAATGAGGCTCTTCTGGTCCAAAACAAACGTAACTATCTCAACTTGTTATTGTATTGTGCAATAGTCGTAATTATAAAATAAATTGGATTACAAAATAAAACTTTCTAATTAGATGGTGAATTCCCATATAAATTATATTGGCTATTAAAATTAATTCTTATAATTTGATTGGTTTGATTCATATAAGTAATTGCATGTAATAATTTCTCACACACCAATCTGGATTAAAAATCAATGGATAGCAAATAAAAAACTCAAGCAAGTTTGACGTGGTTGCAATACGGATTCTTAGAGTAGTATGCCATTTTAATACCAAGTTCATTTTCCTTCTCTTTTTATCCCCTTCAATGGATTTCTACTTTGCAAAGATTGCAAGTTTCTTTAGGTTATAAAGTTGAGAACTTCACGGTAAAAATCACTTTTTATCTTGGCTGCTGTGAGCAGGTAGTCCTGAAGAACACAACAAAGCTTTGTTCAACCAAGTCCATTGTCACCATCAATGGAAAGTTTCCGGGACCCACACTTCATGTAAGGGAAGGAGATAACGTCAATGTAAGGCTCACCAACCACGTCCAATACAATGTTACCGTCCATTGGTGAGAACCATAAACTGCATCTGTGGTCTTAAAAATGGTTTTTGAAAATCGCATTAAAGCGTACTTATCGGGATGACTTAATGATTAATTGGACCTTAATTTTTATTTTGGCAGGCATGGAGTGAGGCAGTTGCGTACGGGCTGGGCCGATGGGCCAGCATACATTACACAGTGTCCTATACAGCCTGGGCACAGCTATCTCTACAATTTTACTGTTACAGGTCAGAGAGGCACTCTTCTCTGGCATGCACATATTTCATGGTTAAGGGCAACATTACATGGTGCCATTGTCATCTTCCCTAAGAAAGGCGTTCCTTATCCATTTCCAAAACCTGACAAGGAAAAGATCATCATATTGGGTGAGTACCAGTCCAAGTTCGGTTTTTTTTTTTTTTTCACTGCAGTTCTATTGATTTTAGGCTCATTCTTTGGTTGTCCTATAAAGTCTCTCGGTCGACAATTAAGTTAAGTAATGGTAATTGATTTTGTTAATTATATAGGTGACTGGTGGAAAGCAGATGTTGAAGCTGTGGTCAAACAAGCAATACAAACTGGCTTGGCTCCAAATATATCAGATGCACACACAGTTAATGGCCAAACGGGGGCAGTTCCTGGCTGCCCTTCTCCAGGTAATGACCCTTTTTAATGATTCTGATAACAAATTCATATTATGTATGAGTTTGCAACTTTAAAAAAAAAAAAAAAAAAAAAAACTTGGTCTCATGTACTTACTAAATTGTTTTATTGCCACGTTTTTTGGTGCCATGAGGAAAATTTAGGACTGACAATATAGATCTTTGATATTCTATTTTGTGCGCAGGTTTCACATTACATGTTGAAAGTGGCAAGACCTACTTGCTACGCATCATCAATGCAGCTTTAAACGATGAGCTCTTCTTCAAGATTGCAGGGCATAATATAACAGTTGTTGAAGTGGATTCAGGTTACACTAAGCCCTTTAGCACAGACACAATATTTATTGGTCCAGGTCAAACCACAAATGCCCTGCTAACTACAGGTAAAAGTGTGGGCAAGTATTTAATAGCTGTCTCTCCCTTCATGGATACTGTAGTTGCTGTCGATAATGTGACTGCAATCGCTTTCTTGCGCTATAAGGGAACCCTTGCATTTTCCCAACCAGTCCTTACCACTACTCCTGCTATTAACGCAACTCCGGTAGCAGAAAATTTCAAAGACAATCTTCGAAGCCTGAATTCAAAGAAGTACCCAGCCAATGTTCCATTAACAGTAGACCATTCTCTATACTTCACTATCGGTGTCGGTATTGACCCTTGTGCAACATGTACTAATGGAAGCAAGCCGGTGGGAGCTGTTAATAATGTTTCTTTTATAATGCCAACTACCCCTCTACTTCAAGCACACTACTATAACATAAGTGGGGTTTTCACAGAGGATTTTCCAGCAAAGCCACTAATTCCTTTTAATTATACGGGAAATAATACGGCAATTAATCTGCAGACCACAAATGGGACTAGAACTTATAGGTTGGCTTTTAATTCTACAGTTCAACTTGTGCTGCAAGGAACCACTATAATAGCACCTGAGAGTCATCCATTTCATCTTCATGGATTTAATTTCTTTGTTGTTGGCAAGGGACTGGGGAATTTTGATCCAGATAATGATCCAAAGAAATTTAATCTGGCTGATCCGGTTGAAAGGAACACAATCAGTGTACCTACTGCCGGATGGACCGCAATCAGATTCAGGGCAGATAATCCAGGTAAATCTACGATCTCTTTTCCCTTTTTTCCTCTTATAGTACTTTCCAATTTAATTTCTTTTTCCTTCTCTTTCTTTTTTCCCCCAATTTTGTAAGGCAAAAAAAGAAAGGGACTAAAAATATGAAACAATGTAAAAACCTTTGTCATTAATTAGCTAGGAATGATTGTCTCATTGAATTGTTTTTAACCGTAGCTTACATATATGAACAATGAATTGATTGATGAAGTGTGTTCCTATAGTTATCCAGTATTTTGACAAATTCGGGGTGGCTTGTAGGTGTATGGTTTTTGCATTGCCATTTGGAAGTACACACAACATGGGGACTAAAGATGGCATTTGTGGTGGACAATGGTAACGGCCCAAATGAGTCACTACTACCGCCTCCTAGTGACCTTCCAAAGTGCTAGAAACTTGAAGAGGCTTTAAAGCCGAAAATTTGGTATTAGGGATTGGAGAGATGAGTACAGTGTAGTCTAAAAATCAGGGCCGAACTGCTCAAACAAAGATTTGACAACAGTTAATAAACAGGAGAGGATTGGGTTCCATTTTAATTTATTGTTTTATGTAGCTAGCAAAAAGAAGGTGTTCGTGAGAAAGAGTGAATAAAGCTGTAAAAATTAGTCATGTTTATCATTTGCTTTCGGGCGGAACTTGTTTAACACACTTTGATTCCATTTGAAGCTACGTTCATGCTTGTAACTGTTACAACAGTTGGGAGGGAATCTAACGGGGGCAATCCCAACTGGGGGGTGCTTTTTATATTATTTTCTTTGTAAAGATTGCCATATCATTAGAGCTTTACATGGAAGGGACAAGTTCTCTCTCTCTTTTTTTATTTTTTTGAGCCCATGGATATGAGAGAGAGAGAAGTTGGGTAAATCAAACAGATGGTACAACACGTGCAATGATAATTTAGTGTCCTTAAAAGGTCAACGATCGCGCCAGATAGGGGTCGAACCTATGACTTTCTGCTTAGGAAACAGACGCTCTATCCACTGAGCTACAGGCGCCTTGTTATTATCCGATTAAGCTAAATATTATAAATATTTTTCAATACCACATGTTCTTTTAGAACTCAAAATCATCACGTAATCACATTCAAATGACATAGGATCCGACCATGAAAGCAGGCAATCTCAATACGTGCAAGCTGGCTTGAATAAGAGCTGAATTAGCATTCCATTTGTTTTTATTAGGTATGGCAATCAAATAATGTAGAGTTATCATTTTTATTTGGTTTTTTTTTCTCCTTGTAAACTCGTGTACTTTCTTCATTAAATTGGTGTGGAGATGTTCTTTTCCAAAAACGTTAATGAGTGGGAAAGGTGTTCTGTTTAATTGCGTGGGGCTGTGTGTTCTTTTACAATTTTGACATTCTAATACTAATAATGTTTATATATATACACACACACACCATAAAGGATAATAGCATCCATTTTGTACTTTTTGTCCAAAAATACCTGTGATTAGTGATTATCGTTCAAAAAAATTTAGTGGTCGTCAGTTTTCAAGTTACCAAAAAAAAAAAAAAGGTTCCAAAAATCATAATTAGAAAAAGATTTGAAAATCCTCTTCAAATCTCTCAATTTACAAAGGAAAAAGTTCTTTATACGCTAGACAGCCTTTAAGATCAGATTAGAGCTCTAATTTTGCCCATTAAAAAACCAAAAGAGTACGAGAATCTTTAATCATCTAGCCCACATATAGGTTATATAGTAATAAGAGAGTCACTACAACAAGTGCCCCACTCCAATTACCGAATTGCCACTTTCCATGTCTCCTTCTCTTTTCCTTGAACGCATCAACAGTTAAGCAGAGAAAAAAAATCTGAAATTTGTTTTGATTCCTCCCTTTTGATTATCTCTGGCTCAACTAGCCGCCTTTTTGTAATCAACTCCTACTATAAATACATAAACTTTCCCTTTCCTTTCTTTCTCTTCAAAGAAATCAAGAGAGAAAAAATTTCCCGCTTTTTCTCTCTGCCAGATTCTTGGGCATCTTTCTTTATCTCTTGCTTGGTCGACTTGATCATCATCTTTTTTTCCTTTTTTGTTTGATAATCTTTCACTTAGATTCTTCGTGTTTGGTTTCTTTTCAATGGGTTTTCACTGTTTCTTTCACTTTAATTGCGTGCTAATAATAGCAATCCGTGTGGTATAAAATCAATCTTTTGAGATTCATTTCCTCAAGATTTCTGTCAACTTTTCTGTTTCAAATTCAATTTTCCATCCGTGGTTTCGCTTTTCTCTCTCGTGGCTAATTCCTGGGCATAAGATTATATTTTTTCGTCTTTTCAGGATTCTCTTCGATTCTTGAAAGATTGGTCTTTTTTAGATTCTTCAGTTTGTGCTGTTAAGAAAAGCAGATTCTTGATTCCTTGTATATGATTCTTAGTAAATTAGACTTACTTAAAAACCTCAATCTTCGCCATATACTCTCTGTTTCCTTCTTCCTCTCTTCCCTGCTCTATATTTCTTGATTTCAATCATTTTCACTTTCAATTCAAGATGAACCTGTAAGCAATCGCTGCATGTTTAAGTGCTGATAGGTATGGAAACTCTGTATTCATCTTGGTACATGCCGAATTCGAATTGGTTTACCCAAACCACAGAGTGGACTAGAGAGGAGAACAAGGAGTTTGAGAGAGCTTTGGCTATATTTGATGAGCATGAGCCTGATAGATGGCTAAAGGTGGCAGCTATGATACCTGGAAAGACAGTTTATGATGTAATCAAGCAATACAAGGAGCTGGAAGAGGATGTTTGTGATATAGAAGCAGGGAGGGTTCCAGTTCCAGGTTACCTCGGCTCATCTTTCACATTTGAGTTGGTTGATGATAGCAATTTTGATGCGTATAGGAAGAGGCCTTTGACTGCCAAGAGTACCGAGCAGCAGAGAAAGAAAGGAGTGCCATGGACAGAAGATGAGCACAGGTGAGTCCCCTTCTATTTTATGTTATGACTTCACTCTAGTGAAATTTCTTACGTGAAACAGTAAATTTTGAAGAAACAAGTCATCCAGTCATTTAGGTTACAGCAAAAATAAATAATTAACTAAACACAGTGAAATGATTATAAAAAGATTCAGCAGAGTTGTTATTTCCTTTATCATGCACTTTTCAATTCAACTGGTTTTTCGGCAACAAAATGGATTTTTAGATTATGCTACATTTTCTCTCTAGCCTCGGTTCCAATTTGTTACTTGGTTGTTTCCAGGATAGGAACTATTTTATTTTAAATCCATTTCTGTTATAGTTTTAAATATTTGGAAATAGGCCTAAGATTGTCTAACAGAGAGAGATTAGTTGTTGAAAATGTCAAGATTGAATCTTCTTTATAGTTGTCAGTGGCTGCTTTTTTCTGTTTTGCAATGAAGGTGACAGAAAACAAATTCTTTTCGAGTTACGTTTATTAATTTCTCGTTGAACTTGTTTTTGCAACGTTTCATGATGATCAACAGGCGGTTCCTGATGGGGCTTCTAGAGCATGGAAAAGGGGACTGGAGGAACATCTCTCGCAATTTTGTAGTCTCCAAGACTCCAACTCAAGTAGCAAGCCATGCACAGAAGTATTTTATAAGGCAGCAGCTTTCGGGAGTGAAGGATAAGAGAAGACCAAGCATCCATGACATTACAACTGTCAATCTCGCAGATACTGCTACTCCATCAGACGGTGACAAACCTTCCTCACCAGATCAATTTGATGTGCTTTCATCGCAGCAAAAGCCAGCAGGAATGCAGAAAGTGTTGATTGACTGGGAGGAATCAAAGGATGGGTCAATTATGGTCTTTGATTCAACTCATGGAGACTTGTTTAAGTCATCTCCATATGAGATATCTTCAAATGGTCTAAAATTTCAGGGGCAAAATCTGTATGCCGGTGCTCATCATGGGGCTCGTATCAACCCCCATAACTTGGTTTTTCAATTGCCACCCCCAAGATTTCAAATTCATTAATGGGGCGGCTGTCTTTTCTTTATACGTGGATGGAAAGCAAATTTGGTTTAGGTTCAATCGAATCTAGATGGTAGTGCTTCTACCATAGTCATGTGTGATTGGTTTTAATTAGTAACTGTGCTAAAAATAGTACCTTTTCTTTAATTTCTTACTTTGTTTCTTTTTCTTTTCTTTTCTTTTCTTTTTCCTTCCTGAATAGTTCTAGTAAATTGTTAGTTGAACATGACAGACGTATGGAATCATATAATGTCTGAAATTCCAATGTCCATGACCGGTGAAAATGAAATATAGGACTCTCGGAAAAGATAGATATCTTGGTCCAGGCCAGGTTCTAGCAGACATAAGGCCTACAACCTAAAGGGATGTTATGCAGTTTGTACTAAATTTGCATTTTGCATCATGAATCAAACAAAGGAAAACCAGTCTCCGAAGGCTTCTAACCTAAATTTTTAGTATCATTTTCCCTGCTTTCTAGCAATGGAAGCCTTCTTTTTAAGTCTATCCTTCAGTGCGGGCTAAATATCGATGATGGTAAAATCCATTCTTTGGTTTATGCATCTATTACGCTAGCGTTGTGCGGAACTCAAGAACAGTATAATAATCCATCAATTAGGCACAAAATTTTGTCGTACTTCGAAAGGGGTGATGCGAAAGCACTTCATGCATTTACACGTGGAACAATTCTGTAACTATGACAAACAATCTGCCATGTCATTAAGTGATTTGGCTAACACTATAGCTGACTCACTCGGCACTCTTTTGGGATTCCGCGGTATCTGATTGCATGCTTTAATTTTTATCATAGCTAAGAACCTTTGAGCAATACGTCTTAGCTTTATGCGGTCCAATATGGCCAAGTTGACCTAAGCTTCATCACCATGATCTCTTTAGTCGCAGCTGAGTTTGCATTCCACTTAGTTGAGCATCACATGCTTCCATCTATCGTAGAATATGGAACGATCCACGTAAGAATGCCAATATGCAGGTTTTACATTTTGTTTAAGCATCTTTTAATTATTCAACCAATCCATACATGTGTATGTTTCCTTTTCCTATGATATTTCTCTTTCCGCCAATCCACTTGTCGATGGTGGCAAGACTGTTTCATCAGCATGGTACTTCTTTCAAGTGCCTCCGGGAGCATATATAATGCCTTTCATGATTCTTTATTTAACTTGACAACGCGTGAAAGAATAGTAACTTGGGTCTAGCTAGATTTTGCGCACAGTTTAACCTGATTTTGTGGGAATAGAAAGAATCTAGCATTATGATTAGGAGAGTTAGATGTATATTAACCTTTTCCTTGACTTTGGAGGGTTAAGCTATTAGTGTTTGGTAATAAAAAATAGAGTGATGAAAATAAAAATAAAAGTTTTATTCTAACATTGTAATCTGTTTGGTTAAAATAAATAAAATAAAAATAAAAATAAAAATTTACACACAACTTCATTCCCATGTAAGATGTAGGAATAAAAACAAAGAATGTTAATGAATTTTTTTTTCAAAATAATAATATATTTTATTTATTAACTATTTTTACCACTACCATAACCACCACTGTCGCCACTAACCACCATCACAACCACTCACTACAACTATCGTAATCATCACCGTCGGCGTCACCATTATCACTACTACCACCATCACCGCCACCAACATTGTCATAACCATAATTAACATCATCACCTTTATTATTTTTACAATCATTATAGTTTAATAAATTTATTATTTTTATTATTTATATAAAAAAATCAGATATTAAAAAATTTAAATTGCATTTCGATTGCTCATTAGTATTTCAAACACGATATGAAAATATAAATATCATTCCGATTCTTATATTCTCATTCCGATCACTTTATTCTTAATCATCAAATAACACCTTAATGTATTGGTTTTTGTCCTAATATTCATAAGAAATTCTTCTTCCATGAATTAGCTAGTAGCTGTGATCTTAATTAAAATTCTGCATCTTTCACCCTTTCTCCAGAGAACATCTCTTTCAATGACCCAGGTTTATATTGCTGATTTGACTTTTTTCACGAGGAGCTATATATATATATGATGATGATTAAGTACCTGTCTAGATAGGCCTGTCTTGATTGGGAATAAAGAAAATGTAACGTTCCTGTTACAGTCGATTGGTAGAAATTGAACTCCTTATGTACTATACAAGGAAAAAGAAACAATATTATGGAATGGATAATGGCAATGGTCTAAATTGGAAACGATCGAGATAAGATCATTGATCGCTTTCATATCATTGCAAACTCAACCCCCTGGCGTCCAACTGTCTAACTTCTTACTGGGTCCTTTGGAAAGGGTTAATTGATAATCATTATCTCACAAAGTTTTTCTTTCCAAATGTTTCCAACGGAAATAAAGAATCGTGTTTCCTAATATCCTGTCGCTGTGCTCGTTTTGTATGGATTGCCATCGTGGGTTCTACTCCTACTAGTAGTAGCTAGTATTGTTGCTGCTGAAACAATCATTAAAAGCCCAGTGCAAGCTCACTCATGTGACTTCCTATATTTGTCAATTTGCAAACCACAAATAGAGAATCAAAGCCTCCAGAGCAACATGGACAGTATGGTTATTTTTATGGATGATGACTGAGATATTTAATTTTTTTTTACTAAAATTGTTTTATTAAATCATGTACCTGTATATAATTATAAGATTAGTATTTCATTAATTAATATATTTTATAACTATCATTATAAAAGGAGTTTTTGATTTATTTTTGGTTTTTGGCTTTTTTTTTTTAATATATTGTAAAAAGTGTTTGGTAAAATTTTAAAAACACTTCTGAGAGCTATTTGAAAGCTAAAAATTAGACGTTTCAAAATTAAGTTTTTGGACTTTTAAATTTTATTTAGCATAAAAACATTTCAATAGCACATGTTACCAAACATTTTTTTTTTTTTTTTTTACAGTTATAACAATGATATAAAAACTAAAGTTAAAAAAATCACAGTTTTACCAAAAATACTCAGTCAAATAAATTTGTGAGTAAAATAAATTTCGTAAAAAAAAATTAAGTACTCCTATCATTATCTCATCTTTATTAACCTTTTTCTGTAAACGACAAAACGAGCAAATTTTATACTTAATAGCTTCCTCAGCAGCCTTTCTGCAAGTTGCATAAGAAAGCACTCTTGCCACTTTATGCTAATTTCAATCAAGGTTAAAAACCGTAAAATCTAACCTTTCCTTTATTTTATAACAAAGAGACGATTTTTTTAATAATCTGTCGGTATATCATTTTGAATTAGGTCATGTTTGTATTCAGTTTGTCATGACATTGCAAAATATCTGGTTTAGGTTCCACCACATTAGCCCGAAATATTTTAAAGATGATCCTCTAAAACTTTGCCATCAGATCTCCCAGATGGGATAAACTTGGGGTAAATATAATATTATTGATCAGTCCAAGTTGCCAACAATGAACATAATGTAATTTTTATTTTTATTTTTCCCTTCGCCCAGTTGAGCTCATGAGTTAATTGTGGAGTTGGTCATTTGATGGGAACAACAGCACAAAAGATAAAATAAAGGGCAGTGCGAACGAAGAATGAAGTGACTTGACAAGTTTAATTGCCGTTGGTGCTTTCTGGTGATTAATTTTGAGTTGATCTTCATGAAAGTCACCCACTAGTGTGACTTCAACTTTCCATTGAAAAGGAAAGTTCAATGATGATCTGCTTTTTACTAATTTTATTTGGTAGATCAATTTACTACTTATAACGACATGATAGTTTACCACGTTAGGTCTTGTTTTTACTCTCTCTTCTAAATTCAATCTTCTGTTGAGGTGTTCGTGACTGACAAATTTTTTCCAATACTTGCTTCTTGAACGTCAAACACTTTTAACTGCCTCTTCAGTTTTTCGCCTGTAATTTTCCTGAAATGATATCTGCACAAAGATTTCTCTCTGTGCACTCCCTTTCTCCGAACTATAAAGTTCCAAGTGCTCGAGTCTAACAACTCTCTCTCTCTCTCTCTCTCTCTCTCTCTCTCTCTCTCTCTGGCTTCTCATTATTTTGCAAAAAAAACATGGTTCCATCATTAAATGAGTCGCAAAATCCAAAATATCACATTCTAATGGGTCAACGAGACAGAACATAAAGGTCAAGGTATTGAAAACAAGACGAGAATTCACCGATTGATGGGTAGAGATGGGAGAAGCATCTCCCCAAAACCATAAGTCACGAGGGATGGATTGATACTTTCACTACACGTGTAGTATGGTCTTATTTTCCGTACTCATCCTTTAGCCCAAAGGCCAAGGAAAACAAAGGATCCAAATTTTGTTGGAGCAGCTTTTGTTAATGAATTGGCCCACCCAATCAGAGAAAATATCTGTTTTGGCCCACTACGTCTCATGGTTTTGCCCAAAAGCCACATTCCCAAACCGAGCCTAACCCGAACTCTTTCAGTGTTTAATCCAACAATATTCTCCGGTCTGGAACTTGATGTGCCCCGTAAGTTCAAACCTTTGTTCTAATTAATAGTAATAACACTTCTTTAAGTTTGAATCAGTTACTACCTTTGATGTGAAATCGTAACCCATTGCAATTAGCAAAAATGGACCGCTTGCGTAGTTCAGCACACGAAAATGAACTAATTAATGTCAAAAATCTAAAGCTAAGAGCTCATTATCATGGTACACCCAGTTCCTAGAAAGTCAGATCTGTTCAGCTGGTCTAATGTGCTTTCAGCAATATTCCCGGAGGATTGTTAGTTCAGTTTGTCATCCCACTAATGCTAGTTTATTTCTCATTGTCGTTAAACGTAAAATAGTTAGAAGATGATTGTTAGTTTACAGAGTTTAGTTCTCGTTGTTTTGCCAAATACAAATTGGAAATTGACATCAGACACACGATAACACAGACCCCTTACACGCAAAACTGTCTTACATTTTGATCCCCTAAATTTTATGATTGTGTGGTTAGATCCTAAACCAACCAAAAATCAAACTCTCCCTTTTATTAACTTTGTGCCCTTGAAGTTGATTAAGTTTTAAAATGTGGAAGATGCTATATGTTGCATCAGTGAACCTAAAAATTATCCACATGAAATTCATATCAATAATATAGACAGGGTATGTATAATCCTGTAGTTCGGCTTTAAAGTCCACCTTGTCCCAACTTCTGGCTATTGCTAACCTCGTAGCTTCTCTTGAAGCCAAAGCTTCACCTTTGGAGAGCACCATTGCATCTGAGGAGTGTTTGATTTCGGGAGATGAGCTCACTACCAGCATTTGTCACGGGATCTTTGAAGTTGCGTCCATTTTGATCTTCAAGGTTGGAGCCGAAGGGGCTGTCCATGCGATTGGACGATTTGTTAAAAGGCGTGGCCTGTTGTCTTGTTTTGCACAAAGACATGTTTAGCTCCCTGCCACTTACTATTATAACATACACTAAAAGATGATAAACTTTATTGTAGCTAAATCTTGCTAGAATGGAACTAAAAACGATGTCCTTTTTTAAAAAAATAAATATTTTTTATTAACTTTTTTAATATTTTACACTTTAATCATCTAATTTATTATTTTATATAAAATAGTTCTTAATTTTAATTAATATTATAAAAAGGTCCTTATAATTTTAATTTTTTGAGGGGACTGAGTTGGTTTTTTCGTTGATTATTATTTAATCAAAATAATTTTTTTCCATAATTAATGCTTAATTTTTCTATTTTTTATAAATATTCATTAACTAAAATTAAATATTCTTCTAATAGAAATTGATTAAGCACCATCTTCTAATTTGATTTTTTTAAAATAAATAATTAATTACATATATTTTTTATTTATCAAAATAAAAAATATTCCTAAGATATATATATATATTAAACTTTTTTTTTTTTAACAATGAATGTTAATTAATTTTTATTTTACATTTTATTTTTAAATTATTTAAAATATTAAA
Organism: Dovyalis caffra; assembly: GCA_963924115.1. NCBI lineage: Eukaryota > Viridiplantae > Streptophyta > Magnoliopsida > Malpighiales > Salicaceae > Dovyalis > Dovyalis caffra. The sequence continues at coordinate 5,425,498 of CAWUPB010000850.1, forward strand.
ACATAGATACAATATATCTACCCACAGCAACGCACGGGTGCCCGGCTAGTAGGTTCTGAAAAGAGAGACTGTTCTTTTTGGATCAATCTGAGTTCCTTGCGTCACACACAGGCATCTTGCTCCTAAATTTGCCAGCATATAATTGCTGCCAGAAATACCTCGCCTCAAGCCACCGATCCTTTAAGCTGCTAAAACCTACCGTTTGTGGAGTGTACCCCCAAGCACCAGCAAACCATGTTATCCGTGCATGGCCACAAATGAATAGCAGAGTTTCCACCGACTCTTCTTCTTAAAAACACAACGGACAAACCTGTGTGGGTGTGATATACTTTCAAAGAGATGAGCTTTATTACGAAGAGTACTTCTCGTAGCACCCAAACAGATAATTGAGAGGCAATGATGCAAGTGAAAATCTCCGTGTATTTACCAATTAAAGGCATCCCAAAATTCTACCAGGTAATAGAAAAATTTCCAACATTGAAGCAGACGAAATACAAAGTCTTCAAACGGTTGCCTTGAGCTAATTGCCCCAGATGGCAGAATAAACACAGTAGTGCACCTAGAGTGGAAGGGCTAAATTACAGAAGATGACGCAACTTATTACAAGACAAAGGTCTAAATAAAATATAGAATTTTAAAATTAAACTGACACACTCTTACCCAAATGGCAAAAAGGTAGATAAATCTATAAACAAGACGCGGCAGTGAAAACAAAGTCACATGGACTTCATATAAAGCTCTACACAGCAACTACCATTGTTGCATCCAGTGGTTTCACAGTATCTGGAAAGTCAGTTCTTGGTCCATCAAGGGAGTAATATGCAAGTATGTGAGCTGGATTCTCTGTCACCATATTTTCTCCAGCATTATTAACAGCCACGACCTTTCTAGAAGGAATCAATTCGATGTTCCAAAATGGGCGAACCATTGCTAAAAGATCACGATGACCGGTAGGCGTCTCTTTGTAACCATGCACCCACAAGTACCTCAGAGAAGTCAGTTGCATGGCAGCTCTAGCCAGTGCACTCTCAGTGAAGCAACAGGCCCTCATTTCAAGTTTTTGCAGACTAGGACAGCCTCTAGAAAATGCCAAAAGCCCTGCATCAGACTCCCCAACACTGCCCAGAATCATCCATCTCACATGTCTGCTGTACTGTCCAATATATGCAAGACCCACATCAGTCAAACCCCCTTGTCGGAGATACAGACCGAACCTTTGGATCTTTTCACAGCCCCTCAATAGAGCTCGAACTCCATTGTCAAGCGGCAGATCAGTTATCCTCTCTTCTTGCTCAAGCAAGACCAGGCGAAAATCATTGAGGTTCTTTGAGTATTCACCCATATGTTCCAGAGCTGCATTGCTTATATCGGAAACATAAACAGCAATGTACTCAAGTTCTAAACAGCCCTGAGCCAAGGCAATTAATCCTCTCTGTGAAACTCGGCCATCTACATCCTCCAGTTCCTGCTCATCCGCACCACGCTCTATTCTAAGCCGCTTTAGTCGCTTACAACTCTGGGCAAGAGCTTCCAACCCTCTATCTCCAATAACATTTCTTGTCTGCCAATTTAAAAAGCAAGGTTAACCATATGAACTTATCATACAAGCACAAATCCCAAATAAAGTTCTGCATGCAACAAAAAGTATAAGAATCCCCTATATTTCTGAAATGGCTAGGCAATCTGGCATATTTTTCATCATTCTAAAGAACTTCATACACACTTTCTTGCACGATTAACACAGGATTCCTCAAAGACCAAAGTGAAGTACAAAATCATGCAAGAAGTAAAAAGGGAAAATTCAGGCATTAGATGTTCTTCGGAAAAAGAAAAGAAAGAAAGAAAGAAATCCACATCAAAAGTGTTTGAAAAAAAAAAAAAAACAGAGAATTGAGTTAAGTTGTACTTTATGTTAGGGATAACACAACTAGTCATTTTAGTTGTTTTCACCAAGTAATTTGATCATGGGCAGTTATGATATAATATTGATAAACAAAATCAAAATGTCCCTTCTTAAGTTCTTTTCCCTTGTGCTTTTGATTTGAAGATGGAAAGTTTGATTAGACTAAAATAAACTGGTCATGTTATTTCTAGAAAGAGACCTGCCTAATCCACACATTTATTTTATGAATAAATAAGAAACAGCAGATTCTGGAGGATCAAGAATACAAATTACAAGAAACAGAAGCCTAATTGGGAAAATTGTTATCGAAGGGATAAAGTAAAAGGCAAAGTTAACTATATGAACTTATAATACACGGACAAATCCCAAATAAAGTTGTGGATGCAACAACAAGTATAGAATCCCCTGTATTTCTGAAATGGCTAGGCATTCGGGCATATTTTTCACCATTCTAAAGAACTTCAAATCTCTTTCTTGCACGATTAACACAGGATTCCTCAAAACCAAAGTGAGGTAGAAAAGAAGTAAAACGGGAAAATTCAGGCAGTAGATGCTCTATGGAAAAAGAAAAGAAAGAAAGAAATCCACATCAAAAGTGTCCAAAAAAAAACTACAGAGACTTGAGTTAAGCTGTACTTTATGTCAGGGATAACACAAATAGTCATTTTAGCTTCTTTCCACCCATAATTTTACCATGGACAGTTATGAGATATCATATAGATAATCAAAATCAAAATATTCCTTCTTAAGTTCTTTTTCCTTGTGCTTTTGATTTGAAGATGGATAGTTTGATCAGACTAAGATAAACTGGTCATGTTATTTCTAGAAAGAGGCCTGCCTAATCCACACTTTTATTTGATGAATAAACAAGAAACAGCAAATTCTGGAGGATCAAGAATACAAATAACAGGAAACAGAAGCCTAATTGGGAAAACAGTTATCTAAGGGATAAAGCCATTGCATAAAGGGGATGGTAAAATGAAGACATGAATTCCGAACAAATTATGAATAAGACAGCAATCAACAGCAACATAGAGTTGAAACACATCTATGAGCATACCTCGAGAACTTCTAAGTTGGGGCACTTTTGGACTAAAACACAATGATCTTCCGTGCCAAGCAATGCATAGAGGAGATCCAACTTTTTGAGCAGGGATGCAAAAGGGAAGACTATAGACATTACATTCTTCTCCATATAGCTGAGACCCAAACGGCACAATTTTGGGGGGAATATGACAGCAGAGTACTTCCCTGGTTGATCTGGCTCATTGAAGGAACCACCACAAAATTCTTCTATAGCAGAAGCAGCACAAAAGAAACCAACAAGTTCCAAGATTTCAAAGTCGCTAATCTTCACAGATACTAATGAGCGACAGTTCTTGGCAAGAAGCTCAAGGTCTTCCAATCTGACTTTGGTGAGATCCGTCATGTAAAAGTTTAGAGTTTCAAGAACTGTATTGTTCGTAGCAAGCTCATGAAGCCAGTCACCATCTTTCTCAACTATTCCACTCTCTTCCAAAAATAATGTCCTCAATTGCCTGAGGAAAACACAATAATAATAATCAATCGAATGTATCGTATCTACATGTTAAGACCCCCAAACCCAAAGGCAACGCGCGCGCGCGCGGGGGGGGGGGGGGGGGGGGGTGGGGGTGTGTGGGGGTGGGTTGGAGTTATGATATATAGTGCTTCAAATAACAAGAATGCTTAGCATCATGGCAAGTTGGGAATATGCTCCAAGAGGACCTAAAGCATGAGTCCTGCTAGAACAAGATCCAGAACGAGTAGGAAACATTAAAAGATCATCCAGCTCTTACTCCATTACCCCAGCATATTCTTTTCCTTTATCACAAGCAGTAGGCAACAGCCACAGCCAATCCCATAATTTTACAACTTATCGTAAATAGTTGGATTGCTGATTCTACTTTATTTACAATCCTGAGAAAACACAGCCATACAAGTTCATTTGAGGGCATTGAACAACAAACTCATCAACCTCACTCTGGCCAGTGTTATATGGATAAAAGCTAGCAACTAAACATTCAAAATTTTCAAACTTGTAAAAACAAAACTAACCAGATTGGTCTGTTTAAAAAAACATAATGAATTTCCTTAAATAAACCTTCAATTCTCCACACCAGGCAATACACAAATCCATAAAAGCATTATATAAAATTCCTTAAAATCACACACTCTTAGCTTGTTAAAAAAATAAATAAATGGAGCATAGCTGCTCAATATTCCAAAAAAGAAAGAAATCAAATGAAGGGACCATAAAAAATATAACAATTCTTGAACGGCAATTAAAACTTCTTCATTAACAGAAACATTAAATAATTGCGGTATCGGGCGCACACGAGCATATTAAATCTTAATACCATCTATAATTAATGAATCCAATATACTAAAAGCAATTACCTGCAAGAGCGACCGATGTGCCAAAGGCCATCGGTGGAAAACCCAGAGCACTTGTCAAGCTTCAAAACATGCAAAAATTTCCCCCTAGAACTAGCAAGTAACTCCAGATCCGAATCTTTAACAATCATCCTTCTAAAATGAAGCGATTTCAAGCAATTAAAATTCTCCGCTATTTCTTTAACCCATGGAGTCACAAACCCTCCCCAATCCTCCGGTATCAAATTGAAAAACATAGCGGCCCGTGGCTTCCCTTTCAGCTTTAATGATTCAAGGTGCTCAAAACGACGTCCTAACCGATCTGGACTTGTACTGTAACAAAAAGCTATTGTCACGTGCTTCCGTGTTAAAGCATCTAGGTCGTACCATCTCCGGCAAACTAACGAAACAGCGTCGCGGTCCCGTGGGTCGTGTATGTACGGCATCACGCATCCTAATACGACGTCGGACATCCCTTCTCCACCACCACCTCCGCCTCCGCTACAATTTAAGCTATTCATTCTTTTATTGTGATTTTCGTCCATTGAAATTTGAAAAAAAAAAATAACAGAACGCCAAAAAGATAGGACTTAATAAGAGTTAGTTGTTAAAAAGGAATTCGTAATTTACAGATTTTAAGCTTAGATATAAAAACAACAGAGTAATCAAAAAAGTAAAAAAAAATATATATTCTGAAATTATTATAGAGTACCTCACAGATTTGAAACTTTTCTATCAAAACTAATTGACAAATACTTTTAATACCCGATCTAAAGCAAAAAAAACTCCCGCAATTTTATGAAAAAAAAAACAAAAACAGAAAAGTAGTAGCAAAACTGAGAACGAAGCAAACGAACTCCACATAAAAATAAAAACCGTTAAGCTCACTAAGCTAACAAAAACAAAAAAAGACGGAGGATAAGTTACCAAAATCGATAAGCGATGATTTTAGGGGGAAGTAGAGCAAAATAGCTGGTGATTTAAGCGATTTTGGCACGGAAAAGGAGCCAATCGGATCATGACAGCTGCATCAGATCGATAGAGCATCGAGACTGTTAGTAAGTGAGTGAAGTAGAGGCAGCAAAAGCACAGAAAAGGGGAATGAAAGCTAAAAGGAGAAATAGAGATCGAGGGAGAGAGAGAGAGAGTAAAGGAGGAGAGAATAGACGGTGGTGATCGACGGAGGGAGAAATCAGACGGCGACAGTTGAGACGGTTTTATGGTTTTTATTTTATGGAAAGAATGAAATCTGTGGGTTTATGGATCAGGTACACCCTAGCTGAGGGGCTCTGTATTTCCTTCTCTACTGGTGTTATTATTGATTTATTTATTTATTAGGATTGTAGGCGTCTCGAAAAAAACAAAGAAAAGGAGAGAGTGCGTATGCTGTGTGTATGTAAATGGAGCGAGAGGGATGGATGGACGATAGAAAAGAGAAAAAGAGGAAACGACAAAAGAAAATACTGGTGCAGTGGTGCTAATCAATCAGAGTGTATTTTATTTATTTATTGATTTATTACTCCGTTGATAAACTTGAGAAAGAGGAAATAGGAAAGGAAAAGCATGGTGGTAGTAATTATTATTATTATTTAAATGTAATTACTTCTCGATGATGATTGTCAAAAAGTGGGGGGAGTTGATTGGGAAGTCAGTTGTGTGTTGTTTGTTATTACAGTAGATTTTGTCTGTTACTGTTTCACCCGAAAGAGGGACAATTTATGAAGAAAGAAATGTGGTGTCATTTTATTGGGTAAAATGTCAGAATTGTTTTCTAGTCATTTTTGTAAAATTAAGGGAAAATTTGATATTTCAAGTGGAGGAGTTGGCCCAATATGAAAGTGCCAATAAAACTTATTTTTTCATAAGTAAAAGAAGTGAAATTTTTTTGAAAGATAATACTAACAGGTACGTTGCATATGTTTGCAATCTTTTATCACTTTTTCCTCCCAATTTTAGGATTGTATGACAAATTTATGTTAAAAAAAATTATAATCTCAATTTTGCAATATTTCACTGGGATTTCTCTATTCATCAGACTTTTTCACGCCTCTTTTGTGGGATTTATTTTTTTTAGAAAATAAATTTCGAAAAAGTTTATATATTTATTTATTTTTAAAAATTTATATTTTCTATTTTAACCAATGGTAGTCCCATTGTCACTAATGAATTTATTGCCATTGGCTTTTTTCTGGATGAAGAGTTTTTCTCATTGAAAATTTTGATTATTCATTCAATTTTATCTTCATTGAGTTATCAATACGTAATATTTAAAAATATGCTAAGCTACGTATAAAGTTAAATTTAATTTTACAAGTAGCACCTTTCATCATGCCCAAATAACCTAATCCCTCTCCATTTCTACTTCTTTAATCTATGACCCTATGGAGATAAATGTGTCTGTTCGATAGGAGAAAAATAATGTGAGTGTTCTTTCAATTATGTAATCTTTTACCAACATAAAATCAAGAAAAATTTTAGTTTAAATTTTTTTCCTTATTTTTAAATGGTTTTTGAAAGGAATTTTCTAGTGATTGAAAAAAGGGGTTTCCTCGAGTTTTTTTTTTTTTTTTGCCCTCCTAGAGGGTCACATGACAAATTTATATTAAAAAAAAAAAAAGATATGATGACTGTCTTAAATTTCAATCTTTTACCAAAATTTCTTTCCTTGCCTCTTTAGTGGGATTTTTATTAGAAAATTATTTTTTGATTAATTTCTATGTTTATTTAGGCAATAGTAACACAATCCTTATGCAACGAGCTGATTACCAAATCAAGTTTACCTTCGTTGAGTTCTTAATATGTAATATTTTTCGTTAAAAGAAGAGGGATAATATATATATATATAGAAATTTGACTTGGATTATATATATATATATATACCCCTTAAAATAGGGCAAGGGAAAATAAATTAAAAGATAAATTGTGGAGAAGAGTCCAAAATTAAAGGAACAACCAAGGCCATTTTCTTTACTTGATTTTTTTTTCTTTTTTGCAACGTTATATTCTTTTTTATCTATAGCATAGTTTTTTGAAGGAATTTTCTAGAAATTACATGATTGGATTACCTTGGGATTTCACCGCATGGTCCGACCTGTAAAAAATCTAGCCAGGTCAACCGGGTCGAAAAAAATTAATTCTACCTACGCCTAGCATGAAGAAAATTCTCTCCTGCGCTTGAAAAAGGAAATAAATGGACATGCGCAAAATATAGTCATAAACCGGAGCACATATTTGCACTCCATCAATCGCATCTTGCGCCTTGCGCGCTGACACAGCTAATGATGACTTCATGGGTTTTTTTATTATTATTATTATCTCCAATTGATTTCAAATTACAAAAAAAATACAAATATCTAAGGAGTATTTTATGTACATAAAAAAATCAAAATCGAAAACACTTGTCCGATGATTAGAGTTTTTTTTTCTTGGCTCGAGTCAAATTTTTTAGGCAACCCGTATCTTTTTATGTTTTAATAAATATTATTTGAATTTTATTTTTTAAAATATTCTTCCCATATTCTGGAGGCAATCTAAGAGAGTCCTTACACGTGGTTATTCATTTACCGTTGGTTCCAATATATATGGAGTATAAATATAATGTATACAAAGACAAGCTATTGTCAATTCTACACTTGAGAAACGTGTGTTCGAAATTGCTGTCTCTTTGTGGCATTAGACGACTTTTTAAGAGGGTATTTTATTAGAAATTTTATAATATTTAAAGAGTAATTAATGATATGTATAATAATTATTTTATGGATATATTTTAAAAAGAGAAATAGATATATAAAAAAGAGATAGAAACAAATAAAAAAAATTTTTATAAAAAAAATTAAGTTGAGCAAATGTAGAAATCTTTTTATCATTTTTTATGAATTCGGATGTAATTTTTATTTTTTTTATATATCTATTTCTCTCTTCAAAATAGATTTATGAAATAACCACTACATATATCACTAGTTATTTATTAAAGATTATAAAATTTTCTCATACTTGATGGTGAAATATTCGAGATTTGATTGGAAAAGGAATACGAGATCATTGTTTTCATCTTACCAAGTCAATTAAAGCATACCAGTTTTAACGTGATTATCAATTATTATATATGGCTTGATTTAAATAGATGAAGTACAGAGTATTTTCTACTTACTTTACTCTATATTGCTTGAAAATTAAAAAGGACAAAAAAAAGATAATGCTATATATATATATATATATATATATATATATATATATATATATATATTGTTTTACTAAACGATGTGGTTGGACATGATTAGTGATTCATCAATAAATATGTTCTATAATTATTATTGCATCGCTAAAAATGACAAGATTCACAGTTCGTGATTTGAAAATCTTCTTTATAACAAATGTCAAAAGATTTTGTAAAAAGTTTAAATATTCTAAACATTATATATAAAAAAGGAGCTAAACGATGCAAAACTCTTTCGAATTTTAAGTTATTTGAGAATCAATCTTTCAACTATTTTTATTTGAAATTAGATTTTTTTAATAGGCTTTTGTTAATTCATATAAATGTAGTTTTTCAACAATTAAAAACATATCAAAACTTATGGATGTTTTGCGTTTCTTTCAAAAACTCGTTTTTTTCCACCATAAACACTAAGAAGTGAGCAATTTAAAAATACTAGAAAGGAAGAAATAGGTTTTGGAGAAGAAAAATAAATCATTCGTAAATTTTGATATATTTTTAACTATTAAAAAAATTAAAAAGTCAATCACATACAGATCACATATATACTTTCATTGTTGAAATTGATAAAACTCAATAGAATGGTCTAATTTTAAATAGAAAATAGTTAAAATAAAGTTCAACTAAAATTAAAAGTTTAAAATTCAAAACATGTTTAAACGAGAAATTTTATAATATTTAAAGAGTAACTAGTAACATGTATGATAGTTAATCTATAGATCTATTTTAAAAAGAAAAATAAACACATAAAAAAAATTATATTTAGATCCATAAAAAATGATAAAAAAAATAAAGTATCCGCAATCCACCCTTGATAGCTCTATACTTCTTAAACAATAAATACGAAAGAATATCCATTCTTTCTCGGATTTTCCGTGCTATGCTTGGAGGCATGAGAATATAAGATCGTCAGACTCCCGCCCAAAATGTGGCTTGTGATCCTAAGGGGAAAAAAAAGGTCGGTGGCTTTTGGGTATAACTGTATAAAGCAATCATGAAATGGAAGAACAGAAGTATCGAATCACATAAATGATGGCATATTTTCTTTTCCTCAGCATAAAATGCTAAATCTCAGATTTCTGTATCTTTAAGTAATTCCGTCATTTATGTTACAATAATGTTCGCTCATAGCCAAATTAGCCCATGGCTCTATGGGCATTCATATCCCACCCCCTCTTAAAATCTTGAGCTCAAATTTTTATAACAATAGGAAAAAAAATGTGAAAATAGTTATAAATTGAGAAAATAAAGTCCATGATTATACTATAAAACTTCAAAATTAATATGATTAAAATCGTAAGATATAATTTTTTTTTACAAATCTTCCAAGCTAGTATGATTTTAACCGAATGAAAACAATGAATTTAATCTTGATTTATAATAGTTCGATTTGCAAGGATTTAATATTTCATAAATCAATGTTTTTTTTAAGATAAAAAATTTTTGCAGATGAGGTTGTACATTAACATCAACAGACATTAGAATTTAGATTATTTTGAAGACTCACCCGCCCTATACATTCTAGATACGTCATCCAATGCTGAAACTCAAAAAATTAAAATAGGAAACAAATTTCCTTAACTGTCATAACTGCCCGTTGAGTTTCTTTTCAACTACAAGTCAAAACAAGAAGGATCTTCTATCATGGCCTATGTGAAAAACAACAACAATAATAATATAAAGAAAAGAAAAACAAAGAGATTTATAGGATCAACAAAGAATTTATAATTTATCGATACTCTGGCTAAGGAATTAATTGCATTCGAATTCATTTTTGTCAAACTAGTGATGGAAATACATTTTTTAGCTCACATCACAAGTTTTATTGTACTTTATTTTTTTTTAATTCTGAAATATTTTTTTATTTTTTGAAGAGTTTTCAATTTTATAGCAATTGTTTTGATTTTGTACTGTAGAGATTCAACTTTTTAGATTTTTTTTCTGGATCACATCTCCTTATAGCTTATTGCTATTAAGGAAATAACCGTGTTCTGTTTATATTATTTTCGAAATTAGCGTACTTGTTTATAAAAGAACTGCAATAAAAAATAGGGTTAGTTTCTGCATTGGTTAATAACTAATTAAGTTTCCGAGGGTTTGTACCAGAACAAGAAATAGAGGAGTGGTAAAGATTCCACTGTATATCAGAATAAACAGTTTTTTTTTTTCCCTAATTAAACGAGAGGAGCTGAAATATTATTAAGAAGCATGTCCAAGAGGAAACAACACACAGAAAACAGAACATGTCATTACACAGACGATATATCTGTGGTAGAAGCAGACTATCAAACCAAACAAATCTGAAAAGATGGAACGTGGACTGTTTCTATTGGGTGGCCATTGATCACCTGATTCAATCAGCTCATGGCAGGTATGTGTTTCAGATTAGTGCTCCATTTATGGCCACAACCACCAAAATCATTGAAAGTGACATTTCTGTTAAGTTAAATGGCTACAAGAACTTGGGATGGTGTGCCCCGCGTGGGAAGAAAGTGAAGTGCTTCTTCCACTTTTCATTGTCCAGAGGAAGAGAAATCGTTGCATCAATTGATCAGTTTTCCTCTTCTGTATCCGGGTGAAAAGCACGAGTGAAAGTCGAATGAAAGATGCTTATGGACTGTACCAAAAGAAAAGGGAATCGAACTTCTGTCCTACCTATATATGAGGTAGACCGTAGACAATTCAGAAAAGTTATTTATTAAGGTGTTTTAATTCAAATCGGAAAAACACTACATACATTCGTTGGGTTTGCTCTAAATTGTAAGTTCAAGTGAAAAAAACAAATAGACTCTTGTATTTATAAACTTTGCTTGTTAAGAAAGCCTAACTAAAATAGTTTATTGGAAAAGTAAGTGCCTTGGTCTATATAAAAGCATAAAGTTATCATATTTTAGGACGAGGCAAAAAGTGAATGTCTATTCTTTACGCTTCGGTGGCTAGAGGGAGGAGATAGTTTGTGGGTGTTTTTTCTTGCATCGAACTAGAACATATAGAGTGAGAGAAAATGAACTTTGAGTTATTTGAGACTTTGGACCTAGAGAGTAACTTTGCATGACACCTTGTAATCTTCGGCTTTCAAATAATAGGATTCAAATCCTCTCATATTTTGACTGTCATATTTTTGAAATCAAAATTATTAAATTCAAATTAGATATACATAATTTAAAGCATAGTAAAAATTACAACAACTTAATATTCATTATTGTTTTATTTCTTTCATCTATTTCTGATTAGTGAAATCCAAAATCAATGATTAGATTAGAAACATTGTCCGTCATGTTTTTTTTTAAAAAAATCAAAGGATACAAATCCCACATAGTGTGTTTTTTCGTCTTATCAATGAATTAGGCCTAAATTGTTGAATCACGTGAGTTTTTTGTATGTTCTTGTAGATCGATTATATATAGCAGTTGTTTTATATTCCTCCGCTTTGCCATTTGTATTCATATTATTGGCTATTTTTGCATTAATATTTTTCTTCCATCTGCATGGAAAACTTAATTTATCTCCAACTCATACGATAAAAAACGATGAGCAAAAAAAGTGAAAATTTTCTTTCTTTTTTATCTTCAAGACTGTGTTTGCTTGAGAGAAAACAAGTTTCAAAAAACTTATTTTTTTTTTTTAGTATTTATTTTGCATTTAGGAAAAAAGATAACAAAAAATGATTTTCAGTTAACAAAAAATGATAAAGTATTTTTGAAAAAATATTTTTCAAGTTTCAAAAGAGGAAAACATTTTCCTTCTCATGAGTCTGTCTCACTCTTACGTTACTTACTTCTCTCTCAATATATTTTAACAATTTTTTTCTCTATCTTCTTTTTATTTAAAATATATCAAATTAATTTTTAATTTTTCCTTATCAATTATTATTAATTATTTATTTTTTTTCTATTTTTACTAATATTTGATTTTTTGATTTATATATACATTAAATATTCTTAAAAACCATTTTTACACTTTAAAATTATTTTTATAATAAATATTTTAATAATTTATCTCTATTTTTTTTTTTACTATTATCTCAAACATCACATAAACTATACTTAAACGATTGGAAATGATTATTACAAGACTAAAATTTTTTATTAAAAAAATTAAAATTAATTAATTCATCAATAAATACATTATTTTTTCAACATTATTCATTTGTAATTAAATCAATAATATGTAATTTTGATCAATTATAAAATTTTGTTGGTAATTGTAGTGAATAATTAGTTACAAATTATTCTAACATTAATATTTTGAGCCAAATGAGGAATTATCTATAAATGATAACTAATAATTTATAAAAATATTTTTCAAACTAAATTATCAGTTCAATTTCTAAAAAAAAATTCTTAATTGAGTTACCAAAATAAAAATGCTAGGATTACTTATAATTTTTTTTTACTAAATGTGAATATTGACTTGATTTTGATGAATTGGTTTGATGGTTAAAAAAGTACATTTTATTTTTTGAATTACAATTTTAGAGTCGTATTTATTAAAATTTATTAAATTTTCTAAATGTATTTTATATTGTAAAATTATGAATATGTCTTTTTAAAGTTTTCCCAAAACTTGTTGATATAGCAATCATATATATTTTTATATTTTAATTTTTTGTATCAAACAAATACCGAAATATATTTTTCAATAATTTTTTTATGTAATTGCCAAACGGTAGAGAATATGTTTTTGGAAAATAATTTTATGAAAAATAGCTTCCTTAGGAATTGATTTTTGTATGTAACTTGTTTTCCCTCGGACAAATACGGCCTAAATTTTCTCTCTTCCAACCAAATTGCAAATAAGATTTTCAAATTGGATGAAATTTATCACACTCTCTAATACTATTCAATATTATTTATTTTAATCCTTCTATTTAAATATGATGCAAAAAAATTCCTATAATACTCAAAGTTGGAATAAACCAACCATTATATTTAATGAATGATCAATCATATGATGACATATGGTTAATAGAATGAGATGAAAAGATTGGTTTATCTAAATTTTTTCCAAGTAGTAATTTTTGTACTACACATAAATAAAAAAGTTAAAATGGATAATACTAGATGCTATAAGGACACAAGGTGAGTTTCACCGTTATCAAATCTGTTTTGTTTTTTTCATCTATTTTCCCTCTTTCATTCCTAAAAGAACATAAATGACCGTCTTGATTTAACTCTTCTAATTTTCTTTAATCGGTTCTTAAGAAAAGTACACATATAATCAACTCATAATGATGCAGTCAACTAATTCAAATACACACACACACACAGGATTCTAATCTACGTTTTCTCTGTAACCTATCTTCCCTAAACCTCGACAGCCTGCATGTATTATATTGTCAAATGCGATTTATTAGATTTTTTTATAAAAATAAAAATAAAATTTAGTTAATAACTGGTGAAGCTTACTTCATGTCATTATAACGTCAAACTATGGTCACTATTAGGTCACGTTCTTAATGTAGCCCTGTTGTGTGTATTATTGCTGTAAGTGTCAACAGTTTATTGTACACAAAATTAGGAAAGAAGCAATCCGTTCTCTAGCTGCAAGCGTCCAAAGTTGCGACGTGCATGAAAGGGAAAGAAAGGCATAGCTGATATAAATTATGTGTGTTTCTTTCGGTTTTGGTTCAGGTGATGAGGAAGTAAGTCTCATTGAGCATGTGTTCAAGTAACTAATTCATTAGAGTATATTTAATATTTTTTTCTAAAATTATGTAATTTATTTACTTCATTTTATTATATATTAATTTATGTTTTTTTTCTTTGCATGAGTTTCAAATTTATATACTAAATAAATTGATGATGATGAGTCTCGTCTAGCATAAAGTCCTCGAATCGCGTAAGGATAAAAACGAGTATTCTAATATGATAGATGTTCAAGTCTTATTTTTTAAATGTATTAAAGATAATGGCTTGAAAGACTCGGAGTAATGTTTTTTTTTAAAATGTCAAATTGTTATTTTCTATGACATCTATTAACATGATCTTAGTAATTAATGATCATTTTCAAACTTTACATTATTAAGAGGAGATTGGAACTTCCTAATCATTAGCAAAGCCTCTATTTTTTTTAAAAAAAAAAACTCTTCCACTCACATACTAGATAACACTTAAAACTTAAGATATTTTGAACTCGTAACCATCTATCTATTTATTGTCACTCGACTTGTATTTAGTTAGTATTTCATACTCCTTATTTCACATTTCGATTACTTGTACTTATTTTACTTAGTTGATTGACTCGTTATTTTTACAAATTACAATGCTAACTCTAAGTATTTTGATCGGTTAATCAACTAGTCATTTGATTAATTTTCAAAAACCCTTCATGTAATTAAAAAGTTAAACTATTTATAACTAAACAGCTTTTATTTATAAAAATATCTTAAGTATCTATATATTTGAATAGAAACGACGAGACATTTGAAATGCATGAGAGTGAAGAATGTAATATTTTTTAAAAGGATTGGGAGAGGCAATGCTAGATACTTTATATTTAGAATGGGCCGTGGTCTCCCAAAAATTTTTGAAGGTATGAAATTTCATCCTTATGTTTCGGGTTTCTTCCATCGGACACCCTATACAAAGTTTGCTTATTATAAATTTGCCATTTCTCTTTCACCTCGTTTTAATTTATACTCTTGCATGTTTCTCGAGTTGGCTACCTTCGATCATTTGCTTTAGCTCCGCCCTTCTTAACGAGAGGATGTATTACAAATGAGTCATTTTTTTAAATCAGTTTACCTAATTTATTATACTTTGATTATCCGAGTTATTAATTTATATAAAAAGTCCTTAAAGTTAATTAGTATTACAAAAAGATTTCTAGAATTTTTTTTACCGGATCGGTTTCGACCTAGCTATATGAACTAATTTTCTCTAGGGCCATATGAAAGGGCTTGGTGTCGACCTAGCTCGACCTTTTTTTCTTCTTCTTTTTTATGCTTTTTTTTATTTACTCAAAATAATTTTTTTTCATAATTAATGGTTACTTTTTTTATTTTTATAAAGATTCATTAACTAAAATTAAATATTCTTCTAAAATAAATTGGTTAATCAACTCCTTCTAATTTGATTTTTTAAATAAATAATTAATTAATGTTATAAAAGAAATAGAAATAATAGGAGAATTGAAGGGAAGGATGATAAGAAAATGGATTCACTATAAAACGAATACCGGTGATAAGTATTTCAAATTATTCTCTTTATCTCTCTAAAAAACTTGTACATCAACTAATGAATAATCAAGTCTATTTATAGGCTTCAAAATTAAGAAGAGAATTAGAAGAGACTATGAATAATTAAAAATACATCAATTATTGAATCAATTGCATCACCCTTTTAATTTCTCATATTGAATGATGAATTGAATCACATTAAAAATCATGAGTAGTGGGGATATAAAAAGTAGATGAACATTCATATGGACATTCATTATTTCATAATACTCTTCCTTAAATGTCCATTATACAAGGAATATGCCTCGTTAAAATCTCACTAGGAAAAAACCCGATGGAAAAAAAATCATAGTGAAGAAAAAAGAGTAAAATATTCCATGTACACATTAATCCCCATATTGATCTCCCCCTATTGAAATTATTATTTAAGATCTCTAAGATGACGCATTCCAATATTGTGAATCATCTTTTCAAAAGTTATGATAGGTAATGCCTTAGTGAACAAATCGTTGGATTGTCACTTGATCGAATTTGTTGAACATTAATATCACCATTTTGTTGAAGATCATGTGTGAAAAATAATTTTGATGATATTTGCTTCGTTCGTAACTTTTGATGTTTCCTTCCTTTAATTGAGCTATACAAGCAGTATTATCTTCATACAAGATTGTTGGAACCTCCTTGCTAGTGGATAAACTCTATGTCTCTCGAATATGATGGGTCATTGATCTTAACCAAATATATTCTTGGTTTATCTCATGAATTGCTAGTATTTCTATATGGTTTAAAGATATGACAACTATAGTTTGCATATAGAATGCCATGATATAGTTGTATCTCTATATATAAATAGATAACCTGTTTCGGATCGAGCTTTGTGTAGATTAGATAAATAACCTACATCTATATAACCAATTAATCATATCTTTGACTTATTGGAATAATATAAGCTCATATCAATTGTTTCTCGAGACAACATAGTATATGTTTAATTCCATTCCAATATCTTTGTGTTATAGCAGAACTATATCTTGCTAATGAATTTACGTAAAATACTATATCGAGTCGGGTGTTATTAGCAAGATACATTAATACACTAATTGCACTAAGGTATGGAACTTCAAGATCAAGAAGTTATTCGTTATCTTCGAGGTTGAAAAGGGTCTTTTAGGACGTCAAGTGAATGAACTATCACTCGGACTAGTTAGTGGATGAGCCTTATCCATGTAGAATCATTATAGTACTTTTTCTATATATGTTGATCGATGAATAAAAATTCTATTTTCTTAAGTGTTTGAACTATAAGTCGAGATAAAATTTTATTTTTCTAAGATCTTTCATATCAAATTCTCATTTTAAATAATTTATGACACTTAAAATCTCTTCGAAGTTCTAATTATATTTAAATCGTCAATATATACAATAATTATCATAAACCTCTTTTCGAATTCCTTTATAAAGACACATAGACAAATTATGTTATTTTTATAACCTTCTTTTAATAAATAATCATTAAGATGATTATACCACATGCGTCTAAATTGTTTCAATCTATAGAGAGATCTTTGTGATTTAATTGAATACATCTCTTGGAAATGTATTTTATATGCTTTAGGCATTTTAAGTCCTTCTGGGACTTTCATACAAATATCATGATCAAGTGAATTATATAAATAGGTTATAATCACATCTATTAAATGCATATGAAGTTTTTTATGTGTCTGTCAAGTTAATAAGATAACGGAATATAATTGCATTAATTACAGGAGAATATATCTCCTCATAGTCAATGCCAATTCTTTATAAAAACCCTTGTACTATAAGTCTTGCTTTGTATCTCATAATTTTATCTTTTTTTTGTACAAATACCCATTTGTATCCTACTAGCTTAACATCTTCAAGTTTTTTAACTATCGATCCAAAAACTACTCATTTCATGAGACACTTAACTTTTCTTGGATTGCATCTTTCCACTTGGGCCAATTATCTCTATGTTGATATTCTTTAATAGATTTAGTCTCAAGATCCTTATTTAAAATATCAATTAAAACATCATATGCAAAAATATTATCAAAGAATGTTTCTTTTCGGTCCCATTTTCTACCTTTATTAACATAATTTATTGAAATTTCTTGATTTTTCTCAAGCATTTAGGCTTCTTCTGAAGCTTGTTATGAAAAGTATATGGACTCGTTTTATCTTGTTTATTTTCTCTTCTTTTTTGAGGATTTTTATCTTTAGAATCGATCGATCTTTCACGCTTCAAGCATGCTTTAGATTCATTTGTTATAATATTAATAGGTTATCCTATTGGGATATCGATTCTAATAGGAGTATTCTTAACAAAAAAAAATATGATTTAGTTGCTCTCTTTGAATCAAATAATGCATCCGACAATTGGTTTGCTAGACTTTACAAATGAATTATCCTCTAAACTTCAAGTTCACATTATTTTATACGAGGATCAAGATAATATAAAGTGAAGTATTTCATGTAATTTCTTTTTTCAACATTTCTAATTACTTATTCTGTTTCTTTTCTCCTATTAATTTGAAAAAATTATTTCATCAAAATGACAGTTGGCAAATCGAGTCGTGAAAACATCCCTTGTTAATGGTTCAAAATATTTAATTATAGAAGAAGATTCATATCCAATATATATTTCCAATCTCCTCCGAGGACCTATTGTAGTTCGTTGTGGGGGAATAATTTGGATATTTACCGCACATCTAAAAATTTTTAAATGAGAAATATTAGTCTCATGATCGAAATTTATTGAAGGAAAGATAATTTTTGATAACTTGTAGGCCTTATACGAATAAGTGTTGGTGTATGTAAAATTGCATGTCCCGGACATAAACATGGAGTTTTGTTTTCATAAGTAATGATCTAGCTATCGATCGGAAGCTATAATAAATGATTCTCGCTAAATCATTTTGAGTATGAACATGAGCAACAAGTTGTTCAACTCTTATTCCAATAGACATGTAATAATCATTAAATACTCGAGAAGTAAATTCATTAGCATTGTCAAGACAAATTATTTTAATGGTAGAATCTAAAAATTATGCTCATAATTGAATTATCCGAGTAAGTAACCTCGAAAATACTAAGTTTCAAGTTGATAATAAGTATACATGTGACCATCTTGTAGATGCATCTATTAAAATCATAAAATATCTAAACAATCCATATGGTGGATGAATTGATCCACATATATCTTCTTGAATATGTTTTAAAAATACTAAAGAGTCAATCCTTGTTTTATTTGGTGATGGCTTAATAATAAGTTTGCCTTCGAACATGTAGGACATGAAAACTCATTAAATTGAAGAATCTTCCGGTTCTTCAATAGATGTCCATATGAATTTTTAATAATTTTTTATATCATAATAAATCCAGGGATGCCCCAATCGATCATGTCACAAAATAAAAGAATTAGTAACTTTTAGTTTACTATGGCATTTGTTTCAATCATTTGAATATTTGTATAATAAATGCTAGAGGAAAAAACAGGTAATTTCTCCAATACATATTTTCTACTTGAATTAAATTTTATAATATGTAAGTATTCAATATTTTCAACATTTGTTATCTCATTATGATTTCCTTTTAAACGAATATCTTTAAAACTCAATAAATTTATATGAGACTTAAGAGAGAATAATGCATCATTTATAGTCAAACTTATCCCTCTAAGTAATAATATATTTACTCTTCCGAAGCCTTCAATTAAATTGACACTACCGGATATAGTATTAACATTAGCCTTGCCCATCATTAAATTATAAAAAATATCTTTTATTTTTAAGTATAGTATGTTTTGTTACACTATCTACAAGATAAAGATTATCCCCCATAATGTTTAAACCAATTACAAACTTGGTAGTATCAAAATATTCTTCATAAAAACAAAACAAACAAAGAAATAAAAATTATAACTATCATGATGTAATAGAAATTATAAGAAAATGTAAAACTTTTTTATTTATCAATTGAGAAGGTAACAAGATATTAATTTCAATTATTATAATTAATCTAATGATCTTTTCTTTCAAAATTTTCAAAGAAATCAACAACATCTAAATGTGTCAAATTACTAAAACCTTCAAAAGGAACATTGTCACAATCATTATTTTGGTATATAAAATTTGCCTCTATATCATTTTCTTTACTTTTCAATGAGACTTAATGAAGCTCAACTAAGTGCTTTAACATACGACGGGTACGTGACCAATATCCCTTCATACCCCATCTATAACATTCATTTTTGGAATGTTGATTAATTCTAATGATTATCATTAATCTAACGATCTTTTCTTTCGGTATCTTAAAAGAAATCAACAACATCTAAATGCATCGAATTACTAAAACCTTCAATATAAACATTGTCACAATCATTATTATGGTATATCAAATATACCTTTATATTATTTTCTTTCCTTTTCAATGAGGCTTGATAAAGCTCAACTAGGTGCTTTGACGTATGACGAGTACGCAATCAATGTCCCTTCATACCACATCTATAAAATTGATTTTTGGATTGATCCACTTTTATTCTTTTCTTGTTTCTTTTCATAATTTATCCACTTCGATAGCAAGTGTATTATTATTACCACCATAATTATAACGATAATTATTTTGAACATGACTACGTCCACGTCAATGGCTAGGACCACGTCCAAAATTATTATAAGAAGTCACATTCACTTCGAGTAATAGAGTAGACCTTGTTGGACGGGATTCATGGTTTTTCATCGGTAGCTTGTTATTTTGTTCGGCCATAAGTAGGCATGAAATCAATTCAAAGTATTTCTTAAAACTTTTTTTCTCGATATTGCTTCGTTGCAGGAGCATATTTGAGGCATGAAAAGTAGAGAATATTTTCTCTAACATGTTTGAATTAGTAATATTTTCTCCACACAATTTTAGTTAGGAACTCGATTCTAAATATTGCGGAATTATACTCACTTGCTATTTTGAAATCTTGTAATATTAAGTGCATCCAATCATAACTAGCTTTTGGAAGAATTACCATCTTTTGGTGGTTGTACCTTTCCTTTAAATTTTTTCATGATTCAAGTGGATTTTTTATCGTTAAATATTCAATTTTCAATTCCTCATGGAGATAATGACGAAGGAAGATCATTTCCTTTGCACGGTTTGCAAGGATTCGTGATTATCATCCATGATTATTTATCCAAGACCATTAGCATTTAAATGTATCTCGAGCATCAAGCATCTATGATAAATAATTCTTGCTCGAAATGTCAAGGGCCACAAAATCAAGCTTTGTGAGGTTTGACATGATAAAAATTCTTTAATACAACATATAATAATGATGTTAGAGAATAAAAACAAACCTAAAATTCAAACGTGTCAAACACAATATGCATTAGATTATTAGAATATATATTAGATTATTCAAGCTTTTCAAATACATACTAAATGTACCATTAGATTTAAAGTAAAAGATAAATTAGATACATACCTCTTAATAGCCTATATGATTTGCATCGTTTGGTAGAACAATCGTATCGATAACATGTTACAAAAGAAATAAAAATAATAGGAGGATTGAAGGGAAGGATGACAAGAGAATAGATTCACTATAAAGTAAATATAAGTAATAAAAACGTTAAATTATTCTCTTAATCTCTCTAAAAAACTTAAACATCAACTAATGAATAATCAAGCTTATTTATAGGCTTTAAAATTAAGAAAAGAATTAAAAGAGACCGTGAATAATTAAAAAACATAAGTTGTTGAATCAATTGCATCACCCTTTCAATTCATCATTCAATATGAGAAATTAAGAATCAAATATTGAATCACATTAAGAATCAATTGCATTATTCTTTCAATTTATCATATTGAATGATGAATTGAATCACATTAGGAATCATGAGTAGTGAGGATATGAAAAGTAGATAAACATTCATATGGACATTTATTATTTCATAATAATTGCATGTTTTTTAATTTATCAAAATAAAAAATATTACTAAGATTTATTTAAATTACATATATATTATTAAATACTGTATAATGCTTATTAAATTAAACAATTTTTTTTACAATTATTGTTAGTTAATTTTTATTTTATGCTTACATTTTTGTGTAATAAATTTATCTGCATGTTAGCTAGTTGGAATACTAAATCTCTATTCCAGAGGCTTCTGGGTATACTTTGCATGTCGATGACATGATAAGTTCTTTTATAAATTTGTAATCATTTTATATTAATATTAAGTTAAGATATGAGAAATTATTATACGGATTTAGTCTACCATCTAAAATCACGAATTAAACCAATAAAATTATTAGAAAAAAATAAATTTATTCTTATAATCTATTAAGTAAATGACATTAATATTTTCATATTTGATATAAAATCATAAATATAGAACGAAGTAGTTAATAATGCATCAATTGTAAAAATAATGTGTACGAATGTAATGATGCATAAAAATTATATTGTTTAGGTCATAATTTTTTACGATGGACTAAATTTATATAATAATTTTCAGCTTAAGTCGGAATCCAAATTTTAGCATGATCAAATTGCAAGTGAATATGTATTAAGCCTAGTAGAGAATATATTTCCTGTCTACAAACACCTTCCTGAGACAATTTTTGGTCATGATACAATAATAAAAAAAAAAAAAAAAAATTAGTCAAACGTGCCCGACTTTCTAATCACATCTTTCTTTTGACGTTTGTCAAATCCACTTTAGACTTTGATAATGCACATAAATAAAAAACCCAACTTGCGTATTTTGCCCTTTTTAGTTTATTGGCTTACTTATTAGTTGCCATTGTCCCACCGATGAAACCCAAAGGTTTATTGGAGCTAATAAAACCAATTAATTAATCGAAAGCAACCTTCTAAAGTCCAATTCCAATAATTAGACACATAGTCATTTCTAAAGAATAATTGACTGAAGTCCCATATCCACAGGGAAATAGGATAGGCCACCGATGCTGCAATGAACAAGTATTTGGGTTCAAACTTCATAATTAATACTCATAGACCATGGTTGACCAAATTTAACTTCTAGTTTGTATTTCTCTGGGCATCTTTGGACAATAACAACAAATTAAATAGGTTGATCTCTAAAAAATAAAAATAAATAAATAAAATCAATGTGAAGCACACCATTCGTTGGTCTTGCTAGGGAGACTCAATCATCATATGCCATTTCAATCGTGTTGTTTAGTAAATATTAGAATTATTACCGAAGAAAAATGCATCTCGGTCTACTGTAGAATATTACTAATGCGATGTCCCAGTTCCCACATGTACCAACTAATAATTTGACTGATTTGATGGATCACGTGAATTCACATTTGTCCTTTGTTTCATTTAGACAACGGTGAGAAAAATGTCCTTTTGCTGCTTTTCTTCTCTAATCCCTGGAAAGTTACAGCCAAAGGGCCTTTATATATTAACTATGGTCTTTAATTTCTGAGACTACGACATTTTTAACTTCTACTCTATTTTTCACTTCAATTATCTTGTCTTAATAACCGCCTAATCGACCATGAATATTATCTTTTGAAGTTGTTGTATTATGTTTCCTCTCTTGGCTCTGCTTGCTTCTACAAATGAATCCATTTGCATGGAAAAATAGGAGGCCAAAGACAACCTTTGACCATAAAGAATCATATATATACATACACTTCCATTCCACAACGTTCAGCTTGACAATGAAAGGACTCAGGCCATTAAAGTGTTAATTAATTTACTTTTCTGATACGTGGCTAGTATGTAATGATTAAATGACCAGTTCTATGCTAGTAATGCTACCATGCATATGGTAAGATAGTTAATGAAGATAAACTATATATAAATAAAAATTGTGATTTGATCTTAACCGTTAAACTCGAGTAAACCAACAGTGAGTTGTATAAAACTAAAAGTTCTGTTCATTTGTAAATGAACTCTTCTAATTTGGGATTGAAAGAGTCAAGAAGACAATCATGGTATCCGCTTAGTCCTGCAACTCAAAATTGTATGCAAATTGCATCAATAGATGTATATTTTACATTTTTTTAAAACCAAATCACAAGTTGATTTAACATTAATGGGGGAAATCTATTACAATTCGGTCATACAGTTCTGAAAGAGGGCTATGCACCAAATTAACAGGGCACTTTGACATTCTTGTAACTCTAGCTACCCAATCAGCAACCCAATTTGCTACTCTAAACGCTGCTTACAAGGAAATGTTGGAGAAATGATTAGCGTAATATAGAATTATCGATCTCCCACATCCTAGTAGTTTCCTGCAGAACTGAGGTAACAATCACTGGTGCATCAGATTCAATTTAAATTTTGTTGTTCTGAAGTGATGCAGCCATCTTGACCACATTTTTCTTTGAATAACCAAAATTTCTTTTTTGCTTTTAAAATCTCTCAAATATGAGATATAAACACTCCACATGTTAAGAGTATCCAATTAATTTAATAATATAGTTGCTTGGCAGTTATCTCAAAAAGATCATCGATCGAATTCTGCTCATAATGAACCTGATGAGCAATTTGATTGACACTAAGATCGTGAGGGCTAGAAGCAATAGAATAGAAGAAACGCATCATGTTAGTTAAGCCATCTCCTGCTTGGCTAAATCTTAAATTTGCAGTTGAACTTGCTGTGTCTAGCTCCATGTAGCTGAATCGTTTAAAGGTTTTTTTTTTTTTTTTTTTAAGATTTTCTTCAAAAGCCAATGAAAAAAGTATTCCATAAAATTCTAAAAACTATTTTAAAAATTATATGACGCAGAAAAAATATTTGAATATAACATATCATCAAACATTTTTTTATAATAATAAGTCACAGCCACAACGACAGCTATCACTAAAAGTCATAATTTTTTCAAACAGACCCTTAATAATGACCACACCTTGCTTTATGTGGTGCAAACATCTTTTCTTCTTCTTCTTTGGTAAAGGCACAATATAAATGTATGATTCTGTTATTATCTTTGTAGCTTTGCTATAAAATATAAATGAATAATGAAAAAAATATACATAGGAATATCTGTATAGTGTTGTCTTTAATTTTATTTCTCATGTCCCATCATGTTAGTATTATATAGCATATGGCCGGTTAGTGTCTCATACTTCTGTTTTCAATAATCAATATCAAGTACGAGCCCCCTCGAGATTTCATCAAGAAACACTGAAGCTACGTGTTTGACATGATTTTTGGAAACTTTATGGAAATGGTCCGAATTTCTAAGAAAATTCAGTCCAGATGAAACTTAATAATTATCATGAATGGAGGAATCGTTTTTGGACAGATTAATACTTTTTATTACTCTGTCGGTCCCGATTCAGGTAGCCAATTTGTTCATCACGCCTTTTGAACGCGATAGCGCAATTATTTGAGACCCTGTGCCGAGTGCCAACACAGCTAAAGCGCAATTTTTGCTTACAAGCTAAGCTTTATAGCATTTCAGGCTATAAAGAGAGTATAAAAGATCCCAGCGCCACTTGCTTCTCTTTAATATTTGGACTTCGGGAATGCTACTTCTATGGCTATATTATAAACACTGTTTAAATTAGCACCCGAGGCTTGAGAGATTCTATGCAAGGAGAGAAACAGCGCAAAACATGTCAGAAAATCAACCGCAACGTAAATGCATCAACTTTCTGGTTTCTTCCATGAATTAATGTACCAATTTCCTGTTATCAATTAACGCACCATTTAGTAACCAATTAGTAAAAATAAGTAGTTTCTCTCTCATTTGTAAGCATCCAACAATTAAGTGTGCAGTGTATGATAAATACAAGTGAGAGTTAGAGATATTGATGCCTAAGGATAAACAAATTAACATAGGTGTGGTGAGTGAGTATTTATAATGAGAGGGTACTATAAATATTTAGTAAGTGTTGTATGAGTTTAGTGTAATTGTACTACTAGTCTGTAATATTTTATCGTATACGTTACTATTCACGAAAACCATTTTATGTAAATAGTGATTTTTAGTTCAACAAATTGTATAAGAGTTACACTAAACTCAACAAGTGATATTACAATGACATAACGGTTAAAAAAATGCATGAGAGTTTGACAGTGAAAGTGATGCGTCAAAACAAGTTGTCAAAGACCATTATTTAAGCAAATTAGTTTTGCTCGCTCGTAATCGAGGATTGTGAAGTTTACTGGTGAAGGATCGAGATTTTGCATAGAGGAGATCGCATTCGCCTTTTTTTTTTTTTCTTTTTTTAGGTATCATTATAAGAAAGTAAAAAAAAAAAAAAAAAAAAACATACAATAAAAATCTTACATAAAAGATTTAAAATTTATAGCTAAAAATTAAAAACTATTCTATAAATGAAAAGATAACTATTATATTTTTTATCCATAATTTGCAATAGCTTTGTTATTTTGATCTTTCACTGGATATCTTTTACCTTTAGACAAAAAAATCTGAATACCATATTTTATTATTATTAGTAGCAGTATTTTATATAAAACTTACATTACAATCAAAGACTCGTCAAAAGATCGAAAAAGATTAAAAAACAAGAAATAACATGAAAAAAAATAACTTCAATCTAAAAAAAAATATTGGACAAACACCAAATAAATTAGATAAGTAATATATATATATCCAGTAAAAATAAAAAATAAAAAAAATAAATGTAGGATCATGGGAAGAAAAAAAAATACTATGGGATAGCTATGGAAAAACTTAAAAACTCTCGAATCTCTAGAGAGAGAGAGAAGCATTATTGTAGATTTAGGACGCTTGGCATTTATCAATCTTGAATGACAGATAAATCATGCTTTTATATAGTGAGCGTCAATAAATAAACCATGTATGCTACATGACAAAAAACGAAACAAAATCAGCATCGGGTATGAATTGACATTATTGATGGGAGAAGAAAAAATTGATATTAGTTAAAGGAAAACAGTTGATTGCCCAAGTCCAGCCTTCAGATGGGGTCAGATTTACCGTTCATTGGCTGTTCATGCATCAGATAATCAAATTACTTCCCCACTTGAATGTTTTGAATGTGTTTTTAAAGCAGCATGCTGCATGTCTCTGCACAAAAAAATTCTTCTTACTGCCCTAAGTTGTCAAGATGCCATTCCTTTGAATTTGTTGCCATGGTATTTTTTGTCCCTAGGATATTGTTTTTATGTCAGTACCATGACGATGCTCCTCCTTGGAATCCTATTTGAAGCCAATCAATCAGTGATAAAGATCTATCAATAATCAGTCCAAGTTACTTCTCTTATCGGATCATTTTTTATAATTTCTTTCCAAATTGAAAAATATTAACAACGTGCATCCCTGCTGACTGAGACAATGCCTCCCTCAATAGTTCTGCTAACTAAAAGCCGGAGCCTAGGTAGTTTTAGATTGTGGAAAGATAAGAGCCTCGTCTGCATTGCTATGTCGATTCTTGCCTTCAATTGGGGTTTTCCTTTGATCGAGACAGAACACATCCTTTTCTTTACGGGTCTCTTTGTCAGTGGGCATTTTGGATTTCACGGCTGAAAACGCATCCTTTTGAATTTGAAACTAAATTAATACTTCTTATGTACTAAATAAATTATTTTTTTCTGTGCTGGCCAAAATTTTTAGTACTTTATTTTTTTTAAATATTTTTATTTTGTAATATAAAAAAATTGGATAGATTGTCTCAATAAATAAAAAAATATTTTTAAAAAATTGTTAAAAAGAATGATGTGACAGTATAATAATAAATTTCTTAAATTGTGTGAAAAAAATAAAAGAGCTTATCACTGAGACAGAAAAAGTATACCTTGGAGCCAAATCCTCATAATTATTACTTAATTAATTGACCGATGGCTAAGTGCTGGGCATTCCACTTAACAAACCAACTTCCGTTCAGGGTCATGGTCGTCATTCGCCAATCCTCAATGACCTTTCGAGCTCAAAGGTCGTGCCATCAAGGCGTTACATTTACTCCATTTACGCTTGTGCTAACTTAGAGAAAAAACAAAGCTTTACACGAAAGCCAGATACAGCTGTTTTTGGTTGCTCATGTTATTGCTCCCAATGACGACAAACAAAACCCTAATAAAGGTAAAGCCAGCTCCACAGCAAGGACCATAGTACAAATACTGTTTCATCATTCATGGTCGAAACTTGGATTCCAAATCAGGACCACAAATACGCCCCCTATACGGGGAAACACATGTAAAGATTTAAACCTTCGATCTTTGTCTTCAATCAAGCACTCGTAATCGGGGGGAAGAAAAGCACTATGCTTAATCAAATATTAAGTGCTGCTGTTTTAATCTCCCAGTTTGAATCCAAAATCATTAGAAACTTGAGCATTCCTTCTTTACATCTGAGGCCAAAGGGTTTCTGCAGCTCCTCTGGCACTTCGTTTCAAGTGCCACGAATATCGGCACTTTCTAACCAGTAAGGTAAAAAAAACACAAAAGGAAAGCCAGGTCAGCTGAGTAGAGGAGGCCCCGCAGTGGCTTCATCTTAATTCTAAAATGTTGAAAGATTTCTTAGTTCATAAAAAATTCATCACGGATGATACTGCAGAACTGCATTAGGAATTCCAATAACCTCTTTCCCTCTTCGTAATTGTAATAATTGTCAGATAACATAATTGAGTTATGAGTATCCTTCGGCCCCACAACTTCTGACAACGAATAAATTCTAAAAACAGCCCCAATTAGAGATATCAGAGTTGAAATATCCAAATATAAAGCATAGAATAGAACAGCTACACCAGCAAATGTAGCACAGAAGTAGCACTATAGCATTAAAAACACATGAGATACACATAATTATAAACATCGTAATGAACTACAGATTAAATAACAATTTATGTAGGAAATCTCAACTGAAATTCCATTATCAGAATCAGTCATTATGTCCAGAAATAACCACAATCACTGCAATAACTCCCTAACACAGTCTTATCTGACATCCATATAAACTCCATTACCTTGGAGCAGTAGAGCACAGTAGATAATTCCTTTGCCTTTTATTCTTCCTAATTCGAATCAAATCAGTGGTATGCAGAAGCATCTCGCAAGCATATCGACAACCGATGGCTCAAAAGTACTAATTCATTGATTAAACAAACAAAATGCAATCAACCAAACTAATGAATAGATTAATAAATAAATAAAAAAAAGCGTATAGGGATCCAGTCCGTTTCCGAATGGAAAACATAAATTTTGGCACGCCCAGTGGGACTAGTCGATCTGTCTATGAATAAAACTCTAGACATCCAGTCTCACCGAGTGACATAAATTTATGTTTCCATTAAAATTCTTTGAGACGAGATTAAGCAACGATCTCCAAATTTCATTTCTTTAATTCTCTCCCTCTTTGTGTTTATCTATCCTTTTTCTGTGTTTGTCTATCCTTTTGAGAAAATATTCTTAATCATTTTGATGCACATGTGATTTTCTTTTTATTTTTTTTGTGCATATCTTTCTCTTTAAAAATAAATTCATGAAGTAACTATTATAAGTTTATTATAAGTATACAATATTGAAGTATTTTAAAATTTCTTGCTACCATTCTAATACTACTTTTTCCACTTTTGTTATTTAGACTATGGTTGCATTTTTTAAAATATATTTTTTTCGTCTACTGGTTTTGGAGGGCTTTAGAATTGCTGTTCTACTAAAAAAACGAATTCCCAATTAATCAAGATATTCTTCCCAATCAGATCGAGAAAAGAGAGAGAATAAATATTTAACTATAATACTCATACTAATTAACTAGGACTCCCTTTAAGAAAAACTTCCAGAAGTATGTTTGTCCGTATGAGTTTAATTTTGGGGTAAACTGTAAACAGTGCCCTTTCTGCAGTTGGAATGAATGGACAACGGGAAAACATCTGATTGCTCATGGGGTCCGATCTTCGTTGCTCATGCATCAGATGACGAAATTATATTCCCACTTAAATGTTTTGCATTTTTTTTCAATGCAGTGTGCTGCCATTTTCTTACGAGTACAGGCCAAAAATCAGGAGGGAAGCCAGGTCAATGGAAACGGGGAGGAAAACTATATAAACCTTCGAACCACAGTGGCTTCATCTTAAATGTTAGAATTGATGAGTCCACTCAAATTTTCTTCACTAATAAAATTTCAGAAGTGAACTCCATTAGGAATTCCTATAACCTCTCACCCATTGCAAGCATTGCCAGGCAGCATTATCAGCAAGCATGATTGAGCATAAGGATTTCCTTCGGCCCCCACAACATTTGACAAAAAGCGTCAAAAGTTTTATTATCTTTTACACGCTAGACCAACGTATCAATCCTAACATGCAGTCGACCGAACGAGTCATCATCACCCGTCAATGGCCTTCTTATTGAAAAGGCAGAAAATAGAGATTTTCAAGCTCGTTTGAATAGCTTCCCTAGAGGGAAAAAAGAATAATAAATTAAGGTACGCAGTTTTCAATAGCAGTATACAGCAAGTCATAACAGTAAAAGAAATAAACTACTTTATCCAGAATGAAAATATGCAGGTCCTCCTTCGCATGATAGGGATGGCAATGAGACCTTGAATGAGTAGATAAACGTAAGGGTGGCCATATCACAACTGACTGATGAGTCATAGAAGACTCGTCCAGTAAAATAAGAAAATGTGGTTTGTGTGGGCGGAGTGAGGGTTTGACATCCAAGAAAAACGTTGGAAGGTTCATGGCACTAGATGCCTACAAAACAATTCTCTCTAATTAGACAAAAGACTCTTCAATAATCAAGTTAATAGTAGGAAGGTAGTGAAATGATCTAAAAAGATTATTTAGAAAAAATGCGTAATTGTAGATAAAATATTTTTAGATGGAAGAAAAATATTCAAAATTTGAAACCTAGAATTCTTTGTGATTTGAGTTTTTATATAGATAGTCATGGGTATAATTTGTTTGATGAAAACGATAATATTGTCATTCTCTTTTGACCTTAGTAGTCGAGCCAATAACCGATGATGATTTGTTATCATATCATATGATCTACGATGATAAAACGTTATCATGATGAGTGATAATTTGATTGATATCATTATTGGATAGTATTTTCATTAAATATTTTGTCTATTCTACCGATAATGAAGGAAAGTGAGGTCTTCTCTTCCGGGCCGAGGCGTCCTAGGACGGGAGAGAGTTCCTAAACTTTTTTACTTTTTTAGGGGACAACTTGCCTTGTAGCGGGTAGTTATCCCTAGGGACTTTGGCCTCGCCTGATTTAATTGTTTCCTTATATTGTGACTTATAGGTCTGAGTTGAGATGGATAGATTTGGTGCTATGTTTGTTTTTGGACTCTATCTATTGTGGTGAATAAAGACGACATGTGTCACCTAGGTCTACTACTATCACTAGCCTCCCCCAAAGTCTTGACGAGCTTGCTTAGCCTAGATTTGAAGGTTGTTGGCTTTGGCATTTTGAGTGGCGCTTTTCTTTTACTAAGGGATATTATCAATGTTCTTTCTTTTGGTTTTGCTTAGCTCAGGTTGGTCGACAATCTTATCCTTTAGAATTCTAATGTTTTGAATTGGTGGTTTTGCTTCGTCTAGGTTGTTCTGCAAGCAGAAGTGTCTCTGTTGCTGCAAAAAGCTGCATCTCTTGTGTTTCCAAAAGGGTACTGATTATCCTAATTAAAGACTTGTACGCCCTACTCATTATCTTGTCTAACTCTGCCACATCAGCATGGGATTGTCCCTTAGGTTTGGCATGTCATGATTGGGGGAGGACGCCTCATTCATCTGTATGTATGCCTTGTTGGATAAATTTTTTCTTACTGCTATGGATTTTAGATTTCACTCTAGAAGATCTTTGGCGAGTCATTTAGCATCCCTTAAGTTTTCTAGAATGGTTTTCTTTTGTCACTCTTCTTCCTTCTTTGCTTTCTATTTATCTCTTGAGAGTATTGTTTCTAGATTGGATGCTTCTCTAAGGCATTCCTTTTTCAAATCCACATTATGGGAGGTAATCTTTATCATTTTTCCTATTTTTTTTTCCTTTCATCCAGTACAGGGATTAGTGATTTGGAGAGAGTTAGAGGTGCATCTAAGGTTATGCCCGATGAAGGTGTGAGAAGGGATGCAAGCTCTAGTGTGTGCGAGTCCTTTCCTCCTCAAGGAGAGTCTAGATGTGTGTCTTCTTTTAGCATGGGAGGTCCAAGCTATTTTTTCTGATGAATGGCTATTGTCTATAGTCGTTTGATAAAGAAAAAGGCCCATCCAAATCCTCTTACGGCATAGCCGATGGGAATTAGAACATTATTGTCCCTCCATGCATGTTGGAGTATAGGTTCACTTTTCCTTTGATTGGTTTTGTGTCATAGGTGTTTGGTTATTTTTATCTGAGGGTGGGTCAGATTCACCCAAATAGATAGACTGCTCTAACCATTTTTTTGAAGTCCTGGGGCCATCCCAACTCTTAGGCTTGTTAGATATTCTCATCGTTTGTCTTGCTGAGCGGGTAAGGAAGTGAAGAGGGTTCGAGTACATACTTTTTGTGACCTGCAAAGCAAGCTCATTGAAAAAAATGTTTATGGGCCCTAACCTAGTTAATGATTGGAAGAAGGAATTGTTTATTGTTAGGTGTCACAAAATGAGCTCTCGGCAATTATAGAAATAAATGTGTTTGATAAATGAATTCCCCACTCAATTTTTTTAAAGGTGAAAAACGAAAAAAATCTTATTAAATTGGTCATAAGAGTTCTAGTTAAAGGAGTTGATTATTCAACCATGAAAGCGAACGAGTTAACTAAATGTGTCATCTTAATGAGATTACCATTCAATTCGACATATAAGAATTTTTTTATGTAAAGTCTAATTATGCATCTATTTTTCTATTCTAATTTTTGAGTTGATTATCAAATATTTTCTAACCAAGCTTAGAGGTAATTTAGAGAAAAAAATAAGCTTTAATCTCTCAAATTATTATTGGATCACTAGAGCCCACATAGAAATGTTAAAGTTAAAATTTAAAGCTCATTGTAAATTAAATAACCCAAACCCATACAAAAATATATAAAAATCAAATAAAGCGAATATAGCTTAGAAGTCTAAATTTATCTCGTCAAACCATATAATAAAATTACAAGTCCGAGACAAAATAATCTAAAAAATGTAGATACGAGGTTTTGAGTCTATATCCACCTATCATGTTATTTCTAAATTGATACAATTAACCTTGAAACCCCACACCAAGTTTAAGACCAAATATGCAAGAAGACAAAACCCAAAGCACTGAAAAATAATAAAATAAAATAAAAATAAAATACAATATGATGATAATAACAACAATAATAAAAGCTTTGTTATCAAAATAAAGCTGGTTTTAGGTCCTAAGCCTACTCTATCTAGACTGACATCACAACCAATAAATGAGTGCAAAACATAATAAAAACACATAAAACCATAAATCATATAAAAACAACTGTATAAAAAAATAAGATAGGCAGTTGCACTCCACAAGGTTTTTGGGCTTTTTAATTCATATTGGTGAACACTTCATCCACTCCTACACATAACCCTTGACGTATCGGGTAAGTTTTTATCCATCTATGATTTTATTTCTATCAAATAAACATCCAATCTAAGTAAATTGAATAACGTCTGATATCTAATTAATTGAGTGAAATTATCATGCTTACTCGAAGGAAGTTTAGACATGTACAAAATTTGCAGTATAAAAGATTAAAAAAAACCATTAATGGTCAAGAAAATGACTCACAACTATTTTTAATTTTTTAAATACAATTGGCACATATAAAATGAATCTGTTTTCTACCATGTCCTTTTCACTTTCTAGCTTTGGACCAATAACAATCAATAAGGTATTAATTAGTAATAATGAAGGGAATGGTGAGAATAAAATAAAATTCTTATTTTTACTTTATTGTTGTTTAATTAAAAGTAATGAAGTGAAAACGAGAAAAAAATAATAATTTAAATTAGTTTTATTCTCACAAAAAGAAATGAGAATAAAAAAAGAAAGAAGAGATTTTCTTTCTTTTCAAAACAGTGATGTATTATTTTTATTTACTGTGTATCAATTATTTCTACCACTATCACAACCTCTCGCAACCCCTATCGATGATAATGATAAAAAAAAATTATTTTATTATTATTATAAATTTTTTGTCACTCATCTAACACTGTTATCACTTTTATTATACCACAATCACCACTCTCCGTTTATTGTCACTTTCTATGATAATGACATCATTTTTTAAAAAACTATTATTGTTATTACTATTCTACTCGTTTGATGACAAAAATTACTCCTAAACTATTGAGCCATGATAATTTAATGTCAGTATTATCAATTTGAGTTATTTGAATCCTAAACTATTATTTTCTATGCAAATTTTATCTTTGCTCTCTTATCATTAATGGTAAAAATGTTGATTATTAACTTAAATGCTTAATGACAAACATTACTCTCAAACTATTGAGGTTATGACAATTTAAGATCTTTATTATTAATTTGGGTTATTTAGATCTCAATTTATTATTTTCTAAACAAATATTATCCTTTTTTTTTTGTTATTTTTAACAAAAAAAACATTGATCGTTATCTTGACTGCATTAACGATATTTTTTTTGCAAAATAAAATTAATTTTAAAAATATATATAATATTATGGTTAATATAAATGGCATGTTGTCATAAGACATTATTAAACCAACCGATATAATTGAATTGACCCCAGAGAGAGGGTGCATTATTTAAAGTATTGTTGTGATTAATTTTAGAAAGTATGCTTTTCTATGTCAATATTTCAGTCCCGATTCATGCCTCTTTTCTCCACTGTTCTTGGCTGAATCAGACCTGAAATATTGTTACAAGAAAGCATAAGTTCAAGAAATAATTTCAACAACACTTTAATAATTCAGCCACTTTCTTTCTGTTTAATTTAATTAATTTAATTGATTTAATAGTAACTACATATTGATAGTATTAACCATCATTGTATTTTTTAAAAAATAATTATATTTTGTAAAGAAAAAATAGAATGCTTAAATAGCGTCATTTAAATCAACAATCAACTCTTTAATCTTAAAAATATATATATTCACTCATAAAATAATAGTTTAGGATCCAAAAAGTCCAAATTGATTGTAAAAACCCTAAATTATCATAACCTCAATAGTTTGAAAGTAATTTTTACCATTAAATAAATAAATAAATAATGTTTAAATGATGTCGTTCGAACATTCAAGGTAACGGTCAATGTATTGTAATAAAAAATAACAAAATAATAATAATAATAATAATAATAATAATAATTACTTAAAAAATAATAGTTTAAAATTCAAATAAATCAAATTAATAATAAAAGTCTTAAATTATCATAATAATTCGAAAATAATGTTTACCATAAATCTTATATTACCGATACTACGACCATCACCTTCTCTTTTACTACCACCATAATCACTTCAATCACTTTATTAACTTTCTTATTTATTTAGTAATTACTAGATTTTTTGCCCGCGCTATCTTGCAGGTAGGATAAAATATATAAAATCATTTATAAAAATCATTTTAATTTAATAGTCTCGTTTTATCATGTGAATGTCTAAAAATATATGAAATCAAAGGTGAAAAAAATATTTTAAAATTTTTAATGTAATTTGAAATTCAATGGATGAGAATTTTTACAAAATAACAAACTAAAGTAGTAAATTTTAAATAATAAAAATAATCAATAAAAAATACTAAAACAAAATGAGATCAAACCACAATACAATTAAAGTTTAAAATTAAAACAAAATATATAATTTTAAATTAATTGGATGAGAAAAGAATGAATAATATTAAAATAAATGAAAACTATCATTAAATGGAATTTTAAATTAATTAGATGAGAATTTGAAAAAAAAATGACAAATTAAAGTTATCAATTTTCAATAACAAAAATAATTAAAAAAAATTAAAACAAATGAGCTAAATCATAATACAATTAAAGTTTAAAATTTTAAAAAACAATTGTATAGAAAATATATATAAAGATAAAAAAGACACACAACTAACACACACACACACACATACATAATTTATTATATAAATTATAATAATATATTTTAAAAAATAAAACAATGACATTCTAAAATTTTAATTCAAAATTCATGTATGAAAAAACTAAATTTATTAACAAATAAAATTATATAAAAAAATTAATTTGATGTGAATTTTAATAAGAAATAAAGAATTAAAAAAATTAAACAACAATATATATATATATATATTGTGTGTGTGTGTGTGTGTGTGTTGGGGGAGGGGGGCGCCTAGTTGCAATCAGGACAGGCGGCTGATTGGCTTGTGAAACCAGATTGTAGATTTATATTTAAAATTAAAAAAAGAAAGGAGGCGGGGAGGCCAGGCATTTGCTTGTGCTGCGCCTGCGCACTTGGCAAGCCAGCGCCAAGGCTTGCCTGCCTACAAAAAAAAATCTTGCAACTTTCGACGAATCTGAGGTTATTTTTTTTCTCAAATACATCTAAATGATTGAAATAAAGTCAACAAACACATCTAAAACCTTAAAAATCATTTTAATACATACAAAAACAAAAACAAAAAAAATACAAAATCAAATCGGATTTTTTTTTCTTTTTTGGCTCCGATCTACCTCCTCTAATTGTTTAATGACTTGAAACCACTATGGACAAACTCATCTCTCAAATATAAAAAAAATCTAGTGGATTTTCACCTACTAAAGTAACCTAAATGAGTTGAGCCGGTAATCTCTCTCTTTTTCTCTCAATCTTCTCCCTCCACTCGGGGATCAAAATGAATGAGCAAATGAACATATGGATCGAAATATGAATTCGAAAATATCAAGATTCAAAGTGTAAAAAAATTATAAACAGCAAATTATGAGATAATAAATAATACAATGTAAATATATGTACACTATTTTAAATAATACAACTACAGTGTTTAGACGTTTTCCTTTAGTATATTAGTTCATTTGTATTCATATTAAAAATTAAATGTTAAATTTCTTACAGAAATAATATAATATTAAAATGAAATTAGACGTTTTCCTTTAGTATATTAGTTCATTTGTATTCATATTAAAAATTAAATGTTAAATTTCTTACAGAAATAATATAATATTAAAATGAAAAAATCATCGTGATTCCAATATTAAAATGAAAAAAAAAAGTGCGAATTCAAAACTTCTTTCGCACTAACTAGAATTCAAAAACTTTATTCGTAGTAGCTAAACACCGGTCGCATCAAGGCTCTCATAAACTACGCATGACCGCAAACACAAAAAATAGAACACATGCATTATTAGACAACAAAAAACGTAATACAATAGTCGTATTTCTACTGAATAAGATGATTAAGGAATAAAAGTGAAACAAATGCCCAATGAAAGTAGGATTTGCAATAATTACAATTCAAAATCCCAGGGCTGGAACAGCATATCTACACAGAAGGGCAAAAACAGATTTACAGTGTTAATGCAATACTAGTCTTAATCGGTTCCTTCCCCAGCGTTCCAGAACAGAGCATCTTCGTCGTCTGAATAGGGTCCATCCAAAGCACCAGAACCATCTAGCAGATTCTCAGCCCAAGTGTTCGCAATATCACAGCTGCCACTGACCTCCGCAACACTGTTTCTTATAGAGGACTCGGACAATGAAACCAGGCCCATGGTGGCAACAATTCTGTTTGCAATAGCATCCACATCTCTGGTTCCTGTGTAAAGGCTCCGGCTTCCGGTGGCGAGTATACTCTTCTGTTCAGTATTGGTTAGGACAACTGGTAAGACATCCATGAATTGAGGGTTGGTTTGGCTTGTACTACTGATGAGTAGTCTCAGAGTTTCTCTAGCACCCTTCTCCACCACAGAATCAGCAGTTTCAGGAATCAATGGGTTTACAAGTTTTGGGTGCAAAGGCGGAATAGTACTTGCAATAGTCGGTCCAGCACTCACTAGGTAGCCTTGACCTGAGGAACAAACATCAATGATTGGAATGTGAACAATTGAGTCACACATTAACGGAGTGAAAGTTGGGATTTGCTGTGAACTTGGAAGTGGCAACCGAACTAATGGGTCTGGTAGCAAAGCAGGAAAATCCAGTGAAGGAAGGTCAGCCAAACTGAGAGGAGGTATAGGACTTAACAGATTGGATGGCCTGCTCGCAGATAATAATGGAGGAAGCGGTGGCAGTAAAGGTGATTCAACCGATGAGGTACAGATTTCCAAAGGTGTGGAAGGATAATGCAATGTCGTTGCACCTTGGGGGCACCAACAATAGTATGGAGAGAAGAGGGGTGGGCTAGACAGAACATGAGATCCAGGGAACTGAATTGATGGCAAAGACAATTTACCGAGAGATTCAAGAACATTAGAGGGTGCTAAAGGGCAACTCTTAGCTTCTTGCGACTTATCGTTTTCAGATTGGTTGCAAGACACATCATTGCTGAGTGGCAATGCAGCCATCACATTATCAACTGCCGAAAGATGGGTGTCTACACACCGCCTTAACTTTTCCCTGGCAGCATTCCTTAAAGAAGACAAGCTTCTTGGTAGGCCCTCTTTGAAGGAACTTGATCTTGGACTGAGGCTTCCCTGATAAGCTGAATTTGTTTTTACTGCCTGACTGCCAGTATGTCTGGAACGCAGAGACTTCAGTGTGGAGGCTGAACCAGAGACATCTGGAGTGGTAGAGGAAGCGGCAAGAGAGCAAGCAGAAATTTCCCGGCCATTGCTTCCCACAAGGTAGGCACGAAGGTGAGTCGCAAAGCAATCAAGGCGGGACTTGCTGATTCCAGTTAAATCAGCTATAGATGGTTTCCTCTTTAGTATATCTTTCATCTATTATTGAAGAAAAGGGAACATGCATTAGTAACCACTGAAAAGCATTTCAAAGAGAGCATGCACGCAGAAAAAGAAACAGAGACAAACACGTGATAGATAACACAGTAAATTTCTTGTCTGTTCCCTCCTTTCTAACTAATATTCATGTTCTGATTAATTGCAGAAAAACTTGAAAGAGGAAGGAAGAGAAGAAGCAAAACCAACTTCTGTCAACCAGACTGCAGTTGATTGCAAAGCTGAGTTCATCATCATTTCCATAAAGAAGATAATATGCATGAAAATTATTTGCAGTATCTCAGCAATCATCTCAAAAGTTCCAAAGCTAAATTAGTTTTAACCAAAGAGTGCATTCGTATGTGAATATATAATCATCCCCCAACAAGCTGTTGTGCATACCTTTGCAAGTAATTCAATTCCCAAAAGCTTTGATTTCTCTGAGCACCAAAAGTAAAAAACTCTGCCATCTGAGATCTTTAAGTTGAAAGATCGTCCAGAACAGTCTGCAGGGATCTCATCAACTTCAACAGCAGCACACTGGGTTTTACTTCTTAAGGTGAACAGCCTCTCTGTATTACCATCATCACCAATGAATGAGAGGCGCAGATCAGAAGTTGGCAATAGTGTCAGATTTAAATCCCCCTGAAAGAACGAGAAGAAATGGAAAACAATTTAGAAACATAAACCCAAAAAAAAATGAATCAAGAAAGAGAGCAAATTATTAAATAAAATCTCTTAGCAGTGAATCTTTAAATGCACTATGCCAGAATATAAATTATACTAAGTTTGTAATTTTGAGCTATTGACATGAATCTTAGATGACTTGAATGCAGTTCACAAAATCAATAAATTTGTGAGGCTAGACGATAAAATATCTTTACAAGTGTTTACTAGTCTTCAGCACTATAAATCATAGTTGCAAATTCAAACCAACACTCACCATTTTGGAAGAATAGAACTCTATAATAAGACTGCAATAGGCTCAATCTAGCTGCTATTCATTGAATCATACAACCTATTTAATTGCATTATTGATCAATAACAGGCTCTGTCAGTAGACAGGGTTTTGGAAGAATAGAAGTGTATAATAAGACTGCAATAGGGTCAATCTAGCTGCTATTCATTGAATCACACATGACCTATTTGATTGCATTATTGATCAGTTACAGGCTCTCTCAACAGACACCCAGAAGCTGCCATATTATTGCTCATCTAGTAAATATATTAAATTACTTCCACTACAAGCTTGTACAGTGACATGTGATATGCTTCTCAATGAGGTCCACAGCTTTTAACATTTTCATACACCCACAATAATATAATGAGTGCTCATTCTATATTCACTAATCTTTTTTCCTGAAAAGTATCTTCTAGGTAGCATTAATTGTGATCTTATTAGAGGAATTATATTATTTATGGAACATCCTCAAGAATACCCTTATATCATGCTCCAAAAAGGACGACGGAAAAAAATCCTCCAAAACAAATTGTAAAGCTCACAACCACAAACTAGAAGAATTAACAGAGAGGACTAGTATATGCATCAATGAATATAATAACAGGTTATAAAAGTGTGTCTTGCTGAACTCAAAATATTTCCCAAGCACCAGATTGCAAAGGCAGTATGTAGATTATATCATGAACTTAGCATGAGGAAGTTTAAGCTAATACGACTGTTCACAGTCAGATTTCTAATTCAGTTAAAAATGTCCTTCCTATATATATTCAAAAAGCAGTAGCAAGTTGTATAATCATATGTAGGAGATGAAACTACCTTTACTTCCTCATAATTCAGAGATCATAATAGAATACGCCCACTTTACCTACAAGCCAAAAGATATTTTTACTTGGAAGCATGAACATTATCACCACAAATAAGCTAAAATATTCAGTCGTGCAAACTCTACAATTCATCAACTACAGAATATATATACTTCCCAACTACAGAATATATATACTTCCCAGCAACAATTATGCTTAAAAATTAACTCAACTGAATTCCAAGGAGAAGTCAAATCTGCAAGAAACCTATCTAAGCATGCACCAGAGAGGTTATACGAAAGATGTAGGTTAGAGAATCTCCTATATCGTAACTGACTTACAAAGAATTACCAGTTAGACCAATATTCACTTGGTTGCACCGCATAATGCAGCAAAACCCAATTGTGCAAGGTAACTTCTAGTCTCTAGATGAAGCAGTCATAGAACAGCTGTAGTCAACAGTCATTCCATTGCAGCCAAACATGCATGTGTATCATGCAATCAAATGACCACTGATTTGAGTTTATTAAAATAAAAAAGAAAACAAAATGAAAAAATTGCCCTCATATCAGATGATGATCAAAATGCACTTAAATTAGAAGATGACGCTATTGGAACAGCAGAAAGGGTAATACCGAAACATATAAAAATTAATGCGAATACATGCAAAATGCACAAGTACGGGTTCACAAAGGGATATGATTGGTACATCTGAAAAATACATCTGAAAACTTAAGAGGTAAAGAATTACATGGGTGATATACTGCAAAAACATTAGATTATCACTAACATGAAGTTCATTTTAATTCGGCTATCTGCAGAGGATATTAAAAGCATATTCGGATCAATGATTGGATCAATTAACATTAGAGAGTGAACAAATCAACGAATCGGTTATCTCTTCACACACACAGAAGTTGTTCATAAATCAATTAACATATGCAACAGCACCAAATCACCCATAATCATATACTTCACGTAGATATAAACACAAAGCACCAAAAAGGTAATTTAACAAGTCAGAATATCAAGCACATGCAGTTATACGAGACTAATAATAGCCCAGACTAGAGAAATCAGAGTAAAATTTCAGCAATATAAAACATAGAACCGCCGCTGCAGCATAGCACAAGCTCGAATTAGAGCATTCAAAACAAAATAAGAAACGCATAAAAGTTCAATTACCAGAGTCTGTCATTATTTCCGAAAACAAACCTCGATCAATATAATAACTCAAAAACACAGCACATAAATACCCAGAGTCAAAATGAAAAATCAGCATCCCAAAAAAATCAATTACCTTATGGCAGTCGGGCACAATAGAGTCCCTTGCTTGTTAATCTTCCCAACACGAATCGAAACCAGTGGTATGCAGAAACACCTGGCTAGCATACCAACCTCCGACGGCTCAAAATGCTATTCAAAAAACACAAATAAGAACCAAATCAGACAACTTAATTACAAAAGAAAGAAAAAATCAGGACCAGACAGATTAGATACCAAACAGTTACCTGACTGAGATGGGCTAAAAGCCGGTCCTCAGCCAAACCACTGGAAGCATTCAATTTCAACAACGGCTTTAACCTCTCATCAGCTCTACAAGCTCCCATGACCTGCATATCTAGCGCTTGCAGCCACAGCAAAACCCTATCTTCACGATCATTCCTTTGAAGCAACAAATCTCCGTCTCCTTGGTCCACTAATATGTCTGTCAATCGCTCCGTTAATCCAATCTCAGTCGACTGGCTCCGCTCTCTCGAAACCCTACCAGATCTACCTGTAGAGGTTCCGCCGGCGCTCGAAATCGACGCTGTGTCGTCGACATCGTTACCGTTTGATTGTTCAATGCGATCTTCGTTGAATTCTTGCTTTCTAGAATTAGCCATCGGTCAAATTTTTTAAAATTAACAAAATCGAAATTCTAAGCTTCAATTTCTTCCTAAAAAGCAAATCGGATTAGAAAATTATTAAAAAATTAAGATCGATTCGTTAAATAAATCAGAGATTTAGAGAGAGAAACTGAAGAGGTTGTTTTAGAGAGAGAGAGAGAAATATCTGGCATAGAGGAATTGTTGGTGGCGTTGAAATAAACGGCAAGATAAGGAAGATGGAGTGTATTATATAAATTACCTGGCGGATTCGAAAGAGGTTGTCAATTTCGATTTGTTTTGCTTTTGTGTCCGGGCGTGATTTCGCAGGGGCCACGTCAGCTTTTCCTCACCGCAGGTCCTTGCTTTTACTTATGGGTCCCACTTGAGGGGACGTAGAGGGAAGGCGACGTCAGCATCGTAGCCGACTTTTAGGTCTAGAGACGGGCCAAGAGTCCAATAGGATGGTCATTGATTGCTAACGTGCGCAGGGGAGAGGAGGTTTAGGAGGAGCTGGCAAAAGTACAAAATAAACGAGAGATAAATGTATTTGAATACATTAATTTTTATTTTTTTCAATAAATACATAATTAATTTTTTTTAATATATCAATTTTTTAAAATTCATAATAAATAAATTTTTTTATTTTTTTAAGCAATGACATGTATGTTGCTCAAAATATCAAATAATTATTTTGTTTTCTTTGTACGTGATTTTTTATTTTTTTGTTTTAATATATTATTTTTTTCAAAATTATTATTCAAATATTATTATTAATTTTTTTAATTGATAAAGTATCGGTATCCGCTATTTCTAATTATATCAAATTACAAATTTATCTCTCTTTTTTGTGGAACGTTACTCTTAAATATTCTATCATTTCCCATTTTGATAAAAATTTAAAAAATAAAGATAAAAATATAATTTGATATTTAAGGGATAATACGTATGTTATCAATTAAAAAAATTAATGAAAATATTTGATTAACAATTGTAAAATTTTTAATGTATTTAAAAATAAAAAATAAAAAATTATGTACTCGATTAAAATAAAAAAATAAATTATAATTTATTATTTTAAGAATAATGGATATGTCATTACTTAATATAAAAATTGATAGAAATAGTTGATTGATAATTATTTAAAAAAAATATGTACTAAAAAATTCAGATGCTCAATTGAAAAAATATTAAA
Organism: Dovyalis caffra; assembly: GCA_963924115.1. Lineage (NCBI taxonomy): Eukaryota > Viridiplantae > Streptophyta > Magnoliopsida > Malpighiales > Salicaceae > Dovyalis > Dovyalis caffra. The sequence continues at coordinate 5,468,832 of CAWUPB010000850.1, forward strand.
AAGTAATGTATTTATATTGCAATTATCTCCATAAACAGTGTGATTTCTGTTTGAAAAATATAGAACTAGTAAATTATAAACTAGTTCCTTTAGATCACCATTAATTTAATTTAAAAAATGCTTTTCATAATCTTTTTATAATATCTATTTATATTTTATTTTTTTATATTTAAAACAAAATAAAAATATATAAATTAATTAAATAATTAATTTTTAAAATAAAAAAATTAATTAATTCATTTCTCAGCACTAAAAGAATTAATTTATAATTTAGTCACATAAGAGAGAACAATTAAGCAGACATTATTTTGCGTTTCTTATTCCGGAAGCTATTCGATTGTATCAAGCTTGAAAGGGAAAGATTCAACGGGAACGGGAAGTTAATTTTGAAGGTGCTGTGGACTGGAAGAGGGACTGGTGCTTAACTATGAGACATCAAGTGTTTCCGTGGGCCCCCCGATAATAATTTTGGCATTTGACTGTGGGGAGGAGAGTACAATAGAGGGGGCAGAAATGGCATATTCTTAGATGCTGTTTTCAGCAAGCAAAGTTCGTCATTGTAGTACCGTACTTCAGAGTATTTGTATGGCCCACAAAAGATGGAAAAATAAATAGCTTAGAATTTCCAATCTTTAATTATATTTTCAATTATATCTACTATATGTTTTTGAGATTTTCTATTTTTAATTATATCTGTTATATTTTTATAATTAAAAATTTATAAAAACAAATTAATTTAATATTTTTAACTATATTTATTATATTATTTATGATTAGAGAAATTGATCAAAACAACAAATTAAAAACTTATATATTATTTAAAATATAATAGATACAATTAAAAATAAAAAACAAATTAAAAAATTAAATTAAGTTATTTACCGCACATGCAATTGGGAGACTTGCTTCCGGAACAGCGACATCAGTTTCCATCAAATAAAAAGAACGCAAACTCATTCCAGGTACTGAACGGGGAAGCAATTCAAGGCATGCTATTTCTCAGAAGTTTAATCATGGAGCACGGTACTTTCCATGGGCCGTCCGTTTTTAACGAAACCATAATGCGAGGAACATAGGCATTACAACACATCAACACACTACTTGACAAATGCCATGTCAGTATTACCAGTAAGGAACAAGGCGACCACATGGATATTTATAGAATCGTCACAAAGCATAAATACCAAATACAAAGTTTCTTCAGCCGGCGATGATTTTACTAACGACCTGACTGGTTGTCTAAAGATGATGAGAAGCAAATTCAGTTAGTTTGACTAAAAAATTTTTAAGATAACAACCATAATCTCAATCATCATCCATGTCAAATCACAATGTTGCCAACGGCACTACTTGTCTAATCATTAAACTGTCACATTGTGGTAGATCACTTGCTCTTCTTTGGTTCTGCTGCATAATCATTAATTAGCGCTTCAACATCTTTCCAGAATAGGCCCTCCACCAAAACTCCCTCGTTGGTGAACCTACAACATTGTGGCACATGAGAAATATGGTGAGATACCTAGTGCACCTCATAAATAGGAACAATCTCAAAATTTTGTGTGTGTGTGCTTGTGTGTGTGTGTGTGTGTGTGTGTGTGTGTGTGTGTGTGTGAGAGAGAGAGAGAGAGAGAGAGAGAGACCACTGGGTCACGCTTTTGGTAAACTGAACTGGTTTCCCTGCAGAAATTGATTTAGGATCTGCACTAGCTATGCTAAGCGTGTACTCATCAGAAAATCTTGGCAATTTTGAAGCGACCAATAAGCCAGTGCTGGTGTAAGATCCCTGTACAAGAAGGTAGAATATTAGGTTAAGCAGCAAAAAAGGAGTGGGAAAGCCAAGGGCAACATACAGGAGGTAGATTGGCTGGCATTAGCACAAAAAAAAAAAAAAAAAGAATTTAAGCTGATGAAATCGTGAAAATTAAAAACTGGTATGATTTTTTATGACAGTCAATACGCCTAAAGCATCTGAAAATATTCATAGACATGCATGAAAGCCAGAAACAGGAGTACGCAAAATTCTTACTGTCCACAAGAGATGCAAAAACAGATTAACATACTATATCAAATAAATTTATCTGGATATGCACATTTAAGAATGAAGCATGTAGTAGAATCTTACAACTATTTCAGGTTAGGATTCATAAAGGACAAATTCTGCAAAAGGTAATGTAGCTCTAAGGCTGCTTTTGAAAAGTGCTTTTCAGAGTGTGTTTGGGTTGAAAAAGCATAAGGCCAGATTTCACCGTCTTTGATGCTTTTTAGCTAAACACACTTCTATAAAAGCACGTGCACCATATTACCAAAGACACTAAGATAAATAGATTCCTGAAGACAGTGAAGTCTAAGACGTGGACAGTGGCCAGTCATGAATTTATACAGCAAAATCTACAAGCATATCAACCCAGTTCAACTTTCAACTTTACAAATAAAGTGATTGGTCAATAAAAAAGGCCAGAAGAATTCAAGTCTATAGCTCTCAATATTTATAAACAAAAGAAAATGCCAACCCACTTTTATACTATGTTTTTAGCAATGCAAGAGAAAATCGATGAAATGAGAAGTACCACAGCACTTCAATGATAGAAGCAAATAATATTTTTACAGTTTTATTCTAGTGGAAAAATAAGATAAAAAAGAAGATAAAAGTCATACTAAGTTCAAATAGGAGGAACAGAGGAAAGGGGATTTTGGATGAAATGAGAAACAGTAAGCACATGCAGGATATTCTTCTCTTGTTCAGATGTATATGACAAGAAAAGAGATTGCCGTAGCTTCCCCATATTTGAAAGAAAATCATAACTTTCTCCCCCTCCTCAACACCCTAATTTAGAAAGTGAAAAATGTTATCCAGCAGGAACCCTCCAAACCCCCCCCCCCCCAACTCCCCCACCAAATTTCTCCCTTCTCATTAAAAAGGCTCTCAAACAAGATTGAAGAGTTCATTCTCATCCCTTCCCTCTCCTCAAAAATCCACCCATCCGAACATATTGTAGAAGGATGAGAAAAATGAATCATAAAGAAGAATTGCAATATGAAAACGCACGTTCTTCACAGTGATGGAAAAAGGATGAGAGCCCTCAAAAAATGCCTATGAACTCGTCAAGGTGGAGAGGGAAACAACACACAAACAGAAAGAGAGGGCTTGTGTACCAACAAACCAAAAGACAGAGATAACAGGTTTTGGAATGCTTAGCTACAGAATACTAATTAAACGATAATGAAGAGTACGTGAAGCAGATATCAAAAACTTTCATAGCAACACACATACAGAGATATCAACAAAAATGGGAAAAAAAAAACAAAAAGAAGAAGAAGAAGCCACATGCATATCTGCAGGAGACATGCACTACAAATTATAATAACTGCTTCTAAAGTTGGCAAAAAACAAAAGATCCAAAGTTGACCATTTGACACAAGCTAACAGAAACACTAGTTTTTCAGATACAACCTGGCAAAAGGAGAGGGGTACCTTTAGCTTAGCTCAAATTCAAAAGTCTAATCTAGCCAAAGGTAAAGAAATGGTTTCGCGGATAGTGATGAAACCATGGATACCACAAAAAATGAGTCCCTTTGTGACAAAAGAGAAGGTGTTGGGACAAAATTGGGCCAAAAAATAAGTATATTGAGATTATATATTGTAAATTTAAAAATTATCTCACGCTAATCAGTCATAACATGATGTAAAATAGATATTAAAACACCAGCATATCTGAAGAACCACAAAGGAATTTGTATTTAATAGTTGCGGCCACTGTAACAAAATGCATCAAAGTTAGAAGTTTACCTTAGGAGGATAGGTAACTAAGATAGCATTCTTCTCTTTTAAGTGGATGATCAGCTGCAACAATCCATTGAAGAATATATACTTGCCAGAGTCAAGGATTAAACAAGACTAACATCTTCAAATTACCAATCAGTTCCTTTCAAACACAACCATGCATTTGTTTGCCAAGAAAGTTAAAACGATAATTATAATAGCTTTTAAACCAATGATTTTGAAGTAAGCAGTAAAAAATTTACCCTATAATCTTAAAAGAATAATGCTTACTTTCACAAAAAGATACGCTTATTGAAATCGCTTCCTGAAAAGTCTCTTCCACTGAATGAATGGATCCCACTAGAGGTCACACAAATCCAATGGTTGAGATTCTTTGAAAAGTGATTTTGGAAGGATCATCAGTAAGACTAGAATTATTCAGTTTACAATTTCCACTCTCTCAAGCTTTAAGAATATATTACCCAAAATTCACCCCCTTATTGATTTCTTCTCATTTAAAAAACAAGTTTAAGATTCTAAATCACAAATTGTTTCAAAATTCAAAACTCGACTAGAGAGCATAAATCAGCAAAGGATTTATTTCATTAAGAAATAATAAATAAAAAACTCTAATTTTTCCAACTATCAAACCTGAGAAACATAAATTACAAAATTTCACAATTCCATTCCACACAGTGGTAAGCCACCAAACACAAAAAGGAATCAAAATAAATTAAAATAAAATCACTGGTTAGAAAGGATATAATACTATGCATCCGATCAAAAAGTCCCGATTCTGAGGGAACTTCTTATTGTAAAACTGAGCAAAGAGAGCAATCACTATAATGATTGTCCCCAAAAACAGCCTTATATTGCTCATCCTCACATCTTCTACGTATCCACGACTCGTAACAATCTATAACTCAAAATAAAACATCACTGATCAAAAAGCTGAAATTCATTATTCTATTTAGAGAAGGTTTAGGGTTTATGTTTTGTGTGATACCTCGGAGACAGATTCGTCCAGAATGTGCTTGATTGAGTGGTGATCTAAGATATTTGCCTTCTTAGCGTTCTTGTTTGCCATTTCCGTTTTCTTTTCTTGCATTTCTTGCGTGAAAATGGAAGAGAGAGATTTGGGAGTTTTTTAAAGTGTGTTTATTTGTCTTTGGGAGGAGTAGAGGATCATAAGCGTAAAAACAGAGGATGTTTTTCTTTCTAGTCTTAACTTTGGCTGGTGAGGAATGCGCGCTTCCCTAAATAAGTTAGAGAAGTGAAACGGCGCCGTGTTGACGTGTTTCATCAAGAAGTGGTTTGTGGGTCCTCCCTCGTCATATTACGAGTAAAATATTATTTGATCCCTGTTTTTTTAATTAATTAATTAGTTAATCCTTTTATTAAAAATTAGTATTTAGTCCTTATATTTTCATATTTAATTGTGACTTGGTGTTTGTGTAGGTTTTTCGTCACAATTAAATTGTTTTTTACCTAAACTATTATTCATTTGAAATCAATTTTTTAATCTTATACACAAAATTAAAAGTGCATAAAAAGTAATTTAGAAATTTCAAACAAAAATTAACAATCAACTTTGGTTAAAAGGACTAATTTGTACTTTTCAAAGATAAAGGGATTAAATTACAAAATCATCCAAAATATAAGGACTCAATTATAATTTACTCTATCACAACCAAGATACTCCATCCTCCAACGTTAACCAAAAAACAAATTCTAAAAAAAGAGATTTTTACCATTCAATTCACTATTCACTCATATTTATATTCCCTATTCACGTGGTATTTTTATAATTTTTTCAAGTATACAATTCGCTTGATTTTATTATAATTTTGTTCTTTCGCTTATACATTTATGATAACATTGTTACGTTTTTAAATTTTTGTTCATGCGTTTATAATGAATAATAACAATCAACTTTAGTTAATGAACTTATTTATACTTTTTAAGAATAAAGGGATTAAATTACAAAATCATCCAAATTGCAAGCACTCAATTATAATTTACTCTATTGCAACCAAGAAACTCCCTCCTCCAATATTAACATAAGAAAAAAAACCTAAAAAAAAACGAGTTTTTTACTATTCGATTCATTATTCACTCGTTCACATAGTATTGTGGTGTTTTTTTCAAACATACAATTTACCATATGATATTATAATTTTGATCTTTTTTTTATACATTTTTTATAACATTGTTACGATTTTGAGCTTTTGTTCATGCATTTATGATGATATTATTGTAAATTTTAATCTTTTCACTCATTTATATGAAATTTGAACAAATGTGCACTTTGATCCTTACTTCTTTTTAAATAAACTTTGCTTAGGTTTCCAAATTCATTTATATTGAGGTTTGGTCCTTGAATGTAGAAAGAGATGAAGAGAGCAAAGGCGAGGACGAAGCTCATTCCGGTCACTTTAGCTATCAATTTTGGTTTTGATTTGTTCATGTCATAGAGAAAATTTTGTTTATAATGGCCCCAAACTATTAAATGGTCCAAGAAAGGAGGTCAATGCTCCAAAATATTCACTTGCATTTTTGAATTTAATTTGAATTTTTTAATAAGAATACTTTTTAGTTTTTGAGTAATAATTAAAAGTAAGAAGCAAAGAAAATAAAAAGGATTAATTGCCATGCATGTGAAGCCCATACACAAAGCCGTTGTATGACTTGGAAACAAAAATATCAATTAAAAAGGAAAAAAATATAACCTATATGTTTTATTTACTTTTTTCACATAATTAAAATTTATTGAAATCAATGTTATAAGTTTTTTTTTTCTTGTTTTTTAGAAATTGATTGAGCACATACTCACAAAACTTTTACTTTTTTAAAAAATAGATATTTTGAAATCAATTCATTTCAAATAAAATAATTAAAATTATATTTAAAAATCTCTAATGGTAACATACTTTTCAAATAGAATTTTTTTAGGCTGACATTATATATATATATATAACTTAAAATACATACTTTTTAAAATTAATCTTCTCATCAATATTATAAAAATTTATTTTAAAATTTTATCTAATTTTTTAAAATTAAAATTTGCTTTATTTTCTTAATGCAATTTTATGAAATAAACAATTAAATTTGCACGTATTCTTTTTAAAATTTCTGATTAATTGAAACTTGCATATGAAATTATTATAAATTTTTATTTAAGAATCCATACATAAAAAAAAAACTGTGTTTTTTTTTAAAAAAAATCTATTAAAAGAACATAAAAAAATTAATTATTTTTTTCCTTTAATTTCGATATATTATAAAGGACCTAAGTGTGAATTTTCTTAAAATAATTTCATTTATTCTATCCGATGTGTAGCCTAATAACCCGCTAGTGTTTCCCTAAATGAAGTTACAAACAATAATATGTGCACCAGAAGAGTTAGATTATTCAACTCATGCCAGCCTTTTTTCTTTTTCGCGCTCCAATCAATCTCTCCGTTAGTAATTTGGTTTGATGGATGGCACCTAATCTGGGTGCCTTTATCAAACAACTAATAATTTTGATAAATATGCGGCACGATACTAATATCCAGAACCCTAGAAAAGCTCCAATACAAGGACTGTAATAAATTTCGACTTGGTGGACTGTCGTCCTTCCGGTAGCCTCCTCGATCTTCATATTTCTCCACTTCGAGCTCTCTTAAGTATAAACCAGTTATCGGTAAACTTGACAAGATTTTAGATTATTTTCCATAAGGCATCTGCCATTTGTCTGCATGAAGAAAAAGTTTGCATAACATTACCTTTTTCAGTGATGTTGGGTAGAACAAGCATCCTTACACTTCACCCTTTTTTATATAAACAAGGCGGATACCCACGTTACGATACAATCAAACAATCGTGTATATAAGATTAACGATTTGTACGAGTGTAATGCATGTAAGAATCTTATTTTTCATAATTAATATACATTGATTTTAGAATATAAAAAAGAATAACTAACAAATAACCGAGGTTATGTGTATAAATACATAATTAATTTATAACAAAATTAATGATATGTATATCTTTCAATTATTTTATTTAAAAATATTAATTTTAGAATATAAAAAAAAATGATAAATAATTAGTGTTATGTATGCGGATACATAATTAATTCATAACAAAGCTAATTATATATGTTTGTGTGTGTGTGTGTGTGTGTGTGTTTTCATATTTTTACTTGTTTTTTATTCTTTCTCTATTTATGAAAAAAGAAAAAGAAAAAAAGAACTACTGATATAGGAAAAAGGATAAAAAATTATTTTTTGAATCAAAGGAACTAATAATTTTATGTATACAATTGCATAATTAATTTTCAACAAAACTATATATATATATCATACTAAGTAGATTCCGAGTATATAACATAAATAATTTTTTTTAAAAAAAAATCATTTAGATTGTATAGAATATATTAAAGTCAATAAATTGAAATAAAACTACTACAAAATTGATTCTCATGGATCTTGCTTTTTAATTTATGATGAAAGAAATTCTTAAATTGTAAATTAAATAATAAATTAGTTCACCTTTTTTTGAGAAATGAATGAATTATTATTATTTTTATGAGTATTGACCACGAATAATATATATTTTTTATTTTAAAAAAGGCTTTTTTCATATTTTTTTCTATATTTTTTAGTCTTTCTTTATTTCTCAAAACAAAAAATAAAAACATTGAAATAGCAAAAATGACAAAAAAAAAATAGTTTTTGAACTGAAGGGACTAATGGGTTTATTTATATAGATACATAATTAATTTTCAACAACAAAAAAAAAATCATATTTATCTTTCTACATAATTAATTTATAACAAAATTAATGACATATATCTTTCAATTATTTTATTTAAAAATATTAATTTTAGAATAAAAAATAAATAAATTATAAATAATTAGCGTTATGTATATAGATACATAATTAATTTCTACAAAACTAATCATATATATGTGTGTGTGTGTGTTTTCATATTTTTACTTATTTTTTATTCTTTTTCTATTTATTGAAACAAAAAATAGAACTATTGATATAGGAAAAAGGACAAAAAAATTATTTTTTGAATCAAAGGAACTAATAATGTTATGTATATAGGTACATAATTAATTTTCAACAAAAACATAAATATATCTCACTAAGTAGATTTATAGTATATAATATAAATATTTTTTTAAAAAAAATGAATGAATTATTTTTTTTATTAATATTGACCATGAATAATATATATTTTTTATTTTAAAAAAGTATTTTTTTCACATTTTCTTTCACATTTTTTAGTCTTTCTTTAATTCTTAAAACAAAAAATAAAAACATTCAAATAGCAAAAAGGACAAAATAATATATTTTGAACGAAGGGACCAATGGCTTTGTGCAAATAAATACATAATTAATTTTCAATAAAACTAAAAAATAAATCATATTTACCAAGAAATAAACGTTCATAAAAAATTTAGTTTGATAAGAATTTTTATAATAAATGACAAATTTAAGAGATTAATTTTAATTAATAAAAAAATATAATTTGATATATATGTTTCTTTTAAAATTTAAAAACATAAGAGGCCAAAAATATTTTTTAAAAAAACATGAGCATGAAAAAAAGCAAGATAAAAATAGATTAAATTAAGAACATGAGATTTCAAAATATTTTTAAAAATATGAGGATTTAAAATATATTTTGAAAACATAAAGGACAAAAAAAAAATAAAGTGCAAAATTTGAAAACAAATAAAAAACTATCAGAAAATCACAAAAATACCTTTGCAGAAAATTAAAAAACACTTTACTAAAAGCCAAAAGAGGACCTTAGCGACAGAAAGCAAAAGCAAAAAAAAAGCCTTGGCTAAAAAAAAAAAAAGAAAAAAGCCAGCCGTTTCATAATCCAAATGAACAGTAAAACGGATTGGGAAGGAGTAAAAAAAAAAACCAGCTGGTGGAAGTTCACTGTTCACATTAAATTCTCAGATATTTTGGTGTTTAGTAGAATAGAATAGAATTACCCTTTCGAATAAGTTTCCAATGAATCAATAGAGTAATCTTGGCACTATAGCTCCGTACATCTCTCTTATTCCGAAGTACGAGCCTAATAACGCCAGCATCCATTTAAACGAAAATTTGACTACATCAAAGAAATAATCAGAAGCGGAAGAAACGAAATGACAAAGCTCCAGTCAGGCAGGCCTTGTTTTCCTTATACTAGCGCCACCCTTAGTGAGCAACAATCGAGCACCCTTGACAAGTTCTTCCTTAATCATGAACAAAACAGCAGCTGCAAGAACACTTTGCACAATTTTCGTGCTCATGCCTTTATAAAACCCATGGAGCCCTTCGTAACGAATCATCTTGAGGATAGCATCCAATGTACCTACATCACAGGAAATGAACGAAACAAACATCATCAAGATGAACTCAGTAAATTTTAAAACTGAAATGAAGTGGAGTTCTCAAGCATGGATATAAAAGGACTACGGGAGCAATCTTTTCTCACTATCCACCACCTGCTGCTGGTCACAACATCCCAGCCAAAATCACTATGGATATAACAATTTTAAGGTTGCCCAGTTCATCAAATATGTCCATCATGCAAAAGGCTATGCCAAAAGGTAAGGTCAAGTTGGAGCATGATAGCTCCATAATTTATTACATAATTAAAATTCACTGAAATAGTTTAAACCTTTGTAATTATGTCTTTTGTCTCCAGTTGTAATTTGTTTTGCTTGAAGCCTCGACTGCAAAAGCAAAGGAATCAATTAGGAACAAGAGCAGTCACCCTAAGAAAATTGGAAACATATCTACATGGAAACATCAATCTAATTATCGAATACAGAATTTTCAGAACAAAAGCAAGGAAATTTGGCTTTTCGCCAACCAAATATTTGATTTATAATTCACTTTTTTTACTTCATATTTATTTTGCTCATCCCTTCCCGGTGACAATTGAATTCTAAGCCAAGGGTCACGGTAAAATTATTTGCAGAAGAGACTTTTCTGCTTCTAGATTCCTGATGACCTCCACTGTGTGGCACAACCTGATGTCCTTGAGCAATTGATGGAGCCACATTAAACTTTTAGTTGCCGTGCATCTATACCACATGGTAGTTATTAGTTTTGGCAAGCAAAAATTTTTGTGAGCTCACTCACAAACCCTTAAGGTCAATCAGTTTCTAAGTCTGCGTAGCAATAGGATCCCAAAATATCATGTCATTTACCTTTACCACTAGAAGAGGATATGTTACAACAGTAGCTCCAAGCTTTGCTAAAGCTCCAAGGAGAAATATCTGGCCAAAAAAAGGGCAATTTATTCAGCTATTGCAACAAGCCACTAAAAATTGATGGACGGCAAACAAATATGTGACTGCTGAAATAACAGCTTGGAGAATAGGAAACAAATAAGATGCGTGGAGATCGAGAACTAGGGAAATCAAAATGAAAGCTAACCTCCAAGGCAGTGACTCCAGTGTCACCCTTCTTAACCAAGGCACGCTTTGTCTTCAGCTTCTTCAACATGGTTTCATACAACATGAATTGCATTGAAGGGTTGCTCACCTGCAAGTAAATAGCAGGGCAATCAGTGATAATCCTTAACAGAATTAAGAATCAATCATTACGTACCATGATTAATGTTGGGAATACACCTTTCCAAAAGCCCCCAATTCCAGCTTCATCATAGAGTTCTTGAATCTGTAAACATTATCTTCATTAAAGAAAACACAAAGGAAAAACTATTGCATTATGCCTCCCATCAACAAGGTAGAACATATTTAAACCATAAACAAATACATACAGTCAAGCAATATGACAAACTTGTCCGTTTCTGCAAGATGCCATAAATATCATATATAGGTAAATAAAACAGAATTACAGAAAGCGTTCTGAATCTATAAACTAATTTCTTGATGAAAGATTTTCGTTTTTTCTTTTTTTCTTCTTATTTCCTTACTCACCCTAGCCCAACAGATGATGCTTTTAAAGCTTGGGGAGGCAAGAGATGCATAGTTTCTCTTGTTAGTTCAATTCTTCAATAATTGCATGATGCTAACATTCTCAGGATTTGAACCTATACTCTCATAGTTGCAATCCAAGACTTTTACCAATTCAACAACTAATAGTCATGCCCCTTCATTATCCTTCTTCGTTGCTTCAATTTCAGAATTACAGTATTGCATATGCTTGAATGGCAATTCACGGCCACAGCATATGATTATTTAGTAATGCAATAACATGCAATAGAGCAATATAAATCTCAGAGAAAGAGTTTCCATCTAATTTCTTAACATCAACTGCACTTTGATAGTATTAGTGTGGTAATAGTAAGTTCTTCAAGTTTTAGACGAGTAAATAAACAAGAGCAATAAACTGCCATTTAACTGCACCTACCGCATGGCCAGTTCCATACGGAGGAGGCTCCATTGGATCTAATGATTTTTCATCTAGGGCAATGGATGATCGACTAGGCTGAGACTTCTTTGAGTTCTTGGTATGCGTCTGCAACACAAAAGTAGTTTAAACTTCAAATACATAACTAAGTAGAACAACAAACTTGCATATCAATGAGTTTTATATTTGTATACCTGTTTTATAAACAGTCTAAGTCACATGTATATAGGCACTAAACATAGAAAAAAGAGAATGATTTAAGAACAAAGACTTGGCTTAGCAGCAGATAGTAAGTTATGTGTTACTTCCATGCTTTAAAGCATATTTAGACAATTGGTCTCTCGAGAACGTCTAAGATAGAATCTTGAGATGCCAGCTACCTCTTTACCTGCATACGCGTGACAACTACCCATATAGGGTTCGTCAACAGCACATTTGTACACCTATACAAAGAAAGCATCAAGCATGAAACTATATGAGTCACAAAGAGCAAAGAGACTCAATAAAAACATGGATCAAAGTGCAAATGAAATTTGTACCAACTTGTTTTCATTTTGCAATTCGGTAAAAGAGCTTTTAGAGCTGATTCTATAACTACTGTAGGCAGTGAATTAGAATTGAAGAAACCCTTCTAAAATTTGACCTAACAATGTACACAATACTCATTTGACGCAGATATGAGCAGCATAATTGAAAATTATTGTTCCCCCAATGATTGTCTGAGGCAGACATGACACGTAGTTGCAACTGATAACAACCTTGTGGCCATTCACAGCGACAACAAAATGCAATAACTGTTATAGGAGGCGTACTAGGATTGAAGAAACCCTTGAAAATGAAATTTGACCTCAGCATGTACAGAATACATATCAGACAGATATAAGCTGGAATGATTTAAAATGATTGTCCCCCCATGATTGAACTGGGTGGATATGATGCATAGTTGCTAGTGACAACAACCCTATGGCCCTTAAATGCTCTTATAGTTCACAGATACAATGAAATGAATTCATAGAGACTATATAAACAAAGTAAATTACCCGGCTAATGCAGCCACCAAAAGTGACGATAGCATCCCAACTGATCCATCACCAATTCCATTCCTCTTATGTTCACGAGCTATAGCTTCAGCTCTATCCCTGAATATTTGATAGAAATAATAGTAAACACCCTGTATCATAAAAATAAAAGCAAATAAGAAATCACAAACTATGTAAGAAAAGTAAAGAAAATTATGCAAGCCAAAATTATTCAACGCATAACTTATCAAATGGTACTAAGAAATTTCAACCTCGGTAAAAAAATTAAAAAAACATGCATAATAAATATCCCAGAACAATATTATTGCACCCAAAAAACAGGAATATATTAACAGGATTTTGATTTCAAGTCGTTACCTTCTTTAAAAAAAGAATAGTTTATCACTATAGCATTCTTGTGTATGGTAATCAATTCCTATGAAAAAAATCTTAATTCTTGCATGAGTCATGCTAAGGTTTTGTGTTTAAGGAGATAACCTGACAGTGGAAGTTAAAAACGTTACTAGCAACGTGAAGGATGGTTAATAATATTTACCCTCACCATTAGAAGAACTATAACTTGGAGTAACAAAGAGATACACATTAGTCATATACTCACATCACTGAATGTACATTTTTCACTGTCCAAGGGACCACAAGACCATTTATATTGAGAATCACAATACATTATCTCTAACTGAACTATTCCAGGATACACTGAAAAATAACTGAACCATACCACTAGACACACCAACTTGCAAATATCCGCGTATCCTGCCAAACTTTATTTCTATTTTCATACTGTTAAGCAAATTGACGCGTTACCGTCCAACATGTTATAAACTCCCAACTTCTCGCTTCTAATTTCTATTGCACCACATTATTGGAAGCCAAACAAGACATTAAAATCTCATTCAACCAAAAGGTAAATTAAGTTATTAACATCTTTTTCCAAAAATAAAAAAATAAAAAAATAGAAACTATTTAAATCCATTAAACCATGCTAACAAGAAAGACAAAAGTCGAAAAGATATTTAAGATCCTAAAATAGCTTCACCTGAGAACAAGCTGTACCTACGACCGATGGCGCTAATCCGCTATACAATCGTCCCCATCCTTCATTTTTAACAACCTACATATCATCCAATCAAAGAACTAAAATTCAGAACTAGAGCCTTAAAGCTCTAATAACATAATAGTTCACTTCATCAAAATTTGAAGAAAGACAGTAATAGGCTAATAGCTAAATAATAAAGCACATAAATGAAATAAAAAAAAAATCGAGAGCAAAAACCTGACACATTTGCTCAATAGTTCCATGCTTCCTCTTCTCTTTTTTCACATCACGCTCCGTTTGTTGCCGAGTATTTACCTATAAAGATCAAGTCATTAATAATTAACTACAGATAGAAACAGAAACGATTCTCTTTGAAAAAAAAATTCAAAAGAGCATAAAAGATCGTGAGGCGTACGGTTTGAAGAGGATAAGTGATAAGCTGAGCTATGATCCCGCCGCCAGCTCCGGCGAGTCCATTGATCAAAGCGTCTGACATGTGGAAATTTTCTTCAGTTTCCCGGGAAAGTGTAGAGGAATGAAACTGAAAGACGGAAAGAGAGATCTGAATTTTGAGAGGAGTCCGAGTACGTGTAAGAAAGAGATATTTGTTAAAAACGACTTAATGATCTCTGACTTTGGCTGTAGGTAAGGAGCTCACACGTTCTTGATGGGGGTGCCCCTCGCTGTCGAAGACTACCTTTGTTTTATTTAATTTGGCTGTTTCGTTTTGGAAAAGCAAATGAATGACGACGGTTTTGGTTGTTGAGAGTGTGTGCCCTTTTACCATTTTGTCCTCTCCATTATGTACCCTCTGTTTCGGAATTATCATTTTATTTTTGGGAATCAATGATTGTGTGTCTGAAGAAACTTAAATAAAAATAAATAAATAAATTTTGTAGATGATACTGTTTTAAATGAAACTTTAAAATCTTTTTTGCTTATAAAAATATTAGGAGATTTGTCTTGGATTAAGAAACTATATTTGTCACATTCGTGGAAGTCTTCATCAGGAGGAAGAGCAGACTTACCTGAAATAATTATACGATGATGGTAATATAAGTATACTAAATTTTAATGTTATTTCAATGAAATATATGAATTATATTTTTTATTTAAATATATTAATTTTTTTAAAACTATCAATCAAATATTTTTTTTGTTTAATTTCTATCGATTATTCAACTATCTAATGGATTGTTATTTTCTCTATAATATTAAATTATGATTTTAGCATTTTATTTTTAGATAAAACTTTTCTTTTCAATTTTCTATATAGTAAATATCTAAATTATTTTTGTATTCAAAAAGTAAAAAATGACAAAATAAGGTAAAAGAAAAGTTCTTTTCAAAAATGAAATATTAAAATCATATTTTAATAGTTTAGGACAAATAGCATGCTATTGATTAATGGAGCAACTGACAGAATTTAAACAAAAATACTTCATCAATAATTTTTAAAAACTTAATGTGTTTAACTAAAAAATTAAAATTTATATACTATATTGAAAAAATGTTAACAATTAATGTATTTGTAATGTAATTATCTCAATAATTAATATTTGGCAAGGATGGCAAAGGACTGTTTTGCTTGTTAGGTATAAATCCTTGCGATCTACACGCATCAGTATACAAGTGTTTTTTTCTTATGGCTATTTTTGGGTCAATAAGTAAACAAATTCCAATTCCTGCAAGTCTCCAATCTACGATTTTGAAAAAACCTTAGTTTCATGTTCCTTTCTTATATAAGTAGGCAAATCGTACAAAGATTGGCATGATGTAGTTATTTTTCGTTTATATTATTAGTAACCAACAATAAAATAGTGAGAATAAAAATGAAAATTTTATTTCTACATTATAATTGTTTGGTTAAAAGAAATGAAGTGGGAATGAAAATTTACACACAACTTTATTCTCATATAAGATATGAGAATAAAAATAAGAAATGAGAATGAATTTTTTTAAATAATAATATATTTTATTTATTAACTACTTTTATTACTATCACCACCGCAATCATCATTATCTCAATTACCACCACAATCATCACCGTTGAAACCATTGCAAACAAAAACCATCATAGTTTGATAAAATTATTTTTTAACTATTATTTTTATTTATATAAAAAATCATATATTAAAAAATTTAAATTGCATTCAAATTTCTCGTTAGCATTTCAAACATATTAGTAGAATATAAATGTCATTGTAATTCCAAGCATTCTCGTTGCTACCACTGCGTTCCCGATTACCAAACAACATCTTAAATAATAACTAGTGGCACGTGTAATAGTTATCAAATTGACTCATTTTTTAAGAAAGAAATAAACACATAAAAAAATATAATTCATCCTTACTCATCAAAAGTGATAAGAAAATTTTAACGTTCATTTAATTTTTTTTAGTTTTTTCTCTTTTATTTCTTTTTTTGTATCTATTTTTATTTATGAAGTGTATCGATAGAATAACCCTTATATATGTCATCAGCTCTTATTTGAATATTATAAAATTTCTAATTCTTTTATATAATTCCTCCTCCTCGTCGCCTGTTATAATTTCATTTTCTTCATGTCGGTTGTTCTTTTATTGCAACTGCAAAATTGATATGATAAATAAATTCCATCCCATTTAGAAGCAAAGAACCATCCATTTAACCGACTTTTTAGAATGGAAGCCAATATTTCTTAGGTTACAAACCTAATTCATGAGGTCGGTTATGATTTGTTTGACTAGGCATGTTCGCTCTGGGGAAGCCATCGGTGGAGCTTTGACAGGTAGATTTGTTTCAAATTGATTCAGTTATTAATTTCAGTTGTATTGTGCTATGATATTAAACCACGTGTACTAATGACAAAGCGGGATGATGTGGAATTTCTTTTCCAACCATGTAATGATAAAATCAACCATTAATTATTGGATACTGATTTAAAAGCATATGCATTTGTTTATGTTAAGAGACAACTAGTTTTTTTACCTGCGTTACGTTGCGTATTGGATAAAATATATAAAATCGTTTAGAAGTTATCTAAATTTATTTTTCAAAAGAAAAAATAATCATGTTCTAAAAATTTATTTCAAAATCCATACATATAGAAATATAAATCAAAACTCATCAAGTAAATATAAATAATAAATTTTTAAAAAATAACAAATTAAAGTAGTAAATTTTAAATAATTAACAAAAAAAACTAAAACAAAATGGGACACTCAAAGTTGATTAATAGTAATTGCCTTTTTCTTATAAAAAAAATTAACAAAAAAATACTATAAAAAAGCAAAGAAAAATTAATTTTTCAAATTTTTAACACCCAATTAAGTAAAAAAGAATATAAATTGATGAAAAAAAGTAAAGGAAAAAAAACTAAAGAAAAAAGAAGAAGAAAAGACATGTGTAGTACATGAGTTAAGGGATTAAAATATTTATTTTAAATTTTTAGAGATCAAAATGAAATAACTTGAATTTTTTTTTAAAAAAAACAAACTAAATTACAATAATGAACAATATTTATCACTATTCACTAGTGTTCAAATTGTTGTTTTACTTTAATTATATAGTAATAGTAATAAGTAGCCCAACGACTGAATTTTTGCGATTTTACAATTGAGTGTTTAAATTTTTTATTTTTTCCAAATAGGTGTTTTGATTATTTAAATTCTTAACATTTATTGTAAATTTCAGTTAAAGGGTTTGTTAGATGAGTAAATGGTATAGTCACGAGTAGTACAATTAGGGAAACCAGAACCCACACATTACTTATGTTATTTGAATTTTTTTAAAAAAAATTATATTGATAATCTGTCGATACATAACGAGGGTCTGATCTATGTCACGTCATCTATGTATATAAACCAATTAATACCATAAATTCTTATTTTTTTATTTCGGACCGCAAAAATATTTGTTTCAATTGCTATCCTTCTGCCAGGCATAGCGAGTCCTCTATTCAAGAAGTCTTTCTCGTTGAGAATCGATGCAGAATCTGTGCAAAAGAGCCTTGAAAGCACTTTATTGCATGCTTAGTGGTCAGACTTTTCTTCCTTTGTTATGCAACTAGAGAAAATGATTCATAAAAAGATTCAATTAATGTTTTATTGATAGTCACGTTAATTCACGTGATTGCAACGAGCTCTATACAACTAAATGTGATAGTTATCAAATTATTTGTTCTTTTCAAATAAAAAGTCATTCAATACCTTCAGAGTATTTCTTTATTTTCTCAAATGCGTATTGGATTCTATTTTGCGATATTTAATTTTGCCCTCTATGAATTTGACTAAAGTTGCATCATCTTAAAAGTGCTAGACAATAATTTGTTTTCACGTTACAAACCACGTGTAATCGTGACATATGTAATATCATAACTACCGTGTGTAACAATTCTAAATAACCATTATTGAGAATTTTAATTTAAAAAAAAATCATTTCTATCACAATATATTTTTATTATTAATGAATCAGATCTAAAATATCAATTTTATTTTCCATACTCCGATTGGTATTTAAATATGCAATTCAGTAGTTTTGTTAAAGATGTCATCTATCATAAACTTTTCTAAAATACTAGCTACGAAAACACCCAAAAAATAAAAATCAAGGACATAAAAAAACCATGAACATCAATAGAATAAATAAGATAAAATAAAATAAAATAATTTGTTGAAAAAAGGACACGTGACACAAGGGGGATAGATAAAATGATCCAACCAAAATTTTTTATGGAAATATGAAAAGTAGAATGAGAAAAATTGTACCATCAGAAAAAACATCTTATTCAAAGGGAATATAAATTTTACATTTATTAAGTCAACTTGGGTGTAATTAATAGAATTAAAAGTGCAGATTCGAAATGACCTCTTTATACAAATATAAGGACCAAAACAAATGTTTTCTCTAGGAATCCAGTAAGGATAAAACCGTCCATCCAAAACATCATACTAATATTCTCTGCGGAAAAATCGTCGATTATTTCAGTCTTCTTTTCGCTCTCCCCACACCCAACACTCACAGCGCACGTTAGCATCATCAACAATGGCCTCCTCTCGCCCTCCACCTCCAATGCCCCTCGATCTCAACCTCACAATAATCTCTGCAAAACACCTCAAAAACGTAAATTGGAAAAGCGGAGACCTCAAGCCATACGCAGTGTTCTGGGTCGACCCAGACAGAAGACTCTCAACAAAATCCGACGACTCCGGTTCGACCAGACCCGTCTGGAACGAGCGATTCACGCTCCCTCTCACCGTCAATCTTCGCGACTCCTTCCTTACCCTCGAAATCTTCCATTCCAAACCAAGCGAAACCCCTAAACCCCTCGTTGGTACTCTACGGGTCGCATTAAAAGACTTACCCGACCCGGATGATGCAAACCGGATCCGAACTTTTGAACTAACCCGACCGTCAGGTCGCCCTCAGGGTAAAATCAGAATCAAACTCGGCGTGCGTGAAAGACTGTTTTCTCCTCCTCCACCGCCGCAGCCAGTTTACCGAATTACCACTCCACAGAGCTATTATTACAGTGGTGCCACTATGCCACCACCTGATTACAGGTATCCGACTATACCGCTTCCACCGTCGTCTTCTCCACCACCCCCACCTGTACCGCATTATGGTTCCTACCACGACGCCTACCCTCCTTCTCCATATTATCCAGGATATTACTCCTCTGCGCCGCCGACGCCCCTGCCGCCAAGGCCTTTTTTTGATCGGCCTATGGGTAGTTATGGCAGTGGGCCCTCTGCGCCGGTTGATTATGGTAGTTATGATACTCAGAGGCTTAGAGGAGGGAAGACTTTGGGGGTTGGGACAGGATTGGCTGTGGGTGCGGTTGCTGGGGCTCTTGGTGGACTTGCATTGGAAGAAGGATTGAAATATGAGGAAGAGAAAATTGCAGAGAAGGTGGAGAATGATCTTGCTGCGCGTGATGACTATAGTGATTATCGCGCTGATTACTGATGGTAAATTGTGGTTTGGTGAGGAGTTATTAACCGTGTTTAGTTTGTCACTGCACGGTTTATATGTATATAATCTATGGTGAATTTGGATGCTACTGCCCGCTGTTTCAACATTTTGTGGAAAGGAATAAATTCTGCTTGTATTATTGTTACTTTGTTGCATTTATATGAAGGTTAATCTTAATTGAATTACGATAGTTATTCTGCACAAGACTACATGAGTTTGATCGAGTTCAACTACTAAGTGATTTAACTCTACATTCTGGGTTTTTGTTTTGACTTTTGAGTTGAGTTGTTTCGATTTACTAGCCATGTGCTTACTTTATTTTACTTGGATTAATTTACTTAGTTTGGCAACTTTGGGGCTTGATGTTATTCAGTGTTAGTGGCATCCTACAATCTTTCTCGTGGCTTTGGAAAGGTTGGGCTTCGAACTTGAACAACAAATGAAGTGGCTGCAATGTGAAAGCCGAAATGAACCCGTTAAACCGTTGTCTATGCCAAGGGTCTGCCTCATTATCCCCTCTCTTGATGGAGAAGTTGGAGTTGATTCCTTCTTTTTTCTTTTTTCATCTCTTTTTGAGACCTGTGCTTGTTTAAAGGGGAAGGGAGAGGGAATTCAGTCATTCAATTTGTGTTGAAATTTGAACTAACATGTGCTTAGGTGAGATTTCACTAATATTTGAGTGATTAATCAAATCATCTGTTTGAGAGATTATACAAGGCTTCAGGTGTTTCTTCGTGTTCTTCCATTTGTCTCTTCCAAAGGGCTCTTTGTGCCTCTATTGTTCAAAGCATGAAATATCAGTTCAAAGAGAAGGAAACTAGTAGATCTTTCTCCTGCTGCTTCGCGCTTTCAGCTTTTCACTCAGGTGAAGGCCTAGTAATGCTGATATATATGTTAGTGATGCTGACAGCTAAAGTAATACAGGTGTTGAGAAGATCTGAGAAAGTATGTTTTTTTGTTCATTTTCCCATCCTGAGTGAATCGTGCTGCTGTAGTGCTTGACTTTGCTGTTGCCTGCAAGTTACTATTATATGCACTGCAAAGCGATAGTTCGTTTTTCTCTTCCTCCTTACGCCACCTTTCTCTCTTTCATCGGTGGGCTTGTATTCTTCCTTTTCACATATTGCATCACAATTCTTTCGCATGCTAAGCTTTATCACAATACTTTATGTATATGTTTAGATTTGAATAGGCTCGTTATTGGAAGATTACTAAGTTCAGAAACTGTGTTGTATATGCAAGAGTAATGTGCTTAAACTATATAACTACCTGATATACACCACCTTCTAAATTCATGGCAACACGAAGTTATTTGAAAAGTAGTAGTATGGTGATGGTGATATGCATGTGCTAGCTGATTGCTGTTTGGACTAATTAGATTTAGATGTCGAGGGCAAGAAGAAGAGTAGTTTTTCCTTTTGTGGAGCGAGCATTGAAGCATATTAATTTCCTATTTAGCTTACATGAACGGGAATCCAGTTTTGTAATTTGCATGCTGCTTTTGCAACTTGGTGCAAATTTTAGCTCTCTCTCACAAAAACACCCACACCAATACACGTGTGCACATGCTTTCACAAACGAATACAAATTTGCTAATATATTGAATTTGTTCTTCGAAGTTTAGATTGAGGGTAGAAAGCATTTTTATCCCTATTTTCAATTGATGTGGACGAAAGGTTTTTAGGGTGAGAAGTATAATCGACAGCGGTCGTTTCAAATTGAGAATAAGTTGAGGTGTTAGCATTTTTTCATAGGCGGAGAAATGTAGTGGCTTTGGCTGTTATTTTTGTGTTACTACTTTTTGCAGATTTTGATCTGGGTGGAATACAAGTATCCTGGGAAATCTCAATGGATTGCCAACAGGCAGTTTGTAGACCGAGGGTCAGTTTGGCTTAGAGGTTGATAGTTTCACTGCTTACGGTTCTGCGGGCATTATCTTGCAATCTTTGTAGCCAGTGATGCTCCTAGGTTCTCAGTTCTTGTTTGGTCTAATATTATCGGATGGCATCTGATCTTGTCATTATTGGAGCAGTTCGCTATCATCTCGAATTCCGGATGTGGACGAGAGGTTCAATCCCCCTAGCAGTGGTTAATCAATTAGCTTTATTATACTCAATACCTTTTTAACGTCTTGCTTTGCTCGATATCAACTCTCATGACGCTTTGTTCTTCCTTCTCTCTCTTCACCCACCGAAAGAAAGAAAAGAAGTCCAGTGGATAGGATCAAGGTCCTAGTACCGTCCTAGATAGGATAGGTATGTGGGTAATATAGGTTATCTTGCATTATTGGACGGTAAGTGGGGAATATAGACTGTCCAGTATAGGACGGTAAATACAACATAGCCTGCACTGTGGTGCCAGTCCAAAGCTGGAGTTGGTCCCCGACTAGTAACTAGGCAACAGAGTCTCCAAAACTGGAGTTGGTCCCTGACTAGTAACTAGGCAACAGAGAGGGCGAGAGAATCTCATATTTGCAATGCTTGAAACCTTGTTTGGGCCTGTATTTATTAATAAAAGCAAGGTGCACCAGAACCACAAAACCTTTAAACGAAGCACAAGCTATGGTTACCTACTTTGCTAGACCTTCACTTTTGGGCCGGAAACAACTCCTTTGTTTAAGCCTTGTCATCATTGTTTATCATCAAACTAGACTTCAAAGTGACTCTGGGTCAACTTATAAATTTCATTTTTCTTTTATAGAAAAAACAGTTTTGTTTCATAAGTGTGAAAAAGAAAAGATATTTTACTATAATACCTTCTAGTTTGGGCGGATCCTCTCTTTCATGTTTGCTTCTTTTTTTACCCTTGTGAATCTAAACTCTCAGTATCCAAATGATTGGATATGATTCTAGTATTAAAAGTGACAAAAATATAATTCCTTTTTTTGTTTTTCACCTAATTTAAAACATTAAATTCAAAAGAATTAGTGTCCTGTGGATTCTTATTGGTCATATTCCACTTCCAAGTTCAAACACAAGGAGATTCAAACCCAAACCTTCTATAGCCATCTAGAGTACCTTTTTTCCCCCTCTATTCTTGTTTTCTTGGTTATAGAAACAAGAGTTCGATTTGTTGCTTAAAAAAAAAAGGGGGAAAAAAATCCAGCTTTGGTCTTTCGTTAAGGGTTCTGTGTTGTTATTAACTTATGCTTCTTCTTTTTTCCACAGCTTTGTATATTACATGGTTTGTTTTTATCAATTCATACATAGAATGTAATCATCATAGATTATTTTTCAATCAATCTGCGATATTTTATAGATTTAGATTTTTTTTCATGTATCAAATTTTATCATTAATTTTGAATTTAATAATTCAGATTAAATAAGATAAATAAAATGTTAAGAAATAAAATTATTTTTATTTTCATCGTGTATCAAATCATAACAATTTAATTTTAAATCAACTATTTAGATTTAAAAAACACGATAATCATGTTCCTAAAACATGTCAATACGTGTTTTGTAATCTTCCCTTCACAATTTGATAGATGCAAAATAAGGTCAAACGATACATCAAATCGAAAGAACAGCCCGCCTAAATGACTAGAAGTGGTGCATCTCCATCCCACACCAACTAGGTGGAGGTCTCCTGCTTTTGCTCTGTGGCTCAAGACCGCACGATGGTCTTGTAGCCCTTGATGCCTCTGATGATACTGCAATGGTCTAAAATTTTCCACTTAGACACAAAAATATTGATCTTATTATTCCAATCCCAGTTTCAAAAAAGTTATTTTTCTAATGATTGGACTCTACATGATCTAGCATAACATTCTTTATCTCAATGCTAATTCTCGTATGGAGTGAAAACTAATTGGGAATTTTTTCTTAATGGAATCAATTCTAAATACACTGAAACAACATTACTTGTGCTTGTTCACTGAATTGAGTGACACTTAAATCACTTATCCAAAGAAAAAATAAATAAACAATTCAAGATGGTAAACACTACCTTTCATAGTCGCCATGGGCAAGAATTACAATTAGAATAGTAGGAGGAGCTACCACTCGCCAAAGCATTAAGCACCCTCCCTCAATGCTTTCAAGATTCGCTTAGCGATGGTGTGAGCTAGCATTTGTTATTGTTCTACTTAATTTCTAAACTAAATAGTTCGTCGATAGCTACATAATTGATTAAATATCCAGGTGGCTTCAGCACTAGCAAGCAGCATCATGACAACGCTAGCTCCTAGATGTGTTCCTTTTCTTTTTCTTTTCTTTTTTTTTTTTTTTGAATAAAAACCATCGAGAGGGGAAAATTTGGGTGCACCCATATGTACATATCTCAATTTGTCTTCATGTTTTGTGCTCCACAACCAACACTTTTGTGTTTTCTCTTTCTTCAGGATAATGATTTGTACCGTCTATGTACCACAACCAATCAATTAATTAAATTCTTATACCAACTTAAATATTAATTGAGTTTTTATATTAAATTAATTTATTTAACGTGAGCTTTTAGTGATTTTACCAACAATATTAAATAAATTGCATAATCAAGTGAAACGTATTGTTTGATTTCATTTGACTCTGTTAATTATTATTTTTATTTTTCATTACAAAAAATTTATTGAAATTATATAAAAAAAATTAAATTGTGTTTTATCCCATAACTTCTAAACAACCTGCCGTCTTTATTTATTTATTTTTTCTTTTTTAAAAAATTTTTAATAAAAAAATAATTAACAGAGTCAACGAATTAAAGAACATACAATCATTTTATTATACAACTTACTTAATGTCTATTAGCAAAATTAATAATTTGAGTTCATAATAAATAAATTAATTCAGTACTAAAATCTTTTTTTACTAATTTGAGTTCATAATAAATAAATTAATTCAATACAAAAATCTAATAAAAATCTTATTAATCAATTACTTATAGTATAAAGACAGAACAGATGGTTAAACCATTTTTTCCCCATCATGCAATGATACAATAGAATGATTGCTTAACGGTCAAACCTCCATTGAATTTTAATTCGTTTAGAAATCATTTTTTAAAATTTTTAATACCAAGCTTGACCTTTCTGAAGTTAATTTTTTATTTTTAGATTTAAATCATTCTATGATTTTCAACTATCATTTTTTTATTTTTTAAATTATTTGTTGATATTTTGATACAAAGTTTTGCACACACCTTGGAAAAAATCTAATTCATTTTCTGAAAATATCTCAATTTTTTTAAAGATTAAAAAATATATTTTTTTATTTTCTAAATATTAAAAATATAAACAATCAAGAAAATAGAAAATAGTCCAAATTGTTTCCATTTTTTTTTAAAATCCTAGTTAATTTTATTAAATAATTTTTAGGGATAATTACCAGAAAAGCCTTTCAAAAAAATCTTATATCCAACCAATGCAATTTTTATTTTCTATCTTGTAGTTTTCTAATTATCAATATCATTTTGAGTTTGGGGGATACAAAAATAAATTTATGAATTTTTTAAATAGAAGATTTTTTTATAAGGTTTTTTTGGTAATTATCCATTGTACTCTCTACCAAAATAGAAAACTACAAGATAGAATAATTTGCAAAAAAATAAAAAATAAATAAAACAAAAGGTAAAATCAGAAAAATCAAATCCAAAATTAGAATTTCAGGAATTGATATTCAAATAGAATAAAATTAAATGAAAAAGTAGAACTTATTTAGCCTAGAAAGATCTTATGAAGGTATCCAGTGTACTCTCTAAACCCAAAAGTGATATTGTCGTCATCTGGATAAGAACCCTTGTTTTGAATTTTGATTTCGATTCACCTCGGTCGCAAAGCTTTATATCCTTTTGGCTAGGAGCTAATGGTTGCGTGATGTTTCAAGATTTTAATTCAGACGAATCCACAGAACATGAAACACATAATTCCAAATAAAGTTGGCTTATCTGCTAAAGTGCTATGGTGAATGATCTTGACCTCTTTCAATGTATTCAACATAAGAACACATCTACCTTTGTTTCTCCGTTTTTAATTTCGAATAAAATTGAGTGTTAAAGTACCAAAAACAATAGTAGGTGCGGTGACTTAAGATAGTCATGTCATTAGGTTGTTTCTTTATTGTCGGATTAGTTTTTCTTTTACTATTTTCAGGTATATATTTTACACGATGCTAATTTTTATTCAAGTATATAATCTAGAACCAATTCATAACCTTTAGATGCACTTAATTAAACAACTTGCTACTGAGTGCGAAGTCAAGTAATTAACTGTATACTAGAATCTTTTGGCACCAATTATTTAATTACATCACAATGGTTTTTATAGGATATTATAAGTTCTTATCCACAAGCTAGTAGTTGTTTGTAATGGAGTCACCAGGCGGCAATCATATAAAATGTTATTGGAAACTAGCCAATAGGGTTAGGAACCAATCACACGAAATTACTCTTTATGGTTCGGTATATATCTTATCAGCTTATGAAATAATTTCATATTCAAGTCATGTTTGGTTCTCGGTTAAAAATATAAAATTATTTGTAAAAGTGAGATTCAAAAAAATCAAAAATCAAAATTAAATATTATCGAGAGAGGTTCTTGAGAACTAATCGGACGATTGATCGACGGATCAATCAAAATACAAAGAATTAGTGTTATAATTTATAAAAACAACGGATCAACAAACCAAATAAAAAGAATGCAAACAACGAGAGACGTAAAAAGAGAAGCGAGATAGTGTTACCAAAACGCAAATCAAATGGCTTATCGAGTGGATGATCAAAATCCAAATAGATAAAACTTTAGGTATTGTTTGGTGTGTGTGTGAGTAAGAGAATTTGAAGAAGTAGAATTCATGGATTTCTTTTGTTATAAATAAAAAATTCTAAGTCTAAAAATTCTTTAATGTAAAAGTTACGATACTCTCTTAATAATGTGAATAAAAGAAGATGGTTCTTAACTACTAAAATCATATCATGTCATCTAAATTTGAATTGTTAGATCTAGCTTGAAAGATATAAACTATTTGGGCTAAAGCTGTTTCCAGTTGCTAACAAAAGCTAAAAAACATAACAATTAGGTCTTTTTTTACTGGACCTTGCTCGAGTCTATTAAATCAATCTCTTTAATGCATTTTAAAACTAAGACAAAGGAATTGGTCCTATCCGAACATCTATATTCATCCTTACAACCTATGACCTTCCAAGAAATGAGGTTTGTCCTTCGTCTAATTTATTTATAGTGTAGTTTGAGACAATGTTATAAAAAAAAAAACATGAATTAGCATATAATAACAAATTAATTAAGTTTTTTTATGAACAAATTGAATTTATACAAATATAATAACACTAATGTATAATGGTAAGTCTTAATTGTTGGATGTGACGAAAGTGAGGGGGGATAAAAAAACTCCCCACCTCCAACCTTCTGTTCCTTAATTATTCCCCCTCCAAAATTACCAAACAATATTAATGGGGAACACTGAAATGTTAAGGGGTCAACATGCCTTTTTAACCTAAAACCAAACCCAATCACCATTAAGAATGCTTTGCCATCTCTGTAGCTACTCTAATTGCATTTGTTCATAGAATAGAGACGAATTCAAAAGAATAGGTCACTGATGAGAAATGGGATGAGAAATAAAATAAAAACTTATGAAACCATAATTCAAATTCCACCTTCCACTATATACAAGAATCTTCCTTTTGTTTTTTGACGGGCCACCAATAGAGCCTTCAAATCTCGTGTCTCAATTAGCAATCACAATAGAATTTATTATCAAGTACCGATATATATAATAAAAGCATTATGGCTGTTATAATAATTACGAAAAATTCAAATTCACAAGCGAAAAATAATTAACTCTGGCGAAACCTGCTTCAAATTAAAAAGCACAACTTTTAGAAGTGATGGGTTTAAATCCTCAAGGTTCGGCTCGTGTGGTATGGTTCTAAATGGTTTATATGAGTCTTGATTTAAAAGGGTTTCAATTAATTTTGATACGAGATAGCCATGACACTATAAAAAGATTGTCAAATAACGACATAATTTGTTGTTGTTGAACCAATATTTTTCATCATTATTAATTTTTAACGATTAATTTATGATTAAATTATTTCATAATTAAAATATTATCGATATTCTTTTAACGACAAAAAATACTAAACATCGCCAATTTGAAGTATTTTTATTACTAAATCAAAATAAATAGTTATTTTTTAATTTTTTAATCTATCACAAAAATGCTTTTATTCCTTTTTATTTTTGTCGTTAAATAATTATTGATTTTTATCGTTATTTGGCATTTTTTTGTAATGCGATAATTTCAAGGTTCAAAATAATTCTTGAAATTTAATACTCTTCTCACATAACTTTCTTTTATCTAAAAAGTAGCCCATTTTAGATTAAAAAAAAGTTTACTTTTAAGTCCAAATTTTACAACTATGGTAAATATTTTTTATTTGTGGGTAAATGATTATTGTATCTTAATATCTTTTTTGGTTCTCCAAAAATACTCAAATTACTAACTCCGCGGTTGATCATAATGCATCGACTGCAATGGCATTCAAAGTCAAAAGGATCACATTACACGTTTACGACAAGCATAGATTTTTCTTTCCATTCATGCATGAGTCGTAAATGTGCAACTTCAAGATGACAGGGAACCATAACCTAAAGCTGAACAAGGACAAATTAAGGTCTTAACTTGTTGGGGAGCAAGCATTCCATAACACTATCTTGAATATGCTTGAAGCACTGTTCTAGCAGTACATATTGATCCAAGCACAGATACTTTTTAATTCATTCCCCAGCATAAATCAACTTCAAATTCAATTATGATGCTGCCACTCACTATCCGAAACGTGGCATTTCATAATTGTCATGGTGGAGTTGATTATGTTTCCAAATACCGGTTAATTTTTTTTTTTAAAAAAAAACAACAAACAATTAATGTTTCCAATGTTTTTGGTGGATATGGACATATATATGGTACGATCCTGATGATCACTAAGTGGGCCTTTAAAGCAAACCTTTGAAAGAAATCAGAAAGCAGATACTAAATGGGAGTGGAAACGCTTGGTTCTCGTTAAACTCTCTCCTGTAATCAAATATTCTAAAGAAGAGGAGACTCCCCCGCCCCAAACATGTTATGTTAAAGAATCCACTTTCAATTTTTTTGCCATTTTGATAAATCATCCAGGTGTTAATCAATTGACAGACGAATTTGATGAATTAGAATATGGTTCCCACTTCCCAGAGCAGAATATATAAAGTTGTGTAGCTTTTTCCATATTATACGCAATTAACAACTTTCTAAAACGTCTTAGAATATATCTTACATAAAATCTAGCTAGCTCTCATAATCTCTAACATTGTCTATGTTAATGTAAGCGCTTGAGATCTAATCTCATTTTTAGATAGGTTTAAGTTATTGTAATATTGTATCATTTATTTTATTAATAACAAAGAAATCTTTATATTAATTCTTATGTTTTATATTTATTTATTGAGTAGCATTAGATAGAAGTCCTTATGATATGCATTTGCGTTAGCGGTTGATTGAAAGATGTGAGACAAATACTAATACACATAAATGATATCATTAAATATCACAAATCGTAGTATTGTCAATAATGGACATTGACTATATACGGTTAGACTTGTGAGTGCTATGCTCAAGCTTTATGATAACGAGTGGAAGATTTTACACCTATTGACATTATGATGCCAAAGCAAGCACTTTGGCGATTTATGTTAGAGAACATGCCATTAGACTTGACCCGTCATGAGAAATGTCGCTACCCGACGTCGGACGGGACTTCTCGAAAATATCTAAAATTAGGTTGAATATTTACAAGTTTTATTTACGAGTTTGGAGTTGCCACCTAGTATTGAAGGAACTAGGAACTTAAAACGGACAACTGGTTCGGAGATTCTACGATAAGGAGTTGGTTACGTTTTTGGAAAGATATCGATCACCCAAAAGCGCCCTTTCCGAAAAAAGGTACCACATCCGGTTTAGCTCTAAATTTATCTCCTAAAATATTTTATTTATGTCAAATTATTTTCTAATTCGTAATCTCTCATTTTTTTTATAGAAAAATTGAATTTTTCAGTTTTGAGCGTGACATCGTATTGAAACGATCGTCGGTCCCCTTCGTCGGGCGACACGTTGATTCAAACATCGGATCCACCTTAAGCCTTAACACAACCAATGTGTCGAAGGATATCTTGATTTAAACAATGATTTTTTGGTGACGTCGGTCCCAATTAGATAGGAGACTTCGTTGAGAATTTTAGATTTTTGATGACGTCGGTCCCTATTAGATAGGAGACTTCGTCGAGAGAAAAAAAAAAAAAAATATATATATATATATATATATATATTATTTTTTTATTTTTTAAAGAAAAATTTAAAATTTTAATTAACTAAAATCAATTGAAACAAATTTCAAAAAATTAAATATATCTCAATCATCGTCCGTCCCTAATAAATAGGAGACTCGTTGATACAATATTTTAATCATTAAAAAAAATCTCATGTTAAAATTTTCTAACATACATATGTAAAATAAAAAAAATACAAAACACATAAAATAAATCAAACGAGTCCAAAATCCACCTATATTATAAAATTACCAAAATGCCCCCGGAATGCCAAGAGTCACCGCCAAGTGACCGTTCGCCTTCCGGTGACCATTCAGGTGTGTGGACCACCCAACCTTGTAGATCGGATCGTTGCGAGTCCAATGGTGGTGTTATCAACCGGAGATGACGCCGGAGCGGGGAGATCGGAGCCTCCAAAGGTCCGGTTGGATCTCCCTTCTTCACCGACGATGAATCCGACCTCCTCTCGGAATTATAAACCCATCGGTCGACTTGGGAGGTCGAGAGGAAGATGTCCGTGGTGGTTAGAACCTTCAACGACTTCTAGATCCGTCAATTTTTCCGGGTTTTACAAAACAAGTCGAAAATG
Organism: Dovyalis caffra; assembly: GCA_963924115.1. NCBI lineage: Eukaryota > Viridiplantae > Streptophyta > Magnoliopsida > Malpighiales > Salicaceae > Dovyalis > Dovyalis caffra. Next base: position 5,499,912 of record CAWUPB010000850.1, read on the forward strand.
GTTTGAGCTCAATTAAATCATTTTTCGGTGTTGTTGGGTCGAGATATTTATATGAAAACACTTGGGGAAGACCAGCGATCAATTCGTGGTGGTGGTTCTTGTGTTGGTGACCGGAGTTGAAAGAAACGAACGAGTATTGTTTCGGGTCGGGTTATGGTGGTTTGATCTTCGATTTCTCTCTCCTTCGTGATTGTTTCTCTCTCTAACTCGGTGTTGATGGACCGATCTAGTGATGGGCTACACGTGGGTATGTTGATCGGGGTCAAAATCTGATTGAAAAATGATCAATTGAGGCTCAAAAGTTTCGGTTGGGTAAACGGGTAATCGGGTATGGTTATTAGGTTAGGGCGTGTTTGGCTTCTTCTTTTTAGGTTTTCGGTATTTTTTTTTTTGTTGCGTTTTTTCTTCTTTTTTTTTCTCTTTTTCCTCCCCTGTGAATTGGAATTCGAAAGCTTTTTATAGGCCGAAAACGTCCTAAAATTTCTCCCAAAATCAATTCAAAAATCAAATTTTAATTATCAAATCTTAATTTTGAGATTTTTCTAGCTAAAAATAAGGAGATTCTAATTAAAAAAGATTTGAACAGATTTTTGAATGATTTTATGGAGATTTTATATTTTTTCCTTTTTTTGTTTTTTTTTGTTTTATTATTCTTTTTCCTTTTTTGATTTTTTCCTTTAAAGGAAAAATTAGGTTATGACAAGAACCCATTTATTTTAGTCTATGGAAATCTCATACGAGATGAGTATAAGTGGTCTTTAGACTTGAAGTCATCATGGTTATCTCATTAGAGGGTTTATATATTTTGACACTCGTTTTGATAGACTCGGTAAAGGATTGCACATGAACGATTCGTTGGGTGCACTAAGAATCTAATAGAGGTAGGTAGATGACTAAGATAAGATGTATCATTCCTTCTATGCTAAAAGGGTTATCACATTACACTTCGATAAAATGTCTACTCAAGAAATCCATGACCATAGAAGGAGTACACCAATATAGCATAGTTGATTTACTCTAAGAGTTAAAACATTTGAAAATAATAAAAAAATTTATGTGATAATGATCGAACGAGACTAACAATTAAGTTCGAGATCACATTGTGATAAGTTGACATGAGGATCGAATTGTATGGTAACCATGCTCATGAAAGGTAATTACGGATTAATTAATCATCTTAGAAAATTGAATAATCATGACGCCTTGTTAGAGGTCAATCTTAATTTATGTATTAATGGATAAAAGAAATGTCTTTTATTCTTGATACATTACCAATATATTTAGGAGCCTATTGAGTCACACGCATAAGTTTAAGCATTCACATGATAAAAGAAAAGTATAGAAATTGGAGGAAGTTTTCTAAAATGAAAAGTTTTCTATTTTAGAAATCAGTTTCTTAATTTGAAAGTCGGTTCTAAATTTGAAAGTAAATAACCTAAGACGAAATTAGTTTCCTAATTTGGGTTTAAGAGTAGTTTCCTAATTTGGGTTTAAGAGTATTTTGAAAAATTATTTCCCGATATGGGCCTTCTAAAATTATCCAATCCAACTTATTTGGATAGTCAAAATTAATTAATTGAGCCAAAATAGTTTTGGGTCGGTAGGTTTAATTAAAAGCTTGAAAAATATGTTGTTAAGAGGATAAATATGAACCTTATTGGATAAAGATGAATGTTTTAAAAATAGGATAAAAAAAGCTCACATGTAAAATAACTTTTAATCCTTGAAGGATTAGGAAGCAACAACCAAAAGTCCAATTAGGACTATTTGCCGCTCTTCTTTATTCTTGGAAGATAAAGAAACTCTCCCCCTATGAATATGAGGAGAGGTGCAGCAATAAAAGTGATTTCTTAAGAAGAGAGAAAATGGCACAAACAAAAAAATGAGCTAGGGCACACGACATTGAGAAAAATTAACGAGAAAATAGTTTTTCCTCTCTCTTAGATTATCGTAAGATTACTCGATTAGATTGTTAAAGTAAAATAGTAAACAAAGTTAGAAAATGTGGAGTTAGCACTCTATCAATTTTGAGTAATTCTTGTATGGTGCTTAGACTGCGTAGATTATCAATAGAGATCGGATATTTAAACGATTATTTTCTATGAAGGTTTAAATTTACGCTACAAGAGGTAATTTTTTATTTAATGTTTTAATTTATAAATATATGGTTAGTTGATTCAAAGATATGATCTTGGACCCTTTATATAGAGAAATTTTTTTTATTTTATTTCATACTTTCATAAAATACAAATACTTCAGTTTATGATCAGAATATTATTGGAGTAACAAATTAAAAGACTAACATGATCTAGCTACTTACGTTGATCAGATGCATGCCCATTGTAGTTGCTTTTTCACTAACCAACCTCAGCATCAAATTAATCACTAAATTTATCACTGGATCCATAATCCTCTGTCAAAAAAAAAAAAAAGCAACAGCTACCTAAGCCTAATATTCCACCAAGCTAGCTGATTCTAGTTAGATGGCGCCATAGGTAGCTATTGGCCTATTTTTCTTTTAATGAATTTGGTCAAGATTATAATAACGATTATAAGTTTTCCATTACAAGAGCCACACAGACAGTGACTCGAGCAACACAGATAAAAAAGAAAGACCACACAAATCAATGAAAATGCAAACCAAAAAACATACTCCACCTTGCACAAGCGAGCAAAAGGTTATATTAACTATTAGCTAGCTAGCTAGCTTGCTATTGGTAGATGGACCGCTTTATCATTTTCGGGGATCGCCTGTTTAATACCCGACCAGTACTACTTCAGTTCGTTGTAATGACCGGTCATCGATCACTGTCAGTTTCTGAAGATATGCATGCATTTGGAACTTTTATACTGCGAAAATCATGTTCTCTATCATTATGATTGAACAAATTGAAAATATAGCGACATCTAGCACTCAATCTTGCCCATTCTTAGTGGTCCCTGTACAATATCGTTGATACTCTTCAACCTAAAATATCCTCGAGGGGAAAAAACATTAAGGAACTCGTCATGAATGCTACTTTCGTCTTCCCGTTCTTGTTTTCTTTTTTATTCAAATCATGGGGCTAGGGTAGCATATTGCAAAAGATATCTTTGATAAGATTTGTAAAAGAAACCAGCTGCATTATTTATATTCTACTTTTGATATATAATGATGCATGTCTGCTTTTCAAATTCTTTGATATGGAGGGGATGTTGAACAATGCATTTAACCTTGGCCAACTTGTCAAATATTGAATTGGACATCAAAAAAAAAAAAAAAAAAGTCTACTTTGGACGAACATAGAGTGCCTTCTCGATGGGGTTTTTAAATGATCAATATTATAGCTACTTCACATCTAACCACCTTCTTCCATCAAATTGTGGTAATTAACTTGTGAGCTGTCATCTGATCATGAATGCAACAAGAAAAATGCTAAAAACACATTTAACTGTAATTAGACAAAGATAGTCTCAAATTAATCTATATGCCTAGCCTCCAAAAAGGAATCATTAAGTTTCAAATTCTGGGTTTTTTTTAACTTATTAATATAGATATGGGTCCGATCATTAATGAATTGAACGATTAATAAAATTTATGATTATCAATAAGTTATTGGTTGGATGATAAATTAATTAATTCACATTCAAATTTTTTGTTAACGTACGTGATTTAAATTTTAAAATTATATTAGTTAAAAGGGTTAAATCTTGTCATTTCAACTATATATATAATTAATCTTATCTTCAATATTAGATGAAGATATTTGAGTAAAAAAAAAAAATTCTACAAAATGTAGCATATATATTGTAACTATCTTCTACGTACATGCAAACCAAGGAAGGATAGGTCCATTAATATCTCGAAAAAGAAAGCTGTGCGTAAGAGAATTTTGTCCTTTTCAATTCCTGCTACTCGTTCTTTCTATTGCAGCTTGCTGTCTCTCTGGTTACGTGCTCCAAGACGAGGATTGGAGCCTATTAGTATATTACGTACGTTGTTTAATTCAAATGTGTTAGCTACCTCTCAGCCGCAAATATGCTTCACGACAGTTTTAGTAGTTGATAAATGGACAAGAACCGGCCACATTCAGATCATCATTTTTGTTTATTTCGGCAAAATAATAGAGACTTGTTGACTAAGATTTAAAAAAAGAAAAAAGAAGAAGCTTATTGTTACGGGTCGGGATTTATTCCTTAATATAGGAATAAATCTCATGCAATGATAAATAATTCAATCGGAACAGTCAGCAGTTAGCCATCCGAAATTTAAATTTCACTATAATTATTGCCTGAAGTATATTAATATTTGTTGAAAATGAATATCCAAATCGCATTCACCTGCGTCAACCAACTAAACAAGCCTCCTTGTTAAGGATCTTTATTTGATCATCAACGACCAAGCAATACATTGTAACATTAATATATAATAGTCTTGCCATTAGGGATGACCGTTATTAATTCGTAATATATAGTTCGGTGGATGTTATAATTATGTTGGTAAAGTCGCTAATTAATTAGATGTATATGGGAAGCAAAATGATTTACAAATAGATAAGCTATACCAAAATCTCATATATATAATAATTAATGCGGCCATCTTTATTGATTTCTAATAACTAGTGATTCGGTCCAAATTTAATCATTTTTTATAAATAAGTCTTGAAATCCAAACTTTGGATTATATATATTTTGCACATTTATGAAAACAAGATTTCAGTTTATGCTTATCACATAATAACCTTAGAAAGAATTAAATTCAGGAGAATAATTGTGATTTGTAGATCTCAATTAAACAAAATAAATGATTAGTCAGTTTTTACTTTAAAATGCCATATTAGCTTGTATGGAATTTTTATATAATTTACTTTGTTTGGCCTGTCATCTCGTTAGTGTATGCCCATATAGGTTAAACATGTACTAATTGGCACACCCGACCCATACAGATTTCGTGTCAAAAGAAATGACTGAGCATTCACAAACAATTAGTACACATTTCCAATTTGATGGTAAATGATTAAATACTAAAATCTAGCCTAGTTACATGCCAATATATATATATATATTGTTCAACAAATAAACAAACAACAATTGCTCAATAAAACGGCATGTATATTGAAGCTTAAGTAACTATAATCAATTAGGAGAATATATATATATTACATACAATCAGCATGCCAACTAAATAGAAAAGGAAAGTAACTAATTAATAGCTCACTTTCACAATGAACATAACTATTGTATCTAGAACAAAAAGGGCGAGAGAGAGCGACAACCAACTAGCTAGATGGTTTAGTGATAAGGATATGTATTTTTTTTTCCTTTTTGGTTTCAGGATGAATTTGGTGGCCTGAATCTATCAGAAGAGAACAATGGCCGGCCCATCTATATTTCAAACAACGTCAATCGGAATCCATGCGATGTTCAAATATATTCAGGTGCATGAACAATCACCCTAGCTAATACCTCCTAATACTATTTTTTTTAAAGCATTTTGACTTATGTGCAGTCATGAAAAACAAGATATAGTATTATAGGAATAAAGTTAAAATCATAAACGACACGTCAGTAACCAGTAGGTACCATGAATGGGATAAATTGTTGTTTTCTGACGAGACGTTCATTGGTACATGTCATCGATATCGTAAATGCAGCTTATGAGGTAGGCTCTGACATTTTCCATTTTTATGGCTTACCTGCCAGCATTTTTTTTTCTTGCGTCAATAAGCGTCCAAGAATAATTAAACCTAATTCCTTTAAAAAAAATGTCAAATATAAGATTGAAAATAAGTTACCCTCACTAAAAAGCTAAATTCTTTTGCATGAAACTCAAATTTTGCATTAAATGCTGGCGCCATAGGTTAAAAATAAGAAAAATATATTAATAGAACTAGAAACTTTGTAGAAAAATATAGTGATGATGTTATTTTTTTCGTGGTTGAAAATAATTAATGACGGTTTTATTTGGTCGTAATATCTGAAAAATGATTTTTTTTTATTTGGTTGAAGAACACTCGGATAATATAGTAAGCCAATAAAATTAATATCTGAATAAAAAAAAATTACCCCTCAATCATTGTTAAGTGTTAGTTTTGATAAACTTTTTGGTGAAAAGGTAGATTCAACCGACATGGGTGCCCTTAGCATTTATCTTGGAACAGATTTTGTGAAATAGGTAATGGGAGTAATTAGCTAAATTTTGGAATGAGATAATTAATCTTCTCAATCTTATATATCAACGTACCCCGCTTCGTTGTACTCTCTTTCCCGCCTCCAACTCTGTTTACACACAATGTCAAAAAAAAAAAAAAAAAAAACGAATTGGGCTGTCAAAAGGAACTACCTACATTTCTGATTTATTTGACACGTTATATGTTTTGGCATTTCGCGCGTCGCTGTACGTATGAATCGCAGAGTCAATTTCAAATCTAAAATTGGAAATTTAACTCCTAGCATGAGGCTAATTCCATTCAAATCATTGGAACTTATTGAGTTTGAAACGAAACAAAGTCACAACCATTTAGTTTTATACTATTCAATTGACGGTTTTTGTATTCACATATATTCTTTTTCACTTCAAAATTTTTTTTCTTATACATAAATTAAAAAAAATTAATTATTATATCAAGTGATCTTTTATTTAAAAAAATAAAAAATATATATTTTTAAAAATTAGATTGAAACATTTTTTTACAAATATACTTTAATTAAAGATATTTTAAAAAGTAGTGTCAAATTTATTTATTTTTTTGAAAAATGAATTAATCCGGTATCGATACCTACAATAATATATATATATCGGAAGTCTTTAGGAGAAAAAAAGTATTGATTTTCCTTAAAAATGAAGTGCATGAATTTAGAATCTGGGGAAAGATCAACTTATCTGACCGAAATTTTTCTTTTCAATGATTGAGTTACGCATGCGCTGATCAATGATAGGTACATAATTTGGAAGCTCTTCTGATCTTTTTTCGTACAATATTGCATGCAGTGTTGACCGAAATTTTTCTTTTCAATGATTGAGTTACTTATGCGCTGATCAATGATAGGTACATAATTTGGAAGCTCTTCTGATCTTTTTTCGTACAATATTGCATGCAGTGTGTGAATGAATCAACTCGGTAATATATATATATATAACATCTCAAATTCACGCTTGCTAATTTCTTAATTAATTTAACTTGATCCAAGCACAAAAAACCATGCATTAAAGGTGCTAGCTTGTGATTAATAGAAAGAGGTGTTAATTTCTGCATGCCCAAATTACTCGTGTCTAATTCCTCTGGAGCCCTTCCATGGTTGTACTTGAACTGTCATCATGTCAAGGTTCACTGCAACTCTCACACTAGTTGCCTTGGGTCCTAGTACTCGGACACCGTCTTTCAGGTCTCCGATCAAGGAGTAGCATATTTTAATGGTTAAGTACCAATAAGAACCTTCGCACATAGTTGTTCTTGAACTGTCATACACGTGGCAGATGTTAAGGTACCTTGCAGCAATAACTTCCTTTGGGTCCTAGTACTTAGACACAATCAAGCAATATTTGATGAACTGGGTAACAATGGACCAATCAAGTCAAATAATTAACAAAGCCACACAACTAGGTACTTCAAAACCAAATGTGATACAATTGAATTTTACATTTAGAATACTGTTTGTTGGATAAACTATAAGCTTTTGTAATTTAATACTGCCACACGCCGACAAATCAGAAAATGACGGTTCAAGCAGATTCTTTTATAAACCGACCTTCAAATCATGTAATCTCAGACATAAGCAACACAATTAAATTAAGAAAAATATTATTAAGATGCCATAAAAATATCCCTAGTAGCCGTAATTAAAATTGATTGCTAGCAAGACAGTTCAGGATTAGCTAAACAGTTGAGATTCTAAGCCGACCTTTCTCGGGATAAGAAGAATGACAGCCAACATCCAGAGCGCAAATACTAAACACTAATGTGATGATTTGTCATTCAATCTTTTATGAAATCTTGATTTACAGTACACTACTGAGCAGCAGCATTAAAGGATTTGGGCTATCTATTTAGATTTGTTATAAAGGCAACCAGAAAAAAAAAAAAAAAAAAGCCTAGCTGTATCTCATTGTAATATTAATACATTTGCGTAGGTGCGCACACACATATTTACGCACATATATGTAATATTTTTAATTTAATTATTATATTAATTGAAATTAAATTTATTATTTTTAAGTTAAATAATTAATAATATAGATATTATTATCATTATTTGCGGTTGCTCAATGTTCAAATAACAAATTTTCATTAATCTTGGAAATAGCATGTGTAAGATATATATATATATATATATGACTCATTAAAAAAATGAATATATAAAGGATAAAGCTATTAAAAAAATTACTATATAGAAAAAAATAATAACCTAATGTGATTAACCAAATCATAAGTCTTTAAGAATTATTTTATGTTTTATATATATAATAATTTAATTATTTTCTTTGAATGGATTGAGTCAATAATTCTTGTCCACATCAAAATTAAATACAAGTTCCAAAAGTAACCAAAATCAAGAGGTGCTGGGAACTAGAATGCATTTATATATGTCTATATAGTTAATAATTGAGCGAAAGGAGCTAATTAACAGTACTCATCTTTTCGTGTCTCTTAACATTGAAACACAACAATTTTTAACGTAAGGCAAGTCAAGAAGTATTGGGAACCAGACAATGGTACAGGCACGCTTCTGTCAGCAGTAAAAAAACTCATAAAGGTTTTCAGCCAAGTCTTGCATGTCTGCCACGTTGGATTACAAACTTGCATGCATGCCACGTAGGAAAAAAATTATTTTCTCCATTTTTGTCTTGACATGTAACGTATAACTCGCTTTAAAGAGTTTGCATAGCAGACACGAAATCTGTGACATATTGAGAGTTGCCAATTTTGATGCTTGTGGCTTATGAGACCTGCATATCTCGTATATAAGGGCATTGTGTGATTCAAGGTAGACCCGAGTTGATACTGCTGAGATTTAAAGGAAAATCTCATAGGATTCTGAATCATAACAACATGATATAAACATCAGATTTGCTCAAAAAGCATCGGGATCCAATTTCAACTTTATAAAAATAAGATCAATTCGAAGCATTACATTTCTTGTCCAAAAATGAATAAATTCAAATGATTTAATTTAATTATTAACAATTATAGCACAACCCAAATAATTGCAAAAAAATCTAACACGATTCTACAAACAAAAATAGTATGCGCACCCAAGATACCCTCCTACACACGGATATACTCAAAATATTTAAAAAATGATCAAGCAATCTGCAAATACTCACCGTAGAATTAAAATTAAAAAGAGATTAATTGTCTTTTCGTCATGTGTCCGAATATGGATTCCGATAATGCTCGATATAAGTATACCATGGCATTTGCATTATGCAGCTAATATACCTTTCTCGAGGCTAGAATTGAAAATTTTTATGCTAACTAGTAGGAGAAATTTTATAATGCCTAAAGAGTTATTAGTGTGTGTATATATATATATATTTGATGGATCTATTTTTTAAGAGAAAGGTAGACATATAAAAATAAATCATATTCGAATTCATAAAAATGATAAAAAAAATTTTACCTTAACTCAAATATCTTTTTTTTTTTAATTTTCTCTCCATTATTTCTTTCTTTCTTTTTTTTATTTTTTTATCTAACTCTTTGTATAAAATAATTTACACCATTTACTTTTAGAGTATTATAAAATTTCTCGGTAATCATGTTATAATTACTACTACTAATTAATAGTAATAAAAAATTAATATAATTACTTACTGTATATATAGAGGTTCATTTGCTAATAGTGATCAAATCATGACATATCAACCATTTATAGAAAGCAAATAAAGTTTTACAAGTAAAATTATCATAAATGATTTGCATATTTTTTTTAATTTAGTAAATTTTTTTTTATTAGGTCTTAAACTATATGTACAATGAGATACTTCTTCTATTATTATTATTATTATTACTACAGTATCATAATTAATAAATTATAACAATTAATATATAAATAACGAGAAATTTTATAATACACAATGAGTAATTAATGGTATGTACGGTAGTTACTTTTTGAGTCCATTTTAAAGAGAGAGATAGACACATAAAAAGAGAAAAAAAAACAGGTGAGAGAATGAAAAAATTTGAGCGGACATAGAAATCTTCTTATCACTTTTGGTGGGTTTGGATGTAATTTCTCTCTTTTTTATGTGTCTATCTCTCTCCTCAAAGTGGATTCAAAGAGTAACTATCGTATATGCTACTAGTTACTCTTTATGTATTATAAAATTTTCCTATAAATAACTATTAGAGTATAGTTACTTTCGTTAAAAAATGATTAATCTTGAAAAAATGTTTGACTAATAACATATTAGGAGCAATTTTATAATACTTAAAAGAATAACTAATGACATGTACAGGTAATTACTTTATAAATGTACTTTGTAAAAAAAAATAGGCGCTACTTGCTAATTAAAAAAAAAAAAACCCCAGCCACAATAAATAAATAGCTTAAAATGTAAAAACACTTGGGGCACCCAAATTAATATTGATCACTTTACAATATCAAGAATCCATCGGTAAGGTGCATGAACCCAACCCCCAAAATTTTCCCTATAAATATATCGTCCACTTCCTTCTCCAGCCCTCACTCCTCACCCGAATCAAACACACAGCGAGGAGATCATCCAAACAGCAACGTAAATTTGCTCTCCTTCAAAAACCAAAAACTTCACAAAAATGCCTTCAGCTACTCCTCTAACAATTGTCTCAAAATGCACCGTCTTCCCAGACCAAAAATCCACTCTACAAGATCTCAAGCTCTCAGTCTCTGACCTCCCTATGCTTTCTTGCCACTACATCCAAAAAGGTGGCCTTTTCACTCGCCCTCCAACACTCTCCATAGATTCCTTAATCTCCCACCTCAAAAAATCTCTTTCTCAAACTCTCTCTCACTTCGCTCCTCTCGCTGGTCGCTTCAACACTGACTCCAATGGCTACGTTCGCATTACCTGCAATGATGCAGGCGTAGATTTCATCCATGCCACCGCAACCAATTATTCCATCCAAGATATCCTCTATCCACTTCATGTACCTGATTGCATCAGGGGCTTCTTTGCTTTTGAGAGCACTGTTAGTTACCAAGGCCATTATAAACCAATCTTGGCCGTTCAGGTCACAGAATTAGCTGATGGGATTTTTATTGGTTGTTCAATGAATCATTCTGTTACTGATGGTACTTCATTTTGGAACTTTTTTAATACCTTCGCTGAAGTTTCGAGAGGAATCAAGAAAATATCAAGACAGCCCGATTTTTCAAGAAACTCAATCTTGATTTCTGAAGCTGTACTTAAAGTTCCTCAAGGTGGCCCTCAAGCCACTTTTGATGAAAACGAGCCATTAAGTGAAAGAATTTTTAGTTTTAGCAGAGAAGCCATTTTGAAGCTGAAATCCAGAGTCAACAACAAGAAATGGTGTCAAAATTCAGACACTAATATTGATATTGCTGAATTAATGGGAAAACAAAGCAATGATACACTGTTTCAGATTCACGAAAACGGCAAGATGACCGCAATTCTTGAAAGCTGGTTCAAGAACGCGGTTTCGAAACCGCAAGAAACGGAGTCGAACCTTTCAATGGTGGAGATTTCGTCGTTTCAATCGCTGTGTGCGCTTCTTTGGCGTGCGGTGACACGTGCAAGGAAGTTGAACCCGTCCAAATCGACCACGTTTAGAATGGCGGTTAATTGCCGTCACCGTTTGAGCCCCAAACTAGATCCGTTATATTTTGGGAACGCAATTCAAAGTGTACCCACATACGCATCAGCTGGGGACGTAGTGTCTAGGGATCTACGCTGGTGTGCGGAGCAGCTGAATAAAAATGTTGCTGCCCACAACGACGAAATGATACGTCGTTTTGTTAAGAATTGGGAAAGCAATCCAAGGTGTTTCCCGCTAGGAAACGTGGACGGTGCATCGATGACAATGGGTAGCTCACCAAGATTCCCCATGTACGATAACGATTTTGGGTGGGGTCGACCTTTGGCAGTTAGGAGTGGCAAGGCCAACAAATTTGATGGTAAGATCTCTGCCTTTCCTGGGAGGGAAGGGAACGGTACCGTGGATCTTGAGGTTGTGTTGGCTCCTGAAACAATGGCTGGGATTGAGTCTGATCACGAGTTCATGCAATTTGTATCTAGATAGTTAAGTTTCAACGGTGGTGATTATCTCATTGTGTTGCATGGTTCTTGATCGGACATGGAATTTGAGGGGATCGTGGGATGGGGATTAGGGAGGATGTCTAGCTCTTGTAACTTTTGTGACATAGTTTTTTGTTGTTTAATTCTATGCTATGTTTAGTTTTGTTGAACTTTTGAGAAATGATAACTTTAGTATTTATGCTGTTAGAAAGACAAGGGTGGTTTACGCTTTTGAATTAAATTTCCATAAATTGGACAAAAACAAACAACCGCTGTCATATAGTGGAGAGATTTTTATGGCATTTAAATAGTAAATTATTATTATTATTTTATTCGAGTGAGACAAATATAAAAAAAAAAATTAGTTGAGAATATTCTTATTATTTTTATTGAATTCAAATATAATTTTTTTCTCTTCTTTTTCATTTTAAACTTTAGTATTTAGTTTTGTTGTACCCCTTGCATTGAACCCAAACAGTAAATTTAATTATTGGTGTTCAAGGAATATAAAAAAGAACAGCTTAATATTTATATCATCACAAAATGGAAAGGCATGCGAATCTAGTTTGGGATATCAATACATTTAATTTTTTTTTATATATATAAATAGAAATGTGCGTAGGTTATTTCGTATTTTATGGAAAAGAATATTATCTTCACATCATACTATTTTTTACCTACAAATGACTACTATATATATATATATATATATATATAGACACTTGTTAGCATAGTTATTTAATGGTAAATGAGTTTTTTTTTTTTATGTTATTGTTATTAGGTTTGAATTAAGATATAAGTTTAGGAGACACTTTTTTTTTAATAAATGATCTGATTCCAATCTTTCTAAAGAGAAATTTAATTCTTACTTACCAAAGTTGGTAACGATTGCCAAGATATTGTGTTTTCTGGGTCTTGTTGAAGAACGTTTTCTGTCTAAACCGGTGAAAAGGTGGATAAGATCAGTAAATCGCGTGTATGATGTGCGATTGCCATATGTACCAGCAGTTCAACTCATTGGTCAGAAAATAAAAGTTTGTTATCTTCTAAGTCATCTACAGGTGACAAACTTGGGCGGAGATGAAATCAGCGCATCACATGTAAAATTGCCATACGTATCAAATTGAGTGAGAAAATCCAAGATGGATTGTCTTTTAGCAATGCAGAGATGATCCAGATTTGGCATAAAATTTTGTCGATGACTATTGAGTAGTACCGAATCCAAGCCTGTTTAGACTTCAGAGAGGTGATCCATATTTCGGAATTTAAGGGGACAAAAAGGCGCTAGTTTGTGAAAATCAATTGGAGGGATGGATTTAGTCTGTGTTTGGTATTATAATCCAATTTGCTAAAAACATATTTGAAGAAAAAAAAATTAAGGGGCTATTTGGTACCGTTTTGGTTTTTAGTTTTTTTTTTTTCAAGTATTTGAAATCAAAATATAAACACTTGTTTGTTTTCAAATTAATTTTTTATAATATCACCATATATTTTGATAATCACTTTGGATTTGAAAATCAAAAAATCGATGTAAATCATACCAAGAATGTTGGTCAAAATCTAGTTCAAAAACTCGAGATTCGAGCTGGGACCAAGTTCGGCCTAAAATTCCAGCTGGACCTAGTTCGAGGCATATGGGATTCTATTGAGTCCCAAAGCGACCAAAAGTCAGTCTAGGACCTAGTTCAGGGCACCTAGGGTCGGTCGATGACCAAATTTGAGGTGTCTGAGGTTTGAGTCAAAAAGTGTGTCGAGGTCTTAAATTCTCATGGTTCGATATGTTCAAAATTTGAGTTAAGATAGGTCTAGAGCGCCTAAAAGACAATCTAGGATAAGGTTTGGGGCATCTCGAGGATTGATTTGAGTCGGGGTCTAGGTCGCCCAAGAGATGATTGGGTCTGGGTCTTCAAGGTTGGTTTGAGACCAGGTCTAGGGTGCTCGAAAGTTTGGGCGGGATTGGATCCAAGGCCCTCAAGGGTCAAGGTCTGAGATGCTTCAATGCGGGTCTTGAGCTCCCTAGGGGTTGGTCTAAAAGTGGATCCACGGTGCCTAGCGTGGATTTTAAGACTGCGAAGGAGAGTTTATAGTGTGGGTCAGTATCAATTGAAGGGCGCCTCACTTGCAAATCGAGACCGATACTAGAGTATTTGTGTTTAAATTGAGATATGATCGAGGACGTCAAGTTGTCAGGATATAACCAATTTTAGGTTGGGATCAAATATGCTTCGCTAAGAGTGAAGGCTATTATTGGATTTGAGTTCGAGAATCAGATTCGGATAGGATCAAATCTCTATAACTCGAATATCCGATTCAAACAAATTGCATTAAAAAAAATCACCAACAAAACAAATAAAAACAAACTGAAATAAAAATGATACTAAAATTCTCCTAAATTATGGTTTTTGTGCAATCTTTTTTAAGATCATGATTTAAAACCATAGTTTTGAAAAAGCTAAAATTTATTGTTCTTCAAGACCATGACCTTTCAAACTTTCAGTCCAAAAAAGAGCCTTAACATTAACGTTTATATGATACGGGTTTTTATTTATTTATTAGAGTATATGATATGGATACAGTTTATTGCTTTGCCAATTTTTTTTTCCGAAAAGACTAAAGTTTACATAATCAAATAGAAGAGGAATAACATTTCTTAAAAAACAAAATTCGTAGAAAATTTCCTAAGATGCTCAAAGCCAAGTCAAACTGGACCGGATTTTTTACTGTCCATTAATAGGCCTCTTGGATCCAGGCCCATTGATTTAGGTTAGTGTGCAATTCCCGCACACCTTGCCTTTTAAATTTCCTTCCAGATCTAATGAATCGAACTCTAACCCTAACTCTAGTCTATAAGTCTATTACCTCAATGAATCCTTGAAGAATTTTCGTCCTGTTGTTCAATTAAGTTGTGCGAAGTTAAATTCACGGAACTTCGAAGGTAGCAGCCGTAGTCGGAAAGGAAATTGGATTGTGAGGTCCTGGCCTTTGCCTGTAGTTCCGTTTAAAGGTGAATTTTCTTCGATACCTCGAAAGCTATATCATTTGCAATTCTAGAAAACACTTTCCTTGGTACTTTTTTTCTGTGATTTCCTGAGTTTATCTTTGGGTTGATGTTAATGGGTTTTGTGTTTACTGTTCAGGTTTTGCTTAATTCCATTGTAAAGTATATATATATTGAAGGCTTTGTTGTTGAAAAGTTTGAAAGAGCTCGTTAAAGTTTGAAAAGAGATTTCGTCTTGGTTTTTGGCATGTGGGGTTTTGCTTGCAGCGAATGCTTAGTGATGACTTGTTGGTGATGTAGTCATTGTTGAAGGAATGAAGAGAGGGCGCTTTGTGAAGAACTCAATAGCTTTTGTAGGCTTGGTGATTTCTATTTGTTGCCTTTTGGTGATTACGGTGTCAGTTCTCCGGCTTCCAGAAGTATCACTAAGAAATAACGTAACAGGCTCTTACAGAACCATCCGGAATAGGAAGGTTTCCAGGGATGAAGCAATTGGGAAATTTGGTGAGATGATGATTGAAATGTTGCCAGCAGATCTTGCTTTTACAGTCTTTGTTCCTTCGGAGAAAGCATTTGAGCGTGATCTAAGGCTGCGGGTGAATGATAGTTTGGTAGAAGAGAAGAGGAATGATACATATGCAGTAGTTTCCCGCATATTGGGCTTCTCAGCTGTTCCTCGAACTCTTTCTTCAGCTACAATGCCCTCTGGTAAAGAGGTCTTCTATGATTCCTTATCTGGGTTTACATTGTACATTTTAAAAGATGTAGATGGAATGCTGGTGGTTAATAGAATTCGATCGGAAAAGGTAGATCTCAGGAGAAGGGAGATTGTTGTACATATTATGGATGGGGTTATAATGGATGCGGAGTTTGAACAGGCAGTTCAGCCGGATTACACTGAATAAGATTGATCAGAACCAAGACATTGAATCTTTCGAAAGACATCTGTGCCGTTGCCAGGTTTCACTTGTAAGGTGTAAGTTGAACAAGATGTATATTTGTTTTGGGGTGGGAATGTAGTTTTAACTAATTAAAACCAATGTCAGAAATCTGACTCTTTCATGCTTTTCAGATCCAACATTTAAGTAATATCTTCAATCGCTATGTGAAGGGAGCAAGAACCCCTGCCATGATCAATCTGGTGCTATGTCCCCAACGTTTTTAACCAGCAGAACTCCAAGGCTTCAAGGGCCAGTAGTGCTAGTAGCATACTAGAATGAGCGCAAACCATATATTCCTACACGTCTAGATGGCTATCATTGGAACCCCGTGTGCATTTCCAGATTGTTTTCCTCACGCGGGAACTATTCAACACTTGATGGTAAACCTCCCTAGTCCTCCAAAATTGAAAAAAATAATTACTCAAGAACCACTTATTAAACATCATATGTTATCAATTTTCAAGTTGGCATTTGGATGGCATAATGCCAACTCCTTGCAATGCAAATCAAAGTACCAGATCATCTAGGAACATGGCTAAAGAATCTAATGCCAAAGAACGAGCATATGTTTATCACAAAGTTATAATCTTGCAAATCGCTGTTGCGGACATCAAAATGAATTTATATTGTATTTCAATCACAAGAAACACAACTTTGAGCAATGTTTCCAGTAGAACCCCTATCAACTCCCACTTCTCATGCACCAGAAAACACAAAATTATCCAAGGCTGAAAGAACTGATAGAAATTCAGTAACTGCAATTAATCTTTTAGAGAAGAGGCAACTACAGAAAATCCAGGCTGATGAAATTCCCTTATCTAGCTTCCAGCAGCAGGAGGTACAGCAACAGGCTTCGAGTCTTCTGCCTTCTCATGTTCTTTGTTGAGCATCTGAAATTAGACCAACACAGAGAGTGAGAAGAATACTACGGATGGCTAATTGAAAGCATGCAACATAAGCTTTGATCCACATGGAACACATCAACAAGCTCATTAAAACAGGCTAATGGAAATTGCGAAATATGTACTTACATGGCAGAACCAATTAAAAGGAGTGCACCAAGAATGGCTGATTGTTAAAGGCTCTAAAAAACATTTCCAAAATCAAGAACAGATCCTTTGAGACAGTGAAGGGATTTATGCCCCACATGTTAACGTCAAAAGTTTCACAGGTTAAAAATTAGATTTTAGTTGGAGTGGAAAAGGTGAGATATGCATGATGATCAGTAACTAAGTAAGACTGTCCAAGTCACGGAGAATAAATTTAAGATGTCTTCATTGATCAATTGTAAAGCTCCTAGGAATACTTCTGGATCTACTAGCACTGATGTGAGCACATCCTTGACAAGCATCATTTCCACAAAAATATCAGTGTTATAAATTCAGACAAGGACATCATAAATTACAAGTCCAGACAGATATTTTGCTCTCTGTCAATTGGACCTAGACTTAGATGTTTTACAAGCTCAATGGCACTAAAATGAGCAACTTGTGTGAAGATTTATAAAGGGAAAATAAAAATTCATCTCACCTTGTTGTTGATCAAGTTGTGGAGAGCGATTACACTTCGGATGAGGGACGAAAGGTAGATAACCAACATCATATCATTTGTTTTCACTGCAAATATTAGAAATATGATAAAGCCACGAATGGAAAATGATAAACAAGACAAAAATTTGCATTTTGTATTCCTTTACCTGCAAAAGCCTTGACCAAATCTGCCACGTTAAGGTTCGGAAGTAGGTTGAACACATCCTAGACAATGTAAAATGGGAATTAATATAAGTTTCCGTAACAGGAAGATTGCCAAACTGAAACATCAAAGAACAGGGAGAGGGGAAGGGAATGTGTGATAGACACAAATTAACAGTCTAGAGCATGCGAGGGATTTGATTTGAACATATGGGAGGACCAGGGCATTGAAAGTTTGATGGACAAACAATTTTATCAAAAACCTAGACTATACACCATGTCCCTAGTTTTATTTTACTTAGTATAGCATTGAGCATGACGGAGGTCCTTGCAAGATCATACAGAGAAAAAATCACTCCATTCACAGCACCATTAGCAAATCAGCAATGGTTTGAAATTTAAATTTAAGGTAAATAGGAAAATCAATTTAGACCTCCCACAGTAGCATCACAGAATCAGGCAGTTAAAAAGCAGAAGAGCAACATAGAATTAGCTGGTTAATGCCAAAGAATTCCTAAAAAGTCCACATTACTCAGCTTCTAAGAGGCACAGAATTTTCTATATGAGCAACATTTTCCTTTAGATGATTCCATTTTAAACGGTTCAAGGAGATAGAAATGGTTGTCCAGGTTCCACTAAAACCGAAGTGGATAACTTAGGCAACCGGAACAGAATTAACTTAAGTACAGGTAACTAGGAAAAGAATTGCTGTATGATCAGAAACGTCTCTTCCATGATTTATATTGGCCAAAGAAGAGCTCCTATCCAGAACAAACTATGTCAAACCTATTGAAATTTACAAGGGTTGGTTATTCATGTCAACTATATTTGAAATTAAGTTCATTTTTTTCACAAAGATAGAAACAATGAATTCGTTTACAGAATTCAATTGATATCTTCATGCAGATATGACTCAATTAACAGAAACACATATGCAAAAGGGGCGAGAAAGGAAAATCTGGGAGGTGCCCACAGAACCTGTAGATGGTACAGAATCTCATGGTTTAATGGGAGCTTTCCTTCAATGACAAGGTCAAGATAACCACGTATCTCTTTTAGCCGAGCATCCAACCCTTTCAGAGCTGTGAGTTTCCCAGTAACCTGCAAGGACAACAATAAAAAACGAGTCTCTTCTACAGTAAACAAAGATTAAAAAAGGGCAAATCAAGCATTGTCCCGGAAAAAGACCTCTGTTGCAAGAGTACTAATTGTTGTGTCCTTCACATCCCTCAATAAGTGTTCTACGCCTGTTAAAATGGACACAGAAGAATTCAAAGCTCAAAACCAGATACAGATGATCATGTTATTCTGCCAGAAGTGGCCCACTTTTATGCATACAATAGAAGGCAAGAATCAACTTCATTCTTTTCACATAAAGTTGGATTATGTTCATTTTGGAAGAAAAAAAAGTAAAATCATAAAAGGAGCAGCTCAATCCCAGTTGAATATCAACTAAGGAAAAGCCTCTAAAAGCACCCAAAGGATGAATCGACTTTATTTTTAAACTGGCTTTCAGTGGCATACCAATTTCCTCGACTTCATGGGCAGCAATTTCTGATGGTACATGCACAAACACTTTCTGGCTTTTCTGGGTAGCATTCTGTAACAAACATAACCATTATAAGTTCCTACCATATGAGAATGCCGGCAATACAATATAAACAACTCAATCAGAACAACTAATCAATGCATCATAAGGGTATAATTTTAGTTATGCACTTACCTCTTTTACCTCTTCAACAGCATAGTATGCTTTTGTGGGTATTCCCAACTCTTCCGGTTGGACATCAATTATGACCAAGACAGGATTTGGAACATAACTGCAATGCCATATTGAACTCAATGAATAGAGGAGAAAGGGGGAAAATTTTCAAATTGCAAGGAGGCAGGTACGACAAGTCAGACCAGTCAATTTCCACAAGGGATCAATGCATAGAGTTTCAAAGTTAGACACAACTACTTAATCATGATCAATTCTCAGCACACGGGTTGAAAAGATAAATAACCTTCACATTCATGGTCAGTGTTCTTACTCGTTAAATAATCCGTGAATCTCCAGGTCATTTTCCCTCAGTTTTGGCCCTGTGCTGTACCACCCCACAACATGCTCCTTGGCTGAAAAAGGTAATTTGTCAATTTCATAACACCAAAAGCACCAGAAATGCAAACTAAGGATGTTTCCAGGTATTACCATTTATTCTTTTGAACATGGAAAACATTGATTCATGATAATTGTGGTCAAGAAACCAGATGCTTGGATCTTTGTCATCTTCTTCAAATGGCACTGAAAATTACAACTCAAATATCACATGACTAAAACTATAACATCCTCTAAGACAAGGGAGACAGAATAGCTACAAAACGAAAAATGAAACTATAGCTATAGCCTAACAATAACTTCTCACAGGATACTCAGGTAAGGAAAAAATTACACCATTCCCGGTTCCAAAATGCTATGGTTACCCTACACACTGACTAAACACTGTGCTGAATGTCTACATTCTTAGCTAGTAAAAACCTATTCGTTGTAACTAACTGCCCTTAACATAAAAATATAAAAATAAATCAAAATCCTGAAAAACCCATTTCAACTTTTCATAATTTGGCACCAAACAAAGCTCCTTCTAACTCTAAATTCCTTTACTCCCATATAAGTAAAATTCAAAATAATGCAACACTAGAAGAAAATAAAAAATGAAAACTAAAACTTAAGACCGAAATTAAAATAAAACTAAAGAGGTCAAAAGAAAACAGATCAAAAGGATAAGGGAAAAATTAAAGAGGAATTAAACCTGCATAGCTGTTAGTGACATCAACGGTGCCCTTAAAACTGGAGCCAAGCAAGACCCCAACGACACGTTTGCGAGTGTCCTTAGCTACTCTGTTGTAGTTATCGACGATGCTGAGTAGAACTAGAGGGTGCACTATCACTTTCTCGATCGGTCTCGCCGAGATTTGTTGCGTTTTTATCACATCCATTCTTAGCTCAAAATTGGACGACTCTACTCAGCCCCTGCTCTTCTATTCCCAGATTTCAATTTCTAAGTTCTTGCTTGTTCGCTAGGAAAGCTTTTGTTTTAATTTTCATTTATCTATGTAAAGTTGATTTTGTTTTGAGTAAATTATAAATTAGTCCATCTCCTTTAAGAAATGAATTAATTAGTTTTCTTTACTTTAAAAATTAATTATTTTAAAAATTAATTATTTAATCTTTTATATTTTAATTTTTTTAATAATTTAAACATTTCTTCAGTTTTTTGTTGGAATAGCGATGAAATATTTTTATTACATTATTTTTTTTATTTTTAAATTATTCTTTTTTTGATATTTTTTTAATTTATTATTATTATTTTTTCATCAACTATCTTCATCATGGTAATAAAATTCAAACTCAATATCAAGCTTTTTCTTTAACAAAAAAATTCACACTTCACTTTCTCTTTCAACAAACACAATCTATCTCATCAACTTTTTCAAACCCAAACAACAAAAACAATAAAAAAAAACCTATAGATTTTTTTGATCTTAACGATGTAAAAGTTAAAACCGTTCAAGAAGAAAAATAAGAAATTTCGACCTTTGGATTGGAAAAGAAAGAGAAACAGGAGTTAAATGAAGAAGAAGAAAAAACTTCAATGGAATTTTGTGAAAAGAAAATACGGAAAAACTAATGAAGAAAAAAATGGAATGGTTGTCTCAGTTGCACAAATTCGGTAAATCTCATAAAAGATATTTTAAGTATTACGTATTAATTTGATAGATTTATCAAGAACTTAAAGGTGAGGGACTAAATTAGATTTACGAAGAACTTAAAGGTAGGGACTAAATTATTAGTTTTTGAAAAAAGGTAAACTAATCAATTCCTTCCTCGTAACGAGAGGGACTAATTTATAATTTACTCTTTTATTCGATGGGGGTTCTTTTTCAGTTCTAGGATCGGGCTTCCATTCTGGAATAGGCTGAGTCTAATTCAAAGAATCGTTAAACAGAATTTGGTTAAGGCCCATCTTTACATCTTCGACCCCGCTGAAATATTGAGCCTCATATGGGCTTCAGGCCTGCTTGGATCTAGTCTGGAGGCATATATGTTGGACATTTGGTTCCCGGCTCTACCATGTGGCACCAAGAGAGAGAAGGCCCACAAGGCCTTTTGAGAAGAAATTGTCGAACACTCTCGATACTGTTCTCTGTTTTTATTTTCATATAATTTTATCGTCGAACCCTTGATAAATTTATGCTTAGAACACGAGGAAAGTAAGCGACTGAGCACTGAAAGTGAGCTGAATTATCGCATCATGATGACAGGGAAAGAAAGTTAATAATTGGAACAAGCCACTTCTATATATACATTACAAGGTTTAAATAAATCAGCTAAATATAATTTTTGTCTAACTTCTCAATCGCATTTTTCATCTTTCCCCTCCATTTTCTTCCAAATCAAAGAGGTTTATATTTCTTTATTTGCCGTAATAAGAAACAAAGTCGCTTATAATTTGTACTAGTGGTGGCCACATATTAGATTAGAAAATTGCAAGAATATTTAATGCTATGTATACGCTTAATTTCTTAGGGAAAATTGCTCATGATTTTTTTCCCTTCAATTTCTTAAGGAAAAACTGTGCTGCCATAACTCATAAGCATACGCTCTGGCCGCGATGGTAAGTTGTTTGAAATGCAACTTGAACAAATACAATAAACTAAAACTAAAGGCTCGCATGACTAAGCATATAATGTCATGTATATAAAATTTTGTTGTGAGATTGCCACGACTAGGAAGGAAGAAGAAAAAAAGAAAAGAAATAAATAGCATTCACTCTTAATTCGGCTAGTACAAAGAAAAGCATAATAAATTACTCGATATAGTGCCATGTGATGCTGAAGCATGTTTCTAGCACTTTTTCATTCTTTTGGCAAAAGAGAAATGAAAGGAAAAAAAATAACAAAACCAAACTTTTCAGCCACTATTTTTGAATTAGCTATACTTTCAACTCCTTCTTCGTGCTAAAAAAAAAAAAAAAAACAAATTAGTTCAGAGCACAAGAAATTAAGATGAGCATGCTTCAGGGAATGCGACAATAACTTTATTAGGAAGGGACAATGATAAATTATATTAACAAAATTCTTAATTATTCCTCTTGTTAGGCATTTGTCATCATTTTTCTCAATTAATTAAATAAACTATCTTATTTGCGAGTTGATTAGTTTCATGTAAGGAAGAAACTTTTTGAAACAGCATGGCAAGAGAGGGGAGGAGAGTGCAAAGACTTGATGGACCATATATATTATTCATCAGTGGCACAATGACAACAAGAGAAACGTAGAAAAAGAAATGAAATGAGAAACATGTAGCTTGATTCCGCCATGCAAATAAATATAAACAATAATATTGACGTTTTAAATATTGCTTTGTTCAAACCGCATCATGTTTCTTGACTATGGACTGAAGAGATCGGTTGCCTGAATTTCAAAGTTAGCAAACCCTAGGCATGAACCGTTTCTACCTGTCTTTTATGCACTTCAAGGAAGCATTTCTCGTGAGAGGAAGCTAAATTCCTATTTCCAACCATTAATAAAAGTAAATTACTCCAAAAGAGTAAACACAGAGAGGAAAAAAATGTTCTATGAGCATGCAGAGGAGAATGTTGAAGCATTTATAATATTTAAAGAAGAACTATCAAAAAAAAAAAAATTATCAACTTCAAGTACTACCATCCATGCTAAACCTAATATTAATTCGAATCGTCAGTACAACGATTAAATTCCATGAGCTTTTTATCGATTCGAAGCTTGTTTTACAGAAAGCTTAATCGTAGATCTAGTTGTGGAAGATCCATTTCGGAACCAAATTTATAAGAAAATGCAGCTGCAGCTTCATTGCATTCATTTGCTTGCAACCTGAACTTCTCTGGCTCCGCTTCATCAAAAGAGTTTAAAGGGAAAAGTTGAAGAGTCTCGATCACTCGTTCTGGTTCATTCACATGATTTATCTCAGTAAAATCTGCAAAAGAAGATCACAAAAAAAAAAAAGGGATTTAATGCAACTTTCTTCATATTTATTTCAAAGAAGAGTAAAGGTTTATGCAAGACTAATTTACATTGTGCAGAAGAAAACTTGTCATCTCGACGCATCATGACATCCTTCTCATCAACAGAAACTCTGCGTCGCTTCTGTCTTTCCCTGGCTTTATGATTTTGAAACCAGTAAAAAACGTTCTTGCTCTCGATCTTGCCATAAAAACTAAGCTGAGTGGAGATGTTTTGGATCTCATCGGTACTTGGGGTTCGAAGCCCTGACCTGAACATGTCAGTTAGAAGTTTAACTTGTTCGGTAGTAGGATTCCAACGCCCGCATTTAGTTCCTGTGCCACAGCTATTGCCACTGCCACCGCCACGTCCTGCTTTTGTGATACAAAAGCCTGACATTCTCTCTTCCATTATCTCTGTTAGCTTCAGATGCTTACTTTCGACTTTGATACAGATCACTGAGAGAACTTTCTTTTTGAGACTCTGAACTCAAAAGATAAGACTCCGTGTGCATATATAATAGACTACACACTAACACACACATGCTTTATTTTTTATTTTCCTTTTGTACTTATCCTTTGTTTTATTGAATTGGTGATCAAACGATAGCAGAAACAGAACTTTTGTTTATTAATTTCAGTCTGCTTTGATTTTAGGGATTGTGTGAGACTGAATATTTGTAAGGATTTGATCGTGCCCGGATTTTTGTGCGCATATATACATAGAGAGAGAGAGTGAAATAGAGAGACATGCGCAAAAGCTGCCACTATTCAACGTATTGGTCGGCGAGCAGACAGCAAGTAAGTTTGATCATTATTTATTAGTTAATTATTAAAATCTTTTGGTATTAATTACGTTGATTCTTTGTTCTATATTTCTATTTCTTTGATGAGTTGATCTTCATAGACAGACAAACAGATAAGGCATTCTTTGTGTTTTTCAGTAAAGTGTACGCTCGATGGTGCATATGGTTTAATATAGGATTTAGTACTGTGTGATGTTGTGTTTTTCTTGTATTTAGCAGACCATCCAACCACTCAGGACATGAGAGTAATCTAACTGAACTTTATTGTGAAGTAATCAATGTTTGTTAAAGAACACTAAATTGTTGGATGTCTATTTACTTGAGTATGTGCATTAATAGATCATGTTGCTGATATTAATGCTAATGGCTAAATGAGCTTCTAATATATAGCCTTCTGATCAAGCTTAGTTAGTAGGCTAATTAATCTAGTAGGGTCCAAATTACCAACCAGGCCAAGGGGAGGAATCCAAGTTTTGTTTTTAAACTAAAAGATATATGATAAACAACACCAGGATAGTTCAAAAAATCTCAGAATGTCCTAGTAAAGAAGATTTATTTACAAATGAAAGTCAAAGTTCACATTGTCTGATTTTGGCTGGACTATTGTGATCGCATCTACTGACATAGATACTTAGTTAGGCTGACTATAAACTATTACAGCTACGTCAGTCAAATAATGTTGGTTAAACCTGCTTTTAAGGATGTGGGAACACAAACTAAAGGACAACAAAGCCTCCGAATTGAGATCTGGGAGAGACAACTCATGAGCAAACAAAAAGGGAAAGCAACTTGTATTTTCTAATGTCATGTGGCTTGGCTCCTGTCTTAGGCAACTACATGCCCTTTTTCTAGTTGTCTGCTTTGCCTTCCAACTTTTAACTAGTTCAAAATTAGGGAACTTAAAAAGGCAGTGACTAGGTGTTTGAGATGAAAAGTAAGTGAACCCTTGTACTTTAGAGCTTGTCCTTCAACTAGTAATTCAAAAGTTTTAACGTTAATAATATTGACTACAGGAAAGCATGAAATTAATCTTGAGATTTCTATCGTTTCAATGCGAAATTCTTTTATCTTATGTGATAGTTGGAGATAGAAATTTGAAATGAATATGAGGATTTGAACTTACTTTGTTCGAGAATTCGAATATTTAATAATGGTCTGCTCCATTTAAAATGCACTTGTCCCACTTATGGCTAGGCATGAAAAACTTCAAACCTGCAGAATAACTAGCTATTGCGTATTGAACAATATAGTATAGAACATAAAAGCTGAATTGTATGCTTTATAATCATCATTTGTATAAACAGTCTAAGAAAATACAGTGCTGAAAATAGATGTGACAATTTTCTCTAAATTTCCTCTCAAAAAACAAAATCCAATTCGATTCTCTCATGTTTCTTGCGATTTGACTGAGTTTCTCGCTGTTTCTTGGCTAGTCTTTCCACCTGTTACTCTCATTATTTCTGTAATCTGGTCTACCAGTACTGGTCCAAAATTTAGGTTCACATCCATTTTTATTTTACACACTTCCTTCAATTCCCGAGGTTGTTCTATTCTCGATATGCATGAATTTGTCCCTTAGTAATTTGGCACTGCAGGCTGCGGTGTTCTAACTCCTAGGTATCTACTTAATGACTTAAATAATCTGTACTGTCTTGGTATTAATACCAAACAAACAACAGGAAATTAATAAAAAAAATCGTTCACCAAAATCTCATCTAATGAATCTCTGATTTTTTATTTGTATTTTTTTGCTTTGTATATTAGTCTAGAGTCTTATTGAGCATTGTAGTACAGAATGCAAATGAAAATAGGCAATCTCATTTATATACCTTCACCCACTAATGAGTGAGATTAATTTAAACTTTCGACTACCTTCAACTTAAAATTCGATATTCAAATCGGTAAGTGTTCCCTTGGAGACAACGAATTCTTGCATATTATGTAAACTATTCTTACTCATGTTGCCAATCAACAGTAGGCTCACCAAAATACCAAATATCAAAGCAGCCTATATTCATAAAGAAGAAAATGAATCTTTGGCATATGCAGCTCTATAGAAAAAGGAAGTGGAATTCGAGTTGCATCAAATCCTCGATTTGTGATGGAACAACTTCAGTCCAATGCAATCACAACCATAAAGATAGATCAAATAATCAAACAAGGAAATACTACTCTTGAATGAAACAGGGAGTATGAAATGCCCTTGTCATTAGCAGTCCTAGTACCAGCTAGAACTGTTTACTATTTTTAAACCCATGATTAATATCCGATCCTTATTTTCTAACCACAATTATAAAATCATCTTAAGAAGTTTTCTTAAACTGGCTAGATTCTAAGTTATCGAAAGTATATGCAAACATGCACCAACAGTTATAGGAAGGATTTAAGAGGGATGTTGGAAAAGGTGCAAGTGTTTGATCTGGCTGTCTTTTGTATGGGTTCCCGTTGATAAATTTAGAGAGAAACACTTTATTTTGATGAGTGGGAGAGATAGGGGAGTTGGCTCCGACAAACAACAACAGAAAAATGATTAGTGCGAAACGAGGCGTAACATATAGGTCTAGAGGGCTAGAGGCTACGGAGAAATATAGGGCACGCGTGAAATCTAGGCCAGCCCCAAGATTTCCGTCCCTATTCTCCTGTCTGCACTGCACTCCACATTTATCGTTATTGTGAATTAATCCATAGTGGAAGATCGCCAAACACGGCCGCGGACAAAATGGTGGGAAAAAAGAACTAATCATAGGAACTAAGACATGCAGCATCATCAGTGCAAAACATTCTAGATGCCCCATCATAGGAGGCCCACCAAGCAGTCACTCTGCAATTACTGCAAACTGGGAGAGTTGCCGGTGTCGGAGGTCACTGTTGGGCATGATTTGGCCCAGGACGAAATAGAATTCTGCTAACATTACCTGATTTAACGTTGTTGCCAGTTTGTAACAGAAGTTACAAGCAACAAAGTTCTGTCCGTAAATCTTCAGTAGAAGCACCCGACTCCCCATTTCCCCAAACTCAACAGTTATTATCTCGTGATTAAAAACTGCACTCTTACTCCTAACTGGAAGTACAGGCATAGAGCTAGTGCGTAGTCGAGCAATGGAGGTCTTACAGTCCGTTTCGTTCCCAATATTTTGGTTCAAGAATGATGCATCTCTACACAAGTTAAATGTTAGAGCTGGAATCCCAACACTGCTCTTTCGATTACCCATCCGGCAGAATCCGGTAACTGTGTGCTTGCGAGATATAGAAGCAGGTGGTTTGCAAGTATTTCATTGATGCATGAGTGAATGGCTGTTTCTCCATATAAATCATATATATACAACGGGACATCCATTAATCCTTTAGGCCCACCACAGCTTGCCTAGCCCATGGATCGACACAAGAAAGACCACGCCTAGGGATCCAAGGAAGTTGCTGATTCCCTGTTCAATTATAAGACTTCAAACTAAGACCACTCTATATTCCGCGCCAAGTCTTTACCTCACGAGTTGTCAGATTTCAAAAAGAAAACATGGTGCGAGAATTCTCAGAGACGCCAGTTCCGAATATCGAATGTGAGTTTAGACTTAACAGGAGAGCTGCTTCAACTTAGTCAACACCACTCAAAATATTTAAACAATCACACCCAACCCACTAAATGTAACATAATCAGTAAGTTGTTGCGCAAGCTCAAATGCAGTGGCATCATCCAAAAAAATTAACCTTACCAATCAAAAACAAAGTTACTAATCCAGTTTCTACAGGATCCAGTACCACCATAATGCAGGTTTGGGATGCAGACACCATCAGTTTGAGAAACCCAGCCAGGAGTAAGGATAAAGAGATAAGAACTGAACAAAAAGTATAGCAGCATTTGTAAGGAAACCAGATTTTACCTCGAGCTTACAAAAGTGAATAACGTTATCTGGAGAGTAACTGAACCATTATAAAAAGCAATCTTTTGATGAAATTGTAGATAGCCTACCTAACAAAAATCAACACAACCTTCTCAGACAAAATGGTTGATTCCCCAAACTTGATAATACATCACTATAGTTCAAAACCCATGAGAATTAAAATGGTTTTGGGCCGTGAATTCAGCCAGTGGACAGAAATCAGAGGATCTGAGCAGCTGTATTCAACTTCTCTGCTAAGCTGAGCTGTGTCCTGGTGATGCTTGACAAATACAGCAGCAGTAAATGGTCCTGCAAGAACCAAGAGAAAGTAGAAGCGTATAGATTTAAATAAGCAAATAGAGTTGATAAGAAGACACTAATATACAAAGCAGAAAACCACACACAATGCAGCAGAAACATGCCAACAAATTGTCATTAACAAAAATCAAATGATGTCATTACAAAGCAGAAAACTACTTGCATACAAATGTTTCAAGACCTAAATTTGAAAACAAAAAAAATGAAGTGTAAATTCTTATCACAAGATGCAGTTATGATCGGTAACACTCCTGCAATCATTTGAAACTTTATCACAAGCTACAACTAGGTGAAAATAACTTAATTTTACCTGCACATTGTCATTTACAAGCTTATCAAACGCAGGTGGTGACAATTTAGGAAGGGAGGCGACAGTGTCAGATATAAACCGCCCTATGTCGTTATCTGGTGCAGTACGCCCTTCCTAAGAAGAGAACCAATTATTATCTTAAACAATAAGGAGGTGAAAACAAATTGAAGAAGGCAGTGTCATCTTACTCACCACCACATCATCAACATATTTGTACACATCATCAATTAAGGCTAGTAGCCGTTGCATAGAGACTTCCATTCCTTCCAAATCACTTGGAATTTTGTCAACCATTGTGGTCTTCAAAATGTCAACTGCAATTATGATAAACACAGGCAGATTCCAGATATTTAACAATGATGCCAAAAGGAAAACTGGCAGGGCATAAAGAAATAACAACAGGTGGCACCTTTACATACAAAAGATACAATATTCAGAGCTTGATGAAATTCAAATTCAGCAATTGTTCCAAATTGAAAAAAAAAATACATAAGTCATGATCAGAGCTGATTGTTTCATGGAGATGACCAGCAAAGTACAGAAGAGAATCATTGTTTCAAACAAAAAAGAAATCTAGCCCGAGGAAAGAGAAAAAGAAAATGGTGGGAAAATTTGAAGTTTACAAAGCTATTACCAACTAGGCTCTTAAGAAGAAGGTCGGTGGCATCACTTCCTTTCATAACTTGAAATATAAGAATTTATAACAATTACATCCTTTGACAAAATCCATTCACGTCAATCCACTTCACCCCACTCCAATCCACCCAAAAAAAAAGAAAAAAAGAAAGAAAGAAAACAAAAAGACTCAAAAGGACTATCTCAGAATGTTTCACCAAAGAGTCAGAACTAACAACCTAATCTATAAAGGTCACCGATAAAAAAAAGAAAAAAAAATCTAATAGCACAAGTGTGTGTGTGTGCACCTGTTTGTTTTGGCAAGTGCACAGAGAGAACAACAAAACAGAAAATGGAGAATGCCAATCAACAAAGGTTTTACTAGGAATGAAAAATTCGTGACATATACATACATCCAACGCGCTCAGCTTCAACCATTCGAAGATCAAGAGGAACTTCTTGAAATTGTGCTGCAAGTGGACGGTCCCCAAGAGACAAATTCACAGAAACATAAGCCTTTATGGTACCCTCCCCATTCCTGAATCCTGTATCCACGGTCAGATGAATAGGGTTCGCAACTTCTCTAGAATAGAAGTCATGAATCAATGCACTGCCACCTGTAACTCCTAACCCAGTTGAATACCTGCATAAAATTACATAAGCACATCAACATAACAAATTAATTAATTCCAAAATTCCCGCCTCATCTAACACCAGTATAGATATAGATATGAAAAGCATATAAAAGCAGAACGAAATCAAATTTGAACAATGCACTAGACACTACACTATCACAACATACCAAAACGTTGTAATAAATTTTTCACGAGTAATTTACATAAATCACCCAAAGAATATGGAAATTCGTGGAAGTGAGAATTACCATCCAACAATAACTTCCTTAGGATTCACTTTTTGATGAGACAACAGCAAATTATGATGGTAATCAATATCCAAAGCCACCTGCATCCATTTAATAAACAAAACCGAATACAGTTATTCCTACAAAAAATTAATGAGCTAGAAGTGAAAGGAAAATACAAGTAACCTTCAGAGAAATTTCCTGATTGCATTTTAGCCAAAACAGCAAAAACAATAAGGCAACAAGAAAATCAGAGGAGAGATATTTGAAAACCTGTTCGGAGGATTCGTTGTGAGGGACGGCATAAGAGTTACGGATATCAACGGTGCCATCAGGTAAGACGGAGCCAAGAAGAGTGCCAATGACGCGCTCGGCTTGATCGGGCCGCCTAACGTAGCAATCGCAGATGTTGAAGATCACAAGAGGGTGTACCTTCGCGGAGAGGGTCGATGAAGATGATGGTGCGAATTGGAGGACTGTTTTCTGCTCGCTCCCCGCCATTCTCCGATCTCGATTTGAGGCAAAGAGGGGGCGAGAAAGAGGATAGAGAGTGAGGACTAGGGTTTTGGCCTTTGGGGGGAGGATTGAGCTGGAGTTGGTGTTGATTTTGTTTAGATTGTTGTTGGGCTGATACTGGCCTAAGTTGGGAGTGTTTGTGGGCTTTGTGGAGAAAAGAAAAACGCTGCGTAGTAACCAGACCAAAAAAAAAAAAACTTTACTCCTCTTTTCAAGTTGATGAATTTCTTCTCCTTTTTTTAAAAAAAATTTGAGAGAAAAAGATATTGGGTGAACTAAAAATAATTGATCGTCCGTGTAAAAAATGAGGCCTGTCAAGCATGTATTCTAACATCAAAATTATGTTGTTTGGACCTTTTAATAAAATTCATGAGATTATCGTGTTTGGTAGTTTTTTTTTTCCTGCATTTCTTTCATTATATTTAAATAATTAGTGGATCTATTTTATAATCATATATGTTTATTTAGACTATGTATTGTTTTTATTGCATATATTAAGATTTTATTTTATCATTTTAGTTGATTTAATTTATATTTTATATGGATAGACATATAATTTAGTGCAAATCCCTCTTTTTAGTTTTTAATTATTTTTATAAATCAAAATATTAAAATTATCATTTATTGATGCTGTAAATATATATTTTTTTTAATATAAGTGTTCTTTCCTTGGTTGGTTAATTCTTTTATGTATGTAGATTTGATTTGTTTGTTTAATACTTGATAATATCATTTTAGTTTTTAAAGTAATTATTCGATTTGGTTGAATTCTTATTATTTCTAATTTATTTTTTAATTAGAGCTTTTTGCATAAGAGAAACCATAAGAAGAAATAAGTTGCGTGTTATTTATGGAAAATCTATTTTTTCATCAATGTATAACAAAAATTTGACAAATGGTTTTTGTTCATCCATCGTTATCTTTTTCTTTTTCTTTTTTTCCTTTTTTGAATTCAATTTCAATGTTAAATATATTATTATATATAAATACAATATGTTATAGGAAAACCTAAAATTAGTTTTCAAACTCATAGTTTCTTCGATTCCAATCACTTCTGGTTGTGCTAGGACGAATGACGATCATTGACGTTTGTAATCAATTTCAAGTATAATATTTTAAGTGCAATGTCATAGAATAAAGAGATAAGGTTTGTTAGAATTATCATCATCCAAAACATTATTAAAAAAAATGCATGAAACGAGAAACAAGAATACGAGTGAGTTTCTCCTGAAGATAGAGAATCCATTGATTTTTTTTTTCAGCATTCCAAGTTCTGAAAATTCATTGATGGTGTAAGAAATCAAATATATATAAAAGTATTAAGTACAAATTAATAATCTAGATGTTTCAGATACTTAATCTACTATATGTGAGATTAAAATATGAATAATTGTCTTATCTCCTTCAACAAATAGTAGATTTTATCCATTTAAAACCAACCTTCACAAGAAAACATTGCTACTCATAAAGCTTGAACTTGCTAATTACATGGCTTTTAAAATGGTCAAATCCTCACACCACTTACTCTCACAGCCTCTATAACTAGCAACCAAATCCTACACACCACTTACTCTCACGGCCTCTATAACTAGCAAATCCAAACAAAAAACCTCTAAAAAAACTAGATCTGCCCAAAAAAGGACAGATCTAAACATCCCCAACCTTTAGTGGGGAGAGGAAGAGGGTTGTTGGGGGTGGGCAATTCTCGAGGGGAAAAAATGGACGCTAGGAAAAAAGCTGATTAAAAAAAGGGAGTAAACAAAAAAAGAAAAGAAAAAGAGAAAAGCAGATGACCTATCATACTACCGCCAGTAAAATCTATTTGGATCGATATGATAAATTGCACTTGATTTTTTGCATCCAAATTAAGGTTCTTCATTTTTATTTTCTCTGCTCCGGTTTAATTGTTATGAGGTATTTTCAAATAAAGATGCATCAAATTCAAATTAATTTATCCGAACGTATGATAATGATCTAAGTGAATCCAATTCCATCCTGTTTGAACTCTAGATTCTACGTGTGATTAATGCCATGCTAGTTCAAATCATGTAAAAGTTCTCTTACTTTTTGTGGTTTTTGACCATCAAATGTTTTGAGTTGAATTCTTTGCTTTACCTAACAAGCAAAATCCCTCTCGTTACGAGAAGAACGTCAAACTCATTTATGAAAATAACAAGTTTCTTTCTTCTTTAACCCACTTCTGAACCTAGCAAAATTTCTCCTAATTTCAATTAGGTGGTAGCATGCTAGGGGCCAAGTAGAGCACCTTTTACATAAAAGAAGGTGGAGACGGTGACTGGAAGTTTGCCAACGGTCACATATATTTCACTCGACTGAACCCATAAATGTCATGGCCAACACAGCTCACAAAAGCAAGATAAGGAAAGATTCCATGAACGAAGTGCTCCTAATGAAGAAAAGGAGATTAAGAGAATCGACGGCTGATGACAAACGGTCCATACTCATCAAATGATTTCATTAATCTAAATGGGGTAATTGACATTGCAGTTCAAGGGTTCAAATTTCATGGACTGATCCAAAATTTCAAATGGATCAAAAACTAAATAAATAAAATTTTCTTATCCTAAGTCATCTAACGGCACCATTGTCATGTAGTATTTTGCTCCTTTTAACAAAATCTAACCGCGGAAAATAAATCATCAAATATGCAATTTCGACCAATGATCACGTATCACGTAGAAAATCGACTAAAACCATTTTTTTTTTTTGTACAGCATGGGGTTAGAAGTTCGAAAAAATAAAAACAATGTACAAACTCTTGGGATAGAAATCTATATACAATCAGCCCATAAAAGGATCCATAAATCTTCGAGTGAAATTTCATATCGTGTAAGCCCATGAACCATACAAATTCCAGACTTGGCAAGCCGGGGCACAGGGATTGCCTTCCATGCAAGTGTGCTTGGAAAAATAATTAAAAAACCACTCTTACCTCAGACAAATATCCTAGTATTATCCTTCTATCATGTACGTAAGAAAACAATTACTATCATATTTTATATATCTTTCATAACCTTATCATCAACTGCTAACGAATTCCACAAAAGATACTGTTAATTATACCATAGGAAAACGGACAAATTGCACAAGTCGACTAAGAGAAATTTAGAGCACAAAAACCAGAGAGTAGGTTTGGTCGGTAACATGAAAGTGACATTCCGCAATTCGTAACCATACAAGTATTGAATATTATAGAAGCCACCACCTCACTTAAGATGGGCCCCATCAGCAACCCGCTCGAACGAAAAAGTAAAAACGAGAAAGGAGAGCGGTCCTTGAAGAAACACATATTACTATTATTACATGTGCTTGATTATAGGTACAAATGCACAAAAGGCCAAACAGAGAAAATGGAACAAACTGGGGTTGATTTTCCTCTCGAAACATCATCATACGGTCGAAAGTAAAGCATCATAATCACAACCATCACTTCTTGAAAGGAATGGCTCTGATCACAACCTGGTGGTAAAGAGCTGCAAGTGCTGCCCCAATGAATGGTCCGACCCAGAAAATCCACTACATCCAACCAAAGAAAATGAGATGTCAAGTCAACAATGGGCACACTGTAATTACTAATTAGGTTTTGGACCACCCGAAAAAAAGGGGAATTTATTAGTTGACTAATAATTCAAGACTTACGTGATCATCCCAGCCCTTGTCCCTGTTGAAGATGATCGCTGCACCAAGACTACGAGCTGGGTTGATACCGGTTCCTGTAATTGGGATTGTGGCCAAGTGCACCAAGAACACAGCGAACCCAATTGGCAAAGGTGCCAAAATCTGACCATACACATATTCGCCATCATTAAATTCCATGAAAGTGAATAAATAATTGATGTAATTAATCAACTAGTTTTTATTTTGTTAGTGAGAGAGATGGAGAGCTTACAGGGACATGGGAATCTCTGGCACTACGCTTGGCATCCGTGGCAGAGAAGACAGTGTAGACAAGAACGAAAGTGCCCACAATCTCAGCGCCAAGGCCATCACCTTTGGTGTAACCTGCATTGACGGCATTGGCACCACCACCAGCCAGATCGTACCGTGCGCTCCCATAAAATCCTTTCACTACACCAGCACCGCATATGGCACCAAGGCACTGCATCACCATGTAGAACACGGCCCTTGTCAAGGACAACTTCCTTGCCAAAAATAGCCCAAAAGTCACAGCAGGATTTATGTGACCCCCTGCAAGTAACCAAAATCACATCATAAATTAATGAAAAAAAAAAAAACTAAGTCTATTTTCAATACCAGAACCATAACTATTAATTCAAACTTGAATTTCATGTCAGTTTTTAAAATTTTTAAGACCTGAAATGCCAGCAGTGCAGTAAACAAGAGCGAAAATCATGCCACCAAAGGCCCAAGCGATCCCTTGAATCCCAACCGTTGTACACTTGGTCTTGTCCTTAGACACGCCCATCACAGTCAAAACGGTGACGTACAGAAACAAGAAAGTGGCCACGAACTCTGCAATACCAGCCCTGTAAAAAGACCATGAAGTCAGTTCGCCTGGCTCAAACAGTGGTGCCGGGGGTGGCTCCTTGTAGTCCTTGTCATCTTGGCTTTGAGCTGCCGTGCCAATTGGCTGCCTCTCGTTGAACTTGTTAGCTCCCAATCTAACATCTTCTTCTTTGCCCTCCATAACTACTGTTTTTTTTTTTTTTTAGCTCAAAAGATGCAAAAGGATTGTTAACAAATAAATAATTTTCTTTTTGGTTACTGTCTAGTGACCGTTTGATCTCTGTTGAGAGTGGAGTAGTTTGTGGTGGTGGGTTTTATAGAAGAGAGTGGGGCTTAGTGGGCGTATTTAATTGCATTTTTTTTTCTGGAAAATAAATTTACTTATTTATTTTGTGACCGACCAATCATTTTCTAAGGCTCTCATTGGTTTTTATTTTTGTTTTCATTTTTAATGAAGGAATTCTCTCTGTTTTTTTCTTCATAGAAAAGGACCTAAAAAATAAATATATATGTTCGGTGAAAACGACATGGCGTATAGTGAATTTCATAGTCGGCACAAGGGTGGCCACACATGTATAATTGCATACTATGATGATGTTTGATGAAACCACCGCCCATCTTTCAATAATGGAGAACGGACACAAGTGAATTAAATTGAAGTGAAGTTTGGCTTTGAAACGGAAACGTGGATATCTCGCTCTCAGTGGAGTTAATTTGTGGTTTGGTAACAAACGGGCTTCAAAATTTCAATTTTAACAATCAAATTAATTGCTTTTTTTTGCCCTTTGCTTTCTCTACCGAGCATCATAATTAGTGTAGTTAATCTCATATTATCTGATAGTGATTAGCAACACGTGAGAAGGCACTCAAAACGCTAAAATGCTTGCAAAAATTTAAATAGCGTGGTTCGTGGTTTTAATCAAGTACGAAAATGGATCAACGTCTGCTAATATCAGTGCGATAGCTCTGTTAATGATAAACATCATTGTATAAGAAAAAGAACTACTTAGTTGACTAAAAATTATTTCTCCAAGTTTCATTTCTTTAGAGAAAAATTAGAATTGAAAACATCAATGCATACTCTATCCTTTCTGTTCTTTATGGTACAAGTACAACAGGTCATTTTTGCCTATGCTGTACTGAATGAACGGGATAACTGTACAGTACAATGATTTTTATTTTATTTTTCAATAAAAAATATGTGAAATTTAATTTTTTATATGAGTATATTAATTTTTTTTTAAATATCAATGAAGTATTTATGTTAATTTCTTCGTTGAGTTATTTTTTCAATTGAATACATAGATTTTTTTTTAATATATTAAATTTTAAAAACTCGCTAATAAGTATTAATTTTCATCGATTTATCTATTAACTAAAGATATTTTTGTAACTCTTAAAATATCAAATTATAACTTTATTTTTTCTTTTTTTAACTGGAGAGAACTTTTCTTTCAAATGCTAAAAGGTAATGAATTTTTTTGATAAAAAAATCTCATGTTTAAGTCCTCAATTTTTATGCTTAAATCTAATTGATATTAATTTTTGATTTTATATATATATATATATAATTTTTTGTCAAATTTTCAAATGGTTAAATAATTAGAGAAAAAGTTCTTTTTAGCAAAGAAAACAAAAAAATGTAATTTGATATTTTAAAGGTAACAAATCCTTCATTAATCAATGAAAAAAATTAACGGAAGCATTTGATTGATAATTTTTTTTAAAATAATGTATTCAAATAAAAAAATTAAAATCTATATATTTAATTAAAAACTGATGTACTTTTAATACTATTATCTCCTTATTGAATTATTAATCCTTATTCTTTAAAAACAATTTTGAGTCAATGATTATCTCCGCAAAGAACCAGAGAAACTGACAAGCTTGGCAATGCGGTTTGGTTGATGATGGGGGATTCGTGGAACATGATTATCCTAATCATTATAAATAGTTACTAATGTGGTTTGTTGCACAGATGCCATAGATTATAGGAGGAGTGACCTGTTAGGATAATGTTAATAGCTCTGCCCCCTTTCTTTAAATTTTTTCTGGCCTTTTGGTCAGCTTGGCTTTTAATTGAAGTTTCTCTTTTTATTTTTATTTTTTTAGCAACTCTGCATGTCGTGTGCGAATCTTTAATCTTGTGATGTGGCTTCATCAGCTTGTTCTGGCGAAGAGGTTAGGTAAGATGCAGCACATTGAATGATCAGATTAGACGGAGTGGCACCTATCATAATAGCCTGGACTAGATAATAGATCTCCTGCCTGAAATTTGCTGTTGCAATAATTAAAAAAAAAATGTTGAAACTTTTTTGCTAATTTGGTCAGTTATGGAACAGTGCCTGCCCTCTAGTTTCTTGTCCTTTTCCTCATGGTTTGGTTTGCCAAAAAGATGAAGAAACATGGCGATCGGAGAATGTTTGGCCCATAGGTCTATTGCACATGTTGTGACTGTGAACTATAGTTTTAAATCACCTATGATAGAAAAAATAAATCTTGATTTCTATCATTTATTATAATATTAAAATAATAATAATAATAATAATAAAATATTTTAAAATCGTTATATAATCATCATTATATAATATAATAATTATTATTTAAAACTATGCTAGGTAGTACATCCTTCCGAGATACTAGTCAGATAGGAAATTAAGTTCCAGCCAGAACTGCTCAAATATTCTAGCAGAATCACATGGCCACTTCTCTTCCTGTAACGCTGTTTCTTGTCAAATCAGGTTCTGGAGGTTCCTCTTCGCAAGGGGGCGGAATTGATGGTTTATCCATGAATATCGATCTAAGTTCTTTAATTTGAGTAAGCTCGCAATCTTTTATAATTCATTCTGTATGCAAAAGGCGGAGCCACCATAGGGATTAGAAAACTGAATAATTTACTAACTATGTCCGCATTAGCATAGCAGCCTTATTTCTGTTCTTTATGCAGGGCAACCACGCAAGATAATAATGCGTCTTTAAAAATAATTGTTATTTTAGGGGTAAGGTTATGACACAATAAGACCTATGAGCTGTTGGTAAAAAAAGACTGGTTAACACTTGTCAAGCAGACAATCATTCCCGTCTAAAACAAGACGTAAATCATACTAATAGTATTGGAATGTTACTAATATATTGTTAAAATATAGGATAATAATGCGTTTGACAACCGCCCATTTAATTAAGACCATTTATCTTTAGCTTATTTTAACGAAGTTATATTCCCCAAGATTGTGGTTGATGACATGAGCAAGTTTTGTATTGCAGGGAGTGCCATTCTGCTGTTTGGATGGATTAGATAGATGGCTTTTAGATTGTTCCTAATTCAGATTCAGCTTATATGTTTCTTGTACCTTCAACTTCATTTCAGCATTATAACGCGAATGAAAATTCATTGAAGAAATTGATTTTCAAGGAAAAAACATTATAGAAGCTGTCATATAACCATATGTCTATATGAGATTATTAACGGAAATATGTAAAAGTAGATGTCTCATCTCTCTTTTTCTACGTATAATGTAAGCCATCGTACATGTTTTGTTCAACAAGTCCTTGTATTGAATTCCCTGAGTGGGGGGCATATTTTAGCTTTCCTTGACTGTAACCAAATCGTGGGTCTTAAACAAAGGGGCAATAGCTTTTCTATGGAAAAGACAAAAGATCAAAACACTCTAGTGGAATTTACAGGTTTTTTTTTCTTCTTTTCTGGATGATAGGGATTTTAATTTTCGCAGCCTACTTTGGAAAATTCAGTCGAAAACGTGGACTTCCAAACCAGTTGCTGAAATACACGAGGAACCGACTCTTACCGTCCCAGTTACATCATTTTGGTCGTGATGTTCATGATTTGATGTCGCGATGCAATGAATTTTAGAGCTGCACTCGCACATGCTTTGGATGGAAGAATGTAAGCGGCTTGTGCTGTGTGGCTACTAGCTAGCCATTAGATCGTCCATGTCTTTCAGCCGGCTAATATGCTACCTAAAAACTTTGAGCCAGTTTTTTTTTCCCACGGTTGCTTTCAGTTCGATAAATAAAACATCCGACAATGAGAGCTGCGTTGATCGTATCATTTCACAGATTAGATTTTGTACCTACTCCATGCCAAAAATTGATATTCGCTGATAAGAAAGTATTCAAGGTCGAGTAAAAAATTGAGTAAATCATAAGTTAGTCCCTCTATTTTTTAAAAACAAATTAATTAATTCTCTTTATTTCAAAACTAATTATTTAGTTTATGAATAAAAGATCACATTTAACTTCATCTTATTTTATTTTATAAAATAACATATATTTTTATATTTTTTATTTCTTAAAACAAAAAATCAAAATAAATTTAAAAAATTAAGTTACAAGAAAATTTGAAGTACAGAAACTAAATAATTAGTTTTTTTTAAAAAAAATAATTAATTTGTTTCTCAAAACTAGAGGAACTAATTTATTATTTGCTCATAAAAAATTGAAAGAATAAGATTACAAATAAGGAGAAAAAAAATCTAGAAAGCAACAGCCATAGTCTTGTAATTTAAAACTTTGTTTTCTTCAAGAACTTTCCCCATACATGACAACCTTATATTACCTATAATGTATACTGATCTGAACTATAGCCGTCTCCTAGGAATGTCATCAGAACTAGAAAAAATTAATAATAATTATCCATGCTTTATATTTCTAATAAGCAATGAAGAAATATATGATCACAGTAGTCTTATATCACTGAATGGAGATACAAGTAGTTCCTGATATACAAAAGAGGGATCAGTTGGTGCTCAACAATTCCATCTTGATGGATCAATAATGAAATGGGAACAAAATAAGACATAATCCAAAAAAAAACCAGATCAGGATTGAACGGCTGTTAGCCTACGGTGGCAAAAGAAAATGGGGAAGGGGACACAACCGAGTCCTGAAATACAGAGGCTGAAAATTTTGTGCAGCCCAAAACCCACATTTCAGCAATGCAGCTTACCTCTGAAAAATGTCTGCCTGTTTCAAGCACCATGAGATTCTAGGTTCCTGGGCAACGAAATTATGAGAAAATTTAGATCCTAATATTCGTGCCAAAAGGTTCATACACTGAAATACATGTAGAACAAAAAATTCAATGATGCAGCATTCAGAAAAATGACATTCTTGCACAGCAAGTTCTTGAATATATAATGTCAAACAATTAAGATTATTTGGCTACATAATACCCCACCACTATCAAATGCTAAAATTCAACACGAGACCAAAGGGAAAAGGCTCAGGACTTGCAAAACAAAAACAATGATGACTAGCCATAGGAACATCGCACTACATTCAACTTTAGCAGTTTAGTTAAGTTAGCTTTGAATCCATTTTAATTGGCAGTGGAAACAAAGTTCTTAATGCCAATAAGACAACTCTCTAGTATATCCAAATTTCACAACATGCGACTATCTCATTAGCTCAAACAAAGAACAATAGTAAGATCTTAGGCATATATAACTTTGCAAGTATCAAACTAGACTTTCTAAACTTAAGTTCCTCAAGGAAGTCAAAGATACAGGCAATAGCGCTAGCAAAGGCAGAAAAATAAAAGAAAAAAT
The DNA here is from genome assembly GCA_963924115.1 of Dovyalis caffra. Lineage (NCBI taxonomy): Eukaryota > Viridiplantae > Streptophyta > Magnoliopsida > Malpighiales > Salicaceae > Dovyalis > Dovyalis caffra. The sequence continues at coordinate 5,541,142 of CAWUPB010000850.1, forward strand.
ATTACTATCTTATTGAGCACGACATGGAAACAACCTTAATTGGAATTTACAAAATTGAAAAATATATAAACATTGCTCTTGCCCAGAACACTCGAACAACAAGGTGTATCACATAATAGAGGAATAAGACAGAATAGGTCAGAGTGACTCCTTAATATTTCATTCTATTACCAGGATCTTCCCCCTTGTAATTTTTACTAGGTAAGAAGTGACTCGCTACTTATCCCTCAACCTCGCACCACACGTTTACCATACACCGTGGTCCAAATTCTTTCCCTGTTATACAAAAACGAATCATAGAAGTTAAGGGGGCATTTGATTCTTACTTTTTTTGCATGTGCCACTTCTCTATGCTTCCATACCAATTCCATTGGAAACACAGAGCTGCAAGACGTAATATACCAGCAGCAACCACCTCAACAAATGCCATCAAGTATGATCTCTGAGGAGATAAACCAGCAGTAGCTATGGACAATAAGATTCCTTCAGAGTTGCAAGGGATTATAAAACTACTAGATTTAATGCCGTCTAAAGCTTTCTTTGCAACTTCATCGGCTTTCATTGCACCAGAGGAGGCTGCTATGATGCTTGTGAGTTGTGGTTTTCTTTTGTTTTCTGCAATGAACGTTCATCTTTTAGTTCCTGACAGCAACTGAGTTACAACAGAATAGATATCTCCAAAGTTTGATGCAGATGCATATTTAACAAGCACAGCATATAACAAAGTCTGCACATTCACATGTACAGTGTCCATCACAACTACATAACAAAATATTGCAGTAAACTTAAAGAACTTATCAAATAAATATCTTCCTATGTGTTCTTCATCGTGACTTTCACATTAATAACAGTGATCTAATATAATTATGCAATATCAAAATCTATCACACCTCAAGTTTAAACATATCAATCATCGCGAAGAGGCCATTGTTGTCGAATTAAAAAAGAAAAAAATACATATTGACACGATCCGTTATGCAAGTCTTGTAGGACAGAAGCCTAAACCGAGTTCGCACATTTCTCAGATGCCAACTCTTACAATCCAAAATAAACTCAACCAAATTAGCCAACACCCACGAGTGCTAATATGTCATAACATTCTATAACCTTATTGTAGTTCCACACAAATTCCATACCTTCAGCCAGACCAGGAGTTTCAGTATCCGGAGGGAATACAAGAGAGACATGGATATTGTCCCCAATGACCTCCTGTTGCAATGCTTCTGCTAAACCCCGAAGACCAAATTTACTAGCTGAGTAAGCTGTGTATCCATAAATACCTACCTGAACACAAACAATCCTCATGAACGACTAACTAAGCGCGCACACACACACTAAAAAACATTAGTATAAATTAATCAGTACCTGACCAGCCTGTGAAGACATGAGAGCAATAGAACCAGGTCCACGATCCTTCCGGCTTCTCTTCATTCCAGGCAAGGCAGCTTTAATCATATTGAAACTCCCCATCAAATTAACATCAATCATGAACCTGACCTCATCCAATTTCTGCTCCTCCAATTCCTGGGCCACAAAAACCCCTTGATTCACAATCAACACATCTACGGGCCCAGCTTCATTAACGGCTTTCTGTACAGCTTCAAAATCTCTCACATCAGCAGCAAAAATTGCCACGTCGATGCCGGTGGAGACTCTGATTGCGTCCTTAGCTTCTTCTAGCTTGTCTATTGAACGGGATAAAATTGAGACGTGGGCTCCCTCTGATGCGGCCTGGTGGGCCAGGGCTAGACCGATGCCGCTGGATCCGCCGGTGACGAAGACATGGCGGTTCTTTATTGGGATTTTGATGGGTCGAGGTCTGGTGATTAGGGATAGAAGAAAGAGGAGGGAGAGAGGGAGGAGGAGGAGGGAAATGTAGAAGAGATTTGGGTCCGCCATTGATGATGCTCGAGCTTGTTCGAGGAGAGAGAAGTAGCAACAAGTCAAGCGGGTGTTTTGGCACGCTAAAGTCACGTGGCGTTTAGATTCTTTCAGATGGGCTTTCGTTGTTGGGTTAAGATTTATGCTTCGGGTTGGATTGAATTTTTGTCTGAGTTTGTTCTGGGTCCATAACTTGAATGCGTAAATCTAGGCCCATCATGGATCTTTTCAGGCATGTGTTGCGATACAAGGAATATTGATGCCAATATCCATAATAATAAAAAAAGTGAAGATAATTTTTTTTATACAACATATTTTTTATGAATTATCTTTATGATAGAAAGAAAATTCTGATTATAAAATAAAATATTTATATTAGAGAGTTTTTGTTAAGTTTTTAAACTTTTAACCGATATTTATAATTTTATAATATAATCCATTGTAATTTACTTATTTTTATTTTATAAATTTCTTCAATTAACTCAAAATTGAAAATATAAATTTTGTTGAGATTTTAAAAAAAAAACTCACCCAAAAATAGTTAAGAGATCATATATATTTTTATCTTTTTTATTTTTCTTTTCATTTTCAAATTTTATTTATTTAAAATTAGTAAAAAAGAGAGTAGATGGACGATGTCAAGAAAAAAATAAAAAATAAAATAAAGTTGACGTGTTGCAATTCTGAGACACTAACGATGTGAATATTGTTAGCTCAAAAATTTAACGTAATTATATGATTAAGACATAAACCAAACGTACATGAATGTAATAACCTGATCCAAATGATATTTAAGGTAGTATTTAAGTTTTTTTTTTAAAACGGTTGGTGCATATAAGAAGGGACAATTGTTGTCCCTCTCTATTTTCTTTCTGTTCCTTTCCCCTTCTCATTGAGCTTTCTCCTTAATTTTCTCTTAATTCTCTCTTTCAAATCCTAAGCTAAAGCCTAGTAAAATTACCTTAGAAAGACCATAAACAAATAAATTTGCTTGGAGTTTAGCTAGATTGGAATTTGAAAAGCTTGGAGAGTAGGATTGAATCGGGGATTAGAGAACAAATTGTCAAAGGTAAGAAATTTCATCTTTTGATCTTTAAATTAAAATGTTTACATGTAGTTATTGATAATTTTAAAGTTAGATTGCATTGGATTTGTTGATTGAATAAAGAATTAAGTTAGATCGATGTTAAAATCTCGAGACCCATTTGAGAAAAAGTTGATTAAGTGATTCTAAGTGGTAAAATGATGTTTAATTGTCTTAGGTAAGTGGTTTATGAGATTGAATTAAAGTCGAATTAAGTGAATTTGATTAATTAAGAGGTTTAAGATGATGAATGGTGAAACATCCAAAAAATGGGTTTTGAATTAAAAAAAATATAGGAAAAATAGAGAGTTAAGTTATATAAATGCGATTAAATATTAATGAAATAGTTATTGAGTGAATTAGAATAGAATCAATGATTTAATTGAAAAATTGATTGTTTAAAGGTTTGAATTGAAATTGAGAAAAGATGGTATGTATGAAGTTTGGACTGCATTGGAAATTGATGATGGGATATTGTTAGGTAATTGTTTAGAATTGTTGGAGAGATTATCTAATTTAGTTAAAGTCATCATTTTGAGTCTTCCAATCAATTCCATTTGTATAGATAATTGTGTGTTCCTATTTCTAGAATAATTCATTTGTTTTGAATTATTCTTTAATATGTGATATTAATGGTTGTTCCATCATCATGTGTTATTAGATTATTCGAAGTGGACGACTTTATTGCAGCAACCTTGACTCCGTTTGATCCTTCATTTGTACTCGTGAATGGATATTATATAGAATATTGTGTTTTTAAATTTCTTTGATCATGTCGATCATACATCATTGGTTTAAGTATATTTTAATCATATTCTTTAGAACTTAGATTGGAACGAACCTTTGTATGTTTGAAATGATTTCATATCATTTTTAAATTTCTTTGATCATGTCGATCATACATCATTGGTTTAAGTACATTTTAATCATATTCTTTAGAACTTAGATTGGAATGAACCTTTGTATGTTTGAAATGATTTCATATAAAAAAATGATTGGATATGACTTAAAAGGGATTTGAATATTTGTTTGAACAAGTGTTTGTTTATGGTTTGATATGCAATTATGGATTTAAATGTTATCTTCCTTTAGATGGTTATTTTAATTATTCGTATAATATTTGTTAATGTTTATTTGATATTCAATTATATCATCAAATATGACTTGAACATGCATTGTTTTTTACGTACTATATTTGAATATGTATAAGTTTATATGTTTTTTGAAATGTTTTTGAGACTCGGAAAACCTAGCTATGGAGGGTGTAGTCTTTGAGCTTAATGATACGAGGCTCCAGCTAGCAGAAGAGGTAGAGTACTAGTATGTGTGTTGGTCAACATACGAAAACCTAGTCACAAGGAGCATGACATTTGGGTGTTTGCATCCAAAGATACGTTATATTCCGTGTGTTGGTCAACATACGAAAACTTAATCACAAAGAGCATGACATTTGGGTGTTTGCATCCAAAAATACGTTATATTCAACCTATGAGTAAATAAAAACCTATATATGTGGTTTGATTTGATTATATAGATATATCCACAAACATTTTGATGATTTGATATGGAATGGTCTTGAACTATTTAAGTTATGATATACAATTTGAATTTATGATATGCATTATTTTCAAGAAACTAACATTGCATCTTAAGTTGAATTTTTAAGTTCTCATCCTTAGTCCATTTCCCTCATTTAGATGTGTTATATAAACATTGCATCTTAAGTTGAATTTTTAAGTTATCATCCTTAGTCCGTTTTCCTCCTTTAGATGTGTTATATAATATATAGTCGTCGATTTGCTCTCCCTCCATTGTTTCAATTTTGCAGGATTTGTGATGGTGCCCTTTTAGCTTCCATTCGGCTACTTGTCTTGAAGTTGACACGTTTATCATGTGAATCATTTAATTGTAATCTCTTAGAACTTATGTTTGATTTTATTATATTCTTAGAATCTCTTAAGTTATAGCTTGTGAGTGTTGTATTATAAATCAATTATGGATATTAAATTGAGAAATGCAATATGATTTGCATTGAAATTATAAAGTAATGATTGTTAAGTTGGATTATGGTAAATTGGAATGATGTGTGATGTGATATAAACCGAGGATTTAAGTTTAGATATTTAAGGCTTGCTTGAGTCTAACCTAACTACGAGGGGCATAGCCTTTGAGCTCAATGATACGAGGCTCCAGCTAGTAGGAGAGATAGAGTCCTAGCTCGTGTGTTGACCAACATACGAAAACCTAGTCACGAGGAGCATGACCCTCGAGTGCTCGGATCCAATGATACATTATATTCATTCCACGAGTAAATAAAAACCTCTCTCTCTCTCTCTCTCTCTAGACACACACACACACACACACACACACATGTTTTGATGATTTGATGTGAATTGATTTTGAACCATTTAAATTATGATATAGGATTTGGATGTATAATATGCATTTGTTTTCTAGAAACTAGCATTTACTTGTAATCTATTAGAAACTCTTAGAACTTATGCTTGATTTTATTGTATTCTTAGAAACTCTGCAGTTATAGCTTATGGTTATTGTATTATAAAATTAATTATGGATATTGAATTGAGAAATGCAATATGATTTGTGTTAAAATTATAAAGTAATGATTGTTAAGTTGGATTATTGTAAATTGAAATGTTGTGTGATGTGTTATAAGTTAAGGATTTAAGTTTTGATATTCATGATTTGCTTGAGTTGAGATGGGCCTCATAGTTCATTCGATTCTTGCACCGATCATAGTCCACTCCCGAGGTCATGACAATTAAATATTTTAAAATAAAAAAAGAAAACCCGTACATCCATCAATTCATATAAATAATATAATAAAAATTATTAAAACATAAAAATATTCTCACTAAATATTTTTTTATTATTCTTTTTAAGTTTGTTGAATTGTACTCCACGGATACTCTTTTATCATTAAAAAAAATCATCAATTTTTTTAATCAATATAATTTCTTAATTTTACAAATCATTGACATAATTTTGAAACAATTAATACATCTCGCGGTTCATAATATTATCAAATTCAAAATGCTCACATTGATATCTTAAATGCAATATTTCGTATTTTGTAAAATCCGACAACAAAATTTTATTTATAAGTTTTCAAGCATCATCGAGATTCTTTTTAAGATCCATTCATAAACAAAAAATATATATGTACGATCGGGATTTTGTTTGTAGCAGGGGGAAATTACATGTGAGGAAAAAAAAAAACAGGAGACTCCTCCTCTTACTCCGGCGACAAAATTCCGCAATCTGTTTGCATGCTTATTTTGCTCTTCCGAAATACTATCAACTGGAATCCTTGTATTTTCCCAATCAAGGAAGGAGGGAGGGAGGGAGGGGGTGGACAACATGCAAACATAGCTGGATGTTAGATAACTTAAATTCATAAAAGAGGGAAAAAACGAACAAATGAAGCGATGGAAGGGAAATTATCCTATATACTAAAGCAAAATGGTTTTTCATCGTAGCAATGAACAGTGCGAGATCACCGTTCACTCGTTCGTTGCTACAATGTTTTTTTTAAATTTCTATTATTTTTTTGGCTAGACCCCCCAAACAATCCGTTTATCGTTCATTTGAACAAGAACGCTCGCCCTCCTTTTTAAAAAAAAGAACATTTAATTTTTTTAAAAAATTTCCACCCATTTACCGTTCACATAAACGATAAACGGCTTGCATCTTTTTTTTTTTTTTTCCTAAACATTGAATTTTTTTTTTAATTTCGTTTCTTAATAGTATTTGGTGTTAAAATTTTAAAGAACCAACAATTAATTGAGTGTTAAAATTTTAAAGAAACCAACAATTTATTTCCTTTATTATTTATTTTTAAAATTAAAAAATAAGAAATAGTTAAATACAAAATTTTTTATTAAAAAATTATAATTATTTTTTACTATAAAACAGATTATTAAATTGAAATAATTTTTTAAACGATTTTATATATTTTATCCAACCCGCAACATGAAGCAGGTAAAAAATCTAATATTATATACTAAAGAAAAACTATTTTTCACTTTAGCAACGAACTATATTACTTTGGCTTTTTTTAAAAAAAGTTTTCATTTTTTTCCAGCACCCGCTGGCCTTTCCCCCTCTTTTTTTTACCTGTTTATTGTTCATTTGAATGGTAAACGGCTTGCCCTCTTTTTTTTTTTTTTTAATTTCTATCCGTTTAGTATTCACATGAACGATGAAACTAGCTGACCTCCTTCTTTTTTTTCCTAAACATTGAATTTTTTTTTATTTTAATTTCTTAATAATATTAGGTGTTAAAATTTTAAAAGAACCAACAATTAATTGGGTGTTAAAATTTTAGAGAAATCAATAATTTATTTGCTTTATTATTTATTTCTAAAATTGAAAAACACAAATAAGAAATAGTTAAATATAAATTTTTTTCATTTAAAAATTATAATTATTTTTTATCATAAAACAAATTATTAAACTGAAATAATTTTTCTACATGATTTTATATATTTTATCCAATCAAGCAGTGTAGCACGGGTAAAAAATCTAGTTATCTCTAAATCTGGGGAGTGGGGACCACGTAAGAAACAAATCAGCATTTCCATTGGACTGCCAAGAGGTCAAAGACGACAGCAAAGGCCAGGATTTCATTAAACTAGTCTCACAATCCCGTATCAGTAATAACCCATCCAACGGTGAAATACTAATCAAGCATAATCCATCACGTGCATTAGCACGCTAACATCTATATCCTGACTCACACGCTATTAAAAATCAACCTGCATCCTCCAATCCAAAGAATGGAAGATCCAATAAGCAATAGACCATCTTGTTTTGCCCAGAAAAAGAAAACCCAAAGAGGGAAACTGATTTTCACGCACTAGAAATCACGCATTTCCATGCAATACAACAACTACTTCACAATATCGATGCAGTATAAATAAAATCACGACACGTGTCCATCACCTTCTTCCCCGCTCTCTCTGCCTTAATTTTCACGGTTCCCTCATTCAAATCAGCCGGCGTTGAAACACGTTACGTTAACTGAGTCGAGTTGGACTGGATTGTCGGTGAATTGCTCACCGAGTTATTGTTTCCAAAGTGGAGAAGGCAAAGAAGAAAGAGGCGTTAACACTGGCGGTAATGAGAGGGACCTTGTTGGCTAACCGTCGCGGGGTACAGAGATTCCGGCAACTCGCGATCACAGCCGCTAAATCCTCGAAGATCAAGCTTCTTCTCTTTTGTTGCATCGCTTTTACGCTACTCGTCGTTGCTACCCGAGCGTCCGATTATATGGGATGGACTAATCACAGCGATTCTCTTGATCAGTTCCCTCTTCCAGGGTGCGTATAAGTAGTAATAGTTATAGGCCTATCCTTCCCATATTTAGTAAGTTAAATAAAGTTTGTTTAACTATGAATAATTATAGTAGATTTTTTCAGATTTGGTAAAGAAATGATTTTAGTAATTTTTACTTATGGTTTATTAATAGTGAGTTAGGAAAATTAATTTGTTTACTCGGATTGATAAGGAAGGTTCTTGATTTGGCTTAAATGGCGTAGTATCAGTAATAAAGCTTTTAGTTTTACTATATAAGTAAGGAGGAATTGTATGTAACTGAACTGAATCCGTCATGAAAAAATCAACTTTAGGAGTTCAATGTTCAAACCTGCAGAGTTTGAGTTGGTCATTGCTCCAATAGAATACCAATTTCCCTTTAATTTTATGATATCTTTGCCATGTTTAACTGTCGTTGTTTTTGCCATATTTAAGTGTCGTTATTTGGTGTTTATGCAATTTCAAGTAATTTTGCAAAACTAGTGATAATTTAGGCATTAATAGATGAAGTAGAATTATTTGTTGTAAAAATGCATAATAATGTCTCAAGGAGTGAAGATATCTATCAGTAGATTTTTTCTCTGCTTTATTTTTTAGTCAGAAATTGGAATATGTTTGGAACTGCCTTAGCGGTATCTTTAATACTCCATGATTAAAAAAAGAAAGAAAGAAAGAAAAGATATCTTTAATATTCTGCACTATGGCCCAGCATCTTGGTTCTTATCTTTTTGTGATCAATCATATATTTTGTATACAGGAAAGGATATGCTATTGTAATGAATACATGGAGGAGATATGATCTGTTGAAGCAATCCATTTCTCATTATTCATCATGTGCAGGGCTCAAATCTATACATATTGTGTGGAGTGAGCCCAATCCTCCTTCAGATTCTCTTTCTAAATTTCTAAACCATGTCATAGAGTTGAAAACTAAAGGACTGAAGAAAATTGAATTGAGTTTTGATATCAACGAGAAAGACAGTTTGAACAATAGATTCAAAGAAATACCTGGATTGAAGACAGATGCTGTTTTTTCAATCGATGATGATGTTATATTTCCTTGCTCCTCAGTGGAGTTTGCTTTCAAGGTTTGGCAAAGTGCCCCAGATGCAATGGTGGGGTTTGTTCCTCGTGCCCATTGGGTTGATAAATCGGTATGGCTTCTTGAAAATCTTGCCATTTCATATTCTCTTTTGGCCATTACTTTCAAGTTTGCAGTCAATTCGTTAGGACAATTATATTTGGTTTTGATATTTTCCAAGCTCCATATATTTCTCAAGCTCAACATTGTAAGGAGGATTATTTTTGTCTCAGAACTGCATGCATTAACTCAAGTGTGATTTTTGCATGCCAAAATGTCTTCGTGGGTTATCTTGTGGCCAAAGCCATTTTCTTATTTATGGTGTCAAGATTACACACTGACCGTATTTACTTAATCTATTTCCAATGTTCTTTTATTGTCTTCTTCATGGACGCATATTAGAGGAAATAGCCATAAATGATGTAACGTTCATATATAGGTATGAAGGCAAGTTTGAAGAAGCATTGCCTGTTTCATAACTTGGTAGTCTTTGCCTTATTATAAACTGTGCATTTGTCCTTGAAATTACAACTGTAACCAATAGTTCAAGGGATTTATGAACTCTACCTAGAAATAATTGGTTGTTGAAGTGCCAACATGCAAATTGTAATTAGGCACAATTTCTTTCATTTGTAATTACATATATTCTTTAGCTTTTGTAACAATTTGGTATGATTGAGGATATAGGAATTTTCCTGAACCATTTCATTTTCTTAATCTGTGTGCAGCAGGGAAAAACGGATTACTATAAATATGGTGGATGGTGGTCTGTTTGGTGGACAGGCACATATAGTATGGTACTCTCAAAGGCAGCTTTTTTCCACAAGAAGTATCTTAGGCTGTACTCAAATGAGATGCCAGCGTCAATCAAAGAATTTGTGACTAAGAATAGGTTCTTTGTTACTTAGTTTTTCACTTAGCTGCTGTTTCTGTTATTTGTTAATGCCTAACTTTTCTTCTTATTCTTGGAATGGATTCACCAGAAATTGTGAAGATATTGCGATGTCATTTCTTGTTGCAAATGCAACTGTTGCTCCCCCTATTTGGGTGAAAGGTAAATGATCTATCCCTTCAGATTCCAAGATTGCTAATATTACTGGTACTTTGTTTGTTAATCTAAAAGTGGTGCTATGTCCTGAAATGCTCTGGAATGCTAACACTATGTGTTTTTTTATAAAATCATGTGCAACCAATGAGCCAAAACAGCCATGTCTTGAACTATTTTAGTGGTTAAATTTTGAAAACTTCAACTTCACTGCAAAAAAATGGGATGATAGAAAGATTGATTCTTTGCGGCCATTAGAAACTTGTGTTCTATTAGCTCTTGCAAGGGTAAATTCACAGGTGTCCCCGGTCAGCTTGCCTTATTCTCACATCTGATAGTCTATTTTTTTGCTTCCTTGTCTTTGTATTTCTATCATGTCTTTGCTTGTTGCTGTTTCAGAGAAATGATATTTCAATTTTTCTTAGCCAGTCAAGGAGGTGAAAGATGATGTCATCCAACTGTTACTGTTTCAGTTAAAAAGAAAGCAATAATCTTCATTCATTATATGCTAAAACCATCAGCAACAGACCTGGTTGTGAATATTTATACACTAATGTTTGAGTTCATCAACTAATCAATAGACTAAAACTAAGTAAAGATGATGAACTAAAAACCCCTGCTCTGTCTCTTGGCTGTTAGAAGATTTTGTGCTAGATAGTGTGCCAGTGGCCAGACTGTGGAGATTGTGCACCATTGTGCATCAACAACTCAAGGAAGAATAGGGCCTGATCTCTTATTATACTGTGTCATGCTAGTTGCTACAGTGAATTTGATAGCACGATGTAGGAGAATGATGCAAACTGTGCGTGACCCTTCCAGGTTTTAATCACTGAAATAGACATTAGTTGGTTTCTCTTTGTTGAGCCTTAGACTCAAGGCTGACTGATGCAAGTACCTTACTATAAAAATCACGTCTTCTGGTATAACATGATTTTTTAATATGTTACCATGAACGAGCCATGCCTGCTATGCTCATCATACCTCTGATGAATTTTCAGTTTCAAATTGTAAATTTTTAATGAAAATACTGAAATTTGTTGTGGTCTGGGATGGTTGAGTAATTAAGCTTTAGCTCCGGTGCCACTATCCTGCTGGAGTCGTGCCTTTTTGGCAGATCCACTGGAAACTTTAGGAGCTTTATGGGTGGGATGTAAGAAATAGAAGCATGATATTGGGGCTTTTTTTTGCCCACTCTGTGAACACCATTGTTTACAGCCCAAACCCCAAATAAGCACTACTGCTTTGTTTTGATAACTATTATTTATTAACAGGCAGCACATCTTGGTGAATCCTAGAACTGTGCACCAGTTATGATCTCGATGTTTGTTCAAGATGAACATTCAGACAGATTGTGATGTAAAATCGACCTTTTCAATATTTCTGAACCTTTTCTATTATTGGAATCTGCAGCAAGCGGAAAAGAAATTTCCCCCACTTTTGTCCTTAAAAGTGCTTCTTTAAATTGCTTTGAAGATTTTAAATGATTACTTTTTTCTTATTTTTTCACCTCATTTGCTTGTGACTTGGAAATATTTCAGTTTCTTCTTTTGCTGTTGAAATTTTAGGTAAGATATTTGAGATTGGTTCGACTGGAATTAGTACCATGGGAGGGCACAGTGAAAAAAGAACGAGATGCGTCAATAGATTTGTTGCTGAGTTTGGGCGAATGCCCCTGGTACCCACCACTGTTAAGGCTGTTGACAGCCGCAATGCCTGGTTTTGGTGATGCTTGAGTTTCCACCATATTTCAATTGAAATATTTCCACTTTTTGGGGCAACCCTTCCAGTGATTCCCATTCTTTTTGTCTCGATTTGTGTAATAATGCTCTATGTTCTACCTTGTTGGTCTCTTCCGAGATAGAAAGCCAAATCAGCATGATCGCCCCAGAATGTTTACTTGTAATCTTACCATGTAACGTAACTACTAGGCAGTTGCCGTTTGAGATGGTTACCCTTTCGTCTTCTTATGCCTTAATTTTGGTTTAGAATGGGCCACCATTACTGTAATTCTGACTTTCCTTGGCTGAATTATAGATAAGATTTTGATGGCGTTTTTTGTTATTGCATACTTGTCATGGAGCAGGGGATTAAACAATTGCATCTTTTTTACTTTCTGTACATACATTTTTAACCGGGGCAAACAACTGGATAGTAATGCGAGCTTAATTTTAAACATGCACTCAACGCCCTACAAGGTAGAGATGCTTTTCTGGCGTCCACAGAAACTGAAATAACAAAAAGGAATAAACTAATGAATTTTTTGTCTAGGTTGGCAGAATTGTCCTGGTTGATGAGCAGATGTTTTTGGGGCATGCTGGAGGTTTATGATGCATGCGAAGAGACCTATTGACAAACAAAGGATCATGCATCCAAGCAATTTTGAAACTGCACCGACTCTCCTAACTTGCAAGGAAATGTAGTTATCATTGGTGGCTATAGGAGACGTACTCTTAGTACGCTAATTTAACCCATGGTTAGTTGCACCTGAGGAAGGAAAGGAAAACAAATTTTGTCAGAAAATAATATAGAAGCAGCGTAAAAATGAATTCCAGTACTTGCTTCTTTACAATCTCTCCCTGATCTAGGGCGAGCACTTCGCCGGACCCTAATTTGCTTCCTATTTTTTCATCAAGGTGTACATCATACACTAGTGAACACAAGTAACACAACATTAACCCAATAGCTTGTCTGGGTATGCTGCTTCAACACCAAGTCCTCTTTCAAACCAAACGTTATTGAATTTTTATTTTTCCTAGCCTATGTTCTGTTTATTGTAGTCTGATCAAAGTCAGATTACTCGCAACAAGTTTGCACATGATCCCTGGGTTTTGTGGTCGGAGACTTGTGAATCCAATCTGATGCCGGCTCCAGATTTCGTGCCACAGACCAAGTGCTGCTAGTTTCCACCACCACTGCCATTTTTATATTGAATTGGAGTGCACTAATGTTTCTCAATACAATCAGCTTGGCAGGATTTCGATGACTAGTTAAACAGATCATGCATGCTGGGTATCTGAATACTTCTATGGTCTTTTTTATTTGTTTTGAGGACTTTCATGACCATGGAAGCTGATTAGCGGTATGGTCCAATTAAACTGGAAACGAAGCGCACGGTTCACTAGTCAACTTGACATCTTTAATGCCGCCGATCGCTTTCTTGCTTTTTCATCATCCTATCAAACCAAGGCAGCTGCAGAGTTGATATCTTCATAAGTGATATTTTGCAGTCAAATACCGCTCACCTACCACTCTACTTGGTTGAATTCACATGGATAAGCTTTATCCATCTGCGGAGCAACTCTTAGTACCACGTTACCGAAGTTAGCGTCAATAGGGAGGATTCTGCGTTCAGATCCAGTCATTTCATAGGAACAACTGTAAACATTTGCATTTTCTTCTTCTTGTAGATCGATGAAAAGAAGTTTAAGGCAGCCATGAGGCTAGCTTAGTCTTTGCGAAAACTATTACAGTGAACTGAGAATTATTTACGACATTTGGGATTTCCATCCATCCAAATGGATCCGGTGATGTAAGAACAGGATATCAATCTTTGCAAACACCTCTAGCTCTAGCAGCTGATTCAACTAACTTTAAGATTCAAATCAAATGCTGGTGTTAATTGAAGATCATATTTCATATTTGCTTATCCAGTTTCCTTAACTCACGACGTATAATCCAAGATCATAATGTCTTCCCAGAAGAGATTTGCATATCAATGCACTACCTTTTTGCATAATTTCTTCGGCATACATTACAAGGCTAAGAACAGCTTCCTACAGAAGAGAAAAAAGTTATATTATAGCTAAAATCAGGATTCTTTTCCTGGTAAGTGTCCTATACTAAGACTATAATAGCATGCTCTTTTAATATACCATCTCTGTTCAAATTACAAAGTCTTAATTGTTGTTATCATTGAGGAGCATCAAGAGGAAAACATGTCTCTTCGCCTCCAGTGCTCCAAAGGAAAGTAGCATATTTGGAAGCATGCTCTGTGTTATTTGGTTCAATTGACAATGCTTGCAGATATCTCTCTTCTGCACTCCACAAGTCCTTCCTTACCCTCCACAAGAAATCTGCATAGTGACCGAATGCCTCTGCATGTGATGGTCCTACCATTATAGCACGCTTGAAGCATTCCTCTGCCCTGTTAAGTTCCCAGAGAATTGAGAAAGATAAGGAAACAGAATCAGAAATCACATTATTGTGACAATATACACTACCGGTAAAGAAGCTATCTCTAGTCTAATTGGAGGAGAAACCTTTCCAAAAATCTTTGGAATCACCAACCTCAATGGAAGATGAATTGCATAAGATTCATCATGATTACATAACTCGGTCAAGGAGTTATGATAGGGAAGGTCTCCATTCCTTTACTTATCGAAGGAGAGAACCCAGGACTCATTTCCTTTGAGGAATCAAATGGTTAAGGCAGCTAAATAAAACACTTCAAAGATTTCGCCATAACTTCAGCACCTTCGCCATATCTCATCTTACCATGTGATATGCATATAAACCGATCTTATGTTGTTATGCAAGCTAACATTGCATTCTACTGATAACTAAAAAAAAGAGAAAGGAAAGGACTTGCAAAAACACTAAAATAGATTAAATTAGAGGATAGGAATCTGGATCACCTGTCGTAGTCATGACGAACTGTGCAGAGGAACTGAGCATAATTAGAAAGCAGAAGAGGGTTCTTCGGTTCCTCAGCGATAGCCATCTGGTAAAGAAGATCGGTTCTGTAATACTCAACGTAATCATCCGGTTCAAGCTCCACAGTTACACGTGAAACGAACTGTTTCTTAGTCTCGTGATCAAGAACCTCATATCCTGATTCCACTTGCATTCTTGAAGCTTCCTCTACCATTGCGTTCCACAATACCGTCTCTTCTTCTGAAGTCGTTTCTTGCTTTCCAGGCAAAGAAGCCTCAGCTGTCTCTTCAGGAACAAGGTTGGGATACTGAATCAAAGGCGATATTCTCCCAAAATGCCAGTCGCCCCCTTCACTCCCACCAATGCTTCGATCAACTTTCCCTGCACCGCCGTTGTTATTTCCTACAGCAGGATCAGCATTTGACTGTCCTTGATCCATTTCCTCTGGAGAAGAAGTGATAGTCTCTTGTATAGTCTCTTGGCCGATTCTTGGTGGTAGAGTCGCAGCAATACCAATGTTGCCGACCATTGAGTGTACAGTGAAATTGGCTAAAAGGAGCATCACATAAACCATGAGAGTTGGCGTCCGCGAAAAGACTTGTTGAAAGAGCCACACAAATGAAGCATTCAGTTCTGCTTGAACTTTATCCAGTATCCTCCGTAAATCTTCACCTTGACGATTCTCCCTTATATGTAAAGCATGGCTCTGAAGCTCTAGAATTATCAACACCATGGAAGAAAAAGCCCTCTTGACAGAGCAGTATGCAGAATTCCCGACAACTGCAAAACCCTTTTGCCATTTTAACTTCCTCTTAATCATCCTTAGTGACAAAGGAATATCAACGCTATTTGCTCTCAGTTCAATGCTCATCCTTGCAACCTCGCTTCTCTCTGGCCATTCTGGTGGCTCTGGTTGAATTCCAAGCAAATTAGGCTCCAGAAACTCGATCTTCGAAGGCAAAAACAACTCAAAACTATCCATGTTTTTGCTGTTTTCATCGTCATTACTTTTAGAAATATTAAAACTGTCTGATACTGCATAAGCAGTGTCGTTGTAATCATTTTCGTCATCATTCACAACATCAAAATTCCTTGCCAAATATTCAATCTCTTCGCTGTAAAACTCATCAAGACTGTCACTGCAAGATCTTTTTAAACCAGGACTTCTGAGATTTATACAAGAACCAAAAAGAATTGATGGATGGGGTGACCGACAAGCCAAAGCCTGATTGCTTCCACCACCAAAATAAGATCTTGCAAAAACAGGTCTTTTACAAGTAGATGATAAATGGGGAACTATGAGATGCAAACTTTGCAAACTCTCCAGTCCCATTAATTATTAGAGACTTAAATTTCGCTAATTCAATAAAAGAGATGACTAAAACAAATTAGAGAGATTCTCTTACAGAAGAGAAAAAGGAAAGCAAACAGAAAAAAAAGCAAGAGAGAGAGAGAGACAAGACAGGCACATGGATAATCAAGTCAAAAGTTCCCTGTTGCCTGTGAAAAATCTTGCCTTTCTATAAAAAAAATCAAAGGCACTCTCATAGGCCGTAGCCAGAGAAAGTCTAGAAGGTCCTGTAGCTTTTAATTCAATCCAACCTGAGAACAAGGCCACAAAGCTACCGATTAGTGTCAAAAAGAAAACAACAAAGAAAATCTCTTTTTTCATGACATTGCTTCCACTTTCAACCCTTTCAAATCTACATAATTGAAAAACTATGTAAACATGTATAAACAAAAGTAATGGAGTTTCAATTAAAAAAAAAATACACACACACCGAGCTTACCAAATTCTTTATGCGAATTAAAGATTGATCATTCTAGCATGAACTTTCCAGGAATGATTTTTATTTTTCTTGCAATTGCAGTCCGAGAGAGACCTAGCTAGTGCTACAAGTGATGGTGCCTGTCACGTAGTTGTATTTATTATTTCTTTTCTTATACATTATTATTATTATTTCTATTTATCTCTTGGAAAAAATCAAGACTTTTCAGTATCTCTCTATTGGCTGTTACAGGTGAAGATTTTGCGGGGTTTTGGTAACTTGCAGGAACAAGACACGTATCCAAGTTGTATGTTACACGTTGACGCTTTTTTATTTCTCGTGAGTTGTGCTTTAACTTTATTGGCTTGTTACATGGCTACAGCACACGTAGGAGATTCGAGACTGTTGCACGTGGTCTCTTCCTATACCGAGTTAAGTGCCCTAGACAGAGGGGATTTCAACAACATCTGCCTCTGGATCCTCTCCTTGACAGTGCCAAAGTACCAAGAAAGCTTCGCGGGCGGTTAGACACACGTGGCGAACAATGGACGGGTTGCAACTTTAATGGCCCAGTGATTTCGTAGTTATGGGCTTTGAAACTATGTAAGAAAACATGATGCTAGAATCGGTATGGGCCTGACTTTTAAAAGTCAAAAAGGCCCATTAAATGCGAACAGCTGTTGCCAAACCACCTAAACTGTATCCGATTGTTCGTACGATATATGAAAGGAGAAATTTCCAAATGTGTTGCAAAATGATTATTCCCATCGATGTGTTTTGTGATGGAATCAGATTATCCTAGCGAAGTTTTAGTTCGTTTAAATGTTTTTCCTCTTGCTAGGGAACAAACTGCAGAGTATCACATCAGCATAGTTCCTTCATATAGCAAGTGAACTTTACTACTAGATGACATGCCTTTAAAAAGGTGATGTTCTACGTTTATACACTACAAAACACACAAAAGAAATCCAAACAGAATTTGTTGATGTTGAGCGTCACGTTTTGCTTCCAATTCCTGCTGTTGTGTGCCTTCATCTGCATGGATATGAAGTGAAGAACCAATGGTGAGAAATGAATCTATAGAAACTAGAAAACTAGTTACTTATAGGCATACAGCTAAAGTTCTTACTTTTTGAGATATGAACAGTCTATAATTTAGTGCAAGAGTATGCAATTCAATTTGTCTGGAAAAAACTAAACAAAATGTCATTTTGTAGGCTGCTGCGCTCTGACAAGCTAACAAATCAAACTTTGACTTGCATTCATTTGAAATAAACAATACACCAAACAGGAATTGGGTGCCAATCAAAGGATCATTAGTAGTTGCTCTTACCCCCAAGCTAATCCGAAGGCACATTGGCTTCGGATTCGCGAAAAATTTCAACTTTCAGCACGAATTTCTTTTTGTTGATTAGCTCAAAGACACATACATCTCCCTTCTTCAGATTATTTTCCTTGGAAAATTCATACCATCCCTTTGAGATATGCAGATACCGACATTGGTTTCTGTTGATTTGTATAGGCCACTCTCTTCCATCGGAAACTTGAAGTTTAATACACCGAGGAGCATCAATCATATGTCTTTGAGCAAATTCAAGTGGTACGTACTACGTCAAACAAGAAAAAGTTATAATTTATGACTAGAAAATTCGTAAATTTCATGAGCATATTCTATATAAAGGCTTACCAGAAAATGGTTATAGAAAGTATATCGCTGCAACATAACCATGAAAGAAGGATTTTTAGGCTTGAACATTCTGGCAGCATGAATTGCCCTCTTGCTTTTTTCCGATGCCCTTGCAAATCCACGAGGGACAAATTCTATATTTTCGCTTTCCGGCAACAACTCGTTTTCACCTGCATTTTTATTGGAAAAGAGACATCACAGAGCATAATATATCAAACAAAGAAGATTGGAAAAAACAAAACAACAGAAAGAGCTTACCGAGTTCAGATTTTGTTTTACTTTTATTGGCTTTGGTTTCTCCATGGGGGCTAGAAATTCTATGTTTTTTCAACAACTTCCCTCTCCTTGATTCACTAGTACCATCTATACGAGTCATCTCAAGATGCTCTGTCTTTAAAGGTTTCTCTGATGATGGACTGTGCCCTTTGCTTGACATTCTTTTTCTAGAATTCTCATCAAAAACTCTACTTTTCACAGCACGACAATAGTGGGTATCCAAGCTTTCAACAGAGCCTTCATCTTTCATTTCATCTTCATCATGGAATGAGCATTTTTCAGCATGATTAATCTCCTCACCTCTAGTTGGTCGCATACGTGGATACTGAATTTCACAAGCAGTCATATCAAATACGAGAACACTGAAATTGGAGCAACCTCTATATCGAAAGACTATGAGGTAACCAGAACCAATAGAATTGTGCTCTACAAACTTTTGCCAGCCCTCGTCAAACCAAATGTTGTTGTGCTCTTTTGTTAATCCTACTTGCCATTCATGACCATTGGGTAAAACGACTTTAGCAATATCAGAAAGCTTTTCCCCAAATTTCTCTACAAACTTCCTTGGAATCCTCTGCATGTAATTTTTATTAAATTAGACAACGTGTTAAACTGCGAATTATAAATAGACCAAAAGTGCTTCGAAGATTACAGCTCTCGTTTTTAACATTTGCATAGAACAAATTTTATAATAAAACAAATATCATTAGAATTTTATAATAAATACAAAGCAAAAATACCATATCAAACTAAAGCATTGCACTTGACACTTGATACATATAACCTTCCATCCTTTGTAAATTACATCGATTACTTTGACATCATTGAAATCCAAAGCTCTGAAGTCATAATCCTTTTTTTCCAGTTAGAGACAAAGCTTTATCAAAATCCTGATCAGCTTGCTAAGCAGTTTACTTTTCCACTTCAATAACAACAACTTCTTCGATCCAAGTAGAGTAATTTTAAGCAGACATGATGAAATAGTGTCTGGGCTTGTAAGTTTTAACCTAAAGGCTTTGATTAGGCTAAGGACCAATAGGCTTAGCGTCATTATGTTGCTTACTAACTAACATGACAGGCTAGGTCCGCTTTTAAGGGAAAAATCATTTATGATTATAAAGGGTTGGATTAATAAGTACTTTCTGAAGGACGGGACACAATTTAACAAAGATTCACTGCTGTTGCTTCCAATTGAACTTTCATGTAGAGAACCAACTTTCAAAACATGCAAATGAACGCCAAATGGACATGCAATTACAACGAAATCCTTGTTTTCTTCCCTTACAAAGGGGAAAAAAAATGGACATGCAAAGCACAAATAATGGCATTGACTAGCTGCAGAATCAAAATGAACCAGATCACTTACTAATAGTACTATAATCTTTATATATCAATGAATCCGAATCCACAATCTATTCCTACATGCATGCAGACAAAAGTGAAATAAACGTTTAGTAATTACCAGCTTCTTGGCTATCAGTGTGCTAGGAAAGATAATCTTGAAGAAATGGCATAATTGGCTGTCTGGTTGAGAATGTGACCGCTGGAGACGGCTCCGGCTGGGACCACCTTCCTTCCGAGAAGACATTGAAGTAGAATAGACAGCTTGCTATCTTGAGAAATTGCCAGTAATGTTGTAAGAAACCCCTTTACTTATACTGGCACGGAAGGCTACCATACGTGTTTGTGGAATGAGTATTTGACGATACAAGTGGCACGCAATAAATTTTATAATACTCAATAAGTAATCAGTCATATTTTATGTATCAAGAAATAATTAGTGATATTTCATGTATCAAAAAATAACTAGTAATAAATACAGTAATTATTCTATGAGTCCACTTTGAAGAGAAAGATAAACATAAAAAAGAGAAAAATTATATCCGTATCTACAAAAAGTGATAATAAGATTTTGACGTTCGTTTTTTTTATTTTCTCTCTTCTTTTTTTTAATCTATCTCTCTCTTTAAACTTTTTTTCTTTTTGTATCTATCTCTCTCTTTAAAGTTGACTCATAATTAATTACTCCTTGAGTATTATAAATTTTTTTATATATAGTAGTTATTTCATAGATTCATTTTATGTCTATTTACGCATGCAATTATTGTCCTTTTATATTATGCAAAATTACAATATAAACCCAATATGTAATATTAACCATTAATTTCTTATTAATTGATTGAACGGGTGTTTAAACTATTAAAAAAATTATTTATATAAAAACTTGGATTTAATACTATTTGTTTAAATGATTAAAATTTATTCTACTTAAGCTAATGTTTGTGGACTTTAAATATTTCTCTTTAATCAGGTGGGTAATGGTACTATTGGTTGCTTTTTTAGACGGATTTAGGACATTTATGGATTAAGGATTTGAGTGGCATTGTACGAGGCTTTCTATGAGACAGTCATTAAGGGAACGCGGACGTGGGGAGACTATTTTAAAATTATGTTATGATTTCTTGATTTGTTTTAATACACGTTGCAACAGTACCACCAAGACAAAAAAACCTCTAGCAGAGACATACATAAGATGAATCAATTTATGTTAAAAGACCGAATAGAAATTAAAAAAAAAATGCGAAGGCATACTATTGAATGAAATTGTATGCATTGAAATCTAACAGGCCATTCATTGGAAAAACAACTACTCAAAATGAAAATTGGACAGCATTCAACTAAAAATATCAAAAAAAAAAATTCAGAAATTAAAAAGCCTGAAAATACGCCAGCTATTTGGAATGCAGATCACTCATTCTACCACATAATGGTACAACTTGAAACCAACGACTGAGCGACTGCTGCAACATGATGCCAGATCTGGAAAAACAGACGAAGGCACATTTATAAAGAACATCATCAAGGTTTCAGCTAAATTGAAACAACAAACAAAGGAAGAAATGGTCACTACGACGAGATTTTAAAGATAGCAAATATAGAAGCGCAAAAATAAAAATTTCAAACAAATTCAAAAGGAAAATATTGTTAAGAAAATAATTTCTGATTTTCGATTAAAAAATCAATTTCGTTGATTATCTTTTGAATATTAGTGAGTACAGATTTGTGAGAGTAATAATTTTTATTGAGTTTGATTTTCCATAAATTACTTTTTACAAAATTATTAAAAATGTGAGGTATAAATTAAAAATAAAATAAAATAATTCTGATTTAAGTAAAAATATGACAATTAATTTGATAACAAATTTTTAATTGAAGTCCAAAATAACTTCTAAGCAAAAATATTTATGATTTTGTTTAAATTAAAAAAATAAAAAACAACTTAAATCAAATTGTGAAAATTATACCAAACAAATCTTACGATCACAGAAGTTACATATACCAGCAACCAGACTCTTGCTAACGATGCTCAATACATTAAGCAGGTAGGAAAAAAGAAAAACGAACTTACATTTCCTTGACGCGGATTGTAAACTACCATTGGCTGGCTTCCATGAACAGGTATTGGGGTTCGATCCCTGAATCAAAAGAAATTAGTAATAATTTGAAATTTTTGAAAAAAAAAAAAAACGTAACAGATACGGTTCAGAAATTTTAACTGCAACAATTTTTGCTTTTCAGCTTCAAGCTTCTGCTTTTCGGCTTCAAGCTTCTGCTTCTTCTTTGCAGCTTTCTTCTCCTTCAAAGCATCTAACCTCTTTGTTTCAAGCAAAACATAGTTATCCAAGAATTTTTTTATGCCTGTGTACATATTGGCCTTGTTTGAAACATGTACAGCAGAGAATGAATGGCCTATCCTCTTGTTCAAAGCATTCCTTACAAGAGAAGAACATTTCATTTATAAACTCACTGCAACCATCACAGAATTTTCTTCCACTCTCAATTATGTATAGAATAGTCATTACTTCCATAAAATCAAGTTTTCCACTTCCATTTTTGTTTAGCTCTTCGAAGAAGCTGCGACGTGCCATTTCTATGTGACCCTCATTCTTCATAAATGACAAGAACTCGTGAAGGCTTACTTGGCCATCCCCGTCCTGATCCATGCTCTTAAAAAATAGTTGTCCTAAATCTTTATTCTCCCTAGTGGCAGTTTCATAATAGGCTTTCGCAATTTTGTGCAACACGTCCATTCCTGATAGGAAAAAATATGGGAAAAAAATTGTTCTTTCGAAACAAAGAAGCAAGACTTCTATCATCCCTATATATCATCATAATCTGCTGCTTCGTCTTCCTCAACATTTAATACAATTAACTCTCCCTGTTCTGTTCTTTTCGATAAAGTATATCATAACTCTTCGTTTACATCAAAGTTTCGTTGAATGGGTTTTTTTTTTTTTCAATGTCTCGGGTCCAACTCTCTCCATCTTCCAATGATGCAACTCCACAATGTGTGTTCGTGTTAAATTTAGAATCTGAGATAAAGTGTGTCAAGGGGACAAAATGATCATTGAAGAGAGGAATCAAGATGCTACCACATATACATATACATATAATGAGGAAAATGGAGGACAAACTTTGTAGAGGTTTAGATTTAATCCAAATAAGCTTAGGGTTTGATGCCATTTGTTTGAGAAAAATAATATCAAAGCTAAATTAATGTGACAATGCGTTTAATCATCAACATCTATCTATCGAACAACTTGGTAGGAAGGAGCTTCGATCTGATCCAATTACAATTTCTATAAACTGCCATATGTTTTGGATAATTAAAGCGGCTTACGGTTAGTTTGCAAACGGATGCAGTGAATTGGATGCAACGGAATGGTGTAATGATGGTGCATTGGATTAGAAAATTGTAATCAATGGAATCTAAGGTGGGTCCAGTCACCCGATGGTGAAGGGAAGGTCGACGGCAGCATATTTTTGGGAGAGAAGGAGGTTTTCTTTCTCTGGAGAGTTTTTTTAATTAGGTTCGAATTTTTGTTAATTGAGTTAGAAAGAGAGTGATTCACGTATAGTTCATTATAAAATAGTTAACAGGCTATATAGATTTTATGTGGAATCTTACGTGATAAAATTAATCACATTGTCATATTTCATCTTACATCATCTCAGTTGAATTTAAAATTTTAAACGAAAAATATCCAAAATGCTAAAATGATTATCGAAAATTTAATTTATATATTTTTTATTCTTTTTTAAAAAAAATGTCAAAATGATTGAAATATATAAAGTTCCTAATTTTATGATATAATAAGTTATTATAAAATTATAAAATAAGACGTGCATGTGTGTTAACCAGTTTAATATGTGCTATGTAAGTACTACTGCTAACGTGAGACAACTAAAAGGCTCACCTGCAAGCACCACGAATTAAGGTTAGTGTCCTATTCGGGACAAGCTTTTTTCCATACAGCTCAAGCGTCAACGAAAATAACACATGAATATGGCCAAAAAAGGAGTTGCATGGTCATATGCGTAAATATGATGTGCATTTTCCCCTTTAATAACTTTTCCAGGTCAAGCAAGCACAAACTTTTACAATCTTTCTTCACAACACATTCTGATTTCTGCATATATATTTATATATATCTACCACTTCATTTATGTATATTGCACTGAATCTCATTCGTTAGGAAAATAAAGTTGATATAGGCATGATAATTAAATATTTATTTCACATTCGCAACTCGCAAGAGTTCAATTGGAGAAACTGGTGGTGGTTGCTGTGTACGGATTCACATATTATCGACACCAGACTTGATTAAACAGTTTATTGCAGAAGAAGAAAAAAGCAAACAAATAGTCTTTTGAATTTTTTCTTTACAAAAAAAATAATAAAAAAATCTGAATTTGGTTTGATTCTAAAATGATCGAAAGATTTGATATCTCCTTAATTATCTTCTCTTCTAAATGTACGGCCCAATCGCTTTGAGAAAAAGATGCAAAGAAGGCCCATTAACCTAAAACAGCCCAATACCCAACAAAATATAGACTACAAAAGATTGGGCATAAAATAGCATAGTTAATATCTCAATGATAAGATAATTATTCAATTTATTTTTATATTTTTAATTGAATTTAAAAAAAATTGAAGGTTTTTAATTTTTTTTTCAATATTTTTAAATTAAACCATTGAAATATTTTTCATAAGTCAAAATATTCTTACAAATCAATCAAATAAAAAGCTTTTATGTACAATTTGTGTGATTGATTCTAATAATTTATCTCAAATTTTTTGTCAAAAAGATAAATTAGATACTTAGTATATATTAAATATACAATTAATTAAATTAAAAATATAAAATCATGCTGAAAATTTATCTTATATAATAAAGACATATTAAAACTCCAAATATTAATATAACAGGTTCCGTGCGTGACCCTCAGCTTGTTTCCACCATATCCAATAAGGAAGAAGCTCGTTGTTTCTCTTATGTTCCAGGGGATTGAGTAATCCAATTGTTTGTGGGGTGCAAACGGATGCTGCATGGGAAATTCTACAGTGGACCTTTTTTACTTCTCCTTGTTGTAGATGGATAGGCTAGAAATGGCGACTTAACTATAGTTACCTATGGACAAAAGACATTTAATGCTCCGAGTGATAATGGGTCTGGTAAACTTTAAATTGATTTCTTGAGCTGTTTTACGAACCATAGAGATCGGTTAGGCAATGACTGGTACTCATCTATATGAAAATTACAGGCCTAACCTTGTTGGACCTAAAATATGTTGACATGCTATGTCAACTGGAGTATTTCTAATAATTTCCCGATTTCTGTAACTTTTATTAATGCCAAAAGTTAGCAGGCAAATAGTTGCAATAATGAAATTAGACTGCAAGAAAATTTAAGCTTCATTTGGGCTTTCTGTTGTGGTTGTTGCTAATTATACAGTAGTAATTTCGGTGAGATTGCTCTTGAAAAAAAAATTGAGGCTTAATGGGTTGTGAGAATGCCTTGGAAAATTTTTAGATTGTTTTCGGCAAATTCATTACCATAACCATAAAAGATAGAGTAAATTATAAATTAATCCCTCTTATTTCAAAAAAAAAAAATCAATTAGTTGATTTAGTTTCAAAAAATAATTATTTAATATTTTTAATCAATATTAATCATGATTAATTTAATATTTTTTTTATTTTATAAAATGTTTCTCATCTATGTTTTCATATTTTCACTTTTTAAAATTTTTTATGTCTTAAAAAATAAAAAAATAAAAAAATTAATTAGTTTTTAAAATAAAAAATTAATTAATTTGTTTTTTCCTAATTTATAATTTGCTCATTAAAGATATTAGGCCACGCAATTTTTAGAGAGAGAGAGAGAGAGGCCACACAATTACATAAACGACAAGAACCATTCCCAATCTTTACAGACCCACTCAGGCTTGAACTACAAAAGAAACAAGGTCTCTCTTTGGATGGTTGTTATACCTAAAATTTGGTTAGGGTTGGCAAGCTCAACAAATTATGGAAGCCAGAGAAATAAAAAATTGTTAGGCCTGTGATCCAGGCCCCAACATTAGATCCACTCTCAATTGAGAGAGATCTTTGAACTAATAGAAAAGATTAACATCTTTTGATGAGCAGTTTATGGGCTAACACAAAATATAAACACAAAAGACAACAGCCCCGATGATCAGAAAAAATAAAATTGACGGCTAGCAAAAAAAAAAACAGCAAAGAATTAGTGCTAATGAGACTTAATCACAATAGTTACAAAGAAACACAAAGTCTTGCAAAATTGTATGAAATGTTGTAAAAGAAAGTGAAGCATTATAAAGTAGCGCAAAAAAAAGTACAAGTAAAGGTAAAACATTATAAAGATAATGAAAGAGCTAAAAGCATATAAACACAAACTACTTGGAAAGAAAAACACACAAACAAGTTTAAGGACACTTGTAATTTACAAAATAATTCTCAAAAAATTATCTCGAGTCTCGAGTTTCAACACTTTAAAAACTTGATAGGTTATGATTTGTAGATAGTAATCAAGTAGACAACAATCAAGTAAGTTAATAGATTTGTCCTTCCATCATGCAACTACAGTTTTTGTGAGTATTCTCCATCACCAATAAATTTGAGTTCCTTGTGAATTTTATGTACTTTAATATTGAAAATCCTATTTTATCAGTTTATATACTATTTAATTTCAAAGTAAGTAGTAAAAATGTGTATTTTGATTGCAAATGAGCTTTAGGAAGTTTATATTATAAACTTGAAATCATCATTGTGAATAATCAACCTTGCAACTTGTAACCCAACTACTCGGGACTGATTGCAAATTTCACCCAAGGTTTGCAAATTGATTTTAACTTGTTTATTTTATTTTTTATGTTAAGGACAAAAAAAGAAAAAGAAATATACATCTAGAACTAGCAGTGAATTAATCCATAGAAATTCAAGTTTGGAAGTTGGATCGCTTTGCAAAACTACATTTCATTCTTTTATTGCAAAAGTCCTTAATAATTATGGCGAATATTAAAAAAACTCGTTGAACAATAGCATAAACAATCAAACCCGAAATAAAACTTGTTACCATTAGTATAAAAGTCGTCGAAAGCATTGTAATCGAGATACAATCATTATCCTTTAATGTGTTAGAAACATAAATTGTCCATTTCAATTATCGATCGACAATAATCTATAAAGTTTAATGATATTTTTTGCCTCGGAACTACTAAGGTTGGGGCACATTAAGATATGTATTATCAATTTTTTCACTAAAATATCATGCTTTAAGATAGTATTGTCGTCGTGTTTCATTTAACCATTAGTATGGATAAAAAACACCATTAAAAAAATTATACTTTGGTATTTTTTATTTAAATTTTTTTATGCATGCTGATGAAAATTCAATTCACTTTCAAGAATAATTTTAAAGTGAAAAAATAAATATTTTTTTTTATTTTTGAACAATAAAAATTCAATAAATTATGAAAAATAAAAATACTATAGTATTATCTCAAAAATTTGGGAGCTTTAAGAAAGTTATAAGAATTTACGTATATATTTTTAATGTTGTTCTCACAATATTTACATGTTTGATCTCTAAAATTAACTTATTTTAAAGTTGGTCCGGTGTTATGGTTAAGGGTGAGCAAACGGTTAAACGGTTCGATTTTCGGTTAACCGAATTAAAAAAAAAATCGAAACCGAACCAAATTAAATTCGATTAATTCGGTTTGTAATCGAATTATTTCGGTTCGGTATCGAAATAATTCGATTATAACCAAACTTTTATTCCCGTGAACGATTTTTATTTTTGTGGTATCGAAACTAATTTACTATTAAAAAAATGTAATAGTACATCCTAAAATGGTTTGCGTGTCATTTGTCTTATTACTTGTGTTTTATGTGAGAGCAACTTCTTATGCAACTCTTCTAGAGTTCTAGTGCGAGAATTCCTACCGTGTCAATGTTCATTACATCCGCATCAAAATACAATTAAAAAGTACAATCGGTTACCAAAAAGAACATTGAAACAAAATACGAGGTTTGTTTTCAATCTTATCCAAGA
This sequence comes from Dovyalis caffra, assembly GCA_963924115.1. Lineage (NCBI taxonomy): Eukaryota > Viridiplantae > Streptophyta > Magnoliopsida > Malpighiales > Salicaceae > Dovyalis > Dovyalis caffra. Next base: position 5,569,377 of record CAWUPB010000850.1, read on the forward strand.
CACTTACTCGGACATGTCAAATACTACCGCTTGCATCCTTTCCTTCATGCTTTCTTTAATTTCATTCTCTTCTTCCGTCACCCACCTTAATATCCCGAAACAACCAACAATGCTTAGCTCGTAATTTAATCAACCCTCACTAATTCGTTTAAGCTTTTTTGTGTCATATACGTACAACCGAGATATATAGATGTACCTTTCTCTTATAAAATTGGCATTTGCAAATCAAAGAGAGGCGAGTTAATGTGGATTGTCAAAATGACAGGAGTTTTAATGGCCATGGGATGTTGATTCATATCACGGTAGTCATCTCGCTCTTAGTAGTCTTCCTAGGACTTCTATGCATGGTCTAATGGCATTCAACTAATTTTCCGAATTGTTCTAGGAACGGATCTTACAAGATCTGCATTATTTTTAACAAACTTAGTCTACGAAGTTGTCAAAATTGATTCTTTTCTCGCCTTATTTTTCTTTATATCATGTGTTTGCAAGCCCTCTCGTCGATGCTCTCCGGTGAACCGACTTGAATGTGTAGTTCGAACCAAATGTGATCTAGTTTTATTGATTCAATGTGAGCGACTAAGTAATTTCTTTAAACAAGTCTTCATTAAAAGAGGTAAAAACTTTCGGATCCTTCATCGGGATATCTACGACACTTGGTTCCGTCTAGCCTATCAATTAAGAGTATTTAAAAGCGACGAAACGAGTATAAAAATGACTTTGTATCTCTATATAAAAATTTAAAAGCGATCGAGTATGTTTGTTGTATATCAATTTAAAGCGAAAGTAAAATTAAACTTTAAGAACTTTACTCCTTTATGTGCAACTCGGTTCTCGACTCATGTTATCAAGCATGTGTGCATACACCAATACACAAAACCCGTAAAAAACGATTAAAAATGATAGAAAAATGATTGGAAATAAGGTAGAAGAAACATAACAAGGTCCTTACTCTCAATTCACAAATGCATTATAATATACTTACTTGATATCCGAGCTAAGAAGCAATTTCAATTATGTTTTTTTGTGTGATTCTAGGCGGAATAGTTCCTTTTGTTGGAGGAGTTGAGATGGTATTTCTTTAGAAAATAAAGACAATGATGCATTAATATATGATGTTACCCATTGAATCAAACATAAACAAATTGCATTCAAAATATAAGTTACGAATTTGAAGTAGGAACATGGAAAAATGATCTCGCTTACATTCATTGAAACTAATTCTCTTTTGTGTTACCTTCACAACAAAGATGTTACATGCAGTACCCTCCTCTATATTTTTGCCGATTCTGTCGTATCAAGGAACAACACATCGGTGAATCCTTTGGCCTTTGCTTGATCGATTGCCTTGTAATTCTAAAGTAGAAGTGAATAAGAAGAGCAATGTTATTCTCATTTAATTATATTAAAAAATTTATTTATTGATAAAAATATAATTATTGAATAGATATTTTTATGCATTAAATAAGTGAATTTCTTGCCCCTAATCATAATTTGTTAGGTGGGTAAGCATGTGTAGATAGCAAAAGCAATGATGGATGCATAGCCTATCGTATGAGGAGTTATATTTATGACGGAATTGTGTTTCTATCAAAGTAGACAAAGAACCGAAAGAAGCAATGCTTACCGACGAATAGTTAGTAATAGATTTGATGCCACCAGTTCCCTCGGGAATTGCTCGATAGACATTATCTTCAACAACGAAGTTTAGGGGACCCTGCGTTTGTGCAAAAACAACACTAACCCTTATTATAAGCCCACTTACAAAATCAAAACGAAGGAAGACTCGGAAGAGGATTGGAGTCCGGAGCTCGCAGGATCGGAAGTCCGGAACTCTAGAAGAGGACTCGGACTCATTGTCACTAAAGTCGAGAGTGAAGAACAAGAGAAGAAGAGTGAGACTTTGAGAGTGCGAGATCCGTGAAAGGTCGAGAGTGAGAGTCCCGACTCGTGACTCGTGAGACAGATGAGTCGGTGAGAGGCCGAGAGTCGTGACTCGTGAGACGAGTGAGACAATGAGAGGCCGAGAGTCCGAGACTTGAGTTTACGGTGCGAGAGACGAGAATGAGAGTGACTAAGTTTACTCGTTGTCGGCTTGCTCGGAATGTTGGGCGTTGGCCGTCGCATGACTTCGTCGGCGTCGAAAGGAAAGGAAAGTCGAAAGAAGCGAGTTAAGGGAGACAGGGAGAGAGAGTTACCGAGTTAGGGTCGGGGTTAGAATTAAGAATAATAAAAAAAAATGATTTTCGATTCAAACCGTTTCTTTAAAAAAAATCAAACCGAATCGAAATTATTTCGGTTTTTTCGGTTCCGTTATAATTATACATTTTTTAATCTATACCCAAACCAAATTTCATAATTTGATTCGGTTTGATTCGATTTTTGGTTAACCGAACGGTTTGCTCACCCCTAGTTACGGTGTTATGCATTTAACCATACAAAATATTTTGAGTATCACATTAATACTAATATGATAAATTTTGAGCTTGGAATATGATTTTTTTAGAGTTCCCAATAAATTTTGAACTTGGATCATTCCAAGTTGTTGTTGTTGTTATTATTATTGTTATTGTTATTTTTTTATTAATATTTTTAATGTTTAAGAAAAATTTAAAAACATTTCTTGACCTAAAAAGTTTTTTAAGTTATTTTTTACAGTAGATTGAATTTTTATTAGCATATATAAAAATTTTCAATTCAAAATATTAAAAAATAATTAAAAATGATAAAATTTATCAATAATATGATAGTTTAAGAATAAAATTAATCAAATTAATAATATAAATTTCAATTTACCACAGTTCTAATAGTTTAGGAGAAAAAAATGCCATTAAACCTAATTTACATGTGCATTTTTATTTTGGTCACCCATATATGCAGTCAAATCGTATCCAAGTCGGCAAAAAAATAATAAAAAAATACCGGTTCTGTGCAGGAAGGAATGAGCACTACAAGTCCATGTGACATGTATATGGGCTTTCAATGACAGCATGGGTTGTCGGCGTTGCCCTTTTCATTCCAAATTCAAGGTCCGGGAACCAATGATCTTGCAATTGCTGTTTATATCTGTTCAACTTGGACTCGGTATAATAAAATATTTAGCACTCGGTAAATGATATGGATAGATTGACTGGACAGGCTCCTCAATTAATTTGACTACTTAATCATAATTCTTAACATGAACACAGCAAACTTTCCTAGTATTTTTTAATCCTGCGCATAATTCATTGAACGACTATAGACACAAGCGAGGAGCTCAAATTCTTGTGTTAGCCGCTGCCTCGTCAACTTGAAAAGGTTAAAGCGTGAAATGGTCCAAATGAAAAGGATATGTAGGATTATTTTTTTCCCCTTTTCAAGTTACTGTAGTCATACATACAACAGGGATGACAATATTATTTATATGTATTGATTAAATGAATTTGTTTTATACAATATTATTTTGGATTCGAGATTAATAACTGTATATAAAATTCATAACGAGTGCATAAGATTAAGAATGACGTCTGTCAAATACTTTATATATATATATATATATATATATAGTCTTAATTTGAGAAAATTAACAAAAATAAAAATAAAACAATAACTGCTGAACTTTTTTTAAAAGCAATGCAAACAATTAGACCTCTAATGTAAATTTTACAATTGTTAAAAGACCATTCAAATACCGCGGTTGTTGTTACATGTTCCACTAAATTCTTGCATTTTCCTCGTTGTTCCATACAAGATCAAATAACTGGCTTTTTATATAGATAGATACTATGTTTTTATAGGTTAACAAAAGGAGACTGGACATAGCTGATGAGGTTTCACACCTTTACTCGAAGATCATGATTTTAGGCCCTAGAAACATGGATCAATCTAAGGCAATCATTTTTACAAGAAGAATACTATCAAAATTTTATAATATCCAATACATTGATGGTACAGATAATTAAAAAAAGAAACAATACAATGAATGACAGTATAATCCTACGCGAAAAAGACTTAACTTAGACTCAACTGAGTCGCCGGTCGATTCCACCCCCAACTCCTTCACAGCTTCCTCCGACTTCGTCTATCTACCCCATTCGGTTGTTCATGACTCCAAGACTCTCCTACAAAAGTCTTAGCAGCATCCAAACTCGGAAAATAAGTAGGTTCAAGGAACAACTGAGTCAACGAGTCACAGCTCTCCGAACTCACCAAAACCCCATTCCCTTTGGCCTCCAAACTCCCCATAACCACAATCAACACCTGTTTATACGCATAAAAGAACCTCTTCAACGAACCCTCAATTGCCTGCAAAGCCTGAAGCAAGTTAACTTTCTCAAACGCCTTTTTTTCACTGTACAACCTCATGGCTGCTTCTTGTAACCTGGGCCCACCTTTTGGGTCCGCTTCAACACCTAAAATCTCCGGTACCTTGTGCTTCAATTCCTTGCACGATTTCGTAATCTCCACTAATTCTCTCGATCTGAAACAAAACGGAGACGTTTCGTCTAATGATCGCATTTGTAACTGATTTTTCAGTCTCAAAAAATCATCTGGATCCATTAGTAGATGCAAGTCTTCGATTTCTGCCATAAGTTTCCAGATTTTCTCGATTAAATAACAATCGTTTGATGCTTTTGCAAATTCTTCGCTTTCAATTCTTTCTAGTACGCGCTGGATTATTTGTTTTGCCACGTGGATCCAAGACTCTAAGATTTGATGCGTGGTATACACTGACTGGTTTTCCTGGTTCTTTATGTGATCGTAAGGACTCTTTTTGAGGGAGTGGATTTCGTTCGGTCTGCAAACGGCGTCATATTCTAGGTTTGGCTTGCCGTTCAGGTTCGGCTCCCCGAGACCTAGTGTGTATGGGCACCGTCTCATCTCGCACTCGATGGAGTACAGGATTTTCTGTGCTACGTCTTCAGATGTATGCCATGTCGCGAGCCTAGGCAACAGACTTGCCTCGCTGGTTTTATTGACCACTGTAGTCTCACCGGGAACTTTCCATATCTCTGCATAACTTCCATCTCTGACCAGAACACCGTTCGATGAGCTCAAATCCACGATCGGAGATGTGCCTCGAGATGTGCTATCTTCTGCCTCATCTTCGATGATGATCGCGATCAACTCAATCTGAGAGGTGGCGAGTGACTCGATCCTCCGTGTCCATTCTCTCCGGTTCGCGTACGGTCTTGCATCTGATAAAACCGTTGAAACGAACCGGAAAGTGATTTCTAGAGCTTGTAATGCTGGCTTTAATATAGACTCTGTTTTCCAATTCGAAAATTCTTTGCTGTTCCATAGCTTCCGTAGCTCTGGGAGGCGGAGGTAGTGCTCGTAAGCAGAACAAGCTGGGTCGGGAGCGGGAATCGGAGAGATATTTGAGACGCCACGAAACGGTATGTTTGGGATTGAGATGTGGAGCTTGTTGGAGAGTTTCGGGGATTTGTTTGGGAGATCGGAGGATACCATCTTTGCTTTCCAATCCAAATCAACCATGCTTTTTTTTTTTTTTTTTTTTTTTGAGAAGTGGAAATTAAACGGAATTCGTTATGTGTTTTCTTTTGCTTTTTGAGTTTTGTTTGGGGTGGTGAGAGCAGCTGATGGGGTTTATATATAGGGAGGAGTTTGCCTGTTTGAGGGGTAAAGGCGTGTGGAAAGTAAAAGGAAGGTTGAGAATTTGAATTTTTCAGTAGTGGAAATTAGAATTTTAATTGGATTGATTAAAAAAATTGAGAGGGAAAAGAAAAATTGGAGTTGGCGAAATTCGTGTTTGAGAGAGAGAGAGAGAGAGAGAGAGAGAGAGGATATGAAGCTTATCCATTTGCACCTAACGCGGAAGGTGTATTGGGTGCGTACGAAGAAGGAAACTACGTCTTGTTGGATTATTCTAGTAAACGGGTGTAGGAAGTGGAACGGTTCCATTGTTGGACCGTGGTCCTTGGTGGTTCTTTTGTTCAATTAAGTCCGCCTTGGATTCTAATCACCATCTAATGCAGGTCTTATTTTTCTCTTACCGTGTATCTCCAGTCACGTGGTGCCACATGTGCAGTTGATTATATGATTTTGAAATTTTAAGGTGCTAGAAGCTCCCTCAGGAATTAGACAAAATGAATAAGTGCTTATTTAGAAGAACAATTATCCGCCACTCTTTAATACGTTCCCTTCACAAACGTGTCATATTCAAACACATTTTTTTTCCTTCACGTATTCGCATGTTATTGAATTCAATCCAACATGTGATTAAAGACAAAGCTATTTTGAAAATATTTTGAGTTCCGTGTAATTGTTTTTGGAATGATGTGTTTAATTTAGTTCTAAATTAAAAGAGAGTGAAATGACCAACAGTCAAATAATTACTGCCTTCTTTCCACAAATAGAGTCTTCTTCTTAAAAAAAAATGTTCTAAAACGTATGTCTTTTATAAAAAAAAAAAATTGGAGAATTGAGTATGAAATTTTACTATTTTATCTTTCTTTAAAAATTAAATTCTCATTTTTTTATTCAATTCCATTTAATTTTAAACGAACAAAAAATATGTGAGTGGATATAGAAATTTATTGCATTTTTTTAATTCGTGTGAACGTTCAATAAGACTCTCTTAATGGGATGGAGGAAATAACTCTTTTAATGTGTGTTTCATAACATGGCTTGAAATGTTTTTTCATAGTATTTTTTAATTATAAAATTTGAATGTGTTTTTATGAAGTATTTTAATATCCTCATGTCAAAATCACTAATTTTTTTTTTCAAGAACATCAATTCTATGTCTTTTCAATATAAAATCCTTAAAATGTAATGCCAAATAGGTTTTTTTTTTTTATCTTTTCGAAAGCTTTAAGAAAATAAGATAAATTGAGGGATGAAACGATTTTTATCTACCAAAAAAAAATGATAGTTAGGTATCAACACAATGGGGACTCAAGGAAACTTTGTTAGTCGGTGTGAATTTTAGGATTCGTGCTATTTTGTCTTCTCTTTCCTGTTGTTGTTTTTTTAAAAAAATGTAGACTATTATATTTACGGTTTACGGTTGGATTTGTTTAAATGTTGTATAGGAAATCTATCCAACCTCTTTAAGGAAAATGGAATTAACATTTATGGAGGGTAATTAACATGAATATCTTTCTAACTATTACCAATCACTAAAACATACACATGCCCTGCAGTTACCGTTTTCATTGACCTTAATTTCCACACCGTTCAACTTCAAATAATAATCGTTGCCAGGTTGAGACCGAGTATAGTTTGACCATCATGGTCTATAAGTACAGTAGTGCTGTTGTCGGTTTCCTAGGAATCAGTGACTAAAATTTTCCCGTGTTTTCAGGGGAAATGACTGCACAGCCGACCCTTTAACTGATATACTTCGGCCTTCTATCGCGTGGAAGGTATGGCACATGGTCTAAAGACCACAACGGGAGCAGGAATTTCAAAGCTATTGCGGCTCATCGAGTGAATTGAAGCCAATTTGTCTTCCAGCTTTTAAGACAGCATAAACACGACAATCTGTTTCTTGGGTGCTTTCTGATTGTTTTAGACATGAATAACATTGAGCCAATTTTCTTCTCTGGCAGGAAACATATTTCTTAACTGGAGTTAAATAAAGTTAAGTGTGCCCATCATGTTAGTATCAAATCTAGGATTCGATCTTTATCATCTGTGTATCCTTATCCAAATTATGAGCCCATCACGCAAGACCTAGCCAGCTCAAACGGAAGGGAAAAGAAATATGTCCTCGTTTGGTGGTGTTTATTAATTTTTTTAAAAAAAAAAAAAAAATCGGTAAGCAATCCCATTCAAGTGACCGAATTAAAATCCAATCCTAATAGCTGGCAAAGAAAAAAAGAAAAGAAAAGAAGAATTTTAAGGGATTTCATGTGGGGCAGAATTAGGATTTTAAAATACGACGTTACTGTGAAATATAAATATTTTCTTTTTCTGTAATATGTTGGGATACAAGTGAAAATAAGATAAACAAATAATAGTAAATAAGTAGCAATATTTTTTTGGAAGCATGGGAGGATGTAGATTAGTTTTTATGAAATAAATTCAAAAATAGATTCACAAATTTTAGAACTTTTAGGATTGAAATAAAAACATTGTCACGCATTGGGGGTGCCACAACCCCTTTACTTACAAAATGGTTCCACCTTACGTATGATTGTCTCCAGCTTTTCATGTAAATCCTCTCTCTCTCTCTTTTATTTTTTATCCATTCATGTGACAGATGAAGTTTTGAAGGATTATAACGTTTATAAAGTTTGGAAACTGCAAGTCCATAAATATTTGTTAACAAAAGACTAATACAGCTTAAAGAAGTATTCAAATAATAGAAAATTTCTAACGAAAATAAGTAATTAGGCGTGAAAAGCTAGTTAATTCGTAGTTAACAAAAGCTTCTTTACAAACATAAAAATTACGAATTTATAAGGATATCACAAAAGTATAAATCAACGGGTTACAGTAACTATCACTATCATCATAGGAAGTCAATAATGAATGGCTAATCATTTTTAAGCAACAAGTCAACATACTATACCATCTCTAATTCAATAAAAATGCCTCGAAATTCAATATGTAAAACCGAATAAATTTCAATGTGATAAAAAAATTTTAAATTCGGATATTTGAATTATTGCATAAAATATCATCAGCATTAGACGTGCCAATAAAATTATATAATGCTTCATCAGTATGTAATTTGATCCAAAGCGGTTTCCACCGACCAATAAAAGCTTTATGTTTTATACAAATTAGTTTAGTAAAAGCATATATTATCTGTTCTTCTTTTTTTTTAACAAAAAATAAAAAGAAAAAAACCAACGCCAATGGTTGCTTATCTTGGAATTTAAGCTTTTTGAATCAGGAGAGGATGAGTTCCAGTTACCAAATTATGTCAACCAATAATTGCTTAGAGCGTTTTAAATAACATCATATTTCAAGTTAATTACAAAGTATAAAATTATACCAAAAACATCAACTATATAGACACTCCAAGATCCCATTGTGTGAGTGATATGTAAAAATATACTCCGTTTTAGTGATAGCAAAATCTAACAAACATCCTATAAATACAAGAAGCGTTGCTCAACTATTATATATAACCAACATTACTCAAACATTAAAGATTGGATTACCTTACTAAAAAAGTTGAGGTAATTGAACAAGACCAACAACACCAAATAGCACACAAGAACTAAACATCACTCTTTTTTTTCAGACACGTATCAGTATTTTAAAGATATTTCAGAGCAAACCTTCTTAATTATAAAATATAGGGAAAACAGTTTTCCATGTCATTGTAGGTTCAAATCACAAGCACTAGTGTGATTAGTGGTTGACAAGTCTCTTGTTTTATGGATCCAATCCTATGCAACTTTCTAGTCTTTAAAGAAAGTGCACCCTTATTCAATTGGATTTTGATCTCTCTTTAGAACAGGCTTAATTGGATTGAATCACCGTGTTTACCGCCTTTAAAAAATGCAGGCAAATGCCACCGCTCATTAATTATTCCTCGCGTCAAGCACCTGATTGCTGAATCTAAAGCATACTCGGAGTGGTGGCTTCCAGCTCGGCACCGCTTGTTGGTTGCCAACTAACCACGCGGGCAAGCATATTTGAATATGATCCCTCCGCCCAACACGTGGCATTACAATCACGTGCATCACCCACCATTATCTACTCCCCACCTGTCGGATTTATGTGGACAAATCAGGTCACATTAGCGGTGCCGAACATGGCAGTTCCAGACACGTGGCTTCTAGAGGGGGAATTAGGTTTAATGATACGGTAACAGATTAACATAGAATTGTTTTTGATCACTAGTGAAGTATTTAATGAAACCAATCACATACGAATTAATTTTTCAAAATTGATACCACGAGGGTGTCTTTATCGCAATTCAACAATACAGATAATTTTTATGTCATTTAACCGTTGGAACCGTGAAGGATTTGATTGATAAAAAGTTTTATAATATTCAAAAAAATAATTAATAATATAAGAGATAGAAAGATAAAAAAATAGAAATATGAGATGGAGAATTCTTTAGAAAATGAGTTTAGGTGGATTATATATATATATATATATATATATATATATTTGTCTATCTCTCTTCAAAATAAAACAATAAAATAAACTAATAAAATAAATATTAATAGCTATTTTCTTAAGTATTTTAAAATCATTCTTTGATTGACTTCCACGTACAGCACAACTAGAGAAGTAGTATGATGTTTATGGGCTGCGGAATATGCAATTACGGAAAGAAAAGGAAAGGAACAGAAAATATTTAATATGGTTTTTTAAAAAAATTGGTGAACTTGTTTATTTTATGTTATCTGATCATGGGCATGCTTTTTCTGACTTTGAAGCGAGTCAATGGTGAGCTAGCATCTAGGTTTCCTAGCAAGGAAGCATGTTTTGGGGCCTATAGTGGGGCATTATGGCTATTGGTTGATTCATCTAGTATTTTTATTTTTATTTTTTATAACCTTTTGCTGAACCTTTTTTCGCTTGTCCAAAGCCAGATAAGGAAAAGGAAAGCATGGAAGAATTTTGATTTTCGAAAATGCTGCTTCGAGGATGTTGCAAGATGTGGCATAAGAGAAGTGACCTGTTTTGCCCACAATATAGAGATTTCGAGCGTCTAACTAGTGGAATCATTTCACAATACTTCAAAGAAGCCGCGTATTCATATCCATAAGTGAATCTATAGGCTTTGATTGGTCGTTGCACTTTTGGCTTTGATCAAGATGATACAGTTACTTTATCTCCATCCAAATTTTAAAAAGAATAATTAAAAAAAATTCTTCTTGCATACTATAGTCCCAATCAAGCGTGAAAAATAGAAAACCAAAATGTGTGTGTGGCTCAAGTAAACCATCAAAACTCCAACTCCAACCAAAGTACAGCTTACTGTTATCTAAACTTACTCAACTGTTATTCCTTGAGCATCCTGTTCCTGGTTCGATAATTTGATTGGTATGAAGTATGAGGAAGTGGGGATCTCAATTTTGACCCATTCTTGGCATATATAAAAAAAGTGAAGATGATTTCAGTCATTTAACTCTTTTGATTAGTATGAGTAGACGGTAATCTAACTCGAATTAAGAATAGAATGAAAGAAACACTTATTTCTAGCAGATCAAAAAGACTATTTCTATTCTATATTTCAGTCCTCCCCTAGAAATAGTAGCAATGAAAATTATAATTTGCAATTAATCTGATTGATAAGTTGTAAATCTGAACCACATTAATTAGATCTGGTTTTTTTTTTTTTTTTTTTACGTGATAGAACACTTGAGAGAATCAAAGTATTCAAAATCTAATTGTTGAAATAATTAAACACCAAATAAAAGAAAAACTATCGGTTTGTCAAGTAAATTCACTTGTCTAGCATATAAGTTATCCAAAACACAATTGAAGAATCGCAAATATCCTCTCCTTTGCTTCTCGAGTTCTTCTTCCGTGGATTCTTTTCTTGTCTGACCATAATTTGAAATTATCCTCAGTATTTTTATTGACCGTTTCTTGTCTAATGACTTTTTGAACCATCCTTATCTAAGTCCATCCACCTCACAAGATTCCTTGTAACCCCCAACAAAATTGAAAGAAAAATATATAAAACAAGAAAGGAGAAATAACATTGTCGGTCTTTGCGAATTAATTACTTTTTTTCTGATAATAAATTGATTACTTTCATAATCACGGAGCAAAAGCGTCTTAGACAAACAACTCAAAATAAATAAAGCCTGCCTCCTTGTTCTTACATGATCGTACTGCGGATAGACACTACATTCGACTATCAAGACCATTTGCCTCCTTATTGCAACTCAAAAGTCATCAATTACTCATAAAAGCTTGCATGTGAAACAAGATTTTAAGACAGGATAGGTCATGTCGGGAAAGCTAATTTACTCATGCTTATCACCCTGATTACAAGATGTATATCGCTTGTGAACTTTCTTTTCTTAATTTTATAGTTAACATCACTAGTAAGAACAAGGAGGCTCCACTGACAGGATAGTTAACTTTCCTTTCTCTCAAACATTTGTTGTTTTATCTTTTGAACAAACGGTTTTCGTATTGAGAATGAGATTAATCACAAGACGAAGGATATAAAGCTACAGCCCTACATGTAAATGGCTGTACAGTCGATGACCCTCAAATTTTGCGATGGAATGTAAGCATAGATAGAATTCTCGATGTGGCTCCACTGTCAGGAATTAGCCACTTCTTTTGACAAACAAAGTTGGTAGATTCTCAAAAAAGGAAAAACCTTAAGGAGATAGTCGGCCACCTAAGTCTGCAAATCTGCAACAGTCTAAAGGTCCTCGAGGCAACGGTTGCATCATTTAGTAATTGGTTAAATCGATCACATGCAGCAGCGCAATAGGCCAAGATACTGATCTTTAAGTTAGGCAAGTATCAGTCCAAGTCCACTTCAAATGTTGAAGTTTTGACTTTGAAATTCGAAAGAGATGGAAATAATCCCCTCAGAGTCACAAAAGGCCCCCCCCCCCCAACCACTATAAGTTCTTGGTAAATCCCCTTAGAAAATGGACATGAGTTGCAAATCAAAGACCTCACCAGTTAGGGATAATAGAACCTAGGTGCAACGCTACCATAGCTACCTCTTTAAACAATAAAATCCATGAAAATAAACTTGGTTAGGCTTGAAATTTGATTTTTAGCCATGCTCTTGCTTGTGAACTGTGGCCCATTGAATTGCCAGAGTCCAAATCCAACATGGCAATAAATGAACTAAAACTTCTTTTTCAACCATCAGAGAAATAGCGAGTTCCATACGCATACTAACGCTTCAGCCATGTACTCCACGTTCTGATGGGCACCATCGTGAACTAACTCGCGTCTTACAGGATCAAATCATATCTTGTTCCCATTTTCAGTCAAATAGAAATCCTTTGCAGATCAATTTAGGCGTCCGGGACTTTAATGATCATCGCTATTTTTTAAGCGTTATCGCTTTCCTTGATAAAAGCAGGGCTAAGCATTAGCTAAAAATGGAATGAATGAATAAATTAAACGCAAATGGCACCTTACTCGTTAAAAGACGAACTTCAACATTATCAGGAAAAAGAGGTTATTGCCGTTCGATCATCCCAAAGAACTTAGAGGAGTGTCAAGAGAGCAATCCTTCTTAGTTAATAAATCCACACACGACTTCCTTGACGGAAGACGTGATTCCAAGAAACAAGCTATTGGAAGAAACGTCATTTAAAGAAAAATTATGAATGTCATTGATAAATCAATTTCAGAATAATATACTTTAAATTTTTGAAACTTTATTTAAAGAAAAACATCAGCTTAACTAATCAATTTATTGGACATTAATATAAATCATATCTTAAAACTTTATCAAACAATTTAAAATTTTGAATTTAAATAATTTTTTAATATGATATCATAACCGACGAGTTTGAATCTCAAATAATTAATGATAAAATAGTAGTGGGTCTATATAAATTTCATAATTGAACATAAGATAATGACGAATTTATAAAAAAATTTATTTTAGAAAAGCTTTCACTTAAAAAGATATGTTGGAGAGTACTATAAATCATATCTTCAAACTTTATCCAACAATTTAAGGTTTTTTTTTTAAAAAAAAATAGTTCTTTTACATATGTAAGTTGTTATTCTGCATTCTCAACTCTAAAATCTTTCTCAAAAAATAAGGTTTTTCTTCATATTTATAAACAAGTATCTAATCATTTTGCGATCGATATGAGATAACTCAATAATATATTTTTTTACCTATCAAGTTCTAAATTAGCTATTTTTTACCAATTTATATGATGTTGATATATAAAAAATTATTTAACTTAAACTTTTATATTAATGTTAATTAGATGCTATTGGATCTTTTCGATCTCAAAAAAATTTACAAAGACAAAGATGAAAACGAAATTTCAAGAGTTTAAAATGATCACTTTGGAAGAAAGGGTGGGTGATGGATGTTCCAAGCACCAATGGTGTAAGTCAACTGTATAAAGTTGTGTGATTGAGGGAGGATGGAAAATGCATACGGAATAGCCCTAAGAAAGTACAGTTTCTTTCTATATCCTGCAGGAACGTAAAAGAGCAATTGAAGATTTTAGTCCACTGCAATAAGAAGATAAATTTGGGATGAAACTTTAGTGACGATCAAAAAACCGTTGTTAATTTTAAAAATTTACAACAATTTTAAGCGATTTAACGACGGTTCAAAAAATGATTACTAAAATTCCTATTTGCAACCATTTTTTTACAACGGTCTAACCAAACCGTCGCTAACTTCACGAGTTTAATTTTTTCCCTACATGCAGACCATTTTTGCGACGGTCTATGAATCGTCACTAAACCGTTGCTAAGGCTACAAAACCTACAAAAAAATTAAAGATGATTAGCAACGGTTTTTTTAATAAAAACCCATTTGCAAAAATAATTCGGTTTAGCGATGGTCACGGGACCATCACTAAACCATTTCTAAAAAAAAAAAAAAAGATTAGCAACGGTTTTTTAATAAAAAACCGTTGTAAAAAAATTCGGTTTAGGGACGGTCTACGGTTTCTAAAATCGAAGAATTGAAAAAAAAAATTTACGATTAGCAACGATTTTTTAATAAAAAACCATTGCAAAATAACTTGGTGTAGCGACTGTCTATAAACCTTTGCTAAAAATAATAATAGAAAAACAAATAATATTAAAACCAATTTTTGCAACAGCTTTTTTCAAAAATAAACATTGCAAAAAAATCAATTTAGCGACGGTCTATAGACCGTCGATAATCCTTCACTAAAATCAAACCGTTGGTGGGAAACAACTAATTTTTAAAATTTTTTTTTAAAAAAAACTTTTAGCGATGGGTTTAGCGACGGACGGTAGATCGTCACTAAACCTTTATGTTTTAAAACCTGCCCCTCTCCCTCGAAAATTGGCAGTTTCAATTTTCTCTCTCCACCCCTCTTCTTCTCCTTCGGCAACACCTCAAATCCGCCTCCTCTGCCATTTTTTCTTTCCAATCATCTTCTCTCTTTACTCTTACCATTTCTCCCCTCCAAAAATCCTCCTTTCTTCTCTCTTTTCCTCCTCCTTTCTTTCTTTCTCTCCATCTCTCCACCGACCGTTTGTCGGCCAAACATCTCCGATGAAGGCTTCCACCGTCACAGCCCCTCTCCTCCTTCTCTTGGTGAAAGGTCCACCCCCATCTAACCCCTCATTTTATTTTTGAATTTTTACAATTATTTAGTTAATTAATATAATTTAATTAAGTATTTTTAATTTGTTAGTTTAATTAATTATAATTGTTTATTGCATGTGTTGTTTTTTTATAAATTGATGATTTAATTAATATTATTATAATATGTTGATTTAGATAGTTTATTTGTTAAAAAAATGTATTGGTATTAATTTGTGTTAATTGTGATAGTTAATTTAAATATTTAATTGTTAATTTAATATTAATTGTTAATTGTTTTGTTAATGTTATTGTTAATTATTGATTTATTTAATATTATTGTTAATTGTTAATTTTATTGTTATTGTTATTTTTAATTGTTGATTGAACTAATTTTATTGTTAATTGTGAATTTACTTAGTTTAATTGTTAATTGTTTTAGTTAGAAAATTTAATTGTTATTATTTTATGTTGTTAATTTAATTATTATTGTTATTAGTGTTATTGATAATTTCTAATTTAGTTAACTTATGGTGATTAAGTGATTAAAAAATTAATAAGTGATTAAGTTTATTGAGTGGTTCATTAAGTTAAGGTGTTAAGTAATTAAAAAATTAATCAATAAATTAAATATTATTTAAATTGTAATATATTGTTATTTAGTAAATTTTAAATTTATTAGTAATTAAGCTTATTTAGTTGTTCATTAAGTTAAATAGTTAAGTAATTACAATATTAATTAAGAATAAAAATTAATTTTTTTTGAAATTATATTCACTAGATAAAAAATTAAGTTATTAGAAATATTTTAAATGTTTAGTAATTAAAAAAGTAAGTTGTATTTAAAAAATTAATATATACTTGTTGAATTTAGATTTAGTACGTAATTAAAAAAATTAATAAGTGATTAAGGTTATTTAGTGGTTCATTAAGTTAAGGTGTTAATTAAGTAATTACAAATATAATTAATAAATTAAATATTAATTAAATTGTAATATAAATTTATTTAGTAAATTTAAAATTGATTAGTAATTAAGCTTATTTAGTTGTTCATTAAGTTAAATAGTTAAGTAATTACAATATTAATTAAGAAGAAAAAAATTAAGTTTTTTTGAAATTATATTCAATAGATAAAAAATTAAGTTATTAGAAATATTTTAATTAAAAGAATAAGTTGTATTAAAAAAATTAATATATACTTGTTAAATTTAGATTTAGTACGTAATAAAAAAATTAAGAAGTGATTAAGGTTATTTAGTGGTTCATTAATTTAAGGTATTAATTAAGTAATTACAAATTTAATTAATTTAATTAAATATTAATTGAATTGTAATATATATTTATTTAGTAAATTTAAAATTTATTAGTAATTAAGCTTATTTAGTTTTTCATTAAGTTAAATAGTTAAGTAATTACAATATTAATTAAGAAGAAAAAAATTAAGTTTTTTTGAAATTATATTCAGTAGATAAAAAATTAAGTTATTAGAAATATTTTAAATGTTTACTCATTAAAAAATAAGTAGTATCTAAAAAGTTAAAAAAAAAGTTATTGATTAATAAAAGTTTTTTAACTAATTACAACGACAACGAGATGTTCATGTAACATTTTCACTATAGTGATAGTTCATCCGCCATTCTTAAGACCGATGACGACTCTACCCAACATTCGAGTGATCATGACCATTTCTCGTAGCTTTCATATTTTCTTTTAATAACTTCAAATTTTGTACTATTTTCATTAATTTAATAATTGAATAATATTTAGCAACGTTTTAATACAATTTATAATAATAAATTTGAAATTTTAAAATATTATGTTCAAAATATTTTAGTATATTTTTTTATTTAAAATTTGTTAATTTTAGCTAATTTTATTGGGCGGAAAAAAAATTATAATTAAACAATTAGCGACAAACTTGACCGTCGCTAATAAAAACTAATTTGAAATGATCACCGGACCGTTGCAAATATTATAACGATGTACTACCATATTTAACAACGGTTTTTTTTTTTTTGCAACGATTTTGTCCGTCGTTAAATTTGTAACAGTCCAAAAACCGTCGTAAAAATTTAACGACGGGCATTTTAACGATGGGTTTTTGACCATCGCTAAATTATCTTTCCAACGGTTTTTTCACATTTAGCGAAGATCTAAACAGTTGCTAACTTAATTAATTTTTGTAGTGGTCTGCTGAATGAAAATAAATCAAATTTACAGTAAGAGATATAAAGAGTATCACGTAATAAAGATAAGGTATCATTTGAATACAGTCCGAACATGCAATAGAAACGGTATTGTCATTTGATATTTTAATAATACTAGTAAAATATCTTTTAGAATCTAGCCAAACATTGGCATGATTGAACGTAGGATCGGTGAATACAGAATCAATATAACTCGTTTATTGCTTTTACCAAAAGAACGTAGAAGTGTTTAGTGCAATTAATTGCAAAAGCAACTAAAGGATTTTATAGGATAGGTATGATACGAATTACACAAAAAATAATAATAATAATAATGGATTACTTGAATTATCCAAATTATATTTATATTGTTTTTTTCTTCACAGAATTTTAAAATTAGTGCAGTTGTAATTTTTTTTTATTGAACCTAATTCTGGCTAGTGAAAAAAATTTTTGGATCTATTTTTGTTCATTTTTTTTTAATATTTAAGGTAAAAAGAATTGAAGAGTTTAAAAAATCTACTAATTCGGGTAACCTGAATTTCTTAATCGGGTAAAGAAAATTTGGGTAAATTTTCAATAAAGAAAAAAATTCAGAAAATTACTTGAAATTATCCATTCTCCAAAATTTTTAAAAATTTTCTATCCAAATTACTTCAGATAATTTAGGTAATTTGGATTTTTTGTTAATAGTGTTCACCCCTGCAAGAGAATAGAAAAATAAATCAAGTGTATGTAAGGTAAATTAAAATATATTTTTTTGAAGCACTATGAAATTATAGAGACCACACAAAAGTTTGAGAATTTGACAAAAGCCACCTTTAATTTAAACAAAAAATACAGAGAGTCATTTTGAATCTAAGATACCTTTCATCACCAATTAAAAAAAAATACTAAAATTCATAACTATTTATAAAAGCACAAATCCTTTAAAAACTTTTGATTGATTATTATACCCATAATGCAACACTGATATTATAATATACTACCAATACTAAAAAGTAAATTCAACTCCACCTCCCATCAAGAAAAATACCAATATTAAAAAAATCATCAGTTCCTAAAAGCTAAGCTATTTTCTAAACTGAATGCTAAAATATAAGTTAATCTCGTTTTTTTTATTTTTTTCTTATTTATACATTATATAAAACCCTAAATAAAGTTAAGGCAAGCTACTTAAATCATTCCTAAACTATATGGTACTATATTGATATTTTTTTCACTATTAAAACAATAAAAAGGCTTTAAAACCAGCCAATACGAAACATGAAGTTTTAAAATAAAAAAATACTTAAATTGCATCAAATTATTAAATTGAATTCTTGGTTAATTTTTTATGGTCACTTTTTCTTATCGTCTTACGTTTTTTTCTTCTCATTTTCACATAAACTAGTAATATTTTTAAAAAAGTCAAGATTTATTAAGAATTACATGTATTGTTAATTCATATTTATGTCATATATTTTTTTAAGAAAATATTTATGTCGCAAATAATTGAAAAACAAATGTATCAAATAAAAATGGTTTGCAATAATATAATATTAAGTAAAAAAAAACATTGTAATTATTATTTTTAAGAATTATATATATATATATATATCTTAACAATTATATTTTGAAAGATAATTCAGTATATGTCCTTTATTTTCAACTAAATTCAGTTAAAAATGATTTATATGGATGGTTGGTTTTTATTTTATGTCTCTAATTTATTATTTAAATTATAAAAAATATAAAAAACATTTTGAAATCAAACATGTTTATATGTTATAAACATTCAAATCTATTCATTTATAAATAATTCTAAACAATCAATTAGAAATTAAAAAAAAATACAAAGTTTGTGTCAAGAAATTAATTAAAACTAAAAATTTAGAGAAAGAATATATTAAAAAAGGACATGACTACTTTTTAGTACATGAACAATATTAATTCACTATTTAATTTACACTAATTTTGTTTTGAATTTATGCTTTAATTGTCTTTCTCTCATTTTTGAAGTTTAATTATCTTGTTTCTAAATAATAATTGAGAGCATTTTAGGTATAAAAAAGAGTTTTTGTTAGACATTCAAATTTCTAGATAATTTTTGTTATAGTATCTTTAGAGATTCTTGAAATTTATCCTTGTATTTGCTACAAAATTGATGAATCAATCCAAGGAATTGCTCTTATAAATCCGAAAGTTTATCGTCACGAATTTCTTGATTGATACATGCAATGTGAAAAGTCAGCATACTTTTCAATACATTCCAATCCTAATGAAACCTTAATGGAAACCACAATGTTGATTGTTATGGAAAAAAAATGACAAATAGCAAACAAAACTTTGGAGTAGTATTAAGTGAATTTCTTGCTGAGTATTTACACATGAAATTGAGAATTCAAATCTCAGTTATTATAATTTTTAGTTGATGGCATTTCTATGTTTTCAAGAATAATCATAACTACTTAAAAAAAAATCTGAAATTTTAATCTCAACATGTACCAACTAAAAGTTTTTTCAAGTAAAAAGATGTTGCGATAAAAATACAATATTTTATTTCGAAGAGTGTGAAATAACCTATCGATTCCTTTCTATATTTTTGTACTAGAAAAAAAGAGATATGTGAAATATTTCTCTTGTCAAAACAAATTCGGAATAATTTATCAAGAGGTTAATTTCTTTTTAGGGATAATGTGTCCAAGAATTTTCCTCGCCACAAAACCAAAGCATGAAGAACGTAATACATTGCAGCAAATTAAAAATTCTGTCCTTTGTGTTCCCAAGAGAATTGGAAGATTACCATTTGCTGGTGAAGGAGAACCGCCAGGGACAGAAAGGAAGATAAACAAACCCTCCAAAAACACAAAATGGCCCGGTACGTCAGTCTTGCGTGTATGCCGACAAGTACTGTTTAGGGTCGGATTTGGATCAAAGAGGCCCATTCTTGACAATCAAGCCCAATCCAAATCCCCGATTAAGGAATTAAGTTACAGCACCTGATTCCTGCTCAAGAGCAGTTTTTCCAGTTTGAATTTATGTTAAAAACTAACAGAACAATATTTCTGCGTTCTTAACTCATTCCCACTGCAAATAACCTGTCTCAAATTGAGAAATCAGTGAGTCGCACGTTGATGGTGAAAAAAAACCGTTTGCTCTCCTGATCAAACACTTGGCTCGTAGAAACCAAATGGTTCAATTGACGCGGCAAAAGCACGTTTTTGTTTTCGGTTTGATTTTTTTATAACATGTGAAATCTCATAGAAATGGGCGTTTGTTTTCGGAAAATGACCATTTGGAAAATATTGTTCCATATTTGATGAGTTTTAGAAACTTTGATCAATGAAAAATAACTTACAATCAAACCTAAAACACCATTAAAACGTAATAAAAAAAAAAGAAGAAGAAGAAGACTTGCTCATATAAAGAGTGTAAAACATTGTACACAGTTGTAAACACGGATGACAATGGATCAAATATAAAATGGGTATCTGTTTCATCCAGTTTGATAAATATTTATTAAAAATATTTAATGGGTATTGAAATAGATAAGGATAAAAAAATACTTATCCACTAATATAGTTTCACGATATAAGTATCTCACTCTTTATATTATTAATATCTCTTAACGTATTTTGATTTTTTTATTAAGATATAAAGATCTAATTGCAAAAACTTTAAAAATTGAGAATCAAAATATTTTTTTCAACAACTTTGAGGACAAAAAAACTTATAAATAAATGACAAAAAAGCAAAAAAAAAAAAAAAAAAAACTAACTTTTTTTTGTAAGTAGGGTAACAACTTGAATTAATGGGCCGGGTACATGTTTATTGACATCCTTGGCTGTGACCACATCGATAAGCAAATGTTAAAACACACATAATATATGCTCATTTGTTCTCTCCATCTAGAAACACTGTAAGGACAAAAAAAAAAAAAAAAACTAATTTCCTATTGTCTCAAAAACAAGAGAAGTCGTAACTCTGAAGATGGTGTTGATTTATTATGTGAAAAACTTGGAGTGCTGTAGTAGCTCTTCAAAACAGGAGCAAAAATCAGCTTGATGTTAATTGCATTACATGAGAAAGTGATGAAAATTGAAGGTTTTGATGAACATCTTCTTGGTGAAGCATTTGACCAATTGATAATGAAGTGCAAATTTGAGGACCTCTATGATAGGCATGAGATAAAGGAAATAATGAGCTTCTTTATCTATTGTATATGTAAATGTTGTGGACATGTATTTGGAAGTTGTGTGATACGTTATGCCCTTTGAACCTCTTATTACCGAACCATACATGGATGGATTTGTTATTTGAATTTGCTTTAACACTCAAGTACGTTTACTTTCTAACGATTTGGAAAATCTTGGAAACTTACTAATAATTTTCATCTTCATATGCTAATTAAATTGTTTATTTCGACTGTTCATTTTCTCAAGCACATCAGACACCAAACGAGTTTCTACTTTCGTTTAGTCAAACAATGGAAAATAACTCATTTGTCAAAAACATATTTTCCATTTAAAATGTCTTCTTTAATGCAGATTATTTTCCAGAAACAATCGCTCCCTAAATCGCAAATAAATTACAGACCCATCAGAAGGACAGAAGTACAGTGCGGTACAAACAAAGGTCGAGTTAATCAAATTGCATGCAGCAAAAAAAAAAAAAAAAAAAGGGAAAGACCGAAAAATTTAGGATCGCCATGAAATCATAAACACCCCAAGAAACAAATTGTCAGAAAAAAACAATATAGCAAAATTCTAATCACGGAAGAACCATAACATCCAACAATGCTATTATGACTTGCTTGGTAATGAAAAACAAATTGTCAGAAAAAAACAGCAATCTAATAAAATAAAAGATATTCACCACAACATGGTAAATTCCTAGATAAAACACAACAAAAAACTTAATCAAAGAGGCTGAAACCCATGTCATCATCAGACTCTTCCGCTGGCTCTTCCACCTTCTCCTCTTCCTTGGCAGCCGCTGGGGCACCCCCAGAAGCAGCAGCAGCAACAGGAGCAGCAGCAGCAAACTTGCTTGGATCCTGCATCATAGAGGAACATTAAACAAAATTTACAGTGACCTAAGGCACATCCAGAACTTAAATCTGAACATGGAATATAGTCAAGTAAATGAATCAACAGATTACAAACCTCTAGGTACTCTTTCACTTTCTCCGCTTGAGGATAAGAATACTCGGTTGCAACTGCAACAGACAGAACATTCTTGTAGGCATTGATGAACATGTGTGGTGCAGCAGCAAGGGTTGGGTAAGAGATGGCCAAAGACAAGGAGGCAATCATTGAGACACCAGCAGCAAACTTCTCAACAAGGTCATCCTCTGTAAGGTCAAGCACCTCAGGACTGAAGACTGAGCCATTGTCATAAGCAGACAAGACAACCAGACCATAAGAAAATGGCCTAATGCCAAGCTTTGCAAGCAGAGCAGCCTCAGAAGAGCCAACCTTCTCACCCTTCTTGATCAACTCAACCGCAGTTATGATTTCAACAGTACCCTTGTTAATCTTGGTTGGGATATTGAGCACCTGAAAAAAATAAAAAAGCAGCAGTAAGAATGAAAAATACAAGCCACAAAAATCTATTCCAATTGAAAAATAAACAAGAACACAGAAACAGCATCATCATAAGTTTCAGATTCCAAACCTGGAAAAAAGAGGTCTGTGATGGGTCAAGCCCTGTGTTGCCAGGAGGGACAACAACATCAATTGGTGCAACCAGACCTACTCGAGCAGGTGCTCCAACCTGTTTGCAGAAGTCAGGGGAATGCATTTGATAAATTAGGGACAAACAAGCTTATAGTAAATATCCTCAATTATCCGACAAAACAATGTAGTTGTTTTCCAAACCCAAAAAACTGTACTGCACACTTTGTTTCTCGTCTCCAATTAGCAACAAAGATGCAGTCGATATAATTTGAACAAAAACAATGAAACGTCAATTGTGCATTTGATTCCCATCAGTGTCGCATTGTACTTGGGACAATTCAACAGACAGTTATAAAGTTTGGACGCAATTATAACGTTTTTCTTTTTAGTGAAATTGCTAAACATCTTTAAATCTCCATTGACATTAGCCTAAAAGCAAATCTAGGATTCCGTTGACATTAAGCTAAACGCAGCGCCTAGCTAAAATTTATTAACAGTACACCGCAACAAAAAAAAAAGAAATACATTTCTATGATGGCGAGAATGGTGAGATTAAAAACAAAACAAGAAAAAAATCAAACAAATTATAACATAACAACGTAAATTAACAATCATAAAAACAGAGAAGGGAATTAGAATTAGCTCACAGCACCTTGTACTTAGCAACCTCCTCGCTCACTTCCTTGAGATCACCTTTGGTGAAAATCAACCCAACGTTTCCCTTGAAAAAAAAAGGTAAACATTAACCAAAACAAAATCCACCGATTGTAGCTAAAATAGAATAGAACGAAAATCTAATATTATTGTATACCTGAAGGAGAGGGATGAGGTTAAGGAAAGCTTTGTTTCCAGTTTTCTCAGAATGTATCCTAACAGACCTCTTCATCATGGTATTCTTTCCCATAAGAACCACAGAGTCACCTCTAAGACCCTGCCTGATATTCTGCAGCTGATTAGACCCAACATTATCAGCTGCTGCAATCAAGATCTGGCTGTACTCATCCAGCAACTGGCAAAGCTTAGCATCGTATGCGATTTTCTTATCAGCCTTTGATAGTTTGTTCACCATTTTTTACTACTTTGGTTTCTAAAACTAAAGGGAATGTAAAGGTTACAGCAAAACTGAGGGCCAAGACACGAAGCTAGAGTTCTGTCAAGGCGGACAGCAAGAGCGCCGCTGTCTCTTTAACCTCTGAGGTATTTGGTCGAGAGTATAGTGGGAGAAAAGGAAAAACCCTAACACAGACGTGAAGCTTGAGAGAGATAAAATGTGCTTTTATGCTGGGTCTTATAGGAGACCTAGATCGGACGGTTGGTGTTTGTGTTTAAGATTGTTATCTAATGGCTGTGCTTTTTTCTTACTCTTTGGGCTTGTTTGGTGCCTTGGGCTCCAGAGTCTTACTTAGCAGACCAGCCTGATAATGAAAGCCTGGATTGGATTATGCTGGTTCTTCTCCCTACTTGTTTGGCCGTTTGTACTTCGTAGTGCAGTGGAATTTGTTGCTTTTGTGTTCCTTTTATTTTAAGATTTTTTTAAAAAACTTTTTTAACGTAATATTTATAGGTTTTATGGAAAAATTTGCCCCATTGTATTGCAATTTGATAATTTTAGGCCTAGAGTACCAAATTGCATAATTTGAATATCAAAATATTGAAGATTCGGCAAATGTGATCAAATTGTTCAATCTCTGTTATGTGAAACGATCAAATGCTAATTGATCGTTAATTTTTTTTTAAATGAAAAACTTGGCCAAGAGAGTGATCGAAAATGAGAGAGAGAGATAGAGACATGGAAAGAAGGGAGAAGAAGCTATCGATTTCAAAGTCGAATCCAATGCCTAATTGATAGCGAGATTGCGAAAAATTTATTAGGATTCATGAGATAGTCTCTTAAGGGTTAGATTTCGATTAGGTTTTTTGATAGTTGAAATGAACTGGGGTTTGAATTTCAAATGACTCCGTTTATGAAAAGATTCAACATCCTTCATAAAAGCAGACTTACTCTTGATTGATTTCAAACTTATTGGAGATTGGACAAATGTGATCAAATTGTTCAATCTCTATTATGTGTAATAGTCAAATGTTAATTGATCATTACATTTGTTTAAATGGAAAACTTGGTCGAGGGAGTGATTGAAAATGGGAGAGAGACAGAGACATGAGAGAAAGGAGAAGAACCTATCAATTTCAAAATTGAATCCAATGCCTAATTGATAGCGAGATTGCGAAAGCCTTGTTAAGGTTCATAAGATAGTTTCTTAAGGGTTAGATTTCGGTTAATTTTTGGATAATTAAAGTGAATTGAAGGGTTTGAATTTCAAATGATTCTCGTTTATGAAAAGATTCAACATCTTTCATAAAAGCAACTTGCTCTTGATCGGCTCCAAACTAGTAACCATCAGCAGAATAATCCAAAAGGAATGACTTGTTTGGGGTTAGTGTTGGTGGTAGTGGAGTGTTGAAAGCAACGAAACATCCAGTTTATGTGGCATGGGAACTTCCTTCTTAATTGCTATAAGAGCTACGCCTTCTTTATGAACATCATCTTCTTCATTTTCATTATCATCATCTTTAGCTTCGGGGTACGAGGAGGATTCATTATGATTCAAGGCCTCGTCGTCGTCATCTTTGGGAGTGGTTGAAGAAAGGTGTTTGACATTAGCAACATTAGTGTTTTAGGTTCACCATCGAGATCCTTATTATTACTAATACCGTTACTATTATTGTCAACGACGTCCTCCTCCTTTTCCTTTTCCTCATACTTGATGAAATCTTGAGCAAGCAACATCATTGATGTTGACATTAATAGCAATAGCATCACGAGGATGAGTAGTGGCGGCATTTGTATAGGTTACGTCAACCACGAATTGGGTATTATCAAGATGCCATTCTTTCTCCTCCTCCTCCTCCTAAGAAGAATCATCTAGAAAGAGTGTAGGAAGAGTCGATTCGCAGTAAGCGTTAGAGCAACATCAACATCCTTTGGGTCTTTTTAGAGATTACCCAAAAACCCAACTCATCCTTAGGTATTATCGAGCTAGGTTTTACATTTTTTTTTTAAAGTAACGTTCAACCGATAGTTGATCGTTACACATAATAAAAATTTGATAATTTGGATCACATTTGTCCAGTCTCCAATACTTTAGAGTTTGAATTATGTAATTTGGTACTATTAGCTCGAAATTATCAAATTACAATACAACGGGGCAAAATTTGCCATTAAACCAACATTTATGGTATCCTTTTTATATTATTTTGTGCACAATGAAGCAAAAATAATCCAATTGCTCTAAAATAGAGGTCGGTGTAAAATTATGGTCTCTAGTATTGGCATAGTTTAAAACTTAAAACTATTTGACTCACATATGCTTAAAATACTTTATAAATTTTTTAGGTATCTTTTGGTTATTAGAAAATTCCGAAATCAAAATACAATAATCAAAATAAAAATTAGAGAATAAGAATAATATTTATATTTTCATACCGCTTTTAAAATAATAACAAAGAATCAAAATGAAATTTAAATTATTTAATAGTTAGTTTTTAATAGAAATAAAAATAATGATTGAAAAAAAGGGGGATTTGAATAGAAATGGTGGCAAAATAACGATAACGATATTTTTTTTTATCGTTGCCTTCAATGATGGTGTTGGTGGTATAATAAAAGTGATGACGATGGTTGAAGAGGAGTGGGGGTATAATAATAATAACGAGTACTAGTAATAGTAGTAGTTTTTTTTTTCAGCACCACCACCAATAGAGATGGTGATTGTGATGGTGGTAGATGAAGTAATAATAATGATGATGATAATTTTTATCACTAACATCAACAAAAGAGAAGGTAATAGTGGTGGTAGAAATAGTTGATATACGATAAATAAAAATAATATATCATTATCTTGAAAGAAAAAAATCATCTATATTTCTTGTTTTTATTTCCACCTTCCGCATAAAAATAAAACTATATTTAATTTTTATTCTCATTCTTAGTTTATTCTTTTCAACCAAATACCTATATGATGGGGATAAAACTTCTAGTTCTATTTCACAACTCCATTTTTGCTATCTAAACAATACTTTGAGATTGGTTGAGATGAAAAATATTGAAGGAAAAATGTTAAGGGAATAAGATTTAAAATTAAAATATTAAAGATGTGAAAAATAATTAAGGGATAAAATGTTAAAATATTTGATATTAAAAAAAAAATCATAGATAGTAGCAAGTCTTGATTGAATAAAATAAAATTTAAATTAAATGAAGTTATGAAAAAAAGAAATAATATATATTTTTCGTTGTAAATTAAAGATGGGGGGGGGGGGGGGGGGGCAAGAAAAACAAAGTGACAATTTTTTTGAAAAAAAAAGAAAAGAAAAAACAAAGAGAGGCGCACCAAAAAAAAAAAAAGAAAAAAAAATCCACTTGAAACATCCTCTACTATCCTTTCCCGCTTTGAAAGTTAAATGTTTGCCATTTCTTTGAAATCTTCTCCTCCTTCCAAAAGAGCATAAAAGATGAAAAAAAATACAAGAATAAATTATTACTTCCTCTACCATCGTCCCAAATATATCCTAATATATTTAGGGTGATTTTTTTAAGTTGACTTTTGTGCATTGAAAGAAAATTTATCATGTGTTAATGTTGAAATTAAGAATTAACATCCTCATATGTTCTTATATGATAAATCAATTTTTTTATTCTATCTTAAAAAAAAAAATGCTTATAACCTTTCTTTATATTTTAAGTTTGTTTCTAATTTATTCTTATGGTCAAAGTTTTTGACAAATTTTTTAAATATATATATCACTTACGTTAAATAACAAAAATAATTTTATTAAACCGCATGTCATATGCAAATCACATGCTTAATTTGATTTAATTAAGGTAAAAATTTTAATTGAAAAATAGATTATACATCATATCAAAATACAAGAACAGATTAAAAGTCTTTTTTTTTATAAAAAAAATAGATTAAAAAATTAATCTTTTTATGCAAAAACAGGTAAGGATATTGACTTTAAATTCAAACTCTGCTCCTATTAATTGCTAGTATGGTGTGACATTTCCGCAAGCAAACCAATAGGCCAGAAAGCCAGTCGACTATTTATCTTAAATAAAACTTTTCCATCGCTTCAAAATCAAATATCTATTATGGAATTAAATTGTCTCTAAAGTTGATATAGTTTAAACTTATATTTTGTATCCAAAACAAAATTTGAAACTTAAAACTGTTCGGCGAAGGAAGGCGTAAAGACACCTGTTGAGAATATATATGATTGTTTCTGCATTCTCATATCAAGCCTGACCAAACACTTTTTTTTTTTGCCCCCTTTATTGTGCACTCGTCCGATAGACCCAAGTAAAAAGCAGTGGATCAGTTTAGTGTAAGATATATTTAAAGCCCAACCAAGTAAACAGATTTATTCCCCATATTCATGCCCTGGTCAAGTATCCTATATGTTATGCCAACTAGTCTTGTTTTCCAGTTCTGGCCCAATAACCTAATCAAATCGATCTTGCAAATATATTTTTTTTGTGCACGGAGTTCGTTGCCTTCGATACGAATTAGCTCGTGATGGTTGGTTCTCTTTCGTACATAGCTATTTATGTTCGTGCGCTTTTCTCTGTCTTCCTGCTTCTACTTCCTTTTTCTCCTATAAACATATATTAAGAAGTTAGTTCTCTCGTTAAAAACTCTTAGCCTGTCAAAGTCTCCAGTCATGACACCAAAGGTTTGAGTTTTTTTTTTTTTTTTAAACCGTGATAGCGTTGGTGGCACTGTTCTTTTTCTATTTTCTATTTTTTTCATTTAATAATTATAGATCTGATATTCATTCTACTTTTATGATTTTTTTTTATTATCATATTTATCTAGTTAATCTTTCTTAATTTCAGGCTTTTTTTCTTTCTTGTTTTATTTATTTTTTCTGTTTTAGTATTGCAATGAATGTCTTAGATAATTACTAATAATTCAATTTTCAAATTTCTTGACAGAAACTATTTATCGAGTGAAAAATTAAAATAATTCTTAGATTGTCGAAAAAATTGCATTAGTCGTACGTCTATTTATAAAATAGTTTTTATTTTTTAAAATTTGAACTCTAAACTTAATGAATCAACACAAACGTACACATATAAATGATTACCGTCAATTTAGGCAAAGAATCAAGGATAATATCTAAAGCCTACATAACCGAGTAAGATTAAGAAAATTAAAACAATTTTTTTTTTCCTATTCTTTGTTTTTCAAACCCATTTTAAGGCCCAGGCCCTGTATCCCGTCTTCACTAAGTCCCACTTTCAGGTCCAGACCCAGTAGCCTAGTGTAAGAACTCCCTCCCCGACATCTGATTTCCATCCGTTACCGCGGCTCCAATAACCTCGGAGACCAAGCAAAATGGCGGCCACCACATACCGAGATCGGACGGCGGAGTTTCAATCAATAAATCAAACCCTAAAAAAATTGGAGGAATCACATCCGCTCATCAAAACGAATCTCATCGAGCAAATGATTCTTCTCCTTCAAAACCACTGCTTTCTTCTACTGCTAGATCTGATTTCAATAAAAAAGCTTCCTTAATCGGGTCAGGCGTTCACGAAACCTCACAAAAAATCTCCAGGCTTGCCCAATGTAACTAAATCCCTCTCTGAATTAACCTCCTTGATTCATAATGTAACAATTTTATACTAATCCTTGGGTTTTGTTTGGCAGTGGCAAAAAGGTCCTCCATGTTTAATGATCCAATTGTGGAGATACAAGAACTAACAGTTTTGATAAAGAATGATATAACGGCATTAAATACAGCCTTAACGGATCTGCAAACAATTCAAAATATGGAAATAGCTGATGGGAATTACTCAGAGGATAGACGTGTTCATTCAACAGCTGTTTGTGATGATTTGAAGAGTAAACTTATGAGTGCTACTAAACGGCTTCAAGATGTTTTAACTACTAGAACTGAGGTTTGTCTTTTGCTAATGTTGTTCTGTTAATGTTTATTATATATTAGTGTTTGTTTGTTAGAGTTGAACTGATTTATTTCTTTGGGACGATGCAGAATATCAAGGCTCATGAGAATAGGAAACAGATGTTTTCTACCAATGTTTCGAGAGAGAATCCGTTTCTGCGTCAAGTGAAACCGATGACTGAGCCACCTCCTTGGTCAAATCCATCTAATGCATTTGACAATTCACAACCGTCTGCGTAAGTAATTTATTTGTGTTTTGTTTGCCCATATTTATTGCTTAGTTTTTGGATTGTAATTCTTGTTGATATTAAATTGTGTGCGAGGTAGGAGTTCCATTGTATGGTTAGATTAATAGCTGGTATTTGATTTATCTTGAATTCACTTTCTGACCAGATTGCCACCAAATGGTGTTCAAGTTGGGAACCAATTAAGGTATGTTTTCTTACATTTGTACATGTCATGATTGATCATTTCTGTTTATATGTTCTGTTTCAAGTAAGTGATGTTTTGTGTTAGTTGAGTAGATAGGTTGTTTTTGATGT
Source organism: Dovyalis caffra (assembly GCA_963924115.1). Lineage (NCBI taxonomy): Eukaryota > Viridiplantae > Streptophyta > Magnoliopsida > Malpighiales > Salicaceae > Dovyalis > Dovyalis caffra. Next base: position 5,599,894 of record CAWUPB010000850.1, read on the forward strand.
GGTATCTAATCATCGACTTCACAGCTCCTAAGCATTTCACTTCCTAAACTTTGCACATAATGTATGTATCATGCAATCATGCCTCATGACTGGTATCAATTTAAAAGAAAGCATGCATGTAATTTGTTATCAATAGCAACAATTTCACCATGGGCTTTATAGATTCTTTTGATATGTCCATACTCCATACTGTGTATCCAAAGTACTTGCTTGAGCCACTCAAGTATCTCCAAATGAACCTGTTTCTGTTTTCTCTAGCATTAGTATACAAACTGTATTAGAAGAGGCTAAAGAGATAACGCATGCTGAAAAAGGATGGAACCATTTCCTTGCTCTTCTCCAAGTATATTTAGACTTGCTAATTGTTATTGTACCAGTAGAGATGCTGCTGGCTGCCATCACATAGTGATGAAGCTTGCTCCAAATTAGCAACAAAGTCAGTTGTAGTTGGCCTATCGTTCCCTTCCAAATTCACACAATCACTGCAGTGTATGCCACCAATTCCACTTTGCTTTTGCTTCATTAAGCTCTGGTGGACCAATCATGGCATCCAAAATCTTACCTAACCCACTGCAAAACCAGATTTTTGTTGGTGTCCCTCCATTATCATCATCCTTGGCTTTCCAGGCTCATTCACAAGGATAAGGCTGGAGACTCTTTATAGAGAGAGGTGTGATCCAAGAACGATTGGAATTCATTTTTCTTCTGAGTTGCAGAGCTCTCTTTCCTGTCAAAAGTTGCAAAACTCTAAACTCTTAACAATACCACACCAAGGCCATTGACATCACTTCAGTTAATACATTCAGGCCATAGTACTCAGGATAAAAGCACCCAACTGTTCCTGCTTCTTTGTTGACCTGTTATCATTAATCCTGCTTAGTTTGAGGACACATGAATGACAATCCAAAATCCAAAACTCTTACTGCCTTGTTCATGTTGAGCAACATGTTTGAAGACATTTTGATGTCTCAGTGAATTATCAGAGGGACTGCATAATTGTGAATAAATTCAATTCCCCTAACAGTATCAAGTGCAATCTTGATCCTCAAATTTCCACTGAATTTATGTCACTGCTACTCTTTTCAATGTTGTTCATTCATGTAAACTGTCGTAAAGAGCTCCACTTTTCATGTACTAATAAACTAAAAGTCTGTCATCTGCATCTTCACAATACCCAACAAGCCCTAAATGTTTGTGGTGAAGCCTTGACAGCAAACCCAATTCTGACTGAGAGGTACTCTCTTCCTCTAGAAACTTCCTCATCTTGTGGCCAGCTTCCATTCTCTTAGCTGCCACTTCGCAGCCATCTTTTAATTTTCTTCTACTAACAACTGTTGGCTAGAAACAAGGGCTAGCCTCCTCTACTCAACACACAAACCTTGTCTGCTGATTTTTCAAGCAATGGTCCTTATTTGGGTTTTACAAAGTGTTAAACCAAGTGAATTTGCTCTGTAGGTTGCTCTACTTGATTTTTACGTACTTACCTCAGCAGCAAATTTCCCATTTCATCGTGCTTATGAATTTAAATATGGCTTTTTGAAAGTGGTTTAGTTTCCCAAGCTTTGAACTAGAAATAGGTTCAGATGCTAATCAACAACTTGCTTTGAACCTTGTCAAAACAGACGAAGGCCAGCCGTGGACAACACTCCTTCCCAGCACATGGAAATGTCCATGCTGCAGCAGGTAATTCCAAGACAGGAGAATTATACTCAAAGCCGGGCAGTTGGACTTCACAATGTGGAATCAACAATTTCAGAACTTAGTGGGATCTTTACACATTTGGCTACCATGGTTGCACAGCAAGGGGAGTTGGCTATCAGGTCTGCTTTTTTTTTTTCCTTGGATATTTACTGTCAGCATGTTTTATTTGACATATACAGAAAGTTCATAATCCATCTGTTCTTTGATCTCTTTAAGAAACTTAGACTGTAGAATATCTTTTTGCCTTGTCATAACAAGATCAGCTTGATTTATTTAATCAGGATCGATGATAACATGGATGAGTCGTTGACTAATGTTGACAATGCTCATGGTGCTTTATTGAGGAATTTGAACCAAATATCATCAAATAGGTGGCTTATGATGAAGATATTTGCTGTTATAATAATTTTCCTCATTGTATTCGTTTTCTTTGTGGCTTGAATGTCATAATTGGGTCCATTTAACCCACTGCTAGATGCGCTGCTGAATAGCATGCTCGATATCCTTCTTCCTGTTTTACTAATTAACATATCTAGGTTGCCATGTTGTGGCGGATAATGCCCCTTGTTCTGTAAATTCTCGAGATTGCATTTATAGTTGTAAAGAACCTGGCTTCAAGCTATATTTACTGAAGCCATATTTACAGAAGCACATATATAGATTAGGCAATTGTTGAACCTCCGTTATTTGACTGTGTAATTGGTGTTGCATTACGAAATGACACTACATAAATTAAATGAGAGTCGATTTTCTTAACTCTGCTTTTTGGGGAGATTATAAATATTTTTAGGGACATCTCTCAGACTTTGGCATTGCAGGACTAGGAACGTCAAGTGACAAAATCTACCATGTCATTTATTATTATGAATTATGAGAGACAAATATATAGATATATCTATATAAAAAAGTGCATGCCAAAACTTCGCTTCTTTTAGTGTACAGAAGATAAACAGGGAAAAGTCTGGTTTTCAAGGCATAATAAATGGTGATTTAATGTACCTTTGCATCGTTCAATGAAATTATCGTACTTGGCTCATTGTTATCCTTTCTTTTAGCCATAGAAAATGTATTATTTGTTCTGTTTCCTAGATTTCAGCCAGTTATACTAATGCATAATCGTGAAATACCCAAGTCCCAATGGTTCAATTAGAGAATTCAATGTTTTCTCAAGTTGGATTGTTGATGATGAAAGTTGCCCCTTTGTGCAATGCCTTCCAATATCCTGACAGACATGGGTTTCATTCCTTGGCTAATGGAAGAAGAGATATAAAACGGTGACGGCTGATCTCATGAGATTTACTTCATTAGCGAACATATTTTTTTTCTTAAAGAAAATACCGGTCCATCTCTTTGCACCGAACAACTAAGTGTTAGGCCGAGAGAATGGTATGAGTCTAACTTATCGATTAAGAGAGGAACATGACTATCAAAATTGAATGGACAAGATTTAGTATATGATAAAAACAATAACAACTTAACTCTTCATATTTTATTTCTTTCATGCAATCCTGGTCATTGAATTTAAAATCAATCGTTAGATTTTGAACTGAAACACGAGAACCCAAATCCCTAACTCATAGAGAGCTCGCCGCCAATTTACTTGTGGTGTAATTTAGAGTGCAAACAAAATTCATGGCCATTGATCTATTCTCTCTTCTTCGTCTGCTAAACATGCGTGGCTGTCAAAACTTATTTGGAATTGGGATGCACTTTTATTAGGCTCTTAGCTGTCAAAAGGATTTTTTTGATGTTTGATTGCAATTTGCTGCCTCGAGGCTAATAGGTACAGAGACTGAACGCTCTTCACACAAACCCTGAAGAAACGTACAGAGTCAATTTGATGAAATTTTTTAATGTAGGGAGCTCTTTTAATTTGTCGATTTGATTAAAATTAAACTAGGGGTTAATAAGGTGGGGATTTTTCATCACAATATAATTCAACTCCTTTGCAATAATAATTATACTCTAATTCATTGGGTTTTTTATGCCATAAGCCTTTCGAGGATATGGCTATCAAATGGCATTAATTAAAACTCTTTGAAGTATGATGTTTTTTAGAGTGTAATTAGTCAGTTTTAAAGTTTTTTTTTCAGTTTTAAGTGAATGATGATGTACGCTAGCTAGTTGTTGCTGGGGAACTGAACCCTATTTCAACTAATCTAATTATGCAAGCAATATTTTGATTTCAATTTAAGTTTATCGATGGAGAAGCAGCCAAACAACTGTTGTGTTGTTAATTGATTGATGAGTAAGTTGAGAATAATGTCTAAGAGATGCTGGGGCGAATCAATCAGCCACCAAGTTAAATTTGCTACAGAATCTCCTTTTTGACTTCCTTAATTCGTAGTGGATGACTCAATATCTCTGTTGTTCCCCACAAACTGAGTTCTGAAAAACCTAATAAAGAATAGAAGTGGAAATGATCAAGTGAACGAAAGGATTGTCGTATTGACAAGCAAATAAAGAGACGCTGAGCTGCTTTGTTATGTGGGAAGTAGAGGAAATCTTTTTTTCACTTGATTGATTGCAATAGCCAACTATTCTTCATTTTCAGCCTTGTTTTTCTTTGTCTATTGGCAATGACCCGACAAGGGGTAACTAAAAGGGACATATTGATCGTGGGCTACAAGCCAGAAAATTAAAGAACTATAGCTTGATAGTAAAAGGTGATGGTTGATTCTACATGCCAAGGGCGGAAAAGAATTTCTTCTTTTGCAATCTCAACTTGCATTATTATTACTAGCAAGATAAGGCCTCCCATGTTGTCAGGAATCTTCGCTCCTCACGTAATTTCTGAATTGGCTAAAGTGGTTTTTAGGCTTCGATCTTGTCTCACAAAGCATTTCCTCTATATCAAAATTCTCACCTACGTAACCCCTTATTGGCTTTTCAAAGAACTCTCTTATTTTGTTGGTCTATTTTTGGGTCATCTCTCAGCCATAATTCGCATTTCAAGATTAAGAAAATCAAGCTACAATCCTCTGCTTCATTTATTTGTCGGAACTATAAGAGAGAATACGAGGGAAAAAAAAGTACCCTTGTAATAGAGAGAAGCTGATAGGGGACTAACTTCTTATATTCTTAATTAATGGCTACTTTGGTTAGTGTAGGAGCTAAAATTGACCGACCATCATCCTCTGTATGGTGAAACAAACTACTAAATGCTTAACCGTAAAAGGATAGAACACATATATGTTGCAAAAATAAACTCTGCTGAAAACGTAACAAATCACTTATGGCAGACATAAGGCTAACCATTTCAAGCTCCATGTCTTCATTTGCGTGATAGAATTGAATTGGTCATAGATGAAGCCGTTGAAAAGACTGGTTGGTGTGTGATCATTCGAATTCTATGCTACGCCTAAAAGGGTTTGCTTAGCCTCATCATCAAGCACCAATGGTTCAATTACTTGCATCACACGATATCCATCCTTCATTAATCATGGAGACATGCATAAGTGAGAGACAAGTGCAAACAAGAAGTTACAGGGCGACAGTTGAGTTTGGAGATTCATGGTATATATGTCGCAGATACGTGACCTTGTTTGGTGGGAAGATAATTAATGTTGGAATTGCTACATATTTGTCATTTGATGGTTTCCTGCTTTGCTTTCGGCATGCACATCAAATTTGATGTAACCTTTGATTAATCCCTTGATTGCAATAAGATGTCATTTGACTAGCTAGAAGGAATATATATATAATTGCGAACGATGGCTTAAAATTTTTTGTGGACAAATGACATGGTAGTTACTAAACAATTTAATGACCAATTTTGTCCTCTTTTCATTGTGTGATTTGATAATTTCAAATATATAGTAATGCATTATGTAATTTGAATATTAAAATATTAGAAATTGAACAAGTATAATCCAAATTACCTAATCTTCATTATTTATAACTCGTCAACCCAATTGACAATTACTTAAAATGTTAAAATGATATTTTTTTTGGCATTCTCGCTTTTAATTATTATTTAAAAAATATTTTTAACCTCCTAATCTTGATTTTTTTAAAAAAATTATTTTTTATTTAAAATATAGTAAATATTTTATAAATTATATATAAAAAATTTATAAATATTTTTAATCCTCCTAATTCTAAACTTTTTTTAACCTTTTTTTTTATAAAATATTATAAATATCTCATATAAATTTTTTTTATAGTTTATAAAATTAGAGGGGTCAACCCTTAATTATGCTCATTTTAATTTATAATTTTTTTTAAAGGTCTAAAATTGTGTATTGTTAATTATTTTTTTTACAATAACATTTTATAAAAAAATTCAAAAAAAGTTCAAAATTATGGGGTTAAAAATATTTATAAATTTTTTTTATATAATATAATATTTTATAAGAAAAAAGTTTTTTTTTTAAAAAAGTTCAAGATTAAGGAGATTAAAAATATTTTTTTTAAAAAAATATAATTAATAGCGGAATATCAAAACGATATCGTTTTGACATTTCAAATAACGGTCAACTTACACGTAATAAAGATTGAACAATTTAAATCAAATTTGTCTAATTTCTAATACGTTGGAATTCAAATTATGTAATTTGGAATTCAAATTATGTAATTTGATATTATGAGTTCAAAATTATCAAATCTTAATAAAATATGAGTAAAATTTGTCATTAAATCATTACTAAACATATTAATAGTAACACTGAAGTTGTATACACTACACGTACCAAGCGTGCAGGTGGTAAAAACGTCACAAAGAGATCATACAAAAACGAAAAACCTCTAAAAATTCTGATTGAACGTAAGGAATACCTAACAATTATAAGAAATAAATACAAAAGTAATACTACAGCGTGGTAATGATTAAATATAGGTAGTTACTAGTTATATATAAAAAAATGATGGTAATTTAGGTAGTACCAGCACTTCTCTTTCCTTCTTTCTGTCTCCATCTCCTTCTCGTTTTGGTTCTTTTATGGCATGGATTGACCATATAGATAGCTAGCAGTTTGGTGGTTAACTAGCTTATACCAAACGATCTAGGCCTTTAATTTCATTCTCTTCAGTTAAAAGAAAATAAGGTAGCTATAAATAAAAATGATTATGATGGTAATTTATGACTACTTGACTATACATTTATGCATACAATGTTAGATGATGTAAGAGTACTGCATTATAATACGAAATCCATGCTTTTTTAACGTTAATCCTAAGAAATCTGTCTCGTGCTGGACAATTTCTACTTTTATAGAGAAAATCCAAGTTTGACACACCTCGAACTACTCCACCATCATGGAAATCAGGTATGACTATGATTATCACTCAGCCTATCGTGATATTCATTTGTTTTGCTAATGAAATTCTTCGATCATAAAAGAGTATATACAAATCAAAATCAAAATTCAATTTACATTATATATAGATAACTAACAATAATAATAATCTCTTAATTATACCAGATTTGTGTTGTTTTGACTTAAGAAACAGCTCAATAATTGACTAAACATCAAACGTGTTCTAATTTTGATTTAATTAAAAAAATAATAGATTTAGTTTTTGTTAATTCAAAACTAATTCAAAAATACCACATTATTTATAAATATTTAAAATAAAATAAAATATCCTAAAATCCTTATATATATATATACACACACCCAAATTAAGTTCAGTTACGCCAAATTAATTATATATAGGACCCATACAAATCATGTATTTCTAGGCAGGGCAGTGATTGCAGGGCAGTCATGCTAGTAGGAATTAATGATGGTCTTACTCCACATGAATATTTAACATTCTTAAACGAATGGTGTAACATGGGAGAAATTTTTCTCTTTTCTAATTGATGATATGATTAAGGATGTATTAAAATGTCTGATGGAAACTTGAATCTGATATAAAATTGGCGAGGCATTTTGAAATAGGGAAAGACACAAATAATTCAAGGTTCCATGTCCTACACTGATAATTCTCTCCCTTGCAATTCTAGTTCAGAATAAAGCGTGGGGCATTTAATTTTTAATAATGGTATGAATAACACTGATACGTCAAATAATGATTTATGCCCCACTAAATATATTGAAATACCTTTAAAGCAATTTGTGGTGGTTTAAGTTGGGGCAAAAAGCATGTCCCAGGATGCCTGTTCAAGCCTTGCGTAATGCTTGATTCTGAGAGTACTGTATAGAAAGTGACAGAACATACCTACCGATAGGCTGCTGCTATATTATATTTACAAAGTAAGAGCTTGTAGTTCCTGATACTTATTCTGATAGATGTACCCGAACCAAAGAGAAGCCTTTGAAGTTTAGGAAAAAGCCAAATAGATATCCATTGATCGATCTGTTGTCATAATCACTGCCATTTCAATCAATTATATATTGTTAATTTCTGGGTGGGTTCTCAAGTTCCTTCTAATCATCATGCATCGTAAAGACCTTGTAGTCACTCACTACGTATGAAAACATATTCCTTTCATATCTACTGATTGCGAATATGCTTACTAGCATATATTATGAAAACCAAATGCTGAAATATATTTTGTATACTTGTATTATTTAATATTATCTATTTTTATTTTTTTTAACAAGTTTATTATAAAATAAATTATATACTCCTTAAATTTAAATAAACTAATTTTTTTATTTATCTTTATTAACAACGTATTATCATATAATTTTTTAAATGAAAATACTGATTTATCTCAAATTTAAATAATACTTAATTTTTCTGGTTACCGTGTTTCAATAAAAAAATTAAAATAAATGAAAAGACAGATATCTGACTGTGTGACCACGCCATGATGATGTCAAGGTTCATTTTTCTTTGGACAAGCTTTAAAAATGCCCTCCAACTATCAGGTTAATATCCGTTTTGCCCTTTTTTTTTCTTTTTTATCAATTTTGTCTTCAAACAATTTAGATTTCTCAATTGAGACCTATTAGAATTCCTTAACAGAAAAATATTGAGTTCTTTACAAAATCACCTTGTTTCTTACCAGAAAAAATAAAAATAAAATTTGGATGGAATCCAAGATTGATGTTAAATATGGATGAAAATTAAGACTTAATTTGGAATATTTGAAACTTGAAGGAAAAATACTATACAAAAATTTGTTTGTAATCAAAATTGAGACTACCTATAATTGGATGGAGGGTATTTCTGAGGTTTACACTTTTCCTCGTTCCTTTTAAGTTCTAGCTAATTAATGGGATATATATATATATATATATATATATATATATATATATATATATATATATGTTGGAAATAAAGAAAAATATTTAAGTCTCCTCTTAATATATAGCGAAACATAGATTCATCGTTTCTATTTTACTATATTAAATTAAATATTTTTGGTATTTTACTTATCAATAGTTTTCTCAATTTTCTTATTGATATCTTTTCTGCATGTTATGAATTCTTTTTTTTTTTTTTTTTTTGCTTTCGGTTTTTTGTTTTAAACAGATTATGAATTCCTTCCATCAACTAATTGAGTAATATTGCTCAGTGTTTAGTGTATAAGAAGATTAATGATTAATCTTTACCTAAAATCCTGCGTATAGCAAATTAAGAGCATGAAGAAACAAATTACCTCTATATATGAAGTGCCGGCAGCTCTAATTACACCATACATACCACCAAAAACACAATTATAATTACCAACAAAACTTTTCCTTAATTATGCCGCAGGCCATATTGTAATCCCACCATTATTTAGAACTTTTGTAGGGTCCTTAGTAACTTAATTACCTAAAAAGTTGACTTACTAACTTATCTCTTCAATGATTACCTATCCCACCATTTGAAATATAACATTTCCCTCCTTTTATTTAAAATTTTATTTTCATATATATATATATTGTGTGTGTGGAGTTCAATAACAACAACAATAATAAAATAAAGTTGCGATCCATCTTAAGATTTAAAGGTCATGGTGAATTTCAAACTCAACCATCAAATTTAATACAATATACAGGAAAGCTATTCAGACATCATGGTTCAATAAATATCCAACAATTACACTTGACAATCCCAATACTCAAAACTCAAAACATAGGTTGCAAGTAAACAAAAAGCATAGTAAACATATCTCAAAATGGAAGGAAAAAAAAAAACTCTAATACTTAAGTTTGAGAATGAATTAATTTGGTGTTCTGCATGAAACCCAAATTCAAGTATAAAAACTGAGATACACAGATTTTTTAATGTGTTGGATGGATAAGTAGCGTTGGGTTTCTTTTTCATGTCGTTATTTTAAAAGAAGATTGCAATAGAAAAAAAAATTATTTGAATACATGCACCCTTACAAACATGGATAACATATTTATAACTCGTTCCAAAAGAGTCCGAGTAAGTTTTGAACTTGGCTCAATCAAGGACGTATATCCTACCTGGTAATCAGGGGGAAAAAAAAAGAATTTATGCTTCACAAATCTGAATGTAGATTTGTCTAAATAAATAAATAAAAATCCCACGTTCTCTCTTTTTTTTCCTTCAAGAAAGTGAAACTATATATTTTTCTTTATTAATAATTTATCGAGGCAGGAGACTCTCTTGCTCCTTCAAATTAATCCTAGCGCGAGTGGAAATTGATTGCATGCACAGTACTATATATTACCCGAGAATGGTTATTTTCAATTTTTCATTGTTAAATGTCACTGTGGATGCACATTTATCATTGACTAGTAATGGGCAAGTCTTGCGGCAATACTCCTTTTCTTGTAAAATCACTAGCTATACATCTAACGGCAGAAAACGCGCACAATAATTAATTAACTTGAATTATCAGTCAAGAGTCAGAGATAAAGTTAGACAGGGAGCATATTATGGAAAAGTTGATAAAGGAGGAGGAACCCAGCGAGTGAGAAGATGAAGATGGCCCCTCCATCCACTAAACATGTTTATTTACTTCAGGATAAGTAAACAGTCGTTGATGACGCTATCAATCAATCAATCAATGGAGATTAAACTCAGTCACAGAATATTGGATGCTGTGAACTTTTGACCGAGAAAAAGAAATCAGTTTCACCAATTAAATTCATGCCTAATTACTAGTCATTTTTCACAATTTATATATGTCTGATTCGTATGAAATCAATTATTATATGTGTAATGGATCAATACCTACCAATTATTTGTATTATTTTGGTCGTCTACTCCAATTCGTTCACTCCAATGATCTTTTGCTATATAATGTTTTAATTTTTTTTTCACATACATTTGTTCTGTAGCAGTAGTAATTAAGGAAAAGAGATTACATTTTTCTACGTTAAACCAACTTTCTCATATCAGAGTAAGTGTCAGTTGTTAATGATTTAAGGTTTTCTTTTTTATGATCTATATAGTTTTTTCATATGCTCAAGTTGGCTTTAGGCACCAAAATAAATCAAAATAGTTAAAATTTTGAATTTTCTCTGTTTTTTTTTCCCACTTCGATCACATTGTTATTATTGCATTTGTGCGGGTTGTTCCCATAAAAAGAATAAAAAAATATTTTAAACTTGGCAAACTCTGACCGATATTTTAAAAAATATTATCCATTCGATTCTATCTATGGATGAATATTGATAATATACGGATAAGAATAGCGAAATTAACGTTATTTAAAGGATTACTATTTTACGTTAAAGATATAGCCATCCGGCTAAGATGCAAGGAAAAGAAGATTGGCAGTCAAATATTCCTTTTCTCGAGGAATTACTTAGTTTCCTTCTTTCCTCTGCCTATCAAATTCCATGCGCCTACCAATATATGGATAGTGGTTGGTGATATGAATTCTCGTTGTGATAAATTTGTCTTCGTTCTTGAACAAAGCAAATAAGGCATGATCTTATAATATATATCCACAGTGCTGTTGCATTATTCCAATTCTGATGGCGCCCTCCTCTTCAACTTGTTTTGTTTTGTCGAAACAAGAAAAGTACTAATAACATTTTAATAGCATCAAAGAATTGGGAGATTTATTCGCATCATTGTCTCTCCTTTCTAAGTAACATATGTAATGCATGTAGTTTGTGAGACTACATGGCAGAGGATAGACATAGCATAGCACCTTTCCCATTTTACGATGAATTAAGTATGAGTTTTAGCCATCGTAATCCCGATGGTACAAACATGCCTTTCCAGCAAAGTATCAATTAACACGCACCATCATTGTCAAAAGGAAGATTTAGTCTTTAAATTCTATTCTGAGATGTTGAGGCCCTAGCTATTACGACCAATTCAATCATATTGATGAACAGAAAAATTAATCAAACAACAATTCGATGACTGTGACTTTCTAGGAGTAAATAAAATTGAATTAAAGTTTAACTTCACCAAAAGAAAAGATTAAAAAAAAAAAAACGAAACCACTTTATCAACTTCGAACAAATGCATCCTAACTCGTAAATTTTGAAAAGCAATTAATGCTCATAGAGGCTCAAAGAACTTCATTCCGAAAAAAATTATATTATTTCAAAAGTATTAATACTTATTTTATATATATATATATATAGATAAACAGAAAAAATGAGGAAGAAAAAAAAAAGAGTCTAAATCAGTACACGGTTTGTTAAATTCAATGTACATATTTTTATAATCCGAATTCACAAATTGATACATTAGAACCTATTTTATGACGATTTTCAATCATTGTTAGAGAAAAAGTGATGTTTTACTGCAAAAATTTAGTCTCACCTTTTGTAAGTGCTCGAAAAAAAAAAAAAAAAGGTTCCCAACTCATTTAAAAAGGGGGAGGGTATCATGGTAAGCTAGTAAACATTGAGATTTGAGACCAGCACACAACATTAAACCAGCCTTTTTTAAGTGCTAACAGAAAACACACAGAGGCAGAGGCAAAATATTTGTTTTTCTCTGTTTCTTAGAACACTCTAGGGCAAGGCAGGGGTGGGCAGGGCAGTTTTCTTGCAAAAAAACAACTACTACTATTAGGTGTTTCTTTTTTGTCAGATCTCTTACAATTGCAGTGTGCAAAGTTTCCTTTTAAAGACAAGAGGGATAGATAAATAGAGATACAGTCTTTTGCTCGCTGGGTTATCATGCGTGTCATCGGATTTTGATGCCGGCACTGTCGATGCTTTTAGATAACCCAGCATTTAAGAGAGGGATCAATATCTCATATGCTATTATTTACGTTAGGTACAAGAGGACAATTAATGTAATGACAATTTGGCATTCATTGTCTCTATAAGAATCTGCAATAGATATAGTAGCCACTTTCAGGGAAAAAAGCTGCAATAGCCGTTATTAGATTACGCTATTCTACTCGGTGTTTTTTTACTGTTGAAGGCATAGAACGAGAGAAGCACCTCTGTCCTGGCAAAAGGAGTTAAAGAAGTGCCAGCTTTGCTGGACTGTCGCACATTTGTCCGTAAAAGGTCCCTTAATTTCGTTCTCCACATTATAAATACAAGAGAGATCTCCAGCTGAATACAAAAGCTAACTACCTCCATAAATCTTTCAGGTTCTTGTTTTGTTCTCTGTGTGCTTTTGGTTTCTTGGTTTGGCTTAGACTTTGTCTTAATTATGGCTTTTACTATTTTTTACAGATCTGTAGAGGAGCATCGAAGGAAAATGTCAAATCAGAAACAAGGAGAGGAAGCTATGGTCTCTAGCTTCAATGACACTGGATATGAAGAGAAAGAGGAAGTAAGCAAGGATGAACCCGGTTTTAGCCTTAAAAGCATCCTTTGGCATGGTGGGTCTGTGTATGATGCCTGGTTTAGTTGTGCTTCAAATCAGGTACTAGTAGAAAAATATTCTTAGAAGCCCGTTCATGATTTGGCATAAAAGAAGTTAATCTTTTCATTAGTTTTGATGAAAGAAAAAATGGGTTTTTCTTTTTGCAGGTTGCTCAGGTTCTGTTAACACTTCCGTACTCTTTCTCTCAAATGGGGATGCTTTCGGGCATAATTTTGCAGATATTTTATGGTGTTCTTGGAAGTTGGACTGCTTACCTCATCAGTGTTCTCTACGTTGAATACCGAAGCAGAAAGGAGAAAGAAAATGTCAACTTTAAGAATCATGTTATACAGGTTAGCCTTCCAAGAACCCACAATATGAGAACAAAATGAAGTCAAAAATAAAAATTCGAATTTTATTATGTCTTCCCTTTTTTTTTTTTTTAATGTCAGTTTTATTTTGTCAAAATTTTGAGTCTGCAGTGGTTTGAAGTGCTAGATGGATTACTGGGTCCAACTTGGAAAGCTGTAGGATTGGCCTTCAACTGCACTTTTCTCCTGTTTGGTTCTGTGATACAGCTTATAGCCTGTGCAAGGTTCGTTATTGTTTCTTTTCGGTTTTTTGCGGTTTTTTTTTTTTTTCCCTACTTCCAGAGTTAATTGGAAATGGGTTTCGTATATGCACTGATTTGAGTTGATTATTGGGGTAATCACAGCAATATATACTACATAGATGATAAACTTGACAAGAGGACATGGACTTATATTTTTGGAGCCTGCTGTGCCACGACTGTGTTCATTCCTTCATTTCACAACTATAGAATTTGGTCGTTTCTGGGACTTGGAATGACCACCTACACTGCATGGTATATGACTGTTGCATCTCTTGCTCACGGCCAGGTACTTGAAATTTAGATCAACAGCCTCATTTTTCATAAGCATCTTCTTTGTCCACATTAATTCCACGCCAGAAGGATTTTATTTTTGTTTTTCCTTTCTCTCCTTAAAATATTATTACCTTTATTTTACAGGTTGATGGGGTTACTCACTCGGGCCCAACAAGTGCAGTTCTTTATCTCACAGGAGCCACCAATATCCTCTACACTTTTGGTGGGCATGCTGTCACAGTGTAAGAAGTCTCTCTTATTTTCTATTGCTGTGACCGTGCAAGAAACCAAAATTGCTTTTTAGTTTTTTTTTTCTCATGAATTGATGAGTTTAATAATGAGAAAAATTTTGAAACTGACTCAATAGTGATAGAGATTCCATCTATAAAACGCCAAACGAACTAAATTTGATTCTGATATTCTAGTAAAAGAAGTCGTGGCCGGCAGGCATACTTTACACCCGGTTTTGACTAGTAAAATGTAAGTTATCATTTCACCTTGAATTCCACACAATATAGAAGTACTTGGTTGGTTTTCCAGCAGATGTTAGGTCTGTCATGACAGGGCAGTTATTGTTAAACTCTCCATAATCTAATGCGTGTCATCAAATTAATTATATAATAAACCTTGACAAGCATGTGGGTTTAGTTAGCTCTTAGGAGATGTAATTAAACAGTAAAGATTCAAATTCCACCAACACCGGAGACGGAAGAAATTTAGGACAAAGTCCTACTTTTGTGTAGTCCTGAAACTGTTAGACCCCCTTGTTTTATCTTGTTAAAATTTACACCTTAGCTCCTATGTTATATAATACTGACTCATCTTACCAAAATATAAAATGGGAATATAGTATTATCTTATCAAACCAATCCGTCACTCTTTCATAACTATCCAATTTCAAGTGGATTATTCTGATGGCCATGACTTCTTGGTTATAGGGAAATTATGCATGCAATGTGGAAGCCTCAAAAGTTCAAGTACATATATCTACTTGCCACTCTTTATGTGTTCACCTTAACACTTCCATCTGCTGCTGCCACCTATTGGGCCTTTGGCGATCAACTCCTCAATCATTCAAATGCTTTCTCCCTACTACCCCGCACCCCATGGCGTGATGCTGCTGTTATCCTTATGCTCATCCATCAGGTTTTTGCACATTTTCTGTTAATCTAAAGTCATGATTAATGAACATTTACGATGACATATACGACCATGTTAAAAAGTTTTCATTGTTTTGACTGATTAATTTGGTATGTATATGTATGAATTTCAGTTCATAACATTTGGATTCGCTTGTACACCATTGTATTTTGTGTGGGAGAAAGTGATTGGAATGCATGATACGAAGAGCATCCTGTTGAGGGCCTTATGCCGGTTGCCTGTGGTCATACCAATATGGTTCTTGGCAATTATATTTCCTTTCTTTGGACCAATTAACTCAGCTGTGGGGGCTCTTTTGGTCAGCTTCACCGTCTACATCATCCCTGCTGTAGCTCATATGCTCACTTATCGAACTGCCTCCGCTCGACGGGTAAATGGTCCATTTTCTCTACCTCTTATCTTCATCTCTACCCAATGCTTGTACTAATTATCTGGTTGGCATTTTCCGATGGTTCCATGAAGTTGCTAGTCCATTACTTTATTAGTCTCACTTTCTTAAGTTACAATAATTTCCAACACAAAGGGATAGATGGATGTACACGTACCCTCATGAAAGGCATAGTTGCTGGGATTGCAGCTATATGACTAGTCACTAGGGAAGTCTATTTTGGTCCTAATCTCATGCTAGCTAACTTGATTTGATCATATTAGCCATTTAATTATTAGACTAATTATAACTTTTGACCTCATAGAGATGACTGATGAGGCGCAAAAGTTTGCATTAATTCTTGAAATACAATTCAAGATTATGTTTGCCCACCATATGCATTACAGAATCAAAGCATACCAAAGGCATTAAAAGGTGTTGTCGATAAGATATGCCCTGTTGTATAAAATAATTAAGAGGCGATCTTACTGACTATAGAAAAGCGATCTTGGCAATACCTGGCAATCTCTCTGAATGTACTTCCTTGGGTCACTGGTCTTGTGACTAGTCACACAGTAGAAGGTTAATAATGGATTATGTTCTCAAAAAGAATTATAATCCTGTTTTGATTAGTGCTTTTCCAGCATGGGTGAACTCAAAATTAGAATCAGGATAAGAGAATTTAAGCAGTGCTCATCATCTGTACGTGTGCACATCTTTTAAACTGTAGCATCTTTTACAAGTCCATTAAAATTGGTTGTTTCGTTGTTGCAAATGCAGAATGCAGCTGAGAAACCTCCTGCCTTCCTCCCAAGCTGGACAGCCATGTACGTATTGAATGCATTTATAGTAGTATGGATACTTGTGGTCGGCTTTGGATTGGGAGGGTGGGCTAGTATGTCCAATTTCATCAAGCAAGTTGACACATTTGGCCTTTTTGCCAAGTGCTACCAGTGCCCACCCTCGTCTGCTGCAAAAAACCATTAAGTTTGGGATTCCTCACGTTAAACCATAAACCCTCTTATAGCTTTTTGAATTCTCTCTCGCATGTATTATATACACCGGAAGTTGGCCGTAGTATCTCACCTGTATTGTGTTTTGTTTAAACCCTTCTATAAATAGTAGTTTATTTGCGAATAACGATGGTTGCTATAGTATCATATATATATATATATCAATGTTGTTATTCTCTATTTAGAAGAGTACATCTCAAAGTTAGCAAATGCAATTACTGGGGACATCTTTTTGTTATCTCTTAGGAGAATCTGCATATTGTCAATAACAGTGGAGTGTGCCTCTGATGGTGTTTGATAAACCATCTTTGCTGGAGGAAATTTATGGAGAGATTTGTGAGTGGTAGTGTTCACATGGCTTGCACATTACCTAAAACCCTTGTGCATGTGAACCCACATGAATCCAAAATAAATCGTTCGAATTTGTAGTCTACCTTAGATCTCCTTTGACTGCCTCTGTGGGTTCTCTTCATTATTCTATTTGTTCATTCACGTGGATTTATTACTTGTGTGTCTTCTTGCTTCTTAATTGAAACCTCTCATGGAAGTTGACTAGTCAAATGGCTAGATTGGGTAAAGAGGGAAGAATTTTATATTTACTCTATACAGGAGAAATAGATACAAAGATGAGAGAGCAATAAGAGAAAAAAAAATTTAAATGAAAATCTTCTTATCACTTTTAAAGAATTTGAATATAATTTTTATTTATTTATTTATTTTTTAAAAATAAATTCATGAAGTAAATATTGTATTTGTATAGTAGTTATTTTTTGAGTATTTTAAAATTTATTTTTAAAATTTATGGGTTAAGAGTTTTCTATACTGATTTATTATAATAAAAATAAAAAAAAAATCCAAATGTAGTGTTTGTAGCTTTCATCTTTGTTTCTAGCCTCTGAATTTTAGCCACTTTTCAAAGTTCTTGTCTGTTCGTTTTGCCTTTGTCCTGAGTTCATGGCTGTTTAATCTATTAAAATGATCAATTGAGTGGGGACCATATATTAAATAAAAAAACAGCAAAGATAATTGCTTCAAGTTGGGAAGGGGAAAAAACAGAGAGTAAAATGGACAAATCACAATTAACGACTGCCATGAAAACTATGAGAATCCAAGTGTTAGGAACATAAACAAGAAGGTAAAAAGAAAGAGGGAATAAAAATTAAAAAGCAGGACCGATTGTGTCTAAATCGGAGATGATCCTCGAGCTACAAGGCTGTGCAGTTCTACCACATTTGCCTTGCATAATGGGGCCAAACATCTACTGTGTATCGGTCTATGAAATGACCATAGACTAACTTAAAGTTGGTCATAAATGTGCGCACACACATACAACAAGATTTTGTTCTTTTTGAAAAGAGAAGAAATTGGCTTTCTTTTATTATGTGACAAAGACCGATCAAATTGCTTGTTTGCTCTAAGGACTAGCTGCAAATATTTTTTGTCCCTAAAGAAAGGATACGATGTAGACATCCTTGTCACTTTTTATTTCTCTCGCACGATCAAGATGGTGGGAATCAACGACTTTATCAAAGGTATCTCAAGGAAACAGTCTTGAAGAAAATAAAGAGCCGTAGCAGACTCAAAGTTTTCATTTTGCTGGTGCTTTTTGCTTACAAAAGTATGTCTTTTTTCCCCGTATGTTTTAAGTGTGGACTGAAAGTGAAATCAATTTACATAAAGTTCTGTCTCATGATATTGCTATTATTTTCACTTTATTCATAATCGTCTTTGTATTAGCTGATTAATTTTGACTTCAGATAATTTTCCCCTCTATTTGCATTTTAAATTTTTGACATAGGTGAGGACGGAGGACCTCCTTTCCCAGCATGAGAAGTTCTACTCATTGGGCTTTGATTATGCATCTAGCGTTATTGTCATCTGGGCTCAAGAGGCCTCGCCCGTATGCTTAGATTTGCTGTGATCCATAACGGTTTGGTCATGAGATGGAGTGTCAAATAATTGCTGGTTCGTCACAAAAATCACATGCATGCGTGAGGCTATTCGGCCGTGGATGTGGAATGGGTTGAATGCCATTGCTAAAAATTGCACTGTGATCCAAAAGTATTTGGAAAAGCACTGTAGATTTACTGTTTTTCCTGTAGAGTGTCGCGGATCACTCGTAGCCGTAGGGTAGACAATCACCCATTTGCACTGTATTTGTTTCCACTATTTATCCAAAACAATTGCACTTTGGTCACTGTTTTTTTTTAAATTCAATCCAAAACTTCTTTTTTCTTCAATTTAGTCCTTGCATGCTAAGAGTATCGATGAAAGAGAGAGAGAGAGCATGCAAGACCCATTTTGACCACTTTAACGGTCGATATTACCACTAATTTGTTCATCTCGAATAGTAAAATCTTTTTGTACCGAGTCATAAATCATTAAATAGTTGGAGGAGGCGTAACGAAATCTAAAAATATTTTGACTTTTTTATTTTGATTTCAAATTTTATGTATATTAAAATGAGTTTTGAGAGTTTAAACTTGTAAGTTATTTATGTAATTTTGAGGTATTTTTGGACAAAATGAAGTTGAATTTAATTTTGGAATATCGAAAATTAAAAAACTTGACTTTTGGAGCGAAATTGAGTTTGTGAGAAATTGCATAGGTCATCAAAAATTAAAAACAACCATTTTTTTAATATTCGGCCTATATGGGCTCGTACCTTGATTTTTTTTTTTAGGCAAAAATTATGGAACTTCGAACATTATTATTTACATTTTTCACGCAACGTGATAATGATAATATATATATGTATAGTTAAAAATGTATTTCGGATAATTTGTTTTAGTCTATTAAGTTTGGTTATGACGCATAAAAAATTATTAAATAATCGGCTTTATTAAAAAATTAACTATGCGGTGATGGTTTTGTAAAACCCTTGCAAAAATGGTCGATTTAGCGATAGTCCGCATCTCATATCGTCGCTAAAAAGCTACGTATTTAGCAATGATTGACCAAACCATCACCGATATTGAATTTATTTGGGTTTTTAGCGACGGTTCATCGAAATCATCACTAAATAAGCAATTTGGGTGAAATTTACAATGGTTTTTATCATACCGTCACTAAATTCTCCAAAGACCTCCAACATATACTTTTGTGGAATTTAGTAACGATTTACTTAAACCATCACGGATCAAACAAAATTTTATTGATTTTGGTGACGGTTTCTCAAAACTCGTCACTAAAGAATCGTTTTTTGGCAAAACTAGCGATGGTTTCATCAAATCGTCGCTAAAGTCCCCTAAATAGGCTAATAGATGCTTCTAGGATATTTAGCGACGAGTATGCCTAAACTCGTTGCAAAAAAGTGAAATTAGCGTCGTTTTTATTAGACCATCGCTAAAGTCCTCCCCCCAAAAAAGCTAACGATTACTTTTGGGATATTTAGTGATAGGCATGCTTAAACCGTCACAAAAAAAGAAAAATTAGCATTGATTTTAGAAGAACATCGCTAAATCCCTCCAAATATTTATGGATTTTTAGTGACGATTTAGCAAAAATTACCGCTATCATCCCTAAAAAATAGGGGAATTAGGAACAATTTTTGTGATACCATTGTTAATTTTAGCCATTTTTTTTACGATTTTAGTGACCATTTGACAAGATTGTCCCTAAAAAGCATACTTAGAGGGGAAAACAAAATTTTAAAAAAATAGAGATTAGCTATGGTTTCAAAACCACTCGCTAAATAAAAAATCTCTAAATTGGTGAGAGACACTATTTTTCCCATTTTTCTTATTCTCTTCTCTCTTATTCTAGAAACTCCTTCATTCTCTCTTCCCGACTCAATCATTTTGAGTTCAATACTTTTATCGAATTTTTTTTTTGGTTTTTGATTTCAATATTTATATGTATTTTTTTAATTAATTTTTTGTTAATTGTTAATTAGTTTAATTTATTTTCATCAAAAAGAGGTGGAGGCCAACAACTACTAGACAAGAGGAAAAGATCAAAAAATTGGAGGATACTATTACATCGCTCCTTGAAAATCAAAAGCGGTTGGAACGGTATGTGATAATGCAAGCAAATGCGATAGATGTTACTAAATATGCAAAAACGTAATTCCTCCACCAATCCTCCGACCGACCATCATGCGTTAGATGGAAATGCCGATATGTGACATGTAGTCTATTCATCACATTATCTTTTTTTTTTATTGCTCTCATGTTTTTATTTGCTGAAATATCAATACACTTTAATATAATTTGGTGTTTGAATATATATTGGATTGAATTGGATTCGATATAATATAAATGATTCATATTTTCTATAATTTTGTTTCATATTGTTATTGTAATTGTTAAATTGGATTGGATTTGTGAAAATGAAAATGAGATATATTACTTATTAGCGACATGTGAATGATGAAATAATTAATTAAAAATATCATCCAAAAATAAATAAATAAAATTGATTTAGCGATGGTTTTAAACTCGTAGCTAAATCTAGGCCAAATTTGGCCACAATTAGCGTCGCTTCCGAAAACCATCCCTAAATAAAAGCTCAATTTTACGGATTTTCAATTTATTAGCGATGAATAAATCGTCTCTAAATTAGCAATGAAATTCTTGAACTCGTCGCTAATAAATTAGCGAGAAGCATTTTAGCAATGGTTTTGGACCGTTGCTAAGTTTAATTAAAGATGTTTTTTTTATTTAGCGACGATTTAAACCATCGCTAAATCGATTTAAACCATTTTAGCAATAGTGTTATTAGTAGATCTATGAAAAATCTAGAAAAAGAGCATCATTCTTCATTATTTGAAAAGTAGCCCGGATGTTGGCTTAGTATACTAGAGAAGTGACACTAGTCGGCTATATGGCTATATGGTTCAGATTATGCAGGTGATATAAAGAGCGTGTGATCCTTCACAATTTATGTTTTCACTCTTTGAAAATGTGCAATTAGTTAAAACTATTGTTCCCAACACACCAAAAGGAACATAATTAAATAATAAATATTGACACAATAAATAAATAACTTTATTGTAAATTAAAATAAATAAAAAATTTAAACTTTTTACCTTGATCATTAGAAAAATTAATGATTAAAATCACACCATCATATTTCGCAAGTATAAAAGATGACCAAACTATCAAAATGGTTTTACCGTAATTTTGAGATGACTAGCTTGAGGCACGACCAAGTTGCTTTCATGAGACGATATTTGTCATCCGCAGAATTTATCCGATGCAACGGATAAAAATTATATTGCACGTCATCTTAGAGATACAACAAGCTCAATCACCTTGCCATGTCTTAACGAGTTTGCATTACTTGTAAAACTTGAAACTTTAAATAAAATTTATAACAATTTTTACCCAAAAAATAAAACAAATAAATATTATATGGCTTTATAGTGGGAGATTAAAGAACACAAAAAAATGAAGAATTATTTTTCTTCACTAGAAAATACTGCTGCACTTTTTCTCTCTAATATAGCAAGAATATAAAAATGTTGTGCACTAGTAAATGACAGAAAACAACTAGTATATACAGCTGAAAAATAAGAGCCAGCCGTTAGTTGGAATTCCATGTACACTATTAAAGAAAATTCATGGCTAACAAACGTTAAGAATGAATTTAAATTATGTCAATAATGACATTGAAAATAAATGGAAATTTTAACTGTTGCAGCCTTTTAATTTACCATGCAAGTATTAAATAATATAAGTATCGTGAAACTGTTGTAACCTTTTATTTTTAATGTAACATGTGTTGCATTAAAAACTATTTTAAAAAAAATAATCCAACAGAAACAAAACTTTACAATCGATAGTTGCTCTTTCCTCCATAGAGACAGAGCATATGACATTGATTGTGGTAGTGAAAGAAGCTGTTTATCTTAGAGGTTTGGTTGAGCTTATTTCAGAGTTCATCTATTTTTTAACGTGACAGCTAAAATGCGATAAACTTGACCAAAAATCAAATGTATCATGAAAAAATTGAACATATTAATGTTAGGTATCAATTCATTCAAGTTATAGTATCTGAAAGATCTATTATCATTAAGAAAATCAATACAGTAAATAATCTAGCAGAGGTGACAAAATCTGTTTCTATACTCAAATTCCAATATCGCTTGAACTTGGTTTATGTTTAGAAGACGTAGCTTGCCCTTTGGGGTTTTGGAGGAAAAGATTAGATTAATTTTTGATTGATTTTCTCATCATGGAGAAGTTGGTTTGCAGCTTTTGTCCCCGTAGCTACTGGAAGAGGAAATTTGTTGGGAAAGGAAGAAAGTGGATCTTGGACCCATCAAATCCGTGAATGCAAAATGTAGGCACAAAAATTGAAGAGGTGCAGTTTTTTTTTTTTCCTTATGTCATTCGTGAATCTTTAAGCATTCACATACTTTTCTGGTCTTTTTCATGGTTCTCCCTAAATAATGTTTTATAAGTAAGTTTGATTGTTCATTGGTTACATTACCTTGTATACTTTTTTTTTAAAAAAAGGGAGAGTGTGTGCAACTTTAGAGTTCGGATTTGAGTATTTAAAGTTGCTACTATTTGCATTCATATTTTTCCATAGATTTTATTCATCTTCAGCTATGGATGTAAGTACCCTGCTGAACTCGGTTTATGTTCAGAAAATGTAGCTTACACTTCGAGTTTTGGCACGAAAAACTGATTAATTGTTCCACTGATTTTCTTTTTTAGTCATTCGTGCATAATTCATTCATGCACCTTTTACTTTCTAGTCCCTTTCAATATTTTTCTTAATATCTATAAATAGGTTTTCAATATTTCTCTTAATGTCTATAAATAAGATTAATTATTCATTAATTACATTATATTTTATTATTATTATTTTGCAGAAAGAGAATGCAATTTTTGGAGTTTGAGTTTGAGTGTTTGGAACTGTTACTAATTGCCCTCATATTTTTTCATAATAAATATTTTGATTCGTCTTTACTTATGGATGGAAAACCATATTAAATACTAGGGTTATTCTGTCTGTGTCATTTATTTGCTTTTTCATCAAATTTTCTCGGTTCAACTCAAATCATTTGGCCCGAACAGTATAAAGCACTATTCACAACACTGGGAAGTTTGAAACTTGACGATATGCAAAGAAACTTTCACTGGTGTTTTTAGAGGTAATGAGTATAACTGAATTAAAAGCAGAAGAAGAGGGACGTGCAGTTGTTCTTATTTTGACTAGATGATTCCTAGTTGTGCCATTATCATTCAATGAGAATGATAATGGCTGCACTGTATAGAATTAGCTCCCTGTCACCGCTGAGGTTTTGCAAAGAATTAGTAAGTGGTCACTAGAGAAATATCAAATTCAATCACAAAGCAATACTTAATTACTTAATTTGCTCACTGTCAAGAGGGGAAAACCTGAAGAACTAACATTTTGTACGAGTATATATATAGAGATTAGAAATGTGTAGATCGTAGTAGTTGAAAATGATTATTAAAGAATGTTGCTTTTTGAACCATCTTGCAACCTTACCAAGCTGGAGACCAAGCAATAGATAATCAAATTTAGTAGGATATAAGATGTACATAAAATCACATGATTGTGAGAAATAAAACTCCATCAGCCCTTACCAGATTCTGGTACATGACCAAACTGAAAGGGGGAAGCCATGGCTAGCTGCTACCAGGCTAAGGCATGTCAGAGTATTTGTTTTTGTGAGCTCTTGAATTGAAGAAAATTAGAGAAAAAGAGGTTACTTTTTAACTGATAATAATTAGTGTAATTTTCCAACACGGCAAAGTCTCGGGCGAAACCAAAATTAAAATACTCGCTCAGATTTTGTGACGGTTTTCAGAAAAGAGCCTTTGGCTCTTTGGACTGGAGATTTTAGCCAGTAAGAACGGTCAGGTTGAAAGAATAATGAAAGAGGGTAAATGGGACTCCGGAGGGAGGTGCAAAGGGAGGGGACAAGAAGGACGCAAATGTGGATTTGGATTGGACATCAGCAAAGCAGACAGACTCTTTTCTCTTAAATTATAGGATCTATAAATTATTTTTGTAATAAATCTTATATTTTTATGAAAGAATGGAATGCAGTTTTTTTTTTTATCATATTTAATAAATTTTCATTATCTGACAATAATCCTTTCTGGGATGCTAACAGTCTTCGTTCAAAATTCAAATAACTCCTAATAAATGCGTTCCAACAAATTATTCTAGCTTTTGCACGCTAACCAGCCATTGTTTTGGCCTTTCTGAATTCAAGGTCTTATTTACATAAATACACTCTGGCTGAAAATGGAGAAAATATACTTACAGGAAATATCTCATAGATTTATGCACCTATACGTATTAAACATATACCATTTCCCATTAAAATAAGGAATCTGATAAATCGAATAATTATATCCGCTATATATGCCGTAAATAATTGCAAGCATAAATAGAAGGTGTAACTACTACGTAAAAATAGAGGGGACACCACAAAAAGTAACTCTATGACACCAATAAGAAGAAGAAGAAATCTCAATTTCAAGTCTTCAAGGAATTGGGTTTGGCAGTTGCAATTTGGGCCATCAAAATTATTTTTATTAATTAATATTTTCATCTTCATACATATGAAAATTACAGTACACGCTAATAATAGTAATTTCTTTTGGAAATATTGTTAGATCTAAAAAATTAAATTTGTGAGATTCACTGAAATCCCATTCAACTAATTCAACGATTAATTAACTGATCAGTGAAGTGAAATGATATGAAATGTATATTTTTATGATTTTTTTATATTTTTTTTAATTTTTACCTCAAGAAGTTTCCTTTTAAAATTAGCATTGTACACCGACGGTCAAAAAGATGTAATCGCATAACTCATAATAGTCTATATATTGAGAAATTTTAAAATACAAGGAACACATTTTGAAAAGATAGACCAACAGTAAAACGAGAGAGAAAAGTAAATACAAAACCGCTAAAAATAATAAGAATATTTCTCTCTATTCTTTTTTTTCCTATTCTGTTATATTTGTATTGGCAGTTATTCTTTAGAATACCATAAATTTTTTCGTAGTGACTCTATGCCATCTGTCTCTACTATAAAATCCACAGGGGATGCTACGAAATCATTCACATATCTCTCTGTTTTACTTTCAGTCCCTAGTATTTTGTCAACGCAAGCTCAACCCAACTCAACCAATACCTTTCTCGTGTGCAATCAGTATCATATGTTTAGTTAGGGGAGGATACTATGCCTCCAGCAAGAAGAGGTCGAAGGGTTTGTTACTTAGACCACCTTTCTTTTCTGGTTACTCCATTTTCTAGCTCTTTTCTTCTTCTTCTTCTTCTTTTTCTCTCACTCACGAGAAAACTCTCTGCTACATGTTTCAGGTGGGTCTGAAACGCATTCATGCTGCACTTGACGCTGTTCGTCCTTTGGGATTCCCGGAACCATTGGTTCGCAGAATTGTCAGAAATCTCCTAAAGGTCACACCTTTACATCTACATGAAGGATCCGTTTATGAATGTTTCTGTTATTAGCATTGTAAAGGGGTGTATTTTTTTCTGTTAAAGGAAGTGATTTTAAAGAAGGAAATCAGAGCTTTGGATTTTCTGGAGTATTATTGAATGTTCATGATCCGGGTTTATAAGTTTCTGTTCGGTTGCTGAGAAAATATGGTCAGATTTTGGAAGTTTTACCATCTGGGATTCCTAAAATATTGCAGCTATGCTGGGCGTTAGTTCTTTAGACGAAGGGTTTTTTTTTTGTTTTTTTGTTTTTTTCCTTGTGGGTTTTAGGTATTGAAGGTTTATGTTGCGTCAGTTATTTTTGGGCTTTCTGGGATCAAGCAGATATAAAATGTGGGGATTTGTGAGGGTTTGTTATTTTTTGTTTCAGGAATATGGTGGGGATGAAGGATGGGCTTTCATTGAGGAGGGTTGCTATAAGGTTTTGATTGATACGCTTCTCGATGAGGTAGAGAAATCAGAGAGGGAAAACAGTGAACCAGGATTATCGACAGACAATGGGCCAAAATTGTTGATTGAGAATCGACCAGCAGAGGTAATTTCCTTTTCCTTATCATTTTGTATCAATGCATGTACTTTCAATTAAATGGAAATTGTATTATTGTTGCTTTGTGTGGGTTAGGGAGAAAAAGAATGAAGCACTATGCCGTATGACTTAGAATGGACTGTGTGTATTATATCCATGAAATTCAATAGCAAATGATGTTGTAATTTCCTGTTCTCCAAATCATTCTCGTCCAGTGCTACTTAACTAACCCTGTATCTTGAGACTTAAACTTTCTTACACGAAAAGGATAGGTTCATGCGAGCATATATAGGCACGATGTAACTGTCTTGACTTCATATCAAACTTGTCTTTCTACTAATGAAGATGGTAGAATGCAATTGTAAGGATTTTCTTGTTATGATTCTTCTAGCACAGGATTGAAGTACCCATAAAATAATCTTAAGCCACGCTGAAGAGAAAGAGAACGGTTAAGATTTCGAAGAAGCTAGCTGCTCTGTTCATGTGTCCTAGGAATTGGATTTAGATATCACCAACATAGATAGGACTGCAAAAATGATGGGAACTTCCATCTTTGCTTGAATAAAGAACTTCTCATGTGGTGATATTTTAATGTTTACTTGTCAGCAATCGATTATTATTTTCTTATACCAGATGCTTGTACTTGCTTCAATTTCATGAACTCTGGCTCTGTTTATAATTTTTGTCATTAAAAAAATATAGCTTTAAGTGTAAGAGTTCATGGTAGTTGATCAAATTATGGTATTGTGTTCATATCATTGTACTTATGTGCGTCCAAGTAGGTTTCTGAATCAGCTGCATTAATCTCACATTCACTGAATTCGTTCGCTTTCTATCTCCTTTCTGCTTTGAGAACTTGCTGGACGTTTTTTCCTTCTTTTTTGCCCTGTAAAATTGTTTCTCAAAACATATTTTAGATAAAACATATATCAAGTAGGAGGTTGTTGTACATGGTTCAATTTATGATACCAAAATGTACCCTGGAGCTTTCCTTTGGGCAATCAAATTGATCCCTTTTCCTAAAAAGATTATGCGCCCTCATCCACTGATTTAGTATACAAAAACAAGAAAGTCTCAGTCCCATACTAGTCGGGGTTGGCTATACGGATCCTTTAGCACCATTCCACAAGTTCATGTACCAAAATTTCGAACTGAAGGTTTTGCCTGGCATATTAATTGTTAAACATTGATATGCTGATGATGTATAACAATAAATCACATAATTTTGCATCTGGTTGTTCTATATTTTTTTTCGCTTCTGAGAAGACGAATCTTGCGTTTGGTCGTCTAAGAAACCCTGCGCCCACACAAATGCATTCCCGTATACATTGTACGAATTTTGTTTAGCATGCCATGTTTAAGAATACTATTTTCGCAGGATAAATTCTGTGCCTGAGTGGCCCTTTACTTTCTGAAATGTTGTTGGATGTTGATGCACATGAATGCGATTCTGTTGAGTGGGACATGATCTGCCATTGGAATTTGAACATATATCCTAACGCTACATTTATTTCTTTCATTCCATGTTTCTTGAAGGATGGCACTAAGAAAGATGAGCCTGAAATACAATTTCACCCTCCAACCATTCACTCCCTAGCAGCAATGGATGTCATTCCATGTTCTTCAGTGAGTGATGCACCTGATGAGAAGCTTGGAGTACAAGTCCATTCCCCTACCAGTCATTCCAAGCAAGTTCAATCAACAAGCATGCCCTCTCCAGTACCATTGGAGACTGATGCACTTGATGAGAAGCTTGGAATGAAAGACCCATCCCAACAAATTCACTCTGCACAGGCTTCCTCCTCTCACATCAATTCTTCACAGATAACAGACATTGTTCCACGCTCTTTGAAGGATGTTTCCTCTCATGTCAAATTTGAAAGACAGTCTTGCTCTCCACAGATATCCTCCACAGGAGTCCAATCTCCACAGTTGTTCTCCCCACTGCAAGTGGACTCTCTCCCTCCTCAGAGGCGTAAACCATGTTATGGATGGCTTAGCAGTGACGATGAGGATGAGCCAGATCTCTTACATCTAACACCAGCTACTTAATCTCTATTCCCATCTTCTATTTCAATTTCTCATCTTAGCAAGAAAATTCAGTTTGATTTTCGATTGTAAATAATTTTTTTTTGCAGCGCAGATTTTCTATCCAGAATAGCCAAGAAGATATACATAGCATGTCTTGGAATCACTTTCTTGGCAGCTGTTTTGACTTTTGATAATCGAACAAGTTAACAAGCCTTCTCGTTCTTAGCTTCCATTTGATAACATATTTTACACGAAATCCTCAAATTGTGTTATTTCAACATTATGGGAGAACATTAGCTAAAAGTATCCTTCGTCCACCTGAATAATTAATCTTGCTATTGGAAAGAGGTGAGGAAAAAAGTTGAGGACGAACTGGAAGTGAGTAAATTATAAATCAGTCCCTCTGTTTTTTTCAAAAACTGAATTAATTAGTCTCTTGTTTCCAAAACTAATTGCTACTTTTAATTTAATATTTTTTCAAATATCTTTTTTAATCAATAGTTCCATAATATTTATTTATTTTTATTTTTCTATTTTTTTAAAACAAAAAATAAAAATTAAATTATCATGAACAATTAATAAGAAAATAAGATTTTTTTTTGAAATAAAGTGATATTAAATTAAGCATGATCTGATCAAATAACCAAATAATTGATTTTTAAATAAAAAATTAATTAATTAGTTTGTCGAAAAGGATTAATTTATAATTTATTTTAATTTTTAATGGGTACCACGTAAATTTTTATGTTACCAAACATGTTCATCTCCTAGGGTTAGTTAAATTATCACTTTTCATCTCCTAGGGTTAGTTAAATTATCACTTTTTTTTTTTTTTTTTTTGAAGAAAAACTCAAAACTCCGATTAAAAATCCGGTGACTCAACTACCTAATTGATCCGAATTGCCATTAAAAATTAGAACCTACATAAGACCTGATTAAACCTATTAAATTCGGTTCAAAACGGTAAAATCTGGTTAGTTGGACCATTGAACCGCATATTAACGGGGCTTAAAAAAAGTTATAATATGTGGAGCTTGAACTTGGAACCACTAAGTATATATTAGAATTTGTACTTACTATTTCATGTTTATACTTCCTAGATTATAAAATATATTTATATTATACTATAATTGACCTATCAGTCTGGTCCCGTGACCTACTGGTGATTTAGTAGCTTGAATGGGTCATTTTTTAGGCCGGGTTTAACGACGTTGCTCTAATAAAATTTTGCTGAATTACAGTCTTACAATCGAAAATTGATTAAATCTTCAAATTGTGTACACGTGTAGGATCCGGACTCGCAAGTCTAGATATCCTAAGCCCAAAAACTATCACTAGGCTTAGGCGGGTACATAAAGCTGAGCAACGAACAAAAAGCAGATAATGCAAGCTTTCTTCTTCCTTGTCAGTTATTGTGACTCCCAAGATAGCTATTGATTCCAGTCCTAGATAAATAACACCAACGCTCGCAAAAACAAGCAAGACATAAAAAATAATAAAAAATCCCTTGAATCTGCCATTTGAAAAAACAAAAAGACCAAAACGATGGACATAGGGTTTTAAATAACAACAAGACATTGTTTTTCTTTTAGATGCTAAAAATGAGTGTTTTGGCAACATTTCGTGGCAACCTTAGTTCCTTGTTGATACCACAGTGCAGCTCTTGTTCTTGTGATTATCGTCCACGCCCAATTTTAGCTTCTTCTTCTTCGTCTTCGTCTTCTGTTATTTCTCGGCCAAAACGATGTCGTCGAAGAGATTTCAAGTTGTATCAGGTTTCAGAGTAAGTTCTTCTACTATTGTTGTGGATGGTTATGATTTATTTATTCTACTATCACTTGAAATGCTTTCTAGTCTAGTTTTTTTCCGCTTGAAGGAAGCTAATTATACCGTTGTGTTTTAGGTTTTGTGAGAAGAGAGAAATTATTGTGTGTAGAGCAGCAGAGACAGAGATTGAACCAGACAATAGCAATAATGAGAATAAGGTTACTGCATTCTCTTTTCCTGTTAGTACAAGAATGTCAACTTATGTGCAATTTATTTCAGTTGAATAGTTAGTTTGGTCTACTTACAAGCTTCTTTCATTTGATTTTAATTTGTTGAATTTAACTCTGGTGAAGTAACTTAAGATCCCAGTAACATTTTAAGGTTTAATGGTTAGATTTAATTTTGTATCCCAATCTTGAAATTCAATATCTTACTTTGGTTGTGATATTGGAGTTTGGGGGAATTGGAATTCAAATCCGAGATTACTTTCAATGTCAAATTGGAAGTTGAACTCACACGCATAGTGGTCCTTTATATTAAATGCTTCAATTCCAGAAAAAAAAAATTGGCTGTGTAATTTCCTGTTTTGTCTCAATAATATTATGATATGGTTTTGGCATTCACTTACTTGATAGTTATTTAACATAGAAATTGCTAATTATCTCTAGGAAAAAGAAGTACGTGAAGAAGGAGAGGAGCAACCTACCTCAGATTCCCTTGGCAAAACTGACAACCAGCCTGATTCTCAACCTACAGTTCTAAATCAAATAAACGGTGGGGAAATGAAGACTGGAGGTGGCACCCAGGTACTTATATTTGTTACTTATTATTAAGCCTTGCAGTCTTTTAGATTCTTTCTCTTTTTCATAATAATTGTAGACATAATGTTTACTTTATTTTTGTACATTGCCTTTCCCTTTAAACATAACTGTATGTTTATTCTCCCTCTCGTGAAGGGATGGATGTGCTGTTTCTAAGTGGTTTTAAGTAACAGCAGTTAAATTAGATGATATGCAATGGTTGGCCACAACGTCCTGTAGTCATCCAGTTACAATGGTTGCTAGTCTGGCCTTTAGCTATTTCGTTCATCCTAGAGTCATGTTCTTTGACATAATATTATTTTGGTCAGGTTCATGTAATTTTCTTTGGTTTGGGAGCAGGAAACTATTATTAAATCCTCTGACCCTTATTACATTAAGGTTGTGTTTGAAACAGGAAGCTGATGATGTAGAAGTTGTCAGTGGGTCCCCTCTGCCAGGTGTGAAGGTGATTAGCAAGCACTGTAGTTTTTTGTGTTTCAGGAGGGATTTCAATGCATCCTTTCTTACTTCTGTTAACAAATTTCCTTAACAGCCCCAGCAACTGGATGAATCAATCAGGATTCCAAAAGCAACAATTGATATTCTCAGGGACCAAGTGTTTGGCTTTGATACATTTTTTGTAACAAGCCAGGAGCCATATGAGGTGAGCTACTAATGCGTAAGGCTTTATGTTTTTCGACTCCTCGCCTTTATCCATAACAAATTCTCTACAAGGGAATAAAACCAAATGAACCTGCAATCTAGATTAGAAGTTCTGATTGATTATTTAAAGCTTATAGCTGCCCAGCCCACAGCCTGAATTTATATTCTTTAATCATGGATATCGGACATATCTTGAACAGAGATTGGGTTTGCTCCATCTCACTTACTCTTCATGAAGGAAATGCTCGTGCTGGTATCCTTGCAAAAAACGATCTTCTCAAGTTTGTCCTATAGTGTGGACTAGTCCTCCTACATGTTCATCCTCAGCTTCTAACTGATAGTTCTGTAGTCTTATTTTTGAGAGAGTAGTTTTTTTTTTCCCCTTCCTTATTCCATTGTACAAAAAAGAACTGCTCTTTCTTCCTTTGAAAGTTTAGAAATTCTTTATTAAACTTATCTATGGAAATTGAATATCCAATTAAGAACGGGAACAAGCAGTCTTTGAAATAGATATATAGGAGGAGTTTGCTGTTTCATTTTACTCTTTCTAGTCAATGGTAACTATTTTATAGCTATATAGTTAATTCGTTGGATCTTTTGTTTTACTTTTGGTAGGGTGGAATCTTGTTTAAAGGAAACCTGCGAGGTCAGGCAGCTAAAAGCTACGAAAAATTAACGAACAGGCTGCAGGTATATATTTCTTTTCATTTTTTCCTTTTCATGCAGTTGTGTCACTGATCCTTCATACAATTTAATTGAACAGAATAAACTTGGGGATCGGTATAAGCTTTTCCTCCTAATTAATCCCGAGGATGATAAACCAGTGGCAGTTGTGGTTCCAAGAGAGACCCTGCAGCCAGAAACTGCAGGTAGTTTTATAGCTCTGTACAGTGTATTTCTCCCTTATCAGTACCTTTTGCACTGCACAATACTTAAATTTTTCTTCGCAAGAATGAAGGCACAAATCATTTCCATTTTAACTTCTAGTTTAAACCACAGTGATTTAGGTTTTTTTTTTTTTTTTTTTTTTGCAGCTGTCCCAGAGTGGTTTGCAGCCGGAGCTTTTGGACTGGTTACAGTTTTTACGTTACTTCTCCGGAATGTGCCTGCATTACAATCGAACTTATTGTATGTAATTGGTTTTTCTATTCTTATGAATCTTATGAATCATATTTAGATTATTATAAGTTATGTTTTGCTGAAGCTAAGGGTGATAGAATAACAATTTGTTCCTTTTTGTTTTGACCGTTAAGATGATGAGGTTAATTTTAATTGCAGTCATGAATTTTTAATCTGTTTTATGTTAGAGTTATTGTTTAGGTGAGTATCTGAAAAGGTGATTTCCATGGTTTTCCTTTTGTAATTCCTTATGTTCTCATTTTGTCGTACTTTTCTTAATTAAAGGCAATAACTTAAGCAAATTCTTTTTCTTTGCCTTCATTACGTATACTTTCCAGGGAGGATAATTCAATTTTGTTTTCCTTAACTCCATGCCCATGTGGATAAAATTCATTTTTCTATAGAGTTAATAGTGCCTTTTATATCTACTCTTTTTGTAGTTTATCATCAATGTTTCTAATTCATTTTTGTATAAACATTTTCTTTGACTTGTCTAGACTTTTTCCTGATGCAGAACTTAAATTTTTCTGACTCGAACATTAATATTTTGAATGCCCCAGATCGACTTTTGACAATCTTCAACTATTGAAGGATGGGCTACCTGGGGCCCTTGTGACTGCACTTATTCTGGGGGCACATGAATTGAGCCACATACTGGTTGCAAAAAGCAACGAAGTTAAGCTTGGGGTGCCATACTTTGTTCCAAGTTGGCAGGTGATATGTGTGTGTGTGTGGTTGTCCTGTCTTGATCTTTACTTATGGAGCAGTTCACTAGCTGTGACTTTTTTTGGGAAGCTTGCAAGGAGACTGTTGTCTTTCACAAGCAACTTATTTCTATTGAAATACATGACTACTGATCTATACTGTGTCGGTGGCAGATAGGCTCTTTTGGTGCTATCACAAGAATAACAAGCATTGTGCCGAAACGTGAAGTTCTTCTGAAAGTTGCAGCAGCAGGACCTTTAGCTGGGTTTTCCTTGGGTCTTGTTCTTTTCCTTTTGGGCTTCGTCTTACCACCTAGTGATGGTATTGGTCTTGTTGTTGATGCTTCTGTATTTCACGAGTCATTTCTTGTTGGGGGTATTGGTAAGTTCTTCAATCTGGAGGTTATTGCATACTGATTTGCCTGAATGATTTGCCTGAATATTTTGTTTTAAGTGGCTTGCGATGCTTTAAAGATTGTTGCAGATTGAATTTGTTCTATTATAGCTGACTCCCTTGATCTTTATATTTCTTTGCCTAAAAACTTGTGCATTTTTTTCATTCAGTGATTAAGTTATTTACTTCACATATAATTTTTCTCAAGCAAATTGGAGACTGATGATATTAACTTTAAGCTTTTCTTTCATCTGTAGCTAAACTTCTTTTGGGTGATGTACTCAAGGAAGGCACTCCCATATCTGTTAATCCACTGGTGATATGGGCGTGGGCTGGACTTCTTATTAATGCCATCAACAGCATCCCTGCTGGAGAACTTGATGGTGGACGAATTTCTTTTGCTATTTGGGGAAGGAAGGTATACCATCTAGAGTTATATGCAAGAGAAAATATAAGATATTTCCAGTGGATTGCCTCCCAACTCACATGAAAGCGGGACCCACCGTGATAACTACCAACGTGTTCCACTTTTCTGTGAGTCAGTGAGCAGTACAAGGGAGTACCCAATGATCCCTCTAAATACAATATAGCATTAACTTCAAGGTTTAAACTAAAATGCTGCAGACACAAAAAACGCACACTTCCCAATGGTTCATAAACTGCAATAAAACCTTTGAACCTCTGATATGTTTCTGAATGTTTAGAGGTGAAGAGAGTGTAATACTGATATAGTTTTTCATTTGACAGGCTTCAGCTCGCTTCACTGGTTTCTCCATTGTCCTGCTTGGGCTAGCCTCTCTATTTAACGATGTGGCTTTCTACTGGGTAGTTTTAATATTCTTCTTACAAAGGGGGCCAATTGCTCCGGTTTCCGAGGAGATCAGTGATCCTGAGGATAAGTATGTTGTCCTTGGAATCTTAGTTTTGCTCTTAGGATTGCTGGTATGCCTACCATACCCCTTCCCTTTTACGGATGAAGCCATTACAAGTTTCACAAACGATGCCATTTCAAGTCTCTAGTCACGACACAGTTTCCATATACCCCAGCCTAAAGCTTTTCTTAGGATGTCAGCCCTGCTAGAATAACTTGTCCAACGAAATGCTTCTGATACACATCCTGGGCCATCAAGTAGGTGAGTTGTGCTGTATATTAGCATCAACAAATTCATACGCATGGCTATTTTGCTGCCTGATTCTGTTCATGTAATTTCAATAAAGTGGACGAACTTTTTTGTGGGTGCTTCTACTTTTAGGCATGCCATGGTTGAGAGTTAGTGCATGACCTCATCCTGGGTGACTGAAATCAGTGAGAGCAGGTGTTTATCTTGGATTACCTTCTTTCAAGGGAATCAGATATTGTTAAGTTGATAAATATACCCTTTCAAATCGTAAACAGAATGTCAGGTCATTTCAGCCTGTGACAAACCAGAAACGTTTTATATGCTATAACGCAAAGCAAGAGAGCCTAGCGAATAAGCAGACGAGGACTCTACTACCCAACAACAGTTGCTACTGGAAAAGAAAATTGGACTCAGAGTGGAACGGGGTGGAAGAGTTTAGTAAAAATGCTCTAGAGAGGAGGGTTAAGTAAGTTTTAAGAGATTTTGAATCTGTCTTTGGTCGAGAGGGGAATGCGTGTTGATGCATTGCCCACGGGCAGGGTGAAAACGATCTCTTTCCTCTGGCATACAAAGACTTTCCATGCATGGATTAAAAGAGCATTGAATCGACAATATGTGAGTGAGGAATAAAAACTTACAATCAACTTCCCACTTTTGATGTCCCATGATTCTGCTAGTTTTATAAACTAAAGAGAAAAACAGGGGTCTCTAGGTCAGAAAAGCGATAACTAAAAATGCTCCCCGAGTAGGATTTGAACCTGCAACCAGTAAGTTAAGAGCCCTTATTCTAAGATAATCTAAGCAGCAGCTCCACAAGGCCGGTCGGAAGCATTCGATTTCTGAGCCACTCTTTTTCTCCTCTCCGTTGGCCTTTGCAGCCACAGAGCAAGAGACCCTACGGTGATTATTGGTTGCGGGGGTAGAGAGACGACTCCATTTCAGTTTGAGACGGCTGTCCTCATTGCTGCTTGACCAGCTAGATACGTGTTGTCTAGAAAAGCACAAGTGTATTGATCTGGATTATCACGTGGGTGCTTGGATAAGGATGAGTCAGTAAAACATGAATCATGTACTTTGCACATGCTTGTTCTTATTTTTTGGCAGAACGAAACTGTCCCAAGTCTTGAAATACAACTACGAATCATATACTATTATGGAACTAGAACTCACTTTCAACCTGTGTTTCAGAAGCTGAATGTTACTAGTGTACTGCCCCAAGCTGGATAATCCGAATTTCTTTTGCCGCAAGTTTGTAATTAGAGTAGTAATTATGGATTCAGAAACAGTATTTAACTTACTGTCCAAGTGATGTACCAATCCTACCTCAGATGGGAATATATGAAGATAGTATGCAAGCACGTAGACTAACTGGTAAGTAATAACTTGGAGCTTAAATTTGGGTTACGTGAGGGCCATTCTTTTCATCATGTTATGTCAAGTTGGTGGCCGCTTGAGGCATTACAAATGGTATTGAAGCCATCCTTATTCCAACTTCATGTCGTCATGCATGGGGGCAAGTATATCTCGTGTAAGCTGGGATGTGTTGAGTCAATAATTACTTGGCGCCTTCAAAGAGAAATAATTGGGTACTTTGGCTGTCAATACTGGCAAGACTTGCATCAATGAGTTCTCTAAGTCATGGTCACAGCATCGGTGTTCTAGCATTTATGCCATGTTTGAGGAAAGAGGAGGGAAACTGTGCTCAACTTTCACGAGATTAACCAAGGATGGCACCTCTCGTGAATACGATCAATGACCCTCAAGTACGTACATATAGCTATACATTTATCCTAATTAGCTAGGTGGAGCCTGGAACCTTTTTGAAATCCATAAATACCGGATGATCTTCCATAAAGCTTTCGCCGAACTTTATTTTATTGATTTTCCCTTTTGATCTTCAATTTTTCCTGACAAAGAAATTTCAAACGTCTTCTCTACTATTCTACACAAGGCTTGGTAGGATTTGTTTTCCTATAATGGTTAGATATTTCGGGCGACTTTTATGAGGCTATAACTAAATCTTCCCGCAAATATCATTAAACGAAAATAGCAAAATAAAGAATAATCTCAATGTAATAAAGAAAAGAAAAGAAAAGAAAAGATTCTTACGCAAAAAATCCTAATTCATTAACGTGTTATGCATGTTATTGAACACGACAAAAATTTGGGTTAGTTTCAGCAACAGCTCCTATGAGAATCCAGGATTTTCCACACGCCTGGCGGGTTGGTAGTTCTTTGCTTAGCAATTAACGCCACAGAATTAAGTCAAGTGTTTTACTCCAAGAAACTAGCAAATTAACAAATGACCCTGATAGCACACCTCTCTCGGAACGCATTTCTTCAATTGTATAGGGGATGACAATTTTACGGGTAATATATATATTTATTCTTAAGTAATACTTAAACATTATGCTATTTACTTAGATTTCTATTTGTATTTCATTTATTTTTTACAATATTTAAAATATTCAACGTCTTTTTTATCAATTTTTTCATCAAATAATTTTTTTTTACCAAAATGCTACTGATTTAAAAAAAAAAAATCTGAAGACTTAAAAAATATAACATATAGATCATATGAATATAAGAATTTTTATTTATTTATTATTTATTATTTTTATTTTTATTTGCATTTTAGAAAAGGGCATTTCAATAAAAAAGTTTCATGGTTGAAAATTTTGATCATTCAAAAAATTTCAGAGACATATGAAATGCAATTAAAAATTTATGGACATATGAGAAACTTTAAATATTATATAAAGATAAATAGGTATATTTACCTCAATTTTATCTAAAACCTGATTTTCATTTGACCCAACTAGTTAAATAATGTATTTATTTGCTTTGTTATATGTGTGTATATTGTTACATAATATTCTTATTACATACAATTACATTAAAAATATTACTCTCTCCATTTCAAAGGATTCTCTCCCTTTCTATTTATATAGGTCCCAAAATATTTGTTTAGTCAAGACTTTAAATAATAACTTTATTAAAATACCTCTAATTGAAAAAAAAAAAAAAGCAATTTTTTTTATTTTTTGTTTTTCACTTACAAAAAAAAAATCAATATTTTTTATACTTTTTTTTTAATTTATACATACAAATAGTACTTTTAACATAAAAATTTCAAAGCATGAAAAATATTCATTGTTATGGGACTTTACTGCATGTCAAAATTTTGGAAGTAAAATATTTTCATCAGTATGTTATTTTTTCATAATTTTTTCAAATTTATCATTAATTAACTTAATGATTTTTCCTTAATTTACCATATTAATTTTGGATAGATTTTTTCAAATTAATATTAGTTCTATGTAATGTAAGATTAAATTTGATAATTATCAATTTTAATAAAAAAAGAATATTTTAGAAAAATAAAAAAAACCGATATGATAAAATAATTAATAATTTTTTAAAACTGCGTGAAAAGTTGAATAAAACAACGTTTTTGGGACAAAAAAAGCATAAGAAATGAAAAGTCCAAATCGCATCCAAATTTGGCAGAACCTAGACCTGGCTGGGTAGTTAGAGGACAAACAGTTAACATGGTTCGAGGCTTGTTCAAAACAAAAACAAGACATACGGGCGAGTGAATATCGATTAGACTTTCAATTTTTTTTGTTTCGTTTTTGAAAAATTGACTCCAACTGAACCCAAACGAATTAATGGACAATCGAATTATATGAACTGAAGTATGTCGATTCGATTGATTAGTTGTTTGGTTTTCAAATTTTTTTGAAATACATTTTTGGGGTAATTACAAGAAAAACATAAAAAAAAAAAATTAATCTAAAAAATTCATCAATTTATTTTTAAATCTCTCGGACTTAAAATAATATTTTTCTTATCAAATATCTAATAATTAACCCCGCGCTTAACACCGGTTGGTTATTGTGTGTTTTCGTAAGAAAAATGTTATTTTGAATTTGAAAGACTTAAAAATAAGTTGATGGATTTTTTAAATAGAACTTTTTAGAAGGTTTTCTTGTAATTATTATTAACTTAAATTAAACTATTGTTTTCAATATATGTATTTCTATTTTTTATGCCTATGTTTTATTTATTAATGCATTAATATATTACACCTTCACTGCACAATTTAATTTAATTACTTGATAAAAATGGTAAGTTTCGATTAATTAAAACTAGTATTGCTATTGGTGTTTTTTTTTCAATATATTAGGAAATAAGAGATCACAAATTTTCATAATCATATATATTTTTTATTTTGTTTATTTGTACGGTATTTTTTGGATTAAATTACATGAGAATAATAAGAATGTACTTTCATCGACTCCTAAAGCCACTAGATAATAAAACTAATTCTTTAGTTGATTAAATAGATGGTCAATTGATAAAAATAAATAAAAATTCTTGCATAAAACCATTTTTAGTGTAATAAAAAATTAATAGTCGAAGGTTAGTGTATCATTAGTAAAAGAACCCCATGAAACTTTTTTTTTCAATTGTAATCAGAAAAAACCCGAACTTAATAATGATAAAAAAAGAAAAAGAAAATCAATATCAAACTCATTAAAAACTATGAAATCATATTATTATTAGTTTTATAACAAAATTTACCCCTATTCTATTGCGATTTAACAATTTCAGACCATAGTATCAAATCTCATAATTTGAACTCCAAAGTATTGGAGATTAGACAAATGTAATTCGAATTATCCAATGTTCATTATGTGTGGCGGTCAACCGGTTGACCGTTACTTGAAATGTCAAAACGACGTCATTTTAGTATTCCGCTATAAATTATGTTTTAAAAAAATTAAAATATTTTTAATTCCTAATCTTGAACTTTTTAAAAAACTTTTTTCTTACAATATATATATATATATATTTTTTAATCTCCCCAATTTTGAACTTTTTTTTATATAAAATATTATAAACATTTTATAAAAAAAATTATGATTTATGAAATTAGGAGGGTCAACCCTTTAGTATGCTCATTTTAATTTATAATTTTTTTTTACAATCTGAAATTGTGTATTGTTAATTATGTTTTTTACAATAATATTTTATAAAAATTAAAAATTAAAAAGTTCAAAATTAGGTGGT
Source organism: Dovyalis caffra (assembly GCA_963924115.1). Taxonomy (NCBI): domain Eukaryota; kingdom Viridiplantae; phylum Streptophyta; class Magnoliopsida; order Malpighiales; family Salicaceae; genus Dovyalis; species Dovyalis caffra. The sequence continues at coordinate 5,640,328 of CAWUPB010000850.1, forward strand.
TAAAAATATTTATAATTTTTTATATATAATTTATAAAATATTTTTAAAAAATTCAAGATTAGGGAGGTTAAAAATATTTTTAAAAAGAAACATGATTAACAATAGAATGCCAAAACAACTTCATTTTGGCATTTTAAGTAACGATTAATCCGATTGACCATTACACATAAAGGAGATTGAGCAATTTGGATCACATTTGCTCAATCTCTAACATCTTGAATCTTAAAAAAAACTTACCAGTTTATGTGACTAGATAGAATAGTATATCTTTTTCTTGTTCAAAAATTAAGAAAATAAATAATAGACTTTTAGCTTAAAACAGATACAGGACCATGGAAGCTTGAAGAAATGCCTGTAGGCTATGGGGTGTGCTAATTCCGTGTTTATCCCTGTTTCCTAATGTTTGCCAACTGGTTACTTGTTCTTATAAATGCTTATTAGTAATAACGGTTGATTTGATAAGAAGGCTGCTGCTTGCACAAAATAGTAAGCGGGTTACTAATGACAGGATATTGCATAGATTGAACCATAGATTTAGCCAAAAAAAAAAAAGGACAAAAGAGTCGTAGGATCATAAGGAAGATTATATTAAATTGCTTTGTAGCCTTGGTTTTGATTCAAAAGCAGTTCAAGTCATCTTGGTATCAAGCATATCTTTGCTAATCTAACAACCACAAAAAATGGCACTGCCAAAACTTTGCCTTTCGAGTTCAATTACCCGACGATTACAGTTCTTACTCCACCGACCACATCTTTTCTACATAAATTTTATGGAACAATCACAAACGTGGGATTTTGATCAAACTCCACTTCTAGAGCAAAAATCATACCAAGCCTAAAGATTGTGAAATTATCACTACTGCTTTCTAGGTGATCCTAGCACTGTTTTGTCCCTTTTTTCTTTTTTTTTTCGCCAAATCTATGGTTCAACTAGGCAATATCATGTTAATAGTAACCAGCTAATTATTTTGTGCCAGCAGCCTTCTTATCAAATCACATGTTAAAATCTACTATTTCTTTTTTTTTTTTTATATATAATTTTTGAAAAAGAAAAGGTCTATCATTCTATCTAATCTTTACGGTTATAGATTGTTAAGAGGAGAAATTTTATAATACACAAGGAGTAATTAGTAGCATGTACATTAGTTACTCCTTGGATCCACTTTGAGGAGAGAGATAGACATACAAAGAGAGACAAAAAAATAGGAGAGAGAAAATAAAAAAATTTGAGCAGATGTGGAAATCTTCTTATCACTTTTGATGGGTATAGATGTAATTTTTCTCTTTTTCTATGTGTCTATCTCTCTCCTCAAAGTGAGCTCAAGGAGTAACTACCGTACATGCCACTAGTTACTCCTTGTGTATTATAAAATTTTCCTATTAAGAGTACCCTTAATTGTCAGCTTCCATATAAATAATTATGTAACTAACGTGTGTGCAGGTCATATAATTTTCAAAAGAAAACATAAAAATTAATTGAAAAGTTATCAAAAAATTACAAAAAAGGTGATATGATATGGAAGTTTAACCTGGGTTTTTTTTAAAAAAATAAAAATAAAAATTAAGCAATACGTGAATTTTGACGGAAGCTTTGGACATAACAAAGCAGATGAGTTCAATTTGCATTTTGTCAAAAGAAAGAGGATGCGAATCAATTAAAACAGATGTCGATCTACTTATAATAATAATCTCAAATGGCTTTTTTTAAGACATATAGCTTGCTATTGTACATGTATATCAAATATATATTTTTTTCTCTTTATTCCACAATAATTCTTGAATTAGGTTTATATATCAACTGAAATTAATTTTTAAAAAAACACTTAAAAACACATTTTTATAGTAATCACGAGTCCAAAATGTTAGCTACTATCAAACAAAATCATAATTTAATGATATAAAAATAAAGATATGTCAATAGATAACAAAATAACTAACAGAAATTGAATAAAAAATATTTGATTGAGAATCTTAAAAAAATCAATATACTCAAATGAAAGAAAATTAAAATTTATATATTTAATTAAAAGAAAAGATCAAAAAATTGATGTATTTATAATGGAATTTTTTTATGTGTATAGAATAAAGAGAGCATGTGTATAGATAGACTGATTATTCACGCATAAAAAATATTGCATTTTTCACGTTAAAAAACACGTGGATAATTGATGCATAGAATATTACAATTGACCCGTAAGATAAGATTTTAATGAATTGCAAGTGGCTCCATGGAATACTACGGGCGATTATATGTATAAATGTCAAAAAAAAAAAAAAAAAAACCATAGTTTAAGCAAATCAAATCATTTGAAATCGTTGGAAAAATCATTTTCATTTCCTCCCTGAAACAGGATCCCATCCTATGCCTGGCCTTAATTTCTTATAATAATCCTTTTTCATACATAAGTCTCCCCAAAAATCCATCTCTACTGACCTTAATTTTAAAGAATAATTGCGTCACCAAGCGTTAACAAAGAAAGAGACAAAGAAAAAAAGAAAAAAGAAAAGAAAAAAGACAGGATCAGCGCATTAAAGGAAAATAAAAATGTTTGAAGATTTGGGATGTCTTCCTTCTCCATTCTTTATTACATAGCATATCTGAAAAAATCACGAGACTATAGTTATAAAAATCACTTCCATTTGCATGTGGAATATTTCCTAATTAAATATGGGATACGTTTATGATTCAGTTTATAATTTTCGTTTTCGCTGTTACACAAAAAACTCATGTTTATTCGTGTTTTTGTTATAAAAAATAGAAGACATTAGTTTTTATCCACGTTATATTGCAGTCGGACACAACATGTAAAATTATTTTAAAAAACAATTTTAGTTTGATGATACTAATTATATTATGAGCCTATTAAAATATATCAAATCAAAACTATTTTAAAATTTTTTTTGTGTTTCACTAATTATTCATTAAATTTTTTATAAGTTTTTGGCTAAAAAAAACAAGATATATTTTTCTATATCTGGATTTTTAACTAAAAACTTATGAGAAAGTTCAAAAATCCATAGATTCTTAACTAATAACTTTTCTTATAAATATTTTTTAAAACAAATCTAAGAAAAATTAAGTAAAAAACACTTTTAATCTTTAGATTATATATATATATATATATCATAGGGGATGAAATTATAATATAAATAAAGTTGTGGATCGAAATAAAAATTATTGAAAAAATGAGGGATTAAAAAATAACATAAATAAAATTTTAAGCATAAAATACTTTAAAAAAAACCTCAAAATTATTAAAAAAAACATTCAATGCATAGTAAAAAGAGGGTGAATAATGTTGTGAACAAAAATAAATGTTAAAAAGTACTTAAAATAAAGAAAATATCACTATTTTAAAATTACATAAATATTATAAAATGAATATTATATGAGTGTGTGAATAATATATCAAGAGTCTTTTAGGGTTTTTTATAACGTGCATTTAGAAGAAATAATTTTTTTATGAATACTAATACCAAAGTTCCTACTGGAAGCACATTTTATCGAGTATCACGCCAATATCCCTTGAGGTTGGGCTTAATATAATGTGTTTTACACAGAGCGTGATTGGCCAAAATGGGGAGCTGGAAGAGGTGGGGTAAGTTCTTATCGTGATATACCCAAAAGTCTACAGTTTTTTTTTTTTTAAAAAAAAGAAGTCATTATTTGTGTTTGCCAGCCGTGTCTGCTTTTTCTTTCATGCCTATCGCATCAAATAAATAGTTGTTTTTCCAAATTATAATATTAGCTTTTTTATTCTAACTGTTCTGTAAAACAAAAAAAAAAGACTATCTTTTAACAAAAGAAACACAAGCATAATCAGCAGTAAGAAGCATTCGCAGACCAAGAAGAGGATTCCTCCACCAGTCCAAAGCAGAGGTGTGCCACTTTTATGTAAATTTGAGTAAAAATTTAGTGAATACCCAATAATTTTTACAACTTCCATGACAAAGAGATTCTCTCTTTTGGTTTTTCACATATGACAAAAAAAATTATTAATTATTATGTAATATTAACATATTTTATTCATAATTTTCAAATATATATTTTTTAAAGAATTGTATTTGAATACTTTTTTACAAGATGGACTTTAATTAAAAATATTTTGAATGAATACATCATTTAAAGTTCTGACTTAACAAAAATTTTGGAACATATATAAATAAAAATGTAGATGATTTTTTTGGGACAAAAGGAAAATAAAAATAAATCACTTAAAATTTTGACTTAACAAATATTTTAGAACAGATACAGATAAAAATAGAAATGATTTTTTTTTGGACAAAAAGAGTATTTATTACGCTCTCCGACTTGCTTTATTAGGAGTTTCAAACCATTTGTTATCTATGTAGTTCATCATTGTAAGAAAACTCTATCTAATCCACCAATAATCTTCCCACGTCTGATATGCTAAATTGAAGTTATCTACAAAATTTTGAATGAGTTAATTATAAAAAAATAAACCAAAACATAAATTTACTATTCATTACACTATTCCAAATACTATTTATCTAGACCTATATGCATCACCTAGACTTATATGTACTATTTCTTTCATTAGACAGTGATATCTATATAATTTTACTATAAAAGTTTTCATGACATTATACTTTGATTTTTTAAAAATATTATTTCTTTTAGTCCGTAAATATTTTTTATTTGATTTTGGTTCCACTTTTTTGTATTTTGATCAGTTTGGTTCTTGCTTTTTTTTCCTTCGATTTTTTAACTAAAAATTTTAAGGTAAAAAGATGTTTTAAAAAAATAATTTACAAAATAAGTTTTTAGCTAAAAATGTGGATAAACATAAATAAATAATGTTTTTTAATAAAACAATTTATGAAAATATAAAGAATAATTAGTCAAATACAATTTTTTTAATTAAAAATGATAAAATTTAATGAATTTTTATTCGAGTTTTGATTTGATATATTTTGATAGACACACAATATAACATAGAATATCAAAATAAATTAATTTTTTAAAAAATAATTTTATGTATTTTGTCCGACTCGCAGCGTATGGCGGGTAAAAAACTAGTCTAATCTATAATGTTTTTCATTTAGTTTTAATTTAATATATTTTGATAGACACATAATATAACACGAGACATCAAAATAAATTAATTTTTTTGAAAATAATTTTATGCATTTAGTCCAATCAGTAATAAGTCTAATCTATAATAGAATAATAACCATCAATAAAAATATATTGTCTTTTAACTGATCAAAATTGTACATACAAACAAATCATATAAAATTTTCATACAAATAGAGGCGAGATTATTTTTTTCATAGTTAACCCATCATTCAATATTTTCGGGATTGACAATTCATCATTCATTGATTACCACATTATTTGGTACGAATTTTTAGAAAAATTTATTCCAATATGTTTCTTTAAAATGAAATAAAAATTCAATGGATTAAGTTGTCACTGTTATGGAATGCATTGCTTGTTTTAAAAACACAGGTTTTCCGCGTTCTAAAAAGTCAACGAGAGAATCCATAAATGGTTGATTGCCATTCAATGCACCATAAGACAACTGAGTTGTCTTCCTAATTTAAAGAAAGAGAATCAAGCTCACAATATCCTTCGAGAGGAGAATCCGACTAAGTTAGGTTAATCCTTATCTACAAATTAAAGTTGATTTGTGTCCAAACACGAATACAAGGAACCAATAATCACAAACAATGTATCTCTATCACCAACTCTCAAAATCAACAAAATCTGAAATCTGACATTTCATTCATCACGAAAACAAATCTAGCATTGCCAATCTCTAAATAGAAAGGGAATCCAATATACGTCCAAGTAAACTCCCACCAAGAAACTTTTAACAAAATTCCTAAAATGATGAACAACAACAACTAGAAGGTTGAAGAGAGGAGGAGTAGGAGATGATAAAAAAGGAAAATTTTTTTTTATATCTATTCTCATTTCATACTAGAGATATGAATAATTATATTTAGAAAAAAAATGAGTTTTTTTTTAATAAGTAAGATTTCAGGAAATATTGATAGAAAATTTGTATGTATATTAATTGGCTTAATAGTGAGAGAAGAATTTATGGGTAGGAAGTAAAAGAAAAATCTTCATTATAGATGCACACACCTTTTATATTGAGATAAAAGTAAATAACGCAGAACGAGATAAGCTTATGAGAAGAAAAATGTTTTCGTCTTTTGAATCTAAAAAAGTATTTTCTCAAAAATACTCTATTATTTTTCATCGATTGAAAAATAATTTTTCATTGACTTTTTTTATAAATACAAAATAAATAAAAATAAATAAATTCCTGAAATTTGTTCCCCCAATCAAACACAGCCCAAGGTGTTATTATCAGAGTCATTACTTCAAAAGCTTGCCTGTATTGACTTTCTGTCTCCAGTCTTCACCCCCAAATATAAGAAGAGCCGTACAAGCGAAACTAGCTGCATCCATAAAATAAAATAGAAAACAGCAAGCGTTTTCATTTTATTACAAAGAACACAGAAACACTAAAGATTCTACTGAAAATGCAAACCCTAAGCTTCTCTAACCGCCTGTCTCTGTCCAGTCACTGGCTCTGTCCCGTTCCAGCCACCGGCATTCCTACAAGGAGGTCCAGTTCAGTCTCGTGTGTCCGTCCACTCAAGTGCATTTCCCTTTCCAGTGATTCTTCAGGTTTGTTTTGATTGCGAAGTGTTTGTTTGCTGAGAATATTGCGAGAAATGGAAACAAAATTTTGAGTAGTAATTGTTTAGTGTGGCTTCTAATGGAACATGAAATATACTGATTAATTAGTTTGTATTAATGAGACTTTGAAAAAGGAAGGAATCGTATTTTCTTCTTCATTTTGCATCCAGTGTTTGATTAGCTGCCTGTTTCATTGCTCTGAAGAAGAGGGAAAAGCAACTAAAATTAAGTTTGGCTGCTGCTTCTTTTTTCCCCTCTAAAAATCTTGTGTTTTTTTGCAGTCAGCTTACTAAGCAACATTTGATTAAAGTGTCATTTCTGTGGTAAATTATAATTAAAGAATCAAGGTGCGATTTTTTTGGTCATTTTTATTCTTTCATTTAAACAAAAATAAATTGTAGTGTATAAATGATTTTTAAAGAAGATTCTCATGCATTAGAATTTAATTTTGATATCGAACAAATTCCATAGGAACTCTGTTTTCTAAGCTTTAAGTTTAATTTTGGTTTGGTATTCCTTGTAGTCGTTGATGCAAATAAGTTCAAGGAAGCTGCTAAAAATGGAAATTTGGTACCTCTTCACACCTGTATATTCTCTGACCAGCTCACCCCAATCACTGCTTATCGGTGTTTGGTGAAAGAAGATGATAGAGAGGCTCCTAGCTTTCTATTTGAGTCTGTGGAGCCTGGTTCTCGGGTTTCAACTGTGGTAAGAGCCCTTCGTTGCTTCTTTGTTTTGCACATAGGAGGTTGGTCTTTTTATTATGAGTTGTTAATTTTAAGGTTGGATTGATGGCTATAGGGGCGTTACAGTGTGGTTGGAGCTCAGCCAGCAATTGAGATTGTAGCAAAAGAAGATAAGGTTAGTGTGATGGACCATGAAGCAGGTACATTGACTGAGGAGATTGTCGAAGATCCGATGGTGATTCCAAGAAGAATATCAGAGGCTTGGAAACCGCAACTTGTTGATGGACTTCCAGATGCATTTTGTGGTAAGACAAGTACACTCTGCAGACAATTTGAGTGGCCCATATTAGATCCTCTTTTAAGTATGATTTAGGCATGATTTCATTACTTATTACAACATACGACTTAATTTAGTCGCTGTTCTTTTTTAATGATTGGTTGCTGTGATTTGCTATGCGCAATACGAAATGGGAAGTACTCTGGGAGGTAATTCGCCCTTACTGCTAAATTGACAATGCAGTGTATAGCTTCACTGTGATCTCCATGGATTGTTTCATTAGAGGTGCTAGGATGTAAGGGATTAAATTGCTTGAAATATTTTCTTTTCTCACTTTGTAGACATGCATGGTCTCTACATATCGGCCTTAATAGTATTGCGGCTCATTGACAATTTGTAGTTTATGTAGTACCGAATACCAACAAACTCCAAGGAATACGACAATGCCAGTTGTAGTAGAATCATCTAGTATGATCTACATACAGCATTTCCATGGAAATGCACATGTCTAGTAGAAATGATGAATGCCTTGGCGGGTTTTGCTTTGAATATCTGTATGCACCTTTGTTATTCAACCCCCACCTGATCATTATGGATTTATTTACATAGCTTTACAGCCAAATTGGAAAGTCAGATGCATCCTTTTTTTCCTTTATATCATTATATTGTCTATCCATAGAGGGGTTATTGTTGTTGAATCTCTTTACATATTCTTAATCAATATAGTTTACATACAGTCTTTATGGCCATATCTAATGGTAATCCTCGTCATGAGCAGGTGGCTGGGTTGGTTATTTCTCTTACGATACTGTTCGATATGTGGAGAAGAAAAGGCTGCCATTTACAAGGGGACCCAAGGATGACAGGAATCTTCCAGACATACATCTGGGTCTCTATGATGATGTGATTGTGTTTGATCATGTAGAAAAGGTATCCTATTTTTGTCTATTAACAATTTAAAGTCTTGGTTTGATTCCAGATTTTAAGTAGTATCTGTGCTTTTTTTCATTTCTATCACATCATAGTCAATACGTTCTATTTCCTGCTCAAATGTTTAAATAAACACACTAAAAGAATTATTTACAAAAAACCGAGTAAGAATTCTTAGGTTTGTTTTAATGTGCATGCAACTAAATGGAACAAGATGAAATGCACACTTTACTAAGCTATGTGCAAGTTCATTATGCTCTATCTTTTGGTGCATTGTCATTACATGTTGTCCTTTTTTGACGAATTTTATTCGTTTCCCAAGCTTTCTGCTTATTGAAGATTAATATAGATAACAGAATGTTTATATTAAGATTTTGCTAGATAAAGAAAATGTAATTTTTCAGTACTTCTCCAGCTATTTTCCTTGCCTTAATGCTTTTGTGCTTCTAAATTTATTGTTTGGTGTATTCTCAGAAAGCATACATAATTCATTGGGTGAAGATAGATAGATACTCTTCTATTGAGGATGCTTACTCTAATGGAATGAAACGTTTGGAAAAATTGTTGGCCAGAGTACTGGATGTTGACCTGTGAGTTACTTTTCTTCTTTTTCATTTTCTTCTATTGTTTTTCTCTGAAGTTCATTTACATTTTCTTCTTGATTAATTGTCACTGCTAGCCCAAGGCTATCTCCAGGTTCTGTAAGATTACACACTCAGCATTTTGGTCCCTTATTGAAGAACTCAAACATGACCAGTGATGAATATAAGCAAGCAGTACTACAGGCGAAAGAACATATCCAGGCTGGGGATATTTTCCAGATAGTACTGAGTCAGCGGTTTGAACGCCGAACCTTTGCTGACCCATTTGAAATATATAGAGCATTGAGAATCGTAAATCCCAGTCCTTACATGACTTACTTGCAAGTATGTGCTTTCTTCTAGCATACTGTTTATTTTTCCAGTGCGTTGGGTAATTTACAACTGGTAATGTTTGACATCTTTCATAATGCAAATTTTATTGTCCCATACAGGCTAGAGGGTGTATTCTAGTTGCCTCAAGTCCAGAAATTCTTACCCGTGTAAAGAAGGTAGAATGCTAAATTTATAATTTTCTACTACTAGTATGATATTTCAAGCCAAATGACTTGCTCTGCTCCGACAGTACCATATTTGGTTTTTAACATTACTTATATTAAAGCTGATCAAGTTTGCAGATCTCTATGAATTCTTATGTTCATTTGATTTGCTTTCTTAGTTTTTAGTACATTTTAAAAAAATTCATTGTTACATTTCTTGAACAGAATAAGGTAGTCAATCGGCCACTGGCTGGGACTGTCAGAAGAGGCAAGACACCTGAAGAAGACGAAATGTTGAAGGAACAGTTACTAAAGGATCCAAAGCAGTGTGCAGAACATACTATGCTTGTTGATTTGGGCAGAAATGACGTTGGAAAGGTTTTATATTTGATTGCTAATGTTATTTTGCATTTATTGAAGCTCATGGTCAATTGATGTGGTGTTACTTGTGTTGAATTTTATCTCAAAGATTTATGTCACTCTGTTCAAAGTCTCTGTCACCATGTACTGTATGGAATTTCTTGAAATTAGGATATATCTTCTTCCTCTGGAATATAAAAAATAAAAAGTGGATGGAATTTCTTGTCTATCGAAAAATGCACGTATATCATCTTCTTCTCTTATTTGTTGCAATGCATTTTTTCTTCAACAGATGACATTGTATGCTGTTTCTTTGCTTATTTGTTTGTTGTTTTCCTGCTTTCTCTGTTAAATGCGTTTCACCTACTTTGTTCAAATGTTGAATAGATAGATGTTCTTCAAAAAGAGTGAGCTATATTTCATTAGTAAAGTAGCTTGACAAGCCATTGTAACCTGGATTGTTGATTGCAGGTTTCAAAACATGGTTCTGTGAAGGTGGAAAGGCTTATGAATGTTGAACGATATTCCCATGTAATGCACATAAGCTCCACGGTGAGAATCTCTGCCTACAAAATCTAATTGTTGGTTGAGCTTTTATATGATAGCTTATATGTTTTCTATCGCCATGTGTTGTCATTTTCATACTCAAAACTATTTTATTATTTGATTTGAGAGTTGGACACGAAGGAGAGCTAATTTCTATAAATGCCTTAAAATTTATGATGCAAGTATAATGTCTCCTATTTTGCTTCCATTGCATTGGCCTGTTTGTATTTCTTTTTCTTGAAAACATTGTCAGAGGCCCATTTTGATGGTTATATGAGGAAATCATTTCCTATTTTTCTTTATAATGTTATTGACGGTGATACTGATACTTTGTGCAATTAAGTTGTGCGGACAATGGCATGGAAGTTTCCAATGCAATATTTGGTTTCATGTGGATTTGAGATGTAAAGGGCCAATATAGATGAGGACTCGTCCTCTTTTGGCTGATTAGCTAAAACCAAACTTTTACCGATGAAAACCATGTTTTTCTCACAATGCAGGTCACGGGAGAGTTGCATGATCATCTCACTTGCTGGGATGCCCTGCGTGCTGCATTGCCTGTCGGAACTGTCAGTGGGGCACCAAAGGTTTGCTTTTAGTCTTATCATATCCCATTTCTGCCCAACTTGATTCTTGTGTCCCATAGATTCTTAAATCACTAATGAGATGCTCCGAACTTGACCTGTTGTTTGGGCTGAACTAAAATTACAAACATTATTTGGTCACTATTTATGCTTTAAAACAGCATGTTTGGTTCTGGGGTCCCTGTGACTGCACCTGTAGGGGCAAGGCTATCTATGAAAGTTTGTCAAGATGCAATCTTCCTTTCCCTTCTTTTCAAATTCCGGTGATCATCATTTAAATTGATACAGGTGAAGGCAATGGAATTGATTGACCAAATGGAGGTGTCGAGGCGTGGCCCTTACAGCGGAGGACTGGGTGGGGTTTCCTTTACCGGTGATATGGACATTGCACTAGCTCTTAGGACCATGGTATTCCCAACTGGAACTCAGTACAACACAATGTACTCATATAAGGATGCTCAGCTACGCCGTGAATGGATTGCTTACCTTCAAGCTGGTGCTGGTATAGTTGCAGACAGTGTACCTGATGACGAGCACCGTGAATGCCAGAACAAAGCTGCTGGACTTGCTCGTGCCATAGACTTGGCCGAGTCAACTTTTGTTAACAAGTCATGAGGTTTAGCAACAGATACAGATATAGCAGCTTGACCTTTTGTATGTAGCAACCTGCTTTGGAAGCAAGCTAGAGTTGCCTGAGGAGAGGAAGAGAGTAAGAAAAGAATGTAGCCAATTGTTAGCTTGCTTTACAGCACACAAAATAGATAATAGTAAGGTTTGTTTTTCATGGAAATATGTGTTCCTTTTTTTTTTTTTTTTTTTTTTTTTTTTTTTAACTTGCCGTTGAAAATCATAAAATTCTGACTAGAAACACCAATTGATTGGAAAATTGAAATTAACTGAAAACAGGAAAACTGTTAACTTTAACGATGATTTATGTTATAAATTGATCCAATATGTAATCAATTTTAAGATAATTTTCCTCAATGGATAGAAATTATACTGTAGGTCTAACTTGTGTTGGATTTAGAGCATAAACAAAATCCAAGCATGGGGACAAGCAGGAAATAAAACCAAGGCAAGTAGGTTTTTAAGTGACTTGTATGCAGGGATTCATAAATTGAAACCTCAATGGTATCTGCGAAGATGGTTTCTTTATGTATGCTTTATGGATTCCATTGGCGATTGAGTTATATAGAATCTTATAATTTATTTGTCTGAAAGCTCTTTTTTCCTGTTCTTAATGACATGGTGGAGACTGGAGAGAGCAAATACCAATGACATAGTTGCAACATGTCAGTGCTTCATATTTGGAAAGGAACGCTATGAGTTTCAGAACCTCCCCCGTTCCACAAGCATGCATGTATGTTTTTCTTCATATTAGGAATGGCAATAGGGCAAGATGGGGCGGGGATGGCCATCCTCGTCCCTGCCCTATGCCTCGTTCGAGGTATCTTTTGCATACCATCTCCGTCCCAAACAGGGCGGGAGTGGATTGGGACGGGATTCTGTCAGATTGTCATTTCTAAAGGTAAAAGGAAAAGGCAGGGCGGATGAGCGGGGTGGGGATGGCCATCTCCGTCCTTGTCTCGTTTTTCGTTCGAGACATATTTTGCGTACCATCTCTTCCCCAAACGGGGCAGGGCGGGACGAGTCAGATTACTATCCCTACATCGGATGGATGATGTTCTTGCATTTGCAGGGGATGATAGCATTTTCCATGTGGTTGAACAGAAAATAGAATATCTAGCAATATGATCAATATCCCTAAGAGTCACCCTAAAATCTAAATTTCTATCCCTTATCCATCATAATGCAAGTTGATTTATCGCATAGTTATGGCATTTTCTTCAATTTCTGCAGTGCATCCATGAAAGCAAGAAAACTAGTGTTCTGCTGCCTCATAATCTTACAATACAAGCAATTGCTCCCCGTGCTTAACGTTAGTTACATGCTTCTTTATTGTTGAACAAGGTTGTGCTGAAAAACAATCTTTTCTTCCGCCTATAATAATGCTAGTAATAGTAAAGCATGAGGATATTTTTTTATTGCAAACTTGGAAAGGCCACAACTGAAGCCCCAAAAGAAGATTTCATATTGGGGAGCTAGCGGTCTTGTTCAAAGGAAATTCTTTGACATGATGAGAGAACAGGGAAAGTCCATAAAGCTTTTTGCATTTTAAAACTAGAAAAGACGTTCCAACATCACCTCTGCTTCAAATCTAGTAAGCCTCCTCTAGAGCATGGGCGTATCATTTAGTTTTAATGGTTGCTTCTGCACGTTAGCATCTTGACTGTGTCCATAACTTCAACCCGGGCAATGTTGTTCCTTGATAAGACGGTGTTCTCTGCAACCAGCAGAGAATTTCAAAGCAGCTCAGGTCAGATGGAGGCATCTTTAAATAACTAATGATAGAAATGTACTAACCGAACGATCTAATCTAGATGATCAACCTAAACAACACTCTTGATCTTGGTATTTCTAACCATATTCACCCTCAAGAAGACAGAGACCAAATTTAGTACGGTATCTGACACCTAAAAACTTCTAACAAAACCATCATTTACTAACTGGAATGTTTCCTCAAAAGTTACATAGTCACGTCATTAAAATCCCAGACTTAATTAACATTCATAATTTACACGATCAACCAGCAGTAACCAACACAATCAACCAACCAATTAATAAAAGAGCTGGTTAATCACCCCTTAAACAAGTATCCTTACCAAAAAAAAAAAAATTACAGCAAACTAAATAACACGTACGCATATATAATACATAATCATAATCATCTTTTACTATCATAATCAACGATCTCAGAATCAGTAACAGATCTCGAGTGCTGAACTATAGACCGTCCGATCGCATTAATCCAATCCTCCTTTTCCTTCTCAGAATCTGCAATAAAATACATGGTATCGTTCCCCGTAGACAACTCCAACGCGTACTGTTTATGAAGCAGATCCTCGGCTCCTTTAACTGTCAAGCAAGAGGCAACTCGAATAACGCCTCGTGGCTTAGACACCCGAGTCACGGTGGAGTCTTTGAACCAGAAGAGCTTCCCTTGTTTTAAAACGAACCAACGGCGTCTCCATGTTTTGATGTGCTCTCCTTGTTTCGTTAACCACCCGGTTCGTTCTGGGTTCGACCAGAACTCCACCCCGTCAGTTTGGGTTGATTGGGTTTGGGTTAGGGCCGTCGCGGCCCGCCAGAGAGATGCCATACAGGTGGAGAATGAGGGGTGGGGTTTGGATTTGGATTTAAACGAGTGAGAGTTTCGAGTATTGGTGAAATCGAGGTGGGAGAGTAGGGAAGGGAGGGGTTTTCTTTCTTTATTTCTTTTTTACCTCGTCTCTCGGGTTGGAAGTATAGTGACAAGATTCTTTTATTGTATTTTATTATTTTAATTTTATGATTTTTTTTCGAGAAATAAACAAATTATCCATCTAAAATTTTATATTTTGAGATAAATTTTGTTAAATGTTATCAATCGTATCATATACTATCGGTTGGTATGCATTTTATTTAATATATTTCTTCTATTTTTTGGATAAAAAAATGTATTTGGTTATCAATATTATGCAATTTAGTACTCAACTCATGTTCTTTGGAATTTGTATTTTTAAATCTTTAAGTTCAACTGATCAAATGTAGTTTTAGATTTTTTTTTAAGTGAATAACTTTTGAGTACTTGTTGATTAGGTATTTATATTATTATATAGTTGTATTTTCTAATTTATGTGTATAAAAATCATAATTTGGTTGTCAACTAGGTTTAAGGTTTAATTATTATAAAAACTACTACTATTCTAATACATAATATTTCTAAAAAGTTATCCCAGAGCATTTAAGATCAAATTATTGTCCTAAAAACACCAATGTGGTGGTGGGGCGGCGGGCTAATACAAAGGAACCAAAAGAACAAGGGAGAGGACTACCCTGGCTCATTGTGTTGGACGTAGCCTACTACCTTCCAAATACATGCACCCATAAAATAGAATCTTACAAATTGAAAGGCAGGATACTGGCTGGTTACTTGTAGATGATAATAAATTGAGTATAAAATGAATATTTATTTTATCTGATTTAATAAATATTTATTATGAATGTTTAATGGGTATTAAAGTAAGTAAGAGTAAAAAAATACATACTCATTAATATAGTTTTAAGATATAGATACTCACTATTTATCCTATTAATACTAACTAATTTATTTAGATTTTTTATTAATATGCAGAACTCTAATTGTATAAAATTTAAAAAATTAAAGGGCAAAATATTTTAAAAAAAACTTTGAGGATCAAAAAAATTATAAATAAATGATCAAAATATAAAAAAAAATTAAATTTTAAGGACAAAAAAAAATTTCTTGAAATTATAAAGACTAAAACAAATATTTTTGATAAATTAAATTTAACAGGTATTAAATAAGCGAGTAAACTAACAATAACTGAATATAGACCAAATAAAAATTTATATAGTAATTTTTTAATAAATAATGAGTTGCGTATTTTTTTTTTTCATAAATAGTATAAGAATTGAATTAATATTTATTAGGAGGATTCATCCCTGCCGGCTACAAATATTTCATGACTGTCTGGTTGCCTTTATATCGAATGACTGAATTTAAATTGTGTAGTCAGTCTTTGCTAGTACTTTATTGAATATAGTGATTAAAACCTACACCGGCTTTATACTTCCCCGGCCCCAATTCTCATGCATCCTCAGAAGTTAATTAAGCTCCACGAAAAAGTGAATTCAGCAGCACCATAAGAAAACACAAACCATTGAGGAACCCTCCGAAAGCAGATTTAAGGATAAGGAGGCACATGCAAGGAGCATGCATGCCATCTTTGCTTACTTGATAATGTTTTCTTTGTTTCAACTTCTTCCTCTTGGGTAAAGAAGCAAAATCATGCCGTTGTGTTCCACTAGCACCCTAGCAAGTACCAAAGACAGGCAAAAAAAAAAAAGGTGTGAGAGCTAGACATAGCTAGTCTGTAAACAAAACAAAGTAAAGGAAACAGAAAAATCACGTTGCAAAATTGGTCTTTGACATTATCAGACTGCTTTATAAATAACACTAAGCGGAACCAACAGTATGAATATTGGTTCCACTGTCTGTATGATTGTAGTTACTAGGCATAGCTTCAGTCCTTTGAAATTAAACTATCCTTAAGCAAGAGCAGCTTAGTAACACATATCATTGATATTGTGTTACCCTCTTCGGAGAGGAAGCTGCATGATTTGCTCTTAGATTATATATATATCTTACCAGACAATATTTATAGTAGTATAACTCTAGAGACTCAAGGATAAATCTATATTATTAATGGTATGTACAACCTTTCTCATCTTTTCTTGATGATAAAGACAGCCACTATACTGCTTCATCTTGAGCTTGCGAAGTTCTTGGATTTTTTTTCTTAGCCAACCTTTATCATCATGGCTAGCAAATAGCATCTCATTGCCATCTCTTCGATCTTCTTTTCTTCAGCAGTTGTGTTTGCTTAAACATGGCTACTCTAAGCCATTTTTCTCTTCTTGTGGCTGCTGCCACATTTCTTTGGCCAAACTGACTCTTCAAGTGACCATTCTATTTTGACTCACTCTTCATCAGATTCCTGTCTTCTTTGCATCATGGCTACTTGGCCATTTTCCTTTCTTTGAGAAGAGCTCTCCCTTCGCTTATTTATGTCTGGTCTCTCTTGTACCAGCTTGCACTCAACCCTTCTAGAGCTTCTTCTATCTCTTTTTTTATGCAAGGTCTCAATTCTCTTATTGGGCTCTATCATCTTACATCTCTATTTTTTTCTTTGGATGTCATTTTCCGTAGGCAAGGAAAGCATGGTGAAAGACATATCATTGATATTTTCTCATACTTTCCTAAGAGAGAAGCCGCATGATTTGGATTTAGATTACAACTCTTACCAGACAAATACCCATAGTAGTCTAAAAATAACTATAGAGACTCAAAGATAGCTACATTATTAATGGGATGCATACATGCATCCAAAAAAAACTAGAAATTAAGACACATTTTGAAAAAGACACTTTCACATTATTCTAAACTTCAAAATTAATTCCAACTATCATGTCCATTGGATCTGTGGGTGATAGTACTCCAAAATAATTACTACAGTAAGAGTACGAGCAATTAATCACAATTCACAACTACTAATAAGTCCACAGTACGAGACATCTTATGTATCCTTAGTTATTTGCCGGGACACTTAAGCAAGTTCAATTCACAGATACCACCAGAAAGTTTGTAATTTCCAACAACTGATGCCACACTCCCGTTGATACAATTCCCTTCTTTGGAACCTCGCCCTCACAATTGTTATAGGAAAGATTCAAATACGTCATTATTGGAATTGTCTCCAGATAATTTGGAATTTCGCTGGACAGTTTGTTACGAGAAAGGTCCAAGAACTTGAATACCCCTCGAAAAGCTAGATGATGTAGGAATGGATTCCTTGATGGAATTAGCTTGCATGTTTAATTTCCCACGCACGTTGGTGCATCTTCCAAGGCTACTGGGAATTTCACCAGATAACTTGTTCCGCGGTGATCCAATCCACTTAAAACTCTTCAGATTACTGGCAGTAGAAGAAAACGAATCAGCAAGTTGGTTATTAGCTAGATTTATTGAAGCTAATAGAGAGAGCGGGAAAAGGTTGTTCTGGTGTGCTCCCTCTGCGGTCATTTTGACAAAGATTATCTAATGACGGAAGTTCTTGCAATTTTCCTATACTAAACGGGATGCTTCTTTGTAATCTCTTGTTATCCACGTATCGCTGGCTCAACATTGTTAGGTTTTCTAGAGAAGAGGTACATTTCCTCAGAGTACTCTGTAGGCAGAAAATGACAGTCCTTCTAAATTTTGTAGCTTATTGCCTCCAGATATGTAATTTCCTGTAACCCCAAAGTGATACATTTATGTTGACAGACTGCCCAGTGCGATCATTAGCGACCTCTCCTAACCTGTTGACACAAACATTCAGAATTGTCAAAGTACTAGAACTGGCTAGAGCACTATGAAATCCATTTTCTCTGCTTCCAAATGAATTCAGTACTTTTCCAGTAAAATGAGTCGTTAAGACATATACGTGGGACCATTGGGTCACCATTCTACCCATCTAATTAAATACTTTGAGGTATGTTTGATGTGATGCACAAAATTGATTACTTTTTATCTTCATACCTTTTGTTAATTTATACTAACCATTGATTAATTCGGATACATTTCTACTCGTCAAGGCGATTGAAGGAGTCAAGAAAACTAAAGATGGCTGTAATCCAGGTTGGATGTCACTACTTCAGCACAAGAAATGGCTTTAGGAGTCGGTTTTGGTAACCTTTACGAGAATTCAGAGCTGTATGTAGTTGCACAAATAAAGTACTTGATGAAATGGATAAACTGATATGAATACAATCAAATATTTTTTAATTGATAATGGGTGGCATAAATCAGGAGAAATAAATCTGTTATTGCAGAATTAAAGACACCTGCTCCTGGCTCGAAAGACCTCTATTTTTGTACACGGTACTCAACATCATTTTTAACCCAACGCATGGCTTGCTTATGGAAGCGAACATTGGTCATACTGGAGGAATTTGCCATACAACGCTGTGAGATTTCTCTGTACAACACTTATAACCTTCGTGTTTGGGACAATGTTCTGGAACCTTGGCTCTGAAATGTAAGTCATGGTGGAGGTACAAAAACAATTTAAAAGTTGAAAACTCTTATGGTTTGTTAATTTCTATATGCTAATCTAACTCCTCTGTCTTGCAAACTTTAGGAATTACTCCGAAGATCTTTTAAATGCAGGGGGTTCAATGTATGCGGGTATCGTATTCCTTGGTGTGCAAAATGCGACGTGTGTAACAGCCAGTATTGTCTGTTGAAAGAACTGTCTTCAAGACAGAGGAGAACTATGAAATCCATTTTCTCTGCTTCCAAACGAATTCAGTACTGAATTCAGCTTTGCCCTATGCCCTCGCACGTACAGGTATCATCGATCTTAATTACCATATGTTACAGGCTTCAGTATTACTCCATCAACAAAGAAATGTATTTCTTTAACAAACATCAGAATTTTCTGCAGGTCCGAATCGAGATTCCATATATATATTTCTTCAAGCTATAATATTCCGCATGTACTTCACTTTGATGTATGTAATGATGGTGGTCGCCATGCCATGACTCCAAACCTGGAAATTGCATTAATATTATTATCAGTTTCGAGTTATCCAATATGGAACCTTCTTCTCTTCTCAGGATTCATAATCCTCGGAACTGTAGGTGCTTGCTTGCATATATAAATGTTTTTTGAAATGCTCGCTAGGTAGGCTCTTAATTTAGTCATCTTACATATTAATTAATGTTGTTAACTATAATATTTTTTGCTTTATAGCAGAGGATACCTGTGTGGTGGAGATGGTATTCCTCCACTAGCATGGACCTTGCATGGATTAACTGAATGACAGCTCGAAGATATATACAAAGAGAACACTTGCCACTGGTGAAACAGTGCCACGATTTCTGGAAGATTATTTTGGTTTTAAACACCCAAATGGTTGCGTGGTTACTGTGTTGTCTTTTCTATTAAGGCCTTCAATTTCCAGAAGCCATAGATTTTATTTTATCTTTTTTATCGCAGCATTGGCAACTTTTTAATTTCCATCTATGTACAATATAATAATGCAATAATGAAGAGAGATTGTAAAATAACAAACATTTATTAAATTCTATAATAGCAAAAATAAAATAAAAAAATGACAAACGGTCAAAGTTTTCTACCCTCTTTTGTTTCAGTAAATTATAAATTAGTCCTTTTTAGTTTTAAGAAATGAATTAATTGATTCTTCTTATTTTAAAAATTATTATTTAGTTTTTTGGACAATGTTAACCATATTTAATTTAATATTAATTTTATTCTATAAAATGTTTTTGTTTTCATCAATTTTTTATATTTTTTTCCTTTTCTGTTTTTATTTTAATAAATTAAAATCATATTTAAAAATATAAAATTAAATAATTATTTTTTGAAACAAAAATTATTAATTAATTCGTTTTTTGAAATCGAGAGGAACTAATTTATAATTTACTCCTTTTGTTTTCTAGAATGGGTTTAAGTTACGAAATAGCCGTGAAAAGTAGATAGCAACAAGAAAAATGAAAAACACACCATAAAGCCCATACGAAGCAGCCTAATTATTCGGCCCATGGACACACACAAGCTCAATGACCCCCCAAATAATTTCTCCTCGCGAACATCACTCGTAACGCTCCCTCTCCAACCAAAAGCTCTCCTTTTCAATTTAACTGCCTGAAACCCAGAGTGAGAGAAACCATTTTCTTGTTCGTACGTAGAAGGCAAAAACAATGTCCACATTTGACGACTCGTTCGACGACTCAGTCGTACAAACCGAGTCAAATCGGCCGTTTGATGATGACTTTCCCTACGTAGGCCACTATTCGCAGCCCTTGGACGACTCATTCGCTGCCGGCAACGATTTTTTCGAGTCGCAGCCACCGATCTCTCCTCAAGAGAACGGTGGGTTTGGTGGATCGGAGGGTCCAATTTTGCCACCACCGTCGGAGATGGAGGCCGATCAGGGATTTGCTCTAAGAGAATGGAGAAGGTAGATCTAATTAATTTTATTTCTTTGTGTTTGTTTGATATTTTCTGTGTGGTTCCTGATAAAATTAGAAAGGGAAATTAAAGGTAATTTGATTAAAAAACCATAACTCTGTTTTAATTCATTTCGAGCTGTGAAATTTTGAGGAAGATGAAAAAGGTGTTATGAATTTATGAAAATTGGCATCAACCGGACTTGAACTGGAGACATTCAGTGTGTTAGACCCGTGATAACAGTGAGATTTGAGAGTTAATTATAATCAGGAGTTTTGATCAATGAAAAGAATTTAAGATTTGTTTGAATCAGTGAAATTTTATTTCATCTGCATGGATCAAGAATGATTTTTGAAATGATTTAAGCAGTGTAATTATGTTAATATATTTGATTGTGGTCTTGAATGACTCAATTTGGTGAAAGTATTATTTTTTTTAAAAAAAGGATGATCATGCTTAATTATGTTTGCCGGTTTTTGATACTAAGGCAAAATGCGATACTGTTGGAGGATAAGGAGAAGAGGGAAAAGGAGGTATTGAGCCAAATAATCAAGGAAGCTGAAGATTATAAAGTTGAATTTTACAGGAAGAGGGAGATCACTTGCGACAATAATAAAACCAGTAACAGGGAAAAAGAGAAGGTCAGATTTCATTTTGTACTTGCTCTTCAGCAGGTGTTGCTGTTTCATTTGTTCTTTTTTTTATAACCTTAGTATCTTGCTCTGTTAAATCTTGGGCGACAGAGTAATGCAAATGTTATTTTAAGCTTTCATTTGAGCAAGCTGTATAAGTCTGTGCATGTAAAGGTGCTCATTAAGTCCATTATATGGGTATTCTTTTGTGGTATATCGTGTGCAAGGAAGAGCTTAGTTAAACTATTTGAAAGATTATATTCTTAAAAGTGTGATGTGGTAAGTTTATTTAATGCTGCTGTAACTTCTATGTGGCTAGGACTCTAATATGATCGATGGGAAGGATTAGAAATCTGGAGTGGTTGCATTAGATGCATTCGGGTTTTGAATTATTTTGATGAGGTCATTCTCTAAGAGAATAATCATAGAGTTGCTTCCTACTTTGACAATGTGAAAATGGGATAAGAAATCAATAGATTCTCCCAATCAAGGTTCTCTTGTTGTGACTCAATTGGGTTAGCAAACTAGGATCTTCTGGTCAAAATTCATAGTACTAGAGATATGAATTCTGGATGATTATTAATTTAAGTCCTCTATGGTATTATATATAAAATAAAATGAAGGAGGAAGGAGATGGGGGGCATATAGTTCCATTCTGTCGTCATGGAGTCATCCAAGGTACTATCACATAAGTAGATGTTACTTGTTTACATGCCAATATTTTCTGTCGGCTACTTCATAGTACTTTATCAATTGGTTCATACTAGTCACCTCAATTTTCCACTGAAGTTCCAAAAGTAGAATAATATATGTTAGTTCATTATTGTCAAGCAAGTGATGCTTACATCTGCAACGAATTCCAGGTAATCTGAAACTTGAAAGGAAAAGATCATGTTTATAAGCATGAAGCCTCTAGCACAATGTAGAAATATACTTGAATACAGGCATGGTCTATCTTGCCTTTTTAACTTTTGAATATTCATTTTGGCATTTTCTGGTTCTACAACTTCCTTTGCAGCATGACTATCAAAGCTGCAGATATTGCAGTTATACAAACTCATTGTCATCAATAGCTTGTTTTATGCTACGTTTTGAAAGTAACTTACCTGTGTCTTATTTAAATTCTATGCTCATGAATTTAGAAGGGCTCCTGATCGACTGCAGACTGGCTAAGGAAAAAGATTGAAACTAGTATGGCATCAACTTGCTTTTTTAGATGCACAAATAATGGAGATTGATTTATTTAATTAGCTAATTGTATGTTATTTCCATGACTAGGTTGGCTATGTAGCTCTTGACTTACTAATGAATTCAATCACTATTTTCTTCAGCTGAAAATTGAACAGTAAAATTTGCTGCTGTTTGGAAACACTGCACTCCTTTGAAGATAGTATTTTAAACAGCAAGTTTGGTTTCTGACATCTGAATAATAATGGAATATGAATCATTTTTTTTTCCTGACTTGCATCTTCCCCTGTCAGTTATCTATGGTCAACAGAGAAAAATTCCATGCCGAGGCTGATAAGAATTACTGGCAGTCAATTGCAGAGCTCATTCCTAATGAAGTGCCCGCTATAGAGAAGAGGAAAGGGAAGAAAGGTCAGGAGAAGAAGCCTGCTATTGTTGTGATCCAAGGCCCAAAGCCTGGGAAACCAACTGAACTCTCAAGGATGCGGCAAATACTGTTGAAATTGAAGCACAATACACCTCCTCACTTGAAGCATTCCCCAACAGCACCAGCAACCACTGCTACTGATGCTAAAACCAGTGATGCCACAGTTGCAACTACTTCCCTCAATGCGAATACTGTGGTAGCTGCTCCTGAGCCTGTAGCTGTTGCTTGATAATTTTGTTGTTGCTTTCTTTGTCTACATGTATTGAAAGAGGTGCTAGAGCTCGTTATAGTTTGGTTGGTTTATCTAACCCTTTCAACTATGGTTCACAGGCATATTGGACTGCTGTTTTTGTCTTTAATGTGTACAAAACTAGGCCATTCAAGCAGGGTTATAACCAGATATATTGCTTGTAAAATTTCAATACTGTTTTTTCTAGCCGGCAATAAGTATGCTGCTATTCTGAGGTTGCAACCCGTAAAGCTGGATGCCCCAGGAGCACGAAGTTTGGTGATTTCATGGTTTCACCAATCCAGTTCATCGTGTAGTCATTCGCGGTGGGTGTGTTTGAGCTTGGAAAGCTGTCAGGGGCAGTGCTGTCTTGTTTTTACCGAATTGATGTAAGCAAGCTTATGAATCTTTGGAAGCAGTTGATGGTTTATGATGTGTTGGGCCCTCGTTTTGTGGTCCAATTACTTAAATTTTCAGTTGAGCAATGTGGTCCTGTTATCGAACGACTGTATCGGGAAAAATAAGATAGTACCTTTTAAAGGCCTTTTTTTTTTTTTTTTTTTTTGGGAATCAATCTTTAGTAATACCTCATGTCAAATGGTACATGACTGCAAGTGGTCCAGCTTCTAAGTGCTGGAGTTGGAAATGATGCTGCTCGCAAAGCTTGACCTTTTTATCTTCTTATCCTAATCTCTTTTGTGCAGCTCAAAAGAGTTCTGTCTGCCTGCTTTGCATCCCCTAGAACTAGATCTGAGATTAGGAATATATGTTGGCCCCGAGCCTTCGTACGTTCATGGTTTAAAGCCCTGCCTCACACTAATTGTGGGTTTTTTTCTCTTTTTTGGTTCCCTATTTAAAAATTAAAATGCCCCCCTTGCGCGTTTTGTGGTTTTACTTGGAGGAATGGATTTGTAATTAATTTCACATGTTCTACAAAGTTTGAATACTGCCCTCCAAAAACCAAAACATACAGTAAGAAATTAGTTTATACCAACTGGGCTAAGGCGTCATTTGGTGTTAGTGTATGGTGTAATAGTTCGCATGCAAGCCTTCCCGTTTCGTTCAATTTCACCAGTACACCAAAACGCGAGCAATAAAGTTTCACACTCCTTACCTACCCTTTAACCGCTTTGCATTGGAACTAATGCCTCAGGGAGACTTCGTAGTTCTTTGATTGCACTGAATTCATTAAATGAAAAGCTCATTGCATTTAATGAAAGATATCAAGCATAAACAGTAATACTGCATGGGACCCCACTTGGTGTTAGTCACGAACTAGGTAGGTTGGTAAAAACGCGAGCTCTAAAAATCTGCTTCTGCCTCTTTCCTTGACAAGAAAGCTGAAATCCAAAAACAATTAGCAGCTGTAATTTTTACGTACCCGGTTCTATTCATATTGGGATGATAGATGAGTGACAAAAAATTGAGATTATGCAAGGCAGAGGTGGGAGGGGGTGGAGCGATCTATGGCTTTCCACAATGGGGGGCCAACTTCTTAATTCTGGCAGTGGTACAGAATACTCCCACCTGTAGAAAATAGGTCATAAAGACACTTCTACTTATAACTGATTTTCCTAATAATACAGCGTGAGTTACATAAAACTTAATCGCCAATCAATCTAAGAAGCTTTACATCAATCATGGAAGGAAGATTTTGGTCAGTTTCTTTTGTCCCGGAAATTGGTTCCTCTTTCAATTGTCAAGCTGGTTGAACACCTAGAAGAGGACACATGGTGATTGGATTTGGAAATGTTCATAACTCAAATGTTTGATTCTGAACATCATCTGCCTCGTAGAGGGGACCGGCCACCTCTCTCAGTGCCAATATCATCTTCTAATTCAATCCCATCCAAACAAAGACCATTGTTGTTGACGCTCACTTCTGAACTAGCATTGCTGCTCGTTGCAAGAGGGGAGTCTGAAACACTAGCTGTCCTGCTTCTTGCAGGCCCTGATCTCACACTGTACATTGAAGATGCTGGGATATTAGTCATCAAAGGCCGTAAATTACCAGGAATCGTGCGCCTTATGTCCTGCTCAATACAAAACAAAATCAGAATAACTACCAAATAAATAAAGCACTGACTTGCTTGACTCAAATCATTTTAGACGAATAACATCACAAGGAACTAAAAGAGAAGTAGAATAAAATAAGAAACTAAACCGACTCGTATTTTGTTTGACTTCAAGAAAACTCAAGCACAAATCAACGTATAGAAGAAATGACCTATATCTCATTAAATATTGATGTAGTAAAAGGATCTGAAACTATCCACCTTGAAACACAATCTGGTGTGTTACGTTCTGCTACAAGGGTTCTAGTCCCCTAAAAATACAAAATGAAAAAAAAGACTAAACGGAATATACATACCATGTGCCTTATGGCCATATCCAAAGATTTCTTTGAGAGTGTTCTTCCAAAGCCCGAGCTGTCTGGAGATGAAGACTTCCCAGTCAGATTACCACGAGGAGAGTGTTTGTCATCTTGCTTGGGAGGTGCCAATTTTCGCATATTTATCACTCTCTCAACCATTTTGTTTCCAATAACAACAGGGCTAACATTATCATTAATTTTAGAATGCCCACGACTAAATGCAGGAACAGAACTTCCACTGGGGTGCATAATGCCATTGGCAGCTCGTCCTCTTGATGGAGAGCATGATTGCCGTCTTGGTCGTCCATTAGGAGCAGGCTCAACAGAGGAAGATCGGGCACTGGGTGCTCCAGGCCTACCCCTAGTGGCTGAAAGGGGCCGTTCCGGTACTGAAGTTCTTAAATTTGGTGGAGCATCAAGTGAAAAACCAGGCATCTCTGAGGGCTTCCATGGCCTAGATTTCACAGTTGGAGAAGAGCCACGTGATGGTGTAGGATTTCTAGCAACTGTGGAAGCTGACTTGGTAACTGTAGGAGCTGACTTGGTAATTGTAGGAGCTGACCTGGAAACTGATGATGATGACTTAACAGGAGGTGCAGACAGGCTAGGTGAACTTGATGGAGTAGATGGTCGTCGAGTTGGGGTTGCTGCCCTTGACGTAGACTTGGACGGAGGTGCAGAGGACCTTGCAGTTGGGGTTGAAGATCGTGCTGTAGACCTTGATGGTGTTAAGGATCTTGCAGGAACTGTGGACCTCATTGTAGAAGCAGTCGATTTAGCTGCAGATACATTCAGCTTAGATGCAGAAACTGTGGACTTAGATGAGGACAGGGTGGCTCGAGAGGTAGGTGTTGATGATCTTGAAGGTTTAGAACCTGTAGTCACTGTGGTGCGTCCGGTTGGCGTTGAAGGCCTAGATCCTGGACCACCTGATGATGAGGGCCTGCGCATTGCTACACCTGAAGAGTTCAACCCAGGGGAGGAAGCTGATTGTTTAGATACCAGGTTGCCCCTTGCCACAGGCTCTGGCTGAGGGTTAGCTAGCTATGACAACAATGAACAGAATTCACTTGACACATTAGTTGTAAACTCAAGCATCATAAGACCAAAAAATTTCTGAAAAGTAGATAAAAAATGAAGACCACCTTCATGAATTTTGAGCAACTTTTATTACATGAGAGGAAGCACCAAGCATAGCTATGGTTTCAAATTCTTCAGCAATTATCATGTATGCTTGAGGAGAAATTTGAGGAAGGGTTTCAATTGTGAATAATTTCTCAAGTTGCTAACATTTAAAACTCTTTGTTTTCTTCCAAAATTGGATGTTTACGGCAGTACAATCTTGTGAACTTGAGGATCCAAGAATTCAAGGCAAGCTTGGTGCTCGTCAAGGAAACAAATCATATGAATGAATACCAAAAGCTTCAAGTATTTCATAACAAACTCGCATAGTTTGATTTATTGATGATAAAAACTGATATGGAGCAACAAATCTATGCAATTCAGACATTTCCAAACACAACCTTTCCTTTCAGCTAAAACCAGGACCACAATGCATTTGAACAAAGTGGATTGCATGAATCAACTTTAGTAACATGCTGTAATATGAACAAGGAAGCACTGAAGAATAAGGAGGGTTATCCAGCTTAAAATTGTATACTAGTGCTCTTACTCTAGATTTCAGAGCAGTCGGGCGGGCCTTTGGAGTACCAATCTGACTCATAATGGTCTTTTGTGATTCCATCTCCAAAGATGGAAAAAGAGGGGTGCCGGGAGGCGTTAGGAGCCTGAAAAACAGATGATAACTCTCATTAACATCAGTTTAGTAGCACTGTTCTTAACTCATTACATCTATGAGGAACAATGAATTGAATTCAATATAGGAGTATTATAATTTACGCATACAAGCTCCATCTATGAAATTTATGTTGTGTTCTTAGGCAACAGGACATTTCTATCTACTGATTATACAATTGTGGCAGTTTATCAAGAAGTCCATAAGCTGTGGAAATATGATCAAACTCTGAAAATAACAGTACAAAAGATTGATAGTTTGCCTATTCCATAGAAATATGATCAAACTCTGACAATACAACTGGAGATCTCGAATTTACTTTCTATAAATGAGGAGAAACTGCCAGCTCTTTCCACCTTACAGAAGCCAGACCTCCAAAACGAGAAAATGGACCAGGCCTAACTTCTCTAGGAACCAAATTTTAATGTCCATACAGTTTATTCATATGAAAGATAGCAATTTAGATTGCCACGACTCCAGCAGCAAAACTTCTGCATTGTTTTTGGAAACTACAAATTCTATAATAGAAAATCTAATTGTCGCATTGCTTACACCAAAATCTTCAGATTTCTCTTTTTTCCAATCATGAGAAATGAATAAAAGGGAGAGCATGCGTTGTACAAACTTTCTACAAAAACATGCAGCAGCCATTCAGGTCATAACTAAGACACTTTATTCAATAAGATACAAGAATCAGAAGATGTAGGGTGAGGTGAGCAGAATGATCACTGGCAAAACGACTTTTGGGATGTTACATTGACCATTAGATTGAAATTTTTCAACAAGAATCGTATCAAGTTGCTACCAGCAAGTTATTATAAAGTTAACAAAATTCAACGAAACATAATGTGCTTCTATCACTGCTTACGGATGACAGGAATTTGTCCAAGGATACGAGAGAAAAGAAAAAGCTTCTAGTTACCAGTCATAGTCATTTTTATCATTCTCGGAGTTGAGAAAATCATCAGCTCCTGTTTTCCTTGCAGGCGTCGAAGACGAAATATGAAATATAGGAGAAGTTCCATGCTTTGACCCTGCAATTTTTGATTAAAAAAAATATAAAAAACAATAGCATCATCCAAAATACGAAATTGCTTAAGAATTTAAACCGCACCAGATCAAAAACCTAAAAAATAGTAACAATTATCTACAATAATAAAAAATAAAAAGCATTATTACCTAACGGAGCATCAAATTCTTCAGTGTTGTTAATTAAAAACAAATTATTCTGCTCCTTTTCACGCTTCTTCATTTCTAAAAACAAAGCGAGCTCTTCTTCTTTTTCTTTCATCATTGTGGCTCTTAATTGTTGCCTTTGCTTCACCACTGCTGCTTGCATTTGCATTTGCGAGTCCTGTGCCCTAAAACTACGATTCATTTTTTCAAATCTTAAATTTTATATATAAAAAACAAAAACCTCTCCAACAACAACAAACTCAAAATTTCACAGATCGAAAGCTAAAACCAAGATTCGCTTCTCAGTCACGAATTTTAGATCTAAAATTGCACTCGACACATTTTCGTGGCAGCTTCGCTTTACAGAGCTGAAGCTACAGACACAGACAGCAGAGCTTCAAGAGAGCTCCATTGCTAGGCGAAAGCCCTAAGAGAGAGAAATCTAAAGCAAGTTCCGTTGCTGGACACAAAAGCTGAGAGAAAAAACACTTGTAGAGAGAGAAACACAAAAATTTTAGAGAGAGACTGTTGGAAGATAATGGGGAGAGCTAGAGAGAAAAAATGGGAGAAATGGAGATGAAGGAGAGACAGTGGAGAGAGAGAGAGAGAGACGAGGTGAGTGGCAGCGAGTGTAATTAAGAGGAGGAGAGGAGGGTGAAATGGTAAAAAACCTGAAGAGAAAAGGTAGCGATTTTTGAGTGATAATGGGGAGTGGTGTGGTGTGGTGTGGTGTGGTGGGATTTCTTGTAAGAGAGGACAACTGTAACTATAATGGAGACAATGAGAGAGAAAGTACTACGGGTGGCAGTTTTCTTTCTCTCACTTAAAGCCTACGTTTTCAGATTTTTTTTTTTTTTAATTGCTTTTGAAATTTTGGATTTGTAGAGTTGTTTTGCGGTTGTGCTCTTCCTTCTTTTATTGTTCCCCTTTGTTTGGGGAACATTTTCTTATTGTGCTTCCTTCGGCAACCAACCAATGCAGAGCAGTTATCACTAGCTGTGTTTTTTTCTTTTATAAGGATTAGTAATTGTATTTACTTACACTGCGTAATAACTTACTTTATTAAATCATAATTTTATTAGTTATTTCATAGTCCTGAAACCAAGAATTTACGCAATATTGCGTTGGCCAACAGGAGACGACTTTTTCCGTGGTAACAAGATATTTTCTATTATAATGGTAATTAATATTATTTTTTCTCTCTCTTTTTTTACTGGAATTGTAAATTTATCTTATTTGTTTGTAATTTAACTCTCAATTTCATAATATATAATAAAGCAATCACCATATCCCATGAGGTTTTGGAAAATATAACAAGAAAATTATATATATATATATATATATATGCAATCACTTGAATTGCTCGATTTTCAAATTTTATTGGGCGTGGGATGTTGAAGAAAAAGTTAGACGTGTAAGAAATAAAAGCCAAAATGGTTGAATTAAGTGGAAAAGGCTCTATTAGTCTAAACTTTTGGATCTAAATTATTCTGAAGGATCAAAATAAAAAATTGCAACAGAAGATGCAATACAACCTCTTTTATTAGATGTTCATACATTTCTTCTTCAATTTGATCATCTTAAATTACAAACAACCACTAACAATACGAACTTTAAAAAAAAAAAAAATCTAATCTTTGTTGTTTCTTTTTTATATTCTTTTTATTTCTAAAGTTCAACTTGTTATTGTTAATTAGACAGTTGTCATTCACACTTAACAAAAATACGAGACTAAATTTTTTTATTTAAAAGAATCTACATGAGTTACTAGAGTTTAAAAAAATGGATCCATTGTGGGATACATAGTAAAAAACAACAACCATCAAATGATTAATGTTGCTTTAAAAAAAAAACTAATTCTGAATAAAATATTTGGGGATGAATAATATTGCTGACAAAGGAACATTGCTCTTCAATCTTTTCTAATATGAGGCACTGGACAACACTGCAGCAATTTAAATTAGTGGATGCCCGCACTTGTGGGCTAGTTCAAGTTGGCCCATTTCCATTAATCCATTGAGTGCAATATGGGATATGCACCAGCTACAGCTTTGCCACTAGGGGGAGTGGGCTACTTCAAATCAGGCCTTGTTTACTGACGTGAACTTTCAATTAATCGGATCAAGTACAAGCTGGGATAGGACCTGTGGCTAGCAAGATAAACCGTTGAGAGTCACCTTGCTTGGCAGGCTAAGAGTGTATTTAGCAACGGGTCTGTATTTTTGAAGTGGGTATTCAAAATATGTTAGGATTGGAAAAAAGTTAATGTTTGCGGGAGTCATTTTATTTTTTCTTTTGATTTTATTGTGTATGTTTTATGTTCATTCTTTTATATTTGATTTATATCTAGAATTTATTTTTCTTATTAACTTTTTAAGCTAATGGTTTTAAATTACATCGTTAGTTCTACGAGACTGCCGTGTCAATTTTTTATTTCATCTTGATTTTGTCTCTCTACTCTCTTTTTTTATCGAATTTAAATAAATAAATTTTAAAAAAAAACTTTTAAAAAATGAAATCGTGTTGTTTGATTTTCTTTTTATTCCAACTTTAGGTAAGCATAGTTTTATTTTGTTGAAACTAAATCTTGCAAATAATGCAAAATAGGTAGACACAATAAAGTAATTAAATTTATTATATTTTTAAAATAATATGCAACATATATTTGATTTATTATATATATATATAAACTTTGAACGGTGCATATATTTTTAAGAAAACAACCTAAATTATGTATTTATCCTGCCACTTTAAAATTTTGATAAAATTATTTTGACAGTCAAATCATTTCTATGCCATGAAAGTATAGTAATATGATTTTTATTCCTAATGTTTCTAATGATAATAAAGGTAACAATATCTAATTTGTACCCATCTTAATTTATAATGGATTATTATTTATTTATTGTATGATTTCTATTATTTAATTATGTTTCTTCTTTTATGTGTTAAAAACAACATATGCTACCGCTGAAAACATTTAAAAAAAGAAAAAAAAAACAACTAGGAAAAACACGATTTTTCAATCCAAACACACCGTTACAATGATATTTACAATGAATTGCGAAACACACATAAAGCTTTACTGGACTTTAAATGCCATGTACCAATCACCTAATCCGTCCAGAAACTTTAAATTTATTAATTATAACTTCGGCTTTTTTTTTCAAAAAAAAAAAAAAGTTTTTTACCATTTTTTTTTAACAAAAATACTTCTAACATAAATTAATTTTTATCGTAAATTGCTAATGAAAATATACAATAAATTAATTTTTTAACATATTTTTGTATTTAAAACACCTCTAATATGTTCTAATTATTTAAACTGATTTATAATATATTATTTTAATTAAATTTTTGAGTCAGATTAAACATGCAATATATACATAGTATGTGATTTGATAAAAAAATTGTTCGTTATTTGACACAAGTAATTTATATCTATTAATATAAAGATTAATTTTTAATAAATTGATCAAAAATTTTGATAAAATGATATATTAGAAATCAACACAAATAATAAAAATAGAGTAAAGATGTGTTAAAATTTATAAATAAATTAAAAAATTGAACTATTATAAAGATAGACAAGGAAATTAATCCTTTTTAAATTAAGTATTAAAAGAATTGCAATTTTCAAGTTTTGTTATATACTCAGAATATATGTGAAAGGGTTCTTCTAATGTTATAATATAAAAGGATGTTTTGCTTGTATAATTGAGTGAATTCACTTGTATAATTGAATGAAATTCTTATATATAATTTATTATCATTGATCAAGAAAATTAAAACATTTCATTTTCATCGTGTCACAAAAACCCAGGCATGAATTGTTAAAATCTGAGGGTCCTATCATTTATGGCAGTCCAAATGACTCTCGCCAACTGCTGCATAAACCAAAATAATTCCATTGTAGGAGGACTAACATGACTTGTGCTAGAAACATTCAAATACATTGAACTGCTCCAAGCTGCGTTGATTTTTTTCACAGCGTACATATACAGTATAGAATACGACAACAAAATGCTTAAAGCAAAAGCAAGACTGTATAAATAGAAAAGTTACATGAAAAATACTATCAACGCAAATTATTATTCGGTGTAACAAGTGATGTTGGATTTTTTTTCTAATATTTAATTTAAAAAAAAATAGTTTTGGTCTAAAACATTAAACACCATTAATATAGTTTTAATTGAAAAAAATAAAACTTGGTCCTCTTAACTTTTCACGCACGTTAAAAAAGTATTAGTATTTTTTATTCATATTTTTTTATAAAGTACATCACTTGAAATTTTAATCAAACAAATATTTTAAGATATTTATAAATAAAAATGAAAACAATTAAACATGTTTTACTATAAAAAAAAAAAACTGAATGCACAACCATGTCTCTTTATGTGTTATGGTTTTTATTAATAACGTGTAAAAATCATTTGAGAATAAATACTAATGGTTAGTAATTTAATTACGTGCCATGATGACCAACAGTAAAAATAATTAATAGTTCTTGTGACCCTTGGTTTGGCCTAGCTACAAAAATGCTCCTTGTGTATTTTGGAAAACATAATTCATCGTGATTGAGAAAAACAATCTTGGATTATTTCATTGTTCATGCCGCAGAGTGTAAATAATACTCTAAATGTATACCATTAATGGTATTTTATTTTTAAAAATTGTTTGAATAAAGTGAGGGTATTCTATAAGAGTTTTTCGTTTCATAAAGCGATAAACAATACAGAATTATAAAATTATAACAGGGATGGCTGAATAATTATATTGCTGAGATGGCATAAAATAAAATATATTGTTGATATGTTGTATTAAACATAATTTCTATAAAAGGCATGTATTGTTCCAAAAGAACAATTTGGTCTATACTTTATCCTGATTATCTTCAACTTATTCAGCTACTGTAACATGCTCATAAGCTTCATTTTTACGATGATTAAAATAAAAAAGTTTTAATTCTAAAATCTATCTTAATTTACAATAAATTTATTTACTATATAATTTTTATTATTTAATTATATATCTTTTTGAATTTATTTATTATATAGTTTTTATTATTTAATTATTATTTTTTATGTGCCAGGAACAAGAATTCATTACATCATATTTGTCAAAACATATTATATTTATTAAACTAAGAGTAATTTAGCAAATTTGATGACGTTTGTTTTTTTGGTTTTAACACTAAGAGTGTGTTTGTAGAAGGATGATGCAGAAAAACATGACAACGAAGAGAAGGAAGGATGGATATTTACACATCCATTTAATTATTTGAATAGCAGAAGAGTATAAGGATGAAAACAAATCCAATCATGCTAGAATGATTGAAAATTACTAGCAAAAAAGAATTAGATTAAATCTTTACCCTTTTTACCAAATAAACGAAACGCCTCATCATTCCACCATCTTCTAAATAACGTAACAAGTGAAAGATTAAAAAAAGAAAAAGGAAAAACAAAATGGAGGTATGATTGAAAAAGAAGTAAAAATCAGATGCTACTCACGGGATTATTCTCAGAATTTCTGACCCTGAAAGGCAAGTTAGGCCGCTAGCAGAGAAAATATATAAAATATCAAACCAAAAGGACCTAAAGAGGGAAAAAAACTATACAAGTTGGATATCCAAATTCATTTTACGCTTCATTCGCGCAACGTGTAAATAAAATAAAATAAACAAAAAACTAAAACCCAGTAAGGAATAAAGATTCTTTGAGAATTGAAATTAATACAGAGACAGGCAAAGATGATTGAGTTAGAGAGATAAAAGTCATCGTTCCAGAGTTGCTGGCTGTGAATTTGGTTTCGTGATCCAGGGAGAATGGCAGGGACGATGAGGAAAAGCGAAGCGAGCACTAGCAGGAGCAGTGGCAGCGGTAATAATAATAATAATCGAGGAGAATCCGTCGTTGCTGACTGTGGCCGCCGTAAAAGTTCCTGTGGTTATTGCAAATCCACTGGTCGCACTACCGTCTCTCACGGTTCGTGTTCGTTTTTTTCTTTTTCAAACAATTGATTGGCGAATTATCGATTCTCTCGAATTGCCTGGATTCTGATCTGTATCATCGTTATTGTTAATTCAGGTCGTTTTCAGATTTTTAATTTTTTGCTAGATATAATTAATAAGTTAATTCGTTGATCAATGTGTCTGTTGTGCTTTACAACTGAGCAAAATATTGGCTCAGTTCAGGCTATGGTGACGAGGAGTTCAAAATTGGAACTAGAAGTAACTGTGTTTGTTAATTAATTAAGGCTTATGTGTAAAAGTTTGTGATTTTGCTAACAAAAATTTTGTGGTATGAGCAAAAAGAGTGGAGCTTTGTCTATGTTATACAGAATTTTGATAACTATAGCTCTATTTCGTATTTATATGCTGAATGCTTGATAAAAATGCCCAATGGATTTGCTATATGTGTATTAACCAGAGCAGTTCCATGATTAATTTTTTTGTATCTGAATTTAGATCACGAAAAATTAAACTTTTACAATTTGTCTCCCCGTATTTTCCATATTGTTGTAGGTTTGTGGGCACACAGCATAACGGTTGATGACTACCAAGGTTAGTATGATGATATGCTTCTTTCTAGTTTTTTTTTTTTTTTTTTTTTTTTCGGCAACTTTACGTGATAGCTATTAAATTTACTGGTAGTACTTTTATTTCGTTGGCCTCTTTTAATCTAATGCTTTATTGTCAGACCTTCTTGACAGAGGATGGAGAAGATCTGGTTCTTTCCTTTACAAACCTGATATGGAAAAAACCTGTTGCCCATCTTATACTATCCGTCTGAGGGCAAGTGATTTTGTTCCATCGAAAGAGCAACAACGAGTGTCTAAAAGAATGCAGAGGTATGCCTTCTATGTTTTAATTCAGCTATAGATCTCGCCTCAATTTGTTATTTCACAATCTTTTCTTCTTAGAAGACATGAAAAAATTAACTTCCTGTTTCTCAACTGGATTGAAGACAATTTCACTGTCTACATTAAGCTGTTAACAAACTTGAGCTAACCAGTCTTCAGAGTCCAGGGTGTCCACAGAAAGCACCGGTTTTATGATGCCCTTCATTAGAGTTACTGATCTAGAGGATTTCCGAAGTTGATAGGTGTTTGAGATTTTGTGAAATGGCTTATAAAGTTCAACTTTTTCATAGGCTCTAATTAGCTTGTATGATATTCCCAGGGTAAATTATGTTGAAAGTAGTTTTGGCTCATATTCTTAGTTCCTTATTGAGTTGTAACAATGCTACATGCCTAGGTTCGTAGATGGTGCATTGGATGCGAAAAAATCAGGGGAAGCTTTCAAGGACCCTGGTATTTCTGCCAGTGCCTGTAATGAAGTTTCAAGCTCAGGAACAATGGAATCCTTGTCTGTTAAAAACAAGGAGAAAAATGTGGGAGATCACATTACTTATTATTTGTCAGAACAAGTTGACAATGTGATTCGGACATGCAGTGAAAGTGGGCAATTTCCTTGCAGTGTTCGATTACCAAAAGCTTCTGTAAAAAAGGTCTCACAAGCCAAACGAAAACTACTAGTGGAAGGAGCAGAAGATCTTATGTATTCTAGCAACATTGCATTTCAAATAGCAGCCACTATAAGGCAGGCACAATCAATTGCTAAGGATGGAAGTCAGAGTGCAGAAGATAACCCCCTGACTCCAAAAATTATTGCAGAAAAACTGGCTGCTTCTTTAGATCAATTGGCGAAAACTAATGGTCTGGCAATCAGAGCTTGCAATGGGCACATTAATTTTTACACTGCTGCAACTCAAGTTTCTTCTAAAGAAGATAGCCATATTGCTACGGGCTCCCAGGAATCTGAAATAGAGAGAAAAGGCTGCTCTTTGAGAAAGAGCTCTGTGCATCCTCAGGGAAAAAGGCGGAGGCTTGAGATCCGTTTGAAAAGGTCCAGTTTTGATCCAGAAGAGTTTGCATTGTATAGACGATATCAGATAAAAGTGCATAATGATAGTCCAGCTCAGGTCTCTGAAAGCTCATACATAAGGTTTCTGGTTGATACTCCTTTAGTACCTGTCCAACCATCAGGTGATGACAGAGTTCCCCTTTGTGGCTTTGGCTCATTTCATCAGCAATATGTAATTGATGGTCGTCTAGTTGCTGTTGGCGTGATAGATATCCTTCCTAAATGTTTGTCAAGTAAATATTTATTTTGGGATCCAGATTTTGCCTTTCTATCACTAGGCAAGTATTCAGCCTTGCAAGAAATAGATTGGGTGAAAGAGAATGAAGTACACTGTCCCAGTCTTAAGTATTATTATCTTGGCTATTACATTCATTCCTGCAGTAAGATGAGATATAAAGCAGCATATCGGCCATCTGAGCTTCTCTGTCCCCTTCGTTACCAGTAAGTTGCTCTCCTGAATCTAGCAACTAACCAGAAAAATAATGGGGCATGGAAATCTCTTGTCAATCAGTAGTTTTTGCGCTAGTGTATTGATCTGAAACCTACTTTGTCACTGTTATTTGTATTTGCAGTCCAGAATATACGGATTCCTTTTAGAGTGATGATATTAGATCTCCTAATCTAAATTGAGTGCAATGAAGAAACATAAAGAGCTTATATATTTCAGATTGAAGATATCTTAGGTTATCCTTTTCTTCTTGTACTGAGTTTTTTTTTTTTTTTTTTGGTTTCCACGTGCTCGGTAGCTTTGAGCATTAAGGTTCAATGTTTTCCCGAAGTCATCATTTTAAAACCATTTTTCCATAAAATTTGTTGACATCTGTTGAAACTCCTCGCTTTTTAACAAGGATGCTTGTTACCTGGTCTGTGAAGTCATCAAATTTATGCTAAATTCTAAGCTTTTAAGTAAGCGAGGGCACTAATTTGTCTCCTATTATTTATGATCTAGAACCTGTCCATAAAAAGAATCTTCTAGGCTGCTTGAGAACATTCCTGGAAAATGTTTCTTATCAGAGAAAGAAAGAAAAGTTGAATAGCCAAAAAGATTATTTAGAAAAAGGGAACTTTTGTTATTGACAAATTACATGCACGCTTTTTATGAGGTCTACATATTTATGGGTTTCCTGCATAAATTATGAGGCTAGACATTTGGTTTACTGCATTTTAATCTTTAGTTACATATTTGTCTTACATTACTGAAACTAGATTGTTAGTCTACTGGTTATTCTCAGTCTTATGAGCTGATATTTTATCTCCAGGTGGGTTCCATTTGATATAGCACGGCCTTTGCTTGATAGAAAGCCATATGCTGTCCTGTCAGATTCTGTGCTTTTACAAAATGGAGAGTCATCACAACCTCTTGTCTCTGAAAATGTCATGGAAGTACAGGGTGATGAGAACCGCAATGAGGACTCTAATGATGTTCCGATAGATGATGATGATGATGATGATGATGATGAAGAAATGACTGAACCTGAATTTGAAAGCTCTGATGATGATCCAGGTCCAGAAACCTTTGGTCAGACATCAGTTGAAACAGAAAATGGTGATGTCAGTGACATTTTAATTGGGTTAAAAGGATCTCGTTTGAGATACGAGGTACGTAATTTAATGCCATATGATTTAAGATCTTAAAACATAACTCTTAAAAATGGTTTTATCTCGTGATCTGTATATACTAGCTCACTTTTTATTTGAAGCTTTATCCTCAGGTCACTGTTATGCATAGAAATAAAGTTAGCGTGCTCTGACATTTCTTTATATTTTCAAATCTCAGTACCAGTTCCATCTTCCTCTTGTATGCATGAATACTAATTCATTAAAATTGTCGATGTGATAGACTAAACGGGAGCACTATAAGATGCCTTTGTAACAAATTTGTTCTTCACAATATACATGTTTTATTAAATTTGTGTCCTTTGAGGAAACTAGTAATTGATGTACAGTTGTCCGAAACAACATTACTATGTCATTCATAAAGATTATTTCGAATCTGTCATTTAAGATACTTATTGGGTCTTTTTGACTGTTGCTGCAAATTAACTAAACTTCAAAAGAATGAATTTGAGGAGAGGGCATAGGTAAGTCTATTCACTTCTTAATTATATGATAGAGTTCTTTCCATAGTTTCAGTTATGCCAATTACAGAAAGCTTCCACAATGAAGCATTAGTTTGAGCTGGATATAGTTGTGGAGTAGATGATTAGGAATCTTGCATTAACTTGACAGAAGATAACAGAATAAGTGTTTCCATGCCCTGCAATTAGGGTGATGTTTTTAAAAATTAACCTTAATGAGGGGTATGTTGATTAAGTAACAAGTAAATAGGACGTTATTCTTTCCAATTAGTGTTTCATTTTAAGCCATTTTATGTAATAATTCTTCCAGGATCTACGACGAGCTTTGGGCCCTGAAGATAGGAGTTATTTGGAGTCCCAGTTGCATAGATATAAGAGGGTTGTGGGTGAAAAGCTATCTGAACGAATGGTCTATTCTCTTGGATGATTCTGTTCTTCCATTTGGGTGAAAAGCTATCTGAACAATTACTGATTGATTTTCTGCACTTCTTTCTTCGGAAGTTCAGCATGATGACCAACTCCCACCCAGATCGTTCTGTGGTTTAAATGACTGTCTCATGTTCTCCAGCTGTTTAGTCCTTGTGCTGAATGAAAGAAATGTGATACTTATTTGTTCTTTTTTCCCTTCAATAATGAGAAACACTGCAAGAAATGGAGGTTCTTCCAGTTCTCTTGTGAGGGGTTCTATCATAGCATGCTGCGGAACTAAAACCAAAAAAGAGCAGTCAGTCCCACATGGAATTGGACCAAAAAAATCTGATGCATCTTTTCTTATTTTCTATCAAATTCTCTTTCCATTATGTTGCAACTTACCAGGAATATATAATAGTAAATATTCTTCCTGTCCATGAGAAGAAAAAAATATTAATACACCAGAGCTTGGTAGAATTCTGCACTTCATCATCTATAATAGTTTTCGGCAGTGCAAAAACTCCCAAGGTGGCAATTCGTACGGTATGCTACTTTTGGAAAAAAGTATATCGATTGAATTGGATTTTAGATACTAATTCTAAAACAACGAAAAAACAAGAAGAAGAATTGTAGTCACTAAAATTTTTAGTTGAAAAGTGCTCATCCCTTCAAAAGATGACTGGACCAAAAGACAGCTAGCCGTGTTGCATATCTGCAACTCAGTGCAGGTTAACAATATTGTAACCAATTTTTTTTTCTCTTTTGTTCGATCAAGTAGAATTTTTCAGATTAGCTTGCACATTGGGATCGGCTTCTCTGATCTGATCAAATCATGTTGTTGTGATTAGAAGATTCATGAGAATTTCGTTAAAGATGTTGAATTTTGATGGCTAAAGAGAGAGTACACCTCTTAACCATCAGCAAGACCAATACTGTCTCAAGGTCTAAATAACATCATTCTTTTTAACAGCTTTTCTACAAGAGCCTTTTTTTCCGCGGGAAGCAGTTGGGCCATGTGTTAGGTAAGCTGGCGAAGGGGGAAACAGTACGAAACAAGTTGGATATTTTCTTTTTCTTTTCCTGAGAAGGAAACAAGTTGGATAATAATTCTACCGATATCCAGTTATTCTTGGGTATCATAACTAACCACATTATCAAGTTGCCATGCTACAGTGTCTGACCCCTTTCGATTAATTTATTCTCATGGATAATATACTTGGGCAACAAACACACAAAAAAAGTGAAAAAGGCGAACCAAAAAAAGAAAAAAGAGCACATCATCTGGCTGATGTAATGGACAATCATAGAGTTGCTTTATACAGACAAATGACCCTTGAAATTGCAATCAAAGATTCAGCAATTGTTATCAACATGAACTGACATACGAAACTGGAAATGAATTGATCAGAGTCAACATTCCACGTCTAGAATCAATTATTGACAGCTGATTGATAGAGCTGTCCGAATGAGGAATTCGGTTTTCCATAGTTCATAGTTAAATTAAGAAAACCAGAAGAGAAAAGAATGTACAATTGGAAATGAGAAGCCAGATCATCAAATGTCATCTGCATCACTTCCACCGATGTGGTGGTGTTCATGATTCACCCAATAATGGCTTCCATCGGGACCAGACATCTTAAACCTGCTCAATAACAAATCAATTCAACCTTAATTTACAAGATCATTTCAATCCAGAATCAGAACTTTCTCCTAATATAGTTCACTACTGACCGCTCAAGGACAGATTTTCCTTCCTTGTACTTCTGGCCCTTTTCATGTGCAGTCTCCTGAAAGAAACCATCTAAATAACTAATCGCAACAAGAAACATTCAAAAACATTGAATTCTTTTCAAATCTCCGTTTTCTTATCTTACATATTTCCAACCCACAATTGATCCACAACCAACACAGAAAATGTCAGCAACAGTATGCAGCCCAGTGATCATCATTCTATCTTCCTTCTCTCCCACAGAGATGTTCACTCTGTCATACAAAGCAAGATGATTTAAATCTGAAAGGACCACAAGGGTGAATATATAATGCCTTCTGGCTCATTCTAGCAAGAAACAATGTTTCTGAGGATGCTCTGAAGATCATCCATAATCAATCTAGTTCACCATTCAGCAAACGAAAAAATTAAATATGATACCTGATGGCAGCCCATCATGACATTCATCTCTCTTGCTCTGTTCAGTAATACTCAGACTACAATGGCATATTGAGGATAAAAAGTTTGATGCCTGGAATAATTATGATTCTCTTCTCACTTGATTAAAATACATTTGAAAGCAAATTTTGGATTAATTTCAAAGATGATTTACATTGGCCCTCTAGACTAAAGATGACTCATCGTATTTTACTACTTTAGTTTGCGATAACCCTAGCTCTCCACTCCCCTTCCCCCGGCACTAAGTAGAAGCCATGCTTTGCCAAGCGCATATATACCAACAAATGTTGAGATGGAGCACGTATATATCAATACTGAGTTCAGTTGTTACTTTCAAACAGTATCATTCACAAAGAACAAATAATCTGTATCAAGGCACTTGTACAACGTGAGTGATCAGCACCTTGCGGTATCGACAATATTTAAGGTTGTTGGTCCAACATAGAATTAGCTCCAGATTTAACGAGTGTGTATTAAAAGGTTCCCAAAGCCCAAAATCAAGAAAAACTTACACCTTATTGAAGAGATAAGCTTTCCCATGCCTGCTGTGGAAAGACTGAATAAAAGAGCAGAGACAAAACATCTAGTCAGAAAACTTGCGTCCCATAAAAACCCCAAAGAAAATTTGTTGGACAGAATGAAAAATTGACAGGAAATACAGCCCAAAATGCTGAGTTATCATCAACAAAAATGTAAAGCATATTACTGTCCAAGCCTCATCTAGACATTTAAGAATATACAGAAAACTGCTATCTGCGATCACACTTAGAGGCTTACCTACAGTCATATTATTATCCTTGTGACAACTTATAGATATACAAATATAAATTGTTAGTATATGTGTGCACAATGAAGATATCTGACAATTAGGTCCAAAGGTGGTACAGTAATAACCTTGATTATATAGAAAAGCAAATAAGCTACTTGATCAATCAAAGCATCCAGAAATCAGCCACTTTTCATGGACAATAATGCTTTCCCAAGTTTACATGCTACTTGATAACATCATTCATGATACTTATAAAATGTTCCTTCTGCAAATGGTTTGGTGTGATAACCTTACCATTTACTAAAAATACTTTTAATACATATAAGTAGCCACTCTCCACACTCAGTTGGTTCCTTTATACGAGTATGGCTTTGAACCAATTAGAGCAATAGTTAGAACCATCTTTAAATAAAATGGATCATATACCATTTCTGTCGTATGCTATCAATATTTTGTCAATACCAATGAGGATATAACATCTAAATAGCTCAGCCTTTAGTGAAGTTCAAATATCAGGAAGAGGAAAACAAAAGGAAAAAAAATAAAAAAAAGAACAACAAACAACTCTTTAAGCGACAAATTCAATCACAAACCAGAAACAAAATAAAATCATTGAGAAGGCATGAGATGTATAATCATCACAAAAGCGCAAAACAAAAAAGATATGCATAGACCCACTACATTAAGCAACAAATTCAATCATCAACCAAAAACAACTATGAAACACATTTTATTTTCCATAAATAGATCATACACAACTGAAATTCTCTTAAGATCCAGACACGGCATAACGTGCATAAAATCTATATGGTGCAACAGGCGAAGCGTTACCAACCTTCCAAAACAACATATATTCATAGCCTAATCAACTTAAGATCCTAAAACCACAGTGTGGTGCTTATTTGACAGTTTTAACTGTCAAAAGGCAAAAATCGGTCCACTGGCAGCAGCATCTATTCCTCATTTATCAGGTTGAGGTAAAAAGAGTTCACTAATTAAGTATCAGTTCGATCCAAATAAACTCGAAATGCACTATCTATAGCTTAATAATCTTCAATTTTTTTTTAATAGACTCCTGATGAAAAATGGGATGCCCATATAATTCCAAAACACCCTCATCTAATCCAATCCATTCTTCATGTCTAGCAAACAAAGCCGCTTATGATAACATAAATTAAGATCATCATAACTTGAACACAGACAACCATCAAAAAGCACCCATAATTCTCACAAAAACAAACCAAATTCACAAAACCCAGATGAGAATTCCAAGAGATAATCACAAAACGAAGAGAATTCAATAATGGAAGGTCAAAAAAGGCAACCTTTGAAGCAATATCATCATAGAGAGCAAGATGGGTCCTGCAGTGCTTGCAACTATAGATCTTCCCTTCAAGATTCACAATAAACAGCCTCCCCATGTCCTCTCAAACCGATCCTTCCACAAATCTATAGATTTATAGTATCAATCGAGAGAATTCAAAATCCAGATGGATAGGAGAACAATAACAGGGGATGTCCTTTTAACAGAGAGAGCAAAAGGAAATAGAATCGTTAATATT
Organism: Dovyalis caffra; assembly: GCA_963924115.1. Classification (NCBI taxonomy): domain Eukaryota; kingdom Viridiplantae; phylum Streptophyta; class Magnoliopsida; order Malpighiales; family Salicaceae; genus Dovyalis; species Dovyalis caffra. The sequence continues at coordinate 5,683,844 of CAWUPB010000850.1, forward strand.
AATGTTTTCAAATTGATAGATTGGATTGGCTACCTCTTTAGTTTTTGCTTCTAATAATGTTGTTGTTGTTGCATGCTTTACAAGAAATATGGACCGAGAATATAAGAGCAAACCTTTCACCATTATATTGCCTTTTTCTACTAAATTGGAACCTGACAAGACGTGTATTCTACGGGGGTTTTTTTTGCCTTTTCTGTATTTTTATTAGAATAAATATAGCAAAAAGCTACACGCAAATATGAACAGTTAGTTAATTACTGTTTATTTATGTCACATCATTATTTATTTATTGATAATAGAGTGGCAGTTTTTGTAATTAAGTAAAACACTAAAAGAATTAGAGTAAATTACTGTTCATTTATCTCAAATCACTATTCATTATTTTTCATGAGTGGGAGTTTTATAAACTTTTACAGTAACATTTTCATAATTTTTTGACAGTTTTTTGGACATTCATTTTCAAATTTTACTTTTATTCTTTTTTGCTCTCTTATTTTTTTCAAAATATATTTTTAAATTCTTATGTTTTTAAATATGTAAAATACTAAAAGATTAGGGACACATGAATAGTAAATCATTGTTTATTTATCTCAAAGCACTATTTATTTACTGTTCATAGAGTGACATTTTTATAATTTTTTAGAATGATATATTGGTGATTTTTTGATAATATTTTCGTCATTCATTTTTAAATTTTACACTTCATTCCTTTTTTTCTCATTTTTCAAAATGTATTTTTAAAAATATTTTGACACCTCATGTTTTTAACTTAGTCTATTTTGATCTCTTATTTTTTCAAAATATATTTTTGGTTTCTCATATTTTTAAAAGATGTTTTTGTCCTCTTATGTTTTTAAATTTTAGAACAAACACATATATTGAATTATATTTTTTTATTAAAATTAATCTCTTAAATTTGTCATTTTTTATAAAAATTCTCATCATATTAATTTTTTTATTTTTATGAAATCTTATTTGTTAATAAATATGATTTATCTTTCTCTCGTATTTGAATTTTTAATATGTTTTTCTAATAAATAATAGAATTCACGTGTTTTGTTGCTTTATTTTTTATATGATCAAATTTTTTGAAATTAATTTTTAAATTATTTTTATTTTATTTTATTAACTTTAATATATTTCTTACAACTTAAATTTTTTAAAACATATTTTTTAACTTGTATAGTACACTTTGATCCACAAAGCATCTAATGATGCATATAAAAAAGTATTGAGATAATTGATTTTATTAAAAATTAACTATCCATCTATACATATAACACCAACTATTTCCTGTTAATTATTTTTAATATTCTAAATTTAATTTATTTTAAATAAAATAATATTATAAAAAATCACTTAATAATTCAAATACATATTTTTATACCTAATATTATTTATTGTTGTGCGTGTGTGTGTGTGTTTAAAACTTTTTGGACTTTTTCAATCATTTTTAATATTCTAAATTTAATTTATTTTAAATAAAATAATATTTCAAAAGAACCACCTAATGATTCAAATACATATTTTTATAACTAATATTATTGATTTTGTGTGTGCGTGTGCATTTTTAAACTTTTTGAAAATATGCAAATTAAGAAATTTATAAAAACAAAATAAGTGAATTCCGATAGATTTTTTTAGGTATTATTAAATTATAGACATCATCAAAGTTTAAAAATTTATCTAAAACTCTCTTTACATTAAAAAAAAAAGCTAAATATTTTATTTTATATTCAAAATTTGCTAACTCGGATAAATTTAAACCCATAAAAGATATTTTGGATAAAAAAATATTTTTGTCTTCGCTCTTTTTTTTTTTTTGGAGAAAATTAATTGATATATCTACACATTTTTTTTTCATTTTTTGTCTTTTAAAATTTATTTATTTAACTTCAAAAAGAAAAAAGCAAGATTAATACAAGAAAAAAAGAGTTAAGTGATGAGATTAAGATGAAAAAAAAAAAAGAAGAAGAAGAATAGAAACAAAAAGTTAATGATGAGACGAGATTAAGACATAAACTAAACGTAGAGAAATGAACTGAAAATGAAAAAGAAAAAAAAAAGAAGACATGATCAAAAAGACTCCATGACCATTAACCCCCAAAATTATTTATAATACTTGTAAAATACTACTAGTGCTCGATGGTTTTGTTCAATAATTATGTGTGGGATTTATAAATTATGATGATCATTTAATGTGTTTATATATATATATATATATATATATATATATATATAGTGTACTAGTTCATTGGACCATGTTAATTTTATTCACTCGCCTAAACAATCACCCTTGCTCGGAAAGATTGCATTTATATCGTCATATTTTACTCTCACGTCCATCTACTAGTTGTTTGCACTTTGCACCTAGGAAGGTTGGAGGCACTTAGGCTCGATTGCCAAATTTCCCATTTTAGTATCTTTCATGTTCTCCCATGTGTAGCTCCATATCGGTTGGGTTATTATCAAAACGGAAGTGTATAACTAGTGATTGGAGAAATTTGTGGTACTAAAAAACATTAAGTAGATGTTGCATATATGGTTGAGCTAAAATAACATCATTTCGGGATATGATTTTAAAAGATTTCTAAATGTGATATATCTATGAGAATCGAGATCATAAGACGTATTTCTCTATTTCATTCAAAAATCATATGGACAAAACTTTTTCTAAACAAGACAACTCTAAGTTAATCACATCATCACCAAATATAATTGCATATGTATTGTTAACAACGTCATTCATTTAAAAGAATTATAAATCTTCAAATAGATATTAGGAGTTTTTGAACATAAAAAAAGAGATCGATCTACTCTCCACTCCTTCGAAGTTAACTACATCTCCACCTATATAAAGGATAACACATTAAATGTTACAAGCTATGTGTTTTAAGTTCAAAAACAAATACAACACACCACATATCTTCTCCTACTAAGAGCTAAATATAATTACATCTATTTTGGCTAAACATTTCTCTCTGTATGCTAATTTTTTTTAAAAAAAAATACTTCAAACACTAAACAAGGACTTGTTTTGTCTCAATTGATTCAAAATACGATTAGCTATATCAATTATACGATCAACATGTATTAGAAATCTTTCAATCATTAATATTAATTCGAGAATTACAACCTTATCGGTGGCACCTTCTATGGAACCTTGGGCAAAAAGCCAATCTCAATCTAGTTTATTTATCGACCTCTAAACTTCTTCATAAATGACAAGTAAAAAACTCTTAACACATTCTATACCATTTGACTTTGCCAGTCTTAATACTCTATCAATCGACGTCCTCCAATTGAAATGATACATCTAATTGCTAACAAAGATGAATGTATAGACTCAAAAATAGATAAATTATCCGATAACTCTATTGCAACTACATCAACTACACGATCGGTTTGGATTACAAACCATCCAACTATCAACATTAATCCAAAGATCACGCCTTCGTCAACATGAAAATGCTAATCTTGATTAGAAAAATGTTTTTGAAATTTTTTCAAAAATCAAAACAAAGAATCTAAATGAAAAATCCACTCATTTGAATGCATGAATTTTTTCAAAAACCTTCCCCCTAAGTTCAAGACATGAATAAAGGCTAAAAAACTACGAATCACATTAGTCAAAGAAAGATAAACCAAAGGGACTTGCGGTAAGCCAACATTTTGAGAAAGGTTCATGCTTACGTCGGATCAATCGAATCTATTCTCATTTTGATTTTTATCTATACCCCACTTGGCGATAATACATATCAATACGGTCCGTTCTTAGTCAATTACTAAAACTCTAAATGAAAAATCCACTCATTAAATGCATAATTTTTTTCGAAAACCTTCCCCTTAAGTTCAAGACATGAAGAAAGGCTAGAAGAATTACATAATCACATCTTCAAAGTTTAAGAAAGATGGACCAAAGGGACTTTCGGTGAGCCATCATTTTGCGAAAGGTTCATGCCTCCGTCCGATTAACTCGAATCTATTCCCATCATGATTTTTATCTATGCCTCGCTAGGTGATAATACAAATCTATAGGGTCCGTTGTTAGTCGGTTGCTAAAATTGTATTGGTAATCAATTTATATTCCTTGTCGAATGCAATGTCCGATCGGTAGGTGCGAAAGCCAACGAAGCAATATTACCCTTTTTCGCTCAAGCGATACTATTGGATTGGGTTTTCGCATTGGGTCTTTCAGCTAAAGATCAATCTAGAGAGATGGGGCTTTCAGCTTTTTGGAAGAGCCGAACGTTGCAACTCATGTACGATTTGGGAGCTAAGCTAAGGTTAGCACTTATATAATAGTTGATGATCAATTAACAATAGGCAAATAGTATAGTTTTTTTGTTGGTAGTTTGGAGGATTATAAACATGTCTATTGCTTTCCAATTGTTGTTTTTCTTCTCTCGATTGGTTGGTCAAACAACAAAAATATTGTATTTTTTATACACCGTTATGGATTGGATTAGTTTTTTTTTAATTAAGTATTCTTAATTCTCTTTACCTCTTGAAACCGGATATAAAAATAGAAAAGATCTTCCCCACAGCTTTTTTTGTAGTTGCGAGGCCTATTAAAGTTCAATAAAAGCCCGAAAATAAAAGTTACTTTTATTTAAAAGTAAGGAAAATAATCATCTACTCCCTCGTTATAGGGACGTACACACGAGAACCAACCCAACCAAGCTTCGTCTCTTAGCCGGACATGGTACCGGTTCGGTTTGAATCGTAAATCAAATCGAAACCAAACCGTTAAAAAATCGAATCGAAACCATTAAAATCGTAACCTTAATCAAACCGGATCGTAACCGGCTACCTACGGGTTGGTTATGGTTTAAGATATCATAAAATCGGAATCAACGGTTCTAAATTGACGATTAACAATAGAGCCGACGGTTTCACATTTTTCCTAATAAATTGGATTGGGTCGAAAAAAATAAAAAAAATTTAAATAAAAAAACCAATTTTATATGGGATAGACGGTAGCTATTGGACTCGAAAAATGAAAAAAAAATTAAGCCTAATAATTTTTAAATTTTGACTTAATATATTAATATATACCGATATATATATATATATATGTGTGTGTGTGTGTGTGTGTGTGTGTGTGTGTGTGTGTGTGTGTGTGTGTGACAAACACTCACGGACCATTTGTCACATACTCAACGGTCACAAACATTTGTGACCATTTTCTATTTTTTTCTTTCTTTTCTTTTCTATAAATACTCTCTCACTTTTAATTTTTTTCATTCTTCTCATAACTTAATCTCTCGTTCTCTCTCAATCTCTTAAACTCTTAAGTCTAGAATTCTCAATATTATCCTACAATATTTTTTATACTCCAAATACTTTTTAAATTTTTACATTTTTATTATTTTATACTACAAAAAATGGCAAGTTCGAGTTCACATATGCCATCACAACAAATTAATACCGCCAATCAAAATCGAAAGGGAAGCAACAACAACAATCAAATTTTACATCTAGATCATCCGACATCTTCCAAATTCATTTCTCAAAAGTTCCGTTAAAAAAAGGTGTTTTTACTGTGATTTGTAACTACTACAACAAGCAATACACATTCAAACAAGGAAGTGGTTATGGAACATTCAAAACCCACTTGGAGAAAAAGCATTCATCTATACTTGGTAATGATAGACATCGGACACAAATATCCGAGCTTGCTTCTCAATCTTTCTCTTTATTTCGAGTATATTGATAAAAAAAATAAAGAATAAATGGCTAAAATGATATGTGTTGATCATTTATCTTTTAGTTTTGGTCAAAAAATAGGTTTTAGTGATTATTGTTCTAACGCTTTGAATCTCGCTTTCAAGCAAGTTGAAAGACATTCTTAAAAAAAAAACAGCTTATAAAATTATATAAAGATAAAAAAAGAGAATTAATCGTATTATTTGTAAATTTGAATGGTCGTGTTTCTATATGTTCCGATATATGGTCCGATCAATGGCAAACACATTCTTTTATGGGTGTAACTTGTCATTGGATTGATAATGAATGACACATGCAAAAACGCCTTCTTGCATATAGAGTTTTTGATGATAAACATATCGCTCAAAATATATATAAAATACTAAAAAGGATTTTAGATAAATATGTTTTACCTTTAAGAATATTTTCAATCTCTTTTGATAATGCTAGTTCTAATGATGCTTCGAGTAGAGTCTTTAAGAGAGCTTTGTCAACCTCATCTTGGAGGTAAGTTTTTTCATATTAGATGCATATGTCATGTTTTAAATTTATGTGTGCAATCTGGTTTGGAATATCTTAAAAATATCGTTAGGCCAATTAAAGCTCTTGCTAAATATTTATGGACACATCCCCAAAAGATGAAATCATGGGGAAAGTTTTGCAAAAAAAGAAATAAAAAACCAAAACGATTTTCAAAGATATTCCAACTCGTTAGAATTCAACTTATGACTTACTTAGGCGAGTCTTTTGAATATCGAGATTTATTATGCTCGTTTGTTTCAAAAAATATTGATTCTGTTTTTATTTGTCAAAATAATTTTGATATTTGCGAACCACTTTTGGAACTTTTAAGTGTTTTTAACAATGCAACATACACTTTTAGTGTCGTTTATCAACCAACTTTACATTTATTTATGATTGAAGTAATTAATATTGTTGAAGCTTTTAATTATGTAGAACAAGATATGCCAACTTTACATGTTGTTGTTCAAATAATGAAACAAAAATGGTTAAGTTATTATGAAACAATTCCACCTATTTATCTTGTTGCTTTAGTCTTTGATCTTAGATTTAAAATGGAAGGTCTTTCTGCTGTTTTGAATACTTATTATGAGTATTTACAATTATTTCATAAAAATATAGAAATAGAAACTGCTTCTATTATAAAACGAAGTTAGAGATTTATATATTGAAATGTCTTTAACTGTGGGTGATCAACATGCTAGTTCCTCTTCACCACCTATGCCACAATCATCATCAAGTAGCCAACGTGTTAGAGTCGGTTATCTTACGGCCATGGAAAGGATAAAAAGGCCAAGAAGATCATCATGCTCCACTTCCGAGCTTGATATTTATCTAACAACCGTGTTTGAGTTTGGTGATAGCAATGCAGGTGTAGATTTTGAAGTAATTGATTGGTGGAAAAGACACGCAAGCACCTTTCCGATCCTATCCATAATAGCTAGATAAATACTTGTTGTGCCAGCTTCAACAACAACCGTTGAAAGAGCATTTAGCTCCGGAGGTAATATTTTGGATGATAGGCGATCACAATTAGCTCCCGAGTCACTTGAAGCCCAAGTATGCATGGATGATTGGATAAGAGCCGACAAGAGAACACGAAACAAAAACAATATGATTTCAATGAAGAAAGTATGGATCTAACACCCGACGGCATAACAACGAAACTTCGAAGCCGAAACTTCCAATCAAGAAAGTAACTAGGCGCAACTATATAGAACATAGATGTAATTTGTGAAGGGATAATTTGAAATGTAAAAGAGAACTACTTAAGCTTTGATTCCTCTAAATCCCAAGAGGATACGTAGGAAGCTTAATTTTTGTAGTGTTTACAAAAATTAAGTTCAAGCCCTTCTTTATTTATTTCTTTTTTTCTTTGATTTATTGTGTGAAATACATTATAATGTAAAAAATATTATAATATTTATACATTATGCAAAAAGAAGTTTTTTCGTTTCAATGTTAATGTTGAGAAAAAATGTTCGATTTTTTTTTATTTTTTCATTTAATAAAAAAATCGTTGAATCGTCGATTTTAAGGTTTCAAACCATCGGTTTTACGGTTTCAAACCAAAACCAAAACCGTCTATAGAAGGTTTGGTTAAGGTTTCACCTTTTCACCTTTTGGTGAAACCTTAATCGATGGTTCCTAAATCGAAATCGGCGGTTCGAGAACGATTACTATGTCTACTCTTAGTTATGAGGCGATGACAACAATCCTTTTTCATACTACTCTATACCCTCGCCGTCCTATTCGTGAAATCTATTTCCGCCTAACCTACAACAAATAAAGACCTACAATTTTTGTCGCTCCTCTAAAACCAACCTCTTTCTTTCCTACGAAAAAGAAAATGACAGAGATGTGCAATATCACCTGTTTGATGAGATCAAACATAACTCATCTATGGAAACTAATCTAAAAATCTACAACGAGAGATGGTTAAATTGGAGGTGAAACTTAGCATTGTATTGCTAATCATCCGGACATGCTCATTCACAAAATGATGGCCAATCGATTCTCAAACACAAAATTGCAAAAACAATCTCAAGCGGCATTTGACATATTCGAAATATATCACATCGAAGTCTATGACAATTAAGTTAATGAGATCGGGATATATCGGATTACTTAAATCCTAGCCATTACGTTCTAAATGGTTAGAATTATTTTATATGCTTATCAACTCGTAAAATGAATAACATGCTCCGTTTATGATAAGTGAAAAACTTTCCCTTTAAATAATCAAAATTTGTTTTATGAATGTTAAAAGTTCCAAGTTTATTTAATCTTTCGTAACAACTTTGATTTTTTAACAAAAATCAGATTTATTCTTTTAATTCGTCTTCCGTGAACGATAAAATCTTTTTTTTTTTTTAAGCGAATAAGGTTCCATTAAATCTTCTTTCTCATTTTTTTTAATTTTTTTATAATAAAAATCCATTAAATTAAAATAACATAAACATGAACAAAAAAATTGATTCTTTTTTTTTTTAATTAAAAAAAACCTTAGATCTAACTAGCTTTTTACAAGTAGTTTCTATATCCGATTAAATCGGGACGTAAGAGAGAAAAGAATTAGATCTTGTCAAGATGTGCATTAATTTTTTTTTAATGGGTTTTAACCATTATATAATTTTTCTATTTTTAAAATGATTTTAACCGAGAACCTATGCGTTTTTTTTTGTATTGAGTTCTTTTATTTTCATCCTTCCATCATAATAATGTCGTTAGTTTGTGAGTTGATGTGACACATTTACTTTTAAATACATGAAATGTATCATATATGAAATAAATAAATAAAATCAATTAAAATAATTCAAAAAATACGAAACTCAATCAACACGATTCAGTCATAGACTAAATTATTGTTTTTTTTTAAAAAAAAAATTAATGTTATGGATTTCTTAAGAACTTATCTTGAATGTCACAAAATATATTATATATGAGACCTTATCACAATAAAACCATAAAGATCATTTTGTTTAAAAAAATATCATAATAATTTAAAAATAATAAATTACATACAAAACCAACCTAATATGTAATTGAAAAAAAAGTAAAAATATGTTTGTTAAAATTAAAATGAAAACAATAGTAATATTGACTAATAGTTAATTATCTATATTAAAAAAGAAAATTTGATGTAGTTTCTACTTTTTTTTGAAGGAACAATCCCATTTTCACTTTGAATATGTTAAATATTCATAATTTCTTTGTTTTTTTTTAAATGGAGAATTAGGTCTATTAACTAGGAATTCGTGACTAATTGATATTGCACATCATTATATTTTTATTTAATAGTTATGCTAGGTTTTTTTTTGTCCTTATGTATAATTTTATTATTTTTAACTTATTATAATATTTAAATAAAAAACACTTCACCGTTTTATTGTGATTGGATCTCATATATGACACGTTTTATGTATTTAGGATAAGTTTTTTTTAAAAAAATATTGAAATTAAAAATGAAAAAAATAAGAATTTGGTTCGTCTACTCTTCAAATTGTATTAATTGAGTCTTTGTGCCTTTTGAATTATTTTGATTGAATACTTTTATTAAGATCTCACATATAATACGTGTTATGCATTCATAAATGAACATATCACATCAATTCATGAATAAACGACATTACAATAGAAAAACGAAAACAAGACAAAATAAAGAGTAAAAAGACTCGATCAATAGGAAAAAAACATAAGATTTTAATTAAAACAATTTGAAGAATATATGAACCATATGCAAGCAAATCTATTTTTTAATATATTAACGGAAATAAAATTAGTTAATTGTAAAGCATAAGAGGAAGTAGATTTAGCTAAGTAAAAGAAAATCACTAGATAAATCTTGGCCTTTCATTTCATTTGAAGGTTTAGATTTTTTTTTTTTAAGAGGAGAATTGAAGGGTTAGAATTTAATTTATCATTTCAACACTAATTTGAAAGTAGCTAAATCCCAGAAAACAAATAAATAATTTTTTTCCCATTTCTATCCTTTGTACTTGATCTGCCCTTTTTTCCTAATTAGGCTATTTCAATTTTTTGTTTTTGTCTCAAACTAAAAGGAGCCTTTCCAGGTGCTTTTCCGTATGAAAGTTTAAAAATATGGTTAGTGAGCAAAAATCTGGACTTGACTTTTGAATACGACGGGACAAAATCCTTTTCTTCTGTTTTTGCATCTTAGATGGTCGTGTGGGTAATCTGTGCTTGCCGCTAGGTAGGCCAGGCCTATTTAAAATAGCTAGCCCATCCCGGGCCCTGAACGAGGCCTCGCTTGCCCAATTTGGATACAAACTATGGATTCAGTTGCTACTAATTAAGCTAAATTCCGGAATTTGGGAGAAGAAATAAATTCCCAATTGATACGGAAAACCAAAATTCCTAATCCCTTGATCCTTATCATAAATTCCATGACCATAAAATACTCCAATGTTTCCTTCATATTTTTTATAACAAAATAACAATAAAAGGATGGCAAACTGATTGGAACCGAACACCTTTCATGTGATTGTTTTCTATACCATCATGGCTAACCAATTGTATACGACTCAATTATAAATTAGTCCTTCTATTTAAAAAAAATAATTATTTTTTATCATTTTAAAATTAATTATTTGATTCCTTGATTAGTATTAATCATATTTAATTCAACATTAGTATATTTTTTTAAAAAAATATCATCTTTTTTCATTGATTTTTCCATATCTTTTTCTTAAAAATAAATTACAAAAATAAAAAATAAAAAATATATAGAGACTACATAATTAGTTTTTGAAATAAAAAGAATTAATCAATTCCTTTTTTTCCAAAATAAAAGGACTGATTTATAATTTACTCATTACATATTGGTTTATATGTACAGAGGGTATTTCGAATCACGACCATTAATTTTTAACTTCTCGAAGCTAGTCATATTTAAGAAATCCTACTTTGCTTTTATGAGAGAAGGCCAAATTAGTCCTCATCATCGTATAAGAAATTGTTACTATGCGATACTAGTTCCCCAACATTATCTGATGTGATATTCGTAAATATAAATAAATATATATCTGATGTAACCTTTGATCATTTTAAGATAGGATCTCAAATGATTTAAGCAAATGGACTTTATAGTGAGACCAACTCATCAATCATCTAGTGCTGCTGAACACAGAAATCATCTCTACTTTGGATGCCGCTTTTTTGTCTGATTGTATGTTTTGTAATAGGACTTAGATCCTACTTGGTTATTCCTTTTTTATCAATGAAATTTCATTTATCAAAAAAAAAAAAAAACTCATCAAATAATATCCTCCCGTATGATCAGCTCATCATTTCAAATATTCCATCAGCCACATAGGTTATTCATAAAAAAAATTTAAAAAAAAATTGTCGGCCGTGAAACGATGATTCGTAGGAGCAATCACTAAGCAAGTGCCAACCATCACAATGGACGTCAAGTACGCAATAGTGTAACACGAATATATAACTAATTAATATACATTATTTTTCCGGTGTTTTAGTGAAGTTGCAGAGAACTATAGAGATCAGTTGTTGAAGGTAGCCACGAAGCTAATGGGACCTTTTCCGGTTAGAGCAGCTTGAATACCAAATATAAGGAAGGCCACCATAGCTAGCCTAGCATGCTTAATCTCTGCCAATTGAAGGTTCTCTTTCTTTTCAGGATCAGATGCTAAGCCAAGCGGATCAAAGTAACCACCGGGGTATAGCCTTTTCTCTGGGTCAAGTTCGGCGTTTCTTTGGAACTCAATGTACCCAATTACTATCACCTCAATCCATATCAATGTGGTCAAGGAGAAAGGAAGTGGCTGGCCAAGGTAGGATGACCCCTCTATGAGCTCCACCTGGAAAAATTACCAAAAAGAAAATCGATTAATTTAATTAATTAAACTCACGAATTTATCGTATCGTTACTGGCATTACCGTCACGTCACTACGGTTGTTATCATGAATTAATGATCGTTATTGTCTTTCTTTATACTTGGATAGCTAGAAGACACGAATAAGAAAATAAGGTTGTGTTGCTGCTGTCCACAAGGTATTTCTCGGATTGTTATCTTGTCGGATAGACATCAACAAATCTTATCTCAAAGATTATGAATTTAAAGGGTTAACTTTGGTAAGGGGGGAAAAAAAACACTACTACTAGTTAATAAACGTTATTGTTAAAATATACTAAAATCTTGTACATTTTATTTTGAATTTTATGCCTCGAACATAAGGAACTTGCATAATCAAGGAAAATAAGTTTTAAAGAAACATGAGAAGTTAATTATAAAAGCATTATATATTAATATCACCATTTTTTCTTTTCGGAGCAATCCCAAAAGCTTTAATGTCTATTTTGTGACTGGTTTTCTCAGCGTTGAGGTTTTATTGGATGAAGTTTTGGATTTTACGGGAACTGTTCGCATCACCAGCTGGTGACCTATTAATACCTATTTGAAGGGCTGAAATGGAATGGGCTTGGAGTGGGCGATATCTCTTTTGTCTTTTTAGTCCCATATTAACTGGTTTAGGATAGAAAGAATTGGAGTTGGGTTGACTTTGGGATCTCCATTAATAAAAAAAAACATATTTTTTTATATTTACAGTTAATATCTAATGAAAAACAAATAATATTAAATCCATATATATAATTATTGAATTTTACCATTAACTCTTATACATAATTAAATATAAAAAATCAAGATATAAATCCAAAAATAATTTACTTTAAAAAATCAATCATTCAAGATATATATGTGTGTGTATTAAAAAATCATCTTTTTTCTTTTTTCACTAGAAAGGAGGTGGCTGAATTTATCGGTTAAAAATGTAATGCTCATGAAAGATAGATTACTTAGATTGCTGAACGCCAAGTGCGTAGTACGTACGTACGTACCTTCCCTGCATCTTGCCATGCAACACCAGTGAGAGCTTCGACAGCAATAGCACCAAGAGTACCTAACATTGCCCACCTTCCATGAATAAGTTCGCATTCTCTAAACCTCTGCAGCCCAAAAACCTCATTGTAAGGCTGGAAGGGTGTTGGTTTCACTTCCGTAGCCTCTACCCGGACTCCAATAACATCACCGGCCTCATTCTTTGCCAAGTTCTGGTCCAATGAATCCAAATCAAATTGCAAGTACTCTGCCGGCTTAGCAAGCCCGAATGGGTCAAAACCACGGTCTCCAACAAGGGTTCCATCGAGCCATTTAGGAGGGGTTGCACCAGGGAACCATACAAGTCGATCTTCTATTGGTTTTGGGGTGGATTTTTTCGGCGGAGGGGACGATTTCTTGATTCCAAATCCAAACCGGGCTTGAATTTTTCCTGGGTTTTTTGTGCTTTGACGACGGGTCCCAAAAAAGTAGGTCGCGGCAACAGCAGTCGAAGTAGCCATGGTTGGGTCTAGGAAGGTGTTTTTTGGGGGGGGGGGGGGGGGGGTGGTTGGGGTTGGGGGGTGTGGGGGAGGAAGGGGAAGAGAAAGGAAGTGGTCCTATTTTATAATTGATTATTTGTTTTGAAATTAAATTGCAACGAAGGTTTTTTGTTTTCTTTGTCATTGGATGATTGTGAACGAGAATTGATGGGCCTTATCTTTGCTTATCTTCTAGTGGGCGACGTTGGATGGTTGATTGTTAATGGCTTCAACACCTTACTTTTGTGATTTTGGGAAGTGCCTATGACGTACTTAAAGCTAGTGGAATAAATGGTTTAGAAAGGAGTAAAATCAGGAAGTGAATGGAAATATTAATAGTAAAACTATGACAATAACTCGTTACATTTTTTCCATTAATTGTTTTTGAAAAGCAAGGACAAACATGCAAATTAAAAGTTGATTTATTCTTTTCCTGCATTCTCTCTCTGTATTTGGATATATTAGATTATGGTGAACCAAGGTAGGTAGTGTTTCCCACTTTCCTTCTCTTTCACTTTCTCTTAATCTTTTAAATAATGTAATAACGCTTTCCATTTTCCACCCTTTGGAAGGCAATATTAATCACCAATAGGCATCTTGTTTAGTAGTAATGATTTTCTAATTATGCTTCACTAAGATTAAGGATTCAAATTTTTTTTTTGGAGAATTATAATTTAAAAAATGCTCCATTATAAAAAGATATTGAAGTAGCATATTATATTTGCAATGGTAGTCACTTCAATTTCTATTGTGATAATGTTTTTATTCTATTTAACTGCTAATACTTAACTTCCTAACTTTCTAATTACTATTATGGATTGTAGCATCTTAAAAAAAGGAGAGAGAAAATATCAAATGCAAATCATATAAGAATTATAACTACAAAAATTATTGTGAAATTAAAATTTCTATTAGAGTTTGCGTAGTCATAAGAGAGGATGTGTGTATTAGCTTTTACGTACAATGATTTGAAACATAGAAAATATCTTAATCCATCTTTCTTTGAAGATCGAGTATTAGGAAAAACCAGCGCCAACTCTTTAATGGTTAAAGGATCGGGTCGGCATAAGTCCATCACTCATAATTTCCAGAGCAATCCAGGATACCTTCATTACTTTAACAGTTGAAAGACTAGCTTTTGCATAGTGATAATTTCTATCTTTATCTATATCCATTTATATTCTTAGCATTTTTGTTATTTGACAAAACAGACTCACGAGAAGAAATTAAATACTATTAATATTCAGATGCCAATTTACTATAAGTTGTCGAATTACACACAAATATCAAAAAATAGGTTTCAAATTACGTTGATTCAAAGAATATCAAAAATTGAAATAAACTTGACATACTCTTTCATAAACTTTTATTAATAAAAAAAAGCTGCATTTTCCCCTCCAAATCATACATAAATAGGAAAAATATGAAAAAACCCTAAACCAACTCAAAAGGAAAACAAATACAAAAATCCAAAAAAGTAGAAAAAATCTTCAAAAAACGGCAAAAGTCGATTTTATAGGCCTAAACGGTGTTTTTTTTTTTTTTTTGCTAGAATCACCCATACATAGCATAACTATGTGTTTTGTTTGTTAAATCGTTTGGCATCCAACTAAGCCCAAGAAACCTCAAAATAGAGTCGGCAATTTTTTCGACTTCCGTCACGCTCATACCGCTCCATGAATTCTAGGCCTTGTTGGTCCACATCATTATTATACTAATCTCTAGTATTGTATTAGCTTACACACCAAAACATTTTGGATTAGCCGAACATAAACATCGATATATTGTTAAAATCGGCTTAACTCTTCTCCACAATACCTTTATTCCCTTACGTTTACGATCTTATTCCTTTCAAACAATGATCTACCTTATAACCGAATGCCTACTCGATTGCTCCTCGCTCTAAAAATAACACACCCCATGCTAACCTATTTGGTCATCAACCCAAGCACACTTCCCTACGTATTTTTGGAGGCCTTTGCTACCCATGGTTTCATCTATTTAACACATAAACTTGAAACCCAATCATGACCATAAATGTATCTTGGATTTTCCCTATACCCATGCTTTCCTATGTCTTGATACACAATCGAATAAAATCTTTACTTCACGACATGTAGTTTTTTATTTTATTTTTAAGTATCTTTTCTTATAAAACAAAATTGTGTTATGAATTCTATGTTAACCGACACTCATTTTCTAGGTTACTTTCTTTATTTACAAGTCAAACTTAAAAAAGTCAAATCTCTTCTAACATCTCTTATGATTTAGCCTCGCTTTTACGTACATCACCTACATCCATTCCTTCGACTCCACCTTCTATGACAATCATCCTCCAAATCTATCTCTATGCAACTCCTGCTTCCAATCCGGGTATGCCCATTCA
Source organism: Dovyalis caffra (assembly GCA_963924115.1). NCBI lineage: Eukaryota > Viridiplantae > Streptophyta > Magnoliopsida > Malpighiales > Salicaceae > Dovyalis > Dovyalis caffra. Next base: position 5,699,860 of record CAWUPB010000850.1, read on the forward strand.
TACGTCTCCTAATCAAGTAAATAGTTCTCCTTTTTCAATTTCTAATATAACATACGCTTCCATCTCTCCACCACCAAAGTCTCCTCTTCAAATGTATATTTATCAATAAAACAATATCCAAATACAAAAAATTCTCGTCAATCTAAAACCTCAACTTAAACCATTAGCCCCTCTTTTCAAATAGAACCTACCTCCTTCACCCAAGCAAATAAAAATCCCTAATGGCATAAAGCCATGAAAGAAGAAATTTTAACCTCTCGCCAAAATAAAATTTAGATGTCGGTTCTCAATTCACCCACACAAAACATATTTAGTTATAAATAAGTCTATCAAATTAAAAGACACTTAGACAGATCCATTGTCCATTACAAGGCACACCTTATAGTAAAAGAGTTTCATCAACGACTACGCATTAATTTCAATAAAAAAACATTTAGTCGTATTATTAAACCTATTACTATACGTCTTGTTCTTAGTTTAATAGTGTATCGTGGTTGGGTTTTGAATCGGTTGGATGTTAACAAGGCTTTCTTCTAGAGAATTTTATCTAACCATGTCTTTATGAATCAACCTTAAAGGTTTATTAATCTTTAATGCCACGACTATATTTGCGGATTGTATAAGGCTCTTTATGGCCTTCGTCGAAGCACGCAAAACATAATATACGGAACTTCATTCCTTTCTATTTGCTAATGGATTTGTCAATTCTAAGAGTGATGCTTTTCTTTTTATTTATCACATAACCAACGATATCATGTATCTCCTTGTGTATGTAGATCTTTTCTATAAAACATTCATGAAGCAAAAAAAGTCGGCATGCCTCTCTCTTTAATCGAAACTCTAAGCTTTATAATGGTTCTCCTAGTTATGATGCCATTAAATATCATCAAGTTCTTAGATCCCTATAATATACACCTCTTACTCACTTGGATATTGGTTTTGTTGTCAATAAACTTGTTTAGTTATGCATAGTTCATCTTCTTCTTATTGGAATGTCGTCAAATGAGTTCTTCGCTAATTGGAAGGTACTTCTCATTATTATTATTTTCACGTCCGCTCATTCAGCCTTCTTCTTTTCATGCCTTTGCGGATGGCGATTGGACGGGTGATGTCGATACTCACCATTCAACTTTAGTTTATGTTGTATTTTTAGGTTTCAATCCTATTAGTTAAAGCTCTAAAAAGAAAAATAATATTGCTTGCTCATCTAATGAAGCAAAATATAGAGCCCTTGCTTTTGCCTTTATCAAAGTAAATTGGTTAACTAACCTCATCGGAGAACTTAGTGTCTCACTTCCATCTACACCAACTATCTACTTCGATGACATTGGTACTACCTACTTGTGCTCTAACCTTATCTTTCACTCTTGAATGAAGCACTTCGTTATTGATTTTTATTTTATCCATGATCGGGTAGTCCATAAGTTGATTCGAGTTTTATATGTTCATTTCTCTAATCAACTTATTGGTTCTTTAACATAGCCTTTAACTCCCCAAACTTTCCAGCGACATCACATCAAGCTTAGCATCTTTTTATTATAAATTGTCTACTAATAAAATATCATAATTAGACAAAAATCTTTTAGTTTACTTCTCTTATATTCTCAATATGCTAAAAGTTTAATTCCTACTTGTTAGAATGCAAGATTGCTAACCCATCCACTCTTCTCTTTCCACAAGTATCAAACTTACAAAAGTATGAGGGAAAACTATTTTCTAATGTCATCAAACATAGGCAAGTAGTAGGCTATTTACGAGTGCCTTACCCTCACTGAGTCTAATCTCACTTTTGCGTTCAATAAAGTATATCAATTTATGCAATCTCCTATGGAATAGCATTTGTCGGCCATTAAGCGAATTCTCAATTATGTTAAGAAAACCATTGATCATGGTCTTTATCTATCTAAGCATTCCTCAATGTTATTTTAGACCTTTACCGATGCTCGAGTAGGTCGGTAATATTGATGATAGAAGGTCCATTAGTGGATATGCCATTTTCTTGAGAGAAATATGATTTCTTGACGTTCTTCTACTTGCAGCTCTATTGAAGCGGAATGTAAGGCGGTTGTGAACATTGCTACTCGAGTAACTCCGTATACAAGCTATGTTAAAGGAATTAGGATTGTTTGCTAAAGTCTCAATTCTATGCGTGACAACTTGAGAGCAACCTATTTTTCCATGAATCCAATGTTTCACGCTTGTAAAAAGCATATAAAAGTCGACTATTATTTTATGAGGTAGAAGGTGAAACATATAGAATTGTAAATCCAGTTTATTTGCTCTCGAGGTCACCTAGATCATTTGTTTACTAAACCGTTTTCTATAACTCGTTTTAAAGCTTTAAAACTCAAGTTAAATGTCTTGGTACCCCCTTCAACTTGTGGGGGAGTATTAGTACAACCTAACTCCAACTAAAGGTCTTATGCTAACCCAATCCTTGTCTACGTACACTTCTACTCTTAGCATAATTGCCATTAGACTAGTCTTTTGTCTTGTATTAGCTATTAGAGATTGTATTGAGCTTTTATATCATTTTTTAACAATTTTTTGCAAATAAATTTTTTTGAACTATCTTTTCAACTAAAGGTTTTTTTGGATTAAAAAATTACATTTATTTTAGAGAATAGAGGGGTGAGATTGAAATTTCTAATCATTTAATATTAATATTATACTATATTAAAATTCTAGTATAATATTAAAATTATCTCAATTTAAAATTTTAAACTATTGAGTGAGATCCAACATGAATAATCAAGCTCTCATCCTCTTGTTAACCAAAATTTTTTTGCTAAACTTGAATGATATTTAAGATTTGAATGAACTTTATAATTATTAAAAGTTGAAATACAAAGTAGAACTAAGGAGACTAGAAAGGCCGCGACACTTAAGATTAAAAATTTTAAAATAGTCTCCCATTTTGATACACATTTCATAAAGTTCCTCACTTTCATAAATAACGATTCCTTAAAAAATGTAAAGTATATATATATATATTTTAACTCACATATTTAACACACATACTCAAACTCCTAATAAAACTAATTTATTAGAATTTAAATTCGTGTTTTATATGAAAAACTACAATAATCGTACTACAAATTCTTTATTGCATTTTAGTTTTTTGATACCTAATTTTTCAATCAATTTTCTTGCACGTGTGTGTGTGAATTTTTCTTCGAAAGTATATACGTGGAAACTCTCAACAAAAGGGAATTCCCAGCTCCACCATTAGATAAATTAAAATTGTATTAATCAATAGGTCATTTTTACAATAAAGGGTCCAGCAACTACCTGATAGAAAAATGGAAAAGGTTTTAAGACATTCCAAATTCTTCACTGGCTAATATCTCAAGCGGAAGCAGGCCATAACTCCCAAGGTGCATAAGACAAACAAATACCAAAAGGCTATTCTTACGTGACATTCACAACATGTATAAGGATAGAAAGGAAAAAACGAAAAGAAAAATACAAAATAAATACAAAATCTGAATTAGATTTTTGTGATGAATGAACCAGAAAGTAGATCGTAGATTGTATGTACAAAACTATGACTTAGACTAGACCTCACCTTAACCAATCAAAATCCAATAAATGAGGCATTCGGATTCCCCTCCTGGTAACTCGATCATATCTCCGACAAAACATATTTTCGTCAACTTCAAGTTCCTGTCAGAAAGTTTCCACGTGTCCACTCATAGGGCCTCACTACAAATATCTTCTTGGCATCTCTCTACCCTTTACTTTTTAGGACTCTGTTTTTTTGGCTCTGCTTTTGTTATTCGTACTCCTCCGTTGTCGTTAATTTCTCTCCCACTAATTAAAGAGGTATGCGATCCTTTCTAGCTTGTTCTTGGTTTTTTTATTTTTAATTTCTTCAGTTTTGGTATAATTTCTGATTCCAATTCAATAGTTGTTTATTGCTTTTTTGTTTTCCAGTTGAGTTTTCTTTACGATCATTTAAAGTTTTTTTTTTTTTGCTAGTCGAGTGTTTTTCCCTGTGGGTTTTCGTTACCAATTTGTTAGCTTTTGTCTTAATTTCTGTACTGTATGTTCCTTTGTGTTTGCATATGGCTGAAGAAAACAAAGCTTGAAACTTGATAGCTTTGTTTTGCTTTAGTTTCCTAGAAAATGGAATTAAGCTTTGTTGGTCCTTAAATTAGTCTCTTAAATTTTGTCAGCATCAATCAGAAGCTTTCTTGTTGCCAAAGTGGGTATGCTTTGTTAAAACAAGTTTACTTCTTTATGAAAAAAAAAAAAGGTGAAACTATTTTTGAAACTTTATTTGATCTGTTGTAGCCCTTTTCTTAATCTACGAATTAGGCCAATGATGGTTTGAGGAAAGAACAAAGTTTTTTAGTTAAATAATGTAATTTTTTTAAAAAAAATATAGGTAATAGCCATGAAAATTGCCAAGGGCAAGGGTACCGCAAGGACGGAAAAGAAGGAAGTATTAATCCCGGTTGAGGACAGGTAATTCTATTTTTTTCCTGAGATTTATAACTAATTCATTCTTTCCTTAAACAACCTTATATATAAATCACACAGCTGTTATTCGTTTGTTTCATTCATTAACTGGGTTATATGGTGTGGATTCTGAGTGAATGGTTTTGTCATGTATGCATTTCTTCTTTCAGGAAGATTGGAAAGCGAAAGGCAGCAATAAAGGCCAATGAGAGTAGCAAGAAACGAGCCAAGAAAGAAAACATCACCAAGAAGGACCCTAACAGACCCAAAAGGCCTCCCAGTGCTTTCTTTGTTTTTCTGTAAGTCTCTCTTAATTTGAGTTGGTTTTGCAATTGTGATATCATATTTGAGAATTACCTCATGGTTATACAACGTAACACACTGCAGAGAGGAGTTCAGGAAGGTTTATAAACAAGAGCACCCCAATGTGAAGGCTGTCTCTGCTGTAAGCTGCTCATAATCATCATGTGTTTCTTAAAATTGGGGACTGCTTTTAGTTGCTTTGATAGATCAATTTCTGTAGACTGAAATTCTGACTGCTGGGTCATGTGATTGAAGGTGGGGAAAGCTGGAGGAGAGAAGTGGAAATCCTTGTCTGCTGCAGTAAGTCCTAAAATCTTAGTTTTCAGATTCTTGAATTGAGTTGGGTCTCTGAATGACAATAAACTGTGCTGCTCTTGACTGAATAGAATACTTTTACTCGAACACCCTGTGAATTCTGTTTGTTAAGGTGCTGCATAAACCTGGCATTGTGGCTCCCACTGGACCTGGCTGTGCACCAAGCACATGTTCGATGACTTTGGAACTTTGTTAGCGTGGCCACACCAATTCCAGTGTGGTGTAGACTGCAGGGGCCCTAGATGTTGGTACTTCTAGGGTCTGAAGATTTAAAAGAACTGAGTGGTGGAATTCAGATATGCTTCCCTGACTGATGTTGCAAGTTGGACATGTGCACATACATATAGGATTGTTTGAATTAGTCAAAATAACTAGTGTGCAAAGAGTAATTTCACTTTTTAGTAAGTTCAGTTCTCTGTCTGCTGATTGCTTCCTGGCTTTACAAATGCCATACTGATTGCATTCTCACCTGTTCCTCTACTGGACTGGGGTTTGGCAGGAGAAAGCTCCATATGAAGCTAAAGCAGCAAAAAGGAAAACAGAATATGAAAAGGTTATGACAGCCTACAACAAGAAACAGGTGAATGTTTTCATATTTTTTTCTACAGAATCAATTGGACTTGCTATTTTTCCCCCGTCACCTGACTACATCATACCACTCAGGAAATGGGTGGTGATGGTGATGATGACGTTGAACAATCTCACGGGTCCAAATCTGAAGTCAATGGCCAAGATGACGACGACGACGAGGAGAGTGATGAGGTAATCTCTTGTCAGCCCCGGATATCACACGCTATGTCATCATGTGTTTAATATTTTGCAACTCTTGCACATGAACTGGGTTTTAATTCTGTGGTGAAGAATTTAATAATGAGAATGCTTTTGATCGAATTAGCCAGTGCCTTGAATATGCACACTTCATAATCCAGACATCTACTCTAATTATTTTGTCTAAGTTCATTGTTACTTTAGATGCCTTGAATTTAAAGAGGCCAGATTATTTGCTCCAAGTCCCATTAAAACTACAATGCTTTTTCCAGTCCAAGAGAATTAATTATTGGCTTGTTTTACATGAGAATGTTCGTGTTGTAGCATTCCTGTCGACAACTTGTCAAGCTAGAAAGGGGACCTCATTGTTCCACGTGCTAATATGCTTTAGGTTCTTAGGATTGAGTATTTCGTTTTAGGTTTCACCTGCACGGGTCCTTGATTCCTGAACCTTAAAAATGCCTGAATTTGTTGAATTCTCATATGGTTATTTTTATTGAAGAGAATTGTAGATAGAAACTGAGCTTAGGATAGAGCGATTGATGATTTTTGGATGGTTTTATCTTCAGTGTTCTCATGAGCTTGGCAATTTATTTCGCTTGTTTTTAGCTCATTACTCCATTTTGTAGCGGTTATGTGGAAGTTATTCAGCAATATATGGTATTTTCTTTCCTCCTGCTGATATTGATCCGACTCATGTCCTCCCTGCTGACCATTAGTCTTCAATTACTCATCAAATGAGTGCATTTTCTTTCATTCCTACTTCACACGTTTTTCCTTAATCGATCTTAATATAAGTTGAATTTCCCATTTTCAGGAGGATGAAGAAGACGATGAAGATGACTGAAGTTAGCATGTGGGCTGATTTAGCCTGTGATTGATCCAGGCCCAAAATCCTGGACTTTGTAAGTGATACGTTTAGGTTATGTCATGTTTCTGGTGGTGACTTTCTGGAATGGGCTGAACTTTCTCTGCTCTTGGTATTGCTAAGTAGTCATGTAAGATTTGCTCGTGTATTTACATTGCATGTATCTAACTATCTCAGTTGAATCATGAATGGATCCCGAGCATAACATGCATCCTGTTTCCCTATGCTATCTGGGAATTCAGTATTGTTTGATAAAGAATAGCAATGAATAGAATTTATGTTTGTAAATTTGTGGGTTACCAGCATAACTTATTCTTCTGGGGGTTCTCTTTTCTGGGTTTCTTGATTGCAGTCCACGATGAACGATCGTATTACCATCTGCTATAAGTACATGAATGATTTTCCCTGCAATTTACTGCACCGGAATTTCCAGTTCCCTGCCAACTTTATACTTGGTAGTTTTAGGAACGATGCTGCAACTGTCAATGTCCTGTTTGTCGAGGTCTTTCTCACCCTTCGTCTCCTGTTAGAATTTCTACCGTTAAACCGGATCAAGCAGCTTATCTCTACAACTAACATGCATTGCTTGACTGAATTAGAACCAAACCACAATATATAGGTTAAATTGCGATGGCGTTGGCTCTAAGATAAACGGCATTAAATTTAATCAAACAGTCTTGTGCCAAAAATGGGACAAAATACCGCTCATTGTACATCCTCATTAGTACCAATGACAAGTAGGATATTTACTCGCTCCTGCAATTGGTTAGGATACAGAATTTTTAGTCGAACCCGACAACTTAGTTAACGAAGATCCTCTCTGGAATTTATAGCAATTTTGGTTTGAAAAATGTAGCAACTTTTTCAAATAGGGTTATGGAGGGCTTATTTAGTTTTGGGCTCCAATAGAAGCCCTCTGGCAGATTTAAGTGGGCTAGAACCAAACCACCAATCCAAGAGGAAGGGCACATAGATATTTTCTTAAATAGAGGAGAAGTTTTATATTACTACAAAATTTCAATTAATAACGAGGCTTGATTAGGGGAAAAAAAATTGTCTTGGTTGATGGTACCAGAGAAAGTATAGACTCCTCATCTCCTCAGTACATAGCTGTAGCAGATAACACTCTTCAGTGTGTGTGTGTATAATTTTTTTCTTTAATAAATGATTTTCTTTTTCTAATTTATGCAGGATTAATAGCACATGCAATTTAATCTCTGAAAAAAATATTTGATCTAACCCCTTTCTTTTGTTCCCCTCTCTCTTTCAATCTGAAACTAACTAAAAATCTGATAACATTTTTATCACTCCCACCAGTCACTGATTAAAAAAGCAGTCTGCCAATCTCTCAAAGCTTTATTTTATAAGCACTAGCTAGTAGCCCAGTACGGTTCTATTAAACACGAAGTAGTTTTTATGGGCTGTAAAGAAAAAGTAAATGGAGATGGAAGCATGATTTATACGTGTCATGTCGAAACATGTCACCGGAAAGTGAAAAATGTGACGGTCACATGTTCGCGAGAGACACGCCTAAGTGGACTACCATTGCCCATCATGATCATCATCATCAACACTAAAAAGCAACGAGTTGAATATTAGAAAAGGAAAACAATAAAATTCATGTATCGGTGCCCACAATTCCTACATGAAACCAATTAGATTTCACTTTTGTGTTTTGGTACATGATTTTAATCATGCTATTATTAGCTTTTGCTTTTATGTTAATCATGATTTAGCACATAAAATATAACTCAAATCATTTTTTGTTTACGGTTTGTATTGCATGATCTCCAACACTAATCATGTTATGATGTCAGTTCAAGAAGAATTTAAGGCCTCCATTGCTGGTAGGTAATGAAATCTCTTTCTGTTCTGTTCGGTTCTTAACGATGTCGGAACTTTGTCGCAGTGATTCACGCATGCACGTGCGGGGGTCGAGATGGTAGTCTTTTCTGCTTATTGCTCTATAACCATGGAAAAGAACACTCAGTGTCACCTAAAATTAGAATGATGCTGGGTATATTTTTTACTCGACTAGTGCTACATGAAATCAATGATATCAAAAAAAAGAAAAATATTATAATTTTATAAAAATAGTGTTTCTTTTTAGAAACATAAAAGAGAAAAAAAATGAATAATTTTTAATGAGAGTATTATGTCATTTAACTTTTTCATTTTTTAAATTTATTCTTAAAAACTTTCTATTTTTAGAAATGTTATATGTCATCATGGTGTGGTCAAGCATTTTCTTTTTTACTCACCAAAATTGAATAATGATCGGTATATAGCAAAAAAAAATTTAAACGAATTCAACACAGCACGAATAAGCACATTAAATAAATGATAAAAAAAAATTGCATTAAATTACCATGGTTTGTATTTATGTTAAATTTATTAACAATTATTCGTTGTACCAATCATCACTTACCAATATTTATTAAACTTTACCTATCCTGGTACGAGGAATTAGCTTCATCTACTCATATTTTAGATATAATATTTAATTTATTCTTATATTATGAAGCATTTTTCAATCTATCATTCTATCAGATATTATCACTACTGATAGAATAGTAAAAAAAAAAAAAAAAACTAATCACTGATTTATTGGTGTGAATGATGATTCAATGATTACAATGAATTGTTGTTGAGAATAATTCCAAAATTATGCACAAAAGTTATTGAATCAATATTTAATATAGAATGAATGTCAAGTAATTATCACCAAGAGTTGGAAAATACGGTAGAAATGAACATATTCAATAATTTCAAAGGATTTAACCATCATTTTATAATCCAAGATCAGATAATAACAAAAACCCTCAATCAAATTAAAAAAATTAGTCACAAAAACCAACTCACATGTATAAAAGAGATGCGAAATACTCTCTTTCTTGATCTTATGTGGATTTTTTTATAGAATAGATTTGGTATTTAGTTAATTTTTCTACCAGACCAGTTAATCCGATGTAGTTCTGATAAAAATATTTTTATTACCTGTTTTCATTTAAATTAATAAAAATATTTTCATATGAAAAAATCAAATTCAACCCGATATAACAAAAAATACGAAGTTAAAAAAAATGAATTATCATGAAGTGTTAAAATTAGTTTCATTTTCTTCTTCAAATTCAAATTTATGTAACAAGGTTGGACTTGAGCTGTATCATCAATGCATTGAGCAATAGATTTGAGCTTCTTCTTTTTTTCTTTTTTTTTTTTTGAGAAAAGGTCTGAACTTTAGTTATTAATCTTAATCGAGTCCTACTTTTTACACTTTTTTTTTTAATGTAATAGATAAGAACGAAACATTTTTATTAATTTTTTTTTTAAAAAAAAAAAGGAATAGCCGAAGGTAAAAGGCCAACATCAGATAAAACCTACCATGTCGACTCTGGATAAGTAGTTAGCAAGCGTTCTCCTCTTTTACAAAAAACAAGCGGGAGACACTCCCTAAGTCAAAAGACAAACAGCAGATCTTAAGAAATGGAGATGCTTTTGCTGTTTTAGCCCCCTCTCTCTCTCTCTTCAAGGGAAAGAGATTATCAAGTTGATTAATTTAGGGAGTTAAGTTTATTCATAAGTTGGTCGATTAGTGAAATGATTTGTGGGTTTGTAGAAAGTCTAAAAATGCTGCACTACTTTATGCCAAAATAAGAGGATTAAAAGACAACCATAAAGTGGGGTTATGGGTAATACTACTTGATTAGCGACAAAGAAAGCAAACACCAAAAGAATTAAGAGGAATTTGGCCGGCAATATCAATCAAAATTTATGACTTAATAGAACTGCTTTTGTTGATATTTTATTCAAGAGTTCGGTAAGATTTGGATTGGCTGTAACTTAACACCAATAAGAAAGCCTCCAATCATATTGGTACCGATTTAGCACGCCATACCCGAAAAACATCTTAAAAACATATGAATGCAACCGATAAACATTGCATCAACATTAATTACCAAATAAAATTATCTAGTGGGGCTGCTAAAGTGTCTCTACCACCGCTAGCTAGATATACCATTAATTCTTACAATTTAAAACCAAAACATTAATTATTTTAAAATCTATTTACATATTAATCCCTCTTCAGTTCTGTTTTTATTCACTTATTGTCTTCCCTTCTCTTTACACAGGAATCTTTTTTCTTCTTTCTCAGTCATATTTCTTTCCTTTGTCGCCGTTCCAAATTCAGGCATGGTTCAATCAACTAAGAACGGTAGCCCTAAGTGGAGGCCCAAGTAGAATTTCAGTAGTCCGTGGCTTGACCCAGTCTGCACCAGACTTTATTTTATTTTTTAGGGGATACTCTAATTTGTTGTCAGCACCAGTACCACTACGCTATGAATCATCCAACGTAACCAAATCATTTCAACTTGATATCTTATATTATATTATGAATTTATTAAAATAATCAAATCAATGCTATTTTTAAAATATATATATATAATAATTTTTTAATTAAAATCTTGTATTTGATTTATTATTTCTTATGTTTTCTATAATTTTTCAGTAAAAAAAAAAATTATATTTTTTACGTATTGATTCTTAAACAAGAACTTGCAATAATCTAAATAGAAAACTGAATCCAACTTTTTTTAAAAAAAATCTTAATATCTTTTTCATGAGGTTGTATAAAAAAATAAAATAAAACAACAATTAATATAAAAACTTATTAAAAAATTAATAAGTATAAATATAAATTTTTATTTTTATTTAATCTCGATGAGAAGATTATTTTTTTAAAGCACATATATTTAATTTTTATATATATTGAATCATAAAATAATAAATAATGTAGCATTAAAAGCTGTATTTGAACCGTTAGATATTGGTTCTTTTACAATATTATTGTAATTATTTTATTCGAAAGAGACTAAATTTCAAATATTCAAAAAAATAATAGTAAATGGTCAGTTTTATGTGATTAGATGCATAGTTAATTTTTAATATAACCAATTATCTATTATATATATATATATATTATGACTATACTCATTAGTTTCGAGTGTGCAATATAAGACAATTTATATAATAAAGAGTATGTTAAATAAATTTGAAGTTAATAGACCAAAATAAAAGTTGTTATAAAATTGAATTCAATAAATTTTCATTACATAAACAAGAAGCAACTAACACATGTAAATTGATTTTTTAATTTAAGACAAAGTATTTGAAATATATTTCTAATCTTTAGATTTTATATATACATGTATATCTTTTAAAAATCATAAGAATTTATTATATAAATTATATTATTGTATTTTTTTAAAATAAAGAAAGAATCACATTCTCAAATTTTATCTAAAAATCTATACATAGAGAAAAATAAATCGCCTCTAGTAGTAGGCTTGCCTAGCCTTGGCCGGCAAGAACGAGAGAGAGCGAGATAGAGCGAGATAGAGAGACAGAGATAGCAAGAGATGACGCATCGCTTGCTGCAACTTCAAGAGACCTTTAGTTCGCCATAAAGATAGTCAAGTTTTTTTTTTTTTTTTTTTTTGGTTTTCCAGCCCCAAAACTCATTATGTTCATTATTTTTGCTACATAACATTTTTAAAACACCGAAATAAGGTCAATAAGATTGTTTAAAACCTTAAAAATCATTATAATACACTTTAAAAAAACAAATTCAAATTAGAAAATTCAAATTTATTTTTTTTACTCTCATCTATCTCTTTTAATCATTTGATGGCTTGAAATTATTATAGATATCCTTTTCTCTAAGATAAACAAATTTAATAAAATATCGTCAACTAAAGTGGCCAAAATAAGTATGGCTTACACTTTTTCTCTCTCTCTCTCTCTCCTTGCACTTAAGGATCAAAATGTATCACAAATGAAGTTTTGGATTAAAAAAAAAATAGAAGTACGAGGGACCAAAGTATAAAAATTTGGTATAATTGGCATATAATTGTGAAAAAAAAAAAAGACTGGGTTTCAGTCTTTGTTGCGCCTGAGTCTAGCAATACGGTAATTGCACAGTAACTCACCCAAAATCTAGTAGTTTTTGTTTATAATGTGAACAGTCTTAGAATTCAACAAAATACATTTCAAATCCATCACAAGCTTACGAGTGGTATAATCTGAGCCCATTATTCACCGAGTGACCAGATTACTATATATACGTTTTTTTTAACTATTATAATCAAAAGTCTCTTCTTTTTCTTTTTTAATTGTTATCCGAAGAATTATGCAATACATGAACTGGTTATCTACAAAAAACGATTGTTGATGCTATCACGAAGCATTATAGGGAATAATTTTGTGAAGTCACACGATGATAACAACTTATCGTTATTCATGTTTTATTAGCGAAACAATATTTAATATTTTATAAAAATACAAAAATATGGACACTCGATAAAATTGAAAAATTCATTATAATAAAAATCTTAAAGTTAAAATAATAATTTATGATATAAAGTATATTTGTAGTCTTGGTTATAAAATTTACATATGTGGATAATTTGGCATTTATCTTGAAAAAGAAATACAATGGGCTTTCCATGAAATGATGAAGTTGGATTATAAGTTTATAACTACTTAAAAGATGTAGAAGTCCGCTAATAAGTAAACATTGACTTTTAACTCGTTAGTAAGTAAGAGTAAACTTGTAGTCTCATATTCAAAATTCAATATTTATAATCAATGTTAAAATTTATTTTTAGAATATTTGAAACTGTGTATTAAAGAATATTTTTTAAGCATGTTTAGAAATGAATTAATTTTAAAATACGTAAAAACTAATTCGAAGATATTTTCACTATTGAATCTTTACAAAAAAAAAGGGAGGGGGGATGATACCATCCAAAAAATATTTTCCTTCTTTCCAGAAAGAAAAAAAAAACCTAAAAGTTTAAGTTTTATATACAAAAAGGGACTGGATTCAATAATTATAAATAATTGTAGCCAGGCAAAGGATTGAGTTGTTCACTTAGTTTGTGTTGATAATACAGTACAGGTATTTTTTGTGAAAATGCATTTAATAATGCTATGTAGGCACTTTTATTAAAAAAAAATGTTTTTGAATTGAAATAACATCAAAAATTGATATTTTAGGTGGTTTTTGATATTTCCAACACCAATATATAAAAATCACCTAAAAATATCTTTAAAAAGTCAAAAAATGCAAAAAGCATTTTAAAAAAGTATTTTTTAACGCATTGTCAATGTATTGCTGAACACATCCTTGCTCTGTTGGATTATATAAACTTTGATTGTGATGGTGATTTAACGAATCAACATGATATAGTCCATTAACCGGAGGGATCACTTTTTCATACATTTTAGGGACGAGGATCTGAATTTGAATATTTCAAATCATGTTATGATGCATCTTCTCCAAACCAATTGCACCTTTTAGACACTTTTAACGTAATAATTAAACAATTTAAAAGAAATCTATTTACGAGTCAACTAGCATGCTATCATGAATCTTATCGAAAACAAATTGGGACGGACTGAAGCCTTTTTTATGTCAACCCTTTGGCTCTCTGTTTAAAAACAAATCCAAAAATATAATCATACCATAATAGCTATTTTTGACAACCGGAGCTAGCTAGCTGGTGTGTGGTGGTAGTTACCACATTGGTTTCAATCATGTTCTTAGAGGAACGGGCCATAAAATACAGAAAAGGACTATTTAACCACCACCTCATGAAATTGAATATTCTCTTGACTTTGTAGTCTTTAAGTTTTTACATGAATTAATAAAATTATTAATTATTATATTATATTAGTATTTTTAATTCAGATTTTTATAAATACTTTTTTTAATTGTATTTAGAAAATTTTTTTATAAAATAAATTTTAATAAGCATATTTTAATACAATATATCACTTAAAATTTGTTATCAAATAAATATTTTAAAAAAAATATAAAAATAAAAAGCGACGATGTTTTTTAACAGAGATACTACACGACAAAAGTTGAAAATAGTAAAATAGCCTAACAAAAATACATGTGAATATGGGCTCTCCTGCCGTACCCTATCAATGCCCTTTCTCACTCTGTTCTTAATTTTTTCCTCTCTTAATTATGAATGAATTATCTCTCTCTCCTCTCTCGTCTTCTTCAAACAGTAACTGTCTCGACATTAATTGGTACCACACGTGCAATCTCTGACAAAATCATCCCACAACCCCATTCGTGTGGACTGCGAAGAGAGCAGAAAGAAGATATATTGGGAAGTGTACACACTAAACAAGAAATAAAGAAAGAAAGTAGCGTGGCAGTATATTCTGTCACAAAATTACATTGCAACAGTGCACACGTGTGACTCAGACCTCGTGTTTCGTGGACGACCGCCCAGTTGACCATTACGTCACCTTCTCTTGGGTGGTATAGTGCTTTCAATCCAAAGTTCCAACCCGTCCCCTGCACGAGATGGTTTTGTTAGATGGAGCGTTTTTCTTTCCTCACACTAAAAAAAGATAAGGTCGGCCAAATAGAGAAAAGTTTAATTGCATGCTTTTTTCCAGAAAAAAATTAATTTCCTTGCATATTTAATGACAGTTGATAATGTATTTGACTGGATCCTAATTTTGCTCCACTCGTATCTGATCTGAAGTATTATAATTCATAATTTGTTTTCAACTTCGATCCGATCATATGAAGGAATTTCTTCATTCGATGGGTTGCTATTAAATACCCAAATCAACTTAAATTTTTTTAAGATCGATTTTTACATATATATATATAAACCATAAAATAGAATAAAAAAATCATAAAAATATAGATAAAATTCCATAGATTACATTGAAAAATAAATTACAGTTCCACAAAAAAAATAGGGTCGGACCGAATAAAAATTCAATCCTGTCGGATTGAATGATACTAGATATCCTACCCAAGGGGTGAAATTATCACTTCTAAATAGCTACTAAAGTTCTCATTTTTTTATATCTGAATATGTGTGTTTTTTATTTTTGCTCATTAATTTTAGTGTTCATACTTTTAATATTACTTTATCAATTTTTTTTAATGTTAAATTCTAGTTTGACGCAATCGTTGTTTCTTGTTCGAATATATTAGTAAATTATTAGCATTTAAAACTCTCAAGTGATGATCTTCTAAAAGTAAAACCCCTCGTATAACAAAATAAAGGAGACGGTCGAACAACATAATTAAAATTATAAATACTCGGCTAGTATGAGATTGAAAGGTTCTTTCATGATTAGAATGTCATCATGTCCCGAGTCAGTTTAATGATCACAATATATAACAAAATATATTTAACAGAATTTCTGGTCAGCAGCTCGAACTTACGAAAAAAATACTACTACGAAAAGGGTTGATAAAGTGCCTAATCGGATAAAAAAAATACTAGCTAATAGAAAGCAGCTAATCGGATCAATTTGTGTTATAAATTATCTATTCTTTAATGGTTGTATAATTTTGGGCCTAGAAAATTGAGAAATGAGAAGAGACGAAAGAAAATTTGGGTGAAAAAGGTTTTTCCGATGTCTGAGAAGGTGTTGGGAAATGGAGCAAAGAAAACGGGAAGAAATTTTTAGGCCTAAGAGTTCCCATTATCTCCAAAATGGGAACGGAAAAGAGGAGAAAACGTGTAATAAAGGTGTGATTTCATTTAAGATAAAGCTAATAGGTGTCCAAAAAACACTTGTTAAGAAACATTTGATGAAGCTAAATATTATCCTTTTTTATGAGAAATAGAATCGTAATTATATATTTAAAACTCCCTATTAAAAGTTGAAAAGAATAAAATTCTTTTTATATTTCTAAAAAAAAATCATATTCCATTACAAAGTCAACCAAATTCACACTCTTGTTAACATAATCCTTGATTCATTGCCTAGTTAATATTTTTTTTTACTACTTTATTAATAGATGGCTCACCAGTTTTTTAGGGTCAATTCAATTCCTATCCTCATACCGAATCGTCTGTGTTTTTTTCTGTCAACGAGAAACTCAATTTAATTCTCATACTGTCACCGAACCTTTAGTGTTTTTTTTTTGTCATCCTTCTACGACATCAAAATTTTGTTGATATTTGAATATCTTTAACTAGCTCCTTTACTGGCAAGGAAAGAAACGAGAAGCAAGCAAATGAAAAAAAATGTTGAAAAAAGAGGTTCATGATTCAAAATGTTTATTTATTATTTTTATTTACCTTAATCATGTCTTTTTATTAATTGCATCCTTTTACTTTAATTGATGTCTTAATTTCATTCATTCATTCAAATTTTCAGATAACGACGTCAATTTTTTGAGTCAAGCACAAAGAATGTTGGCACGCGATTTTTTTTTTAAATAAAAATCTCAAAATAGTCTTCTTTTTTTATGTGGATTTATTTATAGAAATAAACAATTAATTTCACCCCTCAATTTTTATTTTTTTTGCTTTCTCTCGAATCCAAAAAAAATTATGTATAGGAAGGAAATATTTATTTTATTTTTTTTATAAATTTATTATGAAACTTTATTTCAAATCCAAACCCAAATTTTTTTCCCTATCATATAGGAACATAAGCAAAAGACAGGAAAATAAGAGCATTTTTTATTGTTTTATAAATTTTTTTCATAAAATTGCCGTGTGTTTGTATTCTATATGTCCGTTGTCGATATTTACGTCATTATTTGAAAATGTAGATGGAAGGGCACAATTAAGATGTCAATTAAAATACAAAAACGTAATTAATGTAAATTTTGTTAAAGAAACACGATTAAGACAAATAAAATAATAGAAATACGTATTGAATTACTAACTCGAAAAAAAAATTCAATCTGCCACCAAATCAAACATTCAAATTGAAATTGAAAAAAAAAAAGAGAAAACAACAAAGATGTTGAAGAAATCTTTACATAAAAAAAAAAAAAAAAAGAATAGAAATGAACTAAATAAGGAGAAAAGTGTTAGAAATGAGAAAAGTCCAATGATATATATATATATACCTATACATAAAATGAACATTCAAATAAAATTGCTTTAATTTTTTTTTTTAGAATGCTTCAATTGGAATTTTAATTAACCTATACATAAATGAGTATATTTTTACACAAAATAATTAATTCGAGGGCTTAAATAAATGTAAAAATACACTTATTTCTATAAAAAACATTTCCTATGCACAACAAAATTTGCCTAAATTTATAGAATATTCATATACCTCATAAATGATTTTTCTATACCCATTGGATAATTTTCAAAATAATTAATATGCACGAAAAACCACTATTCATGCATTGAAAATATTCACTCGAACATCGAGAAATTCATCCAATGGTACGGAATAATCTAGCACCCTTTTAACAAATATTCTATGCAAATAGAACCATTTTTCATGCACATTTAAAATACTAAAAACATTTATTTTACATAAAAATTACTATTCATGCATTGAAAAACAAATAAATATTCAACCAAGTACATGAAAATTATCCTAAGCGCATCGAAGATTCTAGCATCCTCATGGCAACTATCTTATGACCACATAATAGTTTTCATACATTCTTGATATATTTTTAATTCATTTAATAAGGGTTTGAAATATTACAAAAGGGTTGCGGATACTCGTTAGAGTTTTCATCTAAAATTTGTTTATAGTTTGATGAATATGTTTAGTGCAAGTATAGTTAAGCATCATTACAAAGTTGATATATTCAATGCTATGATAGATTTTCAATTGCAAGAATTGGATAATAGATTAAATGATCACACAATAGAGCTACTCATTATTAGTTCGAGTTTTAAATTCTAGAGAGACGCGCATATCATTTAGGATTGATGACATTTGTAAGTTGGTGCATAAATTTTACCCTTAAGATTTTGCTAATTATAAAATGTTGCAATCAAGAATGTAATTTGAGCATTTTGATCGTGTACAAAATCTTTCTAATTTAGAAACATTTTCAGTTATATCTAATTTGTGTCAATGGTTGATGAAGATAATAAAATTTAAAAGTTATTTACTTGTGTATAGAATGATAACGGTTATTCTTACTCTTTCAGCTTTTATGGTTACCATGGAACGATCATTTTTAGCTATGAGCATAGTTAAGATTAAGTTTATAACAAGATGGAAGATGACTTTCTTTTCAATTGTTTGTGAGTATATATTGAAAAAGAAATTGTTGAAAATTTAAGTATAAATTCGCTTATAGATGATTTTTCGTGACTTGAAAAAACGAAGGTCTCTATTTTGAGATTATTTTAAAATACATATTAGTATGTTATTTATAATATTTATAAATTTATATAAATCATAATAAATTTATAAATATTTATTTTAGCTCACGTGGATATTTGATCCCGTGTCCGCCACTATATATATGTATATATATTTTTTTTTCTTCGGAAAAAAAGTTTGATCGTATGTTCTTGTTAAAAGTTTATTTGACATTAAAAAAATTTCATAGCACTTGTCTACTTAAAATGTTAATCATTAAAGAAATTAATTTTATTTGAAATGTGTCGTAAAGAGCTCAGGTTGAAAATTTTTTATGCTTCTCGACAAGCGCCCTGGTTTATTAACTATTTACACATGCACCCCTCGCCCTCTTTTCATTTTGAATCCTTTCCAAACAAGAGGAGAAGAAAAATCGCAATGTCTTATTTTTCCGATTCCTTCCATCTAGTTCCGATTTCCGCTCCCCTCCACGGCAATTATTATATCATTAGATTTGGATTTAATAAATTATTTTTTATTATTTTATGTAAAATCGTTGGTCTAACTACTATCGAAGTTTTAAATCTCTCCTGCATCAAACTGTGAAACTCGACGGAGGCAGATTTGTCTCTTCTCATTGATTAATCAATGCAAACAGTATAAATGTGTCCTTATAGGATCATATTGACCTTACATACCTATTCATCTTTTATTAGATTTCTCGAAATCTAGAAGAATTTTTGGGACAGTTCAGTATTTTTATTAGCCACATGCCCGTTTGGTAATTAAAATGGTAGCATTATACTTTTCGAAAAGCATGTCTGCTCATGAAATTAATGCTTTAAAATTGACAAAAGTCAATATTCCACAGTCGTCGAGGTAGACGTGTTACGTACTGGAACCATGTATCGTTCACTAGTGTAGTACTATCAATGAACCCAAAATAGAAAAACAAAACCAAAAAGTTTGTGTTGTCAAATCTCAGTCTAATGGAGCTATATTGTTAGGTACCCTACCGTTTCAAGAAATTCAGCTTCAATTTATATAAAATGAAATGCGTCATCGACTGGATAAGACTATAAAATCATAGTATTTTTATTCAAGAAAAAAAAAAAGAAGCAAAGTGTTTGAAAACGAGTCAGGGTAGATACTAGTTTTTCACCCACGCTAACTAAGCTTTGTATTAAAAATATATATATATATATATATATATATATATATATATATATATATATATATATATAATTATTTTAATTTAAAAATTCGTACTATACTATCAATCTATAAAAATATAATAATTATTTTTTTATTAAAATTTTACATTTGATTAATTATTCAATGTATTTTTCAAAACTTTTCTATGAAAAAACAAGCATGATTTGTTCTTATTTATTCGATTCTTAACTAAAAACTTGTGATAATCTAAAAATAAAATCTAAAACTCTATGAATTTATAACTAAAAATTTATTTTATAAATTATTTAAAAAAAATCTGATACAAATTCTCTAAAAAATATTTTAATATTTAGATTATATATGTGCGTGTGTATGTGCGCGCGCGTGTTATTATCGTTTAAAAATTCTATGAGCCAAATTATATAAATTTATTTTAAAAAAATCATATTGTAAAATTTTACTTAAAAATCCATACGTAGAGAACAACAAATCATTGTTATCAATAAATAATATTTAAATAAAATAAAAATTAATTTGATGAAAATCTTAACAAGAAATGAGGAATTGAAAAAATAAATTTTAAACAATAATAGTAATATAATAAAAAATATATGTTTATTTTTAAATATAAAAATATATCATATGAATATATTTATTTAATGCAGTAGATGTGAATATAGTAATAGATATATTTATTCCATGCGGGAGATGTAAATATAACGATAGATAAATTATAAATCAATCCCTTTTATTTTGAGAAATGAATTAATTAATCCTTTTGATTTCAAAAAATAATTATTTAATCTTTTTAGCCAGGCTAATTTTTTTTTTTTTCAAAAATGTCTTCTTTTCTCATAAATCTTTTTCATATTTTTATCTTTTTTATTTTTTTATTTCTTAAAAAAAAAGTCAAAAAAATTGAAAAATAGCAAGAAGGACAAAAAATAGTTTTTGAGATCAAATGGACTAATTAATTCGCTTCTCTATGAAAGAGGGACTAATTTATAATTTATCTTGAAGCTCCTCTCCTCTCACGAAAATATGGAGAAAAAAATGCAATCAGATGAGCATTAGATGCTTCATCAAGAAAAGAAAAAGAAATTACCAAAAAAGGCTAAAAAAGAAATAAAAACAGATAGTAAGTGAAGGGCAAACATGGATTTTTATTAAATCTACTGAGTGGTAATAAGAGTAATTAAAAATAAAAAAGAAGGTCATTTATAATGCAAAGGAAAAAAAGAAGAAGGAAACGACAAAAAAAGGATAGAGAAAAAAATTAAAAAGGGAATAAATAAAAGTCACAAATTCATATAGTGGCACCAAGAGAAATTAAGAGAAAACGAAAGGTTGTTCATAATGCAAAAGGTGAAAAAAAAACTCAATCCACAGTATAATTGGGTGAGAATAAACAGTCTAGCAATAATGAATTCAATGTGTATTTTAGCTTTTTTTGTACTATTATAAATTTTAAACAATAATAGTAATATAATTTACAATATATGTTTATTTTAAATATATCATATAGACATATTTATTTTATGCAGTAGATGTGAATATAATGATAGATATGTTTATTTCATTTGGTAGATGTAAATATAATGATAGATAAATTATAAATCAATCCCTTTTGTTTTGAAAAATGAATTAATTAATCCTTTTGATTTTAAAAAATAATTATTTAATATTTTAAGCCAGGATAATTTATTTTTGTATTTTCAAAAATGTCTTCTTTTCTCATCAATATGTTTTCATATTTTTATTTATTTATTATTTCTTAAAACAAAAAGTCAAAAAATTTGAAAAATAGCAAGAAAGATAAAAATTAGTTTTTGAAATCAAATGGACTAATTAATTTGTTTCCTTGTGAAAGAGGGACTAATTTATAATTTACTTTTGAAGCTCCTCTCCTCTCACCAAATATGGAGAAAAAAATGCAATCACATAAGCATTAAATGCTTCATTAAGAAAAGAAAAGGAAATGACCAAAAAAGGCTAAAGGAGAAATAAAAAAAGATAGTCAGTGAAGGGCAAATGTGAATTTTTATAAATTTATTAAGTGATAATAAAAGTAATTAAAAACAAAAGAGATATAAATGTTAAAGAAAAAAAAAGGGAAATGATCAAAAAAAGATAGGGAAGAAAATTAAAAAGGGAATTAGTAAAAGGCAAACGTAAATTTTCATAAATCTATCAAGTGGCAATAATAGTAATTGAGAGAAAAGAAAAAATTGTTTATAATGCAAAAGGTAAAAAGAAAAAAAAATCAATTCACATTATAATTGTATGAAAATTAACAGTCTAACAACAGTGAATGCACCATGTGTTTTTTTTTTAAATTATTATTATTATTTTAATAATAGATAACCCTCCTTCAGTCATGTGATGATTGTACCTTTTAAATGTCTCGTGTTTCAATCATTATTGGACTCTCTTTGGAGATAAGGAAACGAAGCATTAATGTAAAGTTGTCCGTCGATGGATCATACAGATTAAATTAACGTGATTGTTCTTATTTTTTATACATAAAATAATCTCTATTAGCTTTAATTATTCATGATTTTTTTAAAAAAATAAGGATCAATATTTTTATTGGTTTTTTATTTCACTAATTTAAAAGAGAAACAAATGCCTTCATTGAATAAATTATCACAGTGAACATGACACGTAAAAAGAAAAGCATGATTTTTGAATTGTGAGCTTGAAATCAACCGAAATGAAAGAATATTTTGGTCCCCTTCACCGAAGAATTAAATGGATTGCAAGATTTCATGAGATCGCGTGGTCCTTTTCTCATTTCATGCAGGTACAACAACTTATTTATGCGCCACATAACTTGATCATTTGATGCGGTAGACCTCGTGGTCCAACAATTAGCCTTCCTCACAGTATGTATTCGTGACATTATACGATTAGATAAAAGAATGGCCATAAGGCTAAATAGAAAAGTGCAACTTGCCATTGGATATAGGTCATGTTTTATCATACAAGAGTGCCGGATTTTCTTATATCGAACACTACTCGTGCAGAAAAAGGTTGTATAGTAGTTGCTTGATTGATGCAACATTCCCCATGTAAGTAAGTGGTCAGGTTCAATTCCATCTTCCCTCATCCCTCACCCGGCCACTTTGTTAATTGCAAACTATTCAGTTTAAGTCGTAGAAATGGGTTTGGATAAATTGTAAAATTAAGGATGTGTCTGGTATGCAGAACATTATCGATGATTGGACAAATGCATGTTTTTATATTGGGTGATGCTAAATTTATTAATCAAATTGTTATTCTCGTCATTTTTTTCAAAAAATTATCGATACATTTTTCACCAATATTTATTATACAATAGTTATTGGCAATTGGTGAAGAATGCAATGAAGGATATGTTGATAATTATCTAAAAAAAGATAAAAATAATAATTTGATTGGTGAATTTAACAACACCCTTTTATATTTGGTACACCGAACAAGACAAGAGTGAATAAATTTTATAAAAGTTCAGTTTGGTCCAAATTTTCTCAACAATTTATTTTAGTCTATACTAGTAGAATGTTCGCGCTTCGTTGTAGTAATTTTTTCATTGGGTATGATTTTTTATCCGATGTGAGTTCTCTTTTATCTATTTTTTTTATTTGGTGTTATGAAATTTATGAATATTATTACATGCCAAAGTTTAACATGATGTAAAAATTTTAATTATTGACTAAGAAGCATATGTAGGTTGAGCTTCAAAATGGTCGAAAAATTTCAATTGTTTACTAAGAAACGTAAATAGACCGATTCGTAAGTGCAAAAGTTTTATTTATTGATTAAAACACACGGACATATTTGTTTATAGCACGAAAACATATAAATAGGTAGCACTCCAAGGAAGTTATTTGTTTTGATTGTTCCGATTGTCTTGGAATTGAGCAAAAGTTGACGTGGAAAATGAGGCTAGGAAACTTGTCGTGTCGAAGCAAGAGATTTTTATTTGCTCGATTTTCTCAAGAAAAATTGGCGGTATGGTGTCTAGATGATGAAAACCATGATTTTAATTAGATTGCAGCAGCTGATGTTGACTAATTTTTGACATTTGTTATTATGCATACACATTCTTGCTTCAACAATGCTATCACTAATGACACATGATACAATTGTTAAAAAAATATTAGTTGTTAATGTTTAGATGTAGAAAATATCTTATAATATTTTTAGTCATAGAAGTTTTTTTTTTTTTTGGTTCTCTATTTACTATATTAGAGAAGCAAAAAGTTAATACAAAAAATTTGAACCATTATTTTTTGGGGGTTCGGAAAGATATCCTCATATTTATTTGTGAATAATTTGTCAAAAATTTGAATCATTGCTATAGAAAATATGCCATGCAATTAACCATTATCCTTTTGGGATATCTTTATATTTATTTGTTAAATCTAAATCGAGTGAAAAATAAGCTATATTGGAGAAGTGAAAAGTTAAAATTACAATAGTAAAACATGTTCATAGCTAATAATGATTACATATTTAAGTTTGTCAATAGTTTAACTCGTCTTTTTTTCTATATAATTAAAAAATTCAAAAACAAATTATGAGACCTTAACGTAATATGTTCTAATTAAAGAAGAAATTAGAAAGTATACTAAACGAAAACTAATATATGAGTTATACAAGTATAAAATTAAATTTATAGTTTAAGATAGACCTATCAAATGAAATAATAGCTAGCAAGGACATAATTCCACAATCATTGATGTAAAAAAATTAGAAATTTACTCTAAACACAAAGGAAAAAATGAAGGTGAAGAATCTGGAATTAAATTTATAATTTAAAATAAATTCATTAAATGAAATAATAGTTAACACTAATATAAGAAAAAATTATTATTGCAAAAACCCAAATATTTACTCGGAAAAGAAAATGAAAGAAATGTGGAAAACGAAACATAGAGGGGAATAAAAGGAAAAATTTTTTTAAAAAAAATTTTGTCTCGCTTGGTTGTAATTTGTCAAAAAATAATTGTTTTAGGCAACGGATAAGGTAAAGATAGTTTTTATGCATAAAATTGTAATAAAACACGAGCATAATGGTTAATCAAAAGAAAAAAAATGTGGGGTAACAAAGATTTATGAGCGAAGTGGCCAAAATATTATAATGTGGCAAGTGAAATATATTACGGAAAATAATAATAACAATAGAAAGCATATGTACAATCGAACAAGATGAACAATAAAACCGCTTTACATATGTAAAACCCTTTATATAAAGAAAAGGTAAAAAACCATTGAAATAAATTGCATACCGGATGCTAAAACAATAGTATGATGTAGGAACACCGGAATTAGCATTCTACAATAAAATCAACAAAAAACGCCTAAAAATATTCAATAATAAAACCATTTGATTGAATAAAAAATATAATGCCGACATAGACAAAAAATGCAAGGATGTAAATTGCTAAATAACATTAAATTAATATATATAACTCGGAATAACTCTCAAAGTTGTGGACAATAATGAATATCGACTATTTTCATCATAAACCACATGATAATTGTAAATATTATAACATTTAAACTTATGAAACAAACATAAATAGTAGTTGTAAATAAATTTTGAAGATAGATTAAATAAAATATGCACTAACTACAATTAATCAACTCACTATATCTATAAAGTACCAAGTATAAAAGTTCTAATGATACAACAAAATAACTAAGAAATAAATATTATCACAAAGAGCACTACGTATTTTTTAGGGAAACACAAATTTGAAAGTCAAAACAGAAAGATATTGAAAATTGGAATAGAAAATATAATAAATGAGATAAAGTTGAAATGATTTATTTATATAATTAGTTTAAGATTATACGAACGATTAATTAATTTGAACATAATATTATTAATTACATAATTTTTAACCTAATTTTTCTTCCCGCTTCGTTTTTTTTTTTTTCCGAGCTAGAATGGGTCGAGATTAGCCCAATCCAACCACACATAGCAGACCCAATTCATTTTTACATGGACTCAAGTCCACAAACACTAACTAAACCTCCATTTTCTTTTTCTTTTTTTATCGGACCTTATTTCTTTCCTTTTTTTCTTCTTCCTCTCACTTGATTTCTCTCTCTCTCTCTCGCTCTTTCTCTCTTCTTCTTCTTCTTCTATCTCGTCCAGTTCTTCAAAAAACGGACCGGAGACTTTGTCTCTAGTTCGATCTCTCTTTTCTCTTTCCTTCCCTCACTTTCTCGCTACTTTCCTCTCCTCATATCCTCTTTCCTTCGCCTCATCTCATCTTCTCCTCCTCTCTCTTTGCTCGATCCCCATGGAAGAACGAACCGAGTTCATCTTTAGTTCGCTCTTTCTCCATCAATTCTCCTTCAACCTCTAACTCCTTCTATTGATTCTCTATCGGAATCAAAGACTCTCATTCAATCCATTACCCAAAATTGATTGAACCCTAGGTTTCAATTTTTTCTTTCAACTAGCCTTAATTGCCTTGATTTCTCCTAAAATCAAGTCAATTCAAGCCTTTAAGAATCCAATTTCTTGAAAAACCCTAAATTTTTTATTGTTAAAAAAAATCCAAAAACCCTAAGTTTCAATCTTGTTCAATTGATCCTAAATTTGTGGTTTAATCCCTAAATTGACAACTCAAGTATCTTTAATTAG
Source organism: Dovyalis caffra (assembly GCA_963924115.1). Lineage (NCBI taxonomy): Eukaryota > Viridiplantae > Streptophyta > Magnoliopsida > Malpighiales > Salicaceae > Dovyalis > Dovyalis caffra. Next base: position 5,726,526 of record CAWUPB010000850.1, read on the forward strand.
TCTTTCTTTCAATCATTCAAACTCAAATTCAATCCAAACTAAAACAATCCCCAAAATTTGAAGCCCAAATTGCTCGAAAGCTTAAATATATATATAAAAAATACATTGAGATGATTAGTTTACATAGAGGAATTTGAATTAAGGATGATGGTGAGAGGTACTCGCTACTTCAATTAAATAGGTAAATTTTTATTTCCTCTCGTGTTTTCTTTAGTTTTTGTTTCTTTTTTTTGCGATTATTGTTTTTTTTTTTTAAGAACCGACTTTCTCTCCTTTGTTTGTTGTTGTTTTTATACACTTGTGTGAAATTATTGGTTCCCCACCAATTACAAGTATGGTGTGGGGTGAATCAATAACGGAATGGGAGGATGTATACTAGGGTGGAGGTTGACAGTATGGTAATTTGAATGTGCGAGTTGACTTGAGGGGATTGCAAGTTGCCTGTAGGGTAGAGGTTAGCAGTAGGGATGATTGCAGGATCATTGGAAGTTGATAGTTGTGTGATGCACGAGTTGCACCAGTGTAAGGGTGGCCGAGCTAGGTAACTTATAGTTGGGTGAAGGCTGCAAGTCATGGGATAAGTGCAGTAATAGGTACGAGGTCAAAAGGAATATTAGCACATGAATAACAAAAATAGCAAACAAAAAAGGCAATGATGAATGGAGAAGGAGAGAAGATAAACAAAGAGGGTTAGGGAGGCATAAAGAAAGAGTAAAAGGAACAATGACATCAATGTAACTAGAAAAGAAAAAGACGAGGCACTACTTATGTTAAAAAAATCAAAGAAAACATTATTATAGGAACAGTGAAAGGAATAGTGAAATGTGTCTAGTGCTATAATGATAGGAACATTACAACACCCTTGTGTTTTAGAGTTCTTGTAATATTTTACTTTCAATGACATTTTAGTTTCAATGATTTTTTTCATCCTCCAATTTATACCATTTGCAATTTAGTCTCTAAATCGTTGTTTTTTTTTTTTTTTTTAAATCCCTACAAGTAAAAGTTTAGCTTAATAAAATATTGATAAATTTGGTCATTTAGTGGACCGACCAAATTTAAAAAATAAATGAGTGATAAAATAGATAATGGATAATATAAAAAATTGAAAAATAATTATTTTTTTCTAAAGTATTTGACAAGCATATTTCACATTTCATAATCGAGCAATAAATTTGCTTTTAGTATAGTTTTGGATCCTAATTGTACTTATGTGAGTGAGCGCAACATTCCAATTTTAATGATTATTGGATTAATAAGAATGTAATTTATTGAGCATAGTAGGTGTCAAGAACCATTTTAACTCAAAAATTTAAACTATTAGATAAGGCCTCATGGTTGATTTTATGTGACTCTCTAAAATACCTCTTAAGTGAAAGTCTTTTGAATTTAAAATTTGTACTCGATTTATACTACTTTGTACTTAATTAATTAGAAAAAAAATAAAAATTATGAAATTTGAACTCATGAACACTTGTCAATAAAAATTTTAATATCATGTTGAGAACCATTTCAATTTAAAAAATTAAAATAATAGGTGATGTCTCAAAAATAGTTTTATATCACCTTTTAACGTTGTACAGATGAAGATAAAATTCCAAGCCAGGGTTTCAGTGAACAAATGTTGCAGTAGATGGAAAAAAAAAACAAAAATTAGCTATATTCACTTTATGGATCTTATATTTTTATTAAAAAGAGTACGCTTTCTTCCATGAATAATTCCTCCGTGTGGACGTGCCATGTCCTTGGAATTTAAGTGCATAGAAAATTCATGACTTGATATATGATAATAGCTCCAAGTCAACGGGTCAGTTTGTTGTAGATTTTAAGACAAAGCTTTTACCATAGTTTTTTTTTTTGGTGAATTGTTATGATTTTTAGACATAAATTTAATAAGAAAAGATCTAGCAAATTATTTATTTTAAATTAGGCCAAGGCTATTGGATACTTTTAATGCATCTTAGCAAGGGAATGCTTGGTGTTATTGGTAATCCTCAATGAAAAAGATGATACGTTGTGTAATTTAAAAATTCAACTGTCCTAGTCTTTTCTCTCTCATTTTTCATCTTTCTATATGGATAGAATTCTATAATCATTATCAATACTCTGAAAATAAAAAGATAAATGTTAATAATTAATAATTAGCATAATAGAATAAAAAAAATATAGACTAAGCTGCCACAGCAAAATTAAAAGTACTTTTAACTCAAACTTTTCAAGAAAATTTTTGAATTTATAGTATCCTTATATTTATAAGGAGTTCGTTACCACTACACTAGATATTTAGAGATAAGTTATACCCTCATCTACATTAGCGTCTCTCAATCCTCATTAAAAAACACGTGTGAAACATTAAATATTTGCCTTTTCGTGTTGGATAGCATTAGGAAGAGGGTAGCAAAACATTCCTCTTTCCATAGTCTCTCCTTTTAACTTTTCTTCGGTAGAGAAGCAGGCTTCTACTTGAGAAAGCTTCAACCTATAAAATCATGAATGGATCTTGCAAACTCAAGTATATATGTTTCTTTCTACGCCTTTTGTTATGTGTCAATGATAATGGGTGATGCGAATTCATTTTTGGATCAAAATCCATTAAATATATATTATTCATTATAGTACTTAATTGCTACACACTTACTAATTTTACACCTATATGTTCTTGAGAAATTTTATAATAGTCAAGAAATAACTAATGTTATATATAATAGTTACTCTATAGATCTATTTTAAGGAAAGAGATAGACACATAAAAAAAAAGAGAAATAGGAAAGAGAAAATTTTTTAAAAAATCGAACGAACGTGAAAATCTTCTTATCAATTTTAGTAGATCCGAATGTAATTCTTTTTTTTATATATATGTTTCTATCTCTTTTCTCAAAGTGAGTACTTGAACTAACTACTATATATACCACTAGTTACTAATTACTCTATTAGTATTATAAAATTTCTCTATGTTCTTAATATTATTACCGAAGATATGGTATTTTTGTAAATGAGGTTAATCGAAAACAAACATTTCATATCTACATAAACACCAAAGAAAAAGTTCAAACCGAAAGCCTCAGTTAGGACAATAGGATTTTTATTTACAATCCAATTCAAAACATGCATGCGCACAGAACGAACTATTAGAAAAAAAAATATACACGTTATTAATTAGAGAAAAAAATGCAAAATACACAATCATGCGTAGTTCACATCAATTCATTTTCACTCTTTATCAAGTAATACATTATTCCACGATAGAGTACATTAATCAATTATTGATATGCATGTAATATAATTTAATAGATGGTTAAGAAGGTTTGTCTATTTTCATGATTTTTTGAGTTTAAACCTTAATATTAGTATTTCAAAAAAAATATTTCTCTTAATAGAAAATATGTTTTAAAAATTATTTATAAAAAAAGTTAATTTCAATCAACACATAATTAATCATAAAACAGAACATCATTATGGGAAAAAAATGTACGTAATGTCTCTGAACTTTTTGAAAAATAAAACGTCGGCAGGGAAGTGCATAACACACGCTAAAGCTGATCGATGGTGTTCTGCGTGGAGAGCAACTAATCGAGCAAATCCTCCACTCTTAGATTTAGAAATATAAGATCTCACCCTTGCTTTTTTCTTTTAACTACATATAAATGCCTTTCAAGGAGCATGCACGGATTGTACCAACTAGGATTCGCTACGGATATTGGTGGGACATTTAGTTTAGATAGAAGGACCAGCTTGCAAGCACATAGTTATAATTATTGGTCTGGCTCATGCATCTCCTCTTTTGTCAGTGCAAAGTTTGGTTGTTATGGTGACGATTTCTGCCGAGAAACCGAGTTATATTTGAACACAAATTGATATGGGCCATTACAAAGGACTAAAAAATTATCCCCACACTTGGACATTTCTGCCTTCGGCCGATCAGCTGTCTTTTCAACTGGAAATTAGAATGCATCAACTATACTGTTAACAAGAAAAAAAAAAAAAGAGTGCACATCTCCACTTGTTCATTTTCTACGCACATGGACATGGTCACATCAAACGTGGGGCGATATTATTGATTTATCATGTACACTAATTTCTGGTTCAGTCTCCATCAAAATTGGTGTCTTTTTCAGCTCGGTTATGAATTTCTAATTCTAATATTTTCCTTAACGATAAGCGCCGTGTTTGAGTAAGAAAAGTGTAATTAAGGCATTGGCTGAGATGTAATTTTAGTTGGAATTACTATACGAGAAACAAACGAGGGAAGATATTTATCTTGTGTCTTATCTTATGGACTTTAAACATATTAAACTAATCAATTTCAGGAGACACTAATTAATTGATAAGTAATTACGGGCACATGATCTGAAGAACAAACTAATTGATACACATCACTATCACTTGAACGATCAAATTGCGTGAATTTGCGTCCTCAGATAATCATGATCAGAAGTATTAGCCATGTTAACCAAAGAATGCATGATGCAGGATAAACATCTTAATCAAATTCCATAACCTTGATAGAAAGCCAAATTCTGTCTAAATCCCGCAAATCAGGGTCCTCATCTGTCTCAAAACAGCTAACGTACCTAGGAACCTTGTAATAAATACCTCCATCAAATCCCTTTGGCGCGAATGGATGATGACAAGGTGGTCTGATCTATTTAGAGAGAATGTTTGATTAAATGTCAATTAATTGTAGAATTAAGAATGCTTAAATGAGATAAAAAGGGAAAGAGAAGATGCAGAATCACATGATATGATTCTCCCCTCAATAACTTCACATAAAAGGTTGATGTGGGTACTTGGCATATGGATCATTATTTTATGGGCTGTCTAGTGGGTGGAGAGCTTAATGGCCCTTATGGGGACCATGTGGATGAACATGGTATCATAACCTTATATTTTAAAAAATCAAACGACCCTATAATTGCATCATACTCTTCGTTGTTTTTAGCCACGTGGCTGATTGATAAGCTTGCAATGCATTATCTTCTTAGAAGCTTCGTTTGTGGGAGCTCACACCCATCTCGGCTAGCTGGACGAAGCAGAGTGAACTTAGTTTCTTTGTTAATTATCATTTCGGTTAATAATGACAACAAAAAGCAAGGGTTTTGGTTGTTTTAGGGTGCCCCTCTTTCCAAAAAGACAATTAGAGGTAGCCAAAAGATGATGGAATTGGGTGGAATGACATTCTATCGACTCTAAACCTTAATTAAATTGACACCGAGTAACCTTTTCTTTCTTTCTTTCTTTTAGAAATGTTATTGTTGCTTTATTTTACATTTCATATAATCGAAATATGTTTGTCCCAAGGATATTGGATTTATACAATATATATTGTCGAATCTAAAACTAGCTTAGAGACATATTCAATTTTTATTATTTTTTTTTAATATGAACTGCTTTTGTTACCGTTTTAAATCATATAAAATATTTGGGAACTAATGTTAAGTGGATTTTCCGCTTATAATGACAGAAATTTCTCTTGTTATTTGTTTAATTGGATGCGATCCAATTGCCCACGTGCTTCTAGGGAAAAATATTGCTGCTAAACGGAAAAGGAACTTTGGAAAGCAAGTATGTTGCTGTGCACGATGTAAGTCTTTCTATTTTAACCTCTCTCCTCCTCATCCTCCTCCTCCTCTTATTCTTCTTTTTTAAAAAAAAATAAAAAAAATTGAGTAATAATAACTTAATATTTTATAATACACAAGGAGTAACTATCGAAATGTAAAATAGTTACTTGATGAACCCACTTTGAAGAGAAAGATAGACATAAAAAATAAAATTACATTTAAACTCATAAAAAATGATAAGAAGATTTTCATACTTATATTTTTTTCCTCCCGTTTCTCTTTCTTTTTCCTCAAAGTAAGTTGATAAAATAAATATTATATGTGTTACTAATTACTTTTTCTGTATTATAAAATTATTATTATTATTATTATATATATATATTTTTTGTATATACGAGCAATGACAACGAATAAGGAGAAGTGACCATTGCACGCGGAAACAACTAACAAAGTTATGCATTAATAAGGTTAAGGTGTGATATATATGATCTTATATCATATAAATTTAATAAATAAAATTGACATGACAATTGCAATTTGTTACAACAAAAAGTTCTTAGAAAACCCTTTATGATAATGGCATTTTAAATAGAAATTGGACTCTTCATGTACATTACCAATACTTCATTAAAACCTTCTGACGAAAACTATTCAAAATGAGATTTCTTTACCCATTACTTACGCACTCGAAATTATCATCATCGTAGATTTATGGGAGAACTGGTTGTATTGCCATGCTTTATTAACGAAAGATTTCAAATATTCAATTTTTTTTATAAAGATTTCGAACATCCAAATTAATTTAAAAAAATATCGGTAACCTTCACAACTCAAAACATAAAATATAAATCTTATTATAATACCTAAACGGTATTTAAAACAGAAACTTCGAGTATTACTAAACTCTAGATTTCAGACATAATCTGAATTGCCAGCATCCTAAAAATGAAAAATCAAATAATTAAATAAAACAAATAGAAAAAAAAATAACGATAAAAAAGGCAAGTGAGATGAAAGTATTACTGTACAGCGGATAATTCTAGATTTAAGCTATGTTTTTTTTTTTTTTTTTCAGGAGAGAAAAAACACATTTACATATCTTTAATTTCTTACTAACGAGTTTCTTTTAACAGGTTAAAGTTCTAATTTTTATGGTACTCTTTAAGTATTATTGAAGTGCATTTATTGTAATTTATTTATCATTGACTTGTGATAAGCAAGGCAAAAAATTAAATATTTTAATAAAAATGAATTGTATCGATTAAAAATAATGAATCAATGTTATTTTCTATAATAATATTTTTTAAGTATTCACAATAAATTTTATAATTAAAAAAAAATCAATTATTGATTTGAAGCATTAAATAATTCTGAACAAGTGTCCTTAGACACTTCTTAAACATTATCTGAATGTATTTATTAAAGTCCAAGTATTGTGGAATTGTTTTAAAAAAATGAATAAAAATCAATATATTTAAAAATATATATAAAACAAGCGCTATTTTATAGGGCAATATTTGTAAATGTTTACAATATATATTTTTTGAAATATTGTGATTGATTGTAGTCATTACACTACTCTTTACTTTGAAATAAGCGCTACTCTTTATTTTTTGAAAAAAATTGTAAATGTTAAGAGTACTTAACAAATTCCTTAAGGAAACCCTTATTGCTTTTTCTAAAAAAAAAAAAAAAAAATCTCACGATAGAACAATTTGGCAAGTGTGGGTCCAAAATAAAATTTCATTTCAATTTTTTCATACTCTTTATTTTCCATTATCTTCCCAACAAGAGAATTAAAATATCTTAGAATTCCCCTCGGTTTTCTTTTCTCCTACTTTTTCCTCTTCCAAATACAGAGCGCTCATAAAGAAGATCAGCCTAATCCCAATACATGCACAGGAAAATAAAAATTCCATTATACATGCACAAAATAAAATAAAATAAAATAAAAATCCATTTTTACTTCGCAAGTGTTTTTGTCACAGACGGATAGAAAAAGAAAACATCAATGGCTCTTTCAATTCCTTCTTGAAAAGGTTTATAAAGAGAAAGAAAAGCTGTCAGATACGGAAATATCCAACATTTATTTCCATCCCCAGGCCTCTTAGATTCTTATCAGATACCCTCCCCTCGTGTGCTCCCTCTTCCTTCATTTAATGCTCTATCTACCTTCTCCTTACCCTGAAAAAACTAACCCTCTCTCTATACATATGTGCCCATCTACTTATATGAGTACTATACTACTAGATGCTCTACTCTGTTCACTAAGATATCCATCACATAGTTAAATATCTCATGGCGGTTTCTGTTTATCTTGTTTTCTTTGCTGTTTTCCTGGCGATAATCTTTATCGTTCATCGGAGTTCCCGGTGCCGGCGGCTCCGGCTGCCGCCGGGGAGTTTGGGTCTGCCCTTTGTTGGGGAGACTCTACAGTTGATATCTGCATACAAGACTGAGAACCCTGAACCGTTTATAGATGATCGGGTGAACCGGTTCGGTTCGTTGTTTACAACCCATATTTTTGGTGAACCGACTGTTTTTTCTGTTGACCCGGAAACGAACCGGTTCATTTTGCAAAATGAAGGGAAATTGTTTGAGTGTAGCTACCCGGGGTCGATAAGCAACTTGTTGGGAAAACATTCTTTGTTGTTGATGAAGGGTAATCTTCACAAAAAAATGCATTCTTTAACCATGAGTTTCGCTAACTCGTCAATCATTAGAGACCATCTTTTGGTCGACATAGACCGGTTGATCCGTCTCAATTTAGATTCTTGGTCTGATCGGGTTCTTCTCATGGAAGAAGCCAAGAAGGTAATTTGCTTCTTATATTTTACCTCCTCCTAATGCATGTTCCTAATGATACCACTGAGTTGATTGGGTGCTGAATCGTTAGAGGTTACTTGAATGATGTTGTTTTTATTATTATTATTATGGGTTTGTCTTGTGATTCACGTTATAGGGAATTAAAATAGTGGGTGACAAACATTCCGAGCATGTTAACATATAAAATTATATCACAGTACTTGTAAATGTCACGCTCTAGTTAGTCTCACAAACATATATGAACTTTTATTCCCTCCCTTATGCTTCTCTCGTTATTATTAATTTATTTTTGTTGTTACATACTTGGTTTTGCTCGACTCAGAAGGTTCCATTAAATTAATTGCACTTTTTTAATTATTAGAACTTTTTTATTTATGTTATGACGTCTACTAATATATTTTCATTTCGTTTGTTTGATTTTTTTTTATCTGCAGATTACATTTGAGTTGACAATGAAGCAACTCATGAGCTTTGATCCTTGTGAATGGACCGAGAATCTAAGAAAAGAGTACGTGCTTGTTATTGAAGGCTTTTTCAGTGTGCCTCTACCCATCTTTTCCCCCACATACCGCAGAGCTATCAAAGTAAATATTCTCTTGTGTTTTTATAATACTCTGGAATCAAATCACAGTTGTATAATCGACGGCAAGTGGCATTCTTTTTTATCTTATTTTCTTATGCTATCACTTGATCAAAACATTCTATTTTTGGTGCCGATCGATATGAATTTTTTTCTTTTCTTTCTTCACTTGGATTTTGATCCAAACGAAGGATCAAAGTTCTGATTTTTTTTCTTTTATTAATGAAAAAAATGTTCACATTGATGTCATATATTAAGCTTGACGTACTTTGTTGAAAAACTTGCAGGCTAGGACTAAGGTGGCAGAGGCTTTGAGCTTGGTGGTGAAGCAAAGGAGGATAGAGAGCGAGTCAGGAGAGAAAAAGAAGGACATGCTAGGAGCACTTTTAGCTTCAGATGATCACGGTGGCTTCTCAGACGAGGAAATAGTGGATTTCTTGGTGGCTCTGCTAGTTGCAGGCTATGAAACTACATCTACTAGTATGACTCTTGCTGTCAAGTTCCTCACTGAGACACCTCTCGCTTTGGCCCAGATAAAAGTAAGTGCTGAATCTTTTCCTCCATTTATTTTTTATTTATCATCAATCCTAACTAGCTCAAACCTATTTTCCTCTCTTTTTTGGGGGGAGTCGTCTGGGAGGTTGTGTGGCAAAAAGGGATGTACTCCATTTTTCTAGTGGACCCAAATTCCTATAATCATCTTGTTGGCCCCTACAGAAACCTCCCATATTTTTTTCACACAATGTCAATTCTCAACCATTCACATTGAGTGGTAGGATAAAGAGAGAACAAAAAAGATCAAACGGGTTGTTTCATTGTCTTGCATATGATCTACGCAAAAACTATATATGCAATAGGGCCTAAAACCTGTACCGCACGAGTTCATACAAAAGGTCCCCTTTTCTAGTGGGTTACTGTAATGCATCATGCATTTTTATCTTTGTTAACAGATAGTAGGGTAAGTCTGCAGCAACACGGTTGTTTTGATCCAGTATAGGTTAAATCACTAAATTCGAATAAAATTATATGAAAAAAGTATAATTACATGGGAAAACGTTTTTATCATCAAAATTAAGGTAGGCGTGAGAACTGAACTTAATTCTTAAGAAAACAATGGGAATATATTCTCTCAACCAATATTCGTCCTCTCTGGGGATTTCTTTCTTAATTCTTACTGCAATGTTTTAGCTGCACGGAAAAGAAAAAAGCATCCGAACTTTTGTCTGTGTAGGAATTCGTTTTGGTTACTTTTTTTGGAAGACCGAAAAAATAACTAAACGTGTATCCCTTTTTTCTTCTTCTACAGGGAAGTGACTGTATTACGTTTTTATAATGTCGGTCAAAAGTAGAGGCAAAAGTACGTTAACGTAAAAGTCAAAGTAGAACCCAACATTCGTCTAACCGGACAAAATGATACGTCCCCCCTAACTGCACGCCTTAGGTTTATGCTCCCTGCTGAAAACCTGACTGCTTCTCTGAATTCTCTGCTCTTTTGACCAATTTGTTTTTCCCGAAATGGCCTAGAACACGCTTCATTAAATGACTCTGTTAAAGGGTGGGGTATTTTGGTAACTAAACAGGCACTTGTACCACGGAGTGTAGCATTGGGATCATCGGGAATCGTTCGGCTCTGATTTCAAGGAAAAAGAGTATCCAACGGTGGCGATGTCATTTAGTGCTCTACCCCTTGTCGTGCAAAGTTGATTCCTAGGAAGGATTGATTTGTTTGTTCGGTGTGATGCTTAAATCATAGCCGTCGAATTGTTTTTTGAATCAGTGTGGTGTGGGACCAGTAAGGGTTACAAGGTACGTGAGGATACCTCATGGTCATGGTCCCTTGTCTCGTGGTCCTCTTATCCATGTTACTTCCAACCTTTTGGTTTAAGCGTATTAAATTGGGCTTAGAAAATTCTTTTTGAGTGATTTGGATAAGACATGTCTGTAGCTTAAGACCCACACACAGGCAAGCCCATGGGCCACGCTTAAATAATTCTTTTTCTCATTAATATCATTGGTATTTGATCTTGCAGGAGGAGCATGAACAGATCAGAGCAAAGAAGGGTGAGGGGGAAGCTCTTGAGTGGAGTGATTACAAGTCAATGACCTTCACTCTATGTGTAAGATACACTCAGTAATTGCAGTATAGGAACTTGATCTTTGATGTAGCTTTCCTTAACTCTATTTTTTCGTCTATGGTAATTTTTTTCAGGTTGTTAATGAGACTTTGAGAATCGCAAACATAATAGGTGGGATATTTAGACGAACGATGACAGATATCAATGTAAAAGGTAGGGAGATTGTTTGTAGCATAATAAGTGGCGTGGCTCTGTTGGTATCCATATAGCATCTTTTACCAACTAATAATATCTTTGCCCTTTAATCCATTCAGGTTATACAATTCCTAAAGGATGGAAGGTTTTTGCATCTTTTAGAGGTGTACATTTAGACCATGAATACTTTAAAGATGCTCGAACTTTCAATCCTTGGAGATGGCAGGTAAATCTCTTTACTGGCTCATGTATCCTTCATTTTGATTCCTTCAACTAATCACTAACGGGTTTTCGAAAAAATAAAAAATTGACAGAACGACTCGGGGGCCACATGCCCAGCAAATGTATTCACTCCATTTGGAGGAGGACAACGGCTATGCCCAGGATATGAACTTGCTAGAGTAGAACTCTCTGTTTTCCTTCACCACCTAGTCACCCGTTTCAGGTGTCTTCTACAATCTTTTTCCATCTTGCCTTTGAATGTGTAACTATAAATATTGTTGGTAGTATACAAGCTAATTGGAAACTAATTTTTGCATGTAAACTTGTATTCCCAACAGTTGGAATCCGGCTGAAGAAGATAAGCTGGTTTTCTTTCCAACTACGCGGACACAGAAGCGATATCCCATCAATGTGCAGCGTCGAAATCGTGTCCAAGCCATGTAAAGTATTAGAGCAAAAGAGAAAGTATTGTAGAAGAACTGTAATCCTTTAAATGTTGGATCCAATAAAAGTTAAAGTAATAAGATAGAAGCATATGTTCAGTTCTGGATTAACGAGTATTACAATGCTAGAGGCCGTGGGCGGAATATGATATATATCCACTCTCTACGTAATAACCACACTCTCACTAATTCTCTTTCCTTAAAAATTGACGACTTTACTCTTGAATCAATACTTCTCTGAGTCTAATCCTATTTATCAAACTGAGAAATTATTAGGTATAGTAAGAGTTGTGTTCTTTTACTTCATACAAATATAGAATCCATGACTAAAATTATTTATGAATTCCATTATGAGGTCTAGTGGGAGTCGTATTCCTTCATCTCAGAATCCAAATTATTCATAAATCCTACTTAATAGGAGTGAGAGGATTACGATTTGCAGTACATCTCTTCCCTTCTAACTCACATCACCCCAAGGTCTGACCACAACTATTTTCTCTGTCAGTCATAATTTTCTTTTTGATATGCAGCAACCAGCAAGCGTTTGAATCAACCTTAGGATATATAGTTGCATCAAAAGAGTGAATTTGGTTTTCAAATTTTCCAAGGAAGCATCATACTCTAGAATTCGCCGTTTCTCTTTCTTCCGGACTTTAACTTTGGGATATATATATCTCTTACTGTTCAAAGATTTTAGATGCCATAGCAATCAACCTTTCAATGCAGCTGTTTAATGGTTGGCAAATGGCAATGCTTGCAAGTTGCAACTCATGCTACTATGCCATGGGGGCATCTTCCGGGCTTGGTGGTGGCGTGGGCTCTAGAAGGGAAAGCAGAGAGATATTGAGAGGGAAAGGTTTTTATTTTTTATTTTTTATAAAAAAAGATTTGAACTGAAAACTTCTTTGAAGAGAGACATTAATGTTAATTGAGTTACAAACTCATAACCCAAAAAGATATTGTCAGTTTGTGAAAATAATAATGATGATGATGATTTGGAGTGTGGTTATAACGTGCAGGGTGCCACAATCGTTCTCTCTCATCATAAGGTAGAGTTTCCGGCTCCTTGGTTGGGTGGGACCTGAATCATCACATCACCATCACAGGCAAACCTCTCTAAACTTCAGCCCCAAATGCAGCAGCTGTATTGCAATTACTTATTTGCAGCAGGTCAAGCTAAAAAATCTGTGATTATCTCACACTGCTTTGCCTACCAAAATATAGACTTGAACTTCACCTGGAACCTAAAGTAAAATAAATTAATATAAAAATTGGATTGTTCAACCATAAACTAGTACTTAAATTTGTGGGCCATGGAGTCGGTCAACGTAAAACCTACTAAATCTTATGATCGAAAAATTTATGCGTTTTGTTGGGTGCAGCATTTTCTCCTCGAGCCCCTCGAGTCCTGATTTCACTTTCACGAACTCAAATAATTTTTTCTCACTGGATGGCTGAAAAAATTAAGAGTTTATTGGCAGATGATTTTATTCCACACTACAACCAGAATTTGAACGAGGACAAGAGGCAAACAATATGACTACTTTAGGTTGAATACGGGTAACCCATCTTGAAAATCCCATGATTTTTGGCTTAGCCAGATGTGGCTAAATGCAATTCAAAGACAGGCACTCGGTTCCTCCCTCCACATTGCCATCAATGTGAGTTTCATCAGCCTCTAATTAGAACGACCAGAATACGGCACTTTGATGCGCATTAACTGATTGTTGTGTCTTATTTGCTTAACTGCTGTGGAAAACAACATATAATTACACATAAATCTTAAAAGTGGCGTGTAAACGGTTTCATGATATACATCACTAAAATCAAGTCGTGATTCTTCTAAAAAACAAAGAGGACATCAAGTTGAATTACTTTTCCCGCATGCATCATTAGCCCAATCATATGGGCATCCTAAAAATTTATCACAAGCATTCATGTGAACATGTAAACATTGATAATACAAATACAAAGAAGGCCCTGACTTGAATGTGATTTACCGCAGAATGCAAAAAATCTTGACCAAAGCATCTGCCATTAAGTGTGCTGAAAAAGATGGCCAACTTTAGTTTGCGGACCCATGTCTCCAGTATAAATTAGAAGCCCTCAATAGCAATGGAATAACTCTTGCATTGTGGACCGAAAACTGGCATTGTTGCTCCAATACCTAAGACAGTAGAACCAAAACGAAGTCGGCTTCATATTTGAGGTTGTGGAACCCTTCATCTATTGCTTTCCCGATTTTTTAACACAGATTCAAGAGCTTCAACTTTCTTTGTATTCTCAGTATTGACAAGGGACAGTTTCGCAATTGATGATTTCAGCTGCGATATTTGGGCATCTAGGACATTGTTCCTTCCCACTATTTTACTTTGCTGATTTGGTATGCCACCTTTCGAAGATTGTGTGAACCTTCTTAGCCTTGCTCTTAGTGTATCAATGGAAGTTCGCAAAGCATCCAATTCAACTTCAGTAAATTGGTCTGCAAAATAACCAAACAATATAGAATAGTCCGTAAGGTGGTGGCCAGCCTTGCTACAACGGAGAGATGAAAAAGTGAATTGACTTCAAAATCTCTTAAGAACTGTTGTGTGATAAATGTAAAAGAAAAGGATTTGACCACAGAAAGGAAATAAAAATTTTCCTCATGAAATAGTAATGGATGGGAAAAAGCAGAAATATCTCCAGAAATTTGCATAATTTCATTAAAATAATTGCTGCAAACAAAAAATTGATTACCAAGATCAGACTTGAATTCACGTTCTGCTTTAGACAAAGGCTTCTTATCAGCCCCAGGCAAGTTCCTCAAGGAATGCAATCGCTGTTCCAGAAGATTGTGTCTCTGCATTGCACGATTAATCCTTTCCTCCAATCCTGACTGCTGCTTCTCTGCTTTTGAAAGCTTCTCCTGTGCCTCACCTAATCGAGCATGCTGGTCATCAATGATTCTCTTCAACTGGGGGCCATGATGCTTGAGTTCAAAATAGACCTAAAAAGTCACAAAGGATAACATCTTCATACAGATGATTAAAAACCCAGAGCTGATCTGACAGCACATAATAAAGGTTGGTTAAATGTCTAGCCAATCTACCACTTGTAGTTCGAATATAAGCAAACTGAAAAGTCTCGCTTAATTGCCAAAGGCCCAAAAAATGATCAATTATAATAACGACTGAACTCCTGAAAACTTAAATGATAAACCAGGCATCATGCCAGTAGAAAGCACCATTGGATCTCCAGTGCCCATGACCCTTATTGACTGCAATTCAGAATGCAAAACCATAAGGATATCCTAAAATTAGTTTTCCTTCCAAAACGAAATCTACCATATGCCTATGGGCCAAGTTCTAATATTTTCTGCTTAGCAGGCAAGGCTTAACTGTGCACTCATCTTTATTCTACTATAACTTGCCTGATAGTTTACAATTGATGGTTGTACATGACAACTTCCATTTCACATATTACAACGAGTGGGTCCAGAAAGAAGAGGCAGCAACCAAAGTGACCTAAATGAGTGAGGCAATAGCACCCTGTATATCCCATGGGGATACTCACCTTATGTGCATACTCGACATAGTTTTCATGGAAAAGGTTTAAGTACTGATGAAGAGTTGACCGCCCTTCAATAGAATCAGCAGCAACAGATCGAAGATTTGGTGAACCCTGAGCAACAAGAACCACCTTAGGACCACTAAGTAGTTCTTTGCTTATGATGTCTGGAGGATTTCTATTTGTCCATTCTTCAGAGCTTGCAGATGTCTTCAACATATCAACATGTACAGGCACCAATAAATTCAATGTTTTCATTTCTAGCACAACACATTCTTGGTTGGAGGTAATCACCACAATCCATGAGTACCCAAATGAATCTGATAATGCTAAAAAGCCACAAAGGGGAGAAGGTGCAGAGTTCTCCACCTGGCATGTGCTAAGGACAGGATGCACAGAGGGAGTCCGGACTGTCTCATCCTTGCCACTAGACTGACTGGTGAATGGAAGAAAATGCAAAACAATTGAATCTATCCCTCCATCATGAACAGAATAGATTCTTTCAGGCATAAGGGGATCAACAAACATTGAAATATGAGACCCGCTTTCTGTTTTCCTTGGTAAGGCCAAGTCCACAATTGCAAGTCTCAACAAAGGTGGTGGATGACCTAACCAGACAGTATGATCATGCGGTTGATCAAGCTTCACAACAGGAAGCTCACCCAAGATTGATTCGCAAAGCATTGCAAGACCAAGAATATGGTTGTGGGAGTTGACACGAAGACGAGGTGCACTACCAACTGTCCAGACTGGCTGGATTTCATCAGCGAGGGCATCTATTTGCAATTGCCCACCACTCCAGGCAGTTACCAGAATTGAGTCTTTGCTGGCTAAATCATAGAGAAAACTGACTGCACGACCTTCGCATTCTGCACCCCTAACTGCTAAGTCTTCATCTTCCCCACCCTGACATACTTTGCGTAGAGGGCCCTGGAACACCAAAACAAACTTGTTAGCTTCTTGAAGATGTTACAATAACACTACAAGGTCTGAGCAAAAACTTAAAATCTTCACACAAAAATTGGAACATAACCAACCAGATATAAGGAAGATACTCCTTAAAATGGCATATGCAGAGATGAATTCTCGCATGCAAAACAATATAACATTTGTATGTTTAACATAATTTATTAAGAAAGCATTCTGGGAAACACTAGCAATTAGGAAAATTTCCAAATTTGTCTATTAGTTGGCTGTCAGGAAGAAGCATGTTCAACCAAAATAATCTTAGCCATACTCGTGTCCAATCCAGTTTGCAAGAGTACTCCAGATGTTCTGAATACCATACAACATAAGCAATGCGCGGAATAAGTAAAATAAGAAATACAATGAAAATTACCTGCAAACAAAGTGATGCATCAAATACAGCATAAGGATGAGCTTTCAGTGTTGATAATCCCCCCTCCTTTGATTCATGGGCTAACTCAGGAAACGTTGCCTCCAACCAAGAGATTGCCATATTCGAGTTATTAACAGCAACTGGGTTTGCTGATTTCGGTCCAAATGTTTCAGCATCACTATATATCTCCAAAACATATTCCCATTTGTAGACACTGCTCCACAATAAAGCACTTGATTTTATTTAACATCAAATTTAAAAATCATCTGGGATACAAAGAAGCAGTTTAATATGTACTCTTTGATGTATAATAGACATTTTATGCATGGCATGGCCACATCATTGCACAAGAAAAAATAAGAATAATGAAAAAAAAGGTCAAAATAACTAATCAAACAATGTCAAGCATAAGAAAGCATCAGGATGGTAATACGATTAAGATGTTAAGAATTGAAAGGACTAGAGTGCCTATCCATCACAGTATCCAAAGAAAAATTTGAGCAAGTGATAAGATATCAGGTAAAAAATACCTTCCAAATGGAACAATTGGGCAAAGGATGTAAACTGAACCATCTCTGAATAATAGGAAAACCTGCAGAAAGGCCAAAAAAGGGGAATAAACAAAAGATGAAACTGCTACATGGAGTAAAATACCATTCTTCAAACCCAGACATGATGAAAAGGCAACATCATGAAGGATGACGAAACCACACAAAGATTGCTATTTTCCAGGGTAACTGCCATGGTAATCAAAACATATCACGTGGAAAGCATCGCAGAACAGCATTAAGGCTACATGCAATACCATAATTAAGTATGTGCATTAAATACCAAACTCCAAACTGAACTTACACTGAACCTGTCCCACAAGTGGTCGCCCCCAAAAGAAAAATCAACAGGACAGATCGATGCAGCATTCCTGGATCTACCAGATTCAACAGGCTGTAGATAATACTCCTGCTCCGGCTGCAGGACATCTGAAGACAAATCAAACAGTCTAGCCAAAGAAAAAAAAATGAAAGAAGTTAAAAACAACGCAAGTCCTAGTCAAACATAAAAGCAAGAAAGAAGCATGATTGACAATAATATCCATACTTTTACATCAATCAAAATAGTTTAACTTAATCATGGAAGTCGTCATGTGTTTACAATTTGACTAACAAATAACATTACTTCAATCCTAAACCAAAACAATCAACAATATTTAGTTTGAAACAGAAATTTGTGATACCTGAAAACCAAATCAGAAGAAAGAATTCCTAAATGCGTATCACTGTAAGGATGCCACAAAACTTTTGGCGTGTGTATTACATTTCTCTCATTAAAATAAATTTGCGAGCCAATGGAAACAGTCCTGCACAACCACAAAATTATAGTCACTAACAAATCCAACTGAAAATTAAACTATTTTTTTTTTAAAAAAAATCAAATTCTAAAAATATACCTGCAAATGATGGAGTTATCTTTATCAGAAGAGCGTCCATAAAGGTACATAACACATAAACCATTGGCACCGGAAAGAAGCAGAGCAGAGCCATTTCTATTTATAGAAATTTTATTAACCTTAAAATTAACCTCCACATCTGTATGCAATACCTAATTATAAAAAATAAAGTAAAACAAACAGTAATTAAGCACTTTAAAATCGGAGAAGCAATCACAATTAAAATTAAGCTGGCTACGGAAACAAGCATAATTACCTTAGAGGGTAAGGCAGCGAGGACCGAGGAAGGTTCGGGATCGCCAAGCCGAATTGAAATTCGATGGAGGCAACGGAGGTTTGAATCCCAGTAATATAATCTAGAAGCGCCGTCCCAAGCTAGTAGATTAGATGGTGGTTGAGGTGAGCCGTCTCCTTCGGGTGAGGTGGAGGCGGAGGAAGTGAAAAGCGGGTGGTTTTGAAGTGGGACCCATTGGATGTCTTCTTTGGGAGTTGGGGATTTTCGAGGAGAGGAGTCAAGGTTTGGTTCTGTCAACTCGAAGTTGAATCTCATTTTGTTTTGCTTGCTCACTGCTGTACGCTGCGTTCTCTTCTTTTTCCTCGTTTCCTTGCTTTGCTGGTGAGGACTGAGGAGGGAGCGATTTGGAGCGGGAGGAAGGAAACTCGTCTCTGGTTTGGGAAGATGAAACATCAAAAGATGAGACATAATGCTGGAGGTTTTTTCTTCTTTTTCTTAAAAAAAATTAAATTTAGTTTTTTTTTTTTTTTTTTTGGTCCTCCTTGAGGAGAGTCGGAAACTTTAGGATTCAACTGAAACATAGAGATGGGCTTAGCCCAGAAATGCGGTCCAGCATAGATAGAAAGAGGTCCAGAAGGACCAATAAATTTAAAACTCGGCCGACATGAGACACTGTCATCCATTCCTGCTCTCAACTCTCAGCTCTCAACGCATATGATTTGCAGCTTTAACCGGAAAATCAAAATTAACGGTGATGTTCATGCAGCTCCTTGAATCGTAATCTTAACTTCAAATGAGGATGATAAATTATTTGTATTTCCAAATGATTGCTCATCACAGAGGAATTCAAATAACGGAAAATGGTTCTTGATAACGTTTAGGATTGAGGTTTGGAATAATTTATAGAATTTTTTTTTCTTTCTTAGGTTTCCATGTGATTGATAAAACAATGAGAAGCTTGGCCGTTTTCTAATAAGTAGTTAAGGTACCATACATTAATGTAAGCCAAATAGACCTCCATTATATGCTCACACCTTGTTGCATAATAAGTGGTTTGATTAGCTAGTTTCTAGCTAAATACTTCCACCTTTCCTTTGTAAATAAACAAACTGTACATTGTTACATGAAAATATAATCCATGGTAGATCTATTCTTTAGTCATACATATACATACATACATACATACATACATACATATATATATATATATATAACCTCTATAGTGATTCAAAACCAGTGGTATGTATGTTCAAGCCATAACATAAACAGTGACATATGGCATATCTAAAAATTGTTGTTTACTACTTCCTAGCCGCCGAGTTAGATTTGTTTCTCCAACAATCTCCAAGTTGCAGATTTTTCTCGAATAAACCTGTCCAAAAAAGGCCAAAGGGTCAGACATTGAATGAGTTGCTCAATTTCAATGAACTGGGTGGTGACGATGGAAATCGGTTAATAAGCTGACAAGATGACCTTATATATAAAAAGGAGAGATTAAATATTACCTGCAACCTGATGTTGAAGGTTTGATCAGCCAAAAAGAGAATAAAAGTCTCCTGTTGTTAGTCCTTCAAATGTTAGAATTAATCATTTCACTCTTTCTTCCAGCAGAATCTTCTGATACCTAGGAAACACCACATTCTTGCAAGCTGAAACCTGTAGCACATGGCACACACCATGTTAGAACTATTTTAATCCAGCATCAACTACTACTTTTTTATCAAAGCATATTTATTTATTCAACATAGAAAAATTTCTGCTAATTTTTGTGGTCGATAATTCTTTAGCTGATAGTCGGCGTGGGGAACTTGGATTGGTACGCGTAAGGCGTATGGTTGATGCCAAACTTTGAATGCTGTTGCCTTTCTTGGGGGCTAAGCTGTGTTACTTGTCAATATTGTCAAGCCTTAAATAAAACTCAAATGACTAAAATTTGCGTTAACTTGAAAGAGCAGTTTGTGAACCTAGTAATTAAAAACGGGGATATGAAAAAAAATTGACCTTCCCACAAGCAGCCTATTGAGGGACGGTACGGGTCACATATTATGGTTTTTATAATTCTTAAGAACTAAGTCTAAATTGGAGAACTACTCATTCTTATTTTTAGCATGCTGCGACATTGCTAAAGCAGTCTGATATTAGACAAGAAAAGAAGTGTGAAACTGCGTATAATCAATCACTTTTTATCTCAATCGGCATCCTAGAAGCATTTTTTCTGGTTTTCAAAACTAATCTTTATTTGGAAATTTTGTTCGTGTGAAAGGAATAAAGGAATGAGATTTCGGTGATGGATAAAGTTTCAGTAAAGAAAAAGAAGGAACACCCATGAACGGAGTCAGATACTCCACAAAAGATGGTAAAAGGTCTCATATTCTGATATAAAAAATGTAGGCACAGTTGTGAATTCGGCAAAAAAGGAAAATCATATATGGTCAATTTTTGTTTTTTATATTTTATTATTTTTTATCCATCACTAAGCGGCTGCCCATGACCGGTTTCTCTGGATACGAGGTCCAATGGTGGTTTTTTGACCAGGTGATATGGAGGCTGGATCCAAGTGAAGAACATGGCTCGAGAAACGTTAAAACATATAGACAGGATATCGACATTACGATCACATGCTACCTTTAAAAACATTTAAATTTGCTCACAGTGACATGCCTTCCCCCCAAATATATTAAAATTATTTGCAGCTCTAATATTGCACATGGTGCCCTGGGATAGGATTTTTGAGAGGAATCCTAAGAATCTACTGGCCAAAGCCTTGCAGTATTAGTCAATGATGAAATGGTTAGCTTTTGTTATTGAACCTTTCAAATTAACTACCACGTGATCTCCTTCAGCCTCAGAAGCAGGTGATTTTCTCAGAATGCAAAAAAAAAACCTCAGCAAACATTAAGCATGTGATTTCTCCTCTGTTTATGTCGTATAATTAGCTTACAAGGGCCAAAAACCCTTTTCACACCCCCCCCCCCAAAAAAAAAAAAAAAAAACCGAAAGAAGGACCGATTCAAGGGATTTTTTGACCTTCCAGAAGATAAAATAATCAAGCCTTGTACAGTTGAATTAGGTGCTGATAAATTGACAAATGAAGTATTTTAAATCACAAATGAAGTGGGATGTGACAACTCAGGATTCTGATCTTCCTATGCTATGCACAGTTGTAAGCATAATTCATTTTTTGTAATCTTTTAACGCTTCCAATTAATTAATTAATTGCTGGAGCAGCCTGGCTCCAACGCATAAATTTATAATTTGAAATTTGAGCATCATCAACATCGTCATGATCCAGTAAGAGAGACAAAGGAGAGAGGGAGAGACTTACAGCTTCAATGTCAATTTTGTAGACCAAAAGCTTTCTTCTTTCTCTGCAACTTGTTCTATATGCCACAGCAATATGACCGATTGCAAGAAGCAGAGAGCAAATAAACAAGGCAATTTCCATGGCTCTAACATACTCTCCTCGATCCGTACTCGAAACTCTGAACACGCGTGGTGCCTTGAACGAAACATAAATTAATGATGACGCAGAACACATCGTTGTAATCAACAAGTATGGTCCTCTTGAGAGCCTTGGTCCATCACACAAACTATAAACGCCTATAACAACAACAACAACAACAAGAAAAGATTACTAATTTTTCCATGAAAACATTAAAAGCAGGAAAGACATGTAGAACGAAGAATAAAGTTGATTGGTTTATGAAACTTACAAATGATGACAGCTGATCTTATAATGGATATGAGGGGTATGTCAATGAGGGAGTAACGAAAATCATAGTTATTGAAATGAGAAGAGAGAGTTTCTAATGATAAAGAAGAAGGAGAAAGAGAGGCAGAAAGGAGGGAAAAGGGAAGAAGAGTATCAGTTATGACAAGAAGTATAGGAGCAGAGAAAAGAAGGAAAGAAATCAACATGGTGATCAAGAAGAACAGAGTCTTTACTCCTCTCAAAACTTTTTTAGATTTCTCTTCTTTTGCAAAACCCATCTCTTCTTTTTCGAGTTTTTGTCGCTTCAGCTTCTAATTCGTGGAGGGTCTATCAGATTATGTATGTACACAGAAGAATCGAAAAGAGAGAGAGAGAGTCTGTGGAGACTTGAGGCTTTGAGAAAGTCAGGAGAGGGAAGGGCTTAAAAGGGGATGATTCAGGTATATGAATTTTTAAAAATATTTCAAGGGAGAAATTGAAATAATAATTAATTGCCCATTGAAGGAAGGTGCTGCTGCAGGCCAAAAGGTTCAATTTTTTTGACTGGACTTGTCTACTGGGACAAGGATGACAAAGACTTTGGAACTTTGCACACGGTTGTTAACGGTCAAATATAGCATTCTAAGGAAAAAAAAGTTAACGGAAATAACTATATAGGAGAATGTATTTGAAGACAATTAACGACAGTTTTGATGCTTGTTTATTTATCGCATGCCGTAGACGTAGACGTAGAAGTAGAAGTCTTTTTTTTAAAAAAAATACTCGGCTTTGTTTGCATAGTGTTTTGGTTTGGCAAGGAAAATACAGAGTTAGATCTAATTTACTGTCCATGATATGAATGAAAATAGAAGAGGTAAATTCTAGAAATCAGAAAATGCTGTTTCAATGGGTTAAATAATAATAATAATAATAATAATTGCAAGGATGGGAAAAAAAAAGGGAATATAAATATGGGTGCATCAATAGTTTCGAGTCTTCTCTTCTACAATTGAGTAAGAATTAATTCCCTTTCTTTTTTTCAAACCACCATTTATGTCACATGTCAAAAAAGATAGTCTAAATTTCTTATTATAAATATGACAAGATTGATCGAATATTTCAAGACCGCGTTATTAGTAATTATGTCCAAACGGCTATCTGGTTCAACAGAAGTAAATTTCTCATTAAAAAATAATATATATATATATATTGGATGTTTAGGATTTTTCATTATAGACACTAAAATAAAAATAACCTATATTAATTTCTTTTTATCTAATTTTCCAACAAAAAATAAAAACAAATTATGTTCAACTACCATTTTTTTTTGTAACGGTACATGACTGCATGATATCGGTAAATATAATAATTCTAACCAATCAAGCGGGCTTGGTGGTGTGGGATCATGTGAGCACATGCAACAGTTCATCTTTGCGAATCTTTAGATTTTTTCTTTGCACCAGTTTTGGCTTTTCTCTTATTTCAATTGAATATTGTTTTCTTTAAGTTTCTGAGTAGTTAAGTGCAGCCAAAAAGTAAAAAAGAGATAATACTTGTGATTTGATTAATTCCTTGGTTGCTAACAACTAAAAAAAAAAAAACACCCAACTATTCATTCTGTCCTATGCTGTGACATCATCCAAGGCCAGATACCCTTTATACAATTGTTTGGGCACCTTGATTACCGGTGTATAAATACCCTACGGTTGAAGGAATCCACCCTAATTTCCCTACCTTTTTATTGCAATGGTAATTATAAAATGACCTTCTATCCCTCTTCGGTCAATGCCATCTGTTAAGTTCCTCAGCGCACACAAATATATATAATATAGAGGAATTACAATTCAATAGTCTAGAAGCCATGTAAGTGGAGCAATTTAACACCACCGCCGAATCCCTTGATTGCAAAACGTCAAGGGCAAATGTAGTAATTAATTAATTGGTTCAATCAAGACTTTAACCAGATACATGTTGAAAAGTTTTTTTCCACTGCTTTTAAGTCATATGAAAGAAGTTGAGATAAATGATTTTTAAAAGTACATTACCAACGTACCCTCAGAATTTCAAGAGAAAAGGTTCTGAACGAACTAGCCAATATTTGTCAATTGAATGAATTAATATGACCAAAACAAAATATTTAGCGCAAAAGTCCGTCCACAACAAAATGCACATTGATATACCTGCATTGTCTCATGGGTGGGCAGATGGGAGTTGGTGAATGATTGACGTCTGCCCGGAATTTTTCAACTGCTTTTGCTTCTTTGGGAAAACTTTATCCATTTTTTCTTCTTCTTATTATTTTTTTTTTACCATTTTTGGAAATAAATAGCTTCATTTTTTTTAATCCTGTGAAGATATAAAATGCTCAGCAAATAGCTCGAATTCCATTTACTTTGTTAACACCCAAATTTTACCCCAAATAAGTTAATTGATTTGTGAGTTAAAAAAATAATAATAATACAAAAAAAAAAAAAAGAGAGAAAAGAAAAGGAAGGAGAAATATTTGGGAAAAATGATTTTTGGATACAATTAAAAAAATTAAAAAAAAAGAGATCTTGATTGATTTTAATTAAGAAGTATAATTAAAATCCAAGCAAATAAAATTATATCAAAATCAAAAATTGGAAAAAACCAAGGAACAAAAATAATGTTTGTCCAAAACTATAAATTTTTCCTATAAATACCCAACTCCTTAGCCATTAAAGGAAGACACGGATCCCAACAAAAGAAAAAACCTAAAAACCTAGCCAAACATCCCCTAAGGAACCCTAACAACTTGAAGAATTAATCGGGTTATCTGCTAAACCCATTGAACTTCTTTTATTCAATTGGCTACCCTTCAATCGCCATCATCAATGGATAACCCATCCCCACCGGTTAGAGGAGGAAAGGCAATCGGAGGAGGGATAAATCAAAACTAAAACCACCACGACTCGACTCATTTGGCAATCCGATCATATCTTGCCATTTTGACCAAACCACCGACTACCATCACCATAGACATGGTCATTTAACTCCCCTAAGCAATCCCTCTTTAGAATCGCGATCAAAAGTCATCGAAAAACGAACTAATTGATGATGACTTGTTTCTCGATCCATTTTATGCAAGCAAGAAAAATTGACTAATTAAGGCCAAACTGGATCCCCTAACCACCACAAAAATACTATCCTCAATCTTATGAGTCGATTAGTGTCCTTAAAATCTCCTAACATTGCTAGAATCATTGTCGAAAAGAGGAGGAAGTCTAGTCGAAACTTTAGAGCCTTCAATCTCCCTCCTTCGATGTCGACAACGACCGCCACCATAACCGTTGAGTTTGAAACGACCTCATCTATAACGCGAGCTAGTTAACGCACCGGAAAGACCACCGGACAATGATCGAGCGAGTTAATAGTGGATGTTTCATCTTGTAGGGGCATTTTGATAATTTTATGTGCATGGATATTTTGGAAATTTCACAATTGACTAGTGGCGTTTAAATCACCGTATAGCGAGCCTCCTCAACACCTACAAATAGTTGCTTCCTCCTTCTCGATTGACTAAAATAATCGGTTTTCATCGAGATTGAAGGAAATAAAATCGATTCAAATGAAAGGACTTCTAACATTCTCACGATGTTTGAGTAATTCCTACGCTTATTTGAATTGTTTAAAATGATGAATAGATGGTGAAAAAATTGTGTCGTGAATTATTGTACTATCAAATATTATGTTTGACTATGTTTGAGATGTGTGTGCCCGTTGCATGTTTGTCGAAATGAAGTTGTTGGTGGCTTCCTACTTATATGGTCGAAGCTACCTAAAGCCATCGATAGCTTCCAAATCATCTTATCTATCTCTTTGTTTGTCGAAATGAAGTTGTCGATGGCTTCTTACCTATGTAAACGAAGTTATCTACGACTTTCGAAACATTTGACTTGTTTTTTTGTTGTCCGAAATGAAGTCGTCGGTGGCTTTTCACTTTTATAGATGGACTTTATTGGTGTCTCTTGAACCAATTTTATTAAATTTTGATTTTTGAAATTGAGCTATCGGTGGCTTCCCACTTATGTGACGAAACCGTCGGTGGTTCAAAAATTATTTTACTTGTTGTCTGTTTGTCCGAATTGAAGTCATCGATGACTTCTCCCTTATGTGACAAAGTCATTAGTGGCTTTCAAACTAATTACTCGCTCTTTATTAGAGCGAAATGAAGTTTTTGATGGCTTCTTACTCATGTGATGAACTTGTTGGTAACTTCTTAAATTCATGACTCAAAGTAGTTGGTGGTTTCTCACTTGTACGAGTGAGGTTGTCGGTGACTTGTTGTTCGTGTTAATAAAAAGGCTATAAATTTTTAGAAACTCACCTACTTATTGGTATAGGTCGTATTCCCTAAAGATTAGCCAAAATTCTAAGTTTCTCCACGTTTTCCTTTTTAATATGGTTACTCGGTCTCGAGCCGACCTAGACCTCGAATTATTCTGTTATTTCATCATAATAAAATAAATTCATTCAAATAGGCATAGAAGCATAGCATAGTAAAATCGATTTTTTTTCACATGCAAATAATGCAGCCTATTTCAAGTAGGACGGAATGACGATTATGCTATATCTTTTTCATACGTAACCAATCCTCTTACCTAGATATTTATACAAATTAGTATATTTAGGGTTTTTTAATTCTTCTTGATTAGGTAGGTGACTACTCCAGGTTTCGCACGCATCCCACGAGCCCACGTAGACTTACTTTATTACAAAATATTATAGAAAAATTACGACGGTGGTATAATGAGAAAGTTTGGAACGGTGAGGGCATGTCATGACACTCTAATTAAATTAGAAAGCAAAATTAAATTAATTATCCTAGATACAAAAGTGACATTAAACCAAGGAATTGTAATCTTTCAATTATGTCAATGCTTTTTTCTTTTTTTTTTTTCACGATTTTATATATGATCATGATACAATGCTTATGGTTTGGGGACTGGCTTACTTGATCATCTTTGTTTTGATTTATTTATCGATGCTAATGAAATTATTTGTTTTTCTAAAATTCAACTTTGTTTATAATCTTTACCAGCTTATGATGGATTTTTTTCTCCAATGAAAGAAGTAGGCCAAACCTTCTCATGAAGCTTATGCATTTCATTTCAAGGGCTATCTTTTTTCTTTTTCTTTTTTTGAAAATAAGAAGAAGAAGAAGAATTTAAAGCAGCCTATGTATGTTCACTTGCATGTTGTTGTGATATTTTAAGTTGCCAGCCAATACAATAGCAGCTCTAAAGCTGTATTTTCAAGAGGATATTTCAATTGTGAAAATTTAGAATTTTAACTTTAAGGTTCTAGAGGATCAATCTTGTTAAGTGGAGGAAAATTGGAGTGATAGAAGGGATTATTCTCCATTATATATAAGGATGACAATTTCTATTAAATATACGACATCATTTAGTTTTATTAATTGAAGTTTTATTCTATCGGACATAAATAAAAACATGTCAAGTCAAAACTCAACACAGTAAGTGAAGTTTCTTCTATTTTTTTTGTTAAACTTGCACTCAACCTGATGTTTTTATTATTGTTTCTTTTTTTTTTTACATAGATTTATTATGCACATATTTCAGTTTTAGACTTTATTTTATAATTTTAGTTAAAGATTTTTGGATGGAAATCTATTATTTTTTATGTTTTAATTATTTAAGATGGAAAGTTTATGTAGTAATTAACAATTATCTATGAATAAAAATCTAGATCGGATCTAACAATTAAAGGGTGGGCAAAATTATCCATCTAATCTAATCCGCGCGACAAAATTAAAAATTGATGATGTTTGTAAGTATTTTGTTAAAGATAGTTACATAGGAAAAAACATTCTAATCTGGTCAATTATCATCCCTAATTGCACCTATAGGACAATACTATCAAAACTCAAATCCTGATGGAAAGGGCCAAAAAAAAAAAAAAAAAAAAAACTATCCTGTACCTATAATTGCACAGTGCCTTGACATACCGTGAGAACTGAGAAGTCAACACAGCCAATGCAATTGGAAGGTCATCCAATCATGAAAGGTTTATACCACTCCACGCAGCTTCAAAAGGCCAGTACCATAGCCATGTATTATGGCACAAACCCAAGCCGTGTAGTCTGTACAGGTTAGCAACTCCATACCATATGTTTCTTTAATATATATAACACGTAAATATAAAATTTGTGCCCTTTATTATATCATTGCTTACAAACCAAAACAATAGAATTACAGGATAGGATACTTAACCAGAAAGAGAGAGCAAGAGAAGAGGATAAACATGGTAGCTCACGAAATTTCAGTTGTAAATTATAGAATAAAATTAACCATCTCCGTCTTGCGTAATCGCACCCCTTTTTTTTTTTTTTTTCCTTAGAGTCGTAATCGCATGTATCATGATTAAAAAACTGCAAAACATTTTCCTTGGTCGAGTTGCTAAGAATCTTTTATTATGCTCAATTTTTAGTCAAAACCGGAATACGTCTGATTCACACTATTTTCGATTTTCTCGTGAAGATATTTAGCTTATAGGCCAAGTAGTTAAAGTAAATACGATACGGCTATATGCATTTAGGAGCCGCCTTTAGCCGGGTAACGAGTCAAATCTTGCATACGCTGTGACCAATTCTAGATTTCTAGAGCAGACATTTTATAAATGTGGCCCCATGAGGCTTACGTGTTAAGTCGAAATGTGTCTTAGTCAAAGGCGACCGATATCAATGGAGAGTTTGGGTTGGGAAAGTATCACCAAATTACATATCCTGTCAATCAGGTGGCTTTACAGGCTCATGACCACTGTTTTTATAATTTGTTCAATTCATCAATCTGATCCACGAGTGATTTTTTACCTAGTTAATTGGACCGAATTCCCCGAAGAAAGCAGTCTTTTTTCATCACCAAAGCACCAACTCACGTACCTGTTGCAAACCGCAACCAAATAATTATCTGTGAATCTGGCCCAAATCTTAGATTTGGATACAAACGCATGGACAAATCATTTGCTCGATACTTATTCGTTAAGTTGCGAATTTGGCTCTGGCAGCTTATTGATGTGGAAGTTTCTTTCCCTTCTTAAGGAATATTTGGAATAACCTATTCATTACAACAAAAATAAGGAACCATGCACAAGAAGGAAAAATATTAGGCCAACGACATCTCACATTTGTCAGAAGATAAGAAATTATAGGGAAGCTTCCAGGAGGGGTAAAAGATGGATTTTAGGACAATATCCTAGCCATTTGGATTGTTCTTTAAGCTATTCAAGTTATATCGTGCCACGTATGCGTAACAGAAAAAAAAGATAGAATCTTTTTTCGAAACCACAACAAAAGTACATCCCTACAAGAAGGAAAAAATAAAAATCGTGGCCCCTTTCATCCGAGAACAAGAAAGAAAGGGGAGAAAAGCGTGACCCCTTCCTACAGATTTGGGTACACACGCGTACTACACGCGGAGAAATTGGGATGAATGAATATGATGTTTTCCTATCATATGTTGTTTGGCTTTCTAGAAAGCAAAGGGAAAAAAAGGAAAATCAGCACATCACACATCACACATTACAACATTACACACTCATTTACCACTATTTATTTGATCGATTATTTTACTTATAATTTAGGAATTTATTCTGCTTGCGAGGGGTGTATCTCATCTCATTGCACCTGCTCGGAAAATGGAAACAAATTAGGTGCTCCCAGTCATGCACAAGAGATGACCTATTTTTTTTAAAAATGGGTTGGCACGAATCAGGACTGAACATGCTGATTTTTGCCTTTTTTTTCTTTTTTTGTTGCTCCCATTATTTATTTATTTATACGTCACCTGTGTTTAGTGATTTTTATTTTACTAGTAAACAAAATACAATGACGTCGGCGATGGCATTGCACGAGGAGAACCATACTTTTATTGTATGCCCTAAATAGGATTCCAAATGGTTTTGTCAACTCAAAATCTTGTGTAGATGTGATAAGGAGCTGATCATTTTCCTTAGGAAATTGGATATCTACGAGGAGAGCAGCACTAGGATTATTGTTAATTAAGTCATTGACGTGCTCCAACATGGGAACAAAAGGAATTGCTTGTTTGAAAGGAATAAAGCTCATTCCAAACAAGTCATAACTGGGCGAATTCATCCGCCAGACCCTGTGAGCCTCGATCAAACGGTTCAGGTAGTAGTCTGGTTAGTTTTTGTTTCTTTTTTTTTTAATTTATTTTTGAAAAAAGAAAAGAAATGTTTGAAGAGAATCTAAAGTCTTCGCCCAAAATTTTCATATCCCTAAAATCTGTGCTTCAAATCTGGTTGAAGATCCCTAAAAACCCGAAAAAAAAACCTCATATGGGTCTCATGGCCCATAGTAAAAAGCCCATTCTATAAGAAGGGCCTGCGTAATTTTGTAAGACGGGCCGAGCTCCCATAATTTTTTTTGCGCACTGCTAGGTGCTATCAGACGCAAAAAGAAAAACGGCAGCCGTTTGTGGAAAAACCGCCGACGACCGAAACTCGAAAGGATTTGAAGACAGAAAGACTACATGTCTACAGGGAACTTGGCACGTCGAGAGAGCCAAGTCGAGGTGAAACGTTGAACCCACGCAATAAGAAGTCTCTGTTTGGATGCTGAGAGACAGGGAAAGGGAGTAAGAACGAAACACTGAATTTTGTTTTATCACTTCTGTCTTGCGAGAAACACTGGATTTTGTTTTATCACTTCTGTATTGGGCTGTTTTACACACTTTACTGTTTCAATTTTTTCTTTTTAATTCTTTTCGTATGGAGTATCGTTTTTATCAGCTCGAACGATAGTGAAGCACCAATACCAATTGTTCAAAAACTTTAATTTTTGGACTTTTGAGCCATCCTTAAATTTCAACTGGAAATTGCTGACCTACGAAACTCTTTATAATGTACACCAGCTGTTTGATGAATTTCTACTGGAAATTGCGGACTTACTAAACTCTTTATAATGCACACCAGCTGTTCGATGAAAAGTTCATGTCAATTATGATTGTACTTGGTTCTGTTAACAACTGTTCATGGCTTGTAAAGGAAATGCCAGTATTATAAACCTAACAGAGCTGCATTTTGCTTTTCTGTTTAGAGAGTTTTAACTCAGTGAAGCTTGCAATGGCGGCGACTAAGACTCGAATAAGCAGCTTCTCTCGCAACATATCAGCTGTGTCTGCTCCTCAGTTGCCAGGAATAAAGTGTGGTCCTAATGGCACATTCTTTGTTTCATCTGGGATACCTGACCTTGACAGTAATCTTTCTACGTTGCATTTCTTTACTTTCTGCCCTTACTGTAGAGAGAATTCTGTGAACAACAGTCCAACGAATCAATCTTGTTTTGAGTGTTCCTTTCTTTTATCTTGTGTAGAGATATTGGGTGGTGGGTTTACTTTGGGAAGCTTAGTTATGATAATGGAAGATGCGGAAGCGCCTCATCACATGCTTTTATTGAGGAATTTCATGTCTCAAGGACTTGTTCAAAACCAACTTCTTCTTTATGCCAGTCCAGCTAAAGACCCTAGAGGGTTTTTGGGTACTTTGCCTTGCCCCTCATCGTCTAAAGACGATAAATCCCGTAATCATGATACAGAACAGGTGCTTCTTTTTTGTTTTTTTCACACTGATTTCTACCATGAAGATTCTTTTCTATTTGTTTGATTTTTTTCTTCTTTCCATTTCAATAAAATGAGTTTGGACTGCGTATCTAACTAATTGCAGGAGAAGGGACTGAGAATTGCTTGGCAGTATAAAAAGTATTTCAGTGAAAATCAGCAAAATATTGATGGTCATAGAGGTGAGCTTGCTTCTTTTTTTCTCATTTCATTTCATTTGTAGATTTAATACGCTAATCATGCTTTGCATCTTTGCATAGAATTGATTACTAGATAAATTGTACAAAGTCAATCTTTGAATATTTTTCAAGCAAGTCTGGCCAGAATAAATATTTTTTCTGAGCGTGCACATTCGCTAGGCTGTACTTCATAGCTTTGATGAAAAGGATGCGATTACTTTTAGTTATCAACAATTTCAGGCATTTATGCTATAATGCTTAAAAGGAAAAGAAGATGTGCAATGCAAAAAATATAAGTCTGGCTCCTTTATGTTGCTATATTGCAGATAGTAAGCAAGAGTTTTGCAATGATTTTGACTTGCGGAAACCATTGGAGAGGCATTTTTACAGTGGGCAGCGTGTAGACTGTGTCAGCATCAAGGATTCTCCTAATCTGACCGCTCTTCATGACCGCTGTGCCACATTTTTAGCTCAATTTCCAAGGTAATACCTTATGCTTTCTTAATCAGATATCTTTAGAAAACGCATTTTGGATTTTAACAAACGTCAAACATCTGAACAAGGTCTGCAAGATATGTTGATAGCTTGACCATCTTGATTGGGGACATTGTTTATGCTTGCATGCCTATATAAGCTTGTGCATCCAGGTGTGCAAGTGAGTGCGTTCAAGAAATAGTTATATGGGAAATGGTTGAGCATGCTGCCAATTTTGTTTCATGTTTCTTCATTTATTGTTAAACTTCATCTTGCATGTTTCTCTGCAAATAGAATGGGAAAAGACCATACATGCTTGTGCTTAAGTGTGTGGTACTTTAAGAAATAGTTTTAGCATGCTAAATAATTTCATATTTCTTCATTTATTTGTTATACCTCATTTGCTTATTTCTCCACGAAGAGATTGGAAAGCTTCTGAAGCTATTTCCTGTTTTTAGGCTTGTTTGAGATGACAGTGTCTGGACCACTATAATTTTTATCTTTGACGCTCTGTTTTGAGTTTCTTGTTGATTTAGCTATTGTTTTAGTTTTTTTGCGTATTATTCTTACCATCTGTTGGTTATTATCTCCAGAAATGATGGAAGCTTTTCTTGTATGGGTCGTATTGCCATTCAGGCGCTATGTGCTCCACAATGTGAATATTCAGACACGGTCAGTGGCAAATAAATTTTGCACTCGAACCCTATCTCCTCACAACTTTTGTTTATGATTTGCTTTAATTTAGACTGTTCCAGTCCCTTTCGTCTTTCGTAAAGTTTTCTAAATTGTTTTAATTTTGTCTTTTGACCTTTTTTAATATTTGAAAGAATCTTGATTGCCATTTTTCTTCTTTTTATATAAAAATCCATCATGATTCTTTTTTGTGACTTGTACAAGACTTCTGTTAACTAATGTTATATTGCAGGACTGGGATATGCTTTCCTTCATAAGATCTCTCAAAAGCATGCTACGATCTGCAAATGCAGTTGCTGTTATTACATTTCCACCTTCCCTTCTTTCGCCATCCTTCTGTAAAAGATGGCAGCACATGGCGGATGTGTTACTGTCTGTCAAAGCAATCCCAGGTTTATTGATTTTCACATGTGCTTTTGTGTTTGTTTATCTTACTTTTTTAAACTTCTGAACAAGTGCTTTTTCCCAGACGAGGACAGGGAATTGGGAAAACTCCTGACTGGTTACCAAGACATGGTTGGCTTCCTTAATGTGCACAAAATAGCACGTATCAATACTCAGGTACAATATTAGTGTGCTTTGCCATAATCATATGCCACGGGTATTCTCCACTTTGTGATCCATGGGCTTCTAAAGTCAGCAAGTAGACATGCAGGATTATATGCACAGATACACATCAAAAGAGGCCACCTATGGACCTAAGCCTATGAACTGTTGAGCTTAAGGCATGTTGAACTCAATTGTTGGCCTGGAAATAGTTTAATTCCTTGTAAATTATCATCACCACCACCCTACATACCATTATTCATCTAAAGGTCCGTTTGGGATTGAGGGTATATTTGCTGTTTGCTGCTGTTGGAGCTAAAAGCTCACCACAATGTGGGTCCAAACGCAGCTGGTTTTTCCACAGCTACAATTTAGAAACAATGTGCAATGCCTATAATATGTTAGTTGTATAGTCAAACTTCAATCTAAAAATGATGTGCTGTAGCTTTTAGGCAGGACATTGATCTCGTGAATTTTATTCTAATTTTCTCACTATCTTTGCATATTTTTCGATTGATCATGAATTATCACTGTAATTTTTTTTATTATTTTTTTGAACTTTCACCATATATAATAACAAAATAATATCTTTATGGAAGTAGATATCCTATGATATTATATACTAATATGATATATTACAATAATATTTCTTTAATGCATTTGGATCTAATATCAAACATGATAAACAAGAAATCTTCTTAACTATCACTTTTAACACTAAATCAAAATCAAAATAATACCTGTCCTTTTTTTGTCATTTAATTCCTAACAGTAGTGTCAACAGCAAATGTTAACCAAACACTTTCGTATCTAGTCGCAGCCATAGCTACAGTTACATCCACAGCTACAGCCACAACCAACCTCTAAACCAAACACCCACTAAATATGCAAGTTCAATTGAACGAGCCATGTTTACCTGCCACACCTAATATTTCAGAACTCCCATTGTTTCTTCTCTTTGAAAGTTCCATGTAGAATAGTAGCTCAAATTTGCAATTTTTTGTTTGACTGAGAACTTGGGTCATTTCCAAAGACCTTATTCCATTTTGTCATCATAACTTCAGGGTTACACAGTTCTGCTGTTTTGAATTTTCCACAGGTTCCCATGATTCTTGAGGCGACAACATTCTCAATAAAATTGCAAAAGCGACGGTTTCTAGTTTTAGAATGTCTAAACCAAGCCCCTATTGATGGTTCGAGTGGGACTTCATATGGGACATCTGGTGGCTGTTCTGGGTCCTCCAAAAGCGGCGCCCTTGATTTTTAGCAACGTTGCATATAGATCACGTCGCAAGTGCTTGTCAAGTCAACACTGACAGTTGACCAGGAGTCGAACAGAGATATTGAAAAGTAAACCATCCTTGAATGCAAGAAAGAGGGTCAGTCTCTGCTGATATATCCCTTTGGATTTTCAACGTTCTGTTTTGCTGATTTGAATTATCCAAAATGTTGGCAAAGACAGAACAACAGAAAATCCATCTTGTAGTTATCTGTGTTAGTATTGTTTGGTTTGTATTGGAAAGAGATCAGATTTATTGGTAGTTGGAGAATCCGAGGAATTGCTTCACAGGTTGTGACATCATAGCTTGTCGATTAGCTAACTTTTTTTTTGTTTTTTGTTTTTTTGAACCATAGTTGGTTAGGCTTTACTGAACTGCAAGCAGTTATGTTGCAGTAAAACCTTGTATTTTGTTTTCTTTTGATATGATTAATCAATGCGGTCGAACTGTCAGTTGGATTTCTGCCGAGTTTTTTTTGGTGCAAATTTCTACAGAATTTAACTATAGTTGATTATATAATAAGCTAATTCTACTTGCGATGATAAAAAGAAATTAAAAAAAAGGCTGATTCTAGTGACGCAGTTGCATGCATTGACACCTTCACGAATCGGAAAGGTTAAGCTGGTTTTGTTTATCTATAAAATGAAAACTGAACGAGAACAGTTCTGCTAGCTCTGTGATATTCGTGAGCTTGGGGCCAGTTTTCGGGTTATTTTTTTTATTTGATACTTGTTAACGGGTTTTCTGGAACATGCGTTAGTGATTTTGTTTTTTGGGCTAAGAAGTGCCCAGTCACTCTAATTAGTTTTGAATGAACAATTTTGAGGTTTGCTTTCTTCAATTTTTTTGGCTTTTAAATTGGCTCATCAATTATAAATTAGTTTTTCGATTTTTGTTAGACAAATTAAAAATCCTTCTAGTTTAAAAAAATTAATTAATTAATGATTTTTGTTTATTTCATATTTTTTTAATAAATAAAAAAGTAAATAATATAAAAAGATCAATGAAACGAAAAGTAAAACATATGTGAACAAAATGATATTGAATTAAATTTTATTAACATTAATAAAAAAATTAATTACTAGTAATTGGTACCATTAATTCATTTTGTAAAATTCAAGAGAGTAATTTATTATTTAATCTGCTGTTATTTTATAAAATTCGATCCAAAATATAGCATAGTTTTGCATAGAAGAAGACGAATATAAAATGTTTTATTAAAACTAATTAGTGGTTTTATTACAGGGTCATGTGACCTGTCTAATTCTTTCTATTAATTTAATTTTAAAGAAACCTTGATAAAATTAACGGTACGGCTAAATTCGAAAAGAAAAGAAAAATGGAGGATATTTTCCGTAATTGCAAGTAAGCTTGTTTTGGCTTCTACAGCTGGATCATCGAGCGTTATCTTCGTTTGGTTGCCGGGAGGACCGTGCTCTATCTGTATTACAATTTCCTCGAACTTAAGAAAACACAGGGAGTATGGCCACGCGATCATTGTGGCGCATCCGAGGGAAGCTCGCGGTGGCAGCCACTGCGCTTCTTACTGGCGGTGCCGCAGCCACCGTGGCCACTTCCGAGGATCCAGCGACTGCTCTGAAGCTCTGCACCGCTGTCCCTACCCGCCTCTATCGCGACACCGTCACTGCCGCCTTTATTGCTTTTGGTATATATATATCTTCAAACGAAAATTCTCTTCCCTTAATCATCAATCCAGAGAAATACGATTCACTTGTTAAATTCTCAATTTTGGCTTAGATTTTGCACTTAGCACTTAGCGCTAGAATTTTGATATTTGTGACCAGTGAAACTTTTATTTTGATAATTTGTAATTGTAAATCTTCTATGCGGTGATGTACAGTAGCATTTTTTAGATATTTTTAAAATTTTTAAATTTGTGAAATATTTATTTGTTGGATATTGAAAATTGTTGTAATGAATTTATAGTGGTGATGCCGTCTTTATTGTGTTTTGTTGATAGATTATGAATACTCGCTCTGGGGGTTGTCGGAAGGAAGTGTTGAGAGGGCCAAAGTTAAACATGAAGTTCACTTAAGGTCTGCGCAAAAACTTCAAGAACTGTGTTTTAAAAATGGGGGAATATATATTAAGCTTGGGCAACACCTTGGGCAGCTGGTATGCTTTTAGTCTGCTTCCTTGAGCATGCATGAAATTGAATTTAAATATAGTATCTGCTTTGTCAATTTAATGTGTGAGATGGGTTATTTGGCCATTGAGTAATTAATCAGTCGTAAGTAGTATTAGATGATAAGTTTATTGTTCATACAGGAATATTTAATACCTGAGGAGTATGTTCAAACAATGAGGGAGTCAATGCTGAACAAATGTCCGGTTTCTTCATATGATCAAGTGTGTGAGGTTTTCAAGAAAGAGCTTGGAGAGGGACCAGATAAAGTATGTATCATTGGTTAACGTTGATATATATATATATATATATATATATATATATATATATATATTTTGGGATGGAGACGTGGATTCGCATGTGCTGAATCAAGTCCTTTTATATGCAGATTTTTGAAGAATTTGATCCTGTTCCGATAGCAAGTGCTTCCCTTGCACAAGTTCATGTAGCTCGAACACATGACGGCCAAAAAGTCGCTGTGAAGGTCTTCATTGCTGTCCTTTTAATTGAAAATAAGTTTTGTATGTTTTGGAGCAATTAAGTTTTCATGTGAATGCATTTACATTTAGGAAGTAACTAGTGGGGTTTACCTTCTAACCTTTGTTTTATGTTTTATTCCATGGATATTCAGGTTCAGCACACTCACATGACAGATACTGCCACTGCAGATCGTGCCACAGTGGAATTAATTGTGAATACCCTACATAGGGTTTTCCCTTCTTTTGATTACAGGTAGCATCATGGATGGTTCCATACTTATGTGATATTTACTTGTGTTTGCATTTAATGACAAGGTGTTCACCTTTTGGAGATCTGGCATATTACTTACACATGATAAATGACCACATTGCACTCGAAATTTGGTTTTATATGAGATACACTTTTTTTCTTTTTTAAGTGTGTAGATATTCCTTTCTCCTATCTGTTTATAAGTGGCTGCTCATGGTCTTGGGGAGCTATTGTTCATTGAAATTTCCTTGGATTGCATGTGCAGATGGTTGGTTGATGAAATTCGTGAAAGTTTACCCAAGGCAAGTAGGTTTAACAATTTCTGAAACTTTTTAGATCTTCAAGTATTTTTTACATGCACAAAGTCATTCTGAAATTTGCAAAAGCAACATAAAGTGCATGCCTAATCACTCTTTAAAATAAACCTGCTTGGCCTGTTCATAGTTGGTTGCAACTTGCTGGTTTTTACTTTCTCAAAGTTAACTTGAATTTAAGTTAAAGCTTCATAAATGCCCCTCTTTTCCGTTTAGATGCTGCTGTGGTTGCTATTCAAGTCTACAATATATATCTGTTGCACACTTTAGCATAGAATGCTACTTGTCTCTAACTATAATTAAATGAAAATAAAATTTTGCTGTTCTTTTCATTTATTGGAAGTGAACTGCCATTCTTTTGTAGTTATCAGATCATAATATTTGCAAATCAGAAGTATTTATAGGTATCGAAGATCATGGAACTTTAGGACTAATAGGTCAAATGTTCAACTTAGAGAAGTTTTGACTGAAAAATTGTCTATGTAGACCAATAAATACAGGAGCCCTTATTATTGTGTCATGTTGGTGCCATCAGGTTAACCCTTTGGTTAAACCTTGATGAACTTTTAGCCCCTGACCTTTTCTTTTTCCGTTCAATGACAGGGCTGGTTTTCAAAACACTGGCTAAATTTTTGGCTAGATATGCTCTTATTTTGTTAAGGAACATTAATAGATGAATAATACATAGTTTTTTCTTGTAACCTTGATACATGTTCTGTGATTTTATTTCGATGCACTCTTATCAGAATCGACCATGATTTTTTTTTTCTTTTTGCACATGGCCTTCAGGAATTGGATTTTTTGGTTGAGGCCAAGAATAGTGAGAAGTGTTTGGAGAATTTCCGGAAGCTATCTCCTCATATTGCAGAATATGTTTATGCACCAACGGTGCATTGGAATTTAAGTACTTCAAAGCTATTAACCATGGAATTTATGGATGGTGCACATGTGAACGATGTGAAGACCGTACGAAAACTTGGGATTCAGCCTAGTGAAGTTGCAACATTAGTAAGCTCACAGCTTTGACATTTCAGGCTTGTTTTATTGGTTTAGAGGTCAACATGATTTGATAAATTTCCATCTAAAGTATTCTTAAAATTAAGCTATGGCTTGAAAGCAGGGTCTTGGGAAAAGTGGCCTGGCTCTGGTTTTAATATTCAGCATTGTGCTTGAACTGGCCACTCTTGAAACTTGAAATCTGTTCTTTTTGGCCGGCAGCCAATTCTTTTACCATTTTTGTTTACGGACCTCCAACAAACAAGACAGGATGTGGTTCATCCATTTTCGCTGAAGGGATGACATATGTTGTTATAAATTGACTTCAGCTTGTGAGCTTGTTTGAAGGCTGTCTATTGTTACTGAACCATTGGTTTGATTTTCAATGACTAATACGTGTATACTGAGAAGAAAAACAGTAGATTTCTGAGTTGCAAAGTTTGACAAGTTAGTTTTTTGAGGTGACATTAAGACAATGTTCACTTTTATTTTGTAGGTTAGTCAAGCTTTTGCTGAGATGATTTTCAGACACGGATTTGTGCATTGTGACCCACATGCTGCTAACTTGATAGTTCGGCCTTTGCCATCTGGTAAACGGAGCATTCTAGGTGAGGCTTTTCTATGCTGAGATTGTCTCTGACCATTTCTGTAAAATTGCATTGGTCGGTCAGCTGCTTAAGCAGTTTCATCAGCCATCAGGAAGCAGTTAGTGCTAGTTTATTTTTCCATTTCGTTTTTGTCCCTTACTTGTTTTAATGCTTGTGATTATGTATATCCCCTGTGTTTTAGCAACAAGTTTCTAGCTCCAATATCTTTTGTCCTAGTAGGTACAGCTCCTAGCATTTAATTTTTACACCACTAGAGCAGGGTAGCTGGTGAACTATTATAACACTGCTGGAAATCAACGCCAACTTACTATTCATTAATAATTGCTTAGCTTTGAAGCTTGTGCTAATCATCTTGGATTTAATGCCTTCATTTATCTGATTCAGTCAAGTGTAACAAAACAATAGAAGTTTACAGGGTGAATCCAGGAAAATATTAACTGCACACAATCACTTCGAAATTTCTGGTTTTATGTATACACATACTACTTGAAAGGTCATCCTAAAATTCTCAAGATGTTTATGTGCATTATTGGACTAACAAAGCACCTAAATCAGGGGATTTCAGTGTGCAGGACTTGTACAACTCTAGGAACTGCCAGCAGGTACCTTATTTCTGATAAGCTGTTTAAAATTTGAATGGTTTAATTTGCCTCAAGCAGTACTTGCTAAGTAATGTTATGGAATAGAAAGCTTGTAAAAATGCTGGCTACTTTTGGCAAGAAATGCTCTCATGCGCAAGCTGAAGAGAAATCCATTTAACTACCTCTGTCTCTTCCTCTTATTGGAAAGGGTAAGGGACAGCGGGCTTTGTATCGGTGTTGGTTGGGTTTTTATATTTCCATCATAAGAGAATGCTTAGGTCTCTTGCACGTTACATGCTCGCTGTTCATGGAAACTACTCTTCAAAGCTTTTCATATCCATTGATTAGTGATGGACATCAAAGAACTTTCTCTGTGCAATATTCTCTTTTTTAGCCATTTGTATGTATAACTATTTGCATTTAGTTGGTTCATGAAACACTGATGTCTTAAGTTTCCCATTTTGTACAGGCAAAAGAAAACCGCAGTTGGTACTCTTGGACCATGGTCTATATAAAGAACTTGATTTCACGACTAGGTTTAACTATGCTGCCCTTTGGAAGGTGCATTATTACTTCCATCTTCCATCTTTCATTCACTTATATCTTCCACTTTGAGTGGCTCGATGCTTTCATTCTGATGTTACTATTTCTATCACAGGCATTGATTTTTTCTGATGCTAATGCAATAAAGGAAAACAGTGTTAAATTGGGTGCTGGAGAGGATCTATATGCACTATTTGCTGCAATTCTTACTATGAAGCCCTGGAATAGGATCATTGACCCATCTGTTGATCATTTGGTTATAAAAGGCGATGATAGTGAGCGTTCTGAACGACAGGTCTGTCTGTCTTACAAATACGAATAAACTTTGGGATGAATCTTTGTGCTTCTCATTGGCAAATTCTTGTTGTGTTGTCCACATAGATGCTTTCAATGTATTTATTACTTGCTTTATAATTTGTACCCTTTGCAGATGTATGCATCTCAGTTCTTCCCTCAAATCTCTGAGCTTCTAAGGAGGTTGCCAAGAGTAATTCTGTTGATGCTGAAAACAAATGACTGTTTGCGATCTGTAAATAGTTGTCTGGTATAGTACATTGTCCTCGGTCATTATCATTGCCTTTTATTTTTGTGGTCTTCTGGTTGAAGTTAATTCATTTTATTGGTAAGTAAATCTTGGAATACTGTATAATCCAAATGAATTATGGACAGTTGCAAGGATCTTCTGTTGAGACATTTTTCATCATCGGAAAAGTTTCCTCCAAGGCAGTTGTTGAGGCAAAGAAGTTACAGCGGAAATCCTTACTGAGTAGGTTAGATGTATTGCTGGAGGAAATCTTGTTGGAATTTAGACTTCTGGGGATGCAGATAGCCCTGTGGCTTTTACATCTAAGGAGAGCTTTGACGGGATGAATATGAACATCAGACATTCCAGAGAGCCTGTTTCTTTTCTTTCTTTTCAATTTTTTACCTCACAGGGACTTCATATTCTTTCTATCCGCTGTCCAGATGCTGGAAGGTGCTTTGGACACGGATTGATACCTGGTTTTTTCTTAAACAGCACCTAAAAGGAAAAGGCGTATCATGCAATTTATTCTTTTTAGTCGGTCCAATAAGAAACCCGGACTGATGATTTATGTTGTGAAACCCCTCAGTAAGGAAGGAGAAATACAGCCTAGTGGAATTTGAAATTTTTTTTAAAAAATAAAGTTCCTTCTGATTTTGGAAGTGAAGTTCGTGCCCAATTGAATTGTTGTCTTGAACATATGTAAGTGGTTTATGTAATTTTTACTGTTTCTCATCATGGGAATTTGAGGACTTGTGTTGTGTTAGAAATGGTAATAAATGGCAATTTTTATCTTTTTATCTTTTTAATTTTTTACCAATGTCAAGAGGTTTTCTCATATCAGTTTAATTATTAAGTTCTCTTTTTGGACAATATTTAAGGATGCTTGTTTCGCATATCAGTTTAATAAAATAGAGATCACTATTTTATTAACCATTTGGCGCGAGGCCAGTCTCTTGGAGGTTAATAATGTAATGTTAACCTTTGCCTTTTCCTTTGTGATGCATCATACACGGAATATTTGCCAATGAAAACAATCTCTCTGGGAAGTTTTGCTTTTTCCAACGCAATAATCAATTGAGTCGCCCTCGTCCTTCGAAGCATGATGGCGTGACCTGTTGGAGTAGTTTGTGAGAGTTACAGCAACTACTATTGTCAGTGGAAGGGAAATGGAGGGCAATAAAGATGGCACATTAACTATCATGGTACATCGCAGTATTTGTTTCATGATTGGACAGGGCTGGGGAACTGCATTTGGTTGGACCATGAGCGTGATGCTTCACTGTATTTATTGAACTTCCTTTTATGCTAAATCTACCAAGTTTGGTGGCCCAATCAGCTTCACCGAATTTGGCCACCAGATTCAGCAAATTTAGTTAGGACTTGAGATGTAAGTGTGATGCTTCCAAAAGAACGATTATGGTGGGAATTTGTGATGATCTGATGGGTCACCCAGGTGGCTATGGGCCGTCCAAGTTGCAGTAGAAAAGATTGCATTAATGATGAAGCCATAAATAGTTGGTTTTGTTTGGTGCTGGGCTATTCAGATGCATTACTTCTGCAACGCACATGATTGTGACTCGCCTATTTTCTCGCCACCAGGTGGAACCTGTGCTCGCCTTTACCGTTTTGTAATACTATATAATATTATTTAAAAGTGAGCGGTATTATGTTAAAACTGAAAATTAAATTAAATTAAATCGAAATATCAAAATTTACTTTATTTTTAAATTTAAAATGAAAAAAAAAATTGAAACAGAGTTTATTTTGATTTTCGATTTTGATTTGGTTTTTAAAATTTTCAATTTGATTTAAACTAATTGTTTTAGAATGTTTAAAAATCAATACTTTAATATTATTATAGATATATGATGGATTAATAATATTTTGAATGATACTGTTAAGTTTTTAATTTTTATTTGCTTTATACGTGTATTTTTTAAATTTGAATATTTTGATAAATTATTTAGTTTAATGGATGAATTTTTTTATTAAAAAAATAGAAAATGTCAAGACTTAGAAGTTAATAGATCATTGATGAAAGATCTTAATAATTAATATCATATATTTTTATTTAGCACCATCAACTATGTTATTTTTATTTGTTAAATGGATTGTATTTTTATTATAGATTATGAAGTTCATGGTTTATTCAACTAAATATTTATTATCTTTTATATGCATTAATTTACAGTATTTAAATTAGAGGAATGATTCTTAGTCCATAAATAACACCTTTTTTTTAAGATACATTATTTTAAAAAATAAAAAATGGGAAAGAAATTTCAATTTTCACCAAAAAAAAAAACATAATAGTTTGTTTTATTTTATTTTTTATTCGGTTAACTTAAAACCGTATATTCACTTCTAAAAGCAGTACTATATTATGTGATTCTAAATTTTCA
The DNA here is from genome assembly GCA_963924115.1 of Dovyalis caffra. Taxonomy (NCBI): domain Eukaryota; kingdom Viridiplantae; phylum Streptophyta; class Magnoliopsida; order Malpighiales; family Salicaceae; genus Dovyalis; species Dovyalis caffra. The sequence continues at coordinate 5,770,323 of CAWUPB010000850.1, forward strand.
TGAATAGGTAATTAATGAACAAATAGCTTTATATGTCTAGTCTATATATATATATAACTGCAACTAATTTATTCTTTAAAAGCTATTACGTATTTAATCTATCATTCCAGTATAATTTCTTCATTCATACCGACGGAATTATGTCATATGAACTGCTTGATTAAGTCCAAATTTTATATGACCAAAATGCCTTTAATTTAAAAAAAATGCAAGGTTTTTTTGTTTTTTCAAAGCTTTCTACGGGAACGTGCACTTGACATCAAAGATCTGAAATATCACACATATGCAATCGAAGACAAATCTCACCTTAAGCTGAGTGTGTGTATTGCTCAATTTATTGAAAACAGAAATCTGAAACCTTCTATTAAGACATTAAACACATGATTTACATGTTAAACATCTACATCAATCCATAATTAACTATAATTTTTTCCTCGCATTTCTTTCAAGGGAGAATCACTCTATCCCTTTATTTTTTATATTAAAAAAAGTGGCGAGCCGCACAACTAAAAAGAGTAAAGTCATGGGAAAAACATGTAATTTATTTGTAGTGGAAGCACTGTACGTGGATCCTATTATGTAGGAATATATTATTTTTCTTTTTTTATCAAGCATGCATGTAAAAGCCATTGATTTTAAAAATATCATATTCGATTGATCAAATTAGAAAATATACAGATTGAATTGATGGGTCTTGCCAAGACAATGAATAGGACTGAATCCTCAAATTGGAGGGAACCAACGAAAGAAGAGAACAGTACACACTTGTCACTGTTTACGAACCAAGCGCCTGAATTCATCTTAATGAGGGTCAATCCTTTCCACAATAAAAGCCGCTATTTCTCGATTCTTACGCTTTTCTCTATCCTCCTCCGCAGATTAAGTAGCGCCGAGCCACTGTCGTTTTCTATATTCACAGCCAGACACAGAGAAAAAAGAAATCGGCGAACGGACTTTTCAATAATCACAGCCGGACACAAAGAAAAAGAAAACGACGAAAGGTTTTGTCACGACACAGAGACATGGTGGGACCGAGTAGACCGCAATTCGTTCTCTTTGGATCGTCCATTGTCCAACTCTGCTTCAGTCATGGCGGTTGGGGTTCCATTCTCTCCGATATCTACTCTCGCAAAGTATCTATTCCTCTCTCTCTCTCTCTCTCTGTTGTTTGTTTTCTTTTTTTCTCTTGGTTTCACATGCTATTTTAAATGCTGCTTGATTTGTTTCTAATACATAGAAATTGAAACGAAAAATTTGCCCTAATTGATGCTTATTTCATTGTTTTGGCCATTAACCCCAGCGCTGATCGGTGAATAAAATTGCCATTTTGCAGCGTCTGATTATGTTAATCTTGTTCTGTTTCGGTCTGACTGTTGCAGGCAGACATATTGTTGCGAGGGTACTACGGATGGAACTCGCGGCGTGCTATCCAGGTTCTCGATCAAGTTTTTCCAAAGGTACTTTATCGATATGCTAATTCTTAGGAACAGACATCACACGAAATCGATCTTGACAGAGGAAGGTAGTGACAATTAACTTGTTATATTGTTTTCATGTATTGTAGGATGCTCCTGTACAACCATCTTTGGTGATAGTCTATTTTGGTGGTAATGATTCAATGGGGCCTCACTCCTCTGGCTTAGGCCCTCATGTACCACTTAATGAATACATCGAGAACATGAGAAAGATTGCAATTCATCTCAAGGTTTTCTCCCGTTTCTCAAATAATACAATCTCACTAAATGAATAGATCATTGTTGATACACATGTGTAATATGAATGAATGAACCGAATTAGATGCAAGGAAATCAAAGTAATCCTTCTCCTTGAGTTGTTAGATAAATATTATGGTAAACTTCATCTTTAACGGGAGCAAAAAAAACAAAAAAAAAACAAACTGGGAGGTTCTTATGGTTGCAATAAGTATTCGGATAGAAAATGTTGTTCTTATGCTGCTCTTGAATGCCTTTAAATGCTCTCAAGTGCTTTTTATTCAATTCCTGATTGCTGAACTGTGTCCAATTATCCTTTGGTTGTGTACGTCTTGTAATTTGACCCTGCAAAAGCTCTTCAGAGAATGATGTTTGATGTTTATTCTAACATAAGATACTTGAAAATCAGAGCCTTTCAGATACAACCCGTATCATTTTTATGAGTTGTCCTCCTGTTGATGAGGCCAGAGTTAATTCGGGCACCAGGTGCTCTGATACATATTCTTTATCTTCTTTTCCTTTTTTTTTTTCCCTGTTTCTGATCATAGAAATTCTGAACCATTTGTTTTTCTAAAATCAGTGGAATTTTCAGTGAACTAGTGCGAACAAACGAGTTGTGCCAAAAATATTCCAATGGTTGTGTAAAGCTATGCCAGGAATTGGGAGTGAAGGTTGTTGATCTTTTCTCTGCCTTTCAAAAAAGAGATGGTTGGGCCAAAGCTTGCTTTACGTAAGTTTTCTATATGTTGCTTTTGCTAACACGATCAAGGTTCAGAAGTGTTTGTTGTCATATATGTTATTTGTGGCCCCCCTTACGTATCATGTCTCTGTATTATGCATGATACTTAGATGTGGTGGTGTTTTTCTCACACATAATTATTAATGAGGCTTAGTTTTCTTTTTGTCGTTTTTTAATCTGTGGATGGAGAAGCTTTAAAACCATTCGTAGTTTGCTTTTTTTGATCTGGACAATACTCTCTGATTGTTTACTTTTGTTGTTATAAGGATAATCGTTCTTATCTTAGGATACGTGTAAAGGCTTCAAGTCAGAATTCCAAATACTTGTCTGCACTGTATTGCAGTATGGTACAGTATCATTTGACTACATGGACTCACTGGTTGCAGATAGGCATTTTTACATTTCATATATATGCAATCTAGAGACTCGTTTTTTATTTGATCTGCAAAAGTCAGATGAATAGTTCCCACTTTCAGTTTTGGCATTGCCATGAAAAGTTAGGCCATCATGTGTTTGCTTTCCCATGACAGAAAGATATTCTTAGCCAGCTTGGTGATTAGATTGTGTTGTTGCTCAAATGGTCATAAACTTATCAAGACCCTTGAACTATCAACCATTTTGATTGATACCCACCTGTATTTGGTGGTCAAGACGGTGGAGTTTTGCTGGTGAACAGTGATAGAATGGATCCTAATCAAAACACCTCATAATTCGTATTTTAAAATCAAATGAATATATATATATATATAGAAGGGGTGTTGATCAAAACACCAATAGTTCAGGGGTCTTTTTTATAGTTTAGTGTTCTTTTCTGTATTGGTCTTTCTTAGTGCACGACCCAGAATATGTTCTATGGACTCATTGACTATAATTTTATTCTGTTGAGACTTGAGAAGTCTTCCTGGTTTTGGAATTGGATACTAGATGTGCACTGGTTTTGGATGTTGGAGTCAGGTATACATGGGTGAAATCTATAGTGCATGTATGTTTTCTCTAAATAGATGGTCTCTCCTTTCTCTGCATAATGGCTGGCTGTGTTGGTTAATTCAGCTCGTAAATCACTAGATATTTCCTTTTTGTTACGATTTTAACTGGCCAATGTTAGATTTCTTGGGTCAGTATCCCAATGATTTAAGATTGCAAAGTTGTCTTCTTTTACTACAACAACAATCACAAAAAATGTGAATTGAGTGTCTGTGGTTAAACTGAAAGTGTTTTGACAATCCATTTTAAAGTTTCCCCTTCACATTTTTTCCAGAGATGGCATTCATTTATCTGCTGAAGGGAGCAAAATAGTTGTGGAGGAGATTCTGAAGGTGCTGAAGGAAGCTGAGTGGGCTCCATCTCTTCATTGGAAGTCCATGCCCACTGAATTTTCAGAGGATTCACCTTATGATCTTGTTGCTGCTGATGGGAAACGAACTCTAAATCCCTCTGAGTGGACATTTCACAGGGAGGTTCAGTGGGACTAGGTTGCAAAACTATCTTTTTTTGCTTCTTTCGAATGCTGGAGCTGCCAGTAGAAATTGAAGAAAACAACCATCTCTTACCTGAGTCTATGCATGGAACCGCAAAAAAGAATTAGCCTAGAGTGAAATAATTATAGTGCAACTCATTCTTGTTAACTAATGTTGAACTCCATTCATTTTTAATCCAGTTGTTTCTTGCTTAGCCATTGGTACTTGTGGCAATAACTATCCGAATTCCAAATTAATCTGAAGGATAGAGTTGTTGACGGCCTTGGGCTTTAGAAAATTAAACAACAGGATTCTTCGGAAGGAGATGAACAAGCTCAACAGAGAACATGGGATGTGACAATAGTGTCTTATATGGTATCGATGATGGTGTCTGTCTTGAATGAACTTCGAATGGAATAGTACCTTTTCTCTCATGGAGTATGGTTTCGGGAGGTGGTTGAGGTCCTTGGTTATCTATATATGGTTTCAGTATAGTTTTTCCATCTTAGATGTCTTATTATGCCCTTTTTTTTTCATATAAAGCAAAAAAGAACTGGGGAAGTTTCATTCAAGGGAAAAGTGAGACGTTAGCGGCACGTCCCATGTCACAAATTCTCTGTTTCGAGAAATAGCTTTTAGTGCGTGACCAAGAATTTGAAGGTTTTCTTTTCTGAAATCAAAATGTTCTACCACAGAAGTAGGGTTGTTTATGCTGCAAGAACTATTATTAGTATACCGAAACGGTATTTTTTATTCTTTTATAAAAACGTGAGACTTATAAATTAATTTAATAATGAGTTTTGTGTTTATTGGAGAATGTGGAATATAATTTTTGACATATCTCATAATTTTTCGATCTCACTCAATAGCCATGAGAACATAAATGACCCAAAATTTCAGCGTTTCCTTGTCCAATAAGATCCATTAATTTTGAAAGGTGAGAATTTTTGGAATGACTGCACTATAAATTTATCTGCTTTTAACATTTTATCAATAGAGTATTTAAATTTAATTTTTTTATTTGTTTAAGTATATTAGTTTTTTTAAAACTATCAATCAAATATTTATGTCCAGTTTCTGTTAATTAATATGTCATCTGACGACATATATTTTGCATGAGACCACTAAATTATGATTTTATTTTTTGATTCACGCAGGAAACTTTGCTTTCAAATTATTTTGTTCATTTTCTACACTATAGGTATAAGGACAACTTAAATATTTACTATACAAAAAGAAGAAAATGACAATAATTGGAAAGGAATTTTTCTCTACAATAATAAGCGAACAAAATCATAATTTAATTTAAAATAAAAAACACATCGTGAGAACTGTTGTACCCCAAGAGTTACATGATGGGTGTCACCATATGAGTGGGTAGCTCTTCACAAATTTCCATTCTAGTTCTTGAATTTTCAAAAACTTTATTTTAGTGTAGATATGAGAAAACTAAAAAATTTAACCATTTTCAATTAAAATTTTCCCTCACTCAAATTAGACAAACAAAAAAACTCATTAACTCCTTTATTTTTCGTTAAAGATGTTAAGGATACATCTCGTAATACGTTGAAGCGCAATACAATGCACCAAAAGGGCTAAACAAATTCAAACAAAACAAAATAATTTAACATTGGATTCTTTTGTTATTTAAGTCAAAAGAAAGTGGCGTTTCGCTATAACTCCCAGATAACCACCATCCTCTTTATAATAACAACAACAATGGATGTTGGATAAAAAAATTCAAAACTCCAAACGAAATCAACAAGTTATACGTTGATGACAATAAAAGAATTCATTGGCTGATGACAACAACTTGTACTCTCGTACTATCATTTTTTTTATTTATCATTTTAATCTTCATATGCATGCAAACCAAATCTTGTGTTAAGAAAAAGACGAGACACATCAGTTTTTCTTTTTTATTCAATTTTTATAGGTTGACCAAATTCTTTTGGTTTACTAAGGTATACCTACTCATGGAAGGCAGATGTCAAACCATGCCTAAAAATATATTTTTTAGTGGATAATTATTTTCTAAAACATAAAAATAATTAAAAAAATAATAAATTAATATTGAAAAATAATATATATATAGTAATGTTAAATTTACCGATAAAATTATTATTCTCACTTTTCTAAAAAATTATTAATATACCCTTCATCAATATTTGTTATATAATAGTTATTAATAATAGATGGACGATATATTAGTAATTGTTTAAAAAACAGTGAAAATAACAATTCTATTGATGAATTTAATAATACCCATAAAAAAAAAAAACTTAACTAACATGTGTGATTAAAAAGTTTGTTTTTTTATTACTTATTTTTGTAAATAATAATTAGTTATTTTTTAATTATTTCTAACATAAAAAAATAACTAAACCCACGTGTTTACAAAGTTAGTTTTTTCATATATATATTTATTTATTTTATAAAGTTAGTTTTATATATTTTTATTTATTATTTTTAAATAACAATTAATTATTTTTTAGTAATTTCAATTTCTAGAAAATGATTATTCAGTAGAAATTATATTTTTATATATGAGTTGACACGTGTTATTTAACTAACAAAATTTGGTAAATCTAATAGAATTGAGTGATGAAAAGGCTAACCAAAATTATAATTTTTTAGTACAGTTTAGTTTGCACCAAAACTGAGCTGATGATGAAAACAACCAAAAATTAATAGTACGAGGGAACCCGGCAATTTTCGCACAAATTCGTTAACTTTGTACTAACAATATGTTTGGTACAGGGGACCAATTGTAGTTTATAAAGTACAGGGTTTAAATTGACGAATTTCTTAAACCACAGGGGCATCCACGGCCATTAAACCCATTAATTTTAGTTGTTCTTTGCTCCCAAACTCTAACGCCATACGATTCACAAGCACTGTAATTATCCTACACCAATCTGTAAGATTTTCTACAGAATAGAAGCCGAAAGCAGCAGTCTTCTTGGCTCTTTCTCTGTTCTTTCTGGAAATCTTTTTCTGACCCCAAATTTCTTACCTGTTTTTTTTCTCATAACCCTAGGTTTCTCCTTTGAAGCAAATACATCAGTTCTTATTTCATAATGTGCATAGATTTAGGCATTTTCTCAAATTAGGTTTTCTTAGTTGCAGCGATAGCCACCTATTTATTGCTTGGAGCTTTTCCAAAATTCGGAATAAATTGAGTTATTTTTTAACTTTTCTGGAGCTCTTTCCCATTCGTTTTTTAATCTGACCGAAAACAAAGCAAGAAATTGGCTGGGCAACAGCTAGATCGATGGCGCGGGGAATCTAAGGTCGTCCAGACATTACTTATGAGGTCAGACTCTATTTTTCTTCAGTTTTTTTTTTTTTTTTTTTTGGTTACTGACAAGCAGGATTATTTGCTATTTTTAAATAAATGTTTTTATTTAATTCTTTATGGACAGTAATTGCATCGTGTAAATACCTGAAATCCTTTCTGTATTGGAGAAATCAAAGGGAAGCTACAAGAATTGAAAGCATAAAACAATGTCAAATTACTATGACATTGATGATATTCTTACGGAGGAAGAGGTGAAATTTTATATATTTTGATCGTATATTTTAACCCCCAAATTTCCCAATTCTAACATAATGACCTTTCTGCGTGTGCACGCATTGGCTTGCAGTTTGTCCCGGTTGTATATCAAAAGGCTATAAATGGAGTGAAAATTGATGAAAGTACCGAAAAAGGATATGTAAGTTTTAAGTAAAATAGCACTGGAAAGAGAGTTCATGAGTCGAATTACTTTTATTTTTTATACATTCAATTTGCTTTCAATGTATTAATTAAAACTCAGGTTGAACAAGGTTCAAAGACAGAGCTTCCTTTCTGGCTTGCTCGTGAATTGCACATGAGGCAAGCAGTATCGATAAGTGTTCCTGCCTGTTTTAATCAAAAGTAATAGCCTTACTTTCTCAAAGTGAATCTTTTTATTTCACATTATTAAGTGAGTTAGTGGGAGATCCATTTTCATAGAGGTTTGCTTTCTATTTGTAGTAGAGAGGTCAGTTGGTTGCCCCGGTTGTGTCTATCAAGGGTAGAAATTTTCTTGTTGAAATTATGTATGTTATTGTTGTTACAACTTAAATGTAAAATGTAGTTACTTATAGCCATATCTCAAGAAATTTCGCTCAACTTCTCTTGGGAGGGCTTTCTCCCCATCGATTCTACAGAGTCAATTTCGCTTTTAGGGGTTATTCAAATGGTGTGGTAGTTGAGTTCCCAAAGAATCATCATGTGTAGAAAGAAGTATGGAGAATGGTTCGTTCATGCTGTCATCCACCATTTATTTACTTGTATGGTTCTTCTTGTGTCTTATAGATAGTTTTTTTTTTCCCTTCACCAGAACAAGGCTGGAAATCCAGGCAGATGCTGCATGTGTGGACTTGAGATCCCGCTGTCAATACTTTTATGAATTTGGATGCAAGCTGGCTCCGCTGTGAGTCTCTTTCCCCTGCCCATCCATTCATGTGTGTATATAAAGTTGCTGTGATGTGGTCTTTTGAGTGCCGTTTGTTGGACTGCCATACAAGAGTACTTGCCTAATACGGCATCCGACTTGTGAAACATTGTCACTAAGTAGTGCTTTCTTGATATGGAGGAGGAAACATGCGGCTCAATGCATTCAATATTTTATGACCTCGACTGTGTGATGCCTTAACCTTTTGACTTTATCACTCTGTTGTATTACATTGACAATTCCAAATGAATCCAATTATTTTCTAGATACAAACTAACACATCATGAGATCCAAAAGTAGATCACTGGTTTAAGTATAAAATCAAGTTTGGGCATCTTCTATGTCAGCGCAAGAAGTTTGGCTACCAACCAGAAGAAATATGGAATGCTTTTAACTTCAGGATATCTTCGTTACTGTAACGAGAGAATATCATTTTACCACCCACCTGAACCATTCATGAATTGACTAGTGTTTATCCTTCTCTGCTTCATTAGCCCAGCCTGATGAAATTATTTGGATATGAGTTTGGCGTTCTCTTTTAGCCCGAGACATGTTTTCTGTTAGTGATTCTAAGTTGCTCAGTTTTATCTAGGTTCATTTGATGGCAGACATCAGTGTACCTGAATTCTAAAAGCAAATCCTATCAATTTTTCGTTCTCAAGTCCAGGGTTCAATTAAAGGTCCTTGTTAGATCCTTGTAATAGGAAGGAAAAAGTGGGAGAAGTAAAATGTGAAAATGATTAACTTCATCATGCATTCTGATTCCTGTTAGCTTTGAGAAGTGGTCAAACCTCAAGTCTCTAGTCATAAACTGTACCATGGTTCCGTTTACATGTTGTGAAGGTTGTGCTTGGCACTCTCTTTATCATTGCTCCATCCAAATTTGCTTTTGCATATTTGCTGTGATTTTGTCTAGTGCAATGAAATTAGATAGCGTGTTTTTGTCCTGTTAGTGGCAAAACTGCAGAATCGATAAGTGGTGTTGGAATGTCAGTCGTTCCTATTAACATTAAATTTGCACTTACACCAGCAATCTTTCCTTTGGCTGACAAATTGATTCTCACTGAGCTTTTTACCTTTTCTTTATGGGGACTTATTTGGTTATTTGTAATGATGCTTAGGTGTGATAAAACCATTGGATTGTTGCTCTCATATGCATTTCGAATCCGGTATAAGGAAGTCCTACACAAGGCACACTCCACTGCATTTGCAGCAGCTTCCAAATTTCTAACACTCCTAACTAAAGAAGAAACTTATTGTGAGATTCTTTTAGTTGTTTAAGCATAAAAATTTCTGCTTTCGTGCTTCACATTTATGTTGCAATAACATTCATTTGTTTCTCTGCATGCTTAGTGTATGAAGCAGCTCAATCATCCATGGCAGCCTTTAAGAAATGGAGGACGGGTGGCCCCAGATTGCAGAGAGCTTCAATTCTTGGGAGAAAGAGAAAACCAGCTGAGTAGGTGCCCGTTTCTACCCTGCCATTGCTGTCAATTCAAACATTCATGCTGCTTTGTCTTGGTCCTTGCCTTGAGATTGATGCATGATGTGTGCATTCTTGCACAAGAAATAAAAAAGCATGTGCAGGTACTATTATATTTCATTCTTCAGTTTTGTTTTCCTCTTGATAATTTGATAGTAAGCCCTACAGGAAGTTGGGGGCATGGGTGAGGCAGGGGTGAGGCTGTTTGGGGTGCTGATGCAACTGCACAGTCACAACTAAACCTGGAAACTGACTATTTGCTTGTAGCCATGGTAATTGAATTGATGCAATACATTTAATCTTTAATTGCATGATTTTAAAAAAAATATATCCCTGCTCAACTGTACATCTATTTATTTGTAAGCTCAAAAACAATCAACCAAAAACTTAATGTGATCAATGTAGGCAGAACTTCTACACGAGATATTATACCATTTGAATTTGGCTACATGATATGCTGTAAGACTCATATTTAATCATCCTCTTCATCAGTCTTGTTTCTGTGATTTATGAAGTCCAGAAGGTTACGACTACTCAAAGGAGATCGCCAAGTTGCAAGCCCAGCTTGCTCTTCTTGATACTGCTGCATGCCATTATTTTTTGTGGCAACACTATATTGTTGGACTATGAGAATCGATGCATGTTGTGCGAAGTCAGATGTTGATAATGCATCTCCTAGTGGCCCAAGCTCTTCACAACTACTCCACTCCGATAGCCCCAAAGTAAATGGCTTTATCATTTCATGGCCCCTTCCCACTATATATAGATCATACTCATCAACTAGAGCCTTTGTTGCGGTGATAATCTCATCCCCACTATTCACCAACTTTTCCACCCAAATTATGGATTGATTGCACATTGTCATAAATCGTAACTCGTTCAGATACGTATCATCAACAAGTCTTTGATTTTCACACTTCTGCTCCTCATCTATATCTATCATTTCTAGTGCTTCTTTACCTGGAAGAAATCGCACCACTTTTAAACTCACATTCAGAGACCCTGCCATCCTGCAGGAATAAGATAAGGCCTCTCGATCGTCACGTCCCCCAGTAAAGAGCATGGCAAAAGTTAGCTCCTCTCTATGACGGCTTCCCTCGTTATAAGCATTCAAACTGAGGCCTCGATCAATAAATATCCCCACAGAGCATGGAGCTTTTGTTAGTATATTTTGGTTTACGATTCTGATAGATGGGTTATCTTGGTTCATCCCATCTGCACTGGATTGTTTGTAAAATGGAATTAGGATGAAAGTCACGCGCTTGTCCTCGGCAAGGTTATGGATATCCTCGTGCATGTTGGTGTAAGGAGATACAACTGTCAGTGGTAGAATGGTCATTGACTGATTTTTTCTTTCATAGTTCTCCAAGGAGCTGATGATTTGGTCAGCATCTGATCTCCCACGGGTGGTAGCGGTACAGTTGTTGCCACTAGAATTTTGTGGTTCATCATCATGAACGATTAGCATGGCATTAGCCCTTCCAGTTAGTTCTACTAAGCGGGCAGCGAATACGCAAATTGGTGATTTCCTGGTTGCATTAGACAGTTCTAGGAGGTTCAGTATTCCTGATAGGTTGCGACGTGTATGAATGCATGCTAGGATTCGTAGTTCTGCGTCAGGCTTGCTTTCTTCTAATGTCCGGCGCTTGTATTGCCTGAAATGCTTCGTAGTCTTACAAGTCCAATGGGGGATTGGTTTTACAAGAATCGTCATGAGTAAAATTGCTATCACTATTATAGCAAATTCTTGGTTATCCAAAGCCTGCATGCAAAACAAGTTGCAAGAAAATTAGAAGATAAAAATAGAAAAATGATGCATCATAAACGAACAGTTAACTATTTAACATGGAACTCAAACCTCCCTACCTCCAGACTTTCTGCATTACTTAACTATAACCTGAAAACAAGGCCTATTCCATATTGTCTTGCAAATGAAGGTGATATAATTACCATTTTTTTTTTCAGTAACAGGACATGTTATCTTACAGAACGATGGTGATTTCAACACAAACTCAAGCTGATAAATAGTGATTGTACCTTCATGTCTCTCCCAACATTAAGAATAATCAAAGCCAAAACGCCTTTGGCATTCATAAGAACTCCAAGGGCGACACTTTCAAGAGCTGGAATACCATAGTACATGGCAACCAAGAAACCGCTTATGATCTTGGCCAAGCAAGCCAATACTAGAATTGCCAGAACTGTGAAAGCACTAACATTGGCAAACATATCTACCACATTGCATCTAGTCCCAGTAAGCACAAAAAAGGCAGGAAGCATGATCCCTGTCACAAAGTCTTCGAGTTTCTCCATAATCTTCATTCCAAGCTCTCCATCAGGTAAAATGAGTCCAAACATAAAAGCTCCGATCATAGAGTGAGATCCACATGCGTCTGTGATGAATCCACAAACGACCACCCCAGCAAGAATAGAGTATATATAAAGGTCGCTGTAGTTTCCTCCTTTTGAAGAAATATTGTCAATAATCCGCGAAAGAACCGGACGTAACACAAACCAACTGAATAGAATGAAGGCAAGGGTTGGGAGGATGAAAGCTTGATGAGTATTTACATTACTCAATGTTATTGTCACAACAAGAAAACTCCAAGATACCAGGTCACTGACGAAAGCTGAGGATATGGCCATTTGTCCAATATCTGATCGTAGAAGCTTCAGGTCTGAAAGGATCCGAGCAAGATCCGGGAAGCTTGTGACTGTGAGGGCAATAGACCAAAACCAGGCACCCCAAACATGCCCGTTGAGTTCTTTTCCAAGTACTAGGAAATACATACCTGCTCCCAAGCCTAAGGGGAATAGAATTCCAACCAAAGCATTGGCCCATGCCCTTTTACTGATTCTTCTTATCGTGGTTAGGTCCATCTCTAAACCCACCAGAAACATGTAGTAAATGAGTCCTAAATCTGTTAGTGTCTCTGACGCTCGAGATTGTTTCATAGGACGAGTGTATTCTGAAAACAACGGATTTGCTCCGAGCATCATCGGACCCATAAATAGACCAACCTAACATCCCAAGCAACACAAAATTACTCTACGAATCATATATATATATATTAAGGGTACTAATTAAGTCATTGTAAAGCATAAGAAATAAGAAAAAAATATTCAACATCAATTAATGGACAGCATGCTTACCATCAATTCGGAGAAGAAACGCGGCAAGCGATGGAAGAGAAGGAAGAGCAATTGGATCAGCAGTATCGCTATGCTTAGGTTTGTGACGAATGGGGTAGAATCTATAAACGGGCTTAAAATTTTCCAATTTGTAATTGAATCTTTCAAAGTTTCATAACTGCATACAAGCATAGTGTAGTTTGGGGTTATTAAATAACCATTAAAATAAATTTCCGTGGATATATACTTTTGTTTTGCAGGGTCAGCGTCCATCCTTGACCTCTGATCGGCCGGCAAGGCAACAATATGACAACCTCGGCTACTGTCTCTCTTGTTAAAATTCAGAGATGAATGAATAAGAGAGGAAGCAAAAAAGAATATTTTGAACACGGCGTTTCTGTATATATGATTGTTGTTCTTCTTTTTCTATATAAAAGTGTCATCTGTTGCTGCTGCAGGGCTTAATATAGTTTTAACCATACTTTTACAGTTAATCTGCCATCTCAAAACACAACATATAAACAGTGAAATACAGCTCAGATGGTATGGTGTCAGACGTTAAAAATCAAATCTGTTATCTGCTCAACTGGCTATTTGAATTAAGAGAATTTTTTATTTTTATTTTTATTTTTAGAAAAAAAGGTCGTTTCAAAACGTATTTCTCTCAAGAGGGTTTCTTTTAAACTTAATTGCTAAAATTAGACACATTTTTTGCCACTTAAGCACAAAATCAGCAAACAAAATACATTAAATTTCAAATAAGCAATGGTTTTCCATGTGGCATTTAATTTTCAATTTTATTAAATCTACCTTTTTTATAAAAAAAATATATGTTAAAGACATTTTAGTTTAAATCCCTTAAATCTACAAAAAAAAAATTTTAAGAAAAGAAGTGTAAAAAAAAATTCCAATGCCTCATAAAACCCCAATTTTAAAATCATAGACATTATAATTACAGATGTCATCTTCTTTGCAGTGAATTAATATACATAATTAGTTGTAATTGCAATAACGATAAATTAATATACACAATAATTTGTTGAAGCATTATGCGGAAATGAATAGCATCCTTGGAAGCATTAAGAAATTTTAGAAAATAGCATCAATTTTTGAAAAGTTGAAGCAATTCTGAAAATTTGCTTCAATTTCTGAAAACTGCAGCAATTCGGGAAAAATAAAGCAATCCTTAAAAGTAATTTTCAAAAATTGATTCAATCTTTCAGCTTTTCTTTGATTGCTAAAACATATTTATGCCTTAATAACATTCATATTTGAAGATCAATTGACAAATGAAAATGAAAATAGCATTTATTATGCGAAAATGACCATCAGTATTAACGATCAAATTAAACATTTTCAACTAGTATTTTAAATTAACACCCATTATACTTTAAAGATATTAACAATTTCGGATCATATAAAAACACATTCCATCGACATTCAAATGACTCATTACAATAATTTATATTTGAAATTTATTGGATTTAGTTGTTTTAGATTGTTATAATACATATATGTTGATGGAAGATTAAATCAAAGTTGAGTAACTATTATCTAATTAATAATTAAGTATTAACATTTAAATTTCATGAATAGGTTGAATTTGTATTTTAAAGAGAATTAGGGTTTAGAGAGAAAAACATAAAACTTGTAGAGTTTTAGATTATTTTTTGACAATAACTTGTCTTTTTTATTGTTATTTCTATATATTAAAAAAGCTTTTCAATATTTTCAACTTCCTCGTCATAATAGTTACTTTTAATTTAGTGCTTATGTATTAAAAATATAATATTTAAGTAATTAAGTTTAAAAATATATTGCTTAGGAATATAAGCTTTAAAAATATCTTGATTATGGAAAAAAAAAAAAAAAAAACCTTTGAATTAAGGCTTCTTTGGGTTTGTTGGAGACATTTTGCGTGTAACTTTATTATGGCTGAACTTATGAGAGGACGTAGAGATAGCAATATGCAGATACCCCAGCTTACTGATTCAAATTTTTACACTATTTATTAAAAGAATATTCTATTTATTATTTTTTTAAAAATTAATATATAAATCTTTATCTAACTCATATCCAATTCATATTATTTTATCGTCTATTTAATATTGAATACTCGTTAAATTTAATTTGTCAAAAATATTCATTTTAGTCTCTATAAGTTTTTAAAAAGTTTTTTTTTTTTTTTTTTTTGCATTTTGATCATTTATTTATAAGTTTTTTTATCCTCAAAGCTTTTGAAAAAAAAATATTTTGATCCTTAATTTTTAAATTCTATAAAATTAGATCCATACATCTTAATAAAAAAATCTAAATAAATTAGTTTATATTAATAGGATAATGAGTAGGTACTCATATCTTTAAAAATATTAATATGTATGCCTTTTTTTAACCTTGCTTATTTCACTATCCATTGAATATTTTTTATAAATATTTATTAGATCGAGTAAAATGAATATTTATTTCATACCTGATCCATTGTCATCCTTAAGAGGATGGTTCTCTAAATCCCTTTACCCAATCCCTTTAGTAGCAATTTTTTTTACCTAATTCTCTTGCATTTTCAATTCAAACGACAGAAAACAGAAGTAGCGTTACTTCATTTGGGAAAAAAAAATGGAGATTGAGAATTGAATTCTAAAAGAAATTAAGTGGAAATTTAAAGATTAGAAAAGAACCGCATCCAGTTATGCAGTTCAAGACCCTATGACCTTTTAAACGAACAAAAAAGAAAAGAAAAAAGTTATCCATTTTTCAGGTAGTAAATTATGAATTAGCCCCTCTAGTTTTAAGAAAAGAATTAATTAATCTTTCTTGTTTTGAAAATTATTATTTAGTATTGATCATGCTGAATTTAATATTATTTTTATTTTATAAAATGTTTTTTTCTCCTTAATCTTTTCATTTTTTTCTTTTGCTATTTCTTAAAAAAAAAAAAAAAAGAAAAGCAAAATTACAAATAGATTGTAAAATATAAAAACCACATAATTAGTTTTTGAAACAAAAAAATTTATTTATTTATTTTTCAAAACGAAAGGGACTAATTTATAATTTACTCATTTTTCATCCGTTGTTTTTTTCTCTGAATTTTTTTTTAAAAAAAAACTGTGCATGAAAAATGGGTAATTTTTTTTCCCTTTTTCCTTCATTGAAAAGGTCAAAGGGTCTTAAACTACGTAACAAGATGCAATTATTTTCTAGTCTTTAAACTATATATATATATATATATATATATATATATATATATATATATATATATATATATTTGCTAATGATTGGATTAAACAATAAGAAATAATCATTTCCATTTTTCAATCTTGTAATTTTGTTTTTATGCATGCCAAAGTCAACCTCTTGTTCTTTTGCAATCACCAAACACATAACACTTCACATGCCAATCGTATAAAAAGTAATCTAAGCTCAATTTTTTTTTTTTCAAAGAACAGATAATATTCACCTTTTTATTTTTGGGTGAAAATCCATGGTTATCTTTCTATTCTCAGTTTCTGGTCATATTCACTCTTCCATTCAATTTTGTTTCATATTGATCATTTTACTAGCAAATTAGGTATAATATAAATCTTTCGTCCAATTTAGTTGATATTTTTTTATAGATTGACTAAATGGTTTTAATTAGTTGAGTCAAACAAAGGATTGAGATAATACCACATGTATAGTTTATATTTAAATGAAATGAAAAGACATGAATAAACTAAAAAAAAAAAAAACAAATTCAAACTTAAAAAAAAGTCACATTCATCATTGTTTATTATTTTTCATCAAAAGAAATTAAAACTAAAAGAAAAACTCGTCTTCGCCATCGTTTATTATTTTACATCAAAAGGAAAAAAAAAACAAAAGTGAAAAAGTTTTGCTTGTGTTTTGTTAGTTTTCATTTCTTGACATTTCCAATTACAAACCTAGAAAAATTAAAACGGGAACGACCTTTCTCCAAAAATGGCAAAAATATTTACAATAAATCTTTTGTAATTATTATCAAGGTAAAACACAAATATTTCAGTTTTGAAATTAGTCATAATATATATGAAATATAAAATGTTGTTGTACTCGGAATAAATAGAATCATAATATCATTTGTCTTGCATCATATCCTCTTCGTCGTTTTGAAACGATACGAGTTAATTAAAAATATAAAGAGGCAGGCAAGACAAAATAAGCTATTGATATGAGTTATGTGAGAAGAAACTGCCATGAACAAGATTTTGAAGCAGATCAAAGTAAAGTTTTGCTTGAGTTCTGACTTCAATAAACAAAGATCCATCAATTTCTCAAATGCTCCCACCTCCAAAATGCTTCTCAAAGATTACTAGGTATTTCTTTTGTGAGAGAGATCCAGCTAGATCAAAATGGAGCTGCAACTGGAAATTTAGATGATGATAAGGATAGTTGAGATCATCATTAAAGTTCGAAGTGTTGTACGTAGGGACAGTTAAGAGTTCAATTCGATTAGGATTGTTTATTTTCGGCTTTTTATTTGGATGAATAAATTTAGGGTTATTGATTTTGGGTTTAGAAGGAGAAAAGGAGAGGTGAAGAATGAAAACGGTTTGCTCAAATAATAGATGAGAGGAGAAAGAACATGGCCTTTTTATATTAGCAGACGAGGAAAAGAGAGAAGATTATAGTTACTTACTGTGATTGGCTCTTTTTCTTGAATATAACGGCAAACAAATTTATTACTTTAAATTGTTCTTCATTTATTAATTTTGCCTTTTATTTTAAAAATTTTGAAACTCTTTAATAGATAACAAAAAAACCAGTTCAGTTTATTTGTTTTTGGATAAGAAATAATAAACAATGGCGAATGTGGGTTTTTATTTTGTTTTTTTCTCTCTTTTTTCTGGTTCAATTCTTCTCTCTCTCTCTCTCTCTTTTCTGGTGAAGTTTATTTATGCTTTTTATTTGACTTAAATACAAATATTTTTTTGTTTTTTCACCATAGGATCCTGTAGTTCAGATATCAGCTGGTAGGCATTAAAGTGATTAACATTGATAGTTAGTAAGAGATCGTATTACACGGCATACTGGAAGAAGAATTATTTTAGTCTTTTTTTGTAATAAATTTTTAAAAACTCAAATACTTTAGAATTTTTTTTTTTTGGTTGAAAACAGGAGCAGTATCCTGAAATTAGATAAATAAAAGTAGAAGAATATAAGAGAGGGACAATCCAACTTAGCCCACCTAACCCAACATGTTAAGATGATAAGGAAACCTAAACCCTTGAAACAAGATGAGCAATAAAAGAATCCTACAATACACAAAGAAGCTCGCTATTGATGAAAATTAAAAAGACTAGATCTATCATTCGAAATAGCCGCTCTACACGTCGAGGCATATCATCTATTGAAAACGAGTGTCTTAAGGGAATTGTGTTGGAAGGCTCGATCCGCAAGCTTATCCACGGATTTGTTACCTTTTCGAAAGCAATGCTGAATATGAACACTCGAACGAATAATAGCAATACATTTCCTAAAAATATATGTAAAATGCCGGGGATTCAAAATAGTGTGAGAGATACTACCCATAGTCGAGACTATCAACCTTCACTCGTGTCATATAAAATGTTATAATCTTTGCATAATTTTAGACCTTCGACAAAGCTAAAGCCTCTTCGATGGAGTTAGTTTCTAGACCAAAAAAATAAGAAAAGGTCATGATAAGATTGCTTCTATCATCACGAATCAAGCCTCCACCACCGCATTGATTGTTCCTTGAAGACCCATCAATGTTAAGCTTTAACTTGGTAACAACCATTTTATCCAAATCCCTTTGATAGGATGAGGAGACATAGGAGAAAGACCTAATTCACCTAGACATATATTATCATGGAAGGAAGAATTTTTTTCGGACAAAATATGTTTGAGAGTTCTTCATGTAGCCATAGAAGAACTATGTGCTTGATTTTTAGCCGACACATCTTTTCCTCCTTAAATACTCGTTTTGTTTCGGCTAACCATAACTCCCACAATATATAGTTGCAAATATTAATCTTTATAAAAGGTTTTTGCGAAAAAACTTTACTTTTGTAAAACTAGACCTAGGCTAAGTGATTAATGTTCTTGATCTCCTTTGGACATCCATTATGCTCGCAAAAATTGCCATAGGTGCCTAGCTATTTCTCCATATAGGAAAAGAGGGTTTATAGATTCTATATTTAGAGAAGAACAAGACCGACATTTCAAAACTAAAGGAATTCCACACTTTTTGATATTCTCCTCCACTACCATCGCATCGGGCAATAGCTTCCAAACAAAGAAACCTATTTTTCGTGGAATCCATTGATTTTGGAGACTCCTCCACCATACAAAGCTAGGAGCAATTACCCCTATTGCATTATGATAATCTTTCGTATTGAAAGTTTCGGTTTTAGAACCTATAAGGCACAACTTATTCTCTATATTCTTGTCCGGAGACAAACGATCCGAGTTCTTGCTGGGCAATAGCAAGAAGAGAGTTGTACAAGTAATGAATTTGCACTCGGCTTACTCAACGAGTCATTTCCAAGTCTCCAATAGGAGATGGGAGATCGATAGTCGTCCATTTGTCTTTCCACATATTCACAATACCAAACCCAACAACCCGGATAGAACTCATTACTACTAGACTAGTAACCTATTAATAGTTAAATACAAATTATACATGTGAAATTATTTTAACTCTTTATTACGGAAATGAAAGGAAGGTTTTATATCATACCAAATTTGCTAACATAAAAGTTATGAATTGACCAAAATAAATTAAAAACAAAAGAGTATTTGGTGATCGTTATTCTTTTATTTTTGTGCTACTCAAAGTGTGATAACATGTAATCTCATATTGATATTAATGTTTAGGGTTTTTAAAGGATTAAATTTCTCTAATTTTACAAATGTAATATTTATCTTCTTTTTTTTCTTTCTTTTTTCTGTCTTATGCAGCAGATACACGTCTGCTTTTCGGTTTTAAATTTTCATGTGCAACGAACAGATTTCTTCTTTTGTCGATTGTGATAGGAAATCCTGACTCGAACTCTTCCATTGTTGAATAGGTGGAATTCGGATAACTTTTTAAACTAACTTGGTGTAATTATGGCTTGAATCAGCGTCCGAAAGCCCATGTCAGCGGCCCATGAAAAAAAATCTGAGATTTGAACCGGCAACAACCAAACGCTCACCAAGTCACCATTACCCTCCGTACCTTTATTTTGGAAAACAGTTTCCTGCTATCCTTCAATAAGGAAATTTTCCACTTCCTTCACGTGACAGCATTTTAAAGAAATATCATAATCACGATGTCTGTACACCTCTCACACGACACTCCCTTCCCTCCTCCATTTTATTTTCGCATCTCTTCTCTTTCTTTTTTGACCTATCTCGATTAAGCTTTGAATTCTTCTGATGGGTTCATGGTTATTATTTTGGTGATATGCTATGGTTTGGTGTTATGGTACCAATTCCCTTTTCTTTTCATTTTTTCCATACTTCAATTCTTATGATTGCTTAATTTGAAGTTTGATTTTGTTTTTTAGTTTGTTAAACAAGTATGATGTATCTTATTGGAGTGAAAATAATAATAAAAGAAAAAAAGACGAGGGAACAGATAAGGAAATAATCATCAGTGAATTGATTGTAAACTGAGGATATGTTTTGTTTATGTGTATGAAAGAGGCACATGAAAACTCATTGATTTCATATACACATAAATAGAAAAGTATTGTTCATTTATTTTTAATCAAAAATAATAAAGATGGTAGGTTTTAATTCACTATTTTACGCTCAATAAGATATTTAATATTATGTCAAAAATGTAAAAACTCGAACGTTATATTAATTATATTTTTTTCATGATTATCTATAACAAATAAATTGAAACTTAAGTAGAGATAGGGAGAATACATTGTAAGCATAATTGGCAACCAACAATTTTTAAAAAAAAATTTACCTTTTTTTATTGGTGATTAAGAATTTAGATTAGTTTCTATTTTGAAGAATTGAAACCTTTAACCTTGTAGCTATTGATAGAATTAGAATTCATTCGTTGAGTTACCTTTTTATCAGCAATAACGTAGCACCATCCAACATGATCCTGATCCTCATAGACCATTTCTCACCTTTCAGCTATATTGCTTTGTTTATGGATTGAAAGAGAAATGGTACAACGTGATGTTTATTATCTATGCTATGATAATTTCAGGAGAAAGATGTTTCCCATTTGCAAATATCTGATGTATAAAAATAAAAAGAAAAGAACAGAGTAAATTATAAATTAATCCTCTAGTTTCAAAGAAGAAATGAATTAGACTTTCTTGTTTTAAAAACTAATTCTTTAATTGGTGTTCAGCATTGAACATATTTATTTTAATATTATTTTATGTCAAAAAATATTTTTTTTCATCAATTTTTTATAATGTTTATTATTTTTTAAAACAAAATAAATTAGAAAATATCAGATAAAAATAGAAAAAATAATAATTAGTTTTTTGATATAGAAGTGACTTAACTAATTCGTTTTTTCAATAAATTTTTTCACATCTATTTATTTTTTTATTTTTTCTCTTTAAAAATAAAAAAAATAACATAAAAAGGAAAAAATGGAATAATAATTGGTTTTTTAAATAGATATTAAAAAGACAACAAGGAACAATTACTTTTTTGAAACAGAAGTGACTAATTAATTAGTTTCTCAAAAGTAGAGGGCTAATTTATAATTTACTCCATAAAGGAGGTGATATTTCTTCTTTTTGTTGCCGTGGCAAAATCAGGACCTTTTACGATCTTTCTCCCAATTCAAGTACAGCATAAAATATTCTAAAAAGAGAAATCGCATGATAAGATATTTGCCAAGACCTCCACCGGCATTCGCAGTTAGCGCGTGGTGAACCGGTAATTCACCCAAAAACTCAGCCAACAAACATTAATCATTCAGCAACTTGTCTTGTGTTAGTTTTATGAATCCCTTGACTAAATCCCTATAATACCAAAAATTGTAATTGGTTGATTTATCATTTTGATGAAATTCATAAAATTAATTTTGAAATACTTGGAGTTATTTATAAAAAAAAAATTAACCACCAACTTATAAAAATGAAATTCCAAGCATTGAAATTAGTTTTTTACTAACAACTTGACATAAATCTAGAAGTTCAATCCACATATTTTTTAATATGATTCTATTACATTTTTAATCCAAACAATAGAAACCAAAAAGTTTCGATTTTATATATATATATATATATATGTTCAATAATTAAGATTAAAAAAAAAATCTTCACTACAATTTGTAAGTCTGCAAAGTTACAAATTCCTCATGCATTAGTTTTCAATAATCCTTTCATGGTGAATTGATCATGAAACTGAAATTTGAATCAACACTAGCCAATAATGCATTTATATCCAAATGAATTGATGATGTTTTATATTTTATATAATGAGTTATGAGAAATTAAAATCATGTAAAAACAATGATTATTGGATTTATGTACAATAAAAAAAAAATCATTTTAAATAGTAAAAACAAGTAAATCCAATTCAATATTACACGTGTAATTCCAAAGCTTTCAGCATCACATACTTACCGCTTGAACCACCTTTCTAGGTTCTTTTTTGAAGTCCATTCAACAGTGGCAATATTTTTGTGTAAACTAACAAAAAAGCTTTGAACCTCGTAGGAAGGATTGGGGTGCGTGGCAGATTACGATATTTTCACTTGGAAGATATTTTCGATCCTTCTGGATATTTAAGTGCATAAAAGGCAAAAGAATGTGTTCTTTTTCTGTCCTTTTGTTGTTGGCGTGGCAAAATCAGTGACTTTTTCAATCTTTCTTCCAATCCAAATACAGCATAAGATTATTTTTAAAAGAAAAAGTGCAGCCTAAAGATTCTTGTGAAAAGAAATAATAAAATAAATGGACCGCTTAAGATATTTCCGAAGACTTGCACCCCCCTTGCACTTGTGGCGCGTGCTTCACTAGTAATTTACCAATCTCAGAGTAAAGCCCATCATTTTCCTTCAAAAGTTATTTTTTAAAACTATAGCTTACATCCAAAACGTACACAGTTAGTTAAAAATAATTTATTTTTGTTTAATATAAATATATATTTATTTAATTCGAGTAAATTTTTATTTTCATATAAAATATACGAGTTTGTCGTATGTATAAAAATTATATAATATGTTAGATGTTTTGAACATCAGCACTAATATAAATATATTTAGTATTTTTTATTTTTTTATGAAATGAGAATATAAAGCTAAATTTATTATATTAATGAATTAATAAAAAATAATGATGACCATGATAGTAGGCAATCTATATTTCCTCAAACACGTGGCATGTCTTACATCAAATGAGTGAGAATTTATTTTTTTCATTATTTAGGAAGATGATCTTGGATTTTTTGGACCCTCATTCAAGCAATATCTGCGTCAAAATGGCTATGGATTTATTGGAAATTCACTATCTTCATCCTACAAAGGTTTGGGTTGGTTTCCGCACTATAAAAGGAAAAAAAAAATCCTTAATCACAAATTTAATATTTATATTCTATACTATGTCTAATTTTCAATTTGAGTTTGTATACCATTGGAATTTGATCAATCATGTGCATTTGTATTTTATTCCAAAAATATGCCAATGCAATAAAAATAAATACTTAATTTATCTTAGGTTAAGGTTGCAAGTACAACAATTCGAATACAATTATCTTTATGAAAAATTTCTTCAATGATTTAAATTAATTACTTTTTTAGTTATTTGCAAAAAAACAAGAAGAAATAAACTACATTTTTTGTGACGTTATTACTTATTTTGATGTAAACTGACGTATTTCAATAACCAAAATTTTATTTTTTCATAAAAATACTCAAACATGATAGTTTATTTGAAGTCGTAGCATAATTAACTAACAAGGCACCATGTTTTCTGGGTTCAAGCCTAACACGCGTCTATTTCACACATTCTCTCAAATCGCGTAGACTCTCCATCCATATAGCATCATCACACAAATCCACCGGCCCAAATAGACAATAGGCGGTGTGATGTCTCATCAAGATATTTTTATTCAACACATGAACACCAGCCTCGATTCATTCTCCGCCGCCGCATCGAGCATGGAAGACACCTCTAATCCCACAATTACCACCAACAAAAACCGCAACAAAGAAGATGAAGTTGATGCAGAGGTTTGGGCAACATTCAACAATAGTTTTCGACAAGTTCAGTCCGTTTTGGACAGAAACAGAGTTTTGATTCAACAAGTGAATGACAATCACCAGTCTAGGATTCCTGACAACATGGTAAAAAACGTTGCTCTGATTCAAGAACTTAATGGCAATATCTCCAAGGTTGTTGGGCTTTACTCTGATTTGAATTCCAATTTCTCGTTTGCTTATCAACAGCGAAACCACAACGGTAACGGTAACGCTAACCGGAAGGCCTAATTCGCTTCTTAGTTAAGTATATTTTATTTATTCAGTGAATAAAGTTGTTCAGTGTGTCTATTTTGGGTAGAAACAAACGGGGTCAGTGTTTCTGTTGAGGGTAGAATTTATGCTGTGTCTGTTGTGGTTTATGTTGTAAGGAGAGTCCATTATCCTCTTGAGTTTATATTAATAAAATATTTAGTATTTTTTATATTCTTTTTTGCTGATATACAATTAGGGAAAATGATTTACAAGAAATTAAAGCTGAATGGTGAATATTGTTTAAGGTGGATTCTGGGGATACTTGACAAGCAAATTTTGTTGTGCGAAGATTGAGGTGAGGGCAAGTTGGGATATTTTTGCGTGGCAAACAAGAACTGGCCTTGTATATTTGTATATTCGTTCATTAGAAGCTTAATCGGGTAAACTTTAAGGTCCTTAAAGTTTGGTGGTACTCTCATGTCCAGTTGCAAGCTGTTGGGTCATTGCTACTGAACTTCCGTGTTACAGTTATTGCTAGGAGAGTGATATTACAGCTTGTAGTTTGCTTCTGTGTTTTCATGATTGGATTACAGGATAAAGTTCTGTAATGAATCTAGTTTGGTTGTTTGCTGTTTGGCTGCCTTAATTTATGCTACAGCCATGATTGTCTACCAAATGTCATGACTCATGAGTTGAGGGAAATGTCACAAGAAACCTGCACGGTTACCGTGTTATAGTAAATTTGCAGTTCATCTTGGTCGAGGGAAATGTCACTTTCTTTAGGTCATTTGGTGAACTTAATTTTTTTTAAAAAGAAAAGAAAAAAAGCCGTTAACAGGTTGGTTTAATGATTTTAGATGGTGGCCTTTCATATGAAAATAAGCATTTTGGGTGAATTGAACCCAAATATGGAACGAAATGGAACGTACGCTTCGATCAGTCGACAATCTGTCGTAACTTGCAAGGTCTGTAACCCTCTCGATTATAAGAGAAGCCTCTGATCTTTGAAGCAACATCCAACTGACAAAAGGAACTAACGTGTCTTACAAGTGACGTCTGACCATCCCCGGGAGACCTTGAAATTTTTGGAGAATTAATTGTCTTCCTTGCATGCGCATAAGAACAAAAGTCGATGCTCCTCATCTTTCAGTCTCCCTGCCATTCTAAAGCAAAATCAAGTTCTATTGGGCGGGAAGGAAAAATCTGTTGATACTAAAGCTGCTAGCTGTGCAGTATTTGAACATCCAGCTGCTGCTTACTGAAATAGCGTTGGATCTCTGGAACCCACGGAGACATAATATTAGTGCTGTAACAGTTTGCTAATTGCCTAAGCACATCAATGTGCTCATAATGACTGTAAAATTGGAAAAGTGATGGAGATATTGTTGCTATCAGATGTGCGAGCTTTTTAAAACACACAAACTTGACATTAAAAAGTACCAAGTCAATCTACATTCCTACGATCACTGTCCACAGGAGATAAACGGATGATCAACTACAAAGAGGGCAGTCACAAAGCCATTTCACCACTGTCTAAAACCACAACTTTATGGTTGGGCACTCCATTCTGTCTTCCTTCAGCTTCAATCTTGTATACGATATCCATGCCAGAAAGCACCTTGCCAAACACAACATGGTGGCCATCCAACCTTTCAAGAAAAACAAATGCTTGCACGTGGGTTTAGTAACCTCATTAGGTCGATTTAACCGGCCATTCGTCAGCAAATATTCATGTCTCCCAAGAATAACTTTTAATAACATTTGACAATAGCAGAATAGGATATTGAAAATCCTCAGCAATGCAATTATAGTTTCAGAACATGGTGGGACATGACAAAGCAACAGGCATACTTACCAGCTAGTCATTACAGTGGTAATGAAAAATTGTGATCCATTAGTGTCTGGTCCTGCATTTGCCATTGACATGAATCCTGTTTGCAAAAAAAGGCAGATGAATTGTTAGAAGTTTATGATGCATCTTGAAGCTTGCAGCTCTCTTGTTCATTCAAGAATCAACAACTACAATCAATTTCAGATACTGTCTTGGCTAAAACGTAGTGCCAACTTACCTGGTCCGGTGTGCTTCAGCTTGAAGTTCTCATCAGCAAACTTCTCACCATAGATCGACTCTCCACCTCGTCCATCACCTCGAGTAAAATCACCACCCTGGATCATAAAGCTGGGAATAATCCTATGAAATGTGCTCCCTTTGAAATGGAGAGGCTTCCCACTCTTTCCCACTCCTTTCTCCCCTATAATGAGGTTCACCATAAATAAAATAAACAATTATAAAGCTGAACGCCTATTTTTCACACCAACCTGCTAAATTAAGGTCAGGGTATCATTCCTACAGGATAAAGATTGGTGAAACGAAAAATGTCCAACTATGTATTAGAAACAAAGCAGGAGGGGAAGTTACTTGGCTACCCGTGCAAAGTGCTCGGAAGTTTTCTGCACAACAAACATGTAAACTAGTAAGTACATAGTTTACAAAAAAAAAAAAAAAATCTCAAGGAACAAATGAGGCAGCATTGCTGTTGAACTTAGGCTCCATACCTACAGTCTTAGGAACTGTTTCTCCAAAGAGGCCCATGACAATGCGACCTGAAGGTAAAAAGTAGTAAATATATATAAATCCCATCTAAAGTGATAGCATTTTTGTTCGGCATCTTCATAACCAATGACATAAAAGAAACTGAATATCTACATTGGTTTGTCTAACGGTACACCTAAAGAACAGGAAGATATCAGCCTTAAAGATTTTAGTGACTCAATCAATACATGAATGATCCAAGATTCATATGTTGTTGTCTAAATAATTTCACCATATCACTACAAAACAAATGATAACCACATAGCAATTCTACTCTTCGGCCAGAATAATACTAACAGAAAGGAAACCAGTTTTCAATTCCAATTTAGAATTTAATTCCATGGCAATTTTTCTTTTTTACTTTTGGATATGCACATACCCATGGGTTTTCCAGCAATCTCAATATCAAAGTAAACTTTGTGGGTCACTCCTTCCAAATCCTCCTCTGACTTCTGTTCCTGTCCATCATAAATTCACACTTTTATGACACAAACCAAAGTGAGCAATCAAAGTATGTCTCTTTCGATGTAAAATAGGTAACAAGTACCTGACTGAGTTTGTCATTGACAAGTTTGGGATCTGATGAGACCGCAGCATCGCTTAATCGATTCTGATAAAGAAATTAACGCAGTAATCGCAAATAAACACCCACAACAATTAAGAAAAGCTTTCTTTTTGTTTGAAAAGATAAAAGGACTAGGGTTGAGACTGAGGAGAAACAAACAGAAAGGGAGAGAGTATATAACCTGGATAAAAGCTAGGGTTCCAAAGAGAACAAGAATCCATAAAAGAGCGATGGACACCAATCTTGTTGTAGTGGACATCTCTCCGCTCCCAGCAAACTGTTTGGTCAAATGAAATGAAACTGAATTCCTCCTCTGTAAGATCCAGTGGTGTTTCGATGTTTGAATAATTGCTTGTTACTTTTACTTTGTTAGTTAAGTAAATCATTCTTTAGCTCCTGGTTTATGAATGTAAGGATAGTTTAGTCCTTCATATTTAAAAACTTACATCTTTGTCCATTGACTCTCGTTGACCGTTCTCTCATTAAAATTTCTTAGTCCTCCACCAAATTCGTTTTCTCTGATAGTTTAAAATTGCCAATGTTAAATTGGGATTTACAAAAATATCAGTACCAGTATTAGTTTAAGTAGCACGAGAATCAATGAGAGTTGAAGAACTAAATTATAGGTTTTCAAAGATAAAGAACTAAATTGTATCAGGATCAAAATCCAGTGACCAAGGAGTACTTTACTAATTACTACTGTTGAATTTCTCTCTTCTTTCTTTAGTTTTTCCTAGTTCTATTTGTACCAGTTTCTTATGTTCAGTATATAAGAAGACCTCGCCCTCGATTAATATTTCAATTAATGAGTAGGTAACATTTGCCATTCAATTAAAGGAGGATATTTTTCTCATGTTTTCCATTCATGCAGCGAAGATAATGATAACCAAAATCCATGGTTGATTGCCTGATTTGAACAAAGTAATTAAATTTTTTAATTTAAAATGATTATGATTTAATTAGGTTTAATGATAAATTTGCTTCGATTCTATTGTAATTTGATAATTTCGGACTCATATTATTAAATTGCGTAATTTAAATTTTAAAATATTGAAGATTAGACAAATGTGATCTAAATTGTCTAATCTCCGTTATGTATTACGATCAATTGAGTTGAACTTTACTATAAATGTTAAAACGACGTTATTTTCACATTCTGTATATATATATATATATATATATTTTAATTTAAAAATATTTTTAACCACCATAATCTTGATTTTTTAAAAAACAATTCTTATAAAATATTATAAAAATATTATAAATTATATAGAAAATAATTTTATAAATATTTTTAATCCTCTAGTTTTGAACTTTTTTTTATAAAATATTATTGTAAAAAACATAATTAACAATACACAATTTCAGACCTTGAAAAAAATATTTTATAAATTAAAATAAGCATAATTAAGGATTGACCCTCCCGATTTTATAAATTATAAAAAAATATTTTATATATAATATTTTATAAAAAAATTTTAAAAAAATTCAAAATTAGGGGGTTGAAAATATTTATAAAATGTTTTTTTATATATAATTTATAATATTTTATAAGAATTTTTTTTTAAAAAAAAGTTTAAGATTAGGGAGCAAAAAATATCTTTTAAAAAAATAATTACTAGAAGAGTGTCAAAATAACATCGTTTTAACATTCAAAGTAATGATCAATCGAGTTAATCGTTACTCATAACGAAAATATGGCAATTTGAATCATATTTGTCCAATTTTCAATACTTTAATATTCAAATTACGCGATTTGATACAATAAATATGAAATTGTCAAATTGCAATAGAACGAGAATAAAATTTATCATTAAATAGATTTATTTATAGTTGATAAACGAATGCATGGTTTCAACAATGATTATGATTATAATTTCATAATAATTAATCGGATCAATAATTGAACCGAAAGATTAATATTTATTTAGTTTTATATGTGTTCATATTACGTGTTGAAAAATTACAGTTATCTCATTTAGTTTAAATAATTAGCAACTCATTTCATGCTCTAAGAATACTTTATTTTAAATTTATTATTATGGTATTTAGATTTATTTCATGTTGGAACAACTTATCTGAGTATTGTTAACTTATCATAGCGATTGAATGTTATCGTGTGCAAAAATTTTTTGATTGTCGTTGTTGTTGTATTTTTCTATTGTTAATGTTGAAATTAAAAATACTGAAAAATTGAATGGTTATAATCTGGTTCATTACACATTTACGCATTGCTAATGACATCAATTTTTTTTTTGAAAATGAATCACGTAAGAATTACCATTATTACTCGTCCTTAAACTTGATAGTGCAATACACTACGCATCCCGTCAATAAAAGATACTATCTAATAAAAGATTCATTTGACATGAATATTTCCGAGTATAATACCAAAGAAAAAAAAGAAGTTAGTTTACTGTCCATTTGCACTGTTCCAAAAATTATTCACCCAAATCTATTTTATTATTTATACAGATTCATATGTAATATTTATTTCATCATATAATAATATTTTTGTAGTTTTCAAATTTTCTAAAGTTATTTATTATAAAAGTTTTTTTTACATTATACTTTGATGTTTCTTTTTTAATCATTATTTTTTTATCCTCAAATTTTTTTATTTAAATGTGGTCCTTTCTTTTTGTTTCATTTTGGTCCTTGCTTTTTATAAGGCAAAAAATTGCTTTTTTTAGAAAAAAAATTACAAAATAAATTTTTAGCTAAGAATATATTGATTTTGATAATTTTTTCTTACATTATTATAATTTTTTTAGTTAAAAATATCGATAGAGATAAATAAATTATGTTTTTTAATTAAAAATTTATGAAAAATTTTAAAAATAATCTATTAAATACAAAATTTTGATTAAAAATATTATAAAATCAAATAAATTTTTACTCAGTTTTGATTTAATATATTTTGATAAATGCATAATATAACATGAGACATTAAATTAAAATAATTTTATATGTTTTTTCACTTATAGCGTAACTTGGGTTAAAAAAAACTATTTAAATCTGCATAATAATAAGAGTGATGTTAAAAAAGAACCTTCAAAAATATACATGTATCATTAGATCATGATCTTCGAATCTAATTACAAGATTTTACTAACCTAACACTTTGAATGTATTCTTGAAGTTATATATATATATATATATATATAGCATTACTCATGTTATTTTATTTGAAGTTAAAGTTTTTATTTTCTAACCTGAATTTATTGGAAATTGCTTTGTTTCAGAAAATTGTTAGCACCTTGCATCATGCTTTGTTTTATTCCGGAGGCAAACCTAGGACGAGGGCAAGATAATAATGACATTTATTTAATCTAGTCAACAGCAAGAAGAAGCCAAATAACCGTTTGGTACTTCTGCTTTCATAGTTTCCCTTTTCCAACGATAGATAGAGCTTCAAATTCTCCTGTTTTATAGGCTCTCCTCAGTCTCTCTCTCCCTCTCTTTCTCCCCCAATCTTCAGGTCAAAAAAATTCGAAAACAAAACCAGATAGCGTGGCGGAGAAAACTCAACAATGGAGAGCTACAAGAAAGACAAGCGTAGAACATTTTCATTACCAGAACCTAGCAACAGCAACGAAAATGAAATGGGGAGTTATAATTACAAGATGTTTAATCTTTTTAACAGAAAGTTCAAGATCACGGAAGCTGAGCCGCCCAAAGACGTGAAACAAGTTTTTTCCAAGTTCTCGGATGGTGGGTCCCACATGACGGCCGATCAACTCCGGCGCTTCCTGGTTTTGCACCAGGACGAGCTTGACTGCACGCTAGCGGAGGCAGAGAAGATCATGGAGGAGGTTATCAACAGGAGGCATCATTTGACTAGATATAGTAGACATTCACTTAATCTCGATGATTTTTTCCATTTCTTGCTTTATGATGACCTCAATGGGCCCATCACCTCTCAGGTTTCTCCTCTCTCTAGATATATTTGGCACGTTCATGAAATTTAGAGTATCACAATTGTGATTTATGCTTTGAAATTATGGCTTTTTTTAAAAAAAATTTTTTGCAGTTGATGTTAATGAATTGTTTCACATTCTAATTTGAGAAAGCTTGGAAATTGGGGTTCGATGAAGTTTGCAATTTTTTACAACAAATGACGGAGACTAATACTTCTTGCATTTTAGTTGGGATTCTAAAGCTGGGGTTTTTTTCCTTCTCTGCCAACTCTGTACTGTGCAGGAAGCGAATCATTTATATTGGGGACTAGGTGCAAGGAGTATGACCACCTTTTCTTGATAGTTTCTTTGTTGATTTTGTTAGCAATTAGAATATACAATGAGTTGCGGTCTATGAGCCTACAAATTAGTTAATTGACAGATTGGATTATTATTATTATTAATATATATATTTTAATCTAGTTATGGGCAAGAACCACAATAATAACTTCTCATTTAGAAATTAAGAAAAGACTTTTCTTATACTTCTCAGGAACAGGCTCTTTGGAGTATCACTTCTCTGCATCTTTGCTAGTTTTACTTTCTTCCCTGGCATTATATGTTTATCTGGGTACGTTTTGAACAATTTTGTAAAGGGACTATGTTAAGTATGCCCTTGACAAATCATGTCATTCCAGGTACACCATGATATGACTGCTCCATTGTCACAGTATTTCATATATACAGGGCATAATTCCTACCTAACTGGGAATCAACTGAGCAGTGATTGTAGCGAGGTCCCAATTGTAAAAGCTTTGCAAAGAGGTGTAAGAGTAATTGAACTAGATTTGTGGCCAGGTTCCACAAAAGATGAGATTCTTGTTCTTCATGGAAGGTATGTATTGATTGCAAATTTACCATTGATTACTTACTTTTGCCTTTATGTAGGACATGCCCAATACTTCTATACATGGATGCTAGTATTTGTGAAACATAAGCGTTTGTTCAATTGGAAGTAACATTTATCAAAATGTGTAGTTGGTAATACATATCAGAATGAAGCTGCTTTTGGAGGTATAATAGTTCTTGGTTCTGTATGACTTATCTTTCCCTTTTCTGGGAGTATAAGGACAGGATCTCTTTAGCTTTTCTTCTTCTTCTTCTTCTTTTTTTAACCCAAAAAAAGTCCAATGGATTTCATGCCAAAGAAATTGGAGCTGCTTGATAGTGAGAGTGTGGGAATAATCATCTGTAGAGAATAACATTATATTACAATTTGGAAAGTTGAAGCTTTCTTGATCGTCTTCAAATGATGTACCTAAAAGTTGGTTGTCTTAAATGAAGAAATTTGCTAATGAAGTGAATTTACTTATTGAATCGAGTTAGTGAGAAAACGAAAATGCATTCCTTGTAGGTAAGCCATGCTTGAATGTTATCATTCATAACCATTGTTCCTCCTACTAAGTTATATCCTGAATAATTGTAGGACACTGACCACTCCAGTGCCACTCATAAAATGTCTGAAGTCCATAAGAGACTACGCTTTCACTAGTTCTCCTTATCCAGTCATTATAACTTTAGAAGATCACCTTACACCAGACCTTCAGTCTAAAGTAGCAGAGGTTAGCATTCAACTCATTTTCAAGCATTTGATTTTTACTTGAATCGCTCTGCTTCCTATTTAACTATAACCTCCAATATCTTTGCGTGTAGATGGTTACTCAAACATTTGGCGGAATGCTGTATTATCCGGAGTCAGATTCCTTAGTACAGTTCCCTTCTCCGGAGTCATTAAAACATCGAATAATCATTTCAACCAAACCACCAAAAGAGTACCTTGAATCTCGTGGCATAAAGCAAAAGGGAGCTTTATCACCAGGTGGAAGGAATTCATCTGAAGAAGATGAAGAAGCATCAGGGATACCAGACCATACAGCTGAAGTAGAAGCTGATGATAGGGTAAGCATAGAGGTGAATCTTGCCTAGTCAAAGTTAAAATTTTAAGTTGTTTCTCTAACTTTTTCACAAATGGCAGAGCGACAGTGATCAAGATGATGTAGACTTAACCGATTGTGACAATAAATTAGGCCAGCTAGGGGCACCTGCATATAAACGTCTAATCACAATACATGCTGGGAAGCCAAAGGGTCAATTAAAGGATGCATTGAAAGTTGCAACCCATAAAGTCAGACGCCTTAGTTTGAGTGAACAGGAACTTGAAAAGGCTGCCTCGTCAAATGGAACTGATTTAGTGAGGTATCTATCAAACATTCATGAAGACGGATGCTTGAAAGAAGTTTCTATTGCTACTGTCCATCTTAAAATCAGATCACTAGTGCTAATATATGCTGTTGTCCTTCCCAGATTTACTCAGAGTAACATTCTGAGAATATACCCTAAGGGAACTCGAATCACCTCCTCTAATTACAAACCTCTTGTTGGATGGATGCATGGAGCTCAGATGATTGCGTTTAATATGCAGGTTTGGTTCAAAAAGCATTTGATGTCAAGCAACTTCCTTTCATTAAGAATGCATTCAAAAATTAAAAGACTATATCTTTACGAACCATGAGTGACTTGTATTTCACGGGGCCTTGAATTTTCATTGTTAGGCTACTCTGAAGTTCCAATTAGTAACTAATTGATCTAGTTTTATGAACTTGATTCATGGCTTGTTAAGCAATCTGAAGCACCATGGTGATCACAGAATGCCAACCAAATATATTCCTGACATGTGAGTTTTCCTTTATCAGGGATATGGAAAATCACTTTGGTTGATGCATGGAATGTTTAGGGCCAATGGAGGTTGCGGTTACCTTAAGAAACCAGATTTTCTAATGGAAAAAGCTCCAAATAACGAGGTGTTTGATCCTAAAAGAACGTTAGCAGTAACAAAGACATTGAAGGTGAGCATATTAGTTTAGCTTGAAAAAGAATTTCATTTGTCTGATGATATCTTCTCAAACTCTTTCTGCCAATTAACAGGTGAAAGTATATCTGGGTGATGGATGGCGCCTTGATTTTAGCCACACACACTTTGATTCATACTCACCACCAGACTTCTACACAAAGGTCGGTTGAATTAAGTATCCTGCTCAAATGTAAATTTGAATTTTGTCATTAAAGCTCGTAATACTAGAGCATCATCATGCCAACCTACAAATGAGAAAAAGACTTTTTGATATGTTTTGGTGAGCCTGCCTTATTCACAATTGGTTGAAACACAAAATACATTCATTAGTAGTGGAAAATATAATCTATTGATTCTGAAGGGATTAAAAGTTATTAATGAGCAAAGCATGTTTTATTTCCTTTCACAATCTCGCTTAAGAAAATATATGCGATGACAGTAAATGGACATTCAACTTGTTCTCGTCAAGGTAACTTCTAAATTTTGTCAATAAGTTGAGTCACTGACTTTGAAAATTGGTCTGTGGTTGGTGTGGGTTTGAGGTTCTAATCCTGCCTTACTCTGTTACATTGCTGGCATTGTATTATGTTCCTGAAATATCTATCTCACGCATGCTTTCCAACTTATGAACCACTAATCCACGCTGCAGCTTTACATTGTTGGGGTACCAGCTGATGCAGCGAAGAAAAAAACAAAGATAATTGAAGACAACTGGTCTCCAGCTTGGAACCAGGAATTCACGTTCCCCCTAACTGTTCCCGAATTGGCTTTGCTTCGGGTCGAAGTGCGCGAGTATGACATGTCGGAGAAGGATGACTTTGGTGGTCAAACATGCTTGCCTGTCTCTGATCTAAGGCCAGGAATCCGATCAGTCCCTCTCCACGACAAGAAAGGAGAGAAACTCAAGAATGTAAGGCTTCTAATGGGGTTTCATTTTGTATAATCTCTAGAGGATTAATTGTTCATTGAGGGCATGCCCTTGCGCCTAGAACAGCAGTTTGTCCAAGAATAGATGTACACATAGGCTTTGTAATTAGTTAAAAAGATTGAATCTTGACCCTGAATGCTCATGCTTTAGTTTTGCTTGGGCCGACGCTAGGATAGGAAATGTTGCAAGCAAGTTTTTGTTCCTTGACAATTAACATGGACATCGTTTGCTTTTGCGGTAAGAAGTTCCTTTCTTCACTGTTGAGATGTCGAACGTGTAGTCTTTCGGTTTATACGGTGCTTTCCCATTAGACTGTGATTAGTTGTGATCACGTATTAAGAATCTATCCTGGAAGCATCAGCAAAAGCTTAAGCATTTGTTAGTGTAGAACTTTTGACCTGATGTTTCATTTTGTGGTTTGTTTTTCCAAAAAGTTGGAATATCAATCATCTGTTTTAACCTAAGTAAACCTGATTTTTTTCCCTTGAACGGAACCCAATCAAGACACAAACAGGAGAAAAGAAAAGGAACAAACAATATTCCTGCTGACTGCTGTCCACTGAATTTAATCTCGTTTTGAGATTTGGATCATGACAAGGAAAAAAAAAAAACCTCATGTAAAACCAATAACTTGTCTGAGGCTCTGAGCCTCGTGTTTTTACAAGAAAATTTCTTATCCTGGATTGAACTGTATAAATCAAAACCTGGTTGGAAAAGTCAAGGGTTCAAATTAGGAACCGACCGACAAGCTGTCATTATGTTGGGTTATACGGTTCTTCAACGTAAATGCTCCCACCTACATTTCTTTTGTCCACTGAAGAATAGCACTCTCATGGTTCCTTCTTTCATCATCCTTCCCACATAAAATTCATCATCATCATCAATTGCATCTATAAAAGTATGCAATAATTAAATATGATGGGATGACTTGATGGTTAAAGGTATGCCTTTTGATTACAAAGATAAAAAATAACAATCTGTATTATGTAAAAGCTGGCTCAAAAAATAGAAAACTATGAAGTTCTCAACAATGCCCTTACAGAAAAAGAAGATAGAGACGATCATGATAATGCCCCAAGGTAATTCTCGGGGTTACCAAATGATGAGAGATCCTTATCCCTTGGAAAACAATGTGAAACCCATTTAACTAGTTACTTTTCAAGCTATGATATTTTATCAGATAACTTGTGAGACCGAAAACCTTGATACGGTGGTCCAATCTTGTTTCAAGAGAATATTTTTTTTTGTCAGAGAGATATTCCTTTTCTCTTCTGTTGGTCCATGTATGACTAATGTTATTTAAATTGATTATCTTGATAACTAAAAAAAGATATTAAACCTCAACCAAGCAGTAGATTTGATGGTTAATTAAGAAGATTTATTCATTTTTTTATGGTTTGATTTTATATTTTGAAATCAATATTTAAAAGAAACTAAGTTTTAAATGCATCAATCAATATAAAAATTCATTCTAAAAATTATCCGAAAAGAAATTCAATCTCAATTTACAAGCATATAATTCCTTTACAATTATGGAAAAAGGAATAAAAAAATAGAATATTAAAGTCATTAGCTTATGTAATGTGTTATTCCTAATTTCCTGGGCATATATATTATGCGAATAAGCAGTTTCTCACTTTAACATCATATTTTTAGCTGTTTAATGTAAAACCGAAGGAGCAAAATTACAGTGATAACGACGATCAAATCATTTTGTCTTTTGCATGTGTACTCCCTCGGTCAAACCGGTATGCTTGTCTGTCAATTTTCCACTTGCAGAACTTTTAAGAAATTAAAAAATGACAACGTGAAGCACATGGTTTCCATTTAATATTCAAGCAGAAGTTAATTATCATCCACCCCACCTTCTTTATAGTTTAGATAGCTGGGCAAAATGTATAAAAAAACAAAAAACTTGAGAAATTTTTGTTACATTTTTTTTTATTTTGGTCGTCTGAAATAATATATCCTAAAATAAATCTTTTCATACAGAAAAATGAAATGAACTCTTATAAGCTACGAAAATATTTGAGAGGTGAATTAAAACGTGTAACCTTCTCCATCAAAAAACAGCGACACATCATGATGGCACCCCATGTCCCACCTAAAATTTGTTAATGGTAGTTTTAATACAAAATTGAAAAAAGTAGATCAAAATTTCAAAATATTATAAAATTTTAAATTAATTAATTAATTTATTAATGTGTATTAAAATAAATTTTAAAATTTTAAATATTTTTTTATTTTATTTTTTATTCTTAAAGTGTTTTGAAATAAAAATAACGTACTGATTGGATTTTGAAATAAAAAAATAAAAAACTCGTTTTTTTTACATTCAAATTCGTCAAAAGTGATAGGTGTACAACAAGTCATCCATTTATTATTTTTTTCTCTCTTAATTTTAGCAGGGTTGCACGGGCTACTTTTGTAGGCCTAGGGGCAGGCTCGGCTATTTTTTCTTTCAGCAATTTTTTAATATTTTTTATTATTGATTTTTGTGCTAAATTTATGGAGAAATAATTGTTATTTTTTTTATACAGCCTAGCGATGGAGAAATATAATTTTTTCGATTTGTCTTTTTTAATTTTTTTTTCTTTCAGATTTTAAGATGATTTCTTCGATTTTTTATTTTTTTTATGAAACATCCAATTAATTTTTTAATTTAATTTTTATATAATTTTATTTGTAAAATAAATATAATTTATTTTTCTTTATATATGAATTTTTAAATAAAATTTTAAAATGCTATTTTTTTATATACATCAATATAATTTATATGATGAATTTTTATAATTTTTAAATGAAAGCAATATATATATATATAATGTTTTTTTCATTTTATGTTACAATACTATAAATCTATTGAGTATAGTCATAACGTATTAAAAAACATTGAATCATCGATTTTATTAAAAGTTAACTATGCATCTACACATATAATACCAACTATTTATTATTTTTTTATTTTAAATATTTTAAAATTAGTTTTTTAAAATAAAAAAATTAAAATAATATTTTAAAAGAAATACCCAATAATTAATATATATATATATATATATATATATATATATATATATATATATATCAAATGTACATATTTTTAAAAAATCATCTTCTTATTAGCATTAAATAAGAATAAAAAATTATTTTTTTATTTGTTAATTTTTAAACAGGTTTTTACATTTATTGTACTTTTTTTTATACAACCTTATGGAAAAAAATATCAATTTTTTATTTTATTTTGAATTTAATTTTTTATTTAAATTATTATATGTTTTTATTTAAAAATTAATGCATATGAAAGAATAAATATTTTTTTTATTTAAAAATTTCTGAAAAACATAAGGAGGATTCAATTAAATACAAAATTCTTATTAGAAAGTTATTAAATTAATTTTTATTTTATTTTACTGTTGATTCAATATGTTTTAATAGAATCGTTATATAACGTAGAATATAAATTAAAATAATTTTATTTCTTGTGACTCGCCGCTACGCAGACAATAAATTAGTAATTTAGCTAAAATTCAATCGGAAGAAAATTTAGTTCTTGCAAAAATATTTTGTCATTGATTGGAACTTAAGAAAAAAGAAGAAAACAATAATACATCTCGAAGTCAACCCTCCCCTCAACCCAAATTGTTTATTTCCCTCGTAACCCCATACATACATACATACATACATACATACATATATATATATATATATATCAAAAATCTGCACAAACTGATTTTTACACATACTTACTTATCAGATCCAAGCTACCTGTGCTGTCCTATACTGTCTTATCCTGTCTAGTTGGTAAGAGTATTGGATTCTTATCCCAGCCAAAACCAAACCCAATATGCCAAAGCCAACTGTCTAAACTGACCCCAATTTAGAAAAACGAAAGGTCAATCTGAACCCACACAATGCCACCCACCAATTTCTCTGGAAGCCAAACCATCAGCTTTTACTACCGACGTATCTAAACCCCGCATACAGACACACGAACAACACTCTTTCCTCTTACCTACAAGTCAAAAATAAAAAACAAAAACAACACATAGTACTATTGTAATCCTCAAAACTCCAAAACAAAAACAATCCATCTTTCTGTTTCTCTCTCTAAAATTCTCTCCAATGTCTAAGCAGACATACAGAGTTTGCTTCTGCTTTAGCAGGAGATTCAAGCTTGCAGTGGCAGAGGCACCGGAGGAGATCAAGACCTTTTTTAATCAATACTCTGAGAATGGCATCATGACATCTGTTCATCTCCACAGGTTCTTGACTGAGGTTCAAAAACAAGAAAAGTCTACTCTTGAGGAAGCACAATCCATCATCGAAAGCCTCAAACATTTGTCACTTTTTCACCGTAAAGGGCTTAATCTTGAGGCCTTTTTTAAGTATCTTTTTGGTGATATTAACCCTCCTCTTGATCCTAAACTCGGGGTAATTTTTTCTTTTTCTTTTTCACCTTTCTTTGTTGAGGCTAAATTTTGTTTATTTAATGACTTATGTTAAGTGGGTTTTATCTTTTTGTTTAAATCCGGTGCTTATCATAAATGTTGGATTCGATTGAAATCGCTAGATAGACTTCTTTTCTTTTCTTTTTTCCTTTCTTGTTTTTGCTTTAGTAGCTAAAGTAGGAAGTTGGTAGTTTTTTTGGGTTCTATATGGGGAAAGAAAGTGAAAAACTCAAGATCGTGACTTTTGAGTAAATGGGTAGTAATAAGCTGCGGTGATCAAAGTGTTTCATGATTACAGTGATTTGTCAACTAGTTTTATTGGATTGTGTATTGTTTAATTCTCTTTGAAACATATGCGTAGATGCAGAAAGTCCCATGGGATGGTTGAAAATGTCTATTTGGCTTATTGACTTTTGTT
Source organism: Dovyalis caffra (assembly GCA_963924115.1). Classification (NCBI taxonomy): domain Eukaryota; kingdom Viridiplantae; phylum Streptophyta; class Magnoliopsida; order Malpighiales; family Salicaceae; genus Dovyalis; species Dovyalis caffra. The sequence goes on from CAWUPB010000850.1 coordinate 5,810,493, forward strand.
ACTATTTAACATTTCTTCATGTGTGGAATGTCTTTCATTTTCTCCAAGAAATGATCAGGAATGTAAAATAAAAATTTTCAACTATTGCCTCTTTGTCATGGTTTCTTTTTCTAACTGATTTATCAGGTTTTTTTTTTTTTTTTTTTTTTTTTTTTTTCAATTTCACCCTGATACTTGCTTCTTCTTCTTCTTCTTCTTCTTCCTTTTTAATTTGCTGTTATATTGCATTCTTTGGTTTCAGGTGCACCATGATATGACAGCACCCATTTCACACTATTTCATTTATACCGGCCACAATTCATATCTAACCGGGAATCAGCTTAGTAGCGATTGCAGCGATGTTCCCATCATAAATGCGCTGAGGAAAGGTGTGAGAGTAATTGAACTGGATATATGGCCAAATTCGGACAAGGATGATGTGGAGGTTCTTCATGGGAGGTATGCTGTTATTCTGCTAATGAAATAATGATGATATCTCTAATACAGATGCTAAATGATGTGTAATTGTTGCTGCAAAAGGAAGATGAAGCAGGAACTAAAACTATTGATACAGCAACTTAATGGTGATGTTTTTTTCTTAAAATTTTGAGTTTGATCTTGCCTAGGTGATTTGAATCATGAAGAAGCTTTGTGTTGTTTTGTATTTCTTGATGGAGGATACTTATGTGCTAAAATGTTCAATTCTTTTACATAACCTACTATCCTTTAATGCATTAACTTTGCCTTGACTGACTTTTTAATCGTGAGTTATGAGAAATTTTTATTAACTTCAAAATACTTTTGCATCATCCTTCCTTGTTTTTAACTTAGCGGTGCCTTTTACTTCATTTAGGACTTTGACAACTCCGGTGCAACTTATCAAATGTTTGAGGTCAATTAAGGAGTACGCTTTTGCTGCATCTGAATTCCCTGTTGTTATAACTCTAGAAGACCACCTTACTCCAGATCTTCAAGCTAAAGTGGCGCAGGTGAGTCTTTGTTATTTCTTAGGGATGTGAAGCTCGCATGGGCTAATGATTTACCATATTTTTAATGATTTCTAGATGGTCACTCAAACATTTGGAGACATCCTGTTTACTCCTGGATCAGAATGCTTGAAGGAATTTCCTTCCCCTAAGTCACTGAAGAGACAGATCATCATATCAACAAAACCACCAAAGGAATACCTTGAGGCGAAGGAAGTTAAGGATAAAGAGGGTGATTCCCAGAAGGGGAATGCTGCTCCCGATGAAGAAGCTTGGGGGAAAGAAATCCCCAATCTTAAAGGTCATATTCTCGCTGATGACAAGGTATGTGAAGACACTTATTAGTATTTAACTCATCCAGTTTTTCTAGTTTCCTTCCTGACTTAACCTTCTTGGAGCAGAATGGATTGGGTGAAGAAAACGACGATGCAGAGGAAGATCTTGATGAAGGAGACCACAAGTTGCAGCATGATGTAGCACCAGAATATAAACGTTTAATTGCTATTCATGCTGGGAAGCCTAAAGGTGGGATAGAAGCATGTCTGCAAGTGGATCCTGATAAAGTGAGGCGTCTTAGCTTGAGTGAGCAACAGCTTGAAAATGCTGCAGAAAACCATGGAAAAGAAATTATCAGGTATAAACAAGCACTAAAGCATTCTGTTGCAACAATTCTTATCTGCCGAAGTACATGTGCCTCTATCTGCTGCTTGAAACCTTACTGTCATGAGTGCTACTTGTTTGATTACATGCATTTAATGAATCGATGCTCATTGTTGTAAATGTATTTATTGGAGTTGGAAGAATTTAGATGACTTAAAACAATGACTTCTTAATATTTTATTTATTTGGTGGTGCTTATTTAGTCATGGCTTCTAATCTTTGACTCCTTTACGGGTGTTATCAATGCCATTATTATGCTAGTAATTAGCTTATGTGCTTCTGAACTATCTCCTATGCATACTTTGTATTTGGATCATTAGAAAACCAAGTTCCAGAATGTCTGATGATTGGCTTGCTATACAGGTTTACCCAGCGGAATATACTCAGAGTGTATCCAAAGGGTACTCGTGTGAACTCATCCAACTATAACCCACTAATTGGATGGATGCATGGTGCTCAAATGGTTGCTTTTAATATGCAGGTTTGTGTTCCAAAATTTAAGGATTGAGTTCCTGACGCATAAACTTTGAGGGCAGAAAGTGAAGGCGTGAGGATTTGGTGTTATATCATTCTAGTTTTTTAAGAGTTTTTTGTCTTTTGTTTGTTAATTGAAAATGTACTAGACTGATGGAAGAGAAAATCACGATGAGGCTTTCTTGAGTATAGTTATCTTATTGACACTGGTTTTGCAATGCATTTAATCTATTATTTGTTCTTTTAAATTGATAGAAGTATGTGCCTCTGCCAAATACTAAAACCAGGTCTTTCATTGCAGGGATATGGAAGATCACTCTGGTTGATGCAAGGAATGTTCAGAGCTAACGGTGGGTGTGGATTTGTGAAGAAACCAGATTTTCTTCTGAGGTCTGGTCCAAATGGTGAGGTATTTGATCCCAAAGCTAAGTTACCTGTGCAAAAAACTTTGAAGGTGAGTGCTTTGTTGTCACTGACTTTGATTGGAATGGATTTTTTCTGGACTTCCATTTAAAATGCCCATACAATGTTCGCTTGTGCATTTGCTTTTGCATTGATAAATAAATCTTATTGCTGAATAGGTGAAAATATACATGGGTGAAGGATGGTATTATGATTTCAATCACACACATTTTGATGCATATTCCCCACCAGATTTCTATGTGAGGGTAAGTAGATACAATCGTATGTTCTCTTTTTCTCCTTTTCATAACTGATTATATACAATATGCTGCATTATTTTCCTGCACACAGCTATAGTCATTCTAGTTTCGCTTATCACCAAAAATCTGTTGTTCTGGTATTGACTATGGCGTCGTCTCCGTTGAGATCTGTAGTAACCCAAGGTTCACCATAACAGTGTTCGTATTAGCTGTTATATGTTTGCTAGATTTTTGCATTTTACTTCTGGTTCCATTTTGCTTAGCTCTTTTTGCGCCCCCCTCCCACTTTGCCAAGAGCTATCTGAATCAGTGCCTGCTGTCTAGATCATGAAGATAATGGATAATCAAGTTCAATTCAACTTTATTTTGTGCAGGTTGGGATTGCTGGAGTCCCTGCAGATACCGGAATGAAGAAAACAAAGACTCTGGAGGACAATTGGATACCTGTTTGGAATGAGGAGTTTGAGTTTCCATTAACTGTTCCAGAACTAGCTCTGCTTCGGATTGAAGTTCACGAGTATGACATGTCTGAGAAGGATGACTTTGGTGGTCAAACATGCCTTCCTGTACAAGAGTTAAGAGAAGGGATTCGAGCAGTTCCACTCCATAACCGCAAGGGAGAGAGATACGAATCTGTAAAGCTCCTCGTGCGCTTTGAATTTGTTTGATAATACTAGTAGCCAAGTATAAAACTACGGAAGAGAAATGTACAAATCTGTGAAGTCCATTTTGATTTCTTTGTTGTTATTGTTGTGAGCCGTGTGACTATATGATTTTTATTGCTTTGTAAACATAACAACATCTGCCCTGCTGCTTTTCTGTTGCTGTTCGTTGTGATGTACTATAATATTGTAAAGAAAGTGACAGATAATGTATTGTATGTATTTCTCTCTAATGAGAACGTATTTTGCAGTTGCCTCGAGACAGCAAGTTCATTTTACTATGATTTGGGCGGCATTGCATTCTAAGACAACCCTTCTTTGGTGTCCTCAGTCCCCTTTGATGTTCAAACAAATTCCAAGTCAATAATTTTGTTTACCGATTTGACCAGAAGTTTTTCCCCCTCCTCGGTATTGGCTAAGCACCAAAGACAAATGAGATCGAACACTACATACCTTCGAGAGAGGAAATTAAAAAAGGTTCCAAAGCAGTCAGTAGGAAGGGTTTGAACCTAAAGTTAAGAATGAAAAATCCAAAGAGGCACACTCTCTGTAAGTGTTAAGCCCCAACAGAAGCGTGATGGAGTCCCTTCATTCGGGTGGCGCAATGCTTTCAGAAATCAGAACCCATGATTATGATAACTATCCTTGGTCCATGGATCTGAATTCTAGGCTGGTTGACGTAGGGAAGCAAACAGCCCAACAACAGCCCTTAGCCCAGCACTCCAAATTTCCAAAACGAGAAACATTTTTCACGTGTATAACACGTGACTTCATTACCCGCCCTCAGTTCTCTCTTCCGTACCCAGCCAAATCAAACCCACCACCCTCCAACTCCAACTATCCAACTTCAGGAAATGTCTTCCGTACCCAGCTTCCACCACCACCTGCAACAGCAACAACTCTCATCCGACTCTGATTCCGACTCCGAAACCACCATCGGCCAAAAACACCACTCAGCTGATCTCGCAAACTCAATTTTCAAATCCTACTTCGAACACACCAACAACCAATCCTCGGAACCAACCCAGCATGACCTCACCAAAATCAAATCCTTCCTAAACTCCTCCTCCTCAGGGGCTCTATCATGTCTCATTTGTCTGGAACGCATCAAACTCTCCGATCCAACCTGGTCTTGCACTTCTCTCTGCTACGCGGTTTTCCACCTTATTTGTATCCAATCCTGGGCCCGCCAAGCCTCTGATCTCTCCGCTCTTCGCGCCTCCACGCGCCTCCCTATCTCCTCCGATAAAGCCGCTGAGTCCTCCACCTGGAACTGCCCTAAATGCCGCTCTGATTATTCTAGATCTCAAATACCCAGAAGTTACCTCTGCTTCTGTGGCAAAATCGAAAACCCGCCAAATGATAATCCCTGGATTTTACCCCATTCTTGTGGTGAAATCTGTGATCGTCCGTTGAAGAATAACTGCGGTCATTTCTGTTTGTTACTTTGCCATCCGGGTCCCTGCCCGCCTTGCCCGAAACTTGTCAAAGCGACATGTTTTTGCGGCACAACGACGGATGTGAAGCGTTGCGGTTTCAAATTGTTTTCGTGTAACAATGTCTGTAATAAATCATTAGATTGTGGGATTCATGGTTGTAAACAAATTTGCCATGATGGACCATGCCCGCCTTGTAATGCCCGCGGGGTTTATAAATGTTTATGTGGAAGGAAAGCTGCGGAGAGGGAGTGTTGTGAGAGAGAATTTAGATGTGAAAATCCGTGCGAGAAACTGTTGGCCTGCGGAAAACATGTGTGTGAGAGGGGGTGCCATTTTGCAAAATGTGGAGATTGTCCTCTTCAAGGGAAGAGAGCATGTCCGTGTGGGAAGAGAGTTTACGAAGGAATGGCTTGTGATGTTGTTGTGCCGCTTTGTGGTGGTACTTGTGATAAAATGCTGAGTTGTGGGTTTCATAGTTGCCACGAGAGATGTCATCGAGGGCCTTGCATTGAGACTTGTCGAATTGTTGTCACCAAGTTGTGTAGGTGTGGAGGCATGAAGAAAGAGGTAAAAACCTTTTTTTTTCCTGCTTTCTAATCCATTTAATGTTTTATCAATGATTGCTGTTAAATTGTACTCGGTATTGCAATGGAGATACTGTGTAGATGGGTATAATGTGATAAGCATTAGTTTGGTCTTTTGTAGTGAACTGAAAATTTGACTTTTGTTTTTCTATTTTATTCATCGTGTAAGTTCAAAATTGGGGAGATTTAACTGAATTTAGATTAGGTTCCTTGCTATCAAGATTTGGCATGTGAGAGGAAGTGTCAAAGAATGAGAGATTGTGGACGACATGCTTGTAAACGTCGCTGCTGTGATGGGGACTGTCCGCCGTGTGGAGAGGTGCAATTCATAGTGCCTGGTTGCTTGCTTAACCCTTTTTTTTTTTTTATCATTTTTATCCTGAAATTCAATAAATGTTTGAAATTTCAGATTTGTGGAAAGAGGCTTCGGTGTAGGAATCATAAGTGTCCTGCTCCATGCCATCGGTATGCTTTTCTTCATCTTGGCTCGCTTGCATTCTTTATATACACGAGGATGGCTATGAATTGATTAGGTATAAAATAAAAAAAGATGAGATGCAAGGTAGTTTTGCTATGCCACTGCATTTTAGAATGCTTCATGAACATACTCATTTTTTTGAAATGTTTTTGATTGCGTTTCCAAAATTGTGGACCAGTCTCACAAAATACTTCTTACTGTAGTGTTGTTCTCAGTTGGCTAATGAGATGTTATGCATTATATATGTATATTTTTGTATTTAGGCAATGTCTTGATGGTTGGCTTTGTTCTTTTAGAGGTGCCTGTGCTCCTTGTCCTGTAATGTTTACGATTTCATGTGCATGTGGAGAGACACACTTTGAGGTGAGTGGTTTGCTTATTCTGGATATCTTCTCAATTTCTAAATAGGAGCGACATATAGATTATCTGAAAGCACAACTTGTGGCTCTCTGAAAGATCGTTCTGTAGTAATTTACATTCTTGTACAGACCTAAGCTTATATATAGAACCCTGTCGAGGAATTAACTGTTTTCTGATTTAATATAACTAGAATGGAGCCTTGATCATACTTAACCAGCTGTCTTTAGCCCAATGCTATTTCTTTTTCTCAAAGCAACGGTAGGGTGTTAGGACTTGGGCTCAATTCTTGCCTTCACTATCATAAGAAACCTAAAGAAGAAGCTAAAACCTACACATTAATCAATAATTTTATTATGGATTTTCCTTCAGGTTCCCTGCGGCACTGAGATGGACCAAAAGCCTCCTAAATGTCGTAAATCATGTGGAATATCTCCTTTGTGCAGGCATGGATTAGATTCTAAGGTAAGATTAGGTGTATATTTCCAGTTGATGCCGTGGTGGTACTCTGTTTTATCGAAAACATGTGAATTTGATGTGGTGGTCGAACAGCTGATGTTACTAGTGGCATCCCTTTTACTTGCTGTTTATTGGTCTAAATTTTGACTTCTTTCTAATAAGTATGTACATCTATATGCAATTCTGATTCAAGAGAGACTGATGCTGATACTATTTCATGATCTATAGTGTGCTCTGTTGGAGAATATTTAAGCAATTCTTATGTCTGTGATTTTGTCCAGCCACATAAATGCCATTATGGGGCATGCCCTCCTTGTCGATTGCTTTGCAATGAAGAATATCCATGCGGCCATAACTGCAAATTAAGGTTCATGAAATTACAAATTTAATGAACGTGTTCTTAAGATTTTCCTTTTGTTAGTAATTCCTGAAATCGTCCTATCCTTGTTTTCTTTTTCTGTTTTGTGGTTCAGGTGTCATGGCCCTAGACCGCCTCCTAATCCAGATTTCACATTGAGGCCAAAGAAAAAGAAACCAAATAATCAGAGTGAAAGTACACCAGGATCCCCATGCCCTCCGTGCCCTGAACTTGTTTGGAGGCCATGCGTTGGCCAACACATTGGAGCAGAGAGAATGGTTTGTTTCGATTATCTATTGTGGCTCAATAACTTTTCCTTTCTCCGTGTTGTGTGGGTAAACTATTTTGGTTGCTCCTCTTTTCAGATGATCTGCTCAGACATAACCCAATTTTCCTGTGAAAATTTGTGTGGGAATCCTCTTTCTTGTGGCAATCACTACTGTACAAAAACTTGCCATGCACTGAACAGCCAGTCTTCAACTTCATTGGTTCAACATAAAAGAAGTGAGTCTTGTGAAGAGTGTCATCTTCCTTGTGAAAAGGTGATAAATTGTTTTGATACCATTCTGTTGTTTCCTTTAGATTTTTTTAATACTAATAATCTTTATTCGTTTCAAATTCTGTTCTTGTCTTGGGTTCAGAAGATGCTGTAAACAGGGTGTAGTTTTATAATTTGGTGCACCAGATATGTTTAATCTTAACATCATTGTATGTTTTTGGGTAACCTCATTTGTTCAGGAACGGCAGCCTGCTTGTCAGCATTCTTGCCCTCTGCCATGTCATCCTGGGGACTGCCCCCTTGCAAAGTTCTTGTGAAACGATCTTGTCATTGTGGTTCTATGGTGCACGTTTTTGAGTGCATATATTACAATAACTTGTCAGAAAAGGAGCAAATGGCTGCTCGTTCATGTGGTGGACCTTGCCATAGGTAATAAATGGATTGTTAACATTTATCTTGTTAGTATATTCTGCAAAACTTTTTTTATTGATCATTTTTATGCCCTTTTCAATTCAAGGAAGCTTTTATTTTGACTTTCCTTATGATTTCTGTTGTTGCTTGTGTGCTTCCCTTTGTTTTTGCCTTTTGTTTTCTTTTATGAGAAGTCGAACCAAGAGAAAGCTGTAAAGATAATTGTTGCACGTTCTAGTGACCTGCATATGTTTTTCACTGACAATATTCAGCTATTCTATGCTATTGTGGCAGCTGCTAAAATTGAGTTTCCCTTCTGTTCCTTGTTCTTTAGCTTGCTATCTGATAGCTTGGATATTTTCGAAACTTGTATGTAGCTAAATTTTGGCAAAGGTTCTACAAGGGAGTTTTTGGAGCAAATGATTTTTAAAGGAACCATTATGTGCTTTAGGCTGAAATCTTAAACTCTCAAAGTTTTGTAATTTTTAGAATTTGATGATCTTGGAGATATCATGGTGAATTTTGGAGAACTAAAAGTGTCATAACTTCTTAGTGACTTGCTGCCTTGAATAATGAGAACCTTCAGAATTATATGATGTGTGAGTGTTTAATGCAGGAAATTGCCTAATTGTACACATTTATGTCCCAAGACATGTCATCCAGGTCAATGCCCATCACCTGACAAATGCACCAAAAAGGTACTAACTTCAGTTACCTCATCATAAAAACGATTAGCAAAAAGGACCTTTTGTTAAGGCGTAAAAACTCCAACATTATTTCAGCGGCCAGTTATTAACTTGATTTCTCATGCCAACTCTCTACAAGCTCACTGTTCGTTGTCAATGCCAAACCTTGAAAAAGGAGATGCCATGTCAAGAGGTTCAAGCAGCCCATCGCAAAGCCGGTTCTGATCCCAAAGGTATATCTAAAAATCATTTTGGACTTGGTCTTCTTCTTTGCAATTCTGGTTGCAAGAGCAAAGCACAGGTCGTGGATCAGGAATTGCATTTGCGTAAATCCAAAGACTTGGAGGTACTCTTTATCCAACTAGAATTTTACAATTCATGCTCGGCAACTCTTTATGCTCATTATGGTTCCAGATAGTAATATCGATAGCTTTCCAGATAAAATTTTAAAGCGTCTATCGATTTAATTGCTATCATAATAAGCTTTAGCTTGGCTGGCAGCTTGGTCAACTAATGCGTGCCTTTAATAGTAGCATCATTGTTTATGTTATAAGTGTTCAGATGCAGAACTATTTCTCACTTCGATTTCTATTAAAATGTTATCTGGGAAAATGGTTCTCTTCATAAACTAGTGGCGCCATTTTACTTTCTTAAATTGTGTGGCAATTAAAAGACATGGCTTCACCTTTCTATTATGGAATGCTTAGTAAAACCACCAACATGGATGTATACAGTAACAGAAATGAATCCAGTCTTCTGATGCACAAGCACCATACTCTTCTTATGGTGTGTGGGGCTTGATCTGAAATCTGATAGCATTTTATGATATTGAATGAAGGAAAAGGTTCCAGCCACTGAAAATCATGCACCAAAGCGCCGAAAACGGCGAGAACGATTACAGGAAACAAAGAAGACCTCACGACTGCAGGTATGTCACTCTTCTGAAGTAAGAACGAGTTTTGTTAACTGCTTTTGTCTTAATGACGACTTGTTTTGATGCAGAAAATTACTGTTACAATGAAGTGGCTTCTTCTAATAGTCACCCTTGTGGTGACTCTGGTGGCAGCAGCATATTTCGGTTACAAAGGTCTCATGTGGCTCTCTGATTGGATGAATGAAGTTGAAGAGCAACAAAGACAGAGAAAAAGATACCCACGAATCTAGTCATTGTCAATGCAGTCACTTGGGTCTTCATCGAGTTACATTGCTTGAACTCTGATAGGCAGTTACTGGTTAACCAAAAATTATTCTTCTTTATTTATGTTTTTTCCTTGCATCAAAGTAATGGTTGTCTGGTAAATTTGGTGGGAGTTTGTTTTCCTTGGGTGGTTTACATCCTAAGCGGTGTGCATGACCTGATTTGGGCAGAAAACGTGTGATTGATTAAGCAGGTATCTGGTTGTGGATGTAATCCAGCCGACAATTCTGTCAAATATCAGATTGATTTGTGCAGCGAGACATGATTCTGATATGATCGTGTGAACTTGATGAGATGAACCGTATAAAGTTATTTTTGTCGATTACATGTGTCGTTGCAACCCAATTTCCTGAAGGATTTAATTTAATTGATGTGATGCCTATCATTCTGTAGCAGGTACGTCCAAGAAAAAGAACGTTTTAGCATCCACCAAACTCATTGAAGAATTTGCCATTTGGCTTTCATGCGGTTTTCCAAGAAGCTGGATTGCTAGACTGTTTTATTTGGAACGTCATTTACCATAGAAATAAGGATACGTGGAGAAGTATCGGTGACTTTTCTATGTCCGGACACCAACACGTGTCCTACTCTATCCCTTCATTCTTTCGGTCTTTCTTTCCTCTGATGTCCTATTCAGGTAAAACGTCTGCAAGTGCACGAATATAACAGAAGTTGTGCACGAATTTCCGTCAACAGCAGCTAGCGTGAAAATGATATGATTGGATCAGTCCAAAAGACTCGAGTGTTGGTTGAAAGGTACAGAAGGGAACTCCAAGGTGGTGTTTTTGCCTACGCATGCAAAAGGGTGGGGATGAGAAGGAATACGAGATGTTATAGTTTGTGACATAGTCAGATAAAAAAACTCCTATATTGTGTTTCCAATAGTTAGAATCTTGGTGAGCTAGAGCTACTATTTAATCCTAACGGATCTCAAAAAAGTATTTGGAAAATTCACCATTTGCAAATTAAATTAGAGAACGGTCGGGTCACGATCAAATCGACGGGTGATTGAATAAGCGACAAATCACTCCTATCCATTAGTGAGTGTGAGTAAGAGTGCATGGACATGAGATGCAAGAGTTATATGGCACGTGTGACTTGTTTGCAACTCATTCTCGCCATCATATGAACTATTAACGCATCCCCTTGGCCTATATCCGTTTCCCGTGAGTCGTGCCTGACATATGGTACCTGTTTGCCAGCACCAAGACATTGTATGGTCTAATCATAGAGCTAACTGTTGTTTAAAACTAAAAAAAGAAGAAAACGTATGGTGTAGTTAGGAGGGTGTCATAAACAAGGGCAGAATTCGATCACGTTGTATTGATTACTCTCAATGTTATTTTCCAGTTACAGTCATAATCTCACAACGGAGGCTGAATTAAAAAAAAAAAAAAAAAAAGTAGAGATTTAGTGCCGCATATTTCAACCAATGCTGAAACATCTAAATCCATTGGGAACCAATGCTAAAACATCTAGCTAGCAATCCAAGTGAATAAAGAACATTATGTGAGGTAGTAGTTCACCGGCCACCACCGATCAGAACCCACCTCCGCCCCCGGTCCCACAACATTTAATCTCGCTAAATGCATAATTAATTAGGGTATTAACCGTAGCTTTCACATTTATGTTTACATTTGGGTATCAATATCAGTAAATACTCCCCTTTTGGGCATTAAATTCGGGAGGCACCGTCTTATTCATTGGATTTTAGTTTTTTTTTCCCTTCGTTTATTAATGGATTCTTTTTGTCCTTTTTTTTTAAAACATCAAGCATGTCTTCTCACACTATCTATCATAGACATTATTTCTCTTCTCAATTTTAAATCTCTTACGATTCAGATCTTAAATAGGGTATTTACATCTAAACCATGCATTTATAAGGATTTCTTTCTTCCAATATTTCTTCAAATTCAAATAATAAAACGAATAAAAAACAGAAAGCAAACTATCAATGCATACTTATATAACACATTTTTTTTAATCAATTGTACGCTTACATATAAAATTCAATCAATTATAATATCCATCTTCACTTTGTTCATACTCTCTAACATCCATGGATAATCTTTTTCATCAAAACCAATAATTACATGCAATGCACGTGATAGCTTAATTATGAATTAGCTTAAGTATTTTTTTAAAAAAATAAACAAACAAGAAATGTTTTCAATGAGAAATTTTTTTCGAAATAGTATATAAGAATATATTTATTGATGTTTATAACTATACTAGCGTAGATGCCATGGATTTTGTATTGGTCAAAGTACAATACTCTGTGCAAATCTGGCCCTAACACGTGTCAAAGAAATAATAAATCATCACCACCAACACGAAAGCCGTATCCTATTCACTCCTTTTGTTGATTGAATTGTGAAAGTCAAATTCATGCAGCGCTACCGAACTTGAAGTTAAAACATGTGACCATGTCTAGAAATTGGACCCCAATCTCCACGTTTCTTCTTGCCCTTCACAAGGTTGGACCCATACCAGAAACTCTTGCCTCCAAAACAGTTCTATAAGATTAGTGGTACTCTGTGCAGGGTGCAAGTACGCAACGAAAAGCATCCCCGTGTATTTTGGTGCACACGTACAAACCCGAGAAGCCTAGTTTTGTTAACTTTATGTCCTTTCCCAACATCACATCAGGAATAGACAAATCTTAATCTGCAACTTTTTCAAAGAGAGGGATGATCATCGATCCAAATAGTCAACAAGAAACCGGGCCATCTCTTCCGACCAAGTCTCGCATACACCAACGTACGTATATACATACATGTATAGATACATATCATTACAAGAAAAGGAAAAGAAGCAAATGTTTAACAAGTTAAAACTATAGAAATGTAAAGGAACATTGTCCATAAAGTAAATCATGTAATCATTCTCCTTGCTGTCAGTGTTCACAAAATCCTACACTGCAGCTCAATGTTAGATAAATACTCCTAATTCATCTAAAATTGAAAAATCAATAAGAGAAACAAGAAGAAAAATGGGAATTCCTAACTCTTTACAATAGCCCAGATGTATACCCAATTAAATTGTCCAAAAAAATGATAATTCTTTTTTTTTTTTTCTAGTTTTGAAAATTGAAAATTCAATCTGAAACAATTGATATTGTACCACTTGAGATGCTGCCATGGCTACCATCACAGAGTGACAAAGCTCGCTCCAAATTAGCAACGATGTCAGTCATTGTTGGCCTGTCTTTCCCTTCCAAATTCACGCAATGCATTGCAGTGTATCCCACCAGCTCCACTGCTTCTGCTTCATTAAGCTGCGGCGGACCAACCCTGGCGTCCAAAATCTTACCCAATTCATTAACCATAATCCTCGGCACTGCAAAATCCACTATACTTGTTGGTGTGCCTCCATTATCATCACCCTTGAATATGGCTCTCTTTCCAGTCAAGAGCTCTAATAATACCACACCAAGGCCATAGACATCACTTTTTGCTGTTAATACATTTAGGCCATAGTACTCAGGATCAATGTACCCAACTGTTCCTGCTGCCTTTGTTGGTCTGTAATTGTAATCCCGTTCTGATTCAGGACCCATCAACGATAGTCCGAAATCAGAAACTCTTGCAGTCCAATTCGCATCCAGCAATATGTTTGATGACTTGATGTCTCTGTGAATTATTGGTGGGACTGCATAATTGTGAAGATATTCAATTCCTCTAGCAGCATCAAGTGCAATCTTGATCCTCATTTTCCATGAATTTATCAAACTACTACTCTTTTCAATGTTGTCCTTGTCATGTAAATGGTCATAAAGAGCTCCATTCTTCATGTAATCATAAACTAGAAGCCTCTCATCTCCATCTTCACAATATCCAACAAGCCTTACCAGATGTTTGTGGTGAAGCCTTGACAAGAATGCCAATTCTGATTCAAAGGCACTCTCTTTCTCTTGAAACTTCTTCATTTTCTGCCCTGTTTCCCCTCTCTTGATCGCCACTTCACGGCCATCACTCAATTTCCCTCTATAAACAACACCAAAGCTCCCTGCACCAATTTTGTTCTCTAGTGAGAAATTGTTGGTGGCAGCAGCAAGTTCAGCAACACCAAACTCTTCAGCTCTGTCGGCATGTTTTGATGACGTTCCACTCCTCTGACGCCTCATTGCCCTCGAGCTCTGGCGCCTTATCGTTGATGATCTCGAAATTAGACCACTATTGTTTGATGTCATGCCACCATGGGAACCAGCTCTAGTAATTGTAGGCTGAACTGAATTATGAACTTTCTTCTTACCAAAACAAACTCCAGTCCACAAGCAGTAAATAATCGTGCAAATTCCGGCAAAACCCCCTACCGATCCAACAATAGCAAACACCAATAACCCAGTTGTCAATTCCTTGGACGGAGATGACTTAGGCACTATCGAAGGGGGTGGTGCTGACGGCAATGGAGGCGGAGCCAATTGTGTTAGTACCGACGCATTGAAACCACAAGGCTTGCAAATATACCCTGAACCAGAACACAACTTCTCAGATTGTGGATACAAACCACATTGACTACAAGAAGACTGCACGCATGGCCCTGGTAAAACCTCACCCAATGGAAGCTCAATCCCGGAGCCATTAGGCCACCCCGGTCCCCAACACATAATAGAAAAATTTCTAGAAGTCAATCCACAAGTAAAATTAGACCCGGAAACAATAGACTCAAAGAAAACACCTTGAATCTCCATTGCATTATATTCACCACCACCACCCCAACAAACAACTGATCCATTATTCCTTCGAACCGCACAACTATGATTAGCCCCAAGAGCCAATTGTGAAAATTCCAAGACATCGTTTGAAGGAACATTCAATTGACCAAAGCTATTATCCCCTTTGCACACCAAAATCCCACTAGAATTCACCCCACAAACATGTAAACCACCCACTTCAAGACTCAAAATTTCCATATCCCCAAAATCAAGCTCGATCGCTCTTGCAATTGCATTGTTACCCCAACACTTAATTCTATTACTTTCCATTAAAATGCCACAAGAGAAGCCAAACCCACTTGAAATTGACTTATATTTATCACCATCACTTCGTGATTGATTATTTATATTACCATCTCCTCTCCAACACTTAACAGTCCCTGTTTTATTGACATTCGATGTGTCATTAACAATAGCACACACTTGATTATCACCAACAGAAATGTTTTGTAGAAAGACAGTGCTGTTAATATAAACTCTTTGAGAGTCAAAAGAAGAATTCCGTGTGTTCCAGCATAAAAAAGCGTAGCCCCCGGAACGGAGACCGCAGAAGAAGGTGGAACCGCCGGAGATGGAGGAGAAGGAGACGTCAGGTTGGACAGTGATGATTTCTCCGATGGGGGTTCGTCTGTAGCAGGTGATGCTTTGGGTTGATTGGGAGGCGGCGACGCCACAGACGGTGGAGGTAGCGGAAATGATGGCGAGAGTGGAGCCGGAGCCCAAGGCATGGGTTAGAAATGGAGATGACAAAACAAAGGAGAGGAGTGTGAGGGTGGTAACGGGGAGGATGACGGAGGAGAAAAAGGAGAAGGGTAGTTTCGTCATGTAAAAGAGTGGAGATTTTTGGTGATGGTGAAGGAGATGGGCTCTTGGTGACGAGTTTGCTTCATTGGTCTAGAGAGAGGAGAATCCTAGAGAGAGAAAAGAAAGATTTTGAGGTACTGAATGTTTATCAGTTTTTATTGTGTTTGAATTTAAGAGAAGGTTCAGTTTAGAGAGAGAGACAGGGTGGAGGGTAGAGGGAGTTTTTTTTTTTTTTTTCCTGTCTTCTGTGCCAGTTACATTGGTTTTTCAGGTCTTTTGAGTTTTTTATTTTCTTGACTGTTAAGAGTTTCTTAAGGATGTGTTTGGGAGTTTAGTTTTGAAAGGGAAAATGAGAACTTTTGGAACGAAATGAAGATGTCAAACGGAAAGTTTCATCAAGATTTGATTGATTTGTGGGGCAACTTGCTTAAAATGCACTCCGTGGGTTTTTTTGTGTGTTTCTAAAAGTGAATATTGAGGAAAGAAATTGCAGATAAGCTTGAATTTGTAACATATATTAGACGGTTTTTATAATGGAAATTCAAATCGGGATAAGCGATTTTTTTGTCTTTTCAACATCATACCATAAGTTGAAAGACTGAAAAAACATATATAATCAAACTATGTAAAAGAAACTAAAATAATTAAGCAGAATGATTTATTTATTAAATTCATATTTATTAGCGATTTTGTTAGTTTAATTGAAGAAATTTTTCGATATTATTTGAAAGGATGGAAACTTGGTTTAGTTCGTAAGCATTTTTTTTTATCAATCTAGATTTAATTTTAAAATTAGAATTGACAATATATTTTTTCTTAAATTTTTTAGAACAAATATAAACCATCATGCATTTAACTTGATAGAGTTTAAATAATTTATTATTATTATTATTATTCATAGAAGATTCATGAGCTTTCAGACCATCTAATAACAAATAGTTCTCGTTAACTGCATAATCAATAAAAAAAATTAAAATTATTAGAACTCCAATCTTATTTTATTAAAAAAATACTAATTGAATATACAATAGCTAAATTAAACTTATTTACATATTAAATTTTTTATATTATATATACAAACTAACAATAAAAACTACCTAGTAGTCAAATAAAATAATATAGAAATATTGAAAGTTAGGTTTTATGTGTACCTAACAAAAATGAGAGGATCATCTTCATATATTAGAAAAAGTTCAACATCCCATAATTTCCCAACATTTTCTAATATCAAATCAAATTGCAAGATAATTATGAAGCGATATTGTAGTTTTTTAAGGCAAATTAGGTCCAAATTCCCCAATCACCCTACGTTGAAAGCCACAATGATGCTTTGTTATTTAGCCATTAAACGAAAAGATTTACCCTTGGCAATTTATTTTCATAAGAAACGCAAAAGCAGCATTATGATTTCATAATTGGTTGCTGCAAGAACCAAGAACCAAGAATCAATATACGAGCGGAAACAAACACGCCCCTCAAAGTTTTAGGGGGCCCTTTGCCATCTTTGACGACCCAAGAAATTGCTGTACGAGTGAAGCACATGCACCATGCCCAAGTGAATTTGAAAAAGAAAAATAAAAAATGAAACACGTAGGCAATGGAAGGGGAAAGTTTTTAATGAAACAGGTGGCAATTCTTGACTACAAGGGCTGCATATATGGAATCTACTTTGAAAAAAAGTATATGTATATATATCCTTTCAAGTTGTATTTTATATGGCAAGCGTTTTACAGTTAAAAGGGTACATGATTCATCATAATCTTTTTTAAAAGGCTAATTGTCACTAATTAGAAAGAACTATCCGTAATTTTATAATATTCAAAATTCAAGATCTAATGTATTCTAACTGGGTCAAACGGCATGAATTTTACGGTTGGCTGCTTGATTTGATTGGGGAGATTGAGAAGGACAGAAAAGGAAAGCAGAGAGAAAGATGGGTGGGTTTTTGTTCTTTGGTCAATTTTTTAACTTGCTTTTAGGTTTCTTTTTTTGGCCTTTTTATTGAAGGTTCAAACACGTTTGATGGAGACTGGGGAGAGTTAAGAATGGACCCTCGTTCAAAAAATCATAGATTTTGCCCAATTCTTCATGTAAATGTTGTGTAGAAAACACCCATCTTCTAGCAAATTTTTGACACATTCAACTCAATTTACGGATTGGTCCGCTGATAACAACTTCAATTTGACATGTTTGATTGTACTCTCGTAAAGGTGATGTCTGCTTCATATTAACAAATAAAATACCAATGCAAAGTAAAAATGAAGATTTAAGTGATGTACTGGGCAAATTTAAACGAAGGAATATTACTCAACTTTTTAGGTTAGTCATGCTATGTCAAACTTTGTAGAGTATATATATTTATAAACAGTAGTTGGTGGTATGTGATGCATCATAGTATGTCTGAAAGCTTATTTTACAAATCTTGTATTGGTTTCATACTCTTAATCATTGCGAGTTTGCAACAAATTTAAGGTTCAAGACTTGACCGATTTGGGTTAAATTAGGTAGGTCAACCTATTGGAGGGATGGAAGGGTGGAATATTTTGTTTTGCTTCTGTGATAACTGCTGGGTTTGCGTGCTTTGCCACTGACAAAAAAGCCCGGCATTGGTTAAAAATAAAGGTTAAACGTAGACGTTTTCTTCCTTCTTCTTCTTCTTCTCTCTCTCTCTCTCTCTCTCTCTCTCTCTCTCTCTCGTAGTTTCGTAGGCGACCATCCTTAATTACTTGAGTAAATTATAAATTAATGTCTTTAATTTCAAAAAACAAATTAATTAATTGTCTTCGTTTCAAAAATTACTATTTATTTTTTTAATAATATTAATCAAACTCAATTTAATATTATTTTTATTTCACAAATTTTTTTATTTTCTCATCAATCTTTTCATATATTTTTTATTTTTAAAATAAAAAATTAAAAAAAATAAAAAAGATTAAATTAAAAGTAAATTTCAAAACATGAAGACTAAATAATTTGTTTTTGAAATAAAAAGGATTAATTAATTCGTTTTTTTGGAATGAGAGGGACTAATTTATAATTTACTCTTAATTACTTTGCCTTGTTTTTTCAAAAAAAAAAATGGAAGTTTCCTTGCAGGGCAATGAAAACATTTAAATACCTTCCATGTTCAAAGTCCCCAGACAACAAATTGAATTGTTTCTATACGTTCTCAAAATGGAAAATTATAATAAATAAACCTTAAATAATCGTATATCATCTCTCTCTAATAGGTAATATGACTCATTCTCTCGTTTGTTTGTTGATAACAAAAAAAAAAAAAAATGAAATGATTTAGTTCACTTAATTACGTCTCCATATATGTAAAAGCATTTGACCAAGTATTATTGCTCATTCGCCCTTTCTCCATTCACACTAATCACTATCATTAAGGATTTGTTTTTCAGTTTGATACTTTTATTGAAAAGTTAAACATAAGATCCCAATACAACCTAATTTCCACCTCTAGATAAAATGAAAGTCAAATTGAAAATCTTTTCCCTTACATGATAAGTATACAAACGATTCTCACATTACATTGTTACTCCATATCAAAACCCCGTTGGGTACAAGAAACCAAAAAAATCCTGTGGGATAGAATTAAGGCACTAAGGATTCATTCAAATCACATCCCGATATTTCAGGAAAATCTGGAGGATACCCCCTGTTACAATCATTTCATAGATTCTCGATTCTAATTCTAAATTAATTATGCGGTTATTGAATGTAGGCAAGCTATTCTCCCAATTACCAAAAGAGCAAAAGGCACTGATAAAATTTGTAGAGCAAAATGGATGTCGCAGAATTATAACTTCAACTCATTTGTCAGGTCAACCTTCTGCATAATGATCCTATAAAATACAGCAAGTAGTTGATTTAACAACAAGACCGCGTTAGTTTCTTCGGTGTTTGAAAAAATTTAGGACATAATCATAAAATTATGAGAAGATAGCTTGTGCTTGATGTATTCTTATTATTATATACAATAAATCTGATGCAATTGTATATACAGCAGTGGCTTAAGAGAAACAAAAGGTTATTCTAGCCTAGGTCTAGCTAATATAAAAACAATACCCTGCTAGTTCACCTGGCTCGTCTTCCTTGCTTTCATATAAAATACGAAAATGGTTAAGACTTGGACAATAATGAACTAACGGCTCCTGTTAAGGGAATCTGAAGAACAGCTCATATTAATAAATACATGTCAACAACTTGCATGCTGATTCTGGAAAAGAAGAGAAGAAGACGCAGTGACAAAAGGTTTAAATTTATATATAATATACACATTAATAAATAAATTAGGTAAAGAAAGATGGTCAAACTGGTGTGTAAAAGAGTACATATAAAGAAATTCATCATAGCTAAGTAGTTAATGAGTGTAATCATATCTGTTACACAAGAGAGCAGCATGACTAATATACTAATGTAACATTATAGGTAAAGAACAATATTTTTTTTTTAGGTAAAGTATATGCTAGCTTGAAGCATCCTTTACGATCAAATCTTTATTGTAATTGCGTATAATTATTTCCATAATGTAATGATTGGTTTCTACAGTTTTGTAGTTGTGTCTTTCTTACAAATAGCACCGATGATCAAGTTTGCCTTCTGTAGTTGATGGCATGGCATTCACATGCAAGTTACTCCAATAAATACGTCTCATCACTGCTTGAGAAGGACCTTTTTTTTTTGGAACTGAAGAATGACCTCAATCCTTTTCTATTAATTTCTACCTTTTAGGTACGGGCATTTTGCCAACCTTATAAACAGATATTCCTTTTAGGAATTTTTGCTCTGTTTTTTTTTTTTTTTAAAGGTTTGTTTTTGTGTTCTTCCTCCCCACACTACCCTTGTATTTACAAGAAGCGCCCATGTTTGATTGTTATGCAGGTGCATTTTCTTAGAATGATTACTGAACATAACATTTTCAGGATAATTATTAAATACATCATCCAACATTTTGTGTACTTGCGTTCTGTGTCTTCCAAGTTCTGCTCTTTGTTCGTAAATATAGCCGCAAAACTAGAAAAGAAATTGTTCTGTATTCATTATAAGGTGGCAAAAATAACCGAGAAAAATCATAAAATAAGAAATACCTATTAACTGCTTATCTGAGATAATTTAATCTGATTCTAAAACATGACAGTTGAAGGAAGTCAGCATCGCTGCCTAAACTTCAGGTCCTCAAAATTCATCAACTTAGGCGAATATACAAAATTTCAACCAGTATACTTATGACCTTAAAAATAAGAAAAAAAAAAACCACAGACACACATCACCTGTTACAGAACAGAATATTCAATTAAAAAAAATATGGGAAACAAAAAGTGGAAAAGATGGTCACCATTGGGAATGAAAAATGACTTCTTTCTGTCATCGTATATATTATGTACGTATAGATGTTGTAGGTTGGCTTTGCTACTCCATATATAAACTTTGGGAACATGCAAACCTGTAAAAGGGGTCAAGTTCCGAACATCATGTCGGAGTGCTAATCGATCCATAACATCAAAACTAATCATGACTTGACAAAGTTACCGCCTCCCATGTGCCAACGCAGGGTATTTCCTTCCATTCTGTGTTACTTCACTGCCAGACAATTTCTAGTGGCACAAAAGATCACTGGATCAAACCTTGCAATGGGAAAATGGCACAAGTTCATACTCGAAGGCCATTAAAGAGCTGTAGCGATAGTTTGCTTCTTAGTTCTTAGGACTGCTGGAGTACTGCAAGGAAAAGTTTAGGCAATAAATTCTTCTACCAAACTGACCCCCATAAGAACTCCACAGCTGGGAGGCAACTACCTAAACCAGGTCCACAAGTAGCCAAAAAAGGAGCAGGAGCCAGTAGGGGATAACCATGCTCACTAACAGAGACTCTGAAAGGGTTGGTCAACGGCCAGCAAGCCAAGTTAGGAAAATGACAGTATCTTGACAAAAGCTCAAAAAGAGGACTACACTATAGCATTATCTACTTAATTAGTTTGATCAGTTCAGTTGATGTGCAGACATCAAACAGGACCGGTCTTTCACTCTTTTGACATTTTTTATTCCAGAACTGTTGAGCAATTTAATTTCTTCAAAGCTCATCTTAACTATACTCAATAGTGTTAATTAACAGCTACAATCCGTGTCACATGGAACATTCAAGCAGTAAATACTCCTTAAAAACCAGCTGCGCTGCCACTGAGACCGACGGGGGAACTACAAAGTTTTCATTAATGAGGTGCAGATTTACATAAGTCTAAAAGAGATACATAAACGATCAAGCAGACTACAAGGTGCGAACATATAAACAAAGTTACAACAAGAATCAGAGTATAAACAAATCTGCATACATAAATGTTGTACCTATTAGACCAACGAAAGCAGCAGATAAATCCCTTTTCTGAAGCTGCGTTACTTCAGCTTTCATCAATGCCTCACCGGAGAAATTAATGCTATACAAAATGTCATCGCTCCTACAATAAGATGCTGCCTTTGAATGAAATAACTGTGGATAGTACAAAGGAGGGCTGCTTCCATTGCAGATGATCTCCTATCCTGCTATGTCCAACCAGAAGCAGGGATTCCATGCTTCTGAAACCATTCAGGCATGTGGAATCTTTCATAGAGTGCAGGTCTCACGTCTTTCTGCTGAGAGAGGTGCTTGAGGAGTGGAAGAAGTACGTCCAGAAGCTGAACCGTCCATAAAAATGTATAGAGAGAGGTTAAGTAAATGAACAAACAAGATTGGGGAATGAGTATGAATTTTAAGTAACATAGATCTTCCTACCTGTGTATCCTGTGGTTGTCCTGCAGAAAATGGAATGCACGGAATTCCATTTAGTGGTTGCAACAAGAAACTGAAGGGATTGTTGTCAACAATAACAATACGGCATGGATCCTTTGATATGCAGGAGAGATCTTTCACATGCTCCCGATACTCACTGTTCAGTGTTCACATACAGCATGAGAGGTTTGCCAAACTAAAAATGTAATCTTAAGCATAAGCATACAAGAGAAGTTAACTCCTTCATTTAGAACTAAATCAACTATACAAAGCATCTGTGTTTGATTAACTTAATCACCCACAACATCAGTGTGTCATTATCAGGATTCACATGTTTACCATCAAAACTTCACATCCACGGAAAACTAGAAAGATGGGTTTGAACCACTAAAATTGTGTGGCATAAAACACTCATAAAGAATTGGAACATGTTATTGAAAATAAGCAAATCCATTACAATTAATAAAGATATAAAGTCATTATATGATGCTTAAAGAATGAACAAGTAACCAGACATCATAATTCAAGAAAATAAAAATGATAGTAACTATGAAGTCACTAACTAGAATACTGAGGCACCCTTACATTGGAAATTATTGGGAGCTTAAATAATCTAGTTTGAGTAACAAGAAAAACGAACTGAATTCAAAATCCAACAAAACAATAGCCCCAGACTGGTCAGGATTGGCTGGATGCGTCCTCTGAGGTGAGCCTGAACTTAATTTCTACAGAATATGTAAAACATTATTTTTTAAAACGCTGACAAAATCACTAGCATGGAATTTGTAAAAATCTTAGCTTACGTGAAGTAAATAATATTTATCTTGTAATAAATTAAATGAAATTTTCAAGAATTTGCTCTGCCATGTATAACTCTAACCACAGACAGATATTGCAGATGATTGCATAGATTTCCTACTTAACATGAAACCATAGTAACTTAAATTGGTCTGCAAAAAGTAAATTTTGCACGATCATACTTAATTCATTTCATAATATCAGTTTCCTTGTGAAGTATAAAGACCAGCCAAAACGATTCTGGCTATTCTAGCAAGATAAGCATCCAAACAATATATAAAGAGAAACTCTAATATCTAAGACTGGCAGCAAAAAATTCTTCCTAAAGATTATAGAAGCTTTAACCATTTCCAATAAAATCACTAAAGAAATGTGTAAGAGTCATAACTTATATCCAATTCAAAAGGAGATGTGTGCATACTTCATTGTGGAATATCGTTAACTGGTGTATGCTTATGTATCCAGCAAACTAAAAGGACAAGAACACAGGTTCAACTTGTCCTTGTGAGATGCCTTTTTATCTAGAGAATTAAATATTTTAAATCTCGAACAACTGGTATGCTGTCAGCAGTAACAAATTCAAGGAAGAAAAGATGTAAGGCGCAAAAGACCAGAAAAATTTGAATACAGCAACTTGTGCTTACGTGCTAGATGTTGAAGGCCGATAAAGACGTAGACTAAATCGATTATCTGTATCTATTCTGTCAACAAGTGGTCTGGCATAACCTGCAAATATTCAGAGGTGGTATATTGAACTTAATAAGAAATTAACCTAAAAGGGGGAAGATATAATAGCTGACACGGTGAGTATAAAAGCCAGATGAACAGTGAAGTAATGATCAAACCTTCAAGGCCAGCAGTAAATAGCACAAGCTCTGCAAATTCACTTAGCTTTTTTAAGAATTCATCCAACCCTGGACGCTCAAACACCGTAACATAATTGATCTTAGGTTTTCCTTCGCATTCCTTCAAATCTCAACATACTCAAGTCAAAATAGTTTATCTTAAATAGATATTGCACAATAACTTTACTTAGAATGACTTGCATGTAAGAACCTTGTCTGAAGATACACATTCGAGCTCAAACCACTTCAATCCAGCTTCTGTTGCTTGATTGCGGAGAACAGCTGGCAAACTAGATGTCTCATAAGCACATACTAGAGTTTCATCCAAGTCAAGAACCACCTGCAATACGTATTTTGGAGTCAGTGCCATGTTGAATAACTGTTTTTAGAAGGAGCAAAAGAGAAGAAAGAGAAAAACCCTGCTAACACCTTTCGCACAATGATTTTACAGATTAGAAACTTAAATACCTAAGACCACCCCTCAGATTTTTAAACCCTCTAAGCACATTAGCATATGAAAAATCAATAGTGAGATTTCACAGCGGTGCTGCATTTATTCCATAAACTTTACTGAACTAACTCGCATTCCATGTGACGAAATTTTAAACAGAAATCAAAGCGTATAAACCCAAAAAGGTAATCCTGTTATAACTTCAGATGTTGAAAATTTAAAAAGAATATGCAAAAAGAACATAAATAAATATAAGAAACATAACCTACGTACAATATACAAATACAAGAAAGGTAACATTAAACACTTATGAGCACAAAACCATATCATACACAATGTGAAACTAAGCAAGATGCTAATTATCATCTCATCAAACGGAACATAAGATGCAAAAATAATCTAAAGCTCACTTTTTATCACATAAAAATTAAAGAAAGTTCTTAGATTTAGCTCATAAACATAATTTTTCAAATAGTTAAATCTACACCAACATGCAACACTCCTCTAAGTAGTAGTAATAGTTCATAAAGCTAAAACTAGAATTTCTCAATCCATTACTATCAACTACTAACACTCTCTACTTACGCAAAAAAATACTAACACCCTCTAATACTAGTAACTAACACCCTCTAATACTAGTAACTAACACCTTAATTTACCCTCAACTCACCATATCTATCTAAATCACAAAATAGAACCTAGCTAACACAAAAATAATTAACTTATTGAAAAATAATTCCTTATTTATTTATTTATTTTTGCATAAAGTAGAACATACAGAACCACTTTAAAAAGCAACTATCATAAAAATAACAACTGTTAAAAAATAAAAATAAAAATAGAAAAGTAGAGTCATGAACCAACGGAAAGCAATATCATACCGTCAGTTTCCGGATAGGTTCGTTAGTGGAACCGTAGTCTGTGCCGGCGGGGATCTCGACGGTAGCAGCAGGAGGATCGGTGGTCTCAGGTAGCTCGACGAGAGGCAAAGATTTGAAAGGGTGAGGAGGAGAAGAGAGAGTTTGAGGTCCAACGGCTCTAAGGATCTGTAAAAAGATCTGGAAGAAGAACGCAAGCCAGTTCCATAGTGTCCTCCATAATTGCATTGACCGCGGGGAGTAAACCACCTCGGGCTGAGTCAACTCAGCCATATATGATGATCAACGACTGATTCGACTTTTACTAGTAATTGAAATCTCTCCTCTTCTTTGTGGAGGCGGTAATGATTTAAGTTGTTAAGAGAGCTAATAAAAGTCGTTTCTTTTTCTTTTTTTAATAGTTATCTTTGTTTTATTCTATTCTATAATTCCGTGCTTTTATGACTGGTGATGGTGATGAGGAGAGATGATGTGGTTGTGGTGGTGGTCGTGGAGGTGATTGAATGATTATTCTTCGATTTCATCAAAGTATAAGATAGAGAGAGAGAAGGATGTAAATCAAATCTCACGCGCTTTTGTTACGAGTGGGAAACGTGGGTTTAGTGATGTTTGCATGTGGTATTTAATTTAGGATTTAATTAGTTTAGTGTTTTTTTCCGTAAATATGAAATCGTTGTAAGATTTTGAGTTCCAATTCCTAATATAAAGACAGGATTGAGATTTTCTACTGACGAGAAATTTCCTGCTAACATAAAGACCGATTCTACGTGGAAATTTAAAAAGTAAGGCTGTTTGCATGCTCTTTTTTTATAAATTACTGTAGCTCTATTTTTCATTAAAAAAAACCATTTTTTTTTTTTTTAACTAAACCAGCCTTTGCTCACCTCAGTTTCTAAACAATACAATCCAAAATCTATCCTTTTCAATTTCATCTATGGAATATACATTGACGGGCACAACAATATGGGCCATTTCTATTTCTACATTATCTCTCCTGTTTTATATATAGTAAATTCGGTTTATGAATATGACGTTTAAAATTGGAACTTGGGTTGTTTTTACTAGTTTTGAGTAGGGATTTCATATGAGCAGGTGAAATTGGTATTTTGTTTGTGTTGATTAATTTTTGACTTTATTTGATATTTAGTGGATGTTGTTTGTTGTTATTCTATGTTTGAAATATGGATTTTGTGAACAACTTACGGTAGCTGTTGAAATCCTTCAACTTGAACCAGATAAAGAAGGAATGCAGAAAATTTATTCAGAGTTAAAGCCCCATTAGCAAAAATGAAGTATAAACGATGTTATCCTGTGAACTTTCCATTCAAAGTCAGTTCTTATATGGCTTTGCTGTCTGTGCTACGCTCCTGATAAAATATATCAAATTATTTCAATTCGATGATTCACGTTATATTACAATTCTATTAAAATATATGAAATAAAAATATCATCGAAATTTTTAATCAAAATCTTGTATTTAATTAATTCTTTCTTATATTTTTCATAAATTTTCTATTTAAAAAAAGACATGATTTGCCATTCTTTATACATTGATTTTTAAATAAAAATTTATAACAATCTAAATCAAAATTTTCAAAAAAAAACACCTTAATATTTTTTCATAAGATTGTATTAAAAAAACTACAATTAATGTCAAAACTTGTATAAAAATTAATAAATAAAAAAATAATTTTTTTATTTTTATTTAATATCGATGAAAAGATTATTATTTAAAAATATGTACATTTAATTTATACATATTTATTCATACAATGATCAATAATAATAACATAAAAATTGTATTTGAATCATTAGATAGTTCTTTTAAAATAACATTTCAACTATTTTATTTGAAAAAAAAAATTGATTTTAGAGTATTAAAAAAAATATCAAATGATTGATGTTATATGTGTAGATGTATGATTAACTTCAATAAAATCAATTTTTTAATATATCATAACTATTGTAATTGGGTTTAGAGTGTGCGGTATAAAAAAATACTTAACTTGTAAGAATATATTGAATGAATTTGCAATTAATAAACTAAAATAAAACTACGATTAAATTGATATCAATAAATTTTTATTGCATAAGAAAGAAGAAAATAGCACACATAATTTTATTTTTAATTGATTATTTAAAAAAATTGAGACAGAGTATCCGAAATAAACTTTCAACTTTTAGATTATATATGTGTGCATGCTACTCTCATTTAAAAATCATAAAAAAAATAATCATATAAATTATATTAATATATTTTAAAAAATTGAAAAAAAAAATCATGTTCTAAAATTTTATTCCAAAATATATATATATATATATATATATATTAACAAATAAAATTATATAAAAATAAAAATAAAAAATTAATTGAATTAAAATTTTCATAAGAAACAACAAATCGAGGAGTATTTATTTATGTACCATTACGATGTGCATAATTTGAAAAATATTATAACTATATAAAAAAATAATTTTTTAAATAATTATGAATATTTTAAAAAATGAAATTATTTACTTAGCATTACGATTTGCATAATTTGAAAAATACTTGTTAATCATTGTATATCTATTAAAAATGGTCCATTTCAATGAATATAACTTGTGCGATTTATGAGTTAGTTTACGCTTCTAAATTCATGTATCAATTTGAAAAAATATATATATAATTTTTAATATTAATTAGATAATTTATTTTTTATAATTTCAGAAAATATTGGCTAAATATAAATATCAAAAATACAAATGAGATGAGAACTATAAAATAAAATTTTCATGTCATTCTTGATAGCATATTGCATCATTGAACATGACCCGATGTAAATTTAACGGCTATAATATGAGATTATTTATGCCTATAAAAAAATGTGTGATCTAAAAACAACAAAGAAAAGCTTTATATTTATTTCGATTGGTCAATTGATTTGATTTATGACGTTTTGCATTTCATTTACCTTTTCAATTTATCGTTTTAGGTATGGCTGTGGGCTTGTAGCAACAAAATCAATATTTGCTAGAATTATTTTTAGTTCATTTGATTTTAATGAGAGATAATCTTAGAGCATGAATAGTTTTTATATGCATGTCTACAACAATGCATGTATATTTTAAATCGATGTTTTGCTACATAATTTTTTCAATAAACTTATTTAATAACTCATCACTCGATTTAAAAAACATGTTAAATCATTGGTCGGTATAAATTGGCAAAAAAAAATTGAACCTTTCGCATATGGTACGAAAAAAATCCAGAAAATGTGACAAGTCATATGATAAATTTACTTCATCAATTGTCTCAAATTTAACAAAAAAACTTAACATTTGCTATAGATTGCATTAACAAAAAAAAAGGTGGAAAGAAGTATTGAATTAAATTGAAAGGAAGGTATATAGACAGATTAATTAAAGAAACTAACTAATGATTAATTTAGAGTTGTATAAAAACAATTAAAATAGAGTGAGGGAATAATCCTCTGCTTCCTAGATCATAGAAAAAGAGTATCTTCCAATAGCCCCCTCAAGTCTGCAAGCATACATGTTGTGGATGCAAAGTTTAGAAAGTAAAGAATGGAAGGCAAAGGCATGGAGGAATTTGGTGAAGCAATTAACAAGCTTGTTGGCAAATGACACAAGTAGAAGTTTAAGGATACATGCTTGTAATTTTTCATGAACAACATGACAATCAATATTAATATATTTTGTTTGTTCATGAAAAACGGGGTTGTCAATTATATGTATGGCTGAAAGATTATCACAAAAAATGAGAGCCGACTTACAATGATCTATATTCAAATCATCAATAAGTAGAAAAGCCACCGAATCTCACATGTGATCGTTGCAAGAGCTCTGTATTTAGCTTTTGATGAAAAACGAGAAACTATAATTTGTTTTTTAGATTTTTAGGAAATCAAAGTATTACTAAGAAAGATACGGGATCCACTCACTCGATTTCTCTAGTTATAAGACAAGTTGCCTAATCGAATCGGAGAATCCTAGTAATCGAATAGTTGAGTCAGCAACCTTGTCCAAGAGCAACCTTAATATACCTTAGAATATGATGTGCAACATTTAAATGAGATTGGGTGGGATGATCAAGAAATTGAGAGAGCTGCCGCACATCAAAGGATAGATCGGGTTTGGTGGTATTGAGATATAGAAACTTGCCTATCAACCTTCCGTAGGATATGATATCTTCTAGAGGAGAAACACCATCTTTTGTCAATTGTGTCTTGGGGTGTATAGGTGTCTTAGCAGAGCTTGTAGGTAAGAAAACCAGCATCATCGAACAACTCAAGATCATATTTTTTATGGTAGAAATTGATGTTAGAGTTTGTTCTAGATATTTTCAGCCCTAAAAAGAAGTGTAAATCTCCCGGATCTTTGATTTTGAATGTAGTGTGCATAAAGGTTTTAAGCTCATCAATGCAATCCATATTGTCACTTATAAGCACTTATAAGATCATACCGTCGATATATACTAGAGCTATAATAAAACTAGTAGCAGATTGATTTGGTGAAAAGAGAGTGATCCGATTGTGCTTGTTTGAAACATTGTTGTAATAAAACTTTTGAAGGTTTAGAGATTGATCGTTTGCTTGCTTGTTTTAGACCATAGATAGACTTAAGGAGTTTGGATACTTGATTGGGTTTAGAAGAAAAAAACCCCGAAGGACTATATATATATATGTCTTCATACAAATTATCATGAAGGAAAACATTATTAACATCTATCTACCGTAAAAACTAGTTTTTTTGTAGCAGCCTATGAAAAAGAGAGTTCGATAGTGGTTATTTTAGCAACGGGGGAAAAGATCTCTAAGTATTTAATACCATTTTGTTAGGTGTAACCCTTGGCCAGGGCCCGGCCTTATGTCTTTCAATGAAGCCATCGGCTTTATGTTTTACCTTATACACCTATTTACGAGCAATGAGGTATTTAGAGGCAAGTAAGTCAGTAACTTCTCAAGTTTTGTTATCCTATAGAGCGCTTATTTAAGTCTCCATAGCATTCCTCAATAGAAGGGTGTTTAATGGCTTGGTTGTAGATAATGAGTGTAGAATGAGTGTTAATGTTAATGGAAAAAGTTCTATAGGCAAGAGAGACATTGATGTAGGACATAATAGAATTTAAAGAATGAGGGAAAGAAGAGTTCTTGATGAAAAAATCTCTAAACTTTATGTAAAGAATGAATTGGATTGAGACGAGTTGTGCTATAAGGCCGCAATGGTAGTCTTCAAGGAAAGAAAGAGGAATATGAGGTCTAATAAATCTTTTAAGAGGAGCAAAATGAAGAGAAGACATTGAATCAAAAGTATATGGTTGTGGAGATGAAGAATGAAGGGGATGAGATATGTTAAATGGGAAGGAGTGATTAGAGGAAAAGAAATGAATGGGGTCATAAGGAAGAGGATTGTCGAGTAAGGTAGAGGGAGAGGTAAGGGTGGGATCCCGATATGAAAATGAAAGGAAAAATGGTTTCATAAAAGATAACATTTCTAGAAACAAAAATCTATATGGTTTGAAGATTATAAAGTTTTTACCCTTTAATGCCATAAGGAAACCTAAAAAACATACATTTGGTGGCCCTAGTATGAAATTTAGATCGAACTCGGTCAATCGTGGAGGTAAAGTAAAGACAACTAAAGACTTTAAAGTTACTAAATGAGGTTTTTTTTGTGATAAAGAAAATCAAAGGGGTGTGATTATTAATGATAAGAGAGGGTATTCTATTAATTAAATAAAAAGCATGTAGGACACAATCACCCAAAGAAGAAAGAGGAAGGTGACCTTGAAACCTTAATGCTCGACCAATATTAAGAATTTATTGATGTTTTCTTTCCATAACACTCTTTTGTTGTGAGGTGTGAACACAAAAGGTTTGATGCAAGATGTCATGAGTGACATAAAAGTCGACCACGTCAAACTCTTTTCCTTAGTCGGATCTAATGTATTTAATGGGAACGAGAAAATTATGTTTCTATGAAAATGTAAAAGTTTTGAAGTAATGTTCGGCTTCGATTTAGCCTTTAAGAGAAGGATCCATGTAACCCTACCGAAGTCATTGACAATGGTGAAGAAATGTCTATATCCTTCTCTATCATAGAAAAGGTAGATAGGTGAACCACTCGGATATATTTTCTTTAATCCAAGTGGATTGTACTTCTTCGGACTCGAGAAGCACCTCAAAATTTGCCCTAAAATCTAGAAATAGCCTTGCCATATAAAGCATTAGCAATAATTTCAATAGAAGAACCAAGTAGTAGGCATGAATTGTCTCTCATGTCGAGAAGCCATAGCAAAAACCTTACCGATAGAGGGTAAGGGATCTAATAATAACAATATTTGAGACTTGACAATGCGAAACTATCATTCAACCCTTTTAAAAATTTGATGACATAGTCATTAGATCTATAATTTCAAACAATAGTAAAGGCAATATAGAAACATTTGGGTTCACAAGCACAAGTAGGAATGGGTCTCGGATTTGTGAGCTCATCCCGGATAATCTTCAAGTGAGTATAATATTCGAGAGATAGATAACAAAACTTGTCGAAGAGAATACAATTCCTCTTAAATATCGGAGATTCGAAAAACATCTCCTTAAGCAAAATGTTCATGAAAATCATCCTAGATATCATTCACAATGTCTAACCGTAATACACTATTTCTAATTGATTTAGAGATAAAATACAGCAACCATGATAAAACATGGTGTTGCATCGTTCCCAATAAGGGTAAAGGCTATAAGTAGGAGCGAGCATCGAAATAGATCCGTCAATGAACTTAAATTTGTTATTGGATAAAAAAAGTCATGTGCATTGATCTAGACTAGCCATGGTAGCTAGATCCAATCGGAGGAGGGAGATAGGAACGGAAGCTAGGTTTTCATTTGGATGAAGGAAGTATGGACTTGAAGGGAGCTCCTCAACTGTGCAAGAGGGATTTGAGATAGTAGGTAAAGTGGTCATAGTGTTTATGAAGATAAAATCAAGAAAAAAATGCAAGAGTGAGGCGATTGAGTAAGAGAGGCTTTGATACCATATTGCATTAACAAAAAAATGGTGGAAATAAGTATTTTCATTCGTTGAGTTAAATTGAAAGGTATGTATACGGATTAATTAAAGAAACTAATTAATAATTAATTTAAAGTTGTATAAAAACAACTAAAATAGAAAGAGGGAATAATCCTCCGGTTCGTGGATCATAGAAGAATAGTATTTTTCAATATTTGTTCATGTCCGATTCCCCGATAAAGAGTGAGTACGAATGCTATTTAAAAAAAAAAAATCTAAAGTGAATATGGTCCCCTTCATTTAAAACTTGAATGATTTAAATAGTATTAATTTATGTATTGTTTTGTAAGTCCCGCGGCAAACTCACTTCATCATCCTAACCGGATATTAAAAAATGTAGATTTTATAGAAATTATTATTAAAAAAACAATTAACACGTATATATGATATTGGTGGAGTAGTGACTATCTCCAATTTCTCTCTCTCACACATATTCCAAGCATATATATATATATATATGAACTTAACAATTATAATAAAATATAACCAAAATTTGTTTTTTTTTCATAATAAATCACACAATGAATTTCTTCTAACACAATCAAACATTAACAAAAACATTTAAAATAAAAATAAAAAACACTATACGCAATATTAATTACCACCTCACAAAACTCTATTCATTTAGAATTTTTTGAGGGCATTTTATATGCCATTTACGTTGACATTTTAATTAATTTTGGAACTTTTTAGCTTTTTAGAGCATCCCCAATGCTCTCTTTATCACAATCTTTATCTTTAAAATTGAGATACGGAGTGTCTTTGGCTCTCCAATACTAGAGAGTCCAAATGACTTTTTATCTTATATTTCATTAATGAAAATTGTTATTTCCCGTGTCACTTCGCCTCTTCACCAATAGTCTCATTGGATTTTATGGTTTTTGTCAAAATAAAGAGTTAAAGTAAAGAGTAGCATTAGAGAGAATGTTGATCTTCAATTTATATAATTAATGGTGCTCTCTTTTTACATTAAAAATACTAGCTAAAAGTAGAGAGTATCATTGGAGATGCTCTTATACGTTGAGTCACAGAATACTATTAACCGATGTGCAACACTATTCATTATTCCAAAAGAAAATCTTTCGTATGCAATGTTTTGCAAAAATTACACTTTGATCCCTAATTTTTGGATTTTTGAGTAAAATTTAGAACATGATTATTTGAAAAAAAAATCGATATAGTTTAGATAAATAATTTAGAACATGATTATACGTTAGATTTTTTTAATTATAGCAACATTTATAAATAATTTTTTTGGAATGTATTTTTTTTATTAAAATGTGTTTGAGATCATCTCGTCTCGGTTTTTTTAATAATTTTCAAAATAGTTAATTAATAATTAAAAGTCAAATACGAAAAGAAAAAAAAAAGTGATTGCTATGCTTGTGAGGTATGCGCAGAGGGATTGGTCATGTATGGCTTAAAAAAAAAATTATTTAAGAAAAAAAAAGGAATTGAGGTTTCTTATTTGATTCTTTATACAATCAAAATTCAAAATTAATTTTTTAATAATTTTTATTTTAATCTATAAATTTTAAATTGCTTCAATATATTCCTTACAAGTGAATTTTTTTTTAAGTCTTTTTTTTTACATCGGAGACTCTAAACTCACTCAGTGTGTGTGTGTGTATATATATAATTGAATTATTAGTTTTTATACAAATCAACTATGCCACTATTTGAACATTAAACATTTACTAATTATTTATACATTTATTTTTAGATATTTTAAATTAATTTCTTTTAAATTAAATATATGAAATTATGTTGTTGTATTTTCACACAATCTTATGAAATAGTAAGGTTTTTATATATACAATCCATAGATAATTTTTTTTTTCAACACTCATGAATTCTTTTTTTTTTTTTTTAAGAGTCTAAGGATAGAGAAGAATTAATCATTTTTAAGTTGAATAATTATGAAAAAAAAAAGCAAAAATAAAAATTTGATTAAAATATTAAAAATTATTTTTAAAAATTTTTGATTTCATATATTTTTATGGACTACCACATAGCACGGATCATTAAAATAAAATAATTTTTAAAAATAATTTCACATGTTTTATCCAATCAATAGTACAACGTGGGTCAAAAAACTAGTTTATTGCCGAGGAGTAAAATTTGTGTGCTGTGAATCATAACCCATTGTAAATAACGTGTCCCATGGTTCGAAGAAGACTTTGAATTTGTCATTCTTTCAGTAAACATGTAACTGATTCAACATTGATTTTAGTTATGTTTAGAATAAATTTGAAAAACAATTTAAAAATCTGCATTTGAAGTTTTGGATATTAATTAATGCAATACATTTCAAGAAAATGAGTTAGTTTGTTTTTTAGAAAAGAAAAGAAAAAAAAACAGCTAGCTGCACGGCTTGTTGGTTTGGGTATAACGTGTGGCAAGAACAAATCCGCAATAGAAAGGTTCACCACTCCAACTCAATATAACTTATGATAATACGTTTGTGATGTGCTATGCCCACATTTATGAAAATTTTGGATCAGACAGAAAAGAAAAGAAAAATCTAATAGAATATGAGTAATAAGGAATCAATTTTTTTTTATTTAGGTATTTTCATTCTATATTAAAAATAAAATTAATCAGAAACAAAAGAGATAATTTAATATTTTAATATATGTGATTTAAATCCGTTATATTTATAAAAAATTGACTTGAAAATTAGTTTGTTTATTATTGGTCAACAAATTGATGGTAATAATGAATTATTTCTATGTCGTAAGGACAAAAGACCGAATTTAAGGTATGCTTAACTGTTTATTTATGCACCAACCCATCCCTTGGCCATGAGAAAAAGAAAGAAAATGTAGGT
This sequence comes from Dovyalis caffra, assembly GCA_963924115.1. Classification (NCBI taxonomy): domain Eukaryota; kingdom Viridiplantae; phylum Streptophyta; class Magnoliopsida; order Malpighiales; family Salicaceae; genus Dovyalis; species Dovyalis caffra. Next base: position 5,845,550 of record CAWUPB010000850.1, read on the forward strand.
TCAAATAGGGGTACGATAAATGGGCCCACGAAGAAGACAAGCATGACATACACATCTACGTGGAGTGGATAGGTGCAGGATGCATAACGTTGATGTGGAAAATGATAAAATATTGTTAGAATTTAGATAAGATAATTGGTGAGATGGGTATGCACGCGTAGGAAGAGAGCGTGTAATTTAAGAGCGGAGAGAGAGAATTGAGATAGGGAAAGAGAAGAGGGAGGTTTTCCCCTTTTATTTCATTGAACAGAAGCAGCCCATATAAATGAGAAAAGACAAATCTTTGGTTCTTTTCTTTTCATTAACACCTTTGTCCTTCCCCTGTGTCTTAATTATCACTGCTACTGCTCCTGATCAGGTCCTAAAATCAGGCCCAGATCTGGTGAACCCTCGCCTACGCAAAACCAACTACTAATCCGTTTTCCCTTTTCTTTTTCCTTCTTGTCTGTTGATTGAACCACTGGAGCTGCGGTAGCTGAATTATCCTTTGTTTCCGATGCTTAATAGAAAATTTCGGATTTAAGAATGCTTTCTTGAATCTTATACATGGATTCCTTTAGTACACTTTTTTTTTTTTTTTTAAAAAGGCAGTTTTAAAAAACTAATTAATTAACTTTTCTTGTTTCAAAAACTAATTGTTTAATCATTTAACTAACATTGATTATATTTAATTTAATATTATTTTCTTCAATCTTTTCATAATATTTTTTTTAATATTCTATTTTAAAATAAAAAATAAAAACATGAATAAAAATGACTAAATAATTTTTTAAAATAAAAAATTATTAATTTGTTTTTCAAAACGAGACTAATTTATAATTTACTCCAAAACAAAAAATAATATTCAGAACTTCTAGATTTAATATATATAAAAGGCCGAATGCTGCACAGAAAGAAAGTAAAAAAACGTTCGATGGATATAACAACAGAAATAACAATTATTTTTCTGTAAAAAAATAATTTCTTATAAATTGAACAGTTTATAGTCATATACGTTTTTTTTTTAAATTTTGTATTTTTTGTGTTGCATATGTTAAAATATTATTTTATTATATTGTTTAATTTAATTTATGTTTTCTATGATTTTTGCAAAAAAAATCAATAAGTTAAAAAAATAGTTAAAAAATCCAAGTTAGTGAAATAAAGATAAGAATTGAAACAAAAAAAAAAAAAATATATATATATATATATATAAAACCAACGTGTCATCCCATTTGTCAAAAAATAAAGGATCAATGTGCAATGCTAGCAACTTGCATATTAAATGCTTTAAAAACCCTTAAAAACTATGACACAACATAGTAAAAAACAATAATGCAAATGAATATGATCGATTAAATCTAGATAAATAGTACTAAAAATAGTAAAATAAATAGTAAATAATGATTTTTTTTTAGTTTTTTTTTTTTGATGATTACTCATGGCCTTATGAAAAATGGATTTATTCTTAATGTGCAAACAGCAAAAGAAAATCTACATTGGTCGAGGTTTGTCAATTTTTAAGATTTCAAATCGAAGAACGAAAGTTCCGTTCTTTTTTTCCTTAAAATTTGAAATGGTCCATGAAGAAGTTGATCTTTCTCTCGCGGATGAATATGAAATTTTAGTGTTACCTTGTCCCATGGGTGCTTCATTTCCGAGAAATGGATGAACTTGTAAATCTACATATTTTCTTGTTTTGTTTTCCATAATTCTAATTTATAGTCCGAAGGCGTGCTAATCAAGTTATTCAAATTCCTGGCCAGAATTGATGATCGATCAAATTTTGTTTAGGTAGCAGTGCTTACGATCGAAATCTTGTAATCCCTACGAATCAAAATTTTTAACTAATACTACCAAGTCACCTATGACTTCAACTCCAAATAGCCGCCTTGATCAGATTTGAACTAACAAGTATTGATGCCTTCCGGAAAAGACAAGCGATCAAGTCTAGGTTTTTCCTAGTTTTATCTAGGACGATACGTTCATCACACGTCATTTCTATCTCGTACCCGAATAATAATTTCATGCTTGTTTGTCAGTAGCTCTAAATCCACAAGCAGGGAATCAGCCCGCCACCTTCCTCTGCTTTTAATGCAGCCCCACCTGTGCTAACCAATTTTATTGGACTAGTTGCGTTTTGTTAATGCAGAGGTACGTGCTTGTACGGAAAATGCGACTGAACTGAATAAAAGACGATAAATTTGATTTTTGAGACGTGGTTTTGATAAATTCGTATTAAAATTATGCAAAAGTACTCGAAAAGGAGTAAAAGAATATATATAATCAAAAGTACTCGAAAAAGCATATATATATATATATATATATTCAAAAGTCCTCGAAAAGCATCCATTCGACTCCAAAAGCACCAACGGGAGCTTCCTGATAGAAGTAAAATGCACACGTGGCACAGGAATTTAACCATGGTTTGAAGCATCATTGATAATGATAGCAGTCACATGGAGATGCATACACTACTAAGCAGAATGCCAAAGTAGGAAGGAGAATGAATTTATTAGTTGAACATGGACAGCTTTGAAGAGCAAGAATCTCCATTTATTAGAGGAATATGGTAGATTTATGTGGCATGTTACTACAGACTCATTAACAAGAAGTATCCTAATCAATGTTTTCCTTGTGCTCCCAATAAAATGATACTTACAAGAACCACCAAGTGAAGGAAGAAAAGAAAAAGCAAGAAAACTTCCTGTACAAAATAAATGTGTTCAACAAAAAAGTATGTGGTGTATGTGCAGTATATAGCAAATCCGATGTAGTTGCATATACTGAAAACCAAAACTGATACTGGAAGTATGCATTCCAGAGACAAGAAAGAGACATAAATACAGTGGCAAGTGTGAACTCCTCCAGAACTTCTGTAAGAATTGGACTCAGTATGAATGTGAAAGCCATGGGTGCTCCAGTGCCTCCCTTGCAGTTGGACGCCTCAGGGGATTGAGCTCAAGCAAGTTTCTAGCGAAATCAACAAATCCAACATCAGAAATTTGGAGATGATGCTCCAGTGAGGACTCCTCAGGAATAAGGTATTCTACTTGATTTGTCTCCTGGACATTGAAAGCCAGGTATGAGTAAATTGGGATGGTGAAATCACTCATATACTAAACATGACTGGGAATATGTTTCATCATCCTTGTAGACAGTTGAAATTAACTAAAGTATTAAATCATGTCATTTTACATCTTGCTGTCAAGTGGGTACTGTGCTGCCTGGCCTTTTTAAACATTAAAAAGCATAGATAATGAAGTAGTACATCTCCTTGGTCCTTTCTCAAGACAAAGAACAAAATTGAAACCTAAGTTGAAATCTCTTGTAACTGCTGTCTGGAACTTTCAGAAAGCACCCTTTCCCCCTTAACTTATCATATGCCTACAGCAATGAATTGAAAATGAATAACCACAAGCAGATGAAAGCAGCGTTTATGAGGATGCAATCTTTCCCTCCCTCCTGAAAAACATATTCTGAATGCATAAAGGGAAAGAGTTCAGCAGTCTGCTAGTTGGCATCTATTTCTCGAACTGAAAGAATTATGACAAACCTCATTTAAATGATAGAGACCATATTCTTTTGTAAAGTATTTGTGCGTTTCCTGTCCTGTCACCAACATATCTGAATCTATAGGACCCAGCATACCGATCATGCGTGCAAGGATCATTACAACCGCATCATTTGGAAAGAGCACCTGACAGCCCAGAGCAAACAATACAGGTTACCAGAAAAAATAATCATTCAATGCTCAAGTCATCCCTAGGCAGGAATAACTAGCAGTAATATCCACTTTAATTTTACTGAATGAAACAAAAAAAGGCTGACATACTTCCCCAGAACACAGCTCAGCCAAGATGCAGCCAAGAGACCATAAGTCAATCTTTTGGTCATAAGGGAGACCTAGAATAACTTCAGGGGCTCTATAGGAGCGAGATTGTACATATAGGCATAAGTTGTCCGACTTAAAGCAACTGCTTCCGAGATCAATAACCTTTATCTCACATCTCCTATAACTCTTTATAAGAATGTTTTCGGGCTTTAAATCACAGTGAATAATTCCCAAGTGATGCAAGTATTCAAGTGCCTCCAAACATTGACGGGTTATGACCTGTGAGACAAACAGCCAACGGCTCACCATTATAAATGCTTCATACTGTATGTATGTATGTATGCATATACACACATAAAGTCAACGATTCGTATGATATAATGCGGATAAAACTTTTATTTCTCGTAATTAATGTAAATCAAATTTATTTACTAACAAAATCGTTTGATTTATATATATTTATTAATAAAATAATCAATAATATTAACATAAAAAGTTGTATTTGAATAATTGAAAGGTTCTTTCAAAATATTATTTTAATTATTTTATTTTAAAATATTGATTTTAGAACGTAAAAAAGAATAAATGACAAATAATTGGTGTTATGTGTGCAAATACATACTTAATTTCTAACAAAACTACTGATATATATTTCGAATATTTTATTTTAAAAATATTAATTTTAGAATATAAAAAAGAATAAATAAAAAATAATTATTTTACGTAAGCAGATACATAATTAATTTCACAGAAAATTAATGATATATATATATATATATATATATATATATAAGACACATTATACTAATTTCTGAAATAACTGTGGATCTGAAAAGGGAAAGAGGTCACACCAAGGAATCAGAAGGAATGCCAACATGAATTGAGGCTTAAACTAACTAACCTGCAATCTGCTCAGAGTGAAATAAGCTTCACCACCTGATTCTTGATTAAATTTCTGAAATTCATACAAGTTCGCCTTAAGGAGTTCACAAACGATGAAGAGATGCTCCTGTGAAGGTTTATTAATTACAAAAAGTTCGCAGAGGTTCAAGAATTCGACCAGTAAGAGGATGGCATAAAATTCTTTTAACAGGCACAAAATAGCATCTATATAAAAAAGAGTAATTAATTGAAACAATGTCAATTTATTGGAGCAAAATTTAACTACCCATCTTTTCCAGACATACTTGGTGATAAAAGTAGTCATAGAGGCGCAAAATGTGACGTTCATCAGCCGGATCATGCTTGTTCACTATCTTCAGAAGTTTAATTTCATCTAGACTCTGATCGAAAAAATCTTTGTCATTTTTAATGATCTTCAGGCAAACGTCTATTCCTGTGTAAAGATCATGTGCCTGAATGACCTTACTGAAAGCAGCTGAACCTAGGTATTCCATGACATAATATCTGCCTGCAATGACAGTATTTAGCACAATGGGCAGATCCTTGTTTTCCTCAAATCCAGTCCTGTAGATGGCATAAAAAAACTGAGTACAGTGTTCCAATAAAATAACCTGCATTGCACAAGCATCAAATCCCCATGAAAACAAAGTACTAACAGCAGGATTAACTCCATGACTACACAACCTACAATCACAGGAGGGCAAATTCTCTAGAGAGGCAAGTCTGCGACTTCTGATCAAGATGGGTGGATAAGTTGCTAGCATTGAGAAACTGGTAAGTATTTTCTTTAAGTTACGTACATCAAATCCTACTTATTTATTTAAAACCAGCTGGCTAGGCATTGAGCCATTGACACAAAAAGTAGAGGTAATTTGCCTATTTCATGTGAACTCCAACCCAATTTTAAACTATGTCACTTGGCATCCATACCAAAATTTGAAGCACAATGCAATAAGAAGTTTAGTTAATCGACTGTCTCCAAGAACCTGTTTTTCCTGTGTATAACTCGCAGATTGAATATTTCATATTCATCCTCCTGGTTACAGTACATCAAAAGCTCATCAGCAGTAACATCTTCTCCACCTATAGCAGCCACAAGTTGGTGGGCTTCTCCATTCACTTCTCCACCATCTCCAACTTCAAAGTCATCAATTCCCTCTTCTATGATGTCAGAGGTACTTTTAAACCCTTCAATCCAGTCACTTTTGAAACCTTTCTTACTATAGTAGTTAGCATTCTCGTTTTCCATATGCACAGGAGCTATATTGTAATGAGTTGGGCTTTCCCGGACTTTTAACTGTAAGTCACCTAAATCAGTTCCTTTGGATTTCGAGTAGATACAGTCAACATGATTCTTTCCATAAATCCCTCCTGTTTCTGCACAGCTTTTGCAATTGGGGGATGAATTACCATCCCCCTCAATGTCTCCTTCTAGCTGGTTTCTTTTATCAAAATGGTAATAAGCAATAGATTGAGCCTCGTTTTTATTATTCACAGATGTCACCTTGAAAAGACACTGCTTATCCAAGTAATCAGTTGTTCCTTCTGTTTCACCTTCTGATTTATCATACAAACCCTTGGAATTTTCAAATTGCTTCCCTGTCTCAGATGTCATGACAAACTTATCCTCACTAGGACAACCAAAGTAGTCCATCCCATTGAAGCAGGGAGTCATGAAGTAGCCCTCCTCTTTCTCATCATACCAATAGAAGTCATTCTGCATATCGAAATCAGGGTAATCACGTGCAGTGCCAAACTGAGACAGCCTATCAGATGAAGTATCTGAATTAGCCTGAGATGCAGAATGAAGTCCATACGGATTTGAGAACTCTGCAGAAATGAAAAGCGGTCAAAATTCTTAATTTCCCCAGCAACTAAAATTGATATAGAACAGCAGCCCACCTACAAGCGCAAAGCATAATGGAATAATCATGGCAAGATACCAGAGACACTTCCGAGTATTTTAAAGAGTTTTGTAATTTTGCTAATACACAAAAGGTTTCAGTAATAGTGCAGTGGCTTACTAAGTAACTGGATTCCATTCTGCACGCAGGCTTCTATATAATGCACACACCAAAGGATGGCTATTTCGTGCAGTATATTCTCAAACTTGATTCACAATGTTTAATGGCAACAGAATCAGTGTTTTGACTAATATACTGATTTTCATATTCTGCAAATGAAGTGATGATGGACTATTAATGGAGTGAGACAATAACTGTATTCAAAGAAATGATTAAGAAGAGTCGCGAGTTAATCAGAAGTGGATTCAGCATTTTTGCTGAATACGATTGCCATTCCAGATGAATAATTTTTCCAAATTTTGACAGAACAAAAAAAGGAAGGCCAACTTCGTTATATCAAGTCATCATCAAATAGAAATTTTCAATAAAGAAACATTTAGTTGCTGACAATATATACTAGTAGGAATTTTACAGGCTATTTTGAAGCTTCAATAGCAATTATCCTCTAAGAAAAGAATCAAATGCATATCAATTTGAAAAAGCAACATTCTATATTCCAAACTTACACATTGCAGCAAACCATGTATCATCCACCAAAAATAAAATTTCAATCAACATCATGTGTTCCCTCTGGCACAACTAATGAAATCGCACCAATTCAGAGAAGATCAGCATGACTCTCGAGCAAAGATGACACTCACAAGACGATAAATTCTCAATCCTAACATTTTCAAGATATATGACAAGATAAAACAAAGAGTATATGCTTCATCATACGCAACATAATTGATCAACAAACTCAACTAGAGCCTTTGAAATTCATTAGCCAGCATAACATAAAACATATGACTCAAAATTATCATCTCTTTTGCTGTTATTCATCTTCTATAATTCCTTGATCAATCAAGAAATTTATAATTAAAGAAAAAACAACCAATCAAGAATAAATATTTAATCAAAATCAACAAAAAAAAATCCTATATAATAATCAACGAGTACCTGAAGAGTACGCACCACTGACACTAGTAGAAGACCCCAAGCTAACAAATTCATCGTCGGACGGCGACCCAGAACTCGATCTCAACCGCTCAACTCTTCCATCAACTTCTTCCACCTCCAGTCCCCGGACACTCGCCGGAATTCTCACCGGTGGCAAGACAAACAAGAACTTCTCAAAGTCAAAGGAGCCCAATTCAGTATTTCTCTCAATCATGTCCTCTTTAAGAGCCAACTCTGCGTCCTTTAACCCATTTTTGCGTAGAAAATCCAACACTGCTTCCACGTCCGAGACCGTTCGTCCTGTTTCTGCTTCTGGTCCCTCCATTAAACAAAGTCAAAATATCTGAAGTAAAGAAGAAAGTGGAGAGCAATGAAAGAGAGGAGCTTGCATGTGAATTAAGAAAATTTGGAGGGTCAGAAGTGGAAAGAAATAAAACATGTTTTAAGGTTTGCATGCCTCGTTCTGTTTCTCTCTATGTGTCTGTTTTGCTGTGAAACTGAAGGCAGAGAGAGGTTGTCATGTCTTTCCATTACCAACTTTGAAAGGGGTTTTTTTTTTTTTTTTTTTTTTGGGGGGGTTTTTGCGGGGTAGCGTTTACACGTGGAGAGATCTCGGGCACAGACGTGGATTGTTCTGTGATTTCGATGGTTTTTGGGTTTTTGTTGTTTTTGGTAGAATGTCATTATGGTCGTTTAAGGGGACCATTTCCTACTTTTTTCAAACCATTTTATCTTCGAGAACGCGTGGGTTAATTTTCTTTTCTTTTTTTCTTTTTTCTTTTTACTTTTTGGTAGGGTGGGGCAATAAATTTCATTTTCAGTGTAGGGTGTGATTTGGACATAAATAGAATTTCAATTGTTGGTTTAATGTGATTTCTTTAAGGGTAAAATAAGTTAGTGCTTATAAAGTTTTTACAATGATTTACGTCGATAATCTATTATTCAATATATTTATGGTTTGTAATTGCAAAATGATTTCTTGAATCCAAAATTTTAAATCAATTTGACTTTCTATTTCATAATCATAACTATATCTTACAAGCTTTTGAAAGGACTATTTATGTTGGTACTATTATTTTGTTTATAGAAGGTCATTTGATTTGAACCATAATCGCAGTGCCAAAGTCAGAAATCAAATTGTATTTGTGTTAGATGTAAAAAATTGTTTTGGAAAGTCACTACATTATTGATTTATTTTCTGCAATTGAATTTCGTGTAATTAATTGGATCATTTCATTTGTTTCTAGTGCTAATAAACAGGGATGGTAATGGCATTTATACCCACCCATAAATGATATTTATTTGCCATTCTTGTATTTCTCGTGGAGGGAAAAAAAAAAAAAACTTTGGCAGGAAAAGGAGGGAAGGTCATACCAAATGAATAATTAAATGCCTATTGTCACGAAAACATCATGATAATGCCACAATTTTTAATTCTAGTGGTTGGCTGCTTTTCAAACCCACAATAATGCTCCCATCTCATACTTGATTTTCTTGATCCTTAAAAAATAAGCCATGATTAGAGTATAATTTTTTGTCATATTCTTGTGTTCATATTCTATAACACATCGCATTTATCGGTCTCATACATGTAAATGACACCTTCCTTCATAATCCAAACACCCATAAAATAAAAACAGTATTCTTAAACATCAATTTAAACTATATTTCTACTCAAATTTGTAGTGGAATTTAATTATATAAAGTAGTAAGGCTTAAGGCAATACATTTTCATAGGTAAGAAGTCTTGCGATCTGATGAGGTGTGACTTACTGGTACAGCCTGCTTTTCGTGGGGATCATCATGATAAGTAAAATACAACCCACTTCTCCCATCATAATGTTGTTTCTTCATGAATTGTGTGATGCAAATGGCTTTTCTTCCACTTTCTACCTTCTTTCCCATGTGACCATGGTAAAGATTGATTCCCCTTATGTTTTCCTCCTCTTCTTTCTCTTTATTATCATTATTGTCTTTTTCTCTTCTTTCTTTTTCTTTTTTGTTGGGTTTGAAATTTGAATCAATTGCCCGTTAGGCATAATTAGTAGTTGGGTTTTTTTTTTTTTAACTTACACCGTTTATATTTGTTTATAAATTCAGCTAATAGAAATATTCAGGTACGAATCCGAACATAGAGAAGTGGGGACCGATCACATAAGTTTGATTTTGGAAGGGCTATTTCGTAGAAGTGTTTTTAAACAATTTTATAAGTACATGGGTAATTTTGGAAACTTATCAAACTTTGAGAAGGTGGCCGCGTCACCCTGCCATCACTAAATTTGTCCTTAGGAATATGGGATAATTACACTACAAGTACACTGACTTTTATCTTATTTTTTTCATCAAGTATACAAACTTTATTATTATTTTTTTTGTATGTGTACATAATTTTTTCAAAATTACCAATCAAATAATTATATCAAAATTTTCTTTAAGTAATGATGTATTTGTTATGTTCAAAATATCAAATTATAAGTTTATCATTTTTTGTTAATCGAATAAATGAATGTTTTTTTTTTGAGTATATCAATTTTTCTAAAATTATTAATCAAATACTTTTATCAATTTCTCGGTTAACCGATGAAGTATCAATCACCTATAAAATATCAAATTATAAATTTGCCTTCTTTTTGTTGGAGGGATTTTTTTTTCCCTAAATTACTCTAAAATTTCAAATTTTGATAAAGAATTAAAAAAATTATTTTTTAGTTATAAAACTCTAAACCAATCTCGATTATTTTTAGAAATGAAAATTTTTATTAAAAAAAAACACAAGCTTGAGATTTTTTATCAAAAAAATGTATTACTTGTGAACATTTGAAGGGAAAGTTCCCTCTAACAAAAAGAAGACAAAATTATAATTTAATATTAAAGAGGTAACGAAAATGTTATTAATCAATTAATAAAGAAATTGATAACAAATTTTGATTAATAGTTTTTTAAAAATTGGTGTAATCAAAAGAAAATAATTAAAATACATCCACTTGATTAAAAAAAAAGATAAAATTATAATTGGGTATCCTAAGAATAACCGATACATCATTACTTAACGAAAAAATTAACAGAAATAATTGATTAATAGTCTTAAAAAAATTAGTTTACTTAAATAAAAAAATATTAAAATCCATATATTCGATTAAAAAATAAAAATTAATATATTTATAGTGTAATTATTGCTCAAGAATATGTATAGTGTATATGTAGGTTCGTGTGAGAGATGCCCGTATTTTACTACAACTTTTAAAGTTAGGTATGGAAAAAAATGAGTATTCATCGTTTCCCTATTCAATTCAAACATGAAAGTGACTCGACCAAGACTTAGCAGATCCCCTGGCATGAATTAGGTCGTGATACCGACTAATTTTAAAAATAATAATTAAAAAAAGTTATTGATCCGGTCATAACTCATGCATTGACCGTAGAGATGGACTGAACAAAATGTAAATGTACGGTCAGGAAGTGTTTTCTTATATTTGTAGAGAATGTACCCCAGTATATTATTATAGCCATAAATTCAGAAATATGTTACTTGGTTGCTTCTCCATTTATATTAGTTAAATCCCGTTGATTGGTCAAATACTGACGCTAGTTCGACGAAAATAAAGGTTATTGGCATATTTCATCCTGAACAATTGCAAATTAGCATATTCAACCTGCAGCATCAGCCCCTCCGTCCAACTTTTTATATTTTTCCCTTAATATTTCAATTAAATTGTGGGGCACATAACATATTCTTAGTTGATCTAAGAAGGGAAGGGTTTGCACTGAAAGGTAATTTTAAACGCATGCCATCAAGGCCACTTGTTAAGAAAATACAGATCCATGATTAGATGGGCCATAAATCAATGGTGGGCCAATAATCCACGTGGAATCATCCTGGCTATTCAACCCAGCAAATGAGATCCAAAATTTGCTAAGGTCTGAGTACGAGATGACTAGAATTGAAATTTACGGCCTATCTCGCAATTCGTCGTCACTCACCGTATATTTGGTTTCAAAATCTCCTTGAAAAAACTGAAATAAATTTTAGAGGTGGCATGACACTTGAGAAGATTCGTTCATATTTCAATCATCTCAATTCAAATTTCCAGTTGAGCCGTAAGAATAAAAAACTCTAATGCTGTCGAAACTAATACAGACAGTGATGTAATCAAGTTATTAAACCACTAAATTATTAATTAAACTAGTTGGTAACTACTTACTAGTAATATGAATATATTTAGCCATATAAGAAAAGATAAAATAACTAAAAGTTAGAACCACACAAGATGCATTTTTTTTTCATTTTCTCCCATAAAAACATAGTTATGTTAAAACTCAAATATGATCTTAAAAAAAAATTAAATAGACGATTCTACTAAGAGTCGTCCATCAACTTAATTAACAAGTTTAAGACACGTGATTTATAATGCCAACGGTGATTAGCAAACTTTCGTGAAATGTGAACGAAAATCTGCAAAACAAGTTTTTTTAATTGGATAAGAGACTCTCCAACTCTCATGTTAGTGGTTGAAAAATAGCCAATTAATCTAAAATGACTCTCATAACTAGTATGTACTAATTTGTATGTGATTTAACAAAAAAATATAAAAGATGTATAGAATAGACCAATTTAATATTTGAGGACCTATTTTTAGTTCATTTGGTGAAACTTTTTACTTGTATTCAGAATTGTTGGAGAAAAATGAATATTGCCTTCTCTCTCAGAAGTTATCCTCTACGTGTAGAACTTGTATGTTGGATTTTTCTTTTTTCTTGACTTTTTCTTTTCTTTACATAGGCAATAGCGGAAACTTCTTGCATGGTTGAAGACACAAAAATGTCTTTTCTCTCAAAGTTAGTAGAGAAATCCCTAGGTGTTAGTGCTATTGTGATGAGTGATGATTTAATTAATATTATTAGTGATGATTTTTTTATTTAATGTTTTGTTTGGAGATGTTTTATTTAACGTTTTGGTTGGAGATGATAGTAGAGCAGAGCAACATTTTTTTTATTTTAGCCAGAGCACCCCGCAGTTAGGAGATTCCAAGGACTTCATTTTGGGAGGCAGCCCCTTTCGGGAGAAGCCGGTGTCTTTGGGAAGCTCTGGGCCAGTTTGGTGGGCTAGTCCCTCATGAGGAGCTGTGAGTCTTGATTGGGTCTGATAGGTTTTGGAATTGGAAGCCCCCAAGCCCTTTTTATTATGAAGAAAAAGGCCTCCTATCACCCATCAATAACTTTTATTGTTTATTATGAAGAGGCTAAAGGTCGCATAAAGATGATCTCTCACGTTGGCTTAAAAATAACTAATGTCTTTGTTCTAACGAGATTGTCCCCTTTAACTTTTTATACAATTTAAAAAAATTATTAATTATTATGTTATATATATATATATATATATATATATATTTTTTTTTTTTTTTTTTTGCTTTCTTGAAATATTTTTTTTTATTAAAATTATTAGTTATCAAATTTAATCTTATATTATATAGAATCAATATCAATTTTAAAAGAATATCTATCCACAATTAAATTGGTGAATTAAAAAAAATGATCAAGTTAATTAACGATCAAATTTAAAATAATTATGAAAAAAATAACATATAAATGAAAATATCTTACTCCTAAAATCTCGACATGCAATAAAATCCTTACAATAATAAATATTTTTCATGTAGCAAAAAAAAAAAAATCTTTAAAATTTTATGTTAAAAGTATTTGTATGTATGGGAAAAAATATAAAGAATATTGATTTTTTATTGATGAAGAATAGGAAATGAGATAAAGATTTTATTTTTTTTAATCAATTAAGAGTTTTTTTTTTAAATATATTATTTAAAGTTTTGATGAAACAAATATAATTAAAAAGGAGACAATCTATTTGGAATAGAGAGAGTATTTATCAACTTAAACTCAAATACATAAACCCGAAATAGCCAAACCCAAGGCGATCCAATCGGAACCCATATGTCCGACTCGGTCGCCAATTCCATTAAGTGACCAATGGCCGTGAGTAGGGTTGTCGATGGGTCGGACTCAAATCTAATCATAGTAAATCTGGATCAAATTAGTTTAATATAACGAATTGGATCAAATCTTATGAATTCGCATCAAGTTTTGAATATATAAATCCAAATCTCAACGGATGTAGATTGAATTTGAAACTCAATCAGATTTATCACTTGATTTTTATAAACAAAAAATTATGCTTATTATATTTAATATATTACTTGAATATAAAATATATTTTAATCACTACATGTATAATAAAATATATTAAGATAGTATTTAATCTATTAATTTTGTAAAAAATTCAAAATGTCACATGATTCAAAAATACAAAATCAAGCAATGTTAATAGAAATTTATCTAGATCTACATAGGAAGTACAATAAAACTTAAAAAAAACAAATAAATAAATAATCTTTAATTCTTATTCACATGGTAGCAAAAGAAATGTTTGTTAATTCAAATTTCAAGGTTATGTGCTACAAATCTAGGTGTCCATAGAAAGAAAGAAAAGAAAAACTATTCATATTATCACATATTTAAATCTCAAGATTATAGTGCTACAAATCAAGGTCTCCAGTAGAAAGAAAGAAAGAAAAAACTATTCATATTATAACATATCCGTAACAATTACTTAATACATAAATAGTTGAAATATAATGGGCTAAGTAAATGAAATACCATTAGTTTTTCAATTTTGATTTAAAAACCAATCATTTGTAGTAGTTATAGCCTTCACAATCTTTAGAAATAAAGATGCACGACAATCATCAATAACTTTACCTTACATGTGAGTAGATCTAAGGCAAGTTAAAAACATGTAAATTATATAACCCTATCTCTTAAATATTTTTTGTAAGAATCGCATGAATTGGATCTCTATATAAAAAGTTATGCCCAAAATACTTTAGTGTGTTCGAATAAAAAAATTTCTCTCTTTTTGGATTTATTTAGGAAAAGAAATCCAATTGCCCAAATTTTCTCCAAATTGCCTTGACTTTTTTTTCTCTCGATTCTAGTTAATTGGTTTTTTCTTCTAGTCTTTTTTTCCCCCTTTTTTCTTACTCTTTTTTTTTTCTATTATATTTTTTATAGCAAAAATAGAACGATGATAAATATAATAACATCAATTCTTGAAAAGATATATACAATTTATCATAAAATTGAATTAAGAAATTGACAAAAAATTTATGTGTGATTTTTTGAAAATACGATCGTAACTTGAAAGAATATGTATTATTTGAAATTTATAATAAATAAACTCTAAATTTCAAACTAGTTTCATAGTTATATTTTTTTCATATTTAAAATTTTAAAATATTATATTTATTATAAAAATATTATTTATAATTTCGGATCAGATTATTATAAGATTGAATCAAGATAAATTCAAATTTGATTTATTTAAAAAATAAATTTGAATCATAGTCGAATTTAAATTAAAAATTATTTAATATATTTATTTAATTACATGGAATTCGTATTGAATTCATGTCAAAAATCCGATTCATTTAAGGCTGTAACTTTAATAATATATTATCATACACCAATTTTGCTGAGGGTGGGTTTTTATGATCTGGGTTATTCGATGGGCCCAACCCACCAACTTTTCCTTCCTTTCCCACTTTCTCGTCTGATTCTCACATCATGTGCTCGGTGCAGCAGAAAGTGGCCTAGCTATTTCCCAAAAACTAGTACGTCTCTTTTACAAGCAATGTGCTTTAAAACATACAATAATATCCGTTCTGCAGAAAGTGTAAATTTTTCAAAAGTTAGGAAACTAATGGAGGAGGAGAACTAGGTTCCTCCACTAGCAGAAAACATAAATTCCTGTTTAGGGTAAAACCCCAAGCAATAGCAAGTAGTCCACTAAACCACCCCCACCCACCTTATGTTTGCTCTCGTTCACTTTGTTTTCCCTTTCAACATCTCCATAATTGCCTCTTTACGTGGAAAAGAAAAACTTTTTCCACAGTTCAAGGATCACTTCCATGGTCTGGTCATACGCATCCCCTACTAACAAATAGGGATCCGCACAATAAAAAATATGGACCTTTGATGAGATATTGCTGCTTGACTTTAGTGATTGTAGCCATTACGAAGCATTGTCTTGGTGGAGGCAAAAACACTGTAGGACGTTCGTATACCAAATATGGCAAACAACACACAAGTGGGGAGGTGATTCCACAATGACGTGTAAGGTGGGGATTGGTAGGTTTGCTTCCACAATGCCTTAAATTATTTAAGTTGGTCTGATTTGAGTGGCCTCTTAATTCTGCCGAGTGGGGTTTTCCTGTCAGAGGCCTTTGAAATCAATGATATTGGGGTCATGTCTCTGGTCATCTGTATTTGCTTTACAACTCCCTTTTGGAAAAAAAAATTGAGTGTCCTGTCAACCAACATAGCAACCATTTATGGAAATGAATTGCCTAATTACTAACCTCTGAGGTTTCACATAAATGCAAGGGAAGCAGTGTTTCTCGAAAGAATAATGTTAAACATTTAGAAAATATGAAAATAAAAAACTTCAAGATTGCTAAATTAGTGAAATCTACAATCGAGTTTCATCCCATAATTCAATTCTGTTCGGTTTGATACTAGACCCACTACGTCTAGTTAGGATTTGCAGTTAAGGAGGGTTGTTAATTTAAATAGGATCGTCTCATATTCGAATAATAATAATAATAATAACTTAAAATTCGTTGAATCTCTCGTTGGCATAAGAAATATAAAACCACTATCCCATGGAATATAGGACAACAGCAGGCAAGGCAATCTCTCGAGGGATTTCAAACATGCTTAATTATAACCATGCCCGAAGAGTCTTCATAATTTTATGACATGGAATGCCTTCTGTATGTTTCTATACCAACACTTGTGTTTGGCCAGATATTCCATATAATTGGAAATTGTATCTCTACATAAGATCGCACCAGAACTTCGACTGATTTTATTGTCGGCCAGGACTTGTACCAGCAAGCTTTGACATGCTTATCAAAGAGGTAATTTCCACTTGCAATCATGACCATTTAACTTGGCCAAAAATCCACGAATACTTGTTGTTGTTAACTAGTTTTGTGTTTTGGACACGCATATAATAACTACGAGGTAGAAAAACTATCACAATTTCTAGCATTTCGAAGAATAAAGAAACACTAGTGTTTCATGTCGTTTGCCATCATTCCAAAGCATGTCTCTCTATGCTATATTGCTAGTGATCATTAATTGCTTATCTCCCCATCTTATACCGCTAGAGATCATTAATCGCAAAGAACATGTAATATATCAATAATTAAAGAGAATCAAGTCTCGAGTTTTTAAAACCGAATCCGAATCCCATTTCATATATATATATATATATAAAACATTCTCAAAGAAAGAGGAAACAAACGTAATCCAAATCCATGTCTAGTTAAGATGAAAGGAAGGAATGATATTTAAAATAAAAAATGAAAGAATTGAAAAATTGACCATAATTAAAAAAAAAACCAACTAACACTGATTTAAATAATACCGCAGTTAATTGTCCAACAACTCCGTAAGTATAATAAGTAAAGAAAAGGAATAGAATTAAGAAAAGGTTGAGAAAGAGGAAAGCAGAAAAGAAAACACGAGAAGGCAAAGTATCGGTCCATTAATTTGTGGAACAGAGAAAAAGAGAAAGGAAAGGAAATTAAAAGTGAAGTCATGTCTATTAACCCTTTATCCGACAAGCATGTCGAGTCATGGTCCTAACCAGAATTTCAATTTCAAAGTGATAGTAAAATTGAAATATA
Organism: Dovyalis caffra; assembly: GCA_963924115.1. NCBI lineage: Eukaryota > Viridiplantae > Streptophyta > Magnoliopsida > Malpighiales > Salicaceae > Dovyalis > Dovyalis caffra. Next base: position 5,862,994 of record CAWUPB010000850.1, read on the forward strand.
TTCTGGCGTCCTTAATTTCAACTAATCAAACGTTATAAGCCACGGTCTCTTCAATCTTATTACACAATAGATGCCGGTCCTTAAATGGACCGACCCTTTCCTTTATGAATATTTCATTTTGCTGTTTACCCATAAGTTTATCAGTTCCTCTTTTCGTAATAGGGAATACTGTTACATCATTAGCTATATATGTATCGTTTTAATTACTTGCCTTGCACCTAATTAAGCCTGAGGCATTGGCATCTATCCTCACCGCACAAGAGAAGAATTTGCTGGTACGTAAAGTTTTGGTGAATATTTTCCCACTAAAAGTCTAAACTAGCGAATCAAATGTTTGTTTGGTGCACCAAAATTCTTACTTAGTGCAGTTTAATGTCAAAGGGAAAGCACATTCGATATGGCTCTTAATTAGGAACATTGAGTGTTTCTTTGAATCATTAAGAACTAACAAATGGTGCTCATGGGACTTATTCAAAGTATATTTTTTATCCATCAAATCATAGGAAGATGAAGAATCAATTTCGTTACGGAAAATTCTCAAATTAAATTCATGTTCGAATCACTCGCTGTAACGATAATAATTTGAAAAATAATTGCAAGTGATGGAATTAATTAATATTCGGGGTCATGAAATTTTAAATAACTTTATTTAAAGAAAATGTGTTGGCAATTAACTCAAGTTGAATCCGTGTAGGATCTGAATTCTCAATAAGTTTTTATCACTAGTTTTTTATGTTTTAAGGTTACAAAAGGTAGCTTATTCTATACTTCTATAAATATAAATATAAAACATTTACCTTATTTTATGTTTGTTTCTGTTTTAAAAAATATTAATGCTGTGTGTAGTTTAGAAAAAAAAAAAAAATTGTTCGTGGCTACAGTTACAAAATGTCGCCTTTATAGGTTGTAAATAAAGATGTATTGTTCATTATATCGAGAATTGTACTTATTTCTTTTGCCTAAAAATGAAACTTATGAATAATTTTATAATGAATTTTATATATATTATGAATGGCAGAATTCAACTCTTGACATGTCTAATAATTTTTGGCAAATATATTAGTATATATGTGTATTACATTTAATCAACAAAATAAGACATTACTTTCGAGTATTTTAATTTCCTACATTCAATATCTTTAACGGTCAATAACAAAGGACACTCGTCGAATCAAACCTTCTTGTGATGCAAACGCCGCTGAAGCTGTAGCAGAATTTAGTATAAATACCATAAATTGAAGGTTAGTAATGTTTTTGCATTATGTCCCATCAAAGTCGGTGTAATTTATTGCCGCTAAGGGGAATAAATGGTATTAATGTATTTCATGATTACCTTAAATGAAATTTTTTTATAATACTCAAAAAATAATTAATATAAATTATTTCATAAAGAGATATATATATAAATAAAATAGAGTAAATTAAAAAAAAAAAACCAAAATACAAATCTTATTATCATTTTTTATGAATTCGAATGTGATTTTTTTATGTGTCTATTTTTTTAAAAATAGACCCATTGAGTAACTACTATATATATACAATAGTTATTTCTTAAATATTATAAAATTTCTCGCCTGAAATATCCCATGTAAATCTCCCAATGACATCTTTCCATACAAAAACTATATATATATATATATATATATATTATCAATGAGATTTGAATTTTATTATTTGAGGATAAATTTTTTTTAGAGCTTATATAGAAGCCAAAGCAAAAAAAAAAAAAAAAAAGATATTTAAGTCAATAAGAAAGTGGCTAAACTTATAGCTAGACAAAAAAGCAAAAACAAAAAAATAAAATAGATGTCACAAGACTTCAATCCAGCGAAAGACCATCTTTCATCAAGGATAGCGTAGGTTAGTTCAGCAAAATCTGTATAATTAAATGATGTGTATCCCTCGTGAGCTCTTAAAAAAAAATTACAAATAAATTTTTCATACTAAATTTCTACACAAATTAATGTACTTTAAATGACTTATCATTTATGGAAAAAATAATTGCCGCATGCATAGGGTCCTATTTAGATTCAATAGAGTTAATAAAATAATAACTATCTGCATTTTCAGAATTTTTATAATCTAGCATATCCTCCATCGTTTTATTTCAAGTGATTCCGTGGACTCTTAGCATTTTAACAATCAAGTTAAATTTGAAAAGATAATAGATATGATTCCAGAACTTTGATAAGATATTATATTAGTGTACGAAGTGGCATGTATAACATAGATAAAGGAATAACGTGGCAGATGAATGATACTGTGGCACTGGTGATTAAAAAAAACACATTTGAATAAAAAATTTATAATTTACTCAAAAAAATAATAATTTCAGAATAAAATAGACTAGATTGATAGATTATACTTTACTTTATCATAATTCTTATAGTTGAATAAAATATGTCAACAAACCGTCAAATTAATAAAAATTTGACGGATCATGCTGATTGTTGTCAACCATGTCTTCCTTTTCTATTACTTTTCAATAAAATATAAAAAGTAAAAAAAATATATATATATATATATATATCCCCACATTTTAGGTATTTTTTTTAATATATTTTTATATTTTATCAAAAAGGTCAAAAAAAAAAAAAAGAGAAGATTTTCTCTAAAAGTATTTTTTTTAGTTATTACTTATATGCGACGTGAGAAATTTTATAATACACAAAGAGTAACTAGTGACATGTACAATAGTTACTCAATGTATCCACTCGTGAAGAAAGAGATAGATATAAAAAAAGAAAGAGAAAATTAAAAAAAAAATAATTGAACATGAAAATTTTCTTATCACTTTTGGTAGATCTGGATGTAATTTAATATGTCTATCTCTTTCCTCAAAATAAATCAATAGAGTAATTATTATACATACTACTAGTTACTCTTTGTGTATTATAAAATTTCTCTATGCCACGTTATCTCTTAATATCCATGTCATATATACCATCTCTTTAAATTTTATTTAATTGTTATAATTTTGAGAGTCAACACACCTACACATTCTATTGTAACAATTCACCAAAATACTCGGATCTATTATTTTATTAACTCTGTTTAATATAATGAAAAATTAAAGGTCAATTAGCCAAGATATAATATCCCTTTCTTTTATAAAAAAAAAAAAAAAAACAAAAGAAAGAGAGAAAGAAAGTAAAAGGCCAGGATGATTAATCAATATAAAAAATACATGCCACTAAGATTGACGCACATTCCATCTGCATATTTATACCACCAAAATTGTTCGTTCAAGATGCATAAGTGTCTATATTTTAGCTCCACCGCCAAAAAAAAAAAAAAAAAAAGGAGAAATGTCCATGTGTAGTCATCGCTCAGAACTCTAATAAAAAACATATCTATTCTCAAATTGGGGTTGACTCCCCATTCCCTGCCTTTTGAAACCACAATCTCCTAATTAAAATGTAGAAGAGATTGCCGTGTAGTTCAAGACGAAGCATTGGAATTGCTACGAAGGCTTTTGTTTACCGAAGTTTCAAATCACTCTTTCCACGCTTTTATCTAATTTATGAATGTTATTAAAATATTATTACCCACTATATCAAATCACATGAGAATGGATATCCTTATTTCAAGAGTTTCGATCTTTTTTATATATATGAGTTTTTTATTTATAATTTTTGTAGAACAGAAAATATGAGTGGATAATGAATGAAAATACTCTTATCACTCAAGAATATATCAATAAAAAAAATCTCTCCAGAAAATTCATACCTTTGATCTTTTTAGTTAATTGACCAGGGATAAAATTGTCCAAACTCTTGTTATTTTAATTAGCTTTTAAAGCCTGACCAAAATAATATTGTACAACTAATAATTTATTTATTTTCAATTCAATCTATTTACTATCAGAATATCCACATCAAAAAAGCAAAGCGAAGAAAAAAAAAGACAATGAGTAGAAGATAGATGACTAAAAAGGAATAAGATTCAATTCATGCGCATTAGGAGATGGGTCCATAATAAAGGTTTTTTATTTTTAAATAAAATGAAGGTCAAATCCCATCACTTTATATAAAAAGCTTATTCACCAACAATGGTGCTAAGCAGTTTTCAACTAAGAGGTGAGAGGAAAGTTGAATATATATCTAGCAAAATATCCCGTTGCTAAAATCTTTTCTGAAAAGTGAATAGGGAATTGGTATTCTGTTGCTGGTCCCCTAACACATTAACCAAAAAAGGAAGTTTTGTTCCTCAATAACTTACCCTTACAAATTATGCCAATGTAATTTAGTTTCTGATCAGGTGATCCCATTAAAAATTTGTTGTACTGGCAACATGGAGAGATCGACAGAGAGCTCGAAGCATAATATGAGCTAGGAGAGGGCCACCAACAACACATCCATATGCATGTCCCCGGCTGATACGTGGTCTCCTTTCGTTGTTGTTGTATTAACAGTGAATGATTACCCCAGTACTAATTTAACATTCTCATGGATAGACTTATTATTATGCTCGGATGACACGTTTCCAGTTTCAGGATCTCACAATTTTTTATAAAATTGACACATAGCTGATAAAAATGTTTCTATCTTGAATAGGCAGCTGGATTAAACCTGGCGCAACGTAAGGTTAACTGGATAAAAACCCTAGCATACAATATACCGGTCACATAATTGATAGAGGGCGCTCTTGAATGATTAACTATGAATGATTACCTAAGTACCAACTTCTAATTTAATCTTTTCATTGATATATCTAGATGATACCTGTATAGTTTTAGTTTCAGAATCTCACAAGCATTTATGAAATTTAGTATGTGGTTAATAAAAGTATTTCTCTGTTTGAATAGACACTCATACTAAACTTGCACAACGTAAGCCTAGACGGACAAAAACTCGAGCATATGTAGCAACCACATTATTGATAGAGGATGCTCCTTAGAGGAAGGACCGCTCAGTCTTGACTCAAAGAGTTAGACCTTCCCTCTATCAACTAAAAAAATAGATAATACATTCATTAAATAAAAATACATTTGCAAAGCTATTTCTATCAACACATAACAACAATGATGTCATCATTTTTTTCAACAATGACATGTTATCATAAAAAAGATTTATCCTTTAATTGGTATAAGAGGTTGTTGGCAGTACATGGACAATTCTATTCCTCTTTTCATGCAGTTTAAAGGGTCTTAGAACTATATAAAAGGCCATGAGATATATAGTTCATATCTATGTCACTAAATATTTATGGATTTGCTCTCAAAACTCTCTATTAGGAGAAATAAATACCTAAAAAGTCTAAAAGTTGGGGTAACTCTAAACTATGTGAAAAAAAATTCTTGAAGGCAGCTATGATGGCCTAGCCATTCAAGTGTAATTAACTAATATAGAGATTATAGCGGTGAAAAACATTGCCACAAACTTGATCAAAAGAAGGTCGTACTTATTGTACAATAACATACATATCGAAATGTTCGTCTCTATATTCCTCTTTGTAGCCCCAATCAACTATCTACTAATCCTATTTAAAGGACATGGGGCCACAACATGATACTTTTATCTTAAGCTATTATTGAGAGTAGCTAATCTCTAAGGACACTCTACTAGAGTGGTCATAACAAGGGAGACTCTTGGACACTTATTCTACCCACGCAAGACATCATACTCTCCCTTATCATGTGAAGTACATTATTTGAGATAGTCTTAGACCTAGAATTTGCTCTATCTAACTCTATTATTTTGAGTCCTAAAAATCTAGTAAAAGATAAACATAAAGGTTTTCTATCAAAAAATCCTTTTATTGATTTTGAAAACATAAACATAGCGAATAATGGTCCCTTTATCTCTAAAATAATCAAATTGGTGGTTATTTTACTCTATCACATAAATGTTTTGCAATTGTGTTTAACTATCAAAAAGTCTTTAAAAAAAAATCATAATCATTCTCTTTTTCTATCGTTAGAAATCTCCTCATTGAACTCTAAAATTGGAAGAAAAAGAAGACAAAGATTGTAAAATGAGAGAGAAACGGGTCGAATCGTCCATCCGGCTTACAAGTCGGATCGTATAAGGGATCCTCGTCCATCCGGCTTAACCGAAGTGATGTAGCCAATTGTACTCAGCTATGTGTATAATATCTTTGACCAAAAACCTCCTCAATAATTATATATGTATGTATGGAATGAGGAATAATTTTATTAATGTCTAAATATTTAATAATGGAGTAAATAGTTAAGTTAAATGTTTGAATTTATATTATGTCCGTATAAAAATACTATTTAGGTGCACATAAATATTAGGAAACAAGGAGAAAATAATTAAGGAATTATTTGATAAGAATGGATAATTAATTTTTGGTTAATAAGTTTTGGGTGCTTAATTCGATTATTTTTAGGGAGGTAATTGTGAGGTTAAGAGTTTGACTAATTAATTTAAATAATTGTGAGAATCAAGAGACCCTTATTAATTTGGGAATTATCTTAAAAGGAGGACTAAAATATTACGAGTTAAAGGTGGGAAGCCGAAATAGTAGGGGTATGATTGAATTGAATTATAAAAGTCAAGGATCAAAGTGAAAATTTTGACAAAATAAAGGGTCACTTGAATCAACCATTTAGTTGGAATTTACTCTAGAAAATCTGGTATAGAAACTAAATTTTTGGGCTGGAAGAAGAAGTCGAGTAGTTAACAAGAAAAATAAAAGAGAAAAAAAGGCTAAGAAAGGATAAGAGAAAGTTAAAGGAAGGATCTAAAGATCTATAGCATGGCTAAAGAATTGATTTGATTAACCCAAGTGGCACTCACTTGGTTTAATCATAATTTTTTCCCCGACATAAATTCCGCCGACTAGAGAAGTGAAGAGAACAATGAACAATCCGAAGTTAGGAGGAAACTAAGATAAAAATTAGAGAGAGATAGAAGAAATAAGCTAACCCCGTACAAATTCCACCCAAAATCAACATTTAGCCACCCATAAAATCTTAGTAAAAGATTTAAGAAAGCAAGTACAAGAAGAGGGAGGAAAATGAGCCTTGGTCGAAACCAAGAGGAAGAAGATGGAGGAGAGATTTTTGCAAGAATCAAGCAAAACTAACCATCAATTATAATTAAGTAAGTATAATCTCACCTATACTACAAGTAGTTTAATGTTATAGGTGTTTGATTGTTATTTTATTATAAATTGAGAAATTAAGGGTTTGTGTTTAAATCATATGATAGCTTATGATTTGAGTAATTAAATGTGTATTTGTGTGATTGGTGGTTTGAGGATCATGTTGGGTAATTAAATGGGAGAAGAAGGAGTTTAAGAAACGAGTTCATTGAGACGAACCGTTCGGCCATGACTAAACAGAGTAGAGGAAAATTATATTATGAGAAATTGATGCAACTAAGGTGTTTGATTAAATGTTTATACCATATTTTGGGATGAAACTAAAGAGGAAATTTATGGAATTGAATGACAAGTTAGGGTTAATGCATTCGACTTAACATGAAATTTAGGGTAACATGTTTATATTTATGTGCTGAGGATTAAATGGTGTTTAAGTGAGATTAAATGATGATGATTTTGGGTTTAATATAAAGAAACTAACTTGGTTTCCTGGTAAAAAAGTCATTCGACCAAGTCTCAAAAGTAAGAGATTGTTCAATTGAATGGTAAAGTCATGCAATTTAGAGACTTTAACTTTAATTAGTTGGAGTTAAATGTAAGAAAATAAAGAAATATGATGGATTAGCTTAGGAAGTAGATTCATCCATTAACCCTAAATAACCTAAAGACTAAGTTAAAAAGGTTTCATGAAAGATTAGGCTTGAACACGATGAGATAACTTATATAGAATGAATGAATGAGAAAAATTTCTCTTGATTGAATGGATGAAAATTTGACCATGAGATGAATTTTGAATTGTTTGCCTAATGCTTTAAGTTGTGATAAATTATGATGAATATATATATTTATGAATAAGTGGATGCGAAATGGATTGAAAATGATTATGTATATGAAGTGAATTGGTATGGCCATATTTGACTAAGAGTGAACTTTCTAAGGTTAATGTTTGTATGAGATTTTGTGATCGATTCATACCTTTTGATGATTTATTTGTACATGTTAATGGTTGTTTGATTGATTATTAGCATGTACCATGGTGATCAAGAATGCATGACATGAAAAAAGTTAAATTAAGGCATGCTTTATTACATACATTTTATGGCATATTCATAAAAGTTTTCTTTCAAAAAGAAATGGCCAAGTGCCTCTAAAATGAATACAAGAAGAATGATCATCCTCTTGTATAGAAACGAAGAGGTACTTAGTGCTTTTGTGATGTTTTCACAATCGTATGTTATAAAAGGAGGGCTGATTTTATATACAATCAACAGTGGTATAATCGAAGATGAAAAATGAATTTCAAAAGAATGAAAAGGATTTTTAACTACATCACGTGCATATCATGCATAGATTATACTTATTGGGCATAGCTCTTCTTTTTTTCCCCGTGGTATAGGCAAAAATGAACAAAAATGATGGCACATTTTGGTATGACGATCGTTGTTAAGGAGGAACCAACTTACCGAAGGATGTATTTTAATTTTTGTTGTGAATTGGAGAGTTTTAACTTCTCCTTTTTGTCGTATTTTGGAAACTCGGTATGTGTGATAAGTTTTATGGTGTGTAGACTACTTATGCCCTAAACTAATTCAAATAATATATATATATATATATATATATATATAAAGAGAGAGAGAGAGAGAGAGAGAGAGAGAGAGAGAGAGAGATGTGCATAGTTAACAATAAAGAAATGGCATATGTGGTTAAACTAATTGACCTATAATTGGTAGCAATTAGAATTAATAACATGATCACATGTTTGGTTAAATGGATGGTTGGCAAGATTAATTGAGGATTTAAAAGTCAAGAAAGTAGTCAATTAACTAGAAAAAGAATTTAGATTAAATGATATGATGGGAAAATATTAAATAAGCGTAAAAAGTTTAATTGCCAAGTTTTATATACTAATGGGAACCAATGTTTCTAAATTATTTGGAAGCAAAGTTCGATAACCCAAAAGTGATTTTATCATATAATTAAATGGTGTAATTGGATCAATGGAATTAATCGGAGGCTAATTTTTATTAGTTTGATTAAATTCTCAATCCTTATGATTTTATCCAAAATAATGATTTCTACTTAAAATTTATTATCTCCAAAGTGATTATTTCCCTAATGATCCAAATTTTTGAAGAAAATGATGGAAATTCATGATTTCAAACTAATTAGATTATTTTCCCTATTATTTTGGATTTTATGAAAAAAAATAACAAGGATTTATGCTTTAAATAAATCTTTAACTTAAGGACTTTTTATTAAACAAATGAACCAAGTTTTAAATGTTTATTATATTAAGAATATTTTCTAATGAAATGAGTTTTATCAAATGATTTTCAATTTTGTTTCCATATAATTAATTTAACTAGTTTTTTATTGAATATGATTGATTTAAATAAAATCTAAATTTTTATAAGGAATTTGAGAAAAATAAAAGACATGGTTCAAATTAGTTTTAATTAAGGTATTTTATTAAAATAGTCGACTCGGATTTTGAAAATATGAGTTTTTGACTTAGATTCAAGGTCTAATATTTCTATACACATAATAGGATTATTACATGGCATTGGAGGAATTTTTTGGAAAAAATTTATGCCTAAGTTTTAATTTAAGTGGACCTAGTAAGTTTTTAATTATCAAGGACTACAATCGAAAAATTTATGGTGAAATTTAGAGAATTAAGAGAGGAGGTTTGTTGTCTTGCATTCATTGTACTTGAAATATAAGGCAACATCGGTAATATTCTCGACCTATATAGGTCTTACGTCAAGTATATTACAATGTGTGCCACCAAACAGTACAACATGGGCAAAATTATGACAAGCATTTAAACTTTTAAAATATCAAGTCTCTTTGTTTATATACATGCGCTAACATTTGGTTTCTCCCATATAGTGCAAGTTTCAATATAAAATACAACGATGACCCATGTTATTACAAATCAAGAATAGGACAGGTGAAGAGACTTTTGATCATCCTAAAGGAGACACGTATCTTACTTGAACATTAGACATGCCGGATAAAGAGTTCAAGTCTTAGTAAATATGCTTTTCAAGACTTAAGAGGGCAATCAATATACTCTAATAACATAAGTACAAATTTAGAACCCTACAACCTTTCATAAAGATTGACAAATGGCTAATAAAAGTATTTCATATCCTTGTTAACACAATCTAGCTAATCTTGGACATATATAAGCCTAGATAGGTAAAACCCGAGCAAATGTAATAGACATGAGGAATTTGCTCTTTAATAAAAGGACTTGTTTGAACATGTTTACTTGAAGAGTTGAATCTATTCTTTACCCACCAAAAGAACAGTAGCATGCCATTAAATGAAAGCATGCTTTTAAGGCTATTTCTATCTAATATGCAACAATATTGATGCCATCATATTTGTTCAATACTTATCAACTTTAAAACGAGTTATCCCCTAATTGGTATCACAAGTTATTGGTAGCAAAGAAATTGACAATTTTACCCCTTTTTTCATGCAACTTGACGAGTCTTATGACTATATAAATGGCCACGAGACCAAAAGTTAACAATTTGGCTTCTTCTTTCTTAATATTGTCCATCTTCTTCCTTATTGCCTACATCACACTCTTCTCCAACTAACTCTTTCTCTTGTACTCGAATTGATTGTCGGATGGTTTTCTACCTAATCAAAAGGACTTATTTTGTAGACATTTCATCTCTAACAATCACTGCTATCATTAAGCACAACCTTATTCTAACCGTGATAAAGAGCCATATCATTTTTTGAGGTTTTACCACTTCATCTCTTATAATTTGTCCCTCCTTCCCTTCCTTAGTCTTCATCGTACCTAAGTGCGATTCCTTTAATGTATCGAGTCTAAATAAAAATCTAAAGATTTTAGGAGGACTTTTCAAAAATGTTAAGAGTTTGTTTCCATAAGAAGAAAAAAGTAAAATAATATAGGCTTTATATATATAGGCCCTTAATCATATACATAACAAAATATTATAATGAGAAATTAACTCTTATTAGCTCGATACTAACAAGTTTTAATCTACATAAATGAATGACCCTTTCTAAAATAAATTTATGGAGTAGTAGTCCTTTTGGATTGGAAGTTTGAAGTTCAACTTTTATTAAAAGATCAAATTTATACATTAATTAATTTTACAATGTAACCTAATTTCTAAGTGACTCGATGCTTTTATCCACCAACAAGACACTTGAAGAAGAGTTTGTAAAGCATTACACTTTTTTCTTCTTTGTTGAACATTGATGATAATTGATGAGGTTGCTTGGCCTCGAAGGATGATATGGTTCTTTTATAATTGGTATTAGGGTGGTGGTGTCTCGCTTAATGACGGTGGTTGTGACTGACGTAACACTTACGAAATGTATTTTTCTAGTTGGATTGAGAACTCGGACGATCAAATTAGTGTGAGGAAAGAGAATACTAGCTTGAAAAGACTATGATGTAGATATAACAAAGAAGATGAATAGTAGTACAAAGTTAAGAACTCCAAAACTCTCAACTTTAGGTCTCTTAGCTACTAATATAGTTAACAAACTCGATGAATTGGATGAAAAGAGAGATAAAATCATCCATTGTTTTGTTAACAACCTCTAATATTAGTTGGAAAGATAAATATTTTTTATGTTAACATGTCATTATTGAACATATATGATGGTGTTATTATTGATATGGATTAAACAAAAATAACACCATAAGCATGTCTTTATTTATTACATGTACTATCTATTTTTTTTTTTGTCGAGAAGAGTTGGTTTGGTCCTCCAAAATGAGATCGGACCGGATATCCTATAGAATATTTTCTTGACATTGGTGTTAATGCATCAACTCATCCATAGTTCGAACATAGTTTCGTCGACTTAAATTTTGTCGTGTGTAACGTTAGAGAAAAGAACCACTCGTGTGTACACGAGCCCATCTTTACAGAAACTTTTGAGTCTTTGAGCTATACACTTGTCATCCAAATATATTAATAGTGAGTTAATATTTGTATAAAATATCTCTTCTAAATCCTAAAATCACCTCATAAAATATAGTTTTATCATCAATAAAACTGTTCAACTTTCTACTTGGTTGCTTTTACACATGCATCCAAAGCCACTTTCAATCAGAAAATGAGTAGGAGTGAAACCAAGTCCACTAGGAGCAAGACAACAACCAATTTCTGACCAAGTAAAATAACCATGGCTATGAAAGATTCCAAAGCCAAGAGATCTTCGGCACCAAGATTCTCATTCCTTCCCTTCCCTTTCCCTTTCTCTATCACAAATTTCCTTTCTATACCTTTTTCCAAAATATTTTATTATTATTTGTGGTGGGACCAGAATGTATGTGATCTCATTGGCTGTTGAGAAGACAGCAATTTGTATGTGCTCTAAAATGACAGTGCAACAAGGCAACTATATATATATATATGTGCTTACGCACTGCACTTCTCATTTTTAGCTTTATTAGCTATGTGAAGTGTGAATTGGGAAACACCTCTATACATCTCACATTTCACGACAAAAAATATGCGGACAGAGACTCTTACACGTCTACCTAGCTAGCCAGCCAACCTTTGTCTCTCCGATTCTGCGTGTGAAGCATATCTTCTTGGGTTAATCATGACCTAGTCCCCGTCATTTATAATAACTAATTAATTAGTCTATTAATCAAGGTTAACTATTCCTAATTTAATAGCTTTTATTTTTTAATTTTTTTTCAAAAATACCATATTTTCCAATAAAAAATTTCATCTAATCAATTTCTTTTTTCTTTTCCGTTTTATTTTCAAAAAAGAAAAAAACATAAATTTATGAATAATTAATTATAAATAGATTTATATATGCAGGGACAAAATAATAGTTTTAAAAGCCACGACGGTTAATTAATAATTTTTTTTATTTTTACTACAGTCTATTAACAAAGAAACTAAAAGAAAATTCGGATGAAGTTTTAATATTTGTTCACTACTTCAAACACTGTTTATCGTGAATAAAAACACTCTGGATACAGACTCAGAATCCCTGTTCCTTTTAACTGTTGAGCCTTTCTTTCCTTCCTTTCTTCTCAGCTTGTATTAACTAAAGTGCAATCAACTCGATCTTATTTAATGCATAATAATGCATACTAGCGAGCTAGGAGCGCGAGTGTTAACACGACCAGTTAATCATTTATAAAATAAAACATACGCGCGTATTTGTTATTTAAATTTTAAATATTTTAATAAATTATGATTAACTCTTAAAGTTTTCTGCTCATATCCAAATCTACACGGCGTTTCATCTGAATGAGATTTAATTTACATATCTTGGAATTGATATAATTAAATTTTTTATAGATTTTTTTTCCGATTAGCGAGGTACATTTGTAAGTTAATTTGAAGGAATTAAACTTAGATCTAGGTTTTCGATAAAATTAGGGCTTCCTTGTCACCTAATTACGTATAAGAAACTAATATAATTTCCATTGCTATTATGCATATAGAGACGCATGACATACCACTCATCCCCTCGTAAGTTAAAAAAAGAAAAAAAGATTTGTCTATACAGCAGGCACGGTTAACCCTCAATACACTTTAATAAGTTAATTATTCACAGTTATGTACAACTAAATGTTGTAATCGGAACATAATTTCAAATTTTAAATGTTTTATTTAATCATCTTATAAAATTAACTCACCAACCTCTTTACCAAGTAATATAAAGGCATTCGTCAACCTTTCAATAAACAAAAAATTCTAAAGAGTCCATCTTTTTTTTTTGTATGAATCAAACCTTCGTCTTAGCGAGTTACTTATTATTTACAATTATACTCCAATAGTTTAACTATTTTGTTTAGATTCAGCAATAAAATAAAAGCCTTCTTCATCTAATTTTTATGTATTTCAAAATTAATTTATTTTTAAACATGATTAAGGAACATTCCCAAATATAAAATTAAAAAAAATCTCATCTTTTAAAATAGGTACACCTCAAGACCAATGGTTGAACTATTTAAAATAGGGTTGGAGCTAAAAAAAAATTGTTCTAGAGAGTAAAAGTAGAGGGAAAAAAAAAAGAGAAAAAAAAAACAAACTTTTAGATGAAATAACTATTGTGAATATGTGTAAATATTGTAAGAGTTAAATGGTTAATTAAAAGCTTCATCCAGTCTCTTTATTCCGTATTAACCTTTCTTGTTTTTGAAATTTTAAAAAACTAGATATCATCAACTAAAATCTCCCTTTTGAAATGTAAAGTTAATAATTGAAAAAAAAAAATTCTCGTTCTCTTTCTCGTTCTCTCTCTCTCTCTCTCAATTACTCAAATCAAATCATAGACAATTTTACTATAAGAAAAAAATAGAGATTACTTTATCTAAGAAAAATCTCAAGCGTTCAACTTCCATATACCTCTAGAAGACCAAGGATTTGTTATTCTTACAACTCTCTGCTTTTCTTGCTGCCTCCCCTATAATAGGAGTCCCTTGATAACCCTCGCCTACTTTTATGATATCGGCTTTAACTATGTGATGATCAGAAGTGCCTCTGGATGAGATCACTGAATATGATCCTGGAACAAACTTGTACGGTGAGTTTGGTGATGCCAAAACGTAATCCACTCTTGTACCATGCCTGCATGTTCCTTGCACGTCTGGTTCAACAGATTAATGACATGCAAACTTTATCATTTCAAAAGAAGAAGAAACAAAAAGTAACAACATTGATTAAGTTTTGGCAAAGAAACCTAGACGTGGTTGTTTAATTATTTTGGCTTTTGCAATGATGACTACTGGGTCGCATTCCCCTGCATAGTCCTTAATTTGCATCTACGTATCCTTTTCCCTTCAGAAACTTGGTCACTTGGATCCTTAGTGTTGGCTTTCCTATGTCCTCGTAGTACTGGAAGATCCATAATGGCCAGGTTAGAAGAAGCAGAAAAGGCATTAATGTAGATTATAATGATCTTTTTGTTGAAAATTTTACCCTCACAATGTCCATGAGTTCATCCATCTATCTGATGAGTAATCTGATCCATCAAGAGAATCGATACATCCTGTCAATATGTGAGGAGTCATGACATTTGATTGTATTATTACGCCTATCTGTTTCATTCTCCAGTTTTCATCCGATGGTTGATTTTTTTTAAAAATAATTATAGAGAATTATTAGCCTTAGCATTTACTTATTATTTATAATTATAATCCAATGGTTGATTTTTTTTTAGATTGAGCAGTAAGTTATCGAGAAATTTTATAATATATCGAAGTAGCTTAGTGACATATACGAGTAGTTATTCATAGGCTCACTTTGAAGAGAGACATAGACAAAAAAAAAAAAAAACAATAGAGAGAAAATAAAAAAATTTGAGCGAACGTGAAAATCTTCTTATCACTTTTGGTGGGTATGGATATAACTTTTTTTTGTTTATCTCTCTCCTCAAAGTGGACTCATGAGAGTAACTACTCGTATATGTCACTAATTACTCCTAATGTATTATAAAATTTCTCATAAGTTATCTCCAGTTTATTTTTTATGTATTTCTAGATTAATCTTTTTTGAATATATTTGATTAATCTAAACATGTTTAAAAAACATTAATTCTTCAATATAGAACAAAAAGAAAAAAAAAAGAGAAAAAGACTCATCTTTGAAAATAGGGACGCTCAAGACCAATTATTGAACTATTTTAAAATAGGGTCGGAGCTAAAAAAAATTGTTCACAAGGATAAAACCAGAGAAAAAAAGAAAAAACAA
Organism: Dovyalis caffra; assembly: GCA_963924115.1. Lineage (NCBI taxonomy): Eukaryota > Viridiplantae > Streptophyta > Magnoliopsida > Malpighiales > Salicaceae > Dovyalis > Dovyalis caffra. The sequence goes on from CAWUPB010000850.1 coordinate 5,878,791, forward strand.
ATAACCAAACTTTTAGACGAAATGACTAGCGTGAGTATGTGTAAATATTGCAAGGGTTAAATGGTTAAAAGCTTCTTCTAGTATTTTTATTCTTTATTAACCTTTTTTGTTTTTCAAGTTTTAAAAAACCAGAGATCGCCAACTAAAATCTCCCTTTTGAAATTTAAAGTTAATAATTGAAAATAAATAAATAAATATCATTCGCGTTATCTCTCTCTCGATAACTCAACATGATAAACACACAAATCAATAAAATCCCAAAACCCAGCCAATAATTCTACAACCATATCGACACTCATAACCACCCTTGTTCTCTGACTCTTAAAGTCTCATCTTTTACTTATCATTCTTTTCAAACCCACGACAACCAAACATTCAATTCACTCTTTACTTAATCTCAACTAAAAAGAAAGATTTGCTTGTTATGTGAGTTTGAATTGTTTGATTATGGTTGTACTGTTAGTGGCTGGGTTTTTGGGTGGCAATGGATTTAGCTGTGACTTGAGGTGGTGAGTGGTGGGTGGCGGTGGTGGTAGTTGATTGTGATGGTTCTAGATGGGACTTGTGACGGTACGTGACGGCCATTTTTTGCATGACTCATGGTGGTGAGTGGCGGTGGTATATGGAGAGGCTCCATGTTTTGGTTCTTGAATATTTTGATGATGGTGACGATGAGTCGTGATGTTTTTTCTTCTTAAATATAGGGGCAGAGGAGGAATTAGAGAAGAGATGGTCATGGTCTAGATTTGGCCATGACTTGGTGATTCTTCTGGGCTTTTGGAATGTATGATTTTAATTTTTTCCTTTTTTTCTGAACCACAGTGCAGCCTACCAGGCTGAATCACAAAAAAGGATTATTTACACAAAAAACAATCATATAGCAAGGAAACAAGAGACTCAATTAATTAAAGTTTTTCTGTAAGAAGGTCGTAGCAAGAAATAATTAATGATAATTTTTTTAAAAGGTTCGGAAAAAAAGGTTAATTTATTATTTAATTATTTTTCTATTTGTTTATACGATTTTAAAAGGGATATATATATCTGCATTTGGTGTCCCATATGGTGGAGTATTGAATGATTGAAGCTCAAATAAGGAACAAAGCCTTGAATAAAATTAAAGAAAGAAAACTTATAGGAAAGCAAGAGTACAGGGACGCGGGACGATAATGAGCTTTTAACTCTACTCTCTCTCTCTCTCTCTCTCTCTCTCTCTCTCTCTCTCTCTCTCAAGACACAAGTAAACGTTGAATTACATTTCTATTTCTTTCCAACTATTCTTTTTTCTTTTTTAAGTATTTTTGCTTTGTTACTTTTCTACCCCTAAGTAAATTATAAATTAGCCTCTTTTGTTTCAAAAAAATAAATTAATTTGTCATCTTCATTTCAAAAATTAATCATTTAATTTTCTATTATCAAATTTTTACTAAATATGTCAAATTAACATTTAATACTTAAAATTTTTTTAAAATATATATCCATTCACGATGATATTTTTTGGTATTTGAAAAGAAAAAAAGAGAGTTAAGATTAGAGAAGAAAAATGATGATTTATTTTGATATTTGAAGAGAGAGAAAATGTGTGTAAAAAGAGTAAAATAATACATAAAAAAGAAAGAGTAATTACAAGATAAAAAATAATGCAATAAGAACACATCCTCACTACTCTAACAAAAAAATTGATAAAAAAAATTAAATTCTGAACGAAATTATAATATAAATGATAAAATGATTACTAATTAATTTTTTTTCTCGAAACTAATTTATAATATACTCCCAACCCCTCCTCTCTTTCTTCTGCTCGCTGCCTACTTTTAACTTTTTTCCTTAATCTTCTTGTTTTCTTTTAATTATGTTTTCCTTAGTTATAAATTTTACAATATTAAAATGATACAGTCCTTTTTTTTATGGTTAGAAATTTAGATCTACACTTTTTTTGTTGCAAGTCATTTAAATTTCGAACATATATAGTCATTTTAACGTGATTGTTCGTTAAAACAAGACTCGCGAACCTGGTTGTGATCCACAAGAAAAGGGGGAAAACAAAATCTTGCATATTTATAAAAGGTGGGACTAACGATGGTATCACAAATTTTTATCCCATCTCTTTACCCAATCTTCTCCTAACCTAATCTTCTCTTACGAAGACCTGATAAAATCCCAAGAAACAGAGTCGAAATATTTCTTATCTTGAATTTGGAGTAGACATAGTTACGAGAAACATAGTTTCAGTAGTCATTTTTTCATAATTTTCTATTTACGTTTTTTTAACTATAAGCAATACATAGGATATAAGTTTTAGTGTCATAATTTTTTTTCATAGTTGTTCGGTGAATATCTCATCCTCCTTTTTACGGAATGTAAGCCAATATTTAGTTTTTAAGATCATGACAAAGTTGTAAATAGAGATATCTTAACAAGGTGCAAGTCACAATAAATAAATATCGGGGGCAAAACTAAACTTACTGTACACTTTAGGGATTTGTTTTAGTTGTTCAAAAGATTAAGAGGGCATCCCTTGAAGTGAAGGTAGATTCGGCTTCGGCCGTCAAGAAACAAAATGAAAATTATAAATTGAAATCACCACACATTAAAAAAATATAGATTTTGACTCGTAAAGTTATCTGTAGGAGACGGGATTAATAATGGAAGTTGGCTAGATAGGAAGAGACTAAAGAGGAGAAAGGTCATATCCGAGGGAGGGAGCCTACTACTAGTTGTTCGGTACTTAGGGAAAAAAGCAGCTGAAAAGGGTTGCAAAAGCGAACAAAGAAGGCACCAACAAAACACCACATCAAATCAACCACCTTTTTTCACCTCTCCCCCACACATACACACACTTGACCCTTGAGTGCGTTCTGTTCAATTGTTTTTGAGAGATCCTTTGCTTTGATATTACATTCCATCTGATGATGAATGGTAAGTGTGCGATGGTGGGTGCAAGGCTTATTCTCTCCCAGTCATTTTCAACCTTTCCTATTTGAAGCGACCTCACACACCCGAATGTTAACAATGGTTTCATAACTCGGCCACTTCACTCCTGACACAACTCAGTTACCCTTCCTCTTTCTGATTTTTTACGCTATCATCTTAATTTTGTTCAAAAATAGTTAAACAGAGGGCTCGCGAAAAAAAAAAAAAAAACTTAATTTTCCTAAAATCCGCCAATGATCTGTCCACTTATCTCAACATGTGAAAATTGATTCTCTTCATGACTTTGAAAACTGATCAAGTGAACATACTACTGTTTTTTTTTTTTTTTTTTTTGACACATCAAGTGAAAACGTATTTGCATTATTCTTAAGAGTTAATTACTCTCACTCAAGTCTAATTATTAGGTCAACTTATCTTTGTTTAATCACTTCGGGACACAATAATCTACACTTTATGAAAAGTTAAGGTGGGTATTGATAGAATCAGAAAGTTGGAACTTTTTTTTTAAAGGACCAGGGTCACTGCATGGTTTGAGAAATGGTAAACATAACTATCCATCAAAAAGTCTACATAATTAAACATGCTTGCTATAAAGTATAAAATGAAACATAGTATAACACAAAAGCACTACTGTTCTCCAATGAATTCATTACTCCATTATATTTCTTCTACCTAATAATATTAAACATAAAATATAAGAGGAAAAACACCCAACTTTTTATCTTTAATCAAGAACTCAACCCTAACCAGCTAAGTATGTTTTGTTACAAAGCCTAATTATAATGACCTAAACATTCGAGTCATGCTGGCGATTTTAACTCATCAAAGAGTCAAACTTTTCTGAATCTCGTTGACTCTCTCTCGAACCGAAAAAAAAAATACTCCACCCAAAAAAAATACACGTAAGCAGACAGTGACATTGACTGTCACTGTTGGTCCACTCAAACAAAGTGGACACAGCATCTCTTTCTCTCTTTCCCTCTCTAGGTAGCTTTATGAGATATCAAACACACACACAATCTCTCTCTCCCTGGTCAGCACAGAAACAGAAAGATCTTTAGATATATAGAATCTATGCTCACCACCTCGCTCTATCTTCTCTTACTGCTTACTGGGCCCCGCCTCTCCCCTCCACCTCCACCTCCACCTCCATCACCACCTCCTCCACCACCAACATCATCTTCCCATTATATTTAAGTTTTTAACGCCCCTTGCCAAAGCACCTACCTGATTTTCTCTCATTTCTTTTAATAATAACCCCTACTCTTTTTATTTTTCTCTATTAAACAAAACAAAAACTGTATATATATATAAATACAAAAGCAACAAACTTTTCTTTATCTCTTAACTAACTCTTACCGATTTTACCGGCTATGCCTACGCCGGTAACTACAGCAAGGCAATGCTTAACTGAAGAAGCAGCTCACGCGCTCGACGAGGCAGTGAACGTCGCACGCCGAAGAGGACATGGCCAAACTACCTCGCTTCATGCAGTCTCGGCTCTGCTATCTCTCCCTTCGTCACCTCTACGTGACGCGTGTGCGCGAGCGAGGAATTCTGCGTACTCACCGCGACTCCAATTCAAAGCGCTCGAGTTCTGCCTCGGCGTGTCACTCGGCCGGGTGCCGACGAGTCAACTCAGCGATGACTCACCTCCCGTTTCGAACTCGCTCATGGCTGCTATTAAACGTTCTCAAGCGAGCCAGAGGAGACAGCCGGAGAATTTCAATTTGTATCATCAAATTCAACAACAGCAGCAACAATCGTCTTCTTCGATTTCATGTGTTAAAGTGGAGCTTCAGAATTTGATTCTATCGATTTTGGATGATCCGGTTGTGAGCCGAGTTTTTGGTGAAGCGGGATTTCGGAGCCCCGAAATTAAGTTGGCTATTGTCAGGCCGTTACCTCAGGTTTTCAAATTCTCCTCGTCACGTTTCAAAGGCCCGCCTTTGTTTTTATGTAATTTATTATCGAGTGATGATCCGGATTCGTTATATTCGGGTCCGGGTCGGAGGGGTGTTTTCAGTTTTCCATTTTCGGGTGGGTTGTTTCTTAACAACAACAACAACAATAATAATGAGGATGTTAATTGTAGGAGGATTGGTGAGGTTTTAGCGAGAAACAAAGGGAGGAATCCTCTGCTTGTAGGTTTATGTGCTCATGATACACTTGCAATTTTCAGTGACATGGTAGAGAAAAGAAAAGAGAATGTCTTGCCTGTGGAGTTATGTGGGTTATGCGTTATTTGCATTGAAAGTGATGTTAATGAGTTTATTTCAAGTGAGGATTTTGATAAAAAGTGTGTGGACTTGAAGTTTGAGGAGTTGGGTCAATTTGTGGAGAAAAATTTGGGCCCTGGGTTGTTGGTGAATTTTGGTGACTTGAAAGCATTCGTTAGTAATGACAACGATAATAATGGTTTGGGTGATGCAGTTAGTTATGTTATAGAGAAATTGACAAAGTTGTTGCAGTTATATGGAGGGAGAGTATGGCTTATCGGTGCGGCGAGTTACGAGAACTATTGCAAGTTTGTAGGAAGATTCCCTTCCACTGAAAAGGATTGGGATTTGCAGCTCTTGCCTATCACTTCTCTCAGGACTTCTTCAGTGGCTGAATCTTACCCCAGGTCAAGGTAAAGTGGCTTTTCTTGCATTTTGATAGTAGTATTTGTTTAGTTTTATTGACATGTTCGCATGCATGCGAGTCATTTTTTAATGGTTTTCGAATTTATAATTGGTTGTTAAAGTGATAGCAGTTCGCTTTGGGTTGTTTCTGTTATGATCTTATTAGGGGGCCATGTTTTGTTTGTTTTTACTTTTGTAATTTAAATCATTGCGTTTTTTCTGATCGAGCCTCCAGCCAATTGTGAAAGCATCTACTAGTCATGCCTGGTTAAATTAGTGATGATATAGTGGCATGTGATGTAAGACAGGATAAACTTATTTATTTGGTTACTTTCCTTCACTGAGTACAAAATAGGTGTACGCAGGTTATGTTATGTTTGCCAATTCAGTGGCTATTTACCAGTTTAGGGTGATATGACCTTATCTGGGTTGTCTTGGGCATATCCTTTTTCTGAGATACGCTACCTGGAGATCAATGGAACTTTCTATCGCATCATGCATTTAGGTGATTTTATGTTGAGTTTGTCATTCTAATGTACTTGTGAAATATGCCTTCAGCACTTCAGAGTACTAAAGTAGGTATGTGCTTTCGTTTTCTAGTTGAGGTGGATGTTTTACATATAAGTTTATCATAACTCAATGACATCCACAATTCAGTTGAATATGGTAGCCTCTTTCTCTTGGAAATGGTCCCTTTTTAATTTTATCAATTTGTTAGTTGAGGTGCATTGCAATTGGTTGCTTTCTATTAGCTTATGAATATGATAATGGTGCTTTTCTTTGCCTCGGTCACATCCGTTACCAGAGTTCCCCTGGTTAGGATTGTCAATTGAAGTGAGTTTATCTGCTTTGGATGCTATTATGTTATAAAATATTTTTGACATAAGATTAGTCCAGGGTATTACTTGTGCAGAATCGTGCATGACTTTAGTAGCAAAGAAGTATCAGACTTTTAGCGACATTTTCCATTAAAGGCTATTAAGAGGATCATTTTGCATGAATCTCTTAAAATATGCACTCCCAGATACCTTTTAGTTATGGAAAAAAGATCTCCGTTCATAAATTTTCTTTAACTCTTTCTTGCGTTCCATTTGATGGTCATGGAGTCTCTTGCTCTCTCTCCCTGCTTTGCTAGTTTTCATGCCAGACCAGTGGAGTCTTAAGCCACGGTATCATTCATCCATGGCTTTCTTTATGTCGTGCATATCTGTGCTTCTTGTAGAAAGTCTCAGGTAAAGTTTTACCTTCCATAGGTGAGTACATTTCTGTAGGCCGCTAGATGCTCACATACTGCCATGGGCACTTCTCTCTGCCCCCACAATAATTAGCCAACAATTTGTCATTTTATTTTTGTTTTTTGATCTTTCAACTGTGTGAATTGGCACTAAAGAGCATTTTCATTCTATAAGTTGAATTATGCATATAGCAATTTCTTTCACCCAACTCTTGTTTGGGTAAAAACTCTAGTAATAATTCATCCTTGAAGTATTATGTTTTTAAAGAACTAAAAATCCCTATCATTGGAAAGTCCTTTGTGTGTGAACATGTGGGCTTTCCATATGGTGGCTTTGCGCTTGTGTATGTGTTTTTCATTTAACCTCCAATCTTTTCTTGCCTATTATTCTGACAGTTTCATCTTCATGCTGTAATTGCAGCTTGATGGAGTCATTTGTTCCATTCGGTGGGCTCTTCTCTACACCTTCTGACGTGAATGGCCCTTTAAATAGTTCATACCAATATTTATCTCGTTGTCATCTATGCAACGAGAAGTGCGAACAAGAAACACTTTCTGTTTCAAAGGGAGGATTCATTGGTTCAGTAGCAGACCAGTACCAATCTAGCTTACCTTCATGGATGCAGATGGCTGAAATTGGCACAAACAAGGGACTGGATGCTAAGGTGTGTATTGTTTTTAACTTCCAAATGGGAATATGCGTTTTTATTTTAGTTGGAAATGACCAAGCTGTGGTCTAAGTATTTGTGTAATAGATTGTGGTTTGTAAACCTCTGAATCACTATATAGGATCCATATGTAGTTAACCTGACTTCCATCTGGCCTCATTGGAAATGGAATATATGGACCAACATGTTTAGAATTCCAATATTTATGATCTGATTGCAGGGATCCTTATTGTAAGACCAACTACTTTGTTAGGAACCATAAACTTAACTAGCTCTATCCTTTTGGTGTAAAGTCAATGCTATGCTGCACACTGTACGGTGTGTTTTGGACAAGAATTGGCAAGCAATTCTTTCTTGCAGGACGAATGGAGGGAAAATTGTCATAGCACATTTAATTCAACATACTGAATTAACTTAATAAGAATTTTTGCCATATCCATGTAAAAACCACTTTATACTTTTTCAGTGCAGACCAGAGATGATGGAATGGTATTGAGTGCCAAAGTTGCTGGTCTGCAAAGGAAATGGGATGGTATATGCCAGCGTCTTCATCACACCCAACCACCTAGTTCAAACATCCATTCCCCTCAGTTTCCAACTGTTGTGGGCTTTCAACTGGTTGAAGACGAAAAGGAAAATGCTGAAAATCTCAGCAGCAAAAATACAAGTGCACTGCCAAATGGGAACAGATGTTTGAATGTAAATTCATACATTCCCTCTGACATACAGAAGTCGTCAACAAAGCAGTTAGATTCCCCTATTCCAGTTGTTTCTGAGGCTAGGAGTGAGAGGATTCTATCCAAGCAATGGGAAAAACCTTCAAAAGAAGAAGATCTTGAGTCGGGTGGCCTCAGATCTCCATATAGTTTTTCCAATTCATACATGGTTGATGGTAGTCAAGCATCTCCTACATCTGCGACTTCTGTGACCACAGATTTGGGTTTGAGAATAAGTTCTGTTTCTACAAGTAATGAACTGAAGAAAACTTTAAATCAAAACCACATGGAGCTTCCACAGGACTTGCCACATTCCTTTTCAGCAAATGTTGGTGTTGTGCATGGGAGTATCTCTGACTGTCGAGCTCAATCATCATCATCTTCTTCTCCTGATTACGGCAGGCAGTTTGATCCTAGTAATGCCAAGATGCTCTTTAGAGCTGTTGTTGAAAGAGTTGGCAGGCAAGATGAAGCTATACGCATTATTAGCCAAACAATAGCTCACTGCAGGGCAAGAAATGAGATACGCCACGGAGCAAGTCACAGGGGGGATATATGGTTCAGTTTCTGTGGACCTGATAGGTGTGGGAAAAAGAAAATTGCTTCTGCCCTTGCTGAGATCATATATGGAAGTAGGGAAAACTTTATTTGTGCAGATTTAAGTAGTGAAGATGGGATGATCCATACCCACATGGTCTTTGACCCCCCAGAGGTCAGTGGCTACACTGTAAAGTTTAGGGGGAAGACTCTGGTTGATTCTGTTGCCGGGGAGCTGTGCAAGAAGCCCTTGTCTATTGTGTTTCTTGAAAATATAGACAAGGCTGATGTGCAGGCTCAGAAGAGCTTGTCGCACGCAATTCAGACTGGTAAGTTTGCAGATTCCCATGGGAGAGAAGTTGGAATCAGCAATGCAATATTCGTGACAACTTCAACGTTGACAGGGGATAAAGTTGGCTCTTCAATCTCCACCTATTCTGAGGAGAGAATATTGGGAGCCAAGGACTGGCCGATGAAGATATTAATTGAACAAGCTGCTGATGACAAAATGGGCCAAATTATTACTCCAATGACAATGAGAAAGGACATTTGCAGTTCTCTCTTTTTGAATAAAAGAAAGCTGGTTGGTGCAAATCACATTCCATACTGCCAAGAAATCACAGAGATGGTGAAACGAGCTCACAAGACGTCAGCTAGAAATCTAGATTTGAACCTTCCTGCCAAAGAGAATGATTTGCAAGACACTGATGATGGAAACTCTGATAATGATCGTGCATCCGATAACTCCAAGGCTTGGTTGGAAGATTTTCTTGAACAACTGGACGCAAGAGTGTTTTTCAAGCCTTTTGATTTTGATGCCCTTGCAGAGAGAATATTGAATGAGGTTAATGAATGTTTCCACAAGATTGTAGGTTCGGAATGTTTGCTAGATATTGATCCAAAAGTCATGGAGCAATTACTTGCAGCTACCTATCTATCCGATCAAAAGAGAGTGGTTGAGAACTGGGTTGAGCAAGTTCTTTGTTGGGGATTTGTTGAAGCTTTGAGAAGGTACAACCTGAGAGCAAATTCTATTGTGAAACTTGTTGCCTGCAAGGGTTTATTTTTGGAAGAGCGCATGCCCGGAGTTCACCTTCCCACAAAAATTATGATCAACTGATACCTTTTCTTGTATTTTTTAGATGTATAATTTAGCATTTAGGATCTAGTAGCTCTTGTTTAGCCTCTTAATCCCATTAATTTTAGGGGGTTTTGCAGGATAGGTATGCGTAAATTGTGTATTATGTACAATCTGCAGTTAGTGCTTGTGTGATATTATGTCATCTACTTGTTAAATACATAATTAGATTTCTTCATTGCTTTGATTCCTCCAGCTGAAGTACAAATTTTTCTACTTCTGCCTAGGTTTGTGTTATCCTAGCAGCAGCAGATACCAATATGAGAAAAATCGCATTTCGATCACATTAATTAGAAGAATAACTTTCGCTGATTTGGAGGAGACCAAAAACATTGATATCCATTTCCCGCTCTTAATTTATTATTAATATTAATGTATGAGAATTTGTTTTCAGAATTACAAATAGTAATTCATTATTAAGAGAAACGGAATTATAAAGAACTTCAAAACTCGAGTTTCATTACTTAGGGTTCACCACAATCTTAAATCAGTTTGAATCCAATTAAGTTGTAGTTTATGATGCATTAATATAAAAAGAAATAAAATCACTTAGGTCTTGGGTTCGATATCTTGTCATTTAACTTTTTGAAAATATAATATTTTTAAATCCCAAACATAATACATAATGAGAAATATGTTTTCAGAACAATAATTTTGACTGTTTTGTCCAGCATAGTGTCTGTGTGTATATGAACAACACGCTAAACTAATGGGTTTGAAAGTCCAAAGTCTATTAAAACGGCCCAATAAAACAAACCTCTCAAAAGTCCATTCTATTCAAAACAAACCCTATAACAAGCCTAGTCTAAAATAGAAATCCTCCCTTGCCCTTTCCCTCAGCCTGCCGTGTCAGACACCAAAACTGACACCAAAAAAAAAAAAAAAAAAGAAAAGAAAAGAAAAAATCCTCTTTCCCCTTCGTCTCTTTCTGTCTCAGTCTCTTCGTAAAAAATACAACAACAACAACCACCACCACCTCAACAGAAACGCTTGTGTTTATCATTGATACTCTTCATCTCTCTCCTATCCAAATACTAACTAACCAAAATACCCGATCCATTACCAATAATTAAATTACCTACCTGCAGTAACATAATTAATTAACTTATGTATGGCGTCCCCTCGCACTGTAGAAGAGATCTTCAAAGATTATAGCTCCCGTCGCTCTGCCCTTGTTCGCGCTCTCACTATCGGTATCTGCATATCAAATCCCTAAATCTCTTAATTTATTTGTTAATCTTCGCATGCATGTATATATTTTGTTTTTTGTTTGTGTTGATGTTGATGTTGCTGTTGTTGTTTTTTTTCCTTCATCAGAAGCTGATGAAGTTTACGTTCAATGCGATCCAGGTACCAAACAAATAATTTTTTTTCTTTCCTAGGAGTACCTATTTTCGTTATTATTAATCTTTTAGTTCTTTGTGATTTTACTTGAATTTTTCACTAATGTTTGTTTTGATTACCCGAAATTGACCTTATACAATGTACTTAGAAAAAGAGAATTTGTGTTTGTATGGACATCCAAATGAGTCATGGGAGGTGACTCTGCCAGCGGAGGAAGTTCCACCGGAACTTCCTGAGCCTGCACTGGGAATTAATTTTGCCAGAGATGGGATGACGCGGAAAGACTGGCTTTCTCTTGTTGCTGTGCATAGTGACTGTTGGTTGCTTTCTGTGGGATTCTACTTTGGTGCTCGACTTAATCGCAATGAAAGGTACATTGTTCATTCTAATTTTGGTTGTTGATTTCTTTTCGCATTGGTTGGCAAATATTGAATGGAAGCCTAGGTTTTTAATATTCACATTTCAGAGGTTACATTTGTACTTGCACTAATTTTCGCGTGATGCAAATTGTTTTTTGTGTTGGTTTGGTGTTCTGATTTATGAACTTTGTGTTGTGTAATTTATGTAAAAAATTTAACTACTTATAGTAGTAGCTTGAAGTTCTTGAAATTAGGGAGGGATTCACAAAGTTTGTAATCTGTAGATAATCTTTGAAGCATAGTACTTGGTATCTATAACGTATCCTTTTTTCTTATTAAGATAAAGTGCAATGCATATAAATTACTAAAGTTCAAAACTTCATTTGGTTATTAGCCAAGAAATTTTTGTGCATGGGGGTGTAAACGATGGAAAACTCAAGGATAGTAATCTCAATAAAACATTTTAAGACATGAAACGGTGAAAGTAAATATTTTGTTACACGTAAATGGCGCTTCAGAGGGAATTTAAGAAAACTGTTACAAAGGAAATGTTCTGTTACAATTTGTGATTGGTAATTTTGAGAGGACTGTGAGAAATTTAACGTTCTAGAATTGACATATCTAATTTATAAAATGCATTTCTATATATATATATATAATTGTTTAGCAAAGGAATTGATCTGGACTTCACAAACATCTCAGCTCTCTCAGTAGCATTGTTGTATGATACTCCTTTTTAACAGGATTCAACAATGTTCCACAGTTACATGTAAAGACAATGTTTTGAATCTGTAAATGCATGTTTGAGCACATAAACAATAAGCTGTATTGAGATATATAGCTTTCTTAAGTTTATGAACACCATTATCAGATTTGACTGCACCATTCATTCAGAATGATATTTTAAAATTGAATTGCAATTTGAGACATGGTGGGGAAAATGTGATATTTCGTGTGCTTAACTAACATCTCCTGATCTAAAAGGCATGTTCCCTGTGTTTATTTCATTGAGAGGAATGAAATAGATGAAAGGGAAGTAAAACTGGGACTTAACAGGATAGTTGATTTTCATGGTACTTTTTATGTGAAGTAGATTTGAGTGTGGATGTAGGTTTCGTATCAGCTTTCCCAGGATATTCATCTCTCACATTATGATATTTCATCCTTAGCATGTATTGCTTTTTCTCACCACTCTGTTTGTTGGTTCAGTTGCATTGGTCAGTTAAGAACTGTAGATTTGGAAGTGATGCAAGAAGTCACACCCCATGCCACTAACTTGTAGTTTTGATACTATTATCTTCTAAGAAATAAGTATTGTCTCAATATAGTCAGTGTGGAATTAATCTTAATTAGTTGAGAAGGAATTTTGACCTTTGGAATTCGCAGCTTCTTGTTTTGATATTTTGGGATTGAAGTTAGCAGTTTTGCAATTATGCAGAAGCACTTTAGCAGTGTCTGTTAAGTACTGAGGTGCAATCTTTCTTTCTTTTATTCATTTCTTAATAAATTTTTTAAATGAAATGCGTGAAAGAATGAACGGGTCTTCTTATGCTATCATTTCTGTAGTATTGTTTGCAGTTGTGCTAATTAAGGGTATCTTCTGTTTGATATGTGTGCTTGGCAATGAGAAGAGTTTGTTGGATTGCACATGGCTGCTCTATGGCCCAAATGCACCCCCTTTTTAGCATGTTACTCTGGTCTTTGGGTTAGCCTGCCTGAGATATGAATATGAATACGATTACAGGCATAAATGGTACTGAGTGAACTCAAGTTTAAGTTAGGTTGGTTTTGTCTAAACTTTAGCATGTCCAAGTGAATGTCATTGCGAGAATGGTGATGTATTGGATTCATCCTGCCTACGATGTAAATATCGTCATAGGCATATCCTCAATAAAGTGAGCTCAAAACTGGACAAATATGGATCTTCTTGGGGGTGCATACATATCTCCAGTGCAATTGTTTTATTATCCCAGACCTTGATGATCATCTCTGCTTGCAGGAATTTTCATCCCTTACTAGAAGAGATGACTAGTAGTGTTGGAAAAGCTTATTTGCTGTACATTGGATACTGAGAACCCTGTGATAGAGCTGATAGCTTTTTTTATATTGGCTTGCATTGACAATTTTCTTTTGATTATCACCTTTCTGTGTCGATACTTTTTGCACAAATGACTAAGATTGAGGTCTCACCACTATTCACACACTATGCTTCTGATATAATTTCCTCTTTTGGTGGGTGTGTCTTTTTGTGTATTAAGCCTTTGGTTTCAATGATGACTTTTCATGTGAGCATAATTTAGTGGTTATGTGCCTTTTTTTCTGCCACAGGAAGCGACTTTTTAGCATGATGAATGATCTGCCCACCCTCTTTGAAATTGTGACTGGGAGGAAACCAGTAGAAGATAAACCTAGTGTGGATGGTGGTAGCAAATCCAAGAATAGCACAAAGGTGAATTGTTTTCTCTCTGATCAATGAAAGCAATCTAATCTATCAAATTTAAGCTCCATAAACACATTTGCTTTGTTTTTATCAACTAATTTTGGATCTATAACTGACCTATTATATTTCAGAGGTCAATTGATGGACAGGCAAGAAATAATTCGAAGTTAAGTTATGTGGAGGATGAAGACGAGCATGGAGACACCCTTTGCGGGAGCTGTGGAGGGAACTACAATGCTGATGAGTTTTGGATTGGTTGTGACATTTGTGAACGATGGTACCATGGAAAATGTGTGAAGATAACACCAGCAAAAGCAGAAAGTATCAAGCAGTACAAATGCCCTTCTTGCAGCACAAAGAAGTCTAGGCACTAACAGAAGTAAAGCTTGTTGGGGGATCAACCTCATTATCTCTTACTGATGTTTTTCCAATGCACTGGTAGTTTTTTTTGAGGTGTTAAGGCTCCTTGTGGGATTAGTGCTTATCTAAGTGAATGTTGATTTAATTTTAGAGTCTTCGCACCGAGTAATCTATGTCTTCGATTTTGTTCCATGATAGTTTATTGAGCATATGATTAACATTAACGGTGCCACTAATGAATTGCAGGTGGCTATCTTTGAAGGAATTTTCTTAGTTCAGCCATGGTGGGTGCAGTTGTAGATCCTAGCTATACGTGTGAAACACATCTGGTCGCTAATTGTTGGAGTTCACCGTGTGTGATCTGCATGTACAGCTAGGATTTGGAACTGCACGCAGTGGTGGCTAACTGGCTTTGCCTATCGTAACCCATTTTTTAATTTGACCGATGGATTTTGGAGTATAAAGGTTCAAAGTCTTTAAACCTAGAGATATCTTTTCATTCTTTCTGGTTGGTAGAAAATTTTTCCTACTGGGTAAGCTGTTTCTAACACTACTCGATTGAGTTGGAATATTTATTTTTGCGCAATGCAAAACTGTCTATGTAATAGGGATCCTCATGGGTCTTGTATGTCGTGCGGCATCCGATTCGTCTGGCAGTTTGCCTACTAAGACCTTTTTCCCCCGATGAATGAATTCATTTATCAAGTGAAAAAGAAGATGACAACAGGAGCTAGTCCCTGTTACATAGCTGAAACGAAGAATTCAAGACAATTAATATTAAGCAAATCTCAAACAGATCAGGCTGTCTCATATCAACTGTACATAGAGGAGAACGATCTAATCTATTACCCTGTTTCTCACTGAACCGCGGTGGATTGAATCATGTTTCTTGAAGAAGACCACTGATTATTATGCGGTCTAGCATTTCTTTCCTAACATGAAAAATAGATGCAAGCACACCAAGAGATTCTCTGGATCCCAAAACCAAAGTTCACATTAATTATGTTTAGCCCAGGCAAATTCTTGATCCCAACTTGCATGTAGACGCTACACTTCAACACCTCAAATCCTTATTTTCTTTGACAAAATTGCAATCAAAGAGCATGTAATGTTTACTTTCGTTTGCTTGCTCACAGAGAAGACCCATTAACGTTGCAAGTCAAGCACATTAATGGAACATTTAGGACACCGCACCTTCCTCCATAACTTAAGACTTTCCTCAGACAAAGATCTGTTGTATCAGCTCGAGTTGTTGCTAATTATTTAGTAAGGTAACTAGTTGGACATCCAAGCTATACTATAGATAGACATCCGTTATAAGTATAGAATTAAAAATTCATGTGGTGTGGTAGTGGTATAAATCTTGTTTCTGGTGAGTAATGTAAATCAAATTTATTTATTAGACGAAATTGTTTGATTTATATATGTTTATTAATAAAATAATCAATAATATTAACATGAAAATCTGTATTTGAATAATTGGGAGGTTCTTTCAAAACATTAGTTCAATTATTTTATTTAAAAAATATAGCTTTTAAAATATGAAAAACATGAATAACAAATAACTGATGCTATTTTTGTAGATATATAATTAATTTTTAACAAAACTATATACACATACACATTATGATCATACTTGACGGACTCGAGTATATAAGCATAAATAAAAATATATATATACAAAAAAAAAACTTATCTAAATTGTATGAAACACATTGAAGTCAATATATTAAAATAAAAACTATTATAATGATAATTTTGATTATATATATAACTACTCCACTCATTTAAAAATCATAAAAAATCCATCGTATAAATTATAATAATATATTAAAAAATAAAAAAATCGCATTCTAAAATTTTATTCCAAAATCCATATATATAATATAAATTTATTAATAAATAAAATTATAGATAAAAAAATTAATTTGATAAGAATTTCGATAAGAAACAAATAATTAAATAAATAAATTTTAAACAATAAAAGTAATATAATCTTATATATATATATATTCAATCTAAAATATTAAAACATATCATATATATTTCAGAATCGTCAAACTGTATGTAAAACTAAAAAAAAAAAAAAACTACATGTTTTCTATAATTTTCACACCCAATTCCATGATATATATATATGGTTCGAAGAAAAAAACAAGAAAAAGAAAAAAAAGCCTGGCCTGAGCTCTTGGGCTGCTCATGCAGTCCCACTCGCTTGGACTGCCTGTGCAGGCCTGCTTGGCAAGCTTCAGCCTCTTGGGCCTAGTTGGTAAGACCTGTGCGGCCAGGCCAGCTCAGCTCGCTTGGGCCTGCTTCTCCAGGCCTATGAGGCTGACCAGCCCAAATATAAAAATAAAAGTAAAGCCGGCAATTTCAAGCTCGCAGAAAAGTGGCTGGGGGAGGAGGTCGACGGTGGTGCAGGTCCCAAAGTGCGGAAAGAAAAGGAGAAGCCCTATTTTACGTGATTCTCAATTTCATATGAAAGCAATAACTTTCATCTATTTCATATCCAGTGTATTAGACATTTCTCGATTGGGTTCTTTCTGCTAAAACCATCACGGCAAGGTAACGAAAAATGTGAAATTATCTTGAAAAGACGTTATTTTACTGCTTAAAATAATGAAAATGTTAATAGACATGAAGGTGTTCAAGATTTAAGAATCCACCAAATAGCTTGTAGTTCAGAGTAGTAATATATGACAATAAAAAGTTATAAATTTAAATTTTTATAGACTGATTTTTCTATGAATCTTAGGTGTGTGAATTTAAAAAAAAAAAAAAAAACAAAGATTTGTAGGAACCCAACTGAGAAAACATTTAGTTTAGATATCCAAATGAGAGCAAGATCGGTGGATGGGTTGGAGACTAGTGGAGGATTCCCAAAAGAAATAAAGATGATAAAAGCTAGAAAAAAATATTTTAAAAACGTTGCAAAAAGTCATAAAGCCAACACAAGACAATATAAGTGGAAGAGGTAGAAGATTCTCGGATAATATATATTCAGGTGACGTTTTGTCAAAGGAAAATGCTCAACGAGAGAAAAAAACAAATAATTGGTAGCTTGCTTGTAGGCTGTGATCAAGGCCAAATCTATTAGTTTCTTCAACATCTTCTTTTCCTTGATTGTGTCCTTCTAACCAACTCCTACAGCAAATAAACATGCCGACTCTTTTTAGCACGTGGCTTCTGACTCTGTCAAGTCTCAATCTCTCGCTTTCGTACATGATGTCAGTAATTATTATAGCAACGATGTGACGAAATATCTAACACATTGTTTGCTCCAATTTGAGCAGGAAAATATCAGATCATTCATATCGAAGACCGTGATTTCTGGTTCACTGAATCTGTCGAATGTTGTGTGGCACTGAAGACTCAGCTATGTTGTAATTATTATATTTATTTATTTACTGGGTGGTACTTTAAAATTTGAGTGGAGAAGGTATTTTTTCCGAACTAAATAACTCGAAATTGTTGAGTCTCAAAACTATTTTATTAAAAAAAATACAAAATACGCGCAACTGTTAGATTATATTAATCTGTACAATTATTTTGTAAGTATAAATCGGAGTATATTTGTGTTAAATTTATATGGATGGATGTCTCTCGAATGTCTGTATTTTGTATTATTATTTTTGGTTTAATTAAGTTTTTTTTTCCCTTAGGAGTATATTTAATGAAGATTGTAAAAAAATAATTTTTTTTATGAATTTTCCCAGATTATTTGATTGGAAAGGTTTAATTAAAGTTATTTTGAGAACTAAACAGAAAACATATTCATTGGAGTATTGGTTTATTGTAGCCGATACGTACTCTTTAAAGTGGATATTTAGAACCCATAAACACCATCTTGATATTAATTAATTAATTAATTGGAAGTTTTTTGAAAAGCAAATCATTGGGGTATCAGCTTAGTTGGTGTCACAGTTTGTTGAAAGGCTCTTATCTATATACTTGATGTAGCAAAGAGGGGATGTAAATCAAAGCGATTGTTGATTGATATTGATTTTGCATTATTGAAGATATCGTTTTCCTTTTTTCTTTGGTTAAAATTACAAAAGGTATACGTAAATTATTGGAGTGTCAATATTGTAATATCAGCACTTGGGACTTTGAAGGAAAAATGCAAAAACTAAAGAGGAACAAAAAAGAGAGAATTTAAATAAGCCAACTCAGGTTCGTTTGGAAGAATACTGATCGCAAGCCATTACACACACAGATGAATACAGTGGGCGGAGGACCAATTAAATGACTCCATGCGGTCCCCTTTTTCCTTTGACAAGATATTTTTTTAACATACTTCACTCACACATGGATATAATTTTTCACTGTTTTGAAAATGTTATTAAAGAAATATCTTATTTAAAAAATGCTTAAGTTGATAGATGAGGTTATAAAATATAATTTATATTAGTTTTTAACATATCTCTTCAAGTGAAAGTTTCAACATTTAAATTTGAAATTTATACAGATTCATATTATCATTACACTTAAAATCAGAATTTCTTTATCAACTAAGTTCTAATATCATATTAAAAGATCATCTTACTTAAAAATTTAAACTAATAGATAACATCTCAGAATATAATTTATATCAATTTATAATAAATGTGACATATGATTTTATCCTATTAAAAACTTTTTAGCTTAATCCCTAAAGAAACAAAAACTCTATTTATTTTCATCCATATATATCAGTCGATAATTATCAGGAAAAAGCGAGACGATAAAGTACAACTGATAGGTACAAGTAGAAATGTGGCACAACTCTGATTGCAATCCGTGCTTCACTGATGAATTGATTGCTGTGCTTGACAGCTTCTTCCGCAAATAGTGAATGAGGACAGACGGGAACGAAAAACGTCCTTTCAATGCCAAAAAGAAGTGGAAACGGAAATTCAGTATACTATTCACATTTTAGTGTTCCAGGAAGATTCCCATTGATGAGAACGGCATAAGGGATGTCATCATCTCATTTTTTACCTTACAAAAAACAAAACTGACCCAGTTTTGGAATATTATTTAACCGAAAAAAAAAGGCACAACAATTAATAATATGTTTGTTATCATTTTGAAACGACTACTACAATTAATTGTATGTTTATTACCGTTTTGAAACAGTTGTCAAAATAATTTAATGAAGAAATTTTGTAATACTCAAAGATAATTAACGTAAATTATTCTATAAAGAGAGATAAATACAAATAAGAAAAAGAAATAAAAGAAAAAATTTAAAAATTAATTTTGAGTCATCGTGAATATTTTCTTATTATTTTTAATTGGTTTGGATGTGATTTTTTCTTTTTTATGTGTCTATCTTTTTTTAAAAAAATGAATCTATAGAGTAACTACTATACATATATATTAGTTACTCTTTAAGTATTATAAAATTTTTCCTAAAGGCATCGAGTTTTCGACGGTTAAAAATATACTTGTTTTATGAAGTTTAATCATTTACTTATTAAATGTACAAATTTTTCCTGCTGTGTATATGTGTGTGCCAATTGACAATTAATGATACAAGAGCATCATTTGCACTGCTAAGCAAAATAATAATAATTATTATTATTATTATACTTTGCTAAAAGAAAAATAATTCTTTCATCTTTTGTCTTGTTTTATACTCCCACCAAAAGCCACGTTTGTTAAAACTTTTTTGTATTGTAAATTTAAAGAAGAGTGCTATTGTTTATTTATATTGAGTTTTAAATCTTACAAATAGTATAAATTTATTAAGACATAATAACATAACTAAGTTTATTGTATCTTTAAGATGACATGCAACACATATTTGATTACTCTATAAAGAGAGATAAATAAGAGAAAAAATTTAAAAATAATTTTGAGCCACCGTGAAAATCTTCTTATCACTTTTGATTGGTTTTGATGTGATTTTTTCTTTTTTATATGTCTATCTCTTTTTTTAAAAGTAAGCCCATAGAGTAATTATTGTACATATACATTAGTTACTCTTTGAGTAATATAAAATTTCTCCTAAAAGCATCATTTTTTGACGAGTTAAAAATATACTTGTTTTATGAAGCTTAATTATTTTAAATTCAATCATTTACTTCTTATTAAATGTACAATTTTTTCCAATCTGTATATATGTGAGTGCCAATTGATGGTACAAGAGCATCATTTGCACTCCTAAGCAATAACGAGTAACAATAACAATAATAATAATAATAATACTTTGTTGAAAGAAAAATAATTCTTTCATCTTTCATCTTGTTTTATAGTCCCACAAAAAGTCATGTTTTTTAAAACTTTTTTGTATTATAAATTTAAATAAGAGTGATATTGTTTATTTATATTAAGTTTTAAATCTTACAAATAGTATAAATTTATTAAGACATAATAAAATGACTTGAGATGACGTACAACACATATTTGATTTGTTGCATCAAATAAATTCTACAAAATGTGCATATCGTCTAAAAAAATAATAAAATTGTACCTTAAGTCGACAATCTAAAAATTATAGTAAAACTATTTTAATGGTTTTGTCATTTTTATAACATGAAATACGATAACATGATTTTAATATCTAATTTTTCTAGTGATCAATGAAAAAAGTTTCAATTGTTTATCCATTTTAATTTACAATGAATTTATTTATTTATTATGTGAATTTTTATTATTTTAAAAAAATTATTTTGTGTTAGGAACAATAATTTGAGACGATATAGTGTTTGTAACTTTATGATTAAATCATAAAAAGAATTTGGGCATGAAATTTAATATTATGTTTTTTTATAATACCAATGCCATTACTTGCTTATTGTTTATTTTTTATGATTCTATTGTAATTAAGCATAAAGCAAGTATTAAAAAAAATTGTTGAGATCTTAGTTGGTCGTATTACTCTTTAAAAACAATTGCTACTAGGTGGTTAATGAGATATATATATATATATATATATATATATATATTCTTTTTTACTCACATATTTCATGTGCATATTTATAAAATAATTTGTACAACAAAATTATTGATCCGTAATATTTTTTATAACTTGTGGTAACTCTGTCAAGTAGTGCTATTCAAGAAGAAATGATATTGTTGAAAGTTAATATTTGTGGTATTAACCATATTGCTCGTTTGAATTGTGTAAATTTTATTTTTTATACAAATATAAATAAATTTAGAAATGACTTATAAATTTATTTACGTTGACCAGTGATAATTGACATTGAAATTGTTTGTTATTTTATGATGTCATGTTATCGACATAATGAGAAGCCAACAAAGACAATATCTTCAATATTTTTTAAGATATATTGATCCTATTGGATTCAAATTCAAGAAAACCAAAGTTATGTGGCATTGGAGGCAATGAAGGGTTTGGCAATATAAAAAGTAGTTTTAAGTCTCCAAAACAACTTACGATGCAATAAGTATAAAAAGTTAAGTATTTTAAATGTCAAATTATTAAAAAATATATTATTACACCATATATTTGAGATTCACCTCTAATTATGAAAGTATGCAATATTTGCATATGCAAGTAATTTTAGATTTTTATACGTAATTTGTTGGTCCATGCTTGAGTTTTTTAATCTATAAATCGTGATTAAAAAAATTCAAGACGAAATGTGAATTTTCATATAAAGTCTTGTTATCGAGTGTTTGAAAATTAATTGTCACTAAAATACTAGTTCACGTGATTGATTTATTAAGACTTGAATGGTTACTTATTAACATAATTAAGATCAATTTTATTTTGAATGTCAATTATTTTTATATTACTCATGTAGAAATTGTTCATTACAACTTATGTTTGACACTCATACCTAATTGTGGCAATATAAACAATTGTAAAAATAATAAACTTGTTAGCAAATTATTAGAAAGATAAATTGGCAAGGTTCATGATTTAACAAATGGCTTTTTATAAATTAATTTTCATGTGAAAATAAAATTTTGATATATTATCTTATTTTAAAGAAATATATCTTGTTCATTGTTAGGCCACAAGAAATATATTTGTGAATATTAACGTTGAAATAATAGAATAATTCGTGTCCTCACTTTGTCTATTGTGGCGGCAAGAAAAATATACATAATGTGAACAATAGGAGAATAAAAGATGCTATTGCATTAAAATTTTGTTTGAGAAAAATATTACGTAATTCAAAATAAATTATTGTTATTCTCTTATGATGTTTAAATTTTTTGCCAAATGCATTTTTAATGCGATGCTCGTTGGAAGTATTTGTGAAAGCATTTCTAATATATAAAAGGTATCATGATATTTATGAAATATTTGATAAATATGTTTTTCATGACCCAAAATTTAGGTTATATTTATTTTTTGTTATTTTTTAATTATTATTTTTTATTTTATTTATTTGTTTACATTTATTTTACTTTTTATTTTATTTTATTCTCATTTTTATTTTGATCTATTTCTACCTTTATTACCTTTATCTTTAATTTATAAATTTATCTTTTATTTAAAAAAAAAAAAAGAGAAAATAAAAAAAAATTACATAATAAAAAAAAAGATCGGGAAGATGATTTGGATCAAATTGAAGATGATGTGAAAAGTGAGGACTAAGTGACATTCCATTAAGGATGTAATTGAAAATGGATAAAAAATTCAAAGGCCATGATAGGAATTAATCAACGTGGAATTAAAAGAAATCAAGAAAATAGGGATTAAATAATTTCAACTAAGAAGTTAATCGGAGAAAATAATAGAATGTACATTGAAATTGATAAAAACAAACCAAGAAAGGAAAAAGGTTGATTTTATCCTAAACCTTAAAAATTCCTATATAAACACATTTTCACCTCTTTTTGGTAGACGAGCCTTCATAATTCATTCTACCTATCCTAAAAAACCCTAGCCTCCATCACTTATCTTTCTACCCAATAAAATTATAACCTCTATCATCCGTTTTTCTACTAAAAAACCCTAGCCTCCATCACCTATCTTCCTACCAAAAAAACCTAGCCTCTATTATTCACCTATCACAAAACAATCTAACCACAACTACTCATCACTCCTACTAAAAAAAACCAAAATATAAAAGGATCATTATTCATCATCTTTCTTAAAAAAATTTGACATTCACAATCATGCCACAAGCTAGAGAAAAATACAAAAGAAATTGCCACCTAAAAAAAGTAGAGCCAAACGAGGCCTTTAAATCACAAACCTAACCCACAATTCGTTTTCTCTAACTTGCCAACTTCCTCTCCCCAAAAATAAACACTTCACGACCAACACCACCCCCAACAGCCACCATACTCTTGTAGCCCAACCTTAGATCAATTGTTCCTAACTAGTTGGAGTGGAGGAAGATGCCGAATACGTAAAAAATGAGAGGAGAAGTTGTAGGCATTTCTATTTTATTTCTTGACTTGTTCAATTCGGATACAAGTTACTCTCAAATAGACCCTTTTTGCCCATATCAATTACCACAAAATTGCCCCCCAGCCTCAAGCAACTATTCTCTACCAACATAAATGATGAAAAACAACAAAGGAAAGAGAAATAAGGCCGCGATTCGGATAAGTATGATCCACTACTTGTAACCCTTTTTTCTTCTCTATTTGTCAACCAAATCAAACCACCCAATGCCTAAAACAAATCTCTAATAGGTCATAGGGTTTGTTCTTGTCTAACTTAAAGCTTTAAGAGCCATTGAATTCGATCAAAATTGATCATAGAAGAAAGAGGAGGTTGGCCAAAACTTATATATCGTTGATATCCTCCCTTAGGCGATGGTGGTCATCACCGTCATAACAAAAGCTCCGTCCAAATGTCCCTTACACAACAAAGTGGTACACGCATCGATTGGTGATCAAACGGGTGACAACGACCTCCAACGAGTGAGCAAAGGCAATTCTATCATTTTTCACACCAAGGGTAATTTTGTTATTTTTTCAATAGCATCCTAGTGGCATTTTGGTCACTTCAATGACCATTTGGTTTGTTTCTCTTGCCTTTTCCTTCATTATTTTATTATGTTATTTTGTGATAATTATTTAATTTTTTATGTGTTAGAAAATGTAAAAATATTTAAGTTGTGAATTTTATATTAATATGTGGATTTTAGTTTTCTTATGATGTTTGGCTAACAAGTTTCCTATTTATTGAGAAAAAATAATGGTTTTGATATATTTTGTTCAACTTTAAAAAATGCCTAAAAAAGAATACAAGAAAAATATAGAAAATGCTAAGTTAATTTAATAAGTTTTCTATCTGATAGTGGTCAAGGTTATTAATTGAATCAAATTAATCACCTTAGTAATTAGGTCGTTCTCCGACATACCGAAAATGTCAAGAATTAAGCCGTATTTGATGTTGAATTTGACGAGACTCCTAGCATCGGGGTTCGACGATCAATTCAATATGATGTCACGAACAAAAATAAAAATTAATTTGGTTTAAATAAAAAAAAACATCCAAATTGACTTGGAAATAATTTGGCAAAAATAGAAATTTTTAGGAGATAAACTTTTAGAATTAAACCAACGTGATACCTTTTCTCAAAAAGGATGCTATTAGTTGATTGATATCTTTTTAAAGGTATAACCAACTTCTAATCCTAAAATCTATAAATAAATGTCTTTTTTAGGCTTTCTAGTTCTTTTAATACTAGGTGGCGAGTCTAAAATATAGTTTAACTCGCATCCCAAGTAAATAAACAAAATAAATAACTTTTAATAGCATTTTTTTGGAAGTCTCTTAAATCTCAAGTAGCGATAATATTGTTAAGAGAATTGATAGAATTAGTAACATTTATACTTGTACGGTAAAAACACAATGGTATTTTGATGACATTATCTAATAA
The DNA here is from genome assembly GCA_963924115.1 of Dovyalis caffra. Lineage (NCBI taxonomy): Eukaryota > Viridiplantae > Streptophyta > Magnoliopsida > Malpighiales > Salicaceae > Dovyalis > Dovyalis caffra. The sequence continues at coordinate 5,903,947 of CAWUPB010000850.1, forward strand.
GTGAAATTAAAGATGTTCTTATTGTGTTATTAACGTATAATAATGTTGTAATGATATTGTGTAATGACCTAGACCTTTACACATATCATATGTATGCTTTTGTGTATTTAGCTTGATGCTTTATTAATTTACTTGATGATTGATGTTTAAATTTTTACCGATTCATATGGTCGTCGAGAATTGATACATCATTGCATGCTCGTCTGCATTGTTGAATGTTTGGTGCATCATGACATGTTAATTTCCGTCAACGTTTATGTGTGCTTGAATTGCATAAATGAATATTTGTGTTTGATGTATGATTGCTCCCAAAAATTAGTTACGTCAAGACATGCCGATTTACTATCGAAAACAACCGTGTCTAGACACGTCAATTTTTCTATCGAAACTGTCACATTAAGACAAGCTTTATTCATCGAATAACTCGTCGCATTCAGATTCGTTGCTTTTGTTGATAAGCTTGATGTTTAACTTAGGTTTTGCTATCAAATGCCATGCTAGTATGCGATGTGAAAATACTATAGAAAATGACTAATTCTAGACAAGTCATTTTTCGTTGATGAAAAATATTATGTCCACACATTCCAGTTTACGTTAATGAAAATTGCCACTCGTTATGACATCGGTTTTTCGTTGACGAATTTTATGTCTAGCCATACATAGTGACATATTAGTCCTTTTATTGTAAAAATCACTTAAAGACATATTAATTATGATTTATACTTGAATTAAGGGACCTGGATAACATAGATTAAATAATTGAGAGGGACTTAACTTTTCTTTAAGATAGTGAAATGTTAGGTGTCACCACCATGCCTTGCATAGGTGACTTGGCCGAGAAGGTGTCATCCTCTAGAATTTTAGGTCATTTTATATCATATGGTTGGCTCTATATAAAGAGAGGGTGAGACGATAGTTCATTCTTTTGGCCATTTGAAAAATTTACAAGAGAAGAAAAGAATTGCTTGAGTGGGAGCTACTATAACTTACCGGAGTTACTTCCAGGTGTTAGCTAAGTGCTAGGCAAAGAAGGTCTATTGAGGTTTTTTAAAGCATTTTCTATCTCTTAGCTCTATACCATATAAGTGTAATCCATTCAACTATACTACAAAACCTAGTTTTAAGTAATTTTGATATATTGAGCTTGATTGTTGCTATGTTTATGTGCTCGAATAAAAAGGGGTTAAAACTCTATATTACAAGACCTAGGTTTAACTCTATGCCATGTAAGTGTAATCCATTCAACTATATTACGGGGCCTAGGTTTAAGTAATTTTGACATGTTAAGCTTAATTGTTGCTATGTTTGTGTGTTGAATGAAAAGAGGTTAAAACTTGATACATGTGGAATTAAGACCGACCACTAAGCCTATAATTTTTATGTAAACCCTTGACAAATGTGGGCTAAACTTGGTGTGTCTTTGTGGCTAAATGGCATGCTTGAATTACTTGATTGTATTATACTAAAATTGCTTGATTATATTTTGATTGTTGCAATGCTTGTATGCTGAATGAAAAGGGGTTAAAACTCTATACTACAAGACCTAGGTTTAAGCAATTTTGACATGCTTGAGCTTGATTGTTTCTATGTTTGTGTGTTGAATAAAAAGGGGTTAAAACTTGATACATGTAGACTTAGGACCGACCACTAAGCTTAGAATTTCTATGTAAACCCTAGACAAATATGGGTTAAACTTGGTGTGCCATTATGGCCAAATGGAATGCTTGAATTGCTTGATTGTATTCTACTAAAATTGCTTGATTATATTCTATCATGCTTGGTTTGTGATTCTGCTAAAATATTGAATTGTGTAGCTACCATGCCCGATTTATGATTCTATTGAAATGTTGAATTATATGGTTGTCATGCTTGGCTTGTAATTCTGTTGAAATATTGAATTATGCAACCTGTCATGCTTGGCTTGATGAATTATAACTTATTTTGGATTAGCTTTAATGCGTAACGGCTAGTAACAAAGTCAAGTTAGCTTAAATTTTTTTTATGATATCCTGTTGCTTAAGTATTAAAAGACATGCATTCATGACATGACATGGTATAGCATTGGTTTTCATGATGCACGTTTTAAACAAGAAAAGAAGTCATATGTATGAACATGGAGTGGTCACCACTTGGAGATGATCTAGTGTATAACTAAGGGCTAACCATTGAGAAGTCACCCACGGGAATGATCCGGTGTATACCTAAGGGTTGGTCCTCGGCTAGATGTTGTCTAGTTTCATGATTTTTTAAAAGTTTTTAAAAAGGCATGGCATGGAATTGGTTTTAATGACTCATGTTTTAAATAAGAAAAGTCATCCGCTTGAATGATCCGGTGTATACCCAAGGGTTGAACAAAAGAGGCCACCAATGGGAATGATCTAGTGTATACTCAAGAGCTAGTCCTTAGCTAGATGTTGTCTAGTTTCATAGTTTTCTTCAAGGTTTTAAAAAAGAAAATGAATTCCTTCACAAAAATATGTTTTAAATTCATGCATGGTTGCACTTACCGAGCGTTAGCTCATTCTTTATGTTTTGTGGTGTAGGTGATCTGTAGTGATGCCCTCGAGTAGGTCTGCCGTGAAGATGGTGCTACTAGACTATTTTGGAGTTTGTCAAAAGGTGTACTTTCATTTAGGTATTTAGGTCGTAGTCTATGTCTAGCTTATGTTTACATGTTATAACATGATTTTGTTGTAAATATTGAATGTAATTAGCCTTACGATCAAGACAAGTATGTACAAAGTTTGTTTTAAATGAAATGAAATATTTTACCTAAAGCATATGTCTCTTATTTTTATGTTGCCTTTAATATTTTGGTAACTTACGTAAAACATTCATAATGTGATCACATAGCTAGTACCCATAGTTTTCCCTGCGAAGTCATTGGACAATAAGTTGCTAGAATTACTATAGATTCGGGATGTTGTAAATGCATGCTGCCTAGATGCGGTTTAGCTACATGAATGTTTAGTCTGGTTGCTTTTGTGAGGAGCCTTTTAAGTATAAATAGGGTTTGAAATAAGGTTTTGAAAAAAAGAAAAAAAGACAAAGAATTTGGAGAAAGAAGCAGAGTAATTGTAACACCCCAACTTAGGATCTAAACGATTGAGAATATTATCGTTGTTAACCTACATTCGAAGTGTACTTGAATGCAAGTTAATAAGGCATTGTGACTTAATCTTAATGCCTAAAGTGATATCTATGCCATAGAAATCCAATATTGGCTAGGTAGGTCTTATACTTTAACTAAAAAGACGTTATAAATTTTTTATTTTTAATTATTTGTTTACATTCTTTGAATTGGATTACTGATTTTGTGGCTACCTATTATTTTAAATTCTTTCCTTATTCATTGTTGAAAATTCAATTAGTTATCATTTGTTAGTATTATTATATTACTTGTTTCTTTTTCCTTTTTATTGGGCACGCATCTAATCAACTTCCTAAGTGTCTTAAGGATAGTAGCATGCAATGGATAATTTAAAGCAACTACGCTACCACCATTGCATTATCATTTTACTACTAGTACTTCGGTTACATACAAGCTATTATTTACATGCAAAATCAGTTATATGCCAACTACTACAAAATTTGCTTATTTACTAACTACATTTCTTTAAAAGTACTACATTTACTTATTCATTGATTTTAGTATGACATAAAGCAAACCAACTAGTCCTAGGACACATAAGACTATAGCTAGTATCATAAATAAAATAACATGTAGCAAGTCCACCTAGAACACGAAGCCCCATCCAAGGTATAAACATCGGGTACATCTTTCGAAATCAACTTCGAAGAAAAGTAAGCCATTGTACCTTAAGTATCTACATCAACAAGAACTAAGTGAGCTACGGCCCAGTAAGTTAAATTTTTGGATAATTTTATACCTCCAAAACATTTCTTGCATGTGTTTAGTAGTTAATTTTTTATTGAAATTTAGTTTTAACAAGTACCGGGTATTATAGAAATTGTAAGAAATTCATAAAGAAAGTCTAGGGTTTCTATTGGTTCTCTATGTAAAAGGATTTTGAAATCCACTTGACCTTCTAGGTGTAAGAGCAAGAAAGAATTTCAAGAGAGGCTTAGAGAGAAAACTTAAGGTTTTTACTAGGTTTTTAAATATGGAAATTTTTGGGGTTTCTTTGGGGTAAACAAACTCTTATTTTCCTAAGAGAGATCATTAGGTTTTTTATTGTTTCTAGGTTTTTCGAAGAAAGTATTCTCTCCTCGTCAAAGTAACAATCATTCACTATCAATTGTTCTTTTTAAGCCAAACTTTATCAATCGGACACCCAAGTAACAATTTTTGCTTCCTTTATTGATTTGTAGCTTCACTTGTATTGATTTAGCTATTAATTAATTTAAAATGATCGATGATAATGATTTCATCACTGTCTTCATGCAACCCCGCTTCTCCTACCTGTCTAACTTCCCTTTTGTATTTAAATTTGTGAGGTGAAAGAGAAAAGAGCTGAAAATCGCTTAATTTAATTAAAGAGGTAACATGTTTCGTTCTAGGATTCGAGTTAAGAGGAGGACGGAGTTAAGAAAAGAGAGAAAGTTTAGGATTTTTAGATTTGAAGAAAAAGAGGAAATCAAAAGGCTTCAATAAGGGTTTGATCTATTTAAGAATAGGAAAATAATTGGAATAAGAGATGTTTAAGGTTTCGAGGAAGAAAAGGAGATCAATTTTTTTTATGAATGATTGGTTTAGATCGGGAAGAAACGTGATGACAAGAAGGAGAGAAAGCTTAAGTGATTGATATTTTGTTTTTGTGTTGGATTGATGAAGAGTTTTAGAAATGAAAAGCTAGGCTTAACCTAGCTCTGTATGGAGGAAGAGTGGGCTAGGCTGAACCCGACCTATGCAAGAATAAGTGGGCTAGGCTTAGCTCACCCCAAGCTAGAGAGGAGAAAAGAAGCGAGGCTTGCCAAGTGGGCTTAGCCTAATGAATCGAAAGCCCATTGGAACCAAGGCCCAATAAATTTTTTCATCATTTTTAACTATTTCTATAGGTAAATTAAATCTGAATTTTCTATACGTGCTTCTTCTTCTCATGCCTAGTCTAAGTTTTTTTTTTTTTTGGAATTTTTGAACTCTTTTTGCTCATTTATTTCAATTTATTTAGTTTAATGCTTAACCTTTAATTTCTTTTCTTATTTAAATTTCAATTTAGCTTAATATTTAATATTAATTGAATCTAAATTTTGTGATTAAATTTTGGACTCTTGTAAAATGAGTAGAGACTATTAATTTAACTTTAAAATTTTTATTTTAATCTCAAACATGACTTGAATAACCAATAGTTTAATTAGGTAATTAGTACGTTGATGAATGATCGAGTCTCCTAATTTTTAAAAACTAATGATGATTCTTCATCATCCTTTGAAAACAAATGATAAAAAAAAGACATAAAAAAAGATAAAAAAAAGAACAAAAAAATAAAGAAAATGCTAGGCGAAAATTAACAAGTCTTCTACCTAATAAAGACTTATGTTAATTCAAATCAATCATATTTTTATAATTAGGATATTCTTCAACAGATCGGTTATGTCGAAACTTAAACTAGATTCGATGTTAAATTGATGAGACTTTCGACAATAGGATCCGACGATCTATTCAATATGATATCACAAAAAAAAAAATTAATTTGACCTAGATAATAAACTTAGAATTTTGACTTTGGAATAATTTGGAAAAAGTATAAATTTTTAGGAGATAAACTTTTAGGATTAGATCAAACATAATACATTTCTTCATAAATGGTATCTTTAGGTGATTGATATTTTTCTAAAAGCATAACCAACGTTTTTTCCTAGAATCTTTGAACTAGTGCTATTTTTAGGTTTCTTAGGTCTTTTAATAATAGGTGGCAACTCCAAAACATAGATTAACTCACATCCCCGAGTAAAGAAAACAAATAAACAAATTTTTGTTAATATAAAAATATTTATGGAAGTCCTCTTAATGTCGGATAACGACACAAAAGATAGTAAGAATAAAAAATTCTTACCGCTTGTCATAGCACTAGAAAATTGATTTAGTGTTTATTACCTAATCTTTTGGGTATACACGTTGAACATTGTGAGATTAGATTTTTTAGCTAAAATCAAAAGATTGGATGGTACATTAAGGAGGATAAGACTAAGTCTATAAATGAGTAAAATTACATATGTAGACACTCTACACAAGGACTAGAGATCCCAAAAACTAAGATCAATGAGAAAACAAGCATGGAGTGATTTTATTATACGTATCATTTATTTAAGTTATAATACTGACATGTTCATCTCTACAACATAATGCATAAATCTCATAACAAAAGAAAGATTAAATTTCTTTAGATAAAATTTTTAATATAATATCTAGTTCTTTTTTAATGGAATGTTAAAGTTATAAGAGTATTTTTGATAGATACACATATATGAGTGAAGAATGGGCCACTTCCTATAAGAATTTGATTAATTCTTTAGAAAATTCATAGAAATTAGGATCAAACACATGGTTGTAATGTGCTGATTCCGAAACTCGTCACTAAGTACCTAAATATAATATATGCGATACAAAATTTGTTCATCTTAAAAAGTTTTAGTTCAAGACGATGTTCATTAATAGCTTGAGAGCAATATTATTGAAACACTAAATAAATGTTCAAGTTATTAATACTCTTGTTGCGTATTATATTTGTCTTTTTATCAAAAAAATATCCTTAATATTTTATTAAAAAAATTGGTGAGAAACTGTTGAAATATTTTTTAATAAAAAAAGTCATAACCATTAATTGTCCTTTTGTTATCATTTTGGAACGACAATTGTTAGTTGTATGTTTATTACCTTTTTCAAACGGTTGTCAAAATAATTTAATGAGCAATAAATAGCTTTTAAAAAGACACTAAAGGCATTAGTTTTTTACAATTAAAAATGTACTTGTTTTATGCAGTTTAATTATTTTAAATTCAATCATTCACTTCCTTTTGAATGTAGAATTTTTTGTTACTATATATAATTTGACAATTGATGGCACAAAAGCATAATCCTTTTACAGTGGTAAGTTAAAAATAACAAATAATACTTTATTAAAAAAAATTCTTTTATTTTTTGTCTTTTTTTAGCCTCCCACCAAAAACCATGTTTTTTAAACTTCCTTTGTGTTATAAATCTATATAAGAGTGGTATTGTTTTTTTATGTTGAGTTTTAAGTCTTACAATTATTGTAAATTTATTAAGATACGACAAGATGACTGAACTTATTATATTTATAAGACAACATGCAACACATATTTGATCCGTTATATTAGATAAATTTTACATGTAATACGTATTGTCTTAAGAAAGCAATTTAGTTGTGACTCGAGTCAATCATCTAAAAATTTTGATAAAATTATTTTAATAGTTTGGTAATCTTTATACCATAAAATATAATAATATGATTTTAATCCCTAAATTTCTTAATGATCAAGGTAAAAAGTTTTAAATTTTTGTCCATATTAATTTGCAATGAATTTTTATTATTTAAAAATATTCCTTATTATGTGCTAGTAATGACACTTAAAACAATCCAGATGCGTGCCAAGCCTGATAGTCCAAAGTTGCCCAGTTTCAAAGAGGAAAAATAACAAAAAAAGGAAAAAGCAAATCAAGAAAAATAAAAGATAATAAAAGCCTAAACCAACTCAAAGGTGCACCTATATAAATACACTGCCAACAGCACCCAAGACATACATAAAGAAATAGAAAACCTAGCAAAAAAATTTAGGGAAAGAAAAAAACACTAACAGAAACAGAAAGGTACATGGAAACAATGTCGCTGCTCGCCACTTCCACCTCTTTCAACTATCCCACCAATATCGGTCGGTGGAGACGAAGCTAGTACTGTCGGTCCACCTCCATTCCAACCATCCTATTACTCTCGTGCGCATAAGTAGGTTAATGAATATTGTGACACGCGCTCCAAAACGCCCATTTTGCCATACCTTTTATTTTTTTTCGTTCCGTCCAATTCCTGAATTCGCATTTCTTAGTGTTTTTAGTCCCTGCACTTCCAATTGAGGTATGCAAATCCTTAGTCTTTTGTTATTGCGTTAATTGACATCACTATGTCGCATACGCATAATAAGTTTTGTTGTTTTAGGATATAGTGTCGCGTTTAATGTGATTAATATGAAAATTAAATGATTTATTGGACTATTAATTTTTTAGATTGGGCTTAGTTGCATAATAAAGCACTTGGGGTCTTGGTTGTTTGTTAATGCGGTATTTCCTTTTTTCTTTTGCTCAAACTTAATATGTGCAATATATAAATAAATAAATAAAGACTTGATCTGCATACATCTCCGTGAAAACTATGTTTTAAATTTAAACTTTATCAATTTGATGAAGTATTACTGTATAAATATTATTTTATTTTATTTTCCTTGTAAATATTTCATGATGACTTTTGGTCAATAATCAAGCCATCAATAGGCTAGCATTTGTTTTTATGTTGAGACAAAATTTAAATAACCCAATATAAATCAATAAGTCAAATACTTTGTACAAGCTAATCGATTATTTTAATTTTTATGTGATTGTCTCTACATAATTTGTGGGTTTTTTATATCTGATTTAGTTTTTTCTCTTTCTTGGACATTTAGTTCTAATTTTGATAATGGACTTTATAAGGCCTAGTTTCATAGTTTTAAGTGACGTGGCATGTTAATAGGGCTCAAGGCTCATACCTTTATTATTTTGAAAAAACTCAATAATCAACTCATAAAATAAGATAGCCACTGGACATAAAAATTAGATTTTGTATGAATAATTCTTAGAAATTGAAATTAAATAATAACCTCATTATGATGACACATTAAGGTATTAGTGGTCTTTGCTAATTGTATAATCAACTTCCTTATTAAAAAAAAATTAATAAGATAAGTTGTTAGGCTTTTTTTAGTTTTTATTTTTAATTAAATTGAGTGACGACTCGATATTTCGAATTATATCTCTTACGATCACCTATGCATCACCATATGACAAGTACTTTGTCTTAGTTGATTAAGGTAACTAAAAAATAAAATAAAGTAGAAATCTGAAAATTAATTCTAGAAATACAAAATTTAGAAAAAGAAACAAACAAAAAGTCTTAATTCTTAAACTAGAGCAATCTAAGCTAATTGTACCGCTTGGGGTTACAAAAAAACCTAAAAAATGAGATTTCGAAGTGGATTTCGATCTTAAAAAAAAAACTTATAAAAGTAAGAAGAAAATAGGGAATACAAAATAACTAGTAAAAGCAAGAGGCAATGAAACTGCAACAAATTAACGTAATTGACCAAAACACTTCGTTTATTGGTAGTTCCAAATATTTGAGATGGGAAATTAACTATACGTGTGGAAACATCGGACCAGTGGATGGGATTAATAAAGTTGGAAGACTAGAAAGATTTATGGCAAAGAGCATGCTGGTTCTAATTAATCCATATTTTTTAAGGCACTGGATCTAACACCTGGTAGATAAAATTTGTCGTCTTTCTTAGAACTTTCAATGATTTTTAAAAAGATGAAGATAATTATTTGAAATAGTCAATTATAGATATTAATTTCATTTCAATTCAAATGGTGTTCTACAACCTCCTTGCCTGTTTTAATTATACAAAATAAGTCTGCTAAGTCCACATCTAAGTGAGAAACAGACTTTCTAATATCTATTTCTGATTATTTTTATCCAATTTCAGTTGATATCTACCTCTGATTATTTTTATACAATTCCAATTGATATAGACATGTTGTGTTCCTATTGGATATAGCTCATAAGATTGATAATTGGTAAGATAATAGTATACAGGAGCACTTTGTCTCTTTCCCGACTGGCTCTTTGTCATTACAAATTGACAAAAAAGTGCACAGCAACACTGTATTACGCAACAAGATTGAATACCAGCAATTGGAAATCAATTATTTCGCTAAGTTGATCTTTTGTATACCATACGATATAAAATCTTGAGATGGCATCAAATTTCTTTTTCCAACAACAATTGACATGAACTTTTCTAGTTCTTTCTAAAAAAAAAATAATAAATAAATAAATTATCCACTTCTTTTATTTTTTGTCCATACAATCAATTATTTCAGCGAGGCATGGTCCCTTCTCTCTCTCGTTTGGGATTCTTCAAAATTAATTGCTTCATGTTGAGGAGAGGATTGGTTTTTCTAAATTTGATAGAATTGGTTGCATATATATGTATATAGTAAGCCAATTAATCAGACCTTGCGAAGGTATTTTTTATAAAGCCAACGAATTCTTGAAAGCAGAAAAGGAATTTGCTTTGATTGAGGAAACCCCCTGTCTCGTCTTGGGGAAGTGACCTTGCGAAGTAATGTGGAGTGAGGGATTACCTTAGTTTTTTTTTTTTTTAATTACGAGAACGAGATGACATTAGTTGCATCGTGTTTTTTTATTTATATTTTTTCTCTTTGTAAAAGTGTGGAATCAAAACAAGCTGATCCACTCTACTATTTTCTTTCTTGATAATAATGCCCCATTAAACAATATTTCGAGCAGTTCTAAACAAATTTTATGTTATGCTTATGGACTTCATAATTTCGATCAAATAAAAATTTATCTTTTTTAAAGATTATCCTTTTATATTTTGTTGGCTTCCTTTCAGAAAATCTCCAACAAATTGTTCAATTTAAATACTCATTCAAAATTTGTTATCAACGTGATAATTCATTTTTTTAAAAAAGATATTTTGATTTCACAATAAAAATAAGACTAATTATGTTGGAGACAAGAATGATAAAATTTAATTTGTTTCAATAAATGATATCTATATATTTATAGAAAATTCGATATTTTGACAGTATTCTAAAGATGCTTATGAAAGTAAATTTCAGCTTCAACTTTCAACATAATTTATGGTTATGTAATTCTGTTAGACGCTAATAATTCAGCTCTTTCCTTTAATTAACAAATATTTATCATTGTCCTATTATGTAAGACATGTCTTCAATATTGGCTAGCGGCTCGAGATTCTATTAACATACTTAGCTCTTGTTCTCTTCCACATTTTTGCTGCGTGTTTCATCACGTGAGGGTTGTATTTAGGTATGGCAGCGGGGCAGGCTACAAAATCGATACCCTATCCAGCTCGTTCATTAATTATTTTTTAAAATATCATAATGGATAATGAACTAAATATAAGTAAAATAGCATTATCTATTTATATTGATGGATAATTTATTCATGAATATAGATATCTTTTTTTATCCTACTAATACCTATCTTTTATCCATTAACATAAAAAGTACTAAGACACAAAATGTTAAAATAAACAAAAAAAAAAAAAGAAGAAAAAAGTATGTAATTAATCATTCAAATGGTTTCGTTGATATTATTATTATTATTATTATTTATATATTAAAAAACAAGTAGTATTTTTAAGGCACTTATGTAATTAACTACGATTTCGTTATTATTATTTATCATTCGAGTTTGACATTTATCCAAACGAGTCACACATGCAATTTGACTAATGAATATCTCTATTTTATTATTATTTTTGTTATAATTTGTGAATTATTCTTTGCAAATCTCATTATTAATATTACTCTTAGTATAGATTAATAGCCTACTTTTTTTATCGATCAATTGTGGATAGTATTTATTCACGACTCAATTATCATATTTTGGACATTATTATAATGGTAATATTACTGCCGTACTTGAGATTTTTTTATATTATCCACACTCGACGGTCAATATCTTCGGTTACTTAATTAATTATACATAAATAATAATAATAATAATAATAAATAAATAAAGTGATGTTATTACCTGATTTATTTCCTTCCAAATGATCCATGGTCATGAAACATACCAAAAAAGTCAAAGAGTTTTGTTTGTTGTTTTGCTTCATTTTTCAATCTCAAGTGTGCTCTGATACTTTTTTCTACTAAATGCAAAAGCTTTTGGACTTATTTTGGTTCAGCAGAACGTCTTGGAGCAAATTTCAAGTTTAATTATTGCGGTGTCTTTTTGGATTTATAAGAAAAATAAGAGTCAATGACTCGGAAAAAATCACTATAAATTTTTTTTATCTTTCTCAATTAAGGAAAAAAATTTGTATAAAAATAAAAAATAAATTAAATAATGGCTTGTAAGATAGTCCAACTCGTAAATCTTAATTAACTTTAACAACCACTTCATATTAATTAACTTGAACGACCACTTCATATTAATTAACTTCATCATTTCAATCAAAGAAAATTTCAGTAAAAAAAATTGAAAAAAAAAGTTTTCAATTTAAAGAAAAAAGTTAGTGGGTAAATGGGTATGGACGGGGTATGGGCGGGGTATGCTATAATGAATGTGGACGGGGTAAAGAAATGGATAAATGATTTTTAGTGGATAATGGATACGGTAATGGATATAGTATTTTTTAATGGATAGGATAAGAGATAAGCTTAATGAGCCGGATACCTAACCCATTGCCATCCCTAGTTGTATACCGAGCATGAATTCTTACGTTTACTTGTTTTGTAATACCGAGTAAATTAGAAATCAATCCTTCTAGTTTTACAAAATGAATTAAATAATCCATCAAATTTTAAAAATTAATTAATTAATCATTGATCGTTGATCATTGTAGATTTAATATTATATTGTTTCAAAAAATATCATTTCTTTTATTTTTATTTTTTATATTTTTTTAAAACAAAAGATTAAAATCAATTGAAAAAGAACGGAAAAAAATGCCACTAATAGATTTAAAAACTTAAAGTCTAATTAATTAGTTTTTGAAACTATGTCAATTATTTAATTTATTTTGAAAAAACTAAAGGGACAAATTTCTAATTTACTCTTGCAAGACCTATGTGGGACGTTAAACTAAAGAAACATCAACATCGATCGAAGACTCGACCACAATTTATAAGTCTTTTTGGACTTGGATTTAGTGACACATAAATAGCACCACACCATCAGCAGCTGCCAAAGGCCACCCAAACTTGCCTTCATGATGACACAATATTGAGGCTGATTTTCAACAGCCAAAGGTTCTTTTTTAAAACCAACTAAGCTACTTGTGATCTTAACTGATAGATAGATAGATTTTGATTATTTTTCAATCACATGGTAGTAAAAAGAATCGTAGTGAAATCCTTTCCCATTACGAGGCAATAATTTTGATCTTTGAATTTCGTAGTAAAAAAAACCCATAAAAGCTAATACGACAACAAACATGTGACCTTTTTGGTTATTTTATCATAATTCCAGAAGAACCAACATTTATAGTTGACAGAATTGACTTTAAAACATGATTGACGAATAAAAAAATAATTAATGTCTCGTATCAATCAAGTGTATATATTATTTTTCTAATATACATATCATATGTGTTGTCCATTTAGATCGAGATAAAGCTCAAAAGACACGAATAGGTAATTAAAAGACAGAATTGGCTTTTGCAAGCTTGAAACTTAATGATGATTCAAAATCGGATAACCCCAATATAAGTGATCATAAATAGTGGTATTCTTGATCTTTGACTTCATTTATTCATAAATAAATTAGATGATGTATTGAATGCTTCAACATACGGATTATAAATAAAATAAAGAGTAATGTTATTTTTATATAATTGTTTTATAAAATTTATCAATCATTAGATTTATGGTAGTCATTAACAAAATTCACTTGTTTATTGTGTACTATATCCATCAAATAGTTAATTATTAAAAAAAAATATTACTCTAAAATAAATCTCACAACCACACCATCGTGGAGAATGAATGACAACCATATATTTATTCTGGCTCCACCTTCTTCATCTTCTACTCTTTTTTTTTTCTTTTTCCTGACATTGAAGGTGAATTTTTGTAATTATATATCATACCTTGCAAAAGGTCAAATCACTTGTGCAATATTTTGGTATTTTAATGTCAATCTATGTTACAATAATGAGAAATTATTCAGCACATTAGAAATTGGACTTCTCTCTCTTTCTAAAATATAGGATTTATGAATTATTTTTATAATAATTTTTATATTTTTGTGAGGGAATAAAATACAACTTCTAACATAACTAATATTTTAACTTCAATAATTAATTAAATGTCACGTGTTTTTTAATCTGCAACTTTTCCTTAATCAACGGTGCTTAGTCGGGACAACATTTCGTCACAAGATGTAATTAGAATCTTTTTGGGCCCAATTTTTTTATCAAAAGAGAGAAGATATATAGAAAATTTTTTCCTTAATTTTTAATTATCTATTGTTCTCATTTCATTCTATTATATTTTTATACATTTTCTGAAAGCAGCCCCTTCTATGATTACAAGATGTACAGTTATTCAAATTCTAACCAATGAAGGGAATTAATGTTTAATTATGATTTACAATAATATAATAAACTAGCTAGAAAGAAATTTGCTTAAATATTAATTATATATTGGCGTCGTCATCTTGGAGATTTTAGAGACTCCACCTGGGATTTGCCACTGGGACCCCTCGTTCTTATGAAGAGTCTGTATTCATCAAACGTCATTGCCTGATAGAGTGGAGGTCTGTCTGGTGTCACAAGCTCCTTCATTGGCTCTATGGGTATATCACTCTTTGGATTGTAGAAGAAAGCAAGAGAGACACGATCTTTTGATGAGTTTACAATCACTCTATGCTCCACGCTCTTGTAAGTTGCATTGCTTAGCACCTAATTAATATATATATTACAAAATTGCTTAATATGGAATTAATTGCTGAAATGGAAGGAATAATTTGATGCTAGCACAATGAAATCTACTTTTAAAAATGTAATTTAGGTCCCTCAAATCAATAATTTTTTTATCAACCCTTACCATTCACTTCATTGTCAGTTAGATAACGACAATTAGCAAAATTTTAGTGTCGAAGACAATTACTATGGAATAAATTATAGGTGGGTTCCACAGTGTTTTAGGTATACGACAAATTATTCATATATTCATTCATTGCACTAAATTTGATGGAATGGTAGTTAGGGACAAGCCACAATGCATGGTAGTAATTAGGATATTTAGATAATTAAACTACCTTGTGAATACATGCATCCTTGTAAGTTACCACTCTTTTTTTTTACAAGTTATTATTTACTTGTTTAAGCTAAAGAAGTTGTTGAGACGTCAAAAAAAAAATTCATTACAAATTTTATAATATTTAAGAAATAACTAATGTATATGTACGGTAGTTACTTTTATGGGTTATATATACTGATTACTTAATGAATCTATTTTTGAAAAAAGAGATAAAAATATAAAAAAGAATTATGTTCGAACCCAATAAAAGTAATATGAAGATTTTCATGTTGATTTATTTTTTTTAATTTTTTCTTTTTTATTTCTCTTTTATTTGTGTTTCTCTTTATTTGCAATAAGTTATATTAGTTACTCATTGCTCATTGAATCATTAAAATCTCTCGATTTATCAGTAATATTATTTTATTTCTGAGTGGCTCAATATTTTAATCCTATTCCACATGTTTTGAACGTGGCATTGGATAACTGATGCGTTTGTAGAAGCCAATTGTTACAAAAAGGACGAGCAAATGCTTTCTTGAGATCACATCTTAATAGCCAATGAAAATAGAGTGAAAAATGAACGCAATAAACTAATGACAAATAATAGTACTCAATTATTTTTTATAGGCCTGTAAACTCTTAATTTCCTCGAGGAATTGGCAAATTGCAATAGTGGATGTGACAAGTAATTAATCAATTACTTAAACAGAAGAAAGAACGTCTAATAGGTAAGAATCAAGTCATGCCAAGTTCTTATCTTCTGCTTATTTGTCAACTAATAAGGTCTAAACGAGAAGCTAAATGTGATTTTACTTTCTTTTTTGAGCATAAAGAAATTTTATAGGTTCATCCTCATGTTCAAACTAAGAGAGGAAACTATATATTCATGCTCCTTCGGTGCGCTAGTGGGCATAATTCAAGCTTTTCATGACTGTTGAGATCTCTTCGCCCCTATGTACTAAAACGGGACCAAGTGACAAGTTCCTTGAAAAAAAAAAACAAAAACTTTTGGCCGGTTGTTGCATAAATACTCGTTACTTACCCATCAAAAACATGACCCCTCCATGTGCCCTATACGTTTCATAAATCTCAATCAAACATATAGATGTTTTACGTATGTAGATAATCTAGTGAGAGAAATAGTGAGAGTGTATGTTACCTGAATTTGATCACCAATATTAACAATAAAAGCATGTGGAGCTGGCTTCACTGTAATCCAATTCTTATCTTTACGCACTTGAAGACCAGGGACATGATTGTCTGGCAAGAGAAGGGTCATGCCCCCGGGATCCGAATGTGAAGATAAACCAAGGGTCAGGTCAGGTTGTGGACACTTAGGGTAAAAATTAACTCTTAGGCATACCCCAACATTTTCGCCGCCAAGTGCATTTTGAAGTTGTTCCTCTCCTAATCCAAGGTTTATTGATAAAACCTTCATTAACCTCCCACATAGCTCCACCAATTGCTTACCATATTCATCAAGCACTTCCCTACAAATTAATTGGCAAAAGCTAGTTACTTAAAACTAAATTGAAATTCTGGTATTAAAAAAAAAAAAAAATCAACAAATCCAACGTTAGGTAGGTAAAATCCAAATATATGGTTGATATAAAACAGTTACATTTGATGATAACTGTAAGTGGCCAGAAAAAGTGTGGTCAATTTTATAACATGAATCATAGGAAATCAATATGACACGTCGAATTTGCAACTTGAAAAGCTTCCCAGTAATTTTAGTGTGCTAAAATAAATATGCATATATGTGTGTTCTGAAAAGGATTGCAATATATATATATATATATATTTATATGTATACCTGCAATCAGATGGAATGGTAGGCCATTTTTTATAGTCCTTCAATGCTAAAGGAAGATAGTGAAGAAAGTAGTAATCACTCCAATCAAGAATGGCACCTTTTTTAACCCCTAACCGGCTACCATAACCTTCGTAAGTCTTGGGAGTGTTTGCATAAGCTTGCTTAACCTCCATGGGCAAATTAAAAAACTGTCTCCATAGTTCTCGAGCACGGTCCATCAATTTAGGGCTAACACCATGGTTAATAACTTGAAAAAACCCCCACTCCCGGCATGCTACAGAAATTTGGTCGAGTATAGTGGCTCGAAGAGCATGATCATCACCATATAGTCCGGCGAGATCAACTATAGGGATGTTCACATCACTTGAAATAGTGGAATTTATGGATGGCCTCTCAAGTGGGGGCTTGACATATCGCTCTGGAATTATGGGCATGCCGCTATCGGACAAGGATTGTACACGGACTATTGGTTCGGGCCAATCTTGGAGCTTATTCATGACTTTGGTAGGTTTGGTCTCCAAGGTTGATCCTATATATATGATTAGAGGTACCATGAAACATTGCACATAGTCTTTAGTAGTAATTAGCTTAGAGAGAGAGAGAGAGTGAGTAAAACGATGAAAGAAACGGTCTAAGTTCCCAAAAAGAGAGAGAGAGAGAGTGAGTGAGTAAAACGATGAAAGAAACGGTCTAAGTTCCCAAAGAGAGAGAGAGAGAGGGAGATGGGGGCATTGAAGGAGAATGTAAAGAGCGATAATTATAGGGGGAGAGGGGTAGTGCAAGTGCAAGGAAAGTGAAATTGACGCGAAATGGAACGTGGAAATAATGGTATTTTAAAATATATGCAACGGGGGCATGATCACATATTTCCAGATATTATATTTGTGTGTGAATTTTGGGTTGAGATTGAGTGAGAGAACACTGTCTTCTTCGCTTTCTTTCATGTGTGGTGTTTTTTGCGGCAGAAATGTAAAATGTGTGTGCAAGCATTCGTCTCTTGTCACTTTTTATTTGGGTGATTGTGCTTGTGGACGAGTCAAAAAAAATAGATAGTCAAGTATTATTAAGAAATGTGATCAGTCATCAAAAGTTATTTTGATCTTATCAACATCAAAATTTAATTTTTATTATTTACAAATAATTAGTTATAATTATTGTCTCATAGTATTGGATTTAGACTGATTTACAGTATAAAACAATTCAATAATAAAAAATTAAATAATTTTTTATATTAATTAAATTTAAGAAGTGATAAATTTAATTTTGAAGAGAGTAAGAATGAGTATATTAATCATTAAATCTATTATCCAACTCCAATTCTCAAAGTCTTTCGATAAACCCTTTTAGTGGCACTAAAAAATTGAAAAGAAAAAAACGAAACAAAAGGAAAGAAAAATTTAATTTAACCATTTATAACCTTTTTTTTTTTTTAATGAATATTGAATAAAACCATTTATAAGTGTTGTCATGGGGGACCTGGACACATGCGCGAAGGGGACTATTTCCTTATTTCGGCGCCGTGCTCACTTTGGCCTCCTCTCCCTTTCATGTTTTATGTAAACCACAGCCACATACTCCAATATATAACCACTTCAAGAGAAAGCGTTCACCAATCGGTGGTAGCTAGCAATAATGACAAGTGTTAAAGCTCCTCTCTCTCTCTCTCTCTCTCTCTCTCTCTCTCTCTCTCTCTCTCTGGCATTCCATTTTTACCAGAAAAAATAAGATCTTGCTTGTTTGTTACTTAGCTTAATTCATAAATATGAGTGAGATTATTATATAGCTAGAAACACAAGGATCAAGTTCAAGTAATGGTGTGAACAGGTGAACAAAATATGTTATGACATTATTTAAAAAAAAAAAACTGTGAACAAAATATCCGTCGATATAAATTAATGTTTAGTTTAAATGTTATTAATAACAAAATTAATAATTTTCTTTAGACGATGAATCATATTTTCAAACAAAAACTATTCCACTATAGTTACATTAAATCACGAGTAATTTAAAAGTGAATAAAAGCAATTAAATTTTAATCGAGTGGAGAGAATTAATGGCTATTGAATTGGTCAATTGAAAAACACTACATTCCCAAGTTGACTCTAATTTCTATAACCCTACTAAAATGCCATTCTTTTATAATGGCGTTGCTTGATTACAATGCCATTGCCTTCTATTATCAACAGGTGGCTTTCGAATAGGTGAAGTTTTAGGCAACCGGTCAATAATGTTGCCATAGTTTTGGCCTTCTGCTTAATATACCGATTACAATAATTTATTATTTTACAAAAAATATAAGATTCATAAATTATTTTAATGAAAAAATAGAGTGCAGTACTTAAGATATTTAATAATTTCTTATGTTATTAAAATTTTGATTTTTTTATAAAAATATAAGGTCTATAAAATATTTTAATGAAAAAATAAAGTACAATTCTTTATATATCTAATAATTTTTTGTTATGAAAAATATAAATAATAAGAGAATTTAAAGAGAAGGATGACAAGAAAAAGAATTCACTATAAAGTGAATAAAAGTGATAAGAACTCAAGTTGTTCTCTTAATATTTCTAAAAATTTGTACATCAACTAATGAACAATCAAGTTTGTTTATATGTTTCAAAATTGAGATAAGAATTAAAAAGGATTATGAATAATTAAAAGTACATCAATTGCATCACCCTTTCAATTTCTCGTATTAAATGGTGAATTGAATCACATTAAGGATCATGAGTAGTTGAGACATGAAAAGTAGATAGACATTCATTATTTCATAACACTCCTCCTTGAATATCCATTGTACAATGAACATGCCTCGTTAAACCCTTACTAGGAAAAAATCCAGTGAAAAAAAATCCTAGTGAAGGAAAAAGAGTACAATATTCCTTGCACACATTACTCTCCTTTTTGGTCTCCCCTCGTTGAAGGCATTATTTAAGATCTCTAAGACGATGCATTCCAATCTTGTGAATCATCTTCTCAATTATGGTAGGTAATGTCTTAGTGAAAAATCTGCTGGATTGTCACTTGATCGAATTTGTTGAACATTAATATCACCGTTGAAGATCATGTGTGAAAAATAATTTTGGCGATACATGCTTCGTTCGTCACCTTTGATGTATCATTTCTTTAATTAAGCTATGCAAGCAGTATTATCTTCATATAAGACTCGTTGAAACTTCCTTGCTAGTGGATAAACCGCATCTCTCTCGAATATGATTGGTAATTGATCTTAATCAAATATATTCTCGACTTACCTCATGAATTGCTAGTATTTACGCATGGTTTGAAGATGTGGCAGCTATAGTTTGCTTCATAGAACGCCATAATATAGTTGTATCTCCATATATAAATACATAACCAATTTGAGATTGAGCTTTGTGTGGATCGGATAAATAACCCGCATCCGCATAATCAATTAATCCAGTTTTTGATATGTTAGAGTAATATAAGCCCATATTAATTGTTCCTCGGAGATAACGTAGTATATGTTTAATTTCATTCCAATGTCTTTGTGTTGGAATAGAACTATATATTGTTAATAAATTTATAAAAAATGCTATATCGAGTCAAGTATTATTACGAACATACATTAATGCACCAATTACACTAAGGTATGGTACTTCGGGACCAAGAAGTTCTTCATTATCTTCTCGAGGTTAAAAAGGGTCCTTTTGAATATCAAGTGAACAAACTACCATTGGGCTAGTAAATAGATGAGCCTTATCCATGTAGAATCTTTGTAGTACCTTTTCTATATATGTTGACTGATGAATAAAAATTCCATCTTTTAAGTATTCGAACTGACGACCGAGATAAAATTTTATTTTCTCAAGATCTTTCATATCAAATTCTCTTCTTAAATAATTTATGGCACTCAAAATCTCTTCGAAGTTCCAATTATATTTAAATCGTCAACATATACGACAATTATCACAAACCCTTTTTCGAATTTCTTTATAAAGACACATGGATAAATTGGGTTATTTTTATAATCTTCTTTTAATAAATAATCATTAAGACGAATATACCACATACGTCTAGATTGTTTCAATCCATATAGAGATCTTTGTAATTTAATCGAATACATCTCTCGAGAATATATTTTACATGCTTCATGCATTTTAAGTCCTTCCGGGATTTTTATATAGATATCATTATCAAGTGACCTATATAAATAGATTGTGATTGCATCCATTAAATACATATAAAGTTTTTCATATCTTCGTCAAACTAATAAGATAGCGAAATATAATTGCATTCATTACAGGAGAATATATCTCTTCATAGCCAATGCGAGGTCTTTGTGAAAACCCTCGCATTACAAGTCTTGCTTTGTATCTCACAATTTCATCTTTTTCATTTTGTTTTTACATAAATATCCATTTGTATCCTACTGGCTTAACATCTTCGGGTGTTTTAACTATGGGTCCAAAAATAGCTTATTTTGTGAGAGACTTTAATTCTTCCTTAATTGCATCTTTCCACTTAGGCCAATTGTCTCTATATTGACATTCTTTAATAGATTTAGGCTTAGGATTCTTATTCAAAATATCAATTACCACATTATATGTAAAAATGTTATCAATGAATATTTCTTTTTTATCCTATTTTCTCCCTGTGTTAACATAATTTATCCAAATTTTTTGATTTTTCTCAAGCATTTGGGATTCTTTTGGAAGCTTGTTATCAAAAACATCTTGGACCATTTTATCTCGGTTCTTTTATATTTTCATCTTGATTATTTTTTCTTTTTTTCTTTTCGGGATTTTTATCTTTAGAACCAATCGATCTTTCATGCTTCAAGCGTGCTTTAGATTGATTTGTTATAACATTAATAGGTTATCCTACAAGGACATCAATTTTAATAAGAGCATTCTCGGCGGGAGCATGTGATTTATTTACTCTCTTTGGATCAAAGAATACATCCGGCAATTGATTTGTAAGACTTTGTAAATGAATTATCCTCCGAACTTCAAGTTCACATTGTTTTGTACAAAGATCAAGATGATATAAAGAATAAGTATTCCATGTAATTTCTTTTTTCAACATTTTCAACTACTTATTTTGTTTATTTTCTCCCCCTAATGTTAAAAAAATTATTTCATCAAAATGATAGTTGACAAAACGAGTCGTGAAAACATCCCTCGTTAATGGTTCAAAATATTTAATTATAGAAAGAGATTCATATCCAACATATATTCCCAATTTCCTTTGAAAACCCATTTTAGTTCGTTGTGAATGAGTAATTGGGACATATACCGCAAATCTAAAAATCTTCAAATGAGAAATATTAGGCTCATGACCGAAATCAATTGAAGTGGAGATAATTTCTAATAACTTGTGGGTCCGATACGAATAAGTGTTGCTTGCATGTAAAATTGCATGTCCCCAAACATAAATGGGGAGTTTTGTTTTCATAAGTAATGGTCTAGCTATCAATTGGAGGCTTTTGATAAATGATTCTACTAGACTATTTTGAGTATAAACATGAGCAACAGTATCGTTCAACTCTTATTTCAATAGACATGCAATAATTATTAAAAGCTTGAAAAGTAAATTCACCAAGCATTATCAAGGTGAATTGTTTTAATGGTATAATCTAGAAATTGTGCTCATAATCGAATTATTTGAGTAAGTAACCTCGAAAATGCCAGGTTTTGAGTTAATAATAAGCATACATGTGACCATCCTATAGATGCATTTATTAAAAGCATAAAATATCTAAATGTTCCACATGGTGGATGAATTGGTCCATATATATCACCTTGTATACGCTCTAAAAATACCGGAGAGTCAATTCCAATTTTATTTGGTAAAGGCTTAATAATAAGTTAATCTTGAGACATGCGGAACATGAAAAGTCATTAGATTGAAGAATCTTCCGGTTTTTCAATGGATGTTCATACAAATTTTCAATAATTTTTCACATCATAATGAATCCAAGATGGCCCAATCAGTCATGCCACAAAATAAAAGGATTAGTAAACTTCGATTTACTATGGTATTTGTTTCAATCATTTGAATATTTGTATAATAAATTCCGAAGAGAAATCGGGTAATTTCTCTAATACATATTTTCTACCCGATGTAATTTTTATAATATATAAGTACTCAATATTCTCAACATTTGTTGTCTCAATATGACATCCATTTAAACAAATATCTTTAAAACTTAACAAAATTCTATGGGGCTTAGGAGAGTATAATGCATCATCTATAATCAAATTTATCCTTCTAGGTAATAATATATTTGCTTTTCTAGAGCCATCAATTAAATTAACACCATCGGATGTAGTGTTAACATTATCCTTGCTCATTATTAAATTGGAGAAAGACCTTTTATTTTTAAATATAGTATGTGTTGTTTCACTATCCACGAGGCATAAATTCTCCTCCATGACGTGTAAACCGATTATAAACTTGTTAATATCAATATATTCTTCATAAACATAAAAACAAAAAAATAAATAAATATTATAACTACTATAATGAAATTATAAAAATAAAACATAAAACTTCTTTATTTATCAATAGATAGGTAACAAACAAATTTTCAACGATTATCATTAACCTAATGATTTTTTCTTTCGGAATCTTCAAAGAAATCGACAATATCTAAATGTGTCAAGTTACCGAAATCTTCAAGAGGAACATTATCACGAACATTATTTGGATATATAAAATTTACCTTTATATCACTTTCTTTCCTTCTCAACAAGGCTTGATAAAGCTCAACTAGGTCCTTTGGCGTACGACGAGTCCGATATCAATGTCCCCTCATACCACATCTATAACATTCATTTTCGGAGTGCTCGACTTAATCCATCTTTATTCTTTTCTTATTTTTTTCATAATTTATCCACTTATGGGGATGAGGTGTATTATTATTATCACAACGATTATAACGATAATTATTCGACCATGACTATTACCATGATCACGTCCACGTCCATGGCTACGGCCACGACCATGTCCACGCTCAAAATTATTATAAGATGTCACATTCACTTCAGGAAATGAAGTAGATCCGATTGGACAGGATTCATGATTTTTCAACAGCGAGCTCGTTATTTTATTAAGCCATAAGTAGGTATGAAATCAATTCGAGTATTTTTTAAAACCTTTTTCTCGATATTGCTTGTTGTAGGAGCATATTCGAGGCATGAAAAGTAGAGAATTTTTATCTAACATATCCGAATCGGTGATATTTTCTCCACACAATTTTAGTTGGGAACCGATTCTAAATACTGCAGAATTATACTCACTTAATGTTTTGAAATCTTATAACCTTAAGTGCATCCAATCATAACGATATTTTGAAAGAATTATCGTCTTTTAGTGGTTGTATTTTTTCTCTAAATTTTTTCACGGTTCAAGTGGATCCTTTGCTCGTTAAATATTCAGTTTTCAAATACTCATGGAGATGATGACGAAGGAAGATCATTGACTTAGCACGGTTTGTAAGGATTCTTGATTATCATCCATGATTGTTTGTCTAAGGCCATTAGCATTTAAATGTATCTCAAGCATCAAGCACCCATGATAAATAATTATTGCCCGAAATGTCAAGGGTCATAAAATCAAGCTTTGTGAGGTTTGACATGATAAAAATTCTATAATACAAAATATAATAATGAGGTTAGAAAATAAAAACAAACATAATAATAATATTCAAACTTCTTAAAACAACATGCATTAGATTATTAGAATATATATATTAGATTATTCAAGTTTTTCAAATATATATTATATGCACCATTAGATTTAAAGTAAAAGATAAATTAAGTACATACCTCTTAATAGCCTAGATGATTTGCGTCGTTTTGGTAGAACAATCATGTTGATAACGTGTTATGAAAAATAGAAATAATAGAAGAATTTAAATGGAAGGATGACAAGAAAAAGAATTCACTATAAAGTGAATAAAAGTGATAAGAACTCAAGTTGTTCCGTTAATCTTTCTAAAAACTTGTACATCAACTAATGAATAATCAATCTTATTTATAAGTTTCAAAATTGAAATGAGAATTGAAAAAGACTATGAATAATTAAAAACACATCAATTGCATTACTCTTTCAATTTCTCATATTGAATGGTGAATTGAATCACATCAAGGATCATGAGTAGTGAGGATATGAAAAGTAAATGGATATTTATTATTTCATAACATTTTTTTTGTTATTAAAAATACTTGGCTTTTGAAAGCCCAAAACGTTACAAATGGGGTGTGTGGCCCCACCCAATACCTTAGGAACCATGGCATGGAAATTTTTCTTCTTAAATTTCGTTTTAAATATTAACCCTTTTTTCACTTTTTAAACCCAAAATTCACTACAACATTATTCTAGATCTATTAAATTCTAAAAATAATTTAACATATTTTTTACATTATTTAGAAGGAAAATGCTTAGTGACATTATAGTGACGGACACAATTTTCAAAAATAAAAAGGATTTAGGAGTAAATTTGAAAAGTAAAAATATTAAATGACATAATATCTATTAAAATAAAGTATATTTCTTTGTATTCCTCGAAGAAAACAATATCCTTATAAAATTATGGTAACTTTTTTTTGACACCACGGTGTCATGTAGCACTGCTCTAAAAATAGAGTCAACTTGATTTATCCGTTGTAATTAATTTGTATGCGTTATTCACCAATTAATGCAATAATTATGAATTACAAAAATAAAATCCTAATCAACGGCTAAACAAAACGGTTAATATCCCAGTTGACTAATTTATAGAGTTAACGAACTTTGTCTCATACGACACTCGTCATATCTTCTACGTAAACAAACATTGATTTAAGGGATGAATTAAATACTAGGATCAATTGTTGGGATAACTTATATACCAAGAGTGCAATCCTTTATAAAAATTTTATTTCGGTTTTATCCAGAGTAAATTTCTTTATTTTTTTTCCTTGGATCTTTCTATTTTTAGTTTTTTTTTTTTAAATTTTGAATTGAATGACTTTCTCCGTTTATATGCTTAATTATGTGATATTTTTGTATCAAAATAAAAGTCAAATGCTTGACACCTATATCAAAGGTCCACATTTTCTTGTGCTTAATACTTGAGAAATTAGGGATGGTGAGACTTGAACTCGGGACTTCATGATCAATCAAGCTCGATACTATATCAAATGATAATCTCACTCGAAAGCTAAAACCGATAAGTGAGGTTCCGAATATAATTTATAATAGTCTCTACAACTTGTCTTGGTAAGATCCATAATTACTAATGTAATTAATTAGATTTATTTAATGTGCCATTAATTTCTAATCCCTTGGTACTTGAAATTATTTGTAACAGTAGAAATAGATTCAAAGAATTAATATTTTATTAAGAGCAATGTTAATCATATTGAATATTGTTTCGAGAAATCTCATGTATTAAATAAACAGATCTATTAGTAACTTTTATGAATTTAATGGTTGAATTTTTTTAAGAACTAAATCTAAAAAATAACTTTCGGTAAGATTAGCTAGCATTCCTTTATATATATATATATATATATATATATATATATATATATATATATATTAACGCTAAAATAGTTTTTTTCGTGAGTATATTTTTTAGGTAAAAAAAGTTTATGAATTAATTGATTACGTAATCGGTGTATATAGTATTGTGTCTTTCACGCTCGCTCAAGATAAGAAAGACAACCAGTGCATCTATATTGAGATCAAATTCAAAATATATTCGAAACATATGTACACGTAAACTAATCAGACCTACATATATATTCTCATCCTCTAAAAAAAAAAAACAACTTAAAACTAATCCCTTTTTACTTATTTTATTTTTTCCTTGCTCTCTCTATTTATACAAAGGAGCATAGTAAAACATTACTAATAGTTGTAATTTATCATAGCATAGCACATATGATGTACATGTGAATGAAATAATCGTCTTTACTGTATTCTATTCTTTTAAAATACATTTTATTTGCAAATTTTTATCTGTTATTATTAGGTTTTTTCTTAAAATTAATTGTTTTGGTACCATTTTTCATAGGAGTTTGATTTTTGTTGGCATCCAGTTTATCTTGAAGCTAAAAAGAAAAAAAGGAAAAATATTGTTCCCATTTTGTATCTGACCATTTACACAAGTTACGTAAAAAGATATCATGTCATTTGGTTCTGGGCGGCAACAAGCAACCGGTTTGGTAAATGGCCTCACGTGGCATTTAAAAACAAAGTACACGTGTCGATTAAATAATGGCAGTGGCATTTAAAAGACAAGCGCATTGTAAAATGAGGGGCATTGTAGAATTTGCCTTAAAATCATGATTCACTGAGAATGAAATGGCTTCTGACGGTAGCACATGGAAAACTACGTAATAATTATATTAATTTTAATTTTTTTAATTACATATATCATTTTTTTTTGTTATACCTATTTTTTATTAAAATGCCAATCAAGTTTTTCCATTCAACTTTTCATCTATTAATAATGTGGCAAAACATAAAAAAAATTAAATGATTATGTTGTCTTTTTTTCTTTTATTCTCTCAAATTGTTATTATTTTTTAGATATTAATTAAAAAATAAAAGCACAGGAGCTACTTTGCTATCCTTTTCTTTTAATTAAGCTATTTTGCTTTTTTTTTAATTAATAATTAAGTAATAGTAACAAGTTGAGAGGATAAAAGAAAAAAACAATAATCATTTAGTTTTTTCTGTTAGATGAAAAACTTAATTGGCATTTTAAAAAAAATTAATTTACTAAAATAAAAAAATAAAAATTAATATATTCTATTGAAAAAAATTTCAAAATTTATACACTTGCGATGCAGTTTTTTTCTTGTAGCATATGCGGCGTACACCAATTCTAATAGAATTGCTAAATATATATATTAAAATTGAGAATTAATTTCATTTTAACACTTTTCTTTTCTAAAAATATGTTTTATATTCAATTACCTCGTGAGATGGTTATTTTTATTTTACTCTTATATAGATAAGAGTATAATTGATGAAACCTGTATACTTCAAGAGAATAAAATAAAATTTATTTTAAAATTAATTAATGGACTTGTCCCCTACCTTATAAGTAACATTTTCTGAAAACATTTTCTTCTGAACAGAATTCCCTCCCATTTTGCAAAAATTTATATCATATCTATATTCGGTTCAGGGCTAAATAAGTTAACACTTAACTGTCTTATTGTAATATATAACAAGCGTATATCCCCCGCGTTGTCTGCGGGATGAATTATATATCATTCTTATGTATTCATTTATATATTTCATAATTTGTTATAGGGTTAGCTAATGAAAATCTGTAAAGTTGAATAATATAATATTGCTAATTAGATATTTTTTATATAAACATATATTTTATTAATAGCTGATAATTAAAATAATAATGTGGTAGTTTTTTTAATTTTCGATGATTAATTTTTATCATATATTATTCATCCGTAATTTATTAATGAGATAGAGAGACCACTCAAAACAAAACGATAAAAAAGCTCTGTCAAATCGAGAACTTGGCAAAGAAAATAGAGATAAAATTACACATGATAAAAATTAAATGATTAAAACAAAGTAAATATTATAAAAGGATAAAAATAAATAAATAAAACTTTCACTAAAAGCATACAAAAAATACTTATAAATAACAAGACTAAAAAAATTTCATTATGCATAAGGCAGGAACAAAAGTAAACATTATAGAATTTTAATGACTAAAATAAAAAAATTAATAACATAAGAATGAAAACAGAAAATTTTTCACTAAAAAAAAACCTAGGATAGTTAAAATGTATTTAATTTTAATGTAAAATGATTAATAATTAAATATAATAAAAGTTTAATGATCAAAATAAATGAAAGATCATAAAACAAAAACCAAAATATAACAAAAACTTTTATTTAAAAGTAACAAATAGTTCCTTGTAGGAAAATTTTTTAATTATATATAAAAAAAAACAATTACAAAACAAAGACTAAAATTTTTTTTTACTAAATTTAATGATGAAAAGAAAGAAAAAATAACAAAATAGAAATTAAATTTTTTTTTACTAAATTTAATGACGAAAAGAAAGAAAAAATAACAAAATAGAAATTAGAATAGAAAGAAAATTTCATTGAAAAAAAAACCTTATGATAGTAAATTTTATTTAGTTTTAGCACGAGTAAGGATAAAAATTAAATATGAGAAAATTTTCATAACTAAAATAAAAACATATTAAAAAACAAAAAAAAAACATAAATTTTTACTAAAAGTTAAAAAAATTTTGATTATAAGGATTAAAATCACATATAATAAAATTTTAATATTTTTGATAGGGATAACAATCAAAGATCGGAAAAGATGAATGACAAAAAAAAAAAAAGAAAGAATGAAGGGACCAAAATAAATAACAATTTCCTAAGTCAAAAAAAAAAAAAGAAGAAAAAAAAGTAGCCGGGCACAGGCTGTTGCAAAAAAAAAAAAAAAAAAAAAAAAAAAAAAAAAAAAAAGTTGCTACTTCCGACGATCGAGGTGGTCGAAATCTTCATCGAAATTTCGAGGTTCAAGTTTCGGATCCCTAGAAATTGAATTCCGGCATCATTTTTTTCCCCAAACACATCTAAATAACCGAAATAAAGCCAATAAATATATCTAAAATCTTAAAAATTATTTTAATGCATAGAAAAACAAAAACAAATTACACAATCAAATCGGAACTTTGTTTCCCTCTTTGGCTCCGATCTACCTCCTTTAATGGTTTAATGGCTTGAAACAATCATGGACAAACTCACCTCTCAAAGATAAACAAAACTAGTGGATTTTCACCGGCCAAAGCGGCCTAAATAAGCTTGGCCGATGATTTTCTCTCTCCTCCCATCTCTCTCTTCCCTCCTCCCTTCTCTCTCGTCCGGGGACCAAAATGGATGAGCAAATGAAAATATGGATCGAAAGATTAGTTGACAAAGATCGGGGATCAAAGTGTAAAAAACCAATGAATAGTGAATTGTGAGTGTGTGAATAATGTTTGGAACGGTAAATCAACGTTTTGTTTTAGTTTATTTAGGTGGTGTTTGATAAAACTAAAAATTAAGTGCTGAATCTATTAAGTACTGAATTTTAAGTGTTGAATATGTTAAGTATCGAATATGTTCCCGACAAGTTCGTTTGATATTTACTAAAAATTAAATACTCGAATATAATAAGTCTATTTGAAGATGATAGAATATATATGATATTTTTTAAGATTTTAGTTTGAACATATGTATCCGATTATATTACTCTTATTATTTAAATTTTAGTTTTTTCAATTATTTTTTTCTTACTAAAATTCTCATCAAATTAATTTTTGATATAATTTTATTTTTTAATAAATTTAATTTTTTAATATATGAATTTTGGAATAAAATTTTATAGCGTTGATGTTTTAGTTTTTAAAAATATATTATTATAATTTATATAATGAATTATTTTTATGCTTTTTAAATGAGTATTTTATTTTTCAATATATATATATATATGTTTTAGATAGTTTGACTTAATTAGATGATAAGTCAAAAATTTTAACTTATCCGATTAAGTAGATTTTAACCGAACTTAAAGTTTTAATATGAGATCATTTAAGTTATCAAATAAGATTTTTATATTAATTAAGCTACTTAATTAGATTATCAAATATCCCCTTAGTTAATTACAGTAACAAAGTATGGTAGACAGCGAAAAAAAAAAAAAAGGAGAGAGAAAAAAACGAAAGGGAAAAACAAAACAAACCATGTTAGTTAAGGCCACAAGTACTTTTTCCAATTTGCACGAGTCGCGTGACTGAGATTTGTGACACGTGAAATTTATTGTTGTCCAAATTTCATTTAATGGTACGGACCGCATGGAGGTGAGGCGAAGAAGAAATCTGTACGTCACCGAAATAAACGACGCATTAACTAAAATGTGCAACTTTAAAGATCATTAATGAAACCGAATCCATGAAATAATTATATATCTATATAAAAAATTCTAAAGTCTTGAGTAGCTTGAAAGAGAACCTTTATGAGCTTAATTAGATACATATATATATAAAAAAAGATCTCATAGGCACTTAATCAGGAGAAATTTTAAAATTGAGTAACTATTCATATTTATTTTACGAATATATACCTAAAAAAAGAGAAAAAAATCATATTTTGACCCATTAAATTTTGTAAGAATACTTCCATTTACCTTCAAATTTTATTTTAAACTTTCTATCTTTTATTTCTCTTTTTTTTAAAAAAAACTATCACTTTTATAAGTATTATTAGTTACCTTTTAAATACTATAAAATCTTTCCTTGAATGCATCAAATTAGTGAAAGCGAAAGAGCAAATTGGAGAAAATGAAAGGAAATTACTATACAAAGAAAAAATGTGCATCGGACCTAGAATTCCCTTCCTCAAATAAAGCCACAAAGAAATTGGAATCATTGTTGTGGATATATGACATGTTTTGATGGGACCACCGAATTTCTCTCTCCCAACCTAAATTTATATCGGCGCATAATGCATTTTGGTCCAAAACATGAAAAGGACCAACATTAATTTACTTGGCCGTAAATGTACAGAGAGTAACGAACACTTTGTTGGCATTAATTGCCTTGCAGATCCAACAGAATGTATAAAATTATTTAAAAAAATCATGATAGTTTAAGGGTATTTATTGTGTTCCGGATCCATTATAATATATCAAAATTAAAAATTTAAAATATTTAATTTTTTAATCAAAATTTTATATTTAATTATTTATTTTTTCATGCTTTTACTTATGCATGAATTTTTATATAAAAACATATAATAATTTAAAAGCATAAGTTTCAATCAATCAAAAATTAAAAAAAAATGCATAATTTTTTTTCATGAGATTGCATTGAAAAAATAAAATAATTAATATAAAAAATTAAATTAAATTAAATGTTATCTTTATTGAGTATTTATGAGAAGATTGATTTTTTAAAGTATATAAATATATTTTCAAAATAATTGATAATATTAATATAAAAAACTCTATTTGAAAAGTATGGAATCATTGCGTGTTTTTTAAAACATAATTTTAATTATTTTATTCGAGAGAAATTGATTTCAAAATTTCAAAATTTGTCGTTTTTTTAAATAGTAAATGTTAAGTGTTTTGTTTTGTATATGCATAGTAAATTTATATTAAAAAAAATCATAAAATTGATTTTGATGAACTAAAACGTGCAACTTTAAAGAATATTAATGAAAACGAATCCATGAAATAATTAATTCCTATATAAAAAATTCTAAAGTCTTGAGTAACCTAAAAGAGACCCTTTATGAGTTCAATATTAGATCAAAAACATAAGAAAAGAGATCTCATAGGTATTTATAAGGAGAAATTTTAAAATATAATTATCGATACTTATTTTATGGACATATATACAAAAAAAAAAAAAAAATCATATTTTGATTCACTAAAATTTATAAGAATATTTTTAGTTAGGCTTAAATTTTATTTTTAATTCTCTATCATTTATTTATCTCCCCTTTTTAAATCTATCTTTTTTTATTAAGTATTATTAATTTTTAAAAAAATCTTACAAAATTTCTCCTTACTCACAGCAAATTAGAGAAAATGAAAGAAAATTACCATACAAAGAAAAAATATGCATCGGACTTAGAATTTCCTTCTCGGATAAAGCCACAAAGAAATCGTAATCATTGTTGTGAACATATGCTATACTTTGATGGGACCACCGAATTTCTGTCTCCCAACCTAAATTTAAATCTATATATATATGCGAAAACGACCATCATTAATTTACTCTGTAAAAATGTACATAGAGTAACTAACGCGCTGTTGGCATCACGTTACAAATCTAACAGAATATATAAAATTATTTAAAAAAAAATATTGTAATTTCATAGTCCCTGTTATAATGCAATTCATTAAAATATATTAAAATCAAAAATTAAAAAAAAGGCTTAATTTTTTATTCAAAATTTTGCACTCAATTAATTTTTTTTAAGTTAATAGATTTCCTTCTTTGTAATTTTCTTTATACATATATTCTTATATAAAAGTGTATAATAATCTAAAATGTAAGTTTTAATTAATCAAAAATCCAAAAAAAAATTGTGTCAATTAATTTATTTTTTAATAAGATTGCATCGAAAAAATAAAACAAAAATTAATGTAAAAAAATTAAATAAATTTTTATCCTTATTGAATATTGATGATAAGATTGATTTTTAAAATTAAGTGTGTATATATATATATATATATATATATATATATATATTATTTTTAAAATAATTAATAATATTGGTATAAAAAAATCTATTTGAAAGGTATGGAACCACAAAGTGTGGTTTTTTTAAATATAATTTTAATTATTTTATTCAAGAGAAATTGATTTTAAAATTTTAAAATTATTTTTTATAATAAACAATAAATGTTATGTGTTTTGTTTTGTATACGCATAGTTAATTTCTAATAAAAAACACTTATAAAATTGATTTTAATACATTTTGATTATATGAAAAAAAAAAAGATAAATGAAACACGTAGATTTCATTTTTTTCTTTCTCAAGATATATTTTTGTTTCTAAATCGTGGGTGGTTGGTTTCTGTCCGTAGGCTTCGCATGTATAAGAATCAGTTTTCTCTCTGTTTTTTTTGTTTCACTTCTAAATTTTAATTATTACTCAAATACTAAAAAATATTCTTATTTAAAAACTCAAATCGAATTCTAAAACTCAAGTAAATATTTTAGAATGTCGATCTTCTTTCTTCAATTATTTTATAGAATAGGATCATCATAAACAAACTATTCTCTTTAAAGGGAACAAACTAAAACCAAGATCATCATTCAAAGGAGTCAAAATGAGTTTTGCCATCACACACACTCTCTCTCTTCGTTTCTCCTTATATCCAAAGATCAAGCTGCAACACAAATAAAGTTAAAAATTCAAAAACAAACAAGAACTAAAGTGCATCGTTAGTAAAACTTCATACAATCACCACCACAATTACTTGAATAGAAGGTTGAAATCACAGCAATGCCATCATGAGAACAAATGGTAAAAATTATAATACTACCAGATGAATAATATACAAGAAAACATTACAACAATATTAAATGAATGTGAATACATAGAGATTGAATGGCAATTAGTCGGTTTGAGGCTTTCTTGTTAATTTTTGGACTTGCAAGCTAGCTAGTAGGTAGCGAATTAACTTCTACTTTCCATTTTTTCAAGTACAAAAATAAAAGAGTGCAAATTGTTTGTGATGCCCAAAACTCAACCATCAAAATTAAAGAAACTTTAAATAATTTTTTATTTGTACATATCTTATTTATTTATTATTCAAGTTTAAGAAAATACAAGAAAGATACAGAGCAACGTGTGAAGAACGAAATATAAGAAAAGAATTTTTTTAAAAAAAAAAAAAAAAAACAGAGGGAGAGCTTCTGCTTCCCTCTGGTTCCATTTCCCTTATTTGAGACTGGGCTTCTGTGAGAGAAAGAGAGGGAGAGGGAGACTTATGCATGTTGTGAATTAGGATATCTCTCGTGCTTTATATATATATATATATATATATATATATATATATATATATATATATATCGAGTGGAAGATAGCTTGGGATATGAATCATCTCAGTGACAAATTATAGTGTCACAAATTTTGATAGGTAAATGGCATGGATGAAAGAGAAATACATATGGAACCTCATTTTATCATTCAACTAGTCATAAGACCCGCACGTTTCCACGGATCTAGTTCGGTATAAGTTTTGTTGGATTTGTTTGGCTAATTATTTTTGTATTTGGGTTCGATTTAGTTTGTTTGGTAGAGGATACAACTCACATAGATAAGATTTTTTTAAAAAAATAACATTAAAGGTATTTTATTTAGAATTTCATTTTATTAATTCGGAAAGGGATGATGTTTTTATTTTTGTTTTTAGCTTTTTTTTTTTTTTTGGATTTAAATTGAGGGAGTGGCTTATATTTATTTTTAAAAATGGACCAATTAGCTTTTCACCTGTGTTTAATTTTTTTGTTTACTCTTGAAATAATATTTTATAAACAGAGAGTGAAAAAAAAACGATAATAATAGAAGATTTCAAACTTTAGAAAAGGGGCAAAAAAGGAAAGAAAACACAGAGATTAGATTATTTTCAATTAGGCTCCGTTTATTTGATGGAAAACAATTTCCATGGCAAAATCAATCTCCGAGGAAGCTATTTTTCAAGAAATTATTTTTCAAAAAAATATTTTCTATTGTTTGGCAATTACATGAAAAAACTATTGAAAAATATATTCTAATGTTTGTTTGACATAGAAAATTAAAATACAAAAACGAGTATGTAATTGTTACATCAATAATTTTTTTAGAAAACTTAAAAAATGCATATTCATAATTTCACAATATAAGATATATTTAGAAAAATTTAATAATTTTTTTATAAATACTGACTCTTAAATTTTAATTCAAAAAAATAAAATGTACTTTTTTAATCATCAAATCAATTTATCAAAATTACTTGGTAAAAATTAAGTCAATATTCACGATTAGTAAAAAAAA
This sequence comes from Dovyalis caffra, assembly GCA_963924115.1. Lineage (NCBI taxonomy): Eukaryota > Viridiplantae > Streptophyta > Magnoliopsida > Malpighiales > Salicaceae > Dovyalis > Dovyalis caffra. The sequence goes on from CAWUPB010000850.1 coordinate 5,939,349, forward strand.
AAAAATTATAAGTAATCCTAGCATTGTTATTTTGGTAACTCAATTAAGATTTTTTTGTTTTTAGAAATTGAACTAATAATTTAGTCTAAAAAATAATTTTATAAATTATTAGTTATCATTTGTAGATAATTATTCATTTAGTTTCAAAAGATTAATGTTGAAATAATTTGTAACTAATTATTCACTATAATTATCAACAAAATTTTACAAATGATTAAAATTATTAATTATTAATTTAGTTACAAATGAATAGCATTGAAAAAATAATGTATTTATTAATGAATTAATTAATTTTAATTTTTTTACAAAAAATTACAGTCTTGTAATAATGATTTTCAATAATTTAAGTATAGTGTAAGTGATGTTTGAGATAATAGTAAAAAAATTGAGATAAATTATTGAAATATTTATTATAGAAATAATTTTATGGTGTAAAAATGGTTTTTAAGAATATTTAATGTATCTATAAATCAAAAAATCAAATATTAGTAAAAATAGAGAAAAAATAATTAAATAATAAATAATAATTGATAAGGAATAATTAAAAATTAATTTGATATATTTTAAATAAAAAGAAGATAGAGAAAAAAATTATTAAAATATATCGAAAGAAAGGTAAGTAATGCGAGAGCGAGGTAGTTCGTCGAAAGAAAATGTTTTTTCTTTTTAAATTGGGAAAACATTTTTTCAAAAATACTCTATCATTTTTCGTTGATTGGAAAAAATTTTTCGTTAACTTTTTTTCTAAATGGAAAACAAACACTGTAATATATATATATATATATATATATATATATATATATATATATATATATATATATATAGAGAGAGAGAGAGAGAGAGAGAGAGAGAGAGAGAGAGAGAGAGAGAGAGAATACTAGCTTACTGATACATGAATGTTTGGAAATTAACGGATCAAAGAACCTAGGAGTCCAGGAAAAGAAAAAACTTACCAGGCAATGGAGCAATAAAAATAGAAACCCAGGTGAATCGAAAACATGGAGTTGAAATAGCATCAAACAATCGTGCACGAATAAAAAATTAGACGATGACTGAATAAAGAGAATAATAGAAAGAAAAAGAAGAAATATTGGTCCACCGGTAAGGCAGTCATATCTTGCATTTATCAACAATGATAGAACGGGATATTAAATGCACACCTGGAATCCATATTTCATGCTCAGATGACCAGATGGCATGCTGATCAAATCCGCGGGATGAAAAGCGGACTAAGCCGACGAAGTCGCTGCATTGAGCCCGAGTATCAGGTTAATTTTCCAGAGGCATAGATCACTTCCCAACCCATCCAGAAACACCAAGATAAATGATATTAAAAAAGGAAGTTGCCGTAACACGACCACAATGATGACAAAAACATAAAATTAAATGTTTTTCTTCTTTTCTGATGAAGGAGGCATGCATTCAATGAGGACTTTTGGCTTAATTCTAAGGTACCCATCAAGCTTGCACCCTCTTTTTTTACTTTGATTTGTCCAATCGTGATTTATATATTTTTTACATATGGTCTCAGTAGCATGGATCAATTGCACTGCAAAAAAGATAATAAAAATAAAATTAGATGACACAATTATGAGAAAGAGAGAAAAGGGAAAAAAATCATAAAACCCTCGTATGTTAAAATTTTTCGTAAGAAAAAAATAGTTATTAGATAATAATATAAATCATATTCTAGGATCTCAATTGATAATTTAAGTTTTTAGATAAGATGGTTATTTGACAAAATATAAGAACCTAGATAACCAAATGATCACAAGTTCAAATCCAACCATCTCATTTTTTCTTCTAATTAATTAAGCACAAAATAATATGGATCTTGGCATCTTTTAATTAATGCTTCTATGTAGATTTAATAGTAAAAATTAATTCTAAACTATTAGGTTATGACAATTTAAGATCCACACTATCAATTTGAGCTATTTAAATTTTAAACTATTGTTTTTTGAACAAATTTTATCATTTCTTCATCAAGTTTAATATGCAAATCATTTCTTCATCAAGTTTAATATGCAAAATATTGATCGTTAACTAAAATGTGATTTGATAACAAAATTTATCTCCAAATTATTGGAGTTGTGACGATAAAGTTTATAGCAATTAAGTTGGCCATTTTAACCCCAAATTATTCTTTGTTGGCAAATTTTATCCTTTTCTATTATTTTTTAGAATTATTTTAAAAAATATTTATTCAATTATTTTTAGTAGACAGATCCATTTCACAACATTAAATATCTAACAGTAAAAGTACAACACGTATACAAAAAAAATCATCTTAACTACCTTAAAGATAATTATTATTAAAAAAAAATTCCAAAATTAATTTTAATTTTTTTACTAAATAGATTCATTATACATAATTAATTATCCAATAATAAAATTCAAATTAATAAACAACAAAATCATCTAAACTTTCTTAAAATTAACTATTATTAAAAAAAATTGAAATTCATTTTAATTTTTTTTAAAAAGCAGAACGACTAATTAAAGTTATACTTTAACTATTATAAATAATTTAGAAGGATAAAGTTTGTGCAAAAACTAATAATTTATGATTCAAATAGTCTAAATTGATAATATAGGTTCCATTTTGCAACCCTAATAATTTGAATGTAAATTTTACTATTAAACTAAATTTCAGTTAATGTTTAACGTTTGGATTGACATTCCCATTTCAAATTATTTTTCAGAACAACTTTTACAGTAGCAAAAAGAACAGCAAACCTAAATCAATCAAACTCAAGGCACGATCTTATGAACCTTTAACTTGTCCAACCGCGAAATCAAGGAATTCTCGGAATTCCTGAAACGTTGAAAGCCATGCTATAAAGGAATTCTTGGACAATTTTTGGAATTCATTTTTTAAAAAATTTCCCTCATATTTTTCTCCTTCTTAAGCTTATGCGTTTGTCTCCATTTTTGCAATTTCTTGCTAAAAACCGAAGCAACACACCAGAAACTACCAGCAATCTCTTTAAAATCCCTCACTGAAGTCTTTTTAGTCTGCGAATCAAGATCTATATGGTCCTTCATAGTCTTAAACTCCTCCAAACTGGTTGCTGAACTAGCTCTGGCCTCTGGCTTTATAACAATCACTTCGTCTTCATCTTCCTCCTCCTATTCTTCTATAATTTTATCAATTGGGTTTGCATTCAAATTTCCCGCCGTCAAATTAAACTTATTTAAAACTCTATTAACCAAAATACCTCTATCAATAATCGAACTCTAGAGCAAGAAATTATGGGCTCGACATTCTCAATTTTAGGTCCTTCTTTAAAGGGCTCTCTTTTAACAAAAAGATTTCTCTCGTGGGCTGAAGATAGCTTTAAGGGCGGCGGTGGCAATGGGTTTGCGGGAAGAGAAAGAAGAAGTGACGGAGGAGGTGTTCGTTTCTGATTTGTTTAATTTGGAAATGGTGATGGTGATTCATTAAAAGAAAGGAAAATGGGAGTAATTTTTTGAATTTGTTGTGTTTTGTATTTTGTTTTCATAAATAAAAAAAATGCGAGGGATGTATTTTCAATTGCTTCTATTTTCCTGTATATTTTTTGGCGCCCAAACAGAGAAATTAGAAATTGAATAAATCGTACTAATCTGGATTCAGCTGAGTGAAGGTTACTATAATGGAAACAATAGACTCAATATCTTGACTTTTCTTATAGATTTAGAAATTGAATGAATTTGGTTTTTTAGACAGAAAAAGGGATTTTCATCATATTTTTTTTCATTTTCTTTTTAGCTAATTTTTTGGGTTTTTTTTTATTTTGTTGACAGCATAATAATTTTATTTAATATGACATTACACGTTTCAATTTTTTTGTCATATGTTATGTTTGCTCAAAAAATTGATCAAAAAAGTATCCGATGACTATATTTAAAAAATTAAAAACAAAGAAAGCAATGAATAAATAAATAAATACAAGAAAAATAGAGATATTATATTAAGAAAATACCAAGAATAAAATAACAAATCATGCCATTAATCGTTCTTATATATGAAAGATAATGTCAAGAATTTTTTTCTCCCAACAATAGGGACATTTTCAGACCTGTTTTCACAAATAGAAATTATTTTTATTTTTTAGTTGTATTTTTTAAAAATAATTTACATCCAGACTAATGCATCTGCAACAAATATTTTCTTGCAATCTTCCTCACAGGAATTGAACCTCTTTCCGATGTGTACAACAAATCTGTTTACCGCCCAAATTAAGCCTCCCAAGGTTTATCTGCTAACATCAATAAATATTGGTGTTATGTATTTGTGTAGACGGGTGAATGTTGAAAAATGATAAATCACTTATTCAATTATGAATTTTTTTTTAGTTAATATCAAAACAAAAAATATGATAATTATTTAGACGGACATACATACTCCATGAATATTTTTTAAAGATCTAAATTTCCAGATTTTCACGAAATTCATTGTGAATTTTCTTGGTTACGGTAAGAAAAATTTGAGCAAACACAGTACTGATCTAGACAAGGATAGGTCAAAACATATATTTCATGAATATATACGCACACGAGGAATTTAAACAAAAGAAACATGTTAGGGAATATCGTACTTTTTCATGCAAGTATTCGTGTATTTTCATTATAAAATTCGTTTTAAAAGTAATTAAAGTATATGATTTTAAACTATTTTAGATACATATCTATTGTCCATAATAAGGTTTTCCTACCTATTAACAATATCGTTAAATCTCGATGAATAGTTTAATTAACGGATCGTTTTTGTGTCGATAAAATGATATTGATTCATTAATCTTTATTTGTGTACCATCTGATAAAACTTTAATTTCAATTAATATGTAAGTTTGTTTTAGGATATCATTACTTTTGAATAAAAAAATAACGATGACTATATGTGCCCTCATTAATGATGTAATTAGCATATCATCAAATCACCAGGTCACTTTATATAAAAGTTTATCAATCAAACAACTCAAGTGCTTTGTTTTGTTTCGTAGTGGACAAATATTTTCGTGCTAACTTTCAAATCCTTAGCTAAGAGGGGAACATATATACCCCAATAGGCCATAATTTCTGTCAAATAAACTGATTGTATAATGGCACAATCATACGTATTAATTATTACCCACGCATATAAATCATGATACAAACACAAGCGAAAAGAAAAAGAAAAAAAACCTTCTAGATTTTCTCTTAAACACCAAACAGATGACCCTACAAAGAAAATAGTGCTTTTGCCCGGCCCAGGTTGTTCCGGTGGCTTCGGAGGCCGTTTCAAGGGAACTAATCAGCCGTCTGGATTACGCTAAAGTTGCGGGTCGTGTAAAAAAATAAAATCATTTAAATATATTATTTTAATTTGATAGTTTATATTATGTTTCAGATCAACTAAAATATATTAAATTCAAATTAATAAAAAAAATTATTTAATTTTATAATTTATTTTTTTATGTTTTTTTATAAATTTTATAATTAATAAATATGATTTATTATTTCTTATGTATTGATTCTTAAATAAAAAATTATAATAATCTAAATAGTAAATTTAATTAAAATTTTTTAAAAAATATCTTTTTTTATAAAATTGTATGGAAAAAATAAAACATCAATTAAAAAAATCAAGTGATTTTTTGTTTTTTTTTAAGTCCGAGACATATTGGCTTAAATATAATTTTAGCTTTTTAATACTCTCATTTAAAAATTACAAAAATCCATCTTATAAATTATATCAATATCTTTTAAATTATATTCGAACATCTATGCATAGAAAAAAATTATTAGATTTATAAACAAATAAAATTTTATAAAAAAATTAAAGTGATGAGAATTTTTATAACAAATGACAAATTGAAATATATATATATATATATTCTAAAACTTAAAAATATATCACATATATTTCACCATGCCAACCTATGCAGAAAAAAAGAGATTGGTTTCTCATAATTTTTTTCACTCAATTCAACAATAAAAAAAATTATGAAAAAATACAAAAAATAAAAAAAACCAAGGCGAGGCTTGCGACCTTGAGCTTGAAGAAGTAGGCTCGCATGCTTAGGCCTGTATAAGCAAGCCCACGAGTCCTCCTTTTTTTTATTAAAAAAAAAGAACAAACAAACTTTTGATGAACTCAAACAAGATCAATACCCATTTTGGCATCTTTTTTGCTCTAAAACACATCAAAATCACTCAAACAAGATCAATCAATACATTCGTTTGAGATCTTTAAAAGCATGTTGATGCACATTAAAAAAAAATCAATAGATTCAAATTTTTTGGGCTTCGATCTACCTTCTTTAACTATTTTATGGTGTAAAACCACCATGACACACTCTTCTCATCAAGATAAATAATATGAATGAAAGATCGATGGAAAAAGAGGCTTGAATCGAGGCCAATGATCATTTTCTTTGTCTCTCTTCTCTCCTTTTGTTTCTCTCATTTCTATGCATTTAAGAATCAAAATACAATACATATAAAGTTGGAGACCAAAATAAAATATTTTAGAAACACCGGGGATCAAAGCATAATATCAAATAAAACTTGCATATAAATGCATAAAGACAACCTAAAAATCACAAAAAATACCATTGCATAATGAAAATGCATGGTGCACGTAAATACGAATGAATAGTGTACTTAAGCGTGGGTAAACACCGAAGTGAATAGTAAACCCGAAAACTTTTAGTTTTTTACTAAGACCTCCGTGACTTTTCTTACCGGTTCTCGACCCCCTAATGTCTCCATTAACGAAGCCTTAACTAGTAGCAATTTGGAGATGGCCATCTTTAAGAATTCGATGTGACATGTAATTAAAGAAGATTGTGTTGATGATGAGGACATCGTCATAGGAGAAAACTACTCTCTCTACGTTCGAAAAGTGAACATTATAGGCTCATGTCGAGAAAATTAGAGCTTGTGAGGTGATTTGCTTTACGTATTTTTTTTCCATATAGTTAAAGAATGTTAGTCGGAGGGAAAATAATTCTAAAAGTTGATACTAGATGGATACCCACACTACTGCTGCAGTCGGATAACCATTACATACGGAGAGTTAAGTCCGCTTGGTGGAATTTTTATCTAAATCTTATATAATATTTTATTTGTAATGTTTATTTTCAGTCTTAGGCAATAAACACATGGTGAGAAAACAACATGCATGCAATATTATAAAACGATGCATAAATGGAATTACAATGCCTTTTGCGTTCTACCATTATTGCCTTTCATGACGTGGCCAATGATTCGGGCATGTGGATGAGGATGATAAGGTATTTTTGGGGCTATGTTGTTTACATCGTAGACATGAGTTACAAAGAAGTTATAGGCTAATGATGTGTTGTGGAAAAGGTTGTGTCAAACTCAAAAAATCTTGAGTTTATCAATGGTGTTCAATAATTATTGTGGGAACAAGTTTTTGTCAACATATCCAAAGTCCAATACTAATTGCTTGCATGTATATCCAAAACATGATGCAACTACATTTTTGGTGAGTAGAAACCTAGCTTTAGATGTATGATCAAGAATGACACCGGTTATGTTATATCTATTAAAGGGGTGGGAAGATAGGCTAACGTAATAAAAAGAAGACTTAATATGCTTTTATATGCGCATCAAATAAAAGGCCACTCGAATAATTTTTATTGTAAAGGAAAAAGTTAATTTGTGATGTTTCAAGTTGCTTACTCGTGGGATGGGATTATTAATGAGTATGCCATGGATTGTGTATGAGTAGACGTTTATGGTTTTTTTATCGGGCGGTGACAAAACGGACACGTCGAAAACTACCGACCTAAACTTTCATTGATATGGACTATTGTGCCCTCGATTATGTAACAAATACTTTATTAAAAAAGAACTAATGAGTAGAGTATACACACACACACGAGAGGATGTTTAATAATTTTTTTTTACAAATTGACGGAGAATTTCACAAACCTCGGAATTATCAATTAGTGGTTAGAGTAAGTGCTCAATGATTGATCTATTTTCATTTTGCAGCCTCATGTTATCCATGGTTAGAAATGACGATTTAGATTGTACACTCGAAAGAATTAGATAGGAAAAAAATATGTATTATGATAAGATTGAAAAGTAAAAAGAATTAATATTTTCCTCATTTGCGTTTGTTGAGCAATGAGGCTCTAGTGATTAGTCATGGCTTTTGTTTTTTTTTTTGAGTCGAGGAGAGCTATGTTAAAAGGGGCCAAATATTTATAAAGACATTATGTAGTTGCGTTTGCAAACATGTAGCCCCATCTAATAAACACTATAATTGTAAATTTATCAACCACACAATCTAACCTTGGTTTTTCCTTTTCGGTCCGAGTCAAAAATTGAATGGTAGGTCAATTTTGTTTATTGTCTTTTTGCGGTAAATGGTTGTCCAATCAAAATTTTTGCTAGATAGAATCGATCATAGTGACACAACCAGTTAAGTTGAAGCATAACCTATTGACATATATGTCGAGTCCGCATTAACTCGTTGAAAAATTATTTTTATACCAATTGAGTTTTGCTATAATGTTTTAGCTAGTTATTGATGGTCTAGTCTAGTGTTGGCTTTATTAATTTAGTTTTGTTAGGATGGCTTACTTAAATATTGATGTTCTAATTAAATGGTTATATACATTTCGTAATTGGGTGATAGAGCAAAACAAAACAATAAATAATAGAGTACAAAAAATATCACTCAATCAATGATGCGAGAAAATGACCTAAACACAAAAAGCAAACGAGTAGGCAAAGCAAAAGGCATAACTCGGTGAAAAAAACATTAGCAAACAAAGCCGATTTGCAAAAAAAAAAAAAAATTGCCAACAACATCAAAGGAAATAAAAAGGCAAAGAAGAAATCTTACCTATTAGTTTTGATGAAGGAATCAAAAACTACGAACTACTATTACCTACAACTCGTATAACCCAAAAAGCAAAGTGAGCTTGTTAGATCAAAAAGGGAAAAAACAACAATGGTCAATTTTTAAAGCTATCCACTAAGTTTTTTAATAGGTTTTCAAAACAGACACACAATCACACGGCTTAAAATACATAGACGAGAAGAGAGAGAAAGAATATCAATGACATTAATATCATGCTAGTAATTAAAAAAAAAAACATCAAGCATGAACCAAATTTCCAAGCACCTAAAAATGATAAAATCTTCCTTAAAATAGTAAAGCCTTTTTATTCACTCTATGTTATGACAATCAAAAGGGAAAAAAATTTGAAAATCATCACTTACGAAGTAAAGGAAAATAATAATTTCAATTGGCCCATCGGTGAAATAAAGTTCAAAGCAAAAAGAGACAAAATAGGCATAATGAGCAATAATCAAGGGTAAAAAAAAAAAAACTTATATGATTGTAAAAAAACCAAATGTTGTTGAAACCAATTGAGATAGGATGGGAAAGAGCATCAATAATATTGGATTTGGATAATTTCTAGTGAAAAAAAATCATGGCTTGGCCCCTTAAACAACAACGATTGTCAAGAAACAATGATGCAACAGAACAACAACAACAAAAATGAAGAATTAATCCGACGCAAATTGAACCAAACCTAGTTGAAGGAACTCAAAAAATGATGATAAAGAGTAACCAACGGAACTCCAAGCAAGAAATGAGGAAAGAAATGCAACAACCTAATTTAAAATGAATAATCACTAGCTCCTCATCTACAATAATTAGTCATGGCTAATGGTGTAAGCGAGAAGAATTACATAAGGAATGAAATAAAAATAAAGCAATCCTATAATTTATTTGATTCGAGCATTAAATATTGTGTGTGAGAGTACGATAGAAGAGTGAAGTGGAAAGAATTACAAAAAGAAAGAAAGAAAAGCAAAAGAAATTGTGTAAACTACTTATTGTGAAGCATTAAATATTGTGTAAAAGAAAGAATGCAATGAGTAAAAAAGGGACCGATAAGTTATTTATCGGTTTAACTTTAAAAAGGGTTAATTTTTTTTTTTTTTGTAAAAAGTCTTAACTTCAAGTCAAGAAGGAAGAGAAATGTGTTATGATAAACCTCGTCGAAAAATCAAAGATAAAATGGACAACACCGAAAATGGCCAATCGAGATTGATCTAACCAAGACAACGTAACGAAGAAAAGAGGCGACGAGTAACACAAAATGGAAATTGAAGAAGAAAAAAATACAAATTCATTTAAAAGTAAATTTTTTGACAAAACAAAATCGAAACGACAATACAAAGCCTTGGTTTAGATGTAAGGCTCTTATAACGAAGAAAAATACTTTGATTAGTGTTCGGTTTGTTGAATTATAAGCCTTATTAACCTAGATCAAATTGCATTCACATACCTAACAGATTGAGAGAGAAGTAGTAACAGCAAAAAGCCAAGTAAAACAAAACATAGTAATGAATTTAAAACACACCTAACATATCACTTAAATGTATATAAGAGCAATCGAGTCACAAAAACCCGGTAGGAGTTTAAAAAAGTAAAACGAGTGAATGATTGAGTTACATGGAAACTAGCATTAAAAACATGGCAAAAAAAAGTGCCACATGAGTGTAAACAAATTGCCTAGTAAGAGGGAACAACATGGCAAAAGTGTCATGTACGGAAGGGAAAACCTAAGAAAAGCCAACAAAAATGAATAAATTAAGAAAGGCAATGTAGAAACTAAAACTTGCTAGTTTCAATGATGAAATCAAAGACTCTAAACTATTAGCATCTATGGTCTGTATAATTCAAAATTGAAAGGAGCTTGTTAGATGAAAGGGGAAAAAAACAACCACATCCAATTCAAAATAGCAACTTCAATAAGAACAACAACCAAAGTTTGAAGCAATAGGTAAGCCATCTAAATATTCATAGCACAGGGAAAAAATGAAATCAAACATCACAAAACATGGTGACATAAGAACAAAAGGAAAAAAAGTTAAAATAATAAAACATACCAACGAGTTTCAAGAGCAAAAACTCAAAAAAAATAAAAATAAATAAAAGACATACAAAAACTACGAGAGAAACATCAAAGAAGAATAAGAAAGCAATAAGAACATCATGAAGAACGATTCTTGTTAGAGAACGATAAATGTCATGTCAATGCATAATGCAAAAAAATAAAAATAAAAAAAGAACACCAATTAGTCATAAAAAAAAAATCAAAACGAGCAAAATTTTATTACATATCCGCATGGATATTCTCTAGCAACTTAAGTCATGATCACTAAGTAATGACATAAGGGATATTCTTGCTCGTTTTCAAACCATCACTTATTCACAAACCTTGTGTGAGGAAAAAATAGTTTTATGCAACCAAAAAAGTGATATAAAAAAGAAACAAAGGCCTTAAAAGATGAAAAAAAATGATTCAATATAAAAAGAATGACTAACCATTAGTTTTATGCCTCAAATAACATATGTTCTAAAACTTGATATTAAGTCAATGGGTGATTTTTTAGTGTAAAAAAATGCATTCTAACATAAATATTCAGAGTTGTGGCTATCATAGTCATTAGTAATGGTCAAACACACATGAAATGAGTTGGTCATCGATTAAAAAAAAGAATATCTCAAATGCAATTACGACGAAACACAAACCTCGGATTTTGTAACAAATAAGGTGGGTTTAAACATTTAAACTGCTATCTGTTATCACCGCTAGTCCAAATTTTTTTATAATATATTTTTGTAAAAATGGTGTAAAGCTAAGATTGTGGGGTCTCTAAACATTAAATCACTTGACATTCATGTTTCTCGGGTTAATTGTATCGAGGCAAAAAGATTCATTTTAAAAAGGTTGATTCAAAGTTAAGCTACATCATGAAAGAGTTCGTTGTAAAACCACATTTTTGCGAGTCTCACCGGGGCATAAAACTTTGATTTTCTCATGATTAACTTCTCTTATATATTTTGATTTTAAATCCATATTATTTTTTATTTTATGAATGCAATAAAATTTTAAAATGCAATTCCACAAGCACTAAGATGATTAAATCAACATGTTTATTACTATAATCTTTGAATGGATATTCTCTGGGCCTTGAGCTCTCACAACTAACTAACCATATAATAGGCCTTAACAATGTTTGAATCGTGAACAACAACTTAACCGTAACTTACGGTTTCAGTAAGCATAAATAGTTGATTTGCTAGCAAATAAGGTGGGCTAGTAAAGATTAAATTGTTTGGCATATTTTATTACCACACCGATTACATCGAATTATTTGATTTTTTTCCCTTATAAAAGGAAAATTTAAATTTAAGTTGTAGTATAAAAGGCTTGTTTTATGGGATAAATAGTAAAACGAGAAAGCTAAGATTTTGTTAAAAAAGAGCTAGTTGTGAACATTCAAACCAATGATGTTGTGATTAACTTTCTTCTCTGTTTTGATTTTAAATCCATATTGTTGTTTGTTTTAAGGATGCATTGAAAGTATAAAAGCATATTCTATAGAAAATAATTTATGCAATTCAGCAAGCACCAAGATGATTAAATAGACATGTTTTTTTCTTGTATTCTTTGAATGGATATTCCATAGGGCCTTGAACCTTCACAACTAACTAAAAACATAATAAGCCTTAACAATGATTGAATAGTGAACAATAAATTAACTAGAACTTATAGTTTCAGCGAGGCATAAACCTTTGATTTGCTTACAAATAAGGTGGGCTAGTAAAGATGACGAGTGTTTGGCATATTTTATTCGCATACTCGATTACTTCAAATCATTTGGTTTTTTTCCCTTAAAGGAAAATTTTAAAGCTAGGTTGTGGCATGAAAGACTTGTTTTATGGGATAAATAGTAAAATGAGAAAGCTAAAATTTTATTAGGAAAGAGTTAGTTGTGAACATTCAAACCAATGTTGTTATGATTAACTTCTCTTATCTATTTTGATTTTAAATTCATATTATTGCTTGTTTTAAGGATACATTCAAAGTTTAAAACCATATTCTATAAACAATAATTTATGCAATTCGAGTAAGCACGAAGATGATTAATATGATATGTCTTTTATTGTAATCTTTGAATGGATATTCCCTAGGTTTTTGAGTCTTCACAACTAACTAACAACATAATAATTCTTAACGGTAACTTACAATTTCAACAAGTAGAAACCTTTGATTTGCTCACAAATAAGGTGGACTAGTAAAGATTAAATTATTGGTAATATTTTATTCCCATATCGATTAAATCGAATCATTTTTTTTCTTAAAAGGAAATTTTAAAGTTAGGTTGTAGCATGAAATACTTGTTTTACACGATGAATAACAAAATGAGAAAGAGAATATTTTTTTAAGAAAAAGCAAGTTGTGTTCATTCAAACTAATGTTGTTATGATTCTTTTATATGTTTTGATTTTAAATCCATATTGTTGCTTGTCTTAGAAATGCATTTAAGGTTTAAAATCATATTCAGCGAGATAATAATTTATGCGGTTCAGCAAGCACCACGACGATTAAAACGATATGTTTTTTACTATAATCTTTGAATAGATATTCCCTAGTGGTCTTGAGTCCTTATAACTAACTAACAACATAATAAGACTTAATAGTAACTTGCGGTTTCGGTAGGCATAAACCTTTGATTTGCTTACAAATAAGGTGGGTCGATAAAGATTAAATTATTTATCATATTTTATTCCTAATTGATTACATTGAATCATTTGATTTTTTTTTCTTAAAGGGCAAAATCACAATTAGATTACAGCGTGAAAGACTTATTTTATAGGATAAATAACAAAATGAGAAAGCTAAGATTTTGTTAGAAAATAGCTAGTTATGAACATTCAAACCAATGTTATTATGATTAACTTCTCTTATATGTTCCGATTTTAAATCCATATTGTTACTTGTTTTAGGGATGCATCCAAAGTTTAAAACCATATTCTACAAAACAATCTATCCAATTCAGCAAGTACCATGATGATTAAAACAATATGCTTTTTATTATAATCTTTGAATGGATATTCCATAAGGTCCCGATTCCTCATAACTAAATAACGAGCATAATAAAGCCGAAAGAATTGGAGATCCACATTTTAAAGTAAAATAATCATGCAAAGCATCATGTGAAAATGACCAACGTAAAATCCACATCAACCAACATCGAGAAAGGAAGCGAAAACATACTATACCTCTTAAACTTGAAAGGAAGCAAAAACATACTATACCTCTTAAACTTGAAAGGAAGGTCAATAGAGCAACACCAACAAAAACACTAACCGGCAACACGAGAAGAAGGAAAAGGTCATGGAATTAAAATACAACAAAAACATAGGAAACAAGTGAGAAACATGGACAAATATCAACATAATAAGCATAGGTAAGAAAACAAAAAATAAAAGGCAGACATGGTAGAGAGATGAGAGGTAAATCTAAATAAATTAATTTAAAAAGACATTGCATAAGAGATAGAGCTGATTGAAAAAATAATAACGAGACAAAAAAACATGAAACTAAACCAACCTATGATAGGCAAAGAGCGAGAATAGGAGAAAAATTTAGATCAACTACAACAAAGAAGTAGGAATGAGAACAATGGAGACAATAAAATGAACATAAAAAGAAACCAATCTGCATATGCTTGAAAAGATGACCAAATAGAGCCAAAAAAAAAAACATCAACATGAGAAGAAAAGTAAAGCCGGTTAGAAACAAAAATTAAAACCAAAGATATAACTAAATCCATCGAAAAAGCATCCACGGAAAATAGGTTTGAATCCATAGAAAACAAAAACCCAAAAAAATATAGAACTCCCGAACGTGCTAATAGAAAAGCAAAAAATGAGAAAAGCAATAAAAAATAAACATAGCAAATCCAACGAAACAGAACAAAAGACAAGAAAAAAAAACAAACCACATACAAGTCCTAGGCAAAAATCTACTAAAAAATAAACAACGAAACTTTTGGACCCAGATAACAAATGAAGAAATATTCGAGTGGTAAAGAAGAGATAAAAGAAAGGCAATAACATGTAGCATTTGTGAGAAGCAACGGTGACACACAACCAAGCAAAGAAAAGAAATAAATGATGAAGTTGATTATAAGGAAAAAGCAATTACAACCCAAAAAACAAGTCAAAACTTGAAGCTTTTATGAAAATAAGAGGCTAAATTGGAAGTGTCACTTCCAAACCCGCATGAGCAATTAGACTAATATAGCAAGCACAAAGAAATGGAAAAAAAATTAGAGCTAACAAAACAATAATAATGAGTAATTAGGGAAAAGAAGAAAAGAACTCTTATCTGTTTGAAACTAAACCAAATGAAAATGAAAGAAATTGAGGTAGAATGACACATATAATTGTTGATGTCGACCAAACCCCATTTGTTTTAGGTGTCGACTAGCAATACCCCCGAAGAAATGGCACGATGGGAAATAAGGATGATGTCAAAAATCTAATTTTGTTTCAAATCAAACGAATCCCAACTTGGAAAAATTTTGAGAGGGAAGAGAAAAGCAACAGCTATAGAACATATACAAAATAGGGAACAATATAGATCAATCTCATTCCAAAACACCATCATTTAAGTCTTGATTTACGCCAAGTGGCTCAACAAAGGACAATAGTGAAAAAGACTAAGAAAGGAAAATAAACCCCTAAAAAAGGTACAACAACATTAAATGAGGAGCTCCTACCCATTAAGAAAGAAGAGAGGGTGATTACAAAAAAAAAAAAAAAAAAAACCCAAAGGAGAAACAACGAGAGAAAATGGAAAGAGATGAGTTTAAGGTTAGGGAGGTCAATGCACAAAAAACCAAAAACAAAAATGGTACAACAACATTAAAAATAGGAGCTTTAAATGATGAAGAATGAACGAGAGGAGAAACAAAAAAGAAAATGGAAAGAGACGAGGTTGAAGGGTGGAGCATAGACACAAAAACGTGGAATTGGGAAAAAGAATGAGGTTTTTGGGCAAAGATGTAAGGAAATGAAAGGATATGGTTTTAGGGGTAGAGATGTCAATAAGCAAAGAAAATAAATGGAAAAAGAGAAATAAATGAAAAGAAAGGGGGCGAAAATGATGAAGGCACATGGCACTATAGGAAGGCAAAAGCCAAACTAAAATGCAAGCAACTACATGGAGATTCAACAACTAAGAAGAATCTAGCAAGCATGAAGAGCCAAGATTGAAGAAGATAGCCTTAATAATGTAAGCGAGTGATAAGAAATAATGAAGATGGGTCTATAGGAACAATAATTGAACGAGTGTTCAAATAGTGAACACTTCGAGTTCTTTTAGTTTTTTTTTTTTTTTTTAATTTGTTAGGATTACGTGGTTTTAATAGGTTGAATGTTGAGATGCATTTTAGTGTGATGAATGTAATTAGGAGTGAGCACTTTTCGATTTAAATTAAAAAAAATTGTATCAAATTGAAATATCAATTTCGGTTTAGTTTTCAACTCAAAATAAAAAAAAATGAATCAAAATTTTTTTCAATCTTTCGATTCGGTTTTGTTTTTAAAATTTTTTATTTGGTTTAAATAAAAAACTAATATTTTAAAAAATACAATAATAAAAATAAATCAAAAAATCAATACCTTAACATTAGTATAGGTATATGATGAACTGATGATGTTTTTGGTATATTTAATTATTTTAAAAAATTAATAAATTTGGAAAAAATAAATAAAAATCTGTTTAAAATATAAAAAAAAACTAAAAACCAAAATTTTAACTTTTAAACAAAAAAAACCAAATGGTAATTCAATTTAAATTCAATTTTTATTTTTATAGGTTAGGCTTAACAAAAATTGTTA
This sequence comes from Dovyalis caffra, assembly GCA_963924115.1. Classification (NCBI taxonomy): domain Eukaryota; kingdom Viridiplantae; phylum Streptophyta; class Magnoliopsida; order Malpighiales; family Salicaceae; genus Dovyalis; species Dovyalis caffra. The sequence continues at coordinate 5,956,075 of CAWUPB010000850.1, forward strand.
AAAACAATTGATCACCTTTCGGTGTAATTGGAAGCTATGCTCTTTTTTTACCTTTAATAAACTTAACTAGACTTACATATATGTATAAAAAAAAGGAAAGAAAGAGAGTAGATGTAATGCCCCCTCCCCGCCCACTTGCCAATTACCCAAAAGGAGTGGTTAGGCGAGGAGCGCGTCACGCCGACATATCAAACTCGACTTAAATCGACTACCTCCATGCCGGTACCACAATAACATACTATATATTGAAACATGTCTAATACAAAATTACAATATAAGAATATTCACAACAAAAGAAATTACAATCAAAATAAAATCCCCTAAGGTTTGTGTCACCCACGAGCCTTTACGGAGAATCCGACGAGCATCCTTATCGGTATTACAATCATTGCTACCTGTCATAACATGAAAATAACAACGAGGTGAGCCGAAGCTCGGTAAGTGGGGTGATGCATGTGATATGCAATGCTTTTTTGACTTCTCACCATACTTATCAATTTTTAATTTCGAGTACCCTGGATATTAGCGGTCTACTCTATAGGTGATTACCAAATCACCGAATGCTAACAAGGAAATTATCCTTCGTTGTAGCCACTGCCGACGAGAATCCATCGCCTAACACCGTAGGCACACGAGCTTAGAGTACGCGGACGGTTGGACCGCTAACCCTTTTTATTCGATTAGGTTATCAAACCTATTCATACAACTCAATTCTCAATTAATTGATTTTGTTCCCATTTCTTTCCTATTGATGCACGTGATACCACAATTACGGTACCATATTAAACATATCGAACCCATATAGGATTTGACTTCATATATTTTCATTGGTCCAACCCATACGGGGTTTCGAGCATACTCATACCCTTTATCATCATGAAATATTTTCATAAGTCCAACCCACATAGGATTTCAAACATACTCATACCCCTTATCATTATGAAATATTTTTATTTTATATCTATTTGAGCCTTATTGGCCATTAATTATGTTATTTTGGTGAAAAGGAACGGAGGCCGAGCAAGTATGAAGTAAAAGTAGTGAATTTCGAGTGACTAGTGAATTACATGGGCAAAGACACTTCCGTGTGGGAGGTCGTGTAACTATCGACTAAAGAAAAACACGTTTCTTCATTCACGGGAAAGGACACGCCCATGTAAATCTCCGACTTCAAGAAAAATATATTTCTTCATTACACGAGCAAGGAAGTGTGGGAGGTCGTGTAACTCTTTGACTTGAAGAAAAATACATTTCTTCATTACACGAGCAAGGACACACCCGTGTAGGAGATCGTGTAACTCTCTGACTTAAAGAAAAATACATTTCTTCATTACACGCGCAAAGACACGCCCGTGTAACTCTCGACTTAAAAAAAATACATTTCTTCATTACACGGGTAAAGACACGCTCGTGTGGGAGGCCATGTAACTCTCGGCTTGAAGAAAAACACATTTCTTCATTACACGGGCAAGGACACACACGCGTGAGAGGCGGTGTAACTCTCGACCTAAAATTTTACTCAAGAAGAACCCTAAATTTTTATTTTTCTTTCCTTTCTACTCCATTTTATTCAAGTCTATACAAGTCCCAAATTTATCCATTATGTTTTGTGTAACCCTATTCCATCATTCACATCCCCCAAACATGAATTTAACCATATACAAGGCTTTCTAAATTTTGGGAAACAACCAACACAACTAATCAATACAACCAATCATACCAATAAAAATTACAAGGCAAATCAATCAACACAACCAATCACAACAACATATCACCACCTAAACACATATTTAGTCAATTGCATAAAGATTAAATAAATGGTATAAAGAAGTAAAAGGTGATCCACTTACCTAGCTTAGGTATGGTTAGAATTTTCTTAGCTTTGCTTTCCTTTTCTCCTTTCCCTTTCTTTTTTTTTCTTTCCTTTCTCTTCCTCTCTTTCCTTGTCGTTTTTCTCTCTTGTTTGTGTAGCTATGGGCTACCTAAAATTTTTCTTCCGTTCTCACTTATTCTATATATATATACATGCTTAAAATCTCGGCATCAATTAAGTGTATAAATGTCTTAATTTTATTTGGGAGAGTGGAAAGTTATCGGTGAGTCATGAGAGAGAGGGTGGTAGGTTTGAGAGGTTTAGAGTGAAGTGGCTTTAATTCATTAATTAGGGGTTTGGATGTCCTAATTAGCTGGTTAGAGTAACTAAACATCCTAAACAATCTGGTTCAAGTAACTAAACACATTTCTTTCCATTAAATTTTCAGAAATCCCTCCCCTAAACTTGGAATTTTCTTCCCCAAAAAAAATATTCCAGCGAGTAATGCTTCAAGACCGACCTATACTAAAATAGCCATAACTCTCTATGTATGGATCTAAAAATCACAAAATTTTACAGAAGCTAGTAGAGACATAAACGAACAACTTCATTCTTTAAGTTTTACCCGAAATCACTCTAAAGTCCTTAAATAATTCACATAAAATTCGGATAGAATATAGTCCTCAAAACATTGATTTTGGATATTTAGTTTCTTTAATAATTAAACTATTAATCTCAAGCACGATATCTTTAATTGAATATAAATCACATATTTCAAGCATTAATTTCTTATGATATAATGAGTATTATACTTACACTTAATATATATATATATATATATATATATATATATATATATATGCATCGTTGTACGGTTAAGAATTCTTATGAGAGTTACAGTAGAATTTTCATTAAAGGACCGTTGGCTGCCACATTAAAGTCTGGCATCCACGGTGGTGACTCATGCTTATCCTTTACGTGCATAAATAGTATTATCAATTTAATTTCATGTACCCATTCGTAGGTTTGGGTTATCTTCTACAGTTAATATATATATATATATATATATATATATAGCACGTTCGAAAAGAAGACGGGTCTACTTAATTATGAACCCACCAACCTCCATGGTCACACAGTTCACACTTCATACGCCGACAAACCATCTTCATGTCCCAAAAAAGAACATCTCTCACTCTTAATATAAGAAAAGTTGCCAATAAATAATAAGTTTTTTAAAAAAGAAACCAACGCATTTTAGCGTATCCTTTTTCTTTTGTTTTTTTTTCAAGACATCTTCTTCGATATAAAATCATCAATTTTCTTCCATATTTTCTAAAAAAGAAACATAAATTGAGCATATATATTCTTATAAATAAGGGAACATGCTACGTGCACCAAGTGACATTTATTTACTATCGTTGAAATTTAAAGCTACAACTAATTAAAACTCCCAAGGAACTTTTTTCAAACGTTAATATTTGTGAATTTTTTTACCCGAATTTCACATATATGCCTGATATACAGGACTTATAAAAAATACTAGTAAAAACTTTAAAAGTTGAAAACAAGACAACTGTCTTACTGGAAGTTCAATAAAGACAATAGGACAATAGGATCCGTCCAAAATATAAAGATATTAGATAAAGAATGTAAAATCATTTGCTTTTATAGTTTGTTGCGTCATTATCTCTAAACATTCAGTAAATTATAAATCAGTCCCTTTCTTTTCAAGAAACGGTACCAATTAAAGTTTGTTTTACTAATTCTTTAGTTTTTTATGTTTTAATTCTGTAAATAATTTATTTTTTTATTAATTTTTATTAAATTAGTAATTTTTTTCTTCAATTGATCATCCACTTTCTTTATATCTTTTCAACAAAAAAAAAAAAGAAAAAAGAAAAAGAAAATATTTTAAAAATAAAAATTTTTAATCTAAAACAAAATAGATGAAATGGCTAAATTATTAATAATTATACAAAAATAATTAATTCATTTCTGTAAACCAAATGGACTGATTTAACAATGCACTCCGAATTGGAGATGTTTCAACTTTCAATTGACAAAGTTCTGGACTTCCGTGTGCTGTCCTTAGGATTTAATGGCAATACTTATGAACATTGCGTGTGACAGCAAGAAATTAAATTTTGCATGCTCTTGATTAGGCATTAGCAACTTACTCTGTGTTAGTGTGATAATTAAAAAACACGATTGATTATATTTAAAATCTCATCATTAATTTTGAATTTGATGATAATCAAGTGAAAGAAATAAATTAATTAAAATTTAAGTTGTTATCAATTTTATTATATATTAGATCATATGTATTTAATTTAAATTTAGGGAAATGATAGTCATAAATATGATAGAATCTACTTCATTTCCAACAACCCACGGGCCAATTGCAACCACATAAATGAAAGCAAATCAAATAATTACGTACATAGTATCTCTGCAACTTTTTTTAGTTATAAATTAATTCATCAACACTATACGTGCCCTCTTTTAAGATAACGAGTGTAATCAAATATTTTATCTTTTAACAAAAGCTTAACATCATGCATGACCTATAATCCTACGTCAACATTATATATATATATATATATATATATATATATATATATATATATATATATCATAGGCGCTTTTTTTATTTCCTGCTATTCATGCTAGCTAGTTTTGATTTATATTTTACTGCTTCTTTAACTTTTTTGATGGACACTTAATATAATTTGCGCCCTTTAGAGGTTTAATTTGACCGAGTTATTTCCAAGAGTTGTATTTGATCAAATATCTAGACGAGACGAGCGAAAAATCTTCACTTAGTTGGACTTATTAACAGGACAGAGGGGGACCAAAACGAATGTTTATATGAAAAATTAATTATAAAATGAAATAGGAGAGGAGAAATCTGAATTTGAATCTGATTTTTGTTAAATTATTTTAGAGAATAGTATAAAATCATTTGTGAGATATTAACTTATAGCTTAAATTTTTAAATTAAAATAATTTTTTGATATAATATGAGACGGGTTCAAATCTCATTACATCATTTCTTTTTTTATTACCTAAGTGTGAGTATATGTAAATTTCAAGTTTTAAACAAAAATTATTTGAAATAATATCTTAGAATCATATAAAATTATTTTCAAAATTTAGTTATCAGTTTAAGTTTTTTTTTTTAATTGAGATGGTTATTGTACGAATTGTAAACTACAATTCTATAAAATGTTAATTTAAGGCAGAAGTTTCAACAGTCGTCGAATTCAGCAGTTAATGTCATATATTCAGACAAGCCATGTGAAATTACTTTTCCCCCTTTAATTTTCTGTGTTTGTGGGTCTAGCTAGCTGAACAAAGGACATATGGTGGCTGCCATAATGTTTTGCACCTCTTGTAGGGTTCCATGACAGGGACATGGACAAGTGGTCGTGCTGCCGTGCGTAATTAACAAAGGGGATCAGGTCTTGTGTTCTCACTTGCCCACTTGTTTTTAAATTCCGTTATATACGTGACAACCCAAAAATGGCTGAGCATGAAATCGGGCGAAAGCACTTTTCTTTTCCTTGTGAATTGATTTCTGCATTTTACGGTAGGATGATTAGGCAAGTAGCTTTCGAATGACAGATGGAACAAACATCAAGTTGACAAGAACATCAATGGTTCTATATAGGTAACATATAGTTTTAATGTTTACTTTCACTAGAAATGTTGTTTATATTTTTTTAATGAAATTGAATATCGGATATTTGTTTGATATTCTAAGTAACTTTGGATCACAGGAACGTTTACTGTTTACCCTAATTGTTTTCCTATAATCCTCGGACAGAGGAATGAATAAGAATCACCATCATTTGTATTAACACCTGGGCAGTTTGAAATTGTAAAACAAATAAAATAGGGATTCAGTGGTCTTGAAATACAATATTTTTTAGAAACTTTTTGTGTTAAAAAAATCAAATTACTGCCAAATAAATTTATGTAAATGTGCCTTTATTATTTTTTTAAAATAGTCCATTAAACAGTAGTAGCGGACGCAAGACCAAATATCAATGGATGTCAAAATAAATGTTTATAAATTTGTCATGATTTACACAAACTTATATATGAATAACATATCAACATATATTTTAAAATAATCTTAAAATACAATTACTCAAAATAGAGATTTTTATTCTTTCAAGTAATGAAAATCATTTATAAGTGAATCTATACTAAATTTTTCAATAATTTTTTTTTCGATATACATTAACAAATAATCGAAAAGAAAGTCATCTTCTATCTTGTTGCAAAACTTAATCTTGATCTGTGCTCATAATTGAAAATGATATCTTCGTGGTAGTCATGGAAACTGAAAGAGCAAAAATAAGTATTATCACTCTATATGTAAGTGGATAACTTTTAAATTTTTTTATTTTCATCAGCCATTGACATAAATCAAATATAACAATAATAGTAATCTTGAGTAAATTATAAGTTAGTCTATCTAGTTTTTTTTTTAAATGGATTAATTAGTTCTTCTTGTTTCAAAAACAAATTATTTAGTTCTTGTAATTTAAATTTTCTTGTAATTGAATATTTTTTTAATATATATATATATATAGAGAGAGAGAGAGAGAGGAGTTAATGAAAAAAAAATTTAAATAAAATAATGTAAATTAAATATGATCACCGATAAAAAAAACCAAATAATTTTTGAAAAATAGATAGACTATTTTATAATTTATTGTAGTAATCTTAAATCAAAATCATTAAATCTTTGCATCTTAAAAAAAAAAAAGGAAACCCGAAATCAATTAGGTTATACGATAATAAAGCCAGTTCAAAACAGAGATGAAATGCCAAGGAGGCTGAAAACTTGACCTGACCTGTTACTATCCCTATGTAAATGTAACATTTTTCAAGTAGCTACAGAGAAAGCAAAAATTGGAGGGGGGCCTATAGCATTCAATGTGGGTCCGCCCTTGATTCACAGTAAAAGGCAGAACGAAGAGAAATGAAAAAATAAAATAAAAATTAATGGACTGTTTAAAAATATAATTGACGAGGTCCAGTTATAATTGGGTTTTTTTCGTAAAATATAAAACATAAGCAGACATAATTAATCAGTTACGTATTCCATGGTTTTTTTTGACGAAATAAATTTAAATTCTATTGACTTTAATTTATTTAATTATTATTATAAAACAGAAGAAAAACTACTCTCGTTATCTAACTCAAAGCCTAAAAACCCTTCTAATAAACTAAAAGAAATTATAAAACACAGGACAAGATAAATGATTGATACCTAGGACAAGAAAGTTCGGTTTAGAACGGCTGACAAGTGTATTTTAGATAAAAAAAAAAAAAAATTATATACACATACAAAAACTTTTTAAAATGTCTCAAAAATTACCAAATTTATTAAGCTTCGTGAAAGGCTGCAGCCACCTTTGATAGTTTTCACTGATGAAGAAATTTGGTTGTATATTCCTTAACTTGAAGTAACAATTATTTCAGTTAAATTTATTTTATTTTATTTTTATGAATAAATTGCTTAAAATGAAATATTTTATTTTACATTTTTATAATAAAAAAAGTGAAACAAGTAAATATTCATGACGAGAAGTCACTAGAGGGATCGGATACATCGGCTTTTAGGATCCTACCAAGGGTTGTTCGCTATTCTATGAAAACCGAATAAACAAATATTTTGGGGTGGTTTTTTTTAGAAATTAAAATAAAAAAATGAATCGAAATAATTTCAGTTTTCGGGTTCGATTTCGGTTATTATTATTTTTAAATTCGATTAACTGAAAAAATGAAAATTTTAATATATATATATAAAGTTAAATCACTTAGTACTTTTCTAAATTGAAAAACCTTTCTCCTCCGGATGCACTTCCTTCCACAACTTAATACGTGCTCTTTTTGTCTCTGCTACAAATACGGATGTACACAAAATAGCAAAGACGTTGGTAGTTTTTCTATCGTCTCAAGTTTAAGTGTTCTTGAGTAGACAATTTATTATTTGTGTATCTACCAATGCATTTACTTTTTTTTTTTATGCAACTTAGTTTCTTAAGTAATAGTCCACATAGCAGAAAGAAATTCACTCTAAACGAAGATTTTAGAAATTTTAATAGAATCAACTATTTGTAGAAAAAAATAAAATAAAACGAGTAAAAATCGAATTATCGAATATCAAAACCAAAATATTTCGAAACCGAACAAAAAAATTGAATATCATTTTAGTTTGATTTCGGTTATTTTTTAAAAAAATTTAATTAATTAAGAACTATTTAAAATATTTTAAAATCGAATGGAATAACTTAACCAAGTACTTTAATCTTGCCTTATTAAAAGCCCCGCCAAAGAAAAAGATTAACGATTATAAAGGGGAATGGGCCTCGTTGGGAGGCCTATCACTACTCACTAGAACAAAAACAGGACTTGCAAATTAAAAAGATAGCCCAAAGCCTGGACTGCCATGTCCTATATTTAACAATCATCTGTCTCACAGGCATCAAACTTGATCAAAGCTAAATTGGACCATCTTCTTGGGTAGACAAACCTCATCTCGGCCTTATGGACTAACTCTGGTCTAGTTGGGCCACACCATTGAAATTCAAAAGAGGAAGCGCCTCATTGCTTTGACATGCGCATCTTCCAACACACTACAATGTGAATACTACAGCTAATACTTATCCCATCTCACCGCCAAAAATAAGATTTGTAGAGTTTAGCATGTCCTTGGTCACGTAAAAAGCTTATTACTTATTTTCTGCTTGAAAAAATCTAGTTAAGGAACACTCGACGATTACTCCAAGGCAAATATTGAGGTAAATTTGAATGTTTGATAAAAAAAAAAAAAAGGGAAGAATTACTACAATATCATAAATGCAGCAACTCCGTGCAAACTATAAATCTATATGCATGCCGTTTCTCTTAGAAGTGAACTTCAGGGTTTATATATATTTTTGTATGTGTATTGCTAGGTTATGGATTAAATTTATATGGTGATGTGGCTTAATTTTGATCGGCGGTGCGTGGAGTTATCATAGTTCATACTGCATAGGATTACATTTTTATATTTGTATCACCAATGACCTACAGATTATTGTTATGTCTGGAAAGAAAACTTTCCTATCTAGCCAAGAGTAACCAGCCAACCTAGATTCTTATAAAGACAAGGCAGGAATTGTCTTGAATTGAAGCTTGCGGCACTTATCAAAAAAAGAAAAAAGAAAAAAAAAGGGGTTGTCAGCTGTTTGGATTTTTGGAGAAATGCCATACTATGATGTGTCTGTTTTGAGGTGGAGCTTCTTAACCGAAATTATGTTTATTCGAAAGTTTTAAGTATTTTTATATCCTTTTTGTATTCGCAAATTGTAAGTTATCATCATGTCAAATAATTTGGTGATCTATTGATAATTGAGTTTTGTGATATATATTTGGATGTTGTTGGGTTTTGGGATTTTGATATTGCTTTCTTTGTTATTGCGAGAATGTAAATCTCATATCCTTGTCATGATATTTAGCCATCCTTGTATTGCTCTTTTGTGAATTGACCTTGTGTGAGATTTAAGAGTAATTAGGTTTGGGATTTGAGTATTGCTTGCTATTTTATGTATCCTCTCTTTTAATTATAGTGGATTTTTTTGACCGCCTTCTTCCATAGAATATGCAATTGACCAAACCATGTTATTTTCATTTGATTATAGTGAAATTTTGGTACCGTCTTTGTCCGATCTCATTGACATCGCACTTTACGAGAATTTTGTTTAAGATCCTATAAAAACCCCAGGAATATATTTCTTTTTTTCCACAAGTAATTGGGTATGATAGCCAAGTCACTTCAACCTTTGAACTTCTTAGTTCTAGTCTTGATTTGAGAATTAAGTTTATATTTTACTATTTTTTTTATTATAAAAAAAGTTCAAACATAAGACAGACATAATGCTAATAAGCTATATGCTCGTTGGCTATATTTGCAACTTTTTTTCCTTTTTTATTTAAAGGAGAGGAAAAACTTCGAGGGACTAGTTAAGATGACAAAGCTTAGGAATCACAACTTTATAAATATCCTCTAACAATAAGTTAACACAATCTATTGGAGCAATCAAATAATAAGAGATTTTTAGGGAAAAAAATTGATATGAAAAACTAATCAATTTGCAATACGATTAGTCTCTTTGTAGGGATGGAAAATTTGAACCTTGCAAATAATTTAAATTAACTGACTATAATCACCATGACTAATGGTTTGAGAAGATAGTAATACAATGTTCGATCGAGAATCAGCTTTAAACAATATTTATCTATAATTAATAATTTAAATCATTTACAGTTAAATAAAGATACTTTAAAATTTAACGCACGAAACCAAACATGTATAAATATGATAAAAAAAGGTATCCAATTTTCTACGTGATCTTGTAAAACATCACCAATAATAGAAGTCGATGAAATTTAAAAAGGCTCCATGCATGTTTAGTTTGACCCAATTTTTTGGAGCTTTCAACCGGCCAATGAGAATCTCATTCTTCATAATTAGCTTAGACTTAACAAGCATAGCAACCATTTCATTGCTGTCATCAATTTGAGAAGTCAAACAAAAAACTACACCAATTGGATTCGAAGGATGCAAAAAACCATTATAAAAAAGGATTTTGTTTTTCTATGTTTTGCCAAGTCCACAGAAGTCAACAACAAGAACCGAACTAGGTGTTCTATGAAATAGAATTAGTTAACACTAGTTTGCTAAATTATCGGGCTAGTCCAAAACTAGTCTTTTAAATTTAGAACAAAAAAGTTTTGAATTATTTGAGATGCCCACACAACATTCACATAGGTTTAGCATGCAAGAAATCTCTGAGAACATAAAGGAATGACTCTGGATGGACGTCACGGTGAAAACAGGTTGAGTCAGTTGCTAGACCTCTGCGAACCCTTTGTTCATTAATGAATAACTTGGCAAGAATGGCTAGCCATGAAAACAATCTAATTCTTTGGAGACCTTTTCATGCCAAACTCGATTTCACCTATTAGCACGAACGCTAGGCAGATGCGAAATTGATTAATGGGCAAATTTGATAGTGAAAGCTCCATTGTTAGAAAGACCTCAACAAAGTTTTTCACAACCAGCATTCACCCAGGTGGAAGAATATCTGCAATTCGCATACACAGATAAAAGTAGTGAGCAAGCTCTGGAACCTAACCAACCTCCAATGATAGGAAGTAGCGATAAACTCCTTGACATGAGAGTGCAAAATGTCTTCAAGGATAGTATGAATGATATGCTTACTCAAAGGTCTCAAATCAACGATGTAAGATTCAATTTAAAATTTGACCGGAATACCATTACCGATAGTTTATCTACCCATATTACCAAACCCTAGATAGTACCCTCTATAAACTAAAAGCAGTAGTACGGAGAATAGTGGAAGGAATCTGTAGAGAGTCGAGCTTATACTTACTACGCAACACTTTGACCCAAAGACTAGAGTTATTAGAAAGGATCTCACATCCAACTTTCATTAGAAGTGCATTTTTAACATTCGACAATCTCCTTAAACCGACCACCCTAAATTTTTGGTTGACATGCAATATCTCAAGAAGTCATATGAATTTTATGCTGCTCTTCTGAAGTATCCCATATAAATTTAAGATAGCGCCTCTCAATTACCTCAATGGTAGCGATATGTAATCAATTTGTCTACATGCTATAACTATGAATAGCTGATAAAACATGTTGGGTCAGAGTATTCCTACCAGTTAAAGAGAGATGTTTCACCTGCCATTCAGGTAACCTCTTGTTAATTTTTTTCTACTACACAATCATAGGTAGCCATGTTAGCCGTACTGTGATGTAGAGATATTCCTAAATACCAAGTCCAAATATCTATCAACTGAAAACTCAAAAACTTACCACCGTGGTGTTTGAAACAAATGAATGGCGGAATTCATTTTATTTATAAATAAAATAAATAAGAATTTGTATTTATAAATGAATTTCCTTGTTTGGAACAAAAAAAATTATTAGTCAAATCATTTATTTGTAAATATATTTTATGTTTGAAACACATGTAGAATTAGAATTATAGTTTGTATTTTATTTAAATATCCTCTAGCTGATTGAAAGATTAATTATGATATAATACAAAGACAAAGGTAATATTTTCACAAATAATACAAGGATCTCATGCTCATATTAGTCGAATATATCCTTTAAATAAATATAATATCATAATAGTTGTCTATATCATATTACATGTCAAAAAATTGTATCATTATATTGGCATAAATATTTTGCAGCTGCAAAATATAACAAACATTCAATATTAGGGATTCAAGTTTAATCATCCATACTACTAATTATAACAACCAGCCCATCATACTTTAAATCCATACTAATGCTAATTATAAGAAACAACCCTCAATTTAATCATCCAGACTAATTCCCATCTTCCTTCTAAGCCATGGTAGCTTGATTTCATCATCATATGTAATTGGTATGGAATTCATTTGCAAATAAAAATAACTCCTTAATAAAAACAAATGAATAGAAGGTTAGGCTAGATGACATATTTGTCTAAATAAAAATATTTTTCAATTGGCATGGAATTTATTTGTAAATAACTTTTTTGTGTAAGGAATTGGACAAAGGTATATCAATTCATTGATTTGAAATTCATTGATTTGTAATTTTTAAAATTGAAGCTTCCAAACAAGATATCATTAATTTACAAATGAATTTCATAAAATTTTATGAAATTCATTTGTTTCAAACACTGTGTGAACAAAAAACTTGACCTTTCATTTCCCAACGTTAGTGCTGCGGAATGCAGTTATTCTTCTTTGAAGTAACCGAACCAACCAATCTAAGATGAGTAGTGGAGTGGGTTGGCAAAGTGGATTGAAGAAGCGTGAGTTGGCTAATATTTAGAGTGGGCAGATTGCACAATCGGCCCTCAGGACGTATAGTCTTTTATTACGCGTACTGGCCCAAAGCTGTTAGGATTGCATCATACAATGGCCCTAGTTGGCACATCCAAACTCTAAATGCCCCCCGAAAACAAGGCCTGCTAATCCCTCAAGTGATTTCTTCAACTACGCTTTGATGTTTTCTGTGACTTGTTAACCTTGTTATAGACATATTGTTGCAAAGGCAAACCAAATGGTCAAATATGATTTCCGATTTTCCACATGGTATTATTTCATGAAAATTGAATTACTCTAGTAAGCTTCCAAAACGCAAGGGCTGTGCAGATGCTTTATTTAAGGGCAGATTGCCCTAATGTTTAAGGCGAAGTTGATTCTCTGTTGTATCACATGTTTATTACGAGGAATTTTTTTTTTGAGGCGACTCCATGCTGCCGTAAATAATAATTCATAGATTCCTCCTTCAGAGCTGGAGCTTTGCTTATATCATAATGTTGATATTAGCCTAAGTTGTCGAGGAATGTACAAAAACAACACTTTGGAAGTCAAGTCTCTTTGGATTGGGCAACCAACATTGACAGCATTTTTTGTGCGCTGAAACAAGAAAATGAAATTAAAATAGAGAGAGAGAGAGAGAGACGAGTACTGTTAAATTAGATAAAAGCGAGACATCAGATAGGAAGCTAGTGGATGGCTGAGTCAGGTATATCCTGTCACCCACCGAAGTGGAAGAGAAACGCGTAAGGCGTGGTAGACTAGACTGCCCTTTGCCAAAGTTGGAATCTTTCTTAAACCGGTCACCTCTCGTTCGCTTTTTCTGATTCCCAACTCCCATCATTCACTCCCACTCACATCCGACGTTTGCTTCAACGCACTCACGAGCCTCACTCTAGTTTCCCCCACCCTTCTTTCCATCTTCCTGCCTGCCTGCCTGCCTACCGGGTTGGAATGCAAAGTAAATCACATCCTTTTTATATTTACACGAGTCAACATCATTTTTTGCAAAGAATTTGCAATTATGTTGATTAATATTACTGTAGTTCCATGTTGAAATTACTATTAAAATGGTTAACGAAAAGATTCATATGGTCGTGTGCAAATGTGATACGAAAAATTTAAAATTGATTTTTAGATGATATAAATATTTTTAAAAAATTTTTATTTAATTTTTATTTAATTTATTTAAATCTCATTGATGGTTTCTAGTAGTTTTATTTAAATGTGATTAATTTTCTTATTTTTTTATTTTTTTTGTTTTTTAGCACTCAAATATCATGATACATGTAGTTTTAAATTCTAAAATGAAAAATGTTGAGATAGCAACTCTAAGTAATTATAGATAGATAAGAATAGAAATCAGAAACTCTTAAGATATAGAATTTTTCATTTTAAAATGTTAAAGATGTTTTTTGAAAGATGTCCTCTGAAATGGAATTCAAAACAAAATTTTATTATAGATTTTACTTTTTAAAATCTTTTACACCAGGATTTTTTGTTTTTTTTTTCCCAATAAATGGTTCCGTCTGTTTTTATAAAACGAAATCAATATACAATCCGTTCTTACACTTTAAAATGAATCGATTGTATTCTTACATTTTAAATGAGTTTTCAATTTATTTTTTATTTTTTATGTTCTTTTGTTAAACTAAAAAAAAAAAAATCAGTTAACTTGTACATGACAATTTTTTTCTACAAATATTCGTTAAAAAAAAAAAATAACTTACACACGTTCTGCTAAGAGGTATTAAAAAAAAAAATCACATGCAAGTCATGCGATTTTTTTTTATAATTTGACGGAAAAAATTCATTAAAAAAATAAATTAAAAAATCAATCAAAATACTAAAAAATAATTGATTTATTTTAAAATATAAAAATGGATTGAACACCAATCCCTTGCTTTTTTCCCCCTCCAAAAAGGTTTTATCCTTGCCTTGATTTTATTCATTTGAGATCTTTTGTCATCCATGATGAGATTTATTATTTTTTTCGAGAATGGCTGTCTCCTCCTCTCTTTCCCGTCCATCCATAACTATAAGGGGTGGAGGATTTCATAGCTATTCTCTCTGGATAGATTTAATTGTGTTTGAAATTTGTTTTGAATTATCCTTTTTTCTCTACTCTTCCAATGGTTTGCCTATGGCCTGTGGAAGAATCTTATATCCATGACAATATTCTATAAAATATATCTTCTATTTTATCAACACGTGAACAATTGGGTTCGAAGTTTCGAAGTTAGCAAGTTTAACTAATAGAGTATCAGTTATAGTCGAATATGTTCGTACTTAATCAAATAGTCTACTGTTTCTTTTATATTTTTCAACATCATTTATTTTCTAAGGGAATTAGGTAATTGCTCTCATTCAATTATTGTATTTCTGTTAAAAAAGAATACGATAATGCAGTAGTAGTTTAGATAGACGAAGTCACCATCTTGTAGTTTGTTTGCTTTGCTGGACAGGTTCTTTTTGTAGCCTGGTTATAGTTGATTTTCTATATTCATAATATTGCAATTGTTCAAAAACCTAGCAGAAGAAGAAAAACAACAACATGTTTGTTTTACGTTTCTCCCTCTCATCTCTCTGTTTTTTCCCTTAAAAATTCTTTCCTCCTATAAATTCCCTAAGTTCATCAACGCATGCCATTTTCTTTCAAATCATTAGTTATTCTTAAAATTTTCTACTTGAAAACAAACATACAAAAAAACAATCAGTTGATATCGAAAGAAATTTAGGAATATAATTACAAGAGAGACGACCTTTAAGAACGAGGTTTTGTATTTGTTTGATGCTGCATTGACTGAACAGAAACTCACTCGCTGTCCGAGCGTGAGCTAAGAATCGGAATACACACGCACCCGTGACGGACCACCCGTTGAGCCGGTAAGATATGGGAGGGAATGTGGGGTCCAAGTTTTAACATTCATTTCAATTTCATTTCAATTTCATTTGATTTAATTTCAAAACAAGAACAGCAGAATTAAGCAACTGTTAGCCCTGATAGAGAAAGACATAATAGCCCTGGCTTTGAAGATTTGACTTTGACCAAAAAACCAAGAGAGAGAAAGAGAGTGAGAAAGAGAGAGGAAGAAAATTCCTACTTTCCTCTCTCCTTCCTCCTGAAGAAAACTCTCGCATATATAGAACCCACAACTGGGTCTTGTTTTTGCAGCTCACCACCATCCCTCATCTTCATTTGAGCTAAACAAAACTATTCCTTCTCTCTATTTCTTCAACAAACACTAGAAAACTAACTGAAGACTTCAATTCATCAGTTGTCTCTGACACTTTCTATCACAATTACCACTGCTCATAGGTATGTTTCTTGTATTTCTTACAGACAAAAAAGTAACATATCTCTAATTTGATATTTGATGAATTGTACGGTATTGGCTAGAGTTTGAAGAATTGTTTCTGGGGCCGCTTAATTTGTGTTGTCCTATTTTGTTTTTTTTTTTCTTGTTTTGTTGGAAATATGGTAGTGATCTTAGAATAATAAGTCTTCTCTTCTTCTTTGATTTTTTTTTAATTCTGCTTATGATTTTATTTTGGTTTGTTTGGAGAGGAAATTTGGGGAAAAAAGCATTAGGAGTTGAGGAGAAAAGTTTGAAATGATTTATTTTTGTTTACTTTGTCATCTATAATTAGTTTTGCTCCTTTGATCTGAACTAGCATGCAGTTTTCTAAGACTAGCTATATTTAGGCTTTTTTTTTCCTTCGTTTTTTACTTTGTTATTTCTTGTTTTGATTAATGAACTGTTTAAAATTCTTGATTATGGTATATTAAGGATGTTTGTTATAACGATGCAGGACTTGGGTATGTGCAGAGGCTCAAAGGGTGATTCTTGCCCTTCAAATCCAATCATGGAAGACAAATCTTACAGCCAAAAGGACACTTTCTCGTATAAATGCTCAGTTTTGCTCGAATTGGCTGCCTCTGATGATCTTGCTGGCTTCAAAACTGAGGTTGAACAGAAGGGTTTGGATATTGATGAGGCAAGCTATTGGTATGGTAGAAGAATTGGGTCGAAAAGTATGGGTTTCGAAGAGAGAACAGCCCTCATGATTGCTGCCATGTTTGGAAGCACTGATGTTTTGAAGTATATCATTGAAACTGGCAAAGTCAATGTCAATAGGGTGTGTGGCTCGGAGAAGGTCACTGCCCTTCACTGTGTCGTTGCTGGCTGTGCTGATTCGTCAGTTGGTATTGTCAAGTTCTTGCTTGATGCATCTGCTGATCCTAACATGGTCGATGCTAATGGAAATAAGCCTGGTGATCTCTTTGCCCTTTCATCCAAGTGTCTCTGCAATTCAAGGAAGAAGGTGATTGAGTTGTTGCTAAAAGGCGAAAGGTTAAGTGGAGATGAAGAAGAAAAACTGATCGTAATGCCTCAGTTGGCAAAAGAAGCAACTGAAAAGAAAGAATATCCTCTTGACGTGACGCTGCCAGACATAAACAATGGAATGTATGGTACTGATGAGTTTAGAATGTACTCTTTCAAGGTCAAGCCTTGCTCCAGGGCATACTCTCATGATTGGACCGAGTGCCCATTTGTCCATCCAGGAGAGAATGCAAGGAGGAGAGACCCAAAGAAGTACCCTTACAGTTGTGTCCCTTGCCCTGAATTTCGCAAGGGAACATGCCAGAAGGGTGATTCTTGTGAATATGCACATGGTGTTTTTGAGTCCTGGCTGCATCCTGCCCAATATCGAACCCGGCTTTGCAAGGACGAAACTGGTTGCGCACGAAAAGTTTGTTTCTTTGCACACAAGCCTGAGGAATTGCGCCCTGTTTATGCTTCTACAGGTTCAGCAATGCCTTCACCGAGGTCAACGTCTAGTGCAGTAGACATGGCAACTTTGAGTCCGTTGGCCCTTGGATCATCATCGTTGCCATTGCCGGCTACATCAACACCACCAATGTCTCCCTTGGCGGTAGCCTCTTCATCTCCTAAGAATGGAGGCTTGTGGCAGAACAAAGTTAGCCTTACCCCACCTGCTTTGCAGCTTCCAGGAAGTAGGCTAAAGACAGCGTACTGTGCTAGAGATTTGAATTTGGAGATGGAATTGCTTGGGCTAGAAAGCTATTCTAGCCAATTCCAGCATCAGCAACTGAGGGATGAGATGTCGGGTCTCTCCTCGCCATCTCACTGGAGCAATAGGATTGCAGATTTGAAACCTGCCAACCTTGATGATGTTTTTGGATCTCTCGATCCTTCTCTAATGTCTCCTCTGCAGGGTGTTTCATTAAAAGCTGGCACACCAACCCAGTTACAATCTCCCAATGGGCTTCAGATCCGCCAGAACATGAACCAACTTCGTTCAAGCTACCCAGCTGCCAATCTCTCATCTTCTCCAGCTAGGAACCCTACTTCATATGGGTTCGATTCATCCGCTGCAGTGGCAGCTGCTGTAATGAATTCAAGATCCTCTGCATTTGCAAAGCGGAGCCAGAGTTTCATTGACCGCGGAGCAGTACCCAACCGTCTTGGTCTCACTGCGGCTGCAAACTCTGCATCCATGATGTCCTCTAATCTTTTGGATTGGAGCTCCCCTAATGGGAAACTGGATTGGGGCATTCAAGCAGATGAGCTGAACAAGCTCAAGAAGTCTGCTTCCTTTGGATTTCGAAGCAACAATAATCCGGCGACGACAGCTGCTAACTTGACGGTTTCACATGTTGACGAGCCAGATGTTTCTTGGGTTAATTCGTTGGTTAAAGATGTCCCCCCTGCTGAAAGGACATCTTTTGTTGCTGAGAAGCAATATAGTCTTGGCAAAGGAGTTCGCGAATCTCTGCCACCCTGGATGGAGCAGATGTACATAGAACAGGAGCAGATGGTGGCATAAACATCTGTGCTCTTTAGTTTGTTATCCTGACACACAAGTGTATTTAAGTTTAGGAAAAGCAACGTTGATACTAAAGCAAACTGCAAATCAGAAGCAAAGGTGGAGCTGCAAGTATGCTCACACCATTGACAGACCAAGCGAGAATTAGGACGAAAACTAGGTGGAACAAGGAGAAATTTTTTCAATTATTTTATATCCTTATTATTTTATTTTTCTCCCCCGGGAGAATGTACTTTATATTTCAGTGCAATATGAAGAGAGTTCGTATTATTTTCTCAAATACTGCAAATCTCAGAAGGAAAATGGGCAGCCCTTTTCCTTCATGAATGACTTCATTGTAAACCTTAATAATAATAAAGATCTCGATTGTTCTCATGTATTGTCGTCATATATGGATGCTTCTTTCCTTTTCCAGTCTTTTGAATTATGATGTTGCGTCCGCGTCTTTCTTTGTTGTTTGTTTGTCTGTTTTATTCTCTGATTAAGAGATATTGCATCTGTTTATAGAACTCAGCTACTTGCTCGTGTTAAAGTCTTGCGAGCAACTTGAGTGAATGGTTTTTATTGCAGTGTGTATCCTTACTACATGATCCTTGTAATCTTCCAAACATGTAGTTCTTCCATATATTTCAAGCTATTTTTGGGTGACTTGGGGTACGATTATATTCCTGTCCTGGCTCCTGAGGTGTTCAAAAGGATGTAGTTGCTCACCTCTCTGTAGTGTCTGATTGTGTTCTGAATGCCAAGATTGACAGGAGTCCTGCGTGGCAAGAAGGTTTTGACTGTGGAATTTCGATTCAAGCAATGAAACATTAGATCCCAAAGGAAAACAAAGGTTTAGATTGTTAAAAGGAATACAAAGGCTTAGATTGTTGAAAGGAATTGGGGATTATCTATGTCACGTTTTAGGCTTAGCTGGTTGAAAGGAATACAAAGGCTTAGATTGTTAAAAAGGAATTGGGGATTATCCATGTCACGATTTGTTAGCTCACACACCAGCCTGAGCCTGGTGATGAATTACTAGTGTCTCATGGCAGAGCAAGGAGCTTCAACAGTTCCTTGTTTCGTTCTTTTTTTCTTGTGAAAATCCCTCCTGATTTTCTTCTTCTTTTCCCTTGAAAATGTATTGAGGAGATTTTTCTCTGTAAGTTGGAATGGACATGAATGCTGGCTTCAATTCAAAACATTAGAAGACGTGTGAGTCCCCACATCTTTCACCACCGTCTCTCTTGGTCTCTCAGCAATGGAAAAATCTATGCAAGGCATGCATGAGTTGTGTTGCCAGAGCCGCCCACGAGCTTAATTCTCAACCAAATATTACTTTCCATTATCCTGAAATTGAGGTTTCTTCTGTCCTTCCTTTGTTAACATTTAGTAATAATAATTGGACCGACCACAAAAGTTATTGAAGCTTCCACTTTTGACGTTGTTTATTGAAAAGACATAGCACTAAAATATCCACTGAAGAGACCGCTCTTGCCCTTTGCATTCATTCGTTACTCATATTTGGGCTAAGATGTTGGGTGTGGATCTATTGCCGGCCTGCCAAATTTATATGAAGAAAATCTGCATGGCTGTTACCCTTTTAAAGAGGCTCATCGCCAACTGGAATTTCCTTCCAAGTAAAAATCTCCAGCAGCTTCTCTCGAGAGAAAAATTGATCAGGGACAAATAAGTAGTTAAAATTTAACATTTTTTTTTCTATTTGAGGCTGCCAAAATCTTAGGAAATGAAGCAATTTCTTTATTGTGTAAATCATGGTCCCATCAGGGTCTGAATCCCTTTTTAGTCCAAAACTTTTCAATTTGTTTTTTCAAGTATTTAATTTTAGATGATCCACAGTTTATCTAAAATTAAAATATATTAGATTTGGATATGTTGGTTTAGATAATAAGTAACCTTTCCTTCATATTATTATCTAGATTCAAATTCATAAAATGACCGAAAAGAAATAAGCATTTTTATAGATAAATTCTGATATTAGTAGTTTATATTATATGATTAGAAAGAAAATTAGTCTCAATAAGCAAAAATTAATCTAAAAATATCTTAAACTTTAAAAACCACTTAATATCTGAGCCAACATCTCAAGACTAACAAGATCCACTTAGTTTAATAGCAATCATAAAACATATTTTATTTTAAAATGAAGTGATCTCCACCGATACAAAAAAATTTTGGACTGTAGAAGAAAGTCTCTTCCAAGAAATCTCCTAAGGACCAAAAAATATCTGGGCCGAAAATGCATCCAACTCAGTTTCCTAATCCATCAAAATGTTTCCAAAATTCAAGTGGGGCCTCTTTCAAGCTCACCTAACCCAGTCAAAAGCAAAAGTCTACATTCAATCTCATTGCGTGCGATTGAATCCAGAAAAACCTGTTCATTTTGGCCTTGGATTTTTGGCTCCATTTCTTTGTCGACAGAAAAGCCTTTAGCACCGCCGCAATAGAAATTTAATTGTCGTCAAAACTCAAATATCATGCTTACAGGTTTCTGTCCGTTGCTTGTTTTTGTTTTCGTGTGATTTCTTTATAATGTACATAAACTGTTCGCTGACTTTCCTAAGAGAGTTGCTGTGTTTTATTAAGAAGTGAAAATATTTTCTTACCTCGAGATCTATACCGTAATATCAACCAGGTTGTTAGCCTTTGCTGATAAATGAAAAGAAATCATTCTGAACTCATAATTTAAAACTTTTTTGTCCTTTATGCTTCAAAAGGATTGTGATGAGCAATTCGATGAAAAGTTTAAACTAGCCATTTAGCGTACTAGTTTAATGAGCAATATTCAGTTAGATTTTTACTGATTTGAGCACGGCAAATACTTTGCTTTGTATTACAGATAAGTGGGTCTTTAAGTTTTCAATGATCTTTGCTTGTGAATAACAGGGTTGGCTTCTGGAGGTCACTTGCAGCCCAAATTTGTCAACTTGCAAAGATGCCACGTTCCTGGTAATTTTTTGTTTCTCTGTATTTCAGAATGTAATGTTCTTTTGTTTCTGCCTTCTCCAATTAGAACCCCACTTACCACGATAGGCTGTTAGTGGCCCAACAGGATTAAACCACAAGAGGACATTCGATTCCATGCTTCCGGTTCGTTGCATGTGCAATATAAATAACTCTTGTGTGGATACTTATTGAATTTCGAAATGAGATTTTGATAGTATATATTTACGAAGAGTTGAGAATGTTGGGTGTTTGAAGGTCTGATTGGGAGGGAACTGAACTTCTCGAGAATTGCATTTTATTCAAAGAGTAAAGTTACTTGCGTTTCCACCCCATCAGAGAAAGTCGCTTATACTCGTGAAGATCATGAAAAAAAGTGCCCTTTGGTTAAAATGTGTGGGATTACCTCAGCTCGAGATGCTGTGATGGCAGCAGAAGCTGGTGCTAATTTTATTGGGATGATTCTTTGGCCCAACTCGAAACGTTCCATTTCACTTTCAGTTGCAAAGGAAATTTCAAAAGTTGCAAGGGAATATGGAGCAGCACCAGTAGGGGTGTTTGTGGATGATGATGCAGACACTATATTGAGAGCTGCAGATGCTGCGGACCTTAAATTTGTGCAGGTATATGTTTCGGACTTTTGACTACTTGGTATGTTGTATACCATTTGTGTTTCTGTTTGATATTTTAAAATGCAGCTTCATGGGGAAGGCTCACGGGCAGCTTTTCCAGATTTGAAGGGACAAAACCGAATAGTGTATGTCCTCCATGCAAATGAGAATGGAAAGCTTCTAAATCAAATTTCAGATGAAGAATGTTCTTTGGTTGATTGGATTCTTGTAGATAGTGCAACAGGTGGCAGGTAAGAAAATGATTTACCTTCTCATATAGTTCGTCTATCATCTCCATTTTGCAAGTATGTGTTTTCTGTGGACCATCAATTCTGTTACTGAATGATTTGAGGCATTATGTTCCACGAACTCCAGGCTTAGGAACTGGATAGCTTTCGATGGACCAGCCTGATCCGAACTGAGTAGATATTGGAAACTTGTATGATGCCTGTTTTATCTAGGTCTAGACTGAAACTATCTCAAAGCAAGCTGACATGATTAAACTTCTATAGCAATTGAACTGAAACAAATAATTGTGTGAGTATGTTCAATTGGTAAAATTGCTTTGTTTCAGAAGTAGCTGTGGAAACTGAGATACCTGCAAGGCAATAAAAAAATAAAAAAATAAAAAAAAACCAAATTTTTTATTTTCTGAGCCCGCATGTGTATTTCACTTTTTCTTTGGTACTTCCAACTTATTTAAGATTTCTTCTTTAAGATCAACTTATGATCCTGTTTGTAGTGGAAAAGGATTTAACTGGGCACAGTTTGAATTGCCACCAATCAAAAGCAAGAATGGATGGCTCTTGGCGGGAGGGATTAAGCCTGAAAACGTTAGCGAAGCTCTTTCTATCCTCAAACCTCACGGTGTTGATGTTAGTAGTGGTATTTGTGACTCCGATGGCATTAATAAGGATCAATCACGAATAGCGTCTTTTATGAACGCTGTACATTCTGTACGCTATTGATTGATCATGAGGAAAAAGAAATCATTCCTGATTGCCTGACTTGAAATCTGATCTGCGTAGGCCATTATTATTAGCATCCCATTCTATGGAGTTAATCTATTTGAGGTGAATAATATGGATGGAGCATAGGTCGGTCTGAGGCTGAAATCCAAGCTTCTGAAACTGGAGGCAGCTCGAAGGTATTTTAATGTATCATTCGAACATTTTAGAATAAGGTCTTGAGCTTCTAACGAGATGTTACCAACGCAACAAATGTACTCCATGTGACATCTCATTCTTATCAAAAACTTGTAATGGTTGTTATTTTTTCACGGTTAGCACATATCAATAATGTAGTTTTCTTTTTTGTCCATCTCGCTATCAGAAATTCCTTGAGTCCTGAGTTGGTGGTTAGTGCATAATGGAACAAGAAGCATATCTGAGAGTGACATGATCAGATTCAAACAACGATTATTGCATAATATAACAATTGTTATATAATAATTTGGGAACACTTTATAACTATTATTTGATACTATATCAAGTTTTGTTGCTGTTTTATGTAAATAACGATGAATAACAATGTTATTATTATGTAACACTGTTATTTAGAAGGAAAAAAAATTCAGCCTTTGTAAGTTACAATCTTCCAATGAGATATATTGATTAATAAAACTATTAAAAATATATGATTTATAATAAATTTATCAACAACTGTTAACATGCTGACAATAATAATTGATATCATTGTTATTTTATTATTGTGATAAATTGTACTTTTAGCATCAGCTACAATTTGAAACTATGAGGATCTTTCTTTATATGCCATACAATTTTATTTTATTTTTTTGGATGAATTATGGCATGCCATTACTTTCCTTCTACCATTAGTCGTTTGCTAGTATATAATATCCCCGAGTTAGAGAGAGAGAGAGAGAGAGAGAGAGATATTATAAAAGCCAAAAGATGTGATTTTCTATCACAAATACATCATATGGTAAACAATTTGTGTCCATGTTGCAGCATATCTGGCTGAGATTAACCATCAGCGATATCTCTTATCAAATAAGAATGAGAAAAAAATGTGGGGCAGAATGTTGTCCCTAGTGGTTGAAGACAAGGTCGACTAATCATGAGAAGTTAAATGACTGGTCCCAAAGAATACTGCCTTGGTTGGCTTCACTTGTGATGCCGAGAAAAGTTGGCTTTTTCACTCTATTTTCTCTACTGCATTGAGCTTGGGATCCGTTTGATAATATAAAACATCCCCAGTGTCACTAACATAGTGATCTTGTTTCATGCTTCTTAGAAGTGTTCCCAATAAGTGGAATGGAAGAGTTCCAGATTTCTTTGGTTCTCGGTAATACTTCCCGAGTACAGGCTTAGCTGCTTCTGTCTGTAAGATCAAAATAAACAATCATTAGAACCAGAAGAAAAGTGGACCACTAAAACAAGGATAATAACAATTAAGGTGCAAAATATATTTGCACTTACTGCTTCAACTAAGTGGTAGTGCGGGATTTGAGGGAAGAGATGATGGATGACATGGGTCCCAATATCGTGGTGGATGTTGTTGATCCAACCATAGTCACGGTCAAGTGTCGTAAGGCCTCCTCTCAGATAGCTCCATTCCTATTGACAGCCAGAAAGCATAGACATTAGCTTAAGAAATTTAACACCACTAAATTTCATATCTTGTGGAAAAACAGACAATTTGATAGGAGAAGAAAAATGACTGGCTAAGAAGATTCATCTACCTACCTTTCCACGATACCAAGGAAGTTTCTCATCATGACCATGGTGGTGCAAGTAAGTGACCAAGTCCAACCACATAACAAAAATCTGCATTTATAGGCAAATTCCATAGCATGAATATAAGAACTAAAGAATAATTGACCTGTGGAAATTCTTAAACATGGTGAAGAGAGAGGTAAACCAAGAACTGAACCTACCCAATAGGGAATGCCATAGAGTTTAAGCATTTGGACAGGTCCCATTACAAAGTTTAAACAAACAAGCAATGCTGCCATTGCAGTCCAACAGGCAGTTGAGGTAATAACATCTTTCCTCTCAACTGGGACAAACAAATCACTGCCAGGATGGAAATGAGATCCCTTCTTTCCTGGACTTCTACCCCACTGTAAGGTCATTGAAACCCACATTAAATAACAGTTATGAGTCTATCAATAACACATCTCGTAAACCTAACTACTAGATTTGGTTAACCAATGTGCAAAAGGCTTACCAGATAGACAGGGTAAGCAAGCATAGGGAAAGGCAAAGTGAATCTCAATGTTCTTGTGGCATTATCCAAACTCCTGTAAATTTTCTCAGGCAACTGCAATAACAAATAGTTTACATCAGTGTGTTCCAAGTTTGAAAGCAGAAAAGCAAGATTGCTCGAAACAAAGAGGTCGCTATTCACAAAAACGCACTGGATGCCATGATTCGTCCTTCTCAACATGTCCATGGTTTTGATGATGGGTTCTGTGACTAATTCTCCTGCAGTAATAATCAAAGTTGCAAGTATATCAGATGGTATTAAACAGATAAATTGCATCAAAAACTAAACAGGAAACTGAAATACTTGGAATTTAGCAGTTATTGCAGGAACTAACCATCCATGATAAGGAACAAGGATTGAAGAATGAAGAAGATGACCCAATACACTATTCAGCTTTGGATTATTTGAGAAGCTCCCATGACCACTGCATAATTTATAGCGAAACACAATCCACGTTAGAAAAACAAGCAAATGCAGCTTTAAAACACAAGCAAAGCTGCCGATCCTTAATGTTAAAAAAGAATTGGCCATAAAGTTCTATATTGAAAGCAAATTAAAACAGACAATAAAATCAAATTCAAGAAACAGAAAACATGAAAAATTTACCAATCATGGCCAAGAACAAAGAGAGCCCAAAACATGGTTCCCTGAGCAAACCAGTAAAGAGGCCAAACAATCCAATTGTTTAAGTATGTAGCAACAGCAGCCAATCCAAAAACCACAGCAACATCTCTCACGACATAGCTCATTGATCTCCATGGATTTTTAACCCAACAATGTTTTGGTATAGCAGCTCTTATATCAGCTAAATTGAAAGGTGGTGGAGTACCAGGGTCAAAAAATTCACCTTCCTGTTCGTTAACACTATTAACGGTTTCTCTTTCTTTATCTTCCTCTTGACTTACTGGAACACTAACCGGAACAGCAACATTTAATGCCCAGTTTCTCTGTCTAGACCAACTCGAGACCTTGACAGAAGAGCCAAGATTGTAACTTTTGGAGACTGGCGGTTGTCTCAGCTTTAAAAGATTTGTAGTTTTTGATGTTAAGCCAGTTCTGTTTTGAGGGTAGATTCTAGGGAGGGGTCTTAGGCCACATTCTGTTAAAACCCAGCTAGCCATTGAAGACCCAGAAGCAGAGAAGGCAACAATATTCAATTCTTGCTATCAGATAAGAAGGAAAAAAAAATTGAATTGAAGCCTATGTAAAAAGTGAAAAAGAAAAGGTACAAAATTTGCAAAGGAGATGAAGAGATAACACTGGTGGATTCTCTCCTCCACTGCCAGCTATAAAAATCCCAACTTGTGCTTCTTGTTGCTTGTCCTCTCTCTTTTTAGTGCGTCCATCTACACACACGCACATATATATACTTGTGTATGTAACCGTGTTTATTTCCTGTGCCTCTCTGTTTAAACCTTGAAAGTTGATACAGATGCATTTTACTACTACAATTCGTAGTAGGTGCCTGCGTGCCTAATTGAACGTGGATTACGTAATATGAATGTAGTTCTCTTTCCTTTTAAAATTCCACTCGTTTACTTCTAAGATTCAAATTATCGAATGAAGAAATTTTTAGATATATTAATAATTTTTTTTACTCTTCTAGTTTAAATATGGAATCCATCATAATTTTTTTTATGTATAAATTCCATTTTTATATAAAAATGAAAAATATAACTTCCCAGCATAATGGATGATTACCTTGTACTGAAATTATGTTTAATTAAGCTGCCACTAGTTAGATTGATGGACTTTTGAAATAGTGGGATGATGTGTGAAAACGAAACTTGAATATTGACCCACTGTGTGGTTTTCTTTTCTTTTTGTGGAGAGTGGAACATCACATGTCTGAAAGGAGAAAACAGACTGACGTGGTCAAATCTGGTGTGTTGATTTAGTTGGTTTTGTCCAGGTCGTTCTCTTATGAAGTCGATTAATTTATTCTCTTTTTTCACTAGCTTTTCAACATAAATTTTTCATATGTTTCACGCAATGGCTATATTCCGTCCTATGGAGGAAAATACGGAAAATAGCCCACAGACCACAATTGGATTGGAAAGAGTTTGGTATATAACTTCTGTGTGCTCATTAGATTTTTCAGTTTGGTCTACTTTCTCCGACCACTTAGGTCAAGCAAACTTTTCATGCTGCATAGGTGAAAGTTGATAAAAAGAAAAAGAGAAGATTGTCAAATTTTTCAAGCAACACCAGTTAGAAATTATTCATATTCCAATCTTGTATGGTTCTACCAATACCTCATCTACACCATAAGTACAAACACGAAACTTTCTGTTTTGATTTTTGACCATATATTACCACAGAATCAAACCTAGAAAATGCATAAACATCCTATTCAGCTGCAATTGAAATCACTGTCACTAGTTTTATCGCGACACATGCAATAGCTTCTTAGTTGGACGTTTCCAAAGAATCGGTTTAGGTAGAAATGAAGAAAAAATCATTTAGAATTTCTGAGCAGGTGACGTAATGCAGGATTAACTTTATTTGTAGAAATATATTATATTTGGATTCAATTTAACTAGGGTGCCGACCATCCTACAAAATTAATTTACTACATTTTTTCGACCAACGAGCTTACCCCACAGTCCCATATTTGGCAAAACATACAAAGGGGCCCTAAAGAGCACCGACACCAACCTCTTTTTCTTTTATAATAAATAGTCAAATCTATCTTTATATAATTAAACAAATTTTCAATATATTCATACAATTTTATTTGTTTCTATTATATTTTTATATAATATCAAATTCTCTAATATAACATTCAATCAAGTTTTTTCATTCAAATTAATAAAATTATATTTTTCATTTCAAAATTATTCTTAAATTATACAGTATAAAATTTCTCAAAACTGTTCAAAATGTTCTCAACCATTAAATTTTTTGAAAAATAAAGATTTCAACTCTTTTTTTAAAAATAAAAATTATATTCTTATATTGATCAATAATAGTTTTAGCATGAAAAATATAATCATGTCAATTTGTGTAGAAAAACTTGATAAGAAAACATATAAAAAAATTATACATCATACAGAGACATAATAAAAATAATTAAAAAATAAGAACAAATTAGATACATAATCAATTATATAAGAAGATCCACCTACTGTCTTTTTTTTTTTAGTTTATTAATACTCGGTGAAAACGTGGGCTCATTATGGTCAAAGAGGAGGCAGACTTTGACCGTGCCCAATGGTCAAGGGTTAATAATATAACAATACTACGTCATAAACTGCTCATTCCAGCAGATGAAAAGAACATACGGTTTGAAAAAAATAAAATACGAAAGAACAAGACACAAATGAGTTGCTTTGACTACTCAGAATATACACGAATGGTTATATACACGATAAAAGTATCAGTCATCAAAATATGCAAAGAAGAAACCTGGCACGGATGGTGCCATCCGAAAACTCTAATAGATCATTAAGTATGGGCTTTCAGGGAAGCCAGACGAATAATGAATCAGACCACCACTTAGTGGCAACAGATTATCATATGTTCCACCATTTACGTTTCTCCATTTGCTTGGCAAGTTCACTTGCCATTGATGCAAAGTTTTCAGCCCCACTCTGCAACTCCTCCGTACGCTCACTAAGCCTCTGTTATGAATAATTCAAACGAGAAGAAAAGAAAAGCTAGGTCAAAGCAAATCACTACAAGAATTTATCCAATGTGTATATTTACAATTAGATAGTGTTAATCAAGATGTGGTGATTTAATAGGTCTCCTTGGCTATATCCGCAAAGTTCATACCTGCTTTTAGGTTATCAGACTGCCTGTTTCTAATTGTTTTGTTAAAGCCATTTCTAATGGAATTCTTTAAATGTCAAAGCAAGAAATTAAGCTTCGACATCAAGGCCAAATATACCCAGAGCACAGTAATTTAATATTTTACCTGTTTAACCGACTCCTCAGTCACACAATTAGATATGAAGGAGAAAAAAAAAAGAAGAAGAAACAAAGTATCATGCATTTAAGTTCACAGTCATACCTCCAATCAATTTATTAACAATTGTCATAATATTCAACCAGAGACTATTCAAAAATAATAAATTCTAACCTTATGGATTTCCAAGCATTTAGATCAAATAGGAGATACCATTAGTTAGGTTAAGATTGCAGCAATTATTTTGGGGGAGCTAATCAATTGTATTACAGAAATCATTTTATTAGGTTAGGTGCAACATCGGCTAGAACATTTCATGGATGGTTTTTAAAGGGGAGGCCAGATAGTCAAGTCAAGTAGGGCCTAAATTGTAGATCCAACTTTGGTATTATAATGACTTGCTGTTCAAAATCTAGAGTATTAAAGGCAACAAAAATTTCTTCCAGGAGACAGTTCATCCAATGAGTTCGTAAAAGGGAAACAAAATTAATTCTATTGCTACCTCAAGTTTTTCTTGGCGTTGCATGAGCTTGTCCTTTGCACGTGCAGCTGCAGAAGAGGCATCCTGGAAACATAAACCACCATGTCAGAAAATATATTATCCACAAAACATCAGCATTTTAACCTTTCATGTTGAATTACCTCCTTCCTATATTTAGCCTTAATTTCCTCAGCTGTTCTGAGCTTTGGCTGTGAATCAGTACTTCCACCTTCAAATAGTCTTTCCCTTTCGGTTCCCCTATCTGCAGAACAAGAAGAAGAATGGTTAGCATGAATTAGCAAATCTACCAAAGTATAAAAAGATTTGGGTTATGCCTTTTGCATCATTCTTGCTCATTTCAGATGAAGATGAGACAAATAGAGGTTCATCAATATCAATGTCATCTGCAGCAAACAGAATCACAGTCAGGAAAAGACCAGACAAGGAAATAGAGGAAGATTCTTGGAGCAGAGGGGTACAGAACCTATGCTAAGCTCCACAACTTTTTGGTCATCCACAAGGTCGATGGAAGGCTTTAAGAAAGGAGGGCTGGAAAATATGCTCTCTAAATGTGCGAAATTATTCTTACAAACTTCAAAAAGATCTGCATTGCGGTCTGCCTTGCTCCCTTGGAACCCCTTAGTCAAACCACCTAAAATACTGGAGGTAGTACCCTGTGGCCACAGAAATTATTAACACAATACCATAAATTTTTAGGGGAAAAACAGAGAGCCTGAAACATAACTTCAACCTGTGTTATCGTCTGATTGGGAGATAAACTGATAGTGGCATCAGCAGCAGCAGTAAGTAGTTTATCATGAAGGCAAGGCAACGACTCTGGAATCCTAAAATTGCCAAATTTTTGTAAAATTGTAAACTGTCTTTCCCATCAAAGTTCCAGGTCATAGGTAAATAGATAAACAACACACACACAAATGAGGGTGTGGAGAAGAGAGAAAGACCTGAAGTCATTTTCACAGGCCAAAAGAGATATAGCAGCAAATTCAGACCCATTTACCTATATTAAAAAAAAAATTAAAAAAAAATCACCAACCCAAGTTAGATATCAACATGCCAAAACTATAGTTGGTTTATGAGGCTTAAACATATATCAACACTTAACAAAAAAAGTAAACAGAAAGTTTATTTTGGATAGCTAAGCATGCATCGTTTATAAGTTCTAAATAAGCGAAATTACAGCAGTTCAATAATCATGGCAAGGCAGTCAAAAGTAAAGAATAGATGCAAGTCATAATTGATAAGTAAAAACAGCAAACAAGTTTCTTGTACGGCTACAAAATCTGAAAACATGAAATGGAGCTGCAGTATACAATACTTATATCAACTCCAATATTTTCATGTCATTTCCATCATCTTAGTTGATGGAGCTGTTCTGATTAGTTTGAACGTTATGCATCATTTATCACTCAATCATTCACGCCCACCTTTCATAACTCCTTATCCCAGAGCCTATAACCTATACAAGCATTAGCAATGATCTAATCAATCTCAAAGCTCTATTGATTAAATCTCAGCTTATCTCCCAGTCCTTGCACTAATAAGCATGGCTCATTGCCAATATAAAGAAAAAGTTTCAAGAAGGAAATCTTGAATGGAAGGCAGAAGAAAATATCAAGATAAAGTAAAAGAATAGCCGTCAGTTCTGTCTTTATTATCATATTTCGTTTTTTCAAAAAAGTATTTTGATTCATCTCAAGTGTCGTTCGTCTCTTGTTGAGCCAGTATGGAACACAATATCATGTTCACATTGGATGAAGACCCATTAAGTATCAAGACCAAGATATTAATATAATCAAACACGAAATATGTGCAAGACTAATTGTTAAACCCGTTTATTTCCTGCTTCTAAACCTGTCTTCCCTGCCCATTCAATCTGGTTGTAGCTGTTTTCACCAGTCATTTCAAGATCTATCTCAGTTTACTTAACCCATATAAATCTCATCTCAAAACACCCAAGATTCTTCTAAATGTATTTTAAAACTTAATTTTCCAGTGGATTCTCCTCATAGTTTTAGTTTTCATCGAGTTCATGGTGCCAAAGTGAGTTATAGATCTCTTTCTCTTGACCAACTGTCACAAACACCATAAAAGGAGGTAGAGGGGTGAGAGGATACTTTGCACTTCATTCCTGCAGAATGTATCAGATAGGCAAGAGCACAGCATATCAGCAAGTTTCATGTGAGTTGTCCATGGAATTTGCCCATCAGATTTACGAAATCTAAAGCTCCATTTGGTATGATTTTTGCAAATTGATTTAGGTTATTTTTCACTTTTGACTCAAAGAAAAGTCATAAATATGTTTGGTTAGAAATAACTTTACCTTAAAATAAAAAATTAAAAAAAAATTACAGAATTGAGTCCAAATTTTGCTTTGGGCAAAATGTAAGAATTTTTAACTTTTAACTTATTGATTTTACATCATACCACCTCCCTTAAAAAATATTGGTTCCAGTCATTTTTTTGCTCATCATACTTCCAACTCAAATTATTTTTTGTCATAAGCTATTTATGAAAGATGGCTTTTAAATTATGACTCAAAATCAATTGCAAGATTTTCTTTCTTCAATTTTTCAGAAGATGGTAAAAAAGAAAAAACACTAAGTGATTCAGAAGGTTGTAAATTAGGATCTGTGTGCTGGCAATATAAAATGATGAAAATAAATTCTGGCTGCAATTAAAAAATGCAACAAAAAAAATCTAACCAGAATAATCTGCGCATTTTCAGATGAACATATTGTCTTCTCCATATTAGTCTTGAAGTTCCACCTTAGGATTGACATTAAAGAGCTTTCTCCAACCACTTCAAGATCTGGTAAAGATCTGCAAACATAAATTAGCTTCTATGAGAAAACTGATTGCTTTGAGATAAAAGATATACTAAGATTCATTAGATGATCAATTTCCACTAAATGAGAGTTACAGTTACCTTAGAAAGCAAACGAAAAAATTTGCAACATCAATTAAACAAGAGAACTACAATGAGCGCTTTACCTTATTTCAATCTCTCCAGTCTGATAGAGTAAAATTACCCCACACTCTTTACCATCCTTCTTGAATTGTGTACTCCAACAGCATGGTTTCATGAGATTTACCTTTCGAATAGGATTATTGTCCACCTAAAATAAGAGAGTTTTATTACAAGGAAAGTGGAGATACAGATGGTGAAACCAAAGAATGAAACAAAGAAGGGCACCTCATTCGAAGAGTACAAATGCAATGCATCCTCGCAACAAAACAAAAGAAGAAAATTTTCTACTCTCTGCTTAAAATGGGCAGCTTTGGCAGAGGCCTCGTGATCAACTTTAAGTGGAGTACTTTCACTGCAAGCAACCGCCGGGGCAGATTCACTTTTAGCTTCGCTTTTCTGAGATGAATTAGATAAATGTT
Source organism: Dovyalis caffra (assembly GCA_963924115.1). NCBI lineage: Eukaryota > Viridiplantae > Streptophyta > Magnoliopsida > Malpighiales > Salicaceae > Dovyalis > Dovyalis caffra. The sequence continues at coordinate 5,989,245 of CAWUPB010000850.1, forward strand.
TTCCACTAGACATTTCAGAGATTAAGTCGTTGCCCTCTGCATAGAGAAAGTTTTCAGAAATCCATACAATTCGAAGGCAGCAAAGAAAATCTACTCTCTGCCCAGTTGGAAAAAAAAAATTACTTGCCTATAATATACATTGAAGGTGAAACCAGTTTCTTTTCAGATTTTACTGATTGGGAGCAGAGAATACCACCAGCGTTGCCATCTATGACAACAATATGGGCATCTTTGGTCATTGCAAACACTTCCGACCATGCATGATCTTCCATACTTTTGGATTCAGTGTCTTCTGGATTGTTTACTAAGTCACTAGAATCTGAAAACAATTTCACAGCCAGAGAATTGACAGGTGAACTGGAGCCAGATAAACTGTCCGTAAGAAATAAAACTGATGATGTACTAGTGTCAAGCATTGCTACCTGAAACATCAAATTGAAACATCAACTCTTGAAACTAATTCGGTTGATAATCATTACCAATTAACAAAGAGAGAAAAAAACTAAGCAAATGATTCCCACCCGGGCACAATGAAATCCAACAGCAAGTCTGGTTCCAAAATTTGAAAATTGCAGTGTATATACAGGAGAACTTAGGAAGGAAAATACAGCTGTACATTGAGGTCCATCCCCTTGATCCAGAGTGTAGACTGCATAGATATTAATTAATATGTTAAACTATAGACTGAAAAAGAAAAGGAACTTCAATCGTAGTGGGTTGATACATCAAGTAAGTAGCTTTGTTATCATTGCAAAAACAAAAACAAAAACTAATAGGCTCTCCAATTTGTACAGCATCAGTTGAACAATAAACACTTTTACTCGTTAGACTACCCATTCAAAATGAAACCACCATCTGATCCAAAGAAAGAAAAGCTCAAACCACGCCATATTTTTTAATGAGGACTGGCTGCATAGCACATGTTTGTTCTAAGACCAGTTACCAAGTTAAGAAGTATTGAACAATAAAAAGAATCTTCATAAAATAAATTTCTGTTTCAATCTTAAGAGAATAAAAACTATAATTATCCATGAATTCTTCAAATAGTAAAAATGAATTTAAAATAGAAATATGTAGCTGGGGTGGCTCAATTTTTAATCAACCAAGCTGTGCTGAATGCTGACGGTTCTGACGAACAATTAGATTGGTGAGCAAGAAGAATCCGTCTATCTTCCAATTATGAAACACTCCCCCAATTTCAATCCTCACAATGAGAAATGTAAGACATTCTTAATAAGCTGACCTATAAGTAATTGTCAACTACATTATGGTGAAAATAGTTGGCCAAAAGTCAACACCTCAAGTGCCATTCCTAGAGAACTAGGAGAGCTTGTAGAATGCCTCCTTCATGTTATTGAAAGACAGCAATGCTTTTCCACTACAAGTTATGTTACAAGTTATTGCAGATGAAACAGTGATATGTTGGCATGAATATTGAGTGGAAGAGGACTATCAGGGAAATACTACTTGATTTCACTGTGAAGACCTTATTTCAGAATGGAAATCCGAAACATACAGGTGAAACTAAAAGTTTTGGAGAGACAGAATGGAACCACAGGCAACTGGCATACAAAACGAATGCCAGCTACTAGTATCGTATATAACTTTTTAGACCCATCTAGAGTCACAAAACCAGCTTCTCGATTATTATCTAATTGGTAGTAGTTCCTCAACCAAGTTCTCAAACCCAAGCATCTGAGACCTTTCTGCAATTTTTCTAAACAAAATTTGGAAGTAAATAAAGAGAGATATCTTTATACAGATAAAAAGTATACATAGGGTCATACCCTCTTTTTCAGTTTCCGTCACGAACTTCAAACTCATCTCATCAGCATTCCGTACAAGCTTATATAGTCGAACCTAAATGCTCTCCAAGAGAAATAGAATCACTAAAGCATTAAATCTGAGTAGTCATAAAGTAAGCACTTGAAAAAAAATAAAAATAAAAATTGATAAACTCTTACCATACCACGCTCATTGCCAATAGCTAAACTTAAGGTATGCGAGCAAAATTCCAAAGCAGATACCGATGCATTAGCATCAGCAACATTGATACCTTTGACCTGTGCATTACGCAAATTTTGGGTTATTGGTTATTAATTTTAATTCAACAATGGATGCCATGTTTATGGAATTTGAAAATGAAAGTTACAAAATTGTAAAAGTACTAACCTCAGGTCCCAAAACATAAACAAGTGCAAACGTTGGATATGTGGCATCCCATATTCTTACAGTTCCATCTTGGTAACCTGCTATATATAATCTCTCAACCCAATACTTTTCAGCATCATGAGGTTGGCTAGGAACTCCACCAGTCAGAGGCCAATTTGTACTTCGGGGACAATGCGTTGCTTGAAGTTTTCTAGCAGAAATTATCTATAAAAAAAATGAGAGAAAACATTTTTTTTTTAACTGGAAAACAAGTTACTAAAAGTTTTGCAGCTGAAACAACTCAAGTGTCTCCTTGGTTGTTGGAAAAATTTATAGGAAAATGCTTGTGAAAACAAAGTTGAAAAAACAACACAACTAACATGTTTGGTTTCTAGAGAAGTTTGTATAAAGTAACTTTATGTTTTTTTCCCTATTAAAAGCAAGATAAGATATGAAGGAAACTAGAAACGTTCATTTTTAATTTTTATTTGGATAGGCAGTTCTCACCAGAACTCGAGCCAAGAGAACCTATGGTGCAGCTGGGTGCATATCGCCCTGGTACTTCAATGGGATTCCAATGAAACATTTCTTGTGGAAAAGTATTTTTTGTTTGGAACAATTTATATGCTAAATAGCCGAGCACATACAAGTGAAGGAAAACCATTTAAGATTTTAAAATTCCTTTTCCTGTCAAGCAAATGGAATCTATACATAGCCACTGGGCTGTGATTAAAAAAAATCAAAAAAGAAATACCTCAGAAAGGGCCTCTGAGAACTTCCCATCTCTAAAGACCAGACCAAGTTTTGCCAGAGTCAATTGTGGTTCAATAGTAGGTATGACCATAGGGTACTGTATAGAAGATACATAATTCTTTTTCTCCTGCAGGGACATCGATGAAGACAAGCCAGCATCATTATAAAAATGCAGCTGTCCTGGATTCGTTAATACCAAAGTGCCAGAAGTTCCCATAACACCACCACTTGGTAAATGAACCATATCAGCAAACGAACCATTAAGAGTGAGATCAATACGCCCGGTGCATTTTAGACTTTCTATCCCAAATGACCAATCAAGGCTCAAAATCTGTGTAACATAGAGATGTGTTAATACAACGTTTGCACCATCTAGACTTAAATATTGAAAAGAAACATTGACAGATCAGTTGTTGATCCTTAATGGATTTTTAGTTACTTAAATTCTTGTGAATTCTGATATGCTATACTAATAGGATAAAAAATGCAACATCCTCGTGAAAAAGGAAACTATCGAGTGCTAAGCCATTTTAGCTTCTGTTTTAAAAGAGTTATCGTTCAGTCTAAAGATACCCTCCCTCATCTCAGATATGTATTCAGATATTAAGGATATACTATGCGACTATTTTTTTCCCCTTTTAAGCAGAAAATAAATAAGCTCCTATCTCACATCATTCATGAAATGTTTCTTAAATCCCCAATTGGGTGAGACAGGGCACCGTGCTAGGTTTTCATCTATTGGTATGAGAAAATATATATAAGAAAAGAAAATACTAAATTGTAAGAAAACTAATCCTAGTTAGAAAGCACACCGTTAGAACTTCTTCAGATCCAATTGCATCACCACCATAGACAAAGAGATGGCCACGACACTCATTATGTGATCTGTGTACAGACCAATGCAAAACAATGACAGGGAGTCTTCTGTCAACTGTGGATAACTGCAGCTTAACAACATCGTTTGATGATTTTGCAGCATGCTTATCATTAGCAGAAGTTGTACTTGATAGGTTCCACAACAATATATCTCCATCAACATAACCAACGGCAAGAACCGACCCATCAGTAGATGCCCAACAGAGGGCAGCTATCTCTTTCTCCAATGGCTCATAGTCTGATATATCATCAGAAAACTCATGTCCCATGTCTTTGTGAGAATCAGCCGTTATTTTACATTTCAATTCAAGATGTTTATTCCCTTTAACTAGAACAGCTTTATCTTCAGAAACATCCCAAAGAATAATCAATCCATCCTCATATGCAATCAACACTCTAGAAAGAGACAGATTATTTGAAAGGCATGAGAACAGCATAAAAGAATTAAAAGATACATGCACAGAACTTCAAAAGTGTTGTAAATATAGTAAATAGATACTTACATGTTGTAACTATAGCAAGTAAATACATAATTATAGGAGTAATCATAGGAGTATCCTAAATAGGGTAGCTGTGTATATACATATACATACATACATATATATATGTGTGTGTGTGCGTGCGCGCACGCGCGCTGATCTCTTCTATAATGAAATACAAGAGAATTCAATTTCATCTCTATTTACATGGTATTGGAGCTGCTGCCACTGTTGCCCTAGTGAGCTACCATTTTTTTTTCCTTGTCACTGCTGCTTTAGTGTGCCGCCACTGCCTTGTTGCCCTTTTTTCTTTTTTTTTTCTTTTTTTTAATGACTGATGAAACAGAGAAGAAAACTATGATCTCCGATGTTGTTATTACAACAACAAAGATTAGAGAACATAAACTCAATTGACGGAATTTTTTAGATTGGAGTAAAATGGTGCGGGTGTACCTCCGGAGTATTGATCAAGACGGTCATCTTACTAATGATCCCCCAACTAAAGATTTGGAAACGAACGCTTGGTTGAGAGCAGAAGTAGATTTGCAAATTCAAAACTCAATAAACAGGGAGGTAATTGGTCCGGTTAGCCACTCGTGAGTTTGTCAAAAGATCTTATGGATTATTTGATATTTTTATATTCTGGTAAGGGTAATATTTCTCATATTTATGATGCATGTAAGGAGTTCTATTGTCCTAAAAAGCGGGACAAAACCCTTATTGAATATTTCATGAATTTCTAAGGGCAAGCAAACAATTAAACGGTTTGGTTTTATACAAATTTGGTTCGGTTTTCGCTTAATCAAATTAAGAAAAACCAAAACCGAACTGAAATAAATTCTGTAAGTTCAGTTTGAAACCGAATTATTTCGGTTCGGTCTCACAAAAATTCTGTTTTAACTAAAATATTTTTTTTCCAAGTATTGGGAATACATTAGGAATAAAATTAAGAATTGGGCATACATTACAAACAATTTTATAAATATGAAATCGAATTGGTTATTTAATATGTTAAATCGAAATTTGAATTGGTTATTTAGTGATTTTAAACTTTATGAAATCGAATTGGTTATTTAATATGTTAAACCAATTCAAGTTTCATAAAGTTTCATAAACAAATTTTGTTTTTTTTTTTTTTAAGTATTGGGAATACATCGGGAATGAAATTAAGAATTGGGCATACATTATAAACAATTTTACATAAATTTAACCAAATTTTTTTTTAGTTTTTACTTTCAATATATCTAGTTTTCAGTTTTAACTGAATTTTTTTTTCAAAAACCGAACCGAATCAAAATAATTTCGGATTGGTTTTTCGGTTAATCGGGAATTATGCTCACCCCTATGGATTTCAAATGGGTTTATAAGGAGTTGAATTCTCTCCTTCTTCTGGTACTGTTGTGAAGGCTCAACGGTCTCAACATTAGCAAATGGCCGTCGTGAGTTTTCTTGCGGGTCTACCACCCAAATTTGATGCTCGCTCACACACAAATCCTTTTTAGTCAAGAAGTTATCTCTCTTCATGACACCTTCACTAGAATATTACGTACGGAGACATCTCAACCTTCTTCTAGTAGTACTAGTGCCTTTATTAGCCGAGGTAGTTGGAATGACGAAGGTCAAAGAGGTAGAAATGGCAAAGGTGGTCAACATAATTCTGGTTTTCAAGGTAGTAGGATTGGTAATTATGGAAATGGCAATCATGGACAAAATGATCAAAACAGACCAATAACATGCTATTTTTGTGGAGACCTTGGTTGTACAAGACGTAAATATTGGAAACTTCATGGAAAACCTTCAAATTCAGTTAATGTTGCAAATTTTGCAACGCAAGAGGCTAGTCATGCCATTTCCTCATCCGAGAAGTTTATAATGGTGTCTCGCCGATGACTTTGCTCAATTTACTTGATATCAATCATTGCTAAAGTATTCCAACCCACCTATCGCTATCGGTGATGAAACGAGATAAACCCACTACATGCCTTGTGTCATCCTCTTCCAAATGGGTCATTGATTCAAGTGCTATAGATCACATGATAGGTAATACGAGATATTCTCTCCTCCTTTGTTTCACTCAAAAATCTTCCTAATGTCACTTTGGCTGATCAATTATAAGAATTGGAAAAGCTCTTCCTACTTCATCTCTCCCTTTGTCATCCATCTTATATTTACCCAATTTTTTATTTAATCTATCGTCAGTTAGTAAAATCACTCGAGCTCTTAATTGTTGTGTCTCATTTTTTCCTAACCATTTTGTATTTCAAGATCTTACGTCGAGGAAAATTATTGATAGAGGATGTGAGTTTGGCGAGGTTGTATCATCTTAAACTATACCACAACTTATTGCTTGTTCTAGTATTATCACACTTCTTAAGTTGCATTGCTCATTGGGGCATCCTTCTTTGTTTATTTTAAAGAAATTGTTTCCTCGCTTCAAAATTTATCTTCTTTAGAATGTAAGTCACGTCGGCTTGCTCAACACAATCGTGCGTCGTATTTTCCTAGGGTCAATAAACGGGTTATGTCACCTTTTGAGTTGGTTCATTATGATGTTTCGAGTCCTAATCCAATGACTTCTACAACTGATTTTCGGTATTTTGTCACATTTATTAATGACTATTCTAGTGTTACTTAGTTATATTTAATGAAAAGTAGAATTGAATTGTTCTCTATATTTTGTGCTGAAATTCAAACTCAATTTAATGTTTCGAGTACGTATTTTGAGAAGTGATAATGCAAAAGAGTATTTTTCCGAGTCGGTCAATACCTTTATGACACAAAATGGAATTTTACATCAATCATACGTGTTGACACACCACCTCAAGATGGTGTTGTTGAACGAAAGAACGGACATTTACTAGAGGTTGTTGAGCCCTTCTTTTACGGATGAAAGTTCCTAAACAATTTTGGGTTGATGCTATGTCTACGAGTGTTTCTTAATCAATTGTTTGCCCTCCTCTCGTTCTTTTTGGTGATACTCCTCATTCTGTTTTATTCCCTTCTCGGTCCTTATTTTCGATAGAACCTCGTGTCTTTAGGTGAACGTGTTTTGTTCATGATGTTAATCCCAAAGTGTCTAAGTTAGGTCCTAAAACTCTCAAGTGTCTTTTTCGGGTATTCTCATCTTTAGAAAGGTTACAGGTGTTATTCTCCTACTTTGGGTCGTTATTTGATTTCGTTGATGTAACATTTGTTTACACTACTTCATTTTTTCATGAACCTACTATATATCATTATGAGGGGAGGAAGATGATATTCTAATATATACTCGTGACTACAACTACTAAATTTCATATACCCATTAAGCCAATTATCACCCAAGTTTACTCTCGGCGTACTCGTCCACGAGACCCACAACAAAATCAAGACTCACATCCTTTGCTAGCTCTTCCCTCTATAGATCTTAGTCTTGATCTTCCAATTGCTCTTCGTAAAGGTAAACGACAATGTTCTCATCCTACATCTTCAATTGCTTTTTATGACCACTTGTCTCTTTTTTTGCGTTGCTTTATTGCTTCGTTAGATTCGGTGTCTACCTAAAATGTTACATGAGGCCTTATCCCATTATGGTTAGCGAATTGGTATAGCGGAGGAAATGATGGCTTTAGATGATAATAATACTTGGGAATTAGTGCATCTCTCAATAGGTAAACATGCTATTGGTTGTAAATGGATGTATGTTGTCAAAGTTAATTCGACGAGTTCCGTGGCTTGTATCAAAGCTCAATTAGTTGCAAAAAGATATGCTCAAACATATGGTATAGATTATTCTGATTCTTGTTCTCTCGGTTGCCAAACTTGCATTTGTCCGTTTGTTTATATATCTTGCTACTACTAATGATTGGCCCTTACATAAGTTAGATGTCAAAAATGCTTTTCTTCATAGTGATTTGCAGGAAGAAGTCTATAAGGAGCAACCACCAAGGTTTGTAGCTCAAAGGGAATATGAAAAAGTCTCGTAAACTTCGAAAGTCTTTGCATGGGTTAAAGCAGAGTCCTCATGCTTGGTTTGGGCGTTTCAAGTGCAATAACTCAAGAATTTGGTATGAAAAAGAGTAATTGAAACCATACTCGTTTTCTACCAATGATTGGAAATTAGTATTATCTTGTTAATTGTAAATGTTGATGATATTGTGATTACTAGTGGTGATGATGTCGGTACTTTAGCCCTTAAGTTTTTTCTCCATACCGCATTCCAAACAAAAGACTTGGGTTTATTGAAGTATTTCTTAGGCATTGAAGTTACTGAGCCCAAGAAGGGTATTTTTCTTTTTCAAAAAAAGTATATTCTTGATCTACTAAAAGAAACTGAAAAATTATGAGTTAAACCTTCTAGTGCACCAATGGCTACTAATCTATAGCTTACAACAGATGATGAGTTATTTGTTGATCCCGAGAAATATCGTAAATTAGTTGAAAAACTAAATTATCTCACAAGTAACTCATCCTAACATTGCATATCCTGTTAGTATTGTGAGTTAGTTTATATCCTTTCCTCGAGTTACTCATTGGACAGCATTAGAACAGATCTTATGTTATCTCAAAGGGGCTCCAAGGCATGGTTTACTCTATAGTAATCATGGCCATTTTAGTATTGCGTGTTCCTCCTATGCAGATTGGGCTAGATCTAAGATTGACAAAAGATTTACTACGGGGTATTGTGTCTTTGTTGGTGGAAATTTGGTGTCATAGATAAGCAAGAAGCAAAATATTATGTCTCGATCTAGTGTACAATTGGAGTACAGAGCTATGGCACAATCCACATGTGAACTTGCGTATTCCTCAAGAGGCCAGTATCCAATCCACATGCCTCTAGAAGCATAGAATTATAATTTATGAATAGAAATAGGTCGGCTGCTGGTGCATAGAGATAAATCATAACAACCAACTCAACATATTGAGATGCAAGAGAAGAAAACCAATATTTTTGTTAGAAAGAAAAGAAAAAAAAAACACAAGAGGAAGGGAACTTCAAGCAAATCTTGTCTTACTTGTTTCCTTGAGAAGAAGGCTGGGGCAGAACTCCTACAACAGAGCGATTTTTAGGTGATGACATCCCAGATGCATCTGCAAAAATAAAGCAAATGCTTGGCACTAATTGGCACGCATGGTAGCACAGAAATAAATAGGTAAATGCACGTAAAGAAGAGAGATGGAGACATAAAGATTGGGGGTAGGGGGCGGAGGTCAAGGCAACAAATTAAGGCAAAAATTAACACAACCCCAGTTTGCAACTATGCTAAACCAATTATCTATCCAAAAAGAAATTAATACAAAAGGTCATCCTTCTACAAGTATGGAGTAGCAGTAAATAAAAAAACTAATGCAAAAGAGGTTTGAAGAGAAAATGTTCGCTTAAACCTTATCAAACCTGACATAAAATGAAATCATTACCTGCTGCTACATCTGCAGGAACATGATATGGCATAGGTACAAGTTTAACTTCTTCAGCATCATACTTTAACACATAAACCATCCCATACTCGTCCCCAACATACCTGAGGTGATGATATGTAGCAATGATTAAAAGAAATACACCAATTTTTCACATGCTTTTTCTGACAATAAATAAATGCCAAATGGAAATGCAATACAGTATCACCGTTTCCATACATGTAACTTGAGCCAAAAATAACAGAGAACGTTGTTATATTGGACTCCCATTGTAAAGAGGAAGCAATTCGTCTTTGCTCTAAATCCCAAACCTGCCAATACCGATAGCCTATTAACACACTAGGTATATAATTCCTAGTACTAGAGCTTGCATAGCTACAGGAACCATACCTGAATCTCATTTTCATTTGACACGCTGACTAGGAAACCTTGATTTTGCAGAAACTGTCAAAAGATACAACAAATGGATCCATAAATCTTCCGATAATTGATAAATAAAATAAAAAAAGGATGACAAATAGATTTGTTGAACCATATAAAAATCATTTCAGTTTCCAAAGATAGAGGCATTCGACAAGCTTATTTGCAGGCAACTCATTGCATGAAATTATTAATCGTACCCCTTCTATCATATTCGAATAACCAAATTACAAACCATGTAGAAGCAAGTAAACAGCATGTATGAAAAAAAGAAATGGGGAGAGATTCTGACAAGAAAAGATGTCTATACACAGAATATTCTTATCTGTTGAGCTTTAAATAATCAAGTAGGCATATGCAACTGATATCATAAATTACCAAAGAAAAGAATTAGGAAATAAATAAAAAAACCAAACGACAAGGAGAAAAAGCAGCAAAAATTGGCAATCCACTCTCCACATTTGAGCTTACAAACCTCCAAGTATTTAAAGGGTACTTGCTTTGGAGAGACCAGAAGTCCTTCAATGTTATCACCACCAATCACTTTTATTCTTCCATCCCTGCACCGATTAAAGAACCAAAAAAAAAAAAAAAAATCAGCAAGAAACCTCGTATAAACCTCCTATTGATGCCTTCTAATGCTTGCATTTTAACTTTTCCAGCTTCTCTGCTAATCACTCGATATTCAAAATATGGAAAATGCAAGCCATTCCATTCAATAAATCCAAACTCTTGGTTCATAAAACACCAAGAACATACTTATTTAAAAGAAACTAAAACAAGCAAGGTAATCGCGCAGTAACTGGTCAATATTCAAAGATTGTTATGAATTGGAAGAAAAATGTAGACTCACAGTGTTCCAATTGCTAAAAGGCTTTGAATGTGATCAAAAGCTAAAATAGACGAGGTAGAAGGGATCCCGTAGTGAAGAGCAATCCGCGGATTTATATCTTTAGGTGTCAATACTCCTTTTGAAACATTATCCTGCACCCGATTAAATTAGCATAATCTAAGTCATTAATTCCAATAATTAGCAATTATCCAGTAAATTGAATTTGTGAGAAAACTTATTTTAGTTTTTGTATACATAGATGACATTTCCTTTGATTAACGAGAGTAATACATGAATCGAAGGATTAATTTGATAAATCAAACCAAAATGTTGTTCAGCAACCGAATGTATTGCAAAAGTAAAAAGAAATCAGTACCTCCGCAGGTCGTGGTGTTTGCGGCTGCGGTGGTGATTGTTGCTGAGGTGGAGCTGGTTGTTGTTGTGCGGTGTTTTTTTGAAAGAATTTGGAGAACATGGTGGATCGACGAGGGAGTGAGCTGCTCTTTCTTCGTTTCGAATCAAATTATGATATAATGATGGAAATGACGATTATGAATTGATGATCGGGGGATTTGCATCGGAATTATTTATTTATTTTTTGTTAAGATGAACGGTCATAGAGCTGATGACTGGTTGGTTGGTTTGCTTCTTTGTTAGGCGAAGTTTTGCCACGTAAGAAAGTGGGAGCCCACAGAGAGAAATGGCCTGATCCACTGGTTAATATCTCAGTGATTCCCATTTTGTCCTACATTCTTTCGGATTTTAACAAAAACAAAATCGACATCCCGGGATAATCTTACTAGTGATAATAAGTTAAATGTAGAATTGAATGAAAGTTGTTAATCGAAGACGAAGTATAAAATGGAATTATTGTTCAACAAAGGATTTAGGATGCGGAGCTGAAATTGGTTGGCTTGACTTCGTATTTTTTATAGCTTTTGTCTTTTCAATTGCCATTTTGCGTGACAAAAGCATGTTGATTTGGAGACATCAGCTAATAACATATTGACAAATGGCTTAAAGAGAAGGAGACTGAAAGGAATAAGAATATGATTCTTTTGATGCCGAGGTCCCAAAATTTGCCAATCCACCCAATCTACTATCTTCAATTCTCCCAAAACCATGTAAGAAACGGGAAGGGTGGAGAGAGGAACATAGCATTGAGCATTGAACATTCCACAGTCCACATACGGATGCATTTATTTGAAAATTTTGTATCTTTTGTCTGGATAGGAATCTTATCAAATTATTTTATATCATATCTTCTTATGTTAAAAAGAAATTATTAAATTAAAAATAAACAGTTTTGATTTTAGTGCGTGTAAAATTTTAAAACCGACAATAAATAAATTATTTATAACTTTTTTTTTAGTATAATTTAAATTATTGAATTCAAAATTAATATTAAGATTTAAAACTTGATGCAGAGAGAGCATGAAAAGATTTAAACACCTTTTTCTATATATACGAATAGGCTTTACATGCTCGAATGTTTCTTATAACATAACAAGTGGAAGTTGGGTATTGTGCAGTTTTTTTTTTTTTTTATGGGAAAAAATGCAAGGGAGGAACAATTCCAACCTAGCCAAATAAACTTGGAAGACAAGGAGACCTAACCTCTGAACACAAAGCAGCACTTATATTTTTTTAAAAAAAGTTAAGGAAGCTGAACGTAAAGTGCCTAATCAAAGAAACGAACGCTACATTTTTTAATTACTAACCATAACAGAAATCAGATAAACTAATTGATACCTGATCGATAATTGGATAAATATATTCTATCATCTGAAATCACCCTGCAACAAGACAATAGTAGATCATGTATTGCAAAAGTGGTCATGTTTGTGTGATAGAGAAAAGCCTAGTCTGCAAGCCTGTCCTCCTATCATGTTTCCCTCCTTGCAAGCCAGTCTGCAAAACAACGGTAGATCATGCATTGCAAAACGGTATTATGCTGTTAAATAACAAGATTTTTTAAATGAACATGACATAAAACAGGGATGATAAGAAGATCTTATGATAACACAGTAATGCTAATTAAGGCTACGATTTTTCAGTGGGAACAATCAACATTCATATTAATTCCAATTGGAAACTGATCATTCCTTAGACGCTGATGGGAATTTCGCTTGGGATATTGATGTTAGATGATCTTGTTGAGCTCCAAGCCGTTAGACAAGGTCTCTTATTGCTTGGGATATGGGCTTTCAATTAATGGTTCAATTGGAGACTGATTCCTCCTTAGACGTTGTGGGAGTTATTGATGAAGCGATTGTATATCTTAATCCCTGTTATTCCATCATTGCTGATAATCAAATCTTACGTCAAAGATGTTGCAATGTTTTATTCAGAACTCTAATGAAACCGTTGTGCAGATTTCAAGGCCAAACTTGGAGTTTCCGGTAACTCTTCTTTATAGGTTTGATATGAGCTTCGTCTCCAATAACTTAGTTTCTTTGCCTTCTCCCAACAATAAATAAATAAAATAAGAATTCCAACTTACAATATTACAACGTGCATACAAGAAACAATAACAAATACGTTCTTCTCAGACTCTTTGACATGCATTCCCAGTTATCATAAAGCCAACTGAGCCAACAAGTTAGTTGAGTAGTTTTTGTTAAAACGTCTACCAAAAAAAAAAAAAAAAGGATGAAAAATCAAGCATGACAAATGTTCGTAGATAACCAAGTCAAGAAACATCATTGATTTACAGTCATATTCAATCTTCCTTTAAAGTGCAGCTACTGATCCTAACAAGTCCCAACTCTCTTCCAAATTTTTTTTCCGTGTGTAAATACCTTTTACTGTGATTTATCGAAATTGGGCAAAAATCTTGCTTGGATCATTCCATTTGAAGCGTGCTATTATTTATTATGCAATTCATTTTGAGTCTTAATTGGGAGTTAAAATAATCATAAGTTCTCCTTCACGGCCATGTCATGATAATGATAACAACAGCGGCACTAGCTTTGGATTTCTTAGGTTGTTTTATATTTGTATATATATGGTTACCATCCACGTGGGATAGAGGTCCCTGCTTTTCATGCTTTTGGGGAATTACCGCAATAGACCGGGGAGTCAAAATGGGCATGGCATGGCATGGACACAGAGAAAGACATGTCACGGCCCATGATTCATCACCTCTTCCGCAATATCAATACAGTCAGTTCATTTGGACATGCGGTGGTAATAATATTTACATGAAGTTGATTTACCTATGAAACTTCACATAAGAGCATGTCTCTTTGTGTAGGCACAAGAGTAATATATTTATGGTTTTTTTATGACATACATTATACATTTTGTACCTTCGATAAATGAACAGCAAAGAATAGTTTAGTGCACCCGTGAAACCCGAACCTGCTACCACCAGAGGCCCGCAGCTTTCCTCGCAACAATCCGACAGTCTGCCACCACTATAAGAAAAGACCACCGGTTGGTTGGAGTTTTAAAAACAATGACAAACATTTCACGAATTATGTAGATATTCCGGTCTCCAAATGAATAGGTCGTTTTGATCATTATATTCCGTAAGAGTTTCTTGTAGGATTATTGTCAGTGAAAGATCGGGTCAAATATAACCCAATTCGATTCCATAACAGTTACATCAAATTTGTTAAATTTCGTGGTAAAATTCCATTGCAAGTATTTGAGATTGATTATAAATTGGTTGGTTCTTTTTTTTTTTCATTTGAAATTATTCAATAAATCCAAATAAGGAGATGTGATGGGAGAATTAAATAGCTGGCTAATGCAGTATGCCACAAAATCGAACCTAAATCTTGACTAGTTTCATGCAACTAAGTTTATGTAAGCTTTTCTTTCTATTTTTTCCTCTGTATACTTGCCAAAATATTAATATCACTTATACTTATTTATTTTTACGAATTAGATGTAACATATTCAAAATTCAAACACGCCCGACACCTTATTTAATCAATCACACACCAAAAACAGACATAGGCCCATCCAATATCTCCTGTCAACATTTGCTCTCTTTTGAAATCATATCCCATACAAACACCATTAGGGGGAAAAAGAAAAGAAAAGAAAAAAAGTCACTAATCTCTGTTCCACATGTGAGAAAGCAAAACCTCGACACACACGCGTGACAGACAACTAACCTTCACACATAAACAAACGATACATTTACACAGTACTTGAATATTTATCGCCCGTTTTGACATCAAGTCCTCTTCAGCTCTTGATCAGCAACCAAAACATCTGCTGAAAATGGACAACATCACGGCAGCTCCGCCTCCAACACCATCAGCACAATCAAACAGCCACCTTGGCACGTCAGCAGCGTCTGCAGACGCCCTCTCTCGTCTTCTTCACCGCCTCCCTCCTACCCTCTCCCTCCCTACTCGTCTTTCCACTGCTGCCACGTCTCCCCCTCTCATCTCTCTCTCTGACCCAAACCTTCAAGACCTTTTATTCTCTGCATCTTCTCAACTCGGTTTCTTTCAACTCACAAACCACAACATCTCTTCCCAACTCGCTAAGTCAGCCGAGTCGGAATCTCTTTCTCTCTTTGAACTCGGTAAAGATATAAAAGAATCGTACTTTCCTAAAAACTGGCCTCTGGGTTTTGAAGATGATGAAGATGGAAACGGCGAGTCGTTTTGGTTGGACGCCGAGTGTTCCACCGTGTCAACCGAGTTGGTTTTAGCTTCCCTACGTGAGCTAACTCGGGCTTTAGAGAAAGTGGGGTTGGAGGTAATTGAAATGCTTTCAAATGGAGTGGGGTTTGAGAATCCCGCAAAGGAGGATCCGACCCGTTACTGTTCTTTTTTATGGGTACATGATGGTTTGGATGGGAATGATCATAAACCTGGTCTGTCCGGTGGGTCTTATCCCTATATAGTCGGGTTACGGTATCAAATTCGATGCCAGAAATATTCGATGTTAACAGATTCAGGCTGGGAAACTGTGCTGCCACAAGTGGACTCAGTTATGGTCACCATCGGCGACATTGCTCAGGTGAGCTTTAACTAACCTCGTACGTAAGAGTATAATTTTAAATTGGGTCAATCGCTGTAGAATTATTTATTTATTTATTGTTTTTACAGTGTATCTTTATTTTATTTTTTTCATTTTAAATTCGTTTGGTTTTTGTTTTAATCATTTTTTAGGATAAAAATGTTAAATCCCATCGTTATCCTCACAATATTTGTATTTTTTAAAAAAGTTGTGTTCCTACACTTTTTATTATAGAATTTAAATAAATAATTTTTTAAAAGAAACAGGGAAAAAAGAAGAAGCAAAGATGCATCCGCTATTTTCTAAAAAAAAAGTGAATATAAAAATATTTTTTAAAAAATCTATAAATATTTTATTTTATATTCAAATTTTATTTGCTATGATAAAGGGAAATTTATATTTTTATCTTTATTTTTAAAAAATACTATAAATATTTTATTTTATATTTAAATTTTCGGATAAACTGAAATCAGAAAGTATATTTTGGATTAAAAAATATTTTAATTTTAATTTTTTAAAAATCTTTTTTAATAGAATATCATATATATTTTCAATTTTTTTAATTTTTAAAAATTTATTTATTTAAATCTGATAAAAATAAAATAAAAAGACAGGATTAAGACAAAAAAAAAACTTGATACGTTCTGAAATTTTATAGGACTAACAATACTATTGAACACATTTAGCAAGTTAACGAATGATTACTATTAAAACAAAACAAAAATTAAGGTAGAAAGGCAAACTTTAGAAAAAATAAGAAAAGAAAAAGAATACTAATAAAAAAGAATAGTGGAACTCCTGCAATTTTATTAACTCATTTTAAATTACTACCGGTAATTCAGTTTTAAATTTGACGTGGTTCGTGATTCCAATTGAGTCTAATTATGGGTCGGCTGATCTTAAGTAAATGGTCCAAGTGGACCATACTTTATTAAAAGTTAAAGGCAGCTTGGAAGAAGCAGATGGCTCAAACTTTTGGGTAACTCTTTCATAATTAAATATCTAATTTTGAATTTTTGTGCCAATGATTTGAGCTACTTGGACCAATTATTCTCCGTTACTTTGATGCCTGAAAAACATAAATTTTAGGCGGCAGCACGGAGTTAGACCTGCCTGCTGCCTGGCTTGTGGGGATGGAGCTTATGACAAGAACCCGTAATTAAAGGGTTTGATGACTCAAGACTCAAGAAAACAAGAGGTAATGGGTTAGGTTGGAATGGACCAGCGTGAGCTCCCGCTCAAGTCAAATATAACTTGTTTAGATTTTTTTTTTTTTTTTTTTTGATCTAATAATAATTCATTCTTACAATGATATAGTCTGACTATTTAGTGGACGTAGGCCGATTTCCTATTAACAAAGAAAACAATTAGGCTGATTTGGGCCTATATTGTTGCCTATGTTACGGTGTGGAGCTAGGAACCAAATCAGACTGGGCCTTAATTAATGACCTAAACTTAACACGAGTCTACCATTTGCATATGCTATCCTAATCTTAACAGAACTCAAAATATCAAGTTCACACTTTATGCTGTGAACATATCTCATGATCTCATCCATTTGCTCTGTGTACTGGAATTAATTAACACACATTTGGCGAGAACGAATTACAGGTATGGAGTAATGGCAGATTGAAGAAAGTAAGAGGAAGGCCAACGGCATGCTTGGGAGATGGTAAAAACTCAAGCTGCGTATCAATGGCACTATTGGTTACTCTTCCCTTGGAAAGTACCGTCTCTCCCCTCCTCCCTAAAGAGGTTGCTAATGAAATTAATGCCAACGAGGATGAAATCGGAGAAGATATTGAAGAGCAAAACGAAATTGGCAACTTCTGTAAGACGGAGAAGAGATTATTTAGCTCATTTTCTTTCGAGGACTATGCTTGGAGAGCGTATCATGAACCCCTCCTCTTCAAAGACCCTCTAGACAAATACCGCATCTAGATTAAGAATTTTTTGGTCTCGTTTTACTTTCTTCCGTTTTATCTTTTATTTTTTACTATTTTGACCATGCCATTGATGTTTTTGTATTCCATATTGTGTGTTGTTTTTTCTCAGATGATTTTTTTATTTCTTGCTTTATGTTAAAGCTCTCAAAAACATTCATTAA
This sequence comes from Dovyalis caffra, assembly GCA_963924115.1. Classification (NCBI taxonomy): domain Eukaryota; kingdom Viridiplantae; phylum Streptophyta; class Magnoliopsida; order Malpighiales; family Salicaceae; genus Dovyalis; species Dovyalis caffra. The sequence goes on from CAWUPB010000850.1 coordinate 6,007,243, forward strand.
TGGTTATGAATTCTTCATTTTTTTTAAGTCGCTATTCTGATATCGTAGTCGTCATGCTAGTACTTAATTGTAACGCCATATCATAGGTCAAATAATTTCCTCCACAGTAATTTGAGATTTCTTCACTCATATGAATACCAAATTATTCAGGGATATGCCTTTCCTCTTTATAAAGGAAAAATCACAGAAAGAAGTTGAGTAGCATTTCGACTTTTCATTTTTCAAACCGACGTCCCAGATTTAAAGAAACATTTTTCTTAAGACAATCTTCCCTCTTTTTTTTTTTTTTAATGTCACTTTTCTCAAATATATATGTAATATGTAACCACTCACATAGTTACCTGAATAAAAAGGTATTTTGTTCTGGATTCAGAAGGCTTTCAATTGGAATTATTTCGGATTGAAACTAATTTCATAAATAGTTATACATCAACGCGGAGAAAGGAATTAAGAGTGGACATTAACAATATATAGTAAGTTCAAATCCGGATGTACATTACTTTCTGAATCCTCTTAAATATAGATTTTCCTTTTCCTTTTTTTAGAACTTCGTAAATATACACTGAGAATGATGCAAACTTAATGCAAGACAAACAAAACTGTAGTATGGCGCGGCTGAGAAAAAAGAGAGTTGAACTGCCCTTTAAAAAAAAAAAACGAAATCTAATTTGATAAACATTATTGGATTATAGTAATCTACACTTTCACACAAGCAAAACTTGTAGGTTTAACAAGCAAATAAATATTATAGGGTTTTTTTATACAATTTAAATTATTTTAATTGAAATCTCGCATTCTTTAAAAAATTTAATTTGACTATATATCAACTAAGAATGAGCAGTATTCGATTTTGTTTATAAAAAAACCTAACTAAACCAAATTGATATATCTTTAAATCATTTTTTTAAAAAAAAAATTATTTCTATTTTTTGAATTCAATTAGGTTTGTTAATTTTTTTATTTGGTTAAACCAAAAAACATAATTAATTTTTTAATATATTTCGAAACAAACTCTAATACAGCATTGCCGTGGTTTCATGAATGATACTAGAACTAGCAATAGAAGAAACAATCGTATCAATAATGTGAAAGAGAGTTTTAAAGCATCAAAAATCAACATAAAAAAGAATCTATAGAAGTCTTGAGATTCTGGATATACTTTGGAACATCAACTAAAAAGTTAGATTTTAGTATGCCATTTACATTATGTAAATAACAAACCATGTTTTAATTTTGTGTTTATAGTATGTCATTACATTAACAAATATTTGTTAACCATTATACTTTGATGTAGAAACATAAATTTTGTTTTATTTTTACAATTATATAGGTTTAATGATGTCAAAAACCTATTATTACATTAAGTTTATGGAATAATTTTTTTTATTACATTTAACTTTTCTAATAACGAATGATAAGCATCTGTATTTTTCTTTCAATTTTTTAATATTTATTAATTATCAAAGAATTAACGATGAGATTTATTATCATTTTTTGCATGTTTCAAAAAGTGCAAATTTTTCTAATTTATAACTTACCATATGATCTGTTGCATATAAATAGGTAAACATTTTTTCTCATTATAAAAAGCAATATGTAAAAAGCAATAATATAGTCGATCATTTTTAATATAATGGTAGATGTCCGGAATCACATTACTATTTTTTTTCCTGCTTTTGTTTTAAATTTATTTTTTTATAAATATTTTGCTAAAAAGGATTTTTTTAATGAACGTGTTTTTTATTCTTGTGGTTAAAATATTAAGTGGATTGAAATTTTTAACTTGAAGAACATACTGAGTATACGTTTATCTTCAACAAATTCTAGACAACATATAGATGTGTAGCTGCCTTGCCGTTTATTTCTCAAAACAATTGTTGTATCCTCCTACCCCTACAAGATAGATACAAAAGAAGAAACAAGAAAATATTCATTTCACTTCTTCGACATAGTATAGACTACAGATAGAAGAAGAAACATGAAGATAGATCCTTCATTTATTTCATTAAATGGTAAAACATCATATGGCAGAATAGATTAAAAAACGTCTACACCTGTACGCTCCTACACCATAAACCCCAAAAACTGATTTCAACTCATTAACCAACTCAACCATCTCCTGAATTTCTTACTTCAACTCCTGAATCCACATCCACATCCACAGTACTTGTTAGCATATTTGATGTATAATTCATCTGAGCCTACTCGGATACCAACAGAAGCTAGAAGGAAAGAAAAAGACATTTCATCAAATACTTGGTGACTGCTTCACAACACAAACAACAACCTAATCTCAAATAAACAAAGAAGGAACAAGAGGAAGGAGAATAAGAAGGGAAATGTTACACAGGTTTGTTTTTGTTTGGTGTTCAAATGGCGGGAAATTAAGGAGGAAAAGCAGAGAAGAATGACAGGAAAGAGGAATGGAGGAAACAAAATACTGGTCCTCGTTTGGGTTGGGTTTTTCGATAAACGCTGCCTTTTTTTAAAAAAAAAAGTGGTACAATTAGGCTAGATTTGGGCCTTTATTGCAACCTGTTGCTTGAGCCCAACTCATAATAGGCTCACGTATCAGGCCACGATGAAGTCATTTTTAATATCATAGCTCCGCACTAGCTTGAGCTAAATATCTGGGCCTCTCCTATTTATGGTATGCTTTTTCAAATTTTAACCTTAAGTTCCTACAAATCTATTTCTCAGACATCTAGAACTAGAATTAATTGACATTTGCGGGTTATTTGTTTGTTCATAAATCATCTTGTTCCCCTTCAAGAAAATAAGCAAACTTTTATTGATAGGTTTTTGGAGAAATGGAAAAATTGAAGGGAGTAAGAGTAAGAATTTTGTAATGTGGATTTTGATTGTTGATTGGCACAGATATAGTTCCATGAATTGCCTCCACGGTTATTTGAATTTCCCTCTGTCAGTCATATGTTGAACTCTAAACAACGAATATCAAATTTAAGGATTTATTAAAAAAAAAAAAGGGACGAACTTTTTGGAAGGAAAATGCATATTTCCTCTTTATACACGAACAATCATAGAATAAAAGATTTATCAAAAAAATAAATAAATCGTTGAATAAATGAGACAAATATTTTGCTTCTTTTCTTTTCTTTCAATCCAATACAAATTTTAAAGACATTTTAAAATCTCACATGTTTTTGTTTTCAATTGCGTATAGGATACTGCAATAGAATTGATTAACATGTTTGTGCGTGTGACATAACGAGGTATAATTCATGGTGGGATTAATTTTAACTTACTTTTTTATGCTTGAGACTTTTTCAATTTCTTCTCCTGAAATTTCAATTGTTTGATTGTTCTTCCTGAGATATTAATATTGGATCAATTAATAGAATCTTTTATAGATAATTGGTAAGATAAAATCTTCTATTTTTAATTTATAGATATATATATATATATATATATATATCAAACTATCTAACTCATAGCCATTAAAAACTTATGCTTTACACTTGTATCCGATTTACCTCATTTAATGTATGTTAAAAATAATGTCAAAAAGTTTCATTTTATTCATTGTAATAATTAAAAAATTATTTTGATCCTCAAAATTATATTGTGTTTTAATTTAGTCATTTTTATACAAAAAATTGTCCCTTAAAATTTTCAGAAAAACATTTTGATCCCTAAATTATAAATTTTCTGTAATAGAGTCCATACATGTTTTTATTTTTTTGTTAACATGGTATCTTATGTTTTGTAACATACATTATATCATTTGGAATTTTTAATTGGAATAGAAGATTTATTTTAACAGGATTGTATTTGATCAAATTTAAAAAATTTAAGGATTAAAATAAATTATTTCCAACGTAGAATTAATATTTATGCGTAACTAAAATCTTGAAGGAAACATTGATATTGTAATTAAAACTTCAAAAGATGAAATTGAATTCTCCCCATATCTCATACAAATAGATTGAAATTAACCCTTGATGGTATGGTTCATCATCCGTGCAAAGAGTATGGATGTCTCTAGACTATCTGCATTTTCAATGCAATTTTTTGCTTATACATTTTCCAAAAATATAATATCACATATGCCACCTCATTTAATCAATCACTAACGACACAATTAGGCGAATCCGATATATTCTGGCAACATTAATGCTGTGCTTGCTGCTCATGCCATTCAAGGCCCAAACCCCATATAAAATCATTAATCCTCTAATATTACTAGCTCTTACTTGATCACGGGCGCTGGTTCTGTGCAATTCGTTTGAAGTGTATATATGTGTGGCTAAGAAACTGACACCATAGGCAGTATAATTCTTTTGTCGAAGTTCTGTGCAAAACCTTAGTACTGTTGCCTTGACTTTGAAAGAAAGGGATGTGCCCCTAAGAAGAAGCAAAGTAAGGAAGCGCATAACGTTATGATGTTGGTGTACTTACTACTACTACTACTGGGTTCCTTAGCGTTTACTTTTCTCAAACATAAAGTTACTAGTTATTCGGATTTCGTTTTGCCCCTGAAATAAAATTATTATTAGCTCAGCCTTAATAATTCATCAACTGACTACGGGTGGTTGTTGGTGACAAAGAAAGATCACATGGTGTTCAGGGTAGAAGCTCAACGTTTATGATTATACAAGATAATTAACTAGCACCAACTTTAAAAATTGACATTTGGAATTGTGATTTGGTGCAGTTTGACTACATAACCACAATTATGATTTTGAAATTAATACAGTATTTCGCAACAGAACTCTACTGACCACCCGCTTCCAAGTCCCCAAAATCTGCAAACGAAGAAGAAATCCTCCCACACAGATGTCTGTAGACTCTAAACTGAGAGAATGAGGTTGAAATTTTCAGGAAATATTAGATTGGACAGAACTTAGCTTTGATCATATCTGGTAAAATTCTAACTCCGGTCGGTAGAAGAAGAAAATATTAAAATTAAATGAAAGTCTAATTAATGTTGTGGATGCTTTCATGGTACTGATAAATTAATTGTTTATCCATTTCTTGATTTATTGATGTTGTGCATTTTATATGTGCTATTTAGAAGGTCCTCTTGTTCTAGCAGGCTGGTGTTTAAAAAAAAGAACTAGATTAGATTAAACCGTGGTATCCTCAACTAATTGAAGGGCGATGGCACTCCAATTATCAATCCATATATATAAATCCGTTATGATCATCTTCGTGGCCAGCTGTTCCAATCTTCAGGAGGTCCAGGGATAGCTGTGCTTCCATGTTGCTCTCTAAGAACTCTTTTGGAGTAACCCCACATATATAATAACATGCATGATTAGATGTACCATATTCCATGCTGCCTTGGATCCAAAACAATCAGAAAATAAGCTTCTATTACATTTTGCCCCACCATAGATGCGGATTTAAAACCTCCATTTCGCGTCATCTCATTTTTCATTGGTTTAAGGAAAGAAAATTGAGACATTTTTCTTTTCTTTTTTAAGAATTGGCACTTATGTAAATTACTAGAAGTAGCAATAGGTGGGGGGGGGGGGGGGGGGATAAAAAATAAACAGCTATTAAAGAACTATAAAATCAGATGAAATATTTTGACACTTTTATTTCATATATCCACTTAAGATGGCTATTAACCATCTAATAAACATCATAAATTTTTGTATTAATTCTTGCTCAAATAAGTTGGTCGTTTTGCTTCCAAGTTCTCTAGAATTTTATTGGCCTAAAGAAAATTATTTTTACGTTCAAGCATCCATAGCAGAATCTAGTAGACAATAACATCTGGTCTACCATAATTAAAATCCATAACATTAACCATATATGCCGATATTCTCCTATTTTCTGGTAGACAAAGACCAACTAGGCAAACCTTTGAAATCACTCCTCTCTCTTCGTTTCTTTCTCTCTGATGTTTTATGGGCCGGAACAAGATGAACAAAGTAGTTAGCAAAATGGATTGTGAAGGAAAAGGAAAAAAAAAAAAAAAAAACCTTGAGAGATACAACTCTCCATTCACCAGAAGCCTAACAGTTACTTGAAGAAAAACCCATCTCACCAAATCTGATATTAAACAAACAAGGAAACTGATAGAATGTAAGTCTTTCTCTTTCTATTTGTCTCTATCTTATCTAGCTCAATGCCTCTATATCTCCATATCTCTCCCTTCTCCTCTCTCACCATTCTTGTCATGCAGCCATCCAGAAGGAAGTCACCTCTCCTCTCCTCAGTAACCATAACCATGAAGCACAGGAAGAACAACAATCTCTCAGTATTTGTTGTGGTATTCTCTGTATTTCTCTTCGGTGTCTTCATGTACAATGAGGACGTGAAGTCAATTGCTGAGTTTCCATTTTCATGGCCTAAATCTCAAGAAATCCTAGAAGAGCCATCAACAGGAGCCACCTCAGTTCAAGATACCCTCAAGAAGGACCAAGAACTCCCGGATTCTGTTAGTTCAAGAACTTCACTGGAAGAACCTCAGGTTGATCAGGACCCTGAAGAAAATCAAGAATCTGACAATTTGAAGGTTAGTGAATCAAAAGAAGATGATGAAAAGATTGAATTGCCAGTCATTGAAGAAGATGATGAAGATGTTGAATTGCCACCCGAAGGGTGTGATCTTTTCACAGGACAATGGGTTTTTGACAACGAGACACATCCTTTGTATAAAGAAGATGAATGTGAGTTCCTTACAGCACAAGTGACTTGCATGAGGAATGGAAGAAAGGATTCTTGGTATCAGAATTGGAAATGGCAACCTAGAGATTGTTCTTTGCCAAAGTAAGTACATATTTGATCAATTCTTGAATTTAATTACTTTGTGTTTTATTGATTTTGGTTCATCTCTTTTATGGTTTTTTATGTCTACGTTTCCCTTTAAAGGTTCAAGCCAAGGCTACTGCTAAACAAGTTAAGGAATAAAAGGCTCATGTTTGTGGGGGATTCATTGAATAGGAATCAGTGGGAATCAATGATTTGTTTTGTTCAATCTGTAGTCCCTCCTGGAAGGAAGAGTTTGAACAAGACTGGATCTTTAGCTGTGTTCAGAATTGAGGTACCCCTCTCTCCTGCTTCTCTGCTTCTCTAACAAAGATATGGCTTTATGTCATTGTCCTTATTTACCTTTCCTTAATCTTCTGACAACAATATTTATCTAATATTTAAATACCTTTCACTGTTCTCAATGATGCTTTATCCTGATATTGAGCCCATTGCTTCGTAAGCTATAAGCTATACGTAGTGAGAGCAATTTTATAATACATAAATAATAACTAATGACGTATACGATAGTTATTTCATGAATTCATTTTAAGGAGAGAGATATAAAAAAAACAAAAAAATTAAACGGACGTGAAAATATTTTTATCGTTTTTTATGATCATGGATGTAATCTTTTTTTTTTTTTGTATATATCTCTCTTTTCAAAATGGACCCATAGAATAATTATTGTATTTAACATTAATTACACTTAATGTATTATAAAATTTCTCTATATATTCATGTTTGGTGTGATTAAAGATGTCTATAATGCATTTAATTAGTTTTTCTCTTCTTAAGTTACATAGTAATAATTAGGTATTTATAAAAGTAAGATACTGCCGGTGCCAGAAGAAATTTCCGTTTGCTTTCACGTCAAGAAAGCAAATTTCATTTAATTTGCATAGCTTTAAAAACTCTAGTATCTGTATTTCTAGGTGAGTTGAAAATGATGGTACCTCAAAGCCACCGAATTTAACAACAGATTAATCTATATATAATTGTTTATGTAACAGTACTGCACCTGGCTGTTTTTTTCACCCAGCAAACTCCTGATTGTTTTATTTCTTAACACGCTAGAGACAGAGAAGCATATGTTATTTGTTGAACGGTGAGATGTTATATCAACATATATATGTAACTCGATCCTTTCTGCCGTACAAAAAAAATAATAATAAGTAGACCTTCGTTAAGACAGTACTATAATATGATGGTATGAAATATTTCTGTTGTGATTTTTTTTTTTTTTTTTTTTTTTTGAGCAGGACTATAATGCGACAGTTGAGTTCTATTGGGCCCCATTTCTGGTTGAGTCAAATTCAGACGATCCAAACATGCACAGCATCTTGAACAGAATAATCATGCCCGAATCAATTGATAAACATGGAGTTAACTGGAAGAACGTCGACTACCTGATTTTTAACACATACATTTGGTGGATGAACACTTTCAGCATGAAAGTTCTGTAAGTTACTCAGTATCCCTCTCGATGAGAATTAATGTTGATAATGTCATTATAAATCTTGCTTGTATGAAAATCATGCGTGAGGTTGATTTGTTATTGATTTGATGATGGGACAGACGTGGATCTTTTGATGAAGGATCCACTGAATACGATGAGATCGAACGGCCAGTAGCGTATATGAGAGTTTTGACTACATGGTCTAAGTGGGTGGATAAAAACGTGGACCCTAACCGGACCACCGTTTTCTTCAGTAGCATGTCTCCTCTTCATATCAAGTAATGTTACTATATAAATTTTTGTTTCAACTCTATATATATATATATATATATTTGTCTGTTTTTTTCCTAATTGTTTATGTTTCTATTTCTGTTTTTTAATCAGTGTTTTTGTTCATGATTGACATTAATGTTTTCTCTTTGCCTTGATTTAAAAAAAACGAATTCGTGTTTTTTAATTTTTGTGTATTAGACGGATTGCTCAACTATTTCTCATCTTAATCAAATTGAACTGTGGTAGGCACAACCAAACATTTTAGTTCAACCTTTACTCGTTTTCTCTAATTGTTCAGTAGTTCAGTTGTTGAGTTTTGTTGTACCAAATAGGCATTAGGTGAATTTCGGTGGTTGATATTGGGCCCTATGATCACTAATCATGATTTGACAGGTTGATAATTAATTAATATCTGCTTGGTGACCAACTACATCTAATATATTCTCTACGGTGATTAAAAGACTATATATATTTCGTACTGGTTACTTTTCCATTTTTTCTAATTGCTGGTTTTATTTTTCCCACTACAATAATGACGCTAACGTGAATGCTAATGGGGCAGGAGCTTAGACTGGGAGAATCCGGATGGCGTAAAATGTGCCAAGGAGACAACCCCAATTCTGAATTCAAGCATGCCGTTGAATGTGGGCACGGACCGTAGGCTTCTTGTGGTTGCAGCCAATATTACTGGATCAATGAAAGTACCCGTCCATTTTATAAATATTACTAAACTATCTGAGTACAGAAAAGATGCACATACGTCAGTCTACACTATCCGTCAAGGCAAAATGCTAACACCGGAGCAGCAAGCTGACCCGGCAACATATGCCGATTGTATCCATTGGTGTCTTCCAGGGTTGCCCGACACGTGGAACGAATTCATATACACACGTATAATTTCTCGCACGTGACCCCTAGGGATTAACACGTGCGACATCAATTTTCATTTTTGTTTTCCTGATTTTTTTTTTTTTTTTTGTCTCCCTCCTCTTCATTGCTTTGTTTTTCCTTTGTAATTTCTCCTCAATTCCATTTTTTAGCTTCTCCTAGCTTGAATTATACGCCTGGGCCGTCCTCAACATTGGTTTTGGACCCTTTTTTTTCCCGCTTTTGTTTGACAGTTAAAGTGGGTGGGATGGGGAAGAGGGCGGTTGGATGATTAGGCATGCGGAAATCCGGGTAAAGTAGGGAAAGCATGCCTAATTGAATTTAAAAATGAACAACATGATGGACCCATTTGAATTGTATAATGCACACGTGGAAAGAAATAAAGAGCAAATGCAAATTTATATGTATAGTGCGTTTGCATTCATGGCTACTTTTTTTTTTTTTTTTCCCCATTTCAACTTATGATTTCACACTGGTTGTTCCCATTTCTTCTCTTCTTCTTTTTTTCAGCATTGAATGCAATTTATTTTTTAAAATAATTATTTATTATAATAAAAATTTTATTTTTTTATTAAAAAATAAAATTTATGAATTAATTTTATGATAAATCTCATATTTTTTTTGTAAGGAACAGAATACAACTCCTATCATTCTTAATAACTTCTTATTTTAAATTTTTTTTTTTAAATATAGTTATGTTGCTTAAATGGTTTGAAAGAATATGTAATTTAAAAAAATAATTTCAAGTCCAAATTTTAAATTATTAAATAAAACTTTAAAATATAATTTATATGTTTTTTTATCTTGTAAAAACCACGAAAATAACAATTAATCAGTCTAAAGTCTATCTAAGCAATTACTTCAATAAAGACAAAGAGACAATCAAGCGCCATAATCCAGAGAATGGGAACAGAACTGCGAGAATGTACATGTCGATGTTGGCAAATATAAATTATTTAACCTATAACGCCGTCTATTTTACCACATGTTATATTTTGTCATTTAAAAAATCTCACTTGGTGTGCTATCATTTTTTTTTATGCGATTGTACATGTATGTGTGTGTTTTTTATTTTTTAATGAATAAAATCTCTATATGTTGAATGTCAATGAATCTATTAAATTTGCAGCAAAACCTTATTAATTGGATATTCGAAATAAGAAGATAGTGGGTTAGTTGCTTATAATTAGTTTTTGGGTGTAGATTTGTGTCCAGGAGGCTTAAAAATTGTGATTTTAGATGAAAAAAAGAAAAAAATTGCAATTTTTATGGACGTCCTCTGCTGTTCGCTGAAATCTCGTGCGATTGCCCAGATCCCAGCTAGCAAGGTAAAGGATGATGCATGGACGATGCGTCGTCTAGGTATGATTGTCTTAAAAAAATAAGCGAGCCTGGATCGAAGCCCAAGTGCAACTAGACAAAGCCCAGGCTCGTCCGGGCTTAGCTCCAAGCCCTGGTCTTTTTTTGTTTTTTTTTGTTTTCATATTATTATTATTATTATTATTATTATTATTATTAAACAAACTTATCTATTGAACTTCTCAATTTTATTTTCTTTACTTCTATTATACTTACAATAACATTTATAGAATTTTTTTCGTGTATTCTTGTCAATTTTTTTGTCATGTTATTTTATTTAAGATTTAATGCATGACATTTTTGTGGTTAAATTATAGATTTAAAATCATATTAAACTAGCGAATGTAAATTTTTTATCATTAAGTTGTTGGGTAATTATCCAATTTAGCGCAACTTTTATTTTTTAAAAACAAAAACCATGACGGAGAAAATTATTAGTGTGGATGTATAATTCAAACTATAATTTTTTAAAATGATCATTAAATAATGTTAAAAGATGGTAAAATAGAAAAAATATATATATCTTTGCAACATATTCATATAGAACATAGATAAAACAATACATTAGAAGGATGAAGTTGTCATTTACAATATTTTATTGTCTCTTGCAACTAAACGAAGACAAACAAAAACTTGTGTTATGTTTATCCAACCAAACACAAATCAGTCTTTGTTTTCTGTGTCTCGTCCTCTCCGTTCTGTCTCTACCAGACACTACCATATTCGTTGCAAATGAATAAAAGTCATACTAATTAATAATTTTAAGCAAGATAAGAATTGGCTCTAAGAAAAGGGGAGGACGAGTTTTTTTAAAATGACAATCGAATTCCTGATATGATAAGTTATAAACTTTTTTTTCTTTAGTGGTGTATCTATGATTTTAAATTTTAAATGGAAAAAGAAAAAAAAACTAAAGAGATTTCTATCTATGTTTTTTATATTATTTTATGAGTAATTATTAATATTTATCCCGTAAGCAAAATAGATATAAAAGTGAAAGAGAAAATTAAAAAGAAAAAACTTAAATAAAAATATTTTATTATTTTAAAAAAATTTGGTGATTCTTTTTGTATGTGTCTTTTTTTAAAAAAAAAATTCATAAAATAACAATTATAAATATACTTGTTTTAAAATTTCTCACAGGACACAAACTAGCCATATAACAGGAGTCAAAGCAGCAAAAGACTAAATTAGCAGCCTTCTGTGTCAACACCCATCCCAAGAAATAACTGGAGTAAAAGAAAACAGCACCCATTCCAAGAAATAACTGGAGGCAAAAGATTCAAAAAAGAAAGAAAAATTAATAGGCATAGGCTTTTAATTTTATTTATTGAAAGAAACTTCATTTGGTCGACAAGGATCTTGATTCCTGCATATGCCAGGACACATCGTACACTTGTGCTGAAGCTACTCGCTCGGGACTAGCAGGAAAATCATATCTCTCCAGCTATGATGATCAAAGCCATTTTTGCATTGGATAAGTACAATCGAGCATTAACTTGGTTTACATAAACCGAATTTACGCAATAATTCCCCTGCACAAATTCATACCTTAATCAGACATATCTCATGTGCCTAAAGGAAAAAAAGAAACTTCTATTTTTCTTGTCTACATGCTACATCTGTAGCTCTTCATTTAAATATATATGGCAGATGAAGTTTGTTAAACAAATCAAAGAAAAGCGATCCTTCTGCTTTATGACAGCGCGATCAAAGCTAGAGGTGCGAGTGTGACATGTTGATGGTCAACTATATCTTTTGATATTGATGGATGAAAAATGATGGTACATTGGAAGTGCTTAATGTTTTTATTTATGGGCATGACAGCTGATTGATTTTTTTTCATCACCTTCCACAGAGTAAGCCACGCCTTGTCATGTTCCTCTCTCCTTGTTCTTTAATATTTTCTTATCAGAGTAAAATAAAAGCTCTTTCCTGTTGCCGTCTCTCTGTACTTCCATCTTACCAGTTCTAGGTATCTGCGCTCAGCTATTCAATGACACTATTTCCCTGCAGATCCAACTATAAATGGAGTACTTGCTACCAGTATTTTCTTCTGATGGTTTTCTTTCTACTGCTCTTCAAAATCTTTATGTACAGTGAGAACTCGAAGTCAGTAATTTCAGGGCATTCTTTGTTCTCCAGAAGTGAACTTCAAGAAATCAGAAAGCAAGATGAGGAGGTTATATTGCCACCAAAGGACTGTGATCTTTTCACAGGGAAATGGGTTTTTGATAATGCGACTCACCCTTTGTACAAAGAGGAAGAGTGTGAGTTTCTCTCTAGGCAAGTGACTTGTTTGAGGAATGGAAGGCAAGATTCTCTGTACCAGAATTGGAGATGGCAACCCAGAGATTGTTCTTTGCCCAAGTAAGTACACGTCTTAGTACTTGTGTCTTTATGCCCCGTGGAGCTTACGAAATTATACACATTGGTTAAAAACAAAAATCTAATGAATTTAGTATGTTTTTCTGGATCAAGTTTCAAAGCAAAATTATTGCTTGAGAAACTTCGTGGAAAGAGGCTTATGTTTGTTGGAGATTCATTAAATCGGAACCAGTGGGAATCCATGGTTTGCCTGCTTCAATCTGGTGTTCCTTTGGCCAAGAAGAGCCTCAGCGATTCTGGCACTGTGTCGATTTTCAGGATTCAGGTATCTATCTATCTCTTCCTTTCAGCAACTACCTTTAAATTTCACTGAATTAGTAGTGAATGGTGTCATGGTGATATAAATATGGCAATCTTAATCGAAAACCCATTCTCTTTCCTGTCACTTCACCTATTTAATTTGAACCTTAGTCATCTGTAAGCCTATTTTTGTAAATAGAACCTGCAACTCATTTAATTTCATCTATGCATGATCTAGTACCAACTAGTAATTAATATGCACATCTATATTCAATGTTGCATTTGCATATGAACATGTGGGCTCATCATTTAAGAGATATAGATTTCATTCACCTTCCATGTTTACTGAAGTCAAAGGGTAGATATATTCAATGCAATATACGTTGGTCTCATGCACTTGTTTCTGCTGTTAATTAACATCCTCAGGTATAGTTGTTTCTTTCTCCTTTTGTTGACTTAGGACTACAATACTACGGTTGAGTTTTATTGGGCACCATTTTTAGTGGAATCGAATTCAGATGATCCATTGAAGCACAGTATATTAGACCGCATTATCATGCCAGAATCAATTGAGAAGCATGGGGACAAGTGGAAAGGTGCGGACTACCTGATTTTCAACACGTACATATGGTGGATGAACTCCGTTAATATGAAAGTCTTGTAAGTAAATCAGGCTTAAGCTTTTAGTCTTCTTAATTGCAGAATGAAAGCATTGAAGTCTGACATGTTTCCTATCTGGGATTTGATGGGATGCTGGAAGAAAGCAAGGAACATTTGATGAAGGTGCAACAGAATATGATGAGATCGAGCGGACAGCAGCTTTTGGAAGAGTTCTGAGGACATGGGCTAAGTGGGTTGAAGAAAATGTAGATCCTAATTTAACTTCTGTCTACTTCATCAGCATGTCCCCTATGCATTTCAGGTAAGCTAAATACTCCATGCTTATACTCATTTTGTTTCTCTGTAGTAAATATTAGTGAAATGATGTCTTCTAGTCTTTTAAACCACTACAATACAGTGAAAGATTCGAAATGACGTTGAATATGGATGTGCATATGTAAATGAAACATTAGGAGCTTGGATTGGAACAACCCTGATGGGATAAAGTGTTCTAAGGAGACTGCCCCAGTTCTCAATATGACTACCCAGGTGAACGTAGGCACCGATAGCCGGCTACTTGTGATTGAAGCAAATGTGACTCAATCGATGAAAGTGCCTGTGTACTTGCTTAACATCACCACCCTCTCGGAGTACAGAAAAGATGCGCATACCTCAATCTACACCACTCGTCAAGGACAGCTGCTCACAGAAGAACAGCAAGCCAACCCAAAAATCTATGCAGATTGTATCCATTGGTGTCTCCCCGGTTTACCTGATACTTGGAATGAGTTCCTATACACACATATCATTTCTCACACTTGACCCTTTGCTTTCTCCGAAGGTGTAAAAACTGGATAATCAAAAATGAAAATTTGATAGGTCTGGTATTATTATTATTTCTTCAGAGGAAAGAAAACGACCAGTTTCTCAACTTGGCAGTTGGCACAAATAAAACAATTAAATCTGTTGCATCAGGAACAAACAATTAGACTAGTTCATGTTAAACACCGTTGTGATAGAATATAATAGTAATTTACAACTATGTTTTAATTACAATATACTCTGACAACATTGTTCAGATGGATTAATGGATGGTATGAGAACTCAGGAATAACAGTTTACCGTTCCTATTTTTAAGAGTCGTAAAATGCAGTTTGGTCTCCGAAATTGTTGTTTAATAATCTTCATTCAATTACTATGGTTTCTCAATCTGACAGTAAGTTCGACTGTATTATAGCATTTGCATTACAATCAACACTGTCGTCCAAACGATTGGATGGTGTGGACAGCGATTGTTTGACTGTATTGTAGCATTTGCCTCATATTCTGCATGCTGCCAAGGATGCATCTGACACCAGTAAGTCACTGTCTACATCTTGCAAGATTGACAAAACCTCACCGAATCAATCATTCAAGTCACAAGATTCACTGCATTAATGTTTTGTGACTAGTTAGCTCGCAGTTGCCCATTTCAGCAGTTTAGGAGGAAACTTCTCCATCCTGTAAATTCGGTTACCATATATCCTCTTCATAGTCCTCGACTAGAATCTGTTCTTATTCTTTTATAGAAAGACCTATTTACGTTCAGCTGAGCATGGGACTGAAATATACTGCCACGTAAAGCCATTAGCCACGTCAGTACTGCAGAAGATCTGGCCAGCCTGCGAGAATTTGGGGAAAATAAAAAATATCAATGTGAATCTCAGGAGTCAAAAAAGTATCTTATTTAATATCTACATTCTCTTAAAGGGCTAAAAATCCAATAAATCTTTTTAAAAAATAGAGGAATCAATTTTGAATTTATCTCGTGTTTATGGTAACTTAATGGATAATTCTTTCAAGCCAGCTTATTTGGACGTGTTGCTTCTGTCCCTCAAGTGGCAAATGGGGACAGAGGTCCTGTCGGTGGATCACTTCATAAATGCGACACCATGCCCCATAACTTTGGTAGGGATGTCCAAGAACTGTTGAAATTTTCATATATTAATTAATGGGGCAAAATCCTCCGATCTTGTAAACTCATCTAAAATATACTGTAATTAAATTCCCAAGCTTCATTATTTTGTAATCAAATCACGGTATCACATAAATGTCTTTTTCTAGTCCTCAAATTCGGAAAAAAAAAACTCTTGTATTCAACTCCACTAGTTGATGAGCTTAGTGAAAAAATTCAGATCAACTAATTGTAATTAGACTAATATGTGAGTTTTAATTCAGTAACCAATGAATCATGTGTTAGTACATTGTTCCAAAATCGAAAGAATACAGAACTGTCGTTTTTCGGGCCACTACCATTGATTGTCCTTTTTATGGAACTGAAGTAAGAGAATTTCAGAGAAGACACGATGAAGGAACGGGGCGGCCTTAGAAGCCAGACCTGTAATTATTCCTCAATCTTAGTGATTTTTACTCTCTCTATCTTTGCATGTTTTCTTTTCAATGAAAATTTTGTACCACTCCCATTTCCAAGATTCAAAGGGATCTTACTAGAACCAGTTCAAGAAAATAGGAAGATTGATGATGTCAGGCTCTCAGCAAAAGGTAGTGAAGGGAATGTAAATACGAAGCTGGTTTCTGTTGAAGGAGATCATGAAGATGAAACTGTGGTGGTACCAACAAAAGAGTGTGATATCTTCTTAGGAGAGTGGGTTCTTGATAACTTGACTCATCCTTTATATAAAGAAGAAGACTGTGAGTTTCTGACAGATTCAATGACTTGCATCAAAAATGGAAGGAAGGATTCAATGTATCAAAGCTGGAGATGGCAGCCCAGAGATTGCTCTTTGCCCAAGTAGGTACTCTTTTCAATTACCTGATAAACTCAGTTTCTGGTTTCTAGTCAATTGTATGCTAAAGGTTATTGAAAAGGAAGTAATATGGTTTTCTACTTTGGTCCTGTTCAGGTTCAAATCAAAGTTGTTGCTGGAGAAACTTAGAGGCAAGAGGCTTATGTTTGTTGGAGATTCATTGAATCATCAGCAATGGGAATCTACGATTTGTCTGGTTCAATCTGTGATTCCTCCAGAGAAGAAGAGTTTGTCAAGCAATTCAAGTTTTCTCACTGTCTTCAAAGTTGAGGTACCTCACTGTTTTTCCCCCTCAAATTAAGATCGGCTTTCATACCTGTAATAAATTACAAATCATATCATAAACAGAAAAAGCTCTAGTCGCATAAGCAAATTCGAGTTTCTGTGCATGCAAAAAACCTTTCAAGATCTGTGCTTATTTTGCGTGTCCCACAAAACACGGAGGAATTAGTTTAGGTTTTTGGTTTGGGATATCTTAGGGATCCGAAAAAAAAATTATAAATCAAATCCACAGAGTTTTAAGAATTCTAAGCATTTGTTAAAGTTGATACCAGTAACCATTGAACTTTTCAAGATTTGGCTTTTGCCTTGTAAGCTTCTTCCATTAATGTGTAAAATGGCAGTGAAGGTGGTGAATTATGCCATTTAGTAATTAAATGTAGAATTCATTTTATCTTTTATTATTTGATTTGATTCATCTGTCAATCTGAAGGACTACAATGCTACCATAGAGTTTTACTGGGCACCCTTTTTGGTCGAGTCCAATTCAGATGCTGTATCATATAGGAATGGCCTTTCAGACCGCATCATCATGCCTGAATCAATCTCAAAACATGGAGATAACTGGAAGAATGTCGATTACCTTGTATTCAACACATATATTTGGTGGATGACGTCCACTTATGCCAAAGTATTGTAAGTACCAAGTTTATTTTTTATTTTACATCCAGCTGTCTTCATATATAATCAATACTTTTAGCATAACCAAGAGGGTGATTCTTTTCTGGTGGAGCTATGGAAAAGACGAGGAGGATCATTTGGTGAAGGCCTCTTGGAGTATGACGAAGTTGAGTTGCCAATAGCGTATGAGAGAGTTTTGAGGACGTGGGCCAAATGGGTGGAGGAAAATGTTGATCCCAAGCATTCCTCTGTTTTCTTCAGCAGCATGTCTCCTACCCATGTCAAGTATGCCAATCTAACTCATAGCGCTTTTTTTTTTTTCTTCAGCACCATATTTTTGTTCATTTCATAAGCTTTATGTTCTTTTTCGTACATTTTTTTATCCAAAACGTATGTGAGATTTCAATTTCAAGCTGACAGTATGAATTGAAAATGCAATAGGAGCTTGGATTGGGACAATCCCGATGGGATAAAGTGTGCTCATGAAACTAAACCAATCCTAAACAAGTCCAAGCCATTGGATGTGGGAACGAACCGACAACTTTTTGCGATTGCGGTGAATGTGAGTCGTTCAATGAAAGTGCCTGTCAATTTCCTCAATATAACCACGCTGTCCGAATATAGGAAAGATGCACACACGTCCATTTACACTGCTGTTGAAGGCAAGTTACTCTCTCCGGAGCAAAAGTCTGACCCACTCAATTATGCTGATTGTTTGCACTGGTGTCTGCCTGGACTGCCTGATACATGGAACGAGCTGCTCTACACATATATCGTCTCTCGCACTTGACTCCACAAGGTATCGTTGTAGTTTTTCCTTACTAATTTAACTTTATTTTTTATTAATAAAGGCATATGGTTACTATAGAACCTCAGCAGCTTAGTTGCTGATGTGGGATCATTATGATTTGAAAATGGAAAGGAAAATAAAACAGCATAACCTTGGCATAGCATTATATATATATATATATACACACATATATATGCACACACTCACGGTGGGATTTATCCCACATTTGAACTATGTACCATTGAATTTTTTTATTAAAAATTTTTATTTTTTAAAATTTATTGATTCAGATTTCAGTTATAACTCTATTAACTATTCTTAGAAAGTTAATGATCATCAATTACTATCTGACATATGGCTCTTCTGGGTTCCAAATAATATAATAAAAAATTAAAAATGTTTTTAATAATAAGCTAAGATTTATAGTTAAAAATTTATTTGAAGAGACAGATTTGGGCCCCACCCCCAATCTTTTTCCTTCAGCATCTTGTTCTCTCTCACCACTGACTTTGTTTATCATGAAGTGGATTCCTGCCTTTTTTTTTTTTCCTTCTCCGTTAATTACTCTATAATTCTCTTGATAATCCTATAATCATGGGTTCAGTACCAGCTAGCCAGTTCATCACATGAGAGAAAAACACACAAGTACAGTAGTGTGTGTTGGGTTTTGCACAAGGGAAAGGGTGAAGAATTTTCTTGAGTATGTAGCATAGTTAAGGATGAGCAAACGATTCGGTTAATCGAAAATCGAATAAAATCGAATCGAATTATGAAATTTGGTTCGATTTTAAATATAAAATTATACAATATATAACTGAATCGAAAAAACCAAAATTATTTCGGTTCGGTTCGGTTTTTAGAAAAAAAATTTCGGTTTCGACCGAAAACCGAAATAAAAAGTAAAAAATTTTCTAATTTCTAAATCTCTAACTTTTCAATCTTCATTCTTGTTGAAACTGAAACACGCAGATGGAAAGTAAATTTTGAGGACCGTTGGGTTAAGAAAAGAAAGTGAAAGAGTATAATTAATTAGGATACGAGTGTGTTTGAATGAGCAAATTTATTACACTTGGACTCGTTTTCATTAAAGCTTAGTTAAAATCTTCAAAGGCTTTGTGATTGTTTATAAAAAGGATTAATTGATAACAAGATGTTACTTCATTGGCTAGTGGACTAAGTGCTAGTACAAAACATCTCTCTGTAATAATTTTTTTTATAGCAAAATATTTTGGTTAAAACCGAAATATTTTAAAACCAAACCTAAATAATTCGGTTACAAACCGAATTTAACGAATTTATTTCGGTTCGGTTTTGGTTTTTATTTTTGTTAATTCGATTAACCAAAAATCGAACCGAATCGTATAAAATCGAACCGTTTAACCGAATGCTCACCCCTAAGCATAGTCATTTGATGTTAATTTTGTCCTCAATGGACCATATTCATGCTACTTAAGCAATAGAGTAAAACATGATTTCTTTATTGATGTTTTCTTGGACCTTCATTACCTCTTACTGTTTCTGTACAATATTATTCAACCCAAAAGGTTTGACTTTGTTATGCAAATTTTTTGGGTTCATTCATAAACAAAAGGTAGAACTGATGCTAGTGATGATGGTTGTGACTAGAATGATTCAACTGGAGGCTTGTAGTCTTGCCTAATTGGTGTTTGTTTATTTTGTTGTAATTTCGGTTACTTTAATTTAAAAGAAAACAAAAGAATTTTTTTGGTTTTAGCTTAGTTCATTTCATCGTGACTCTGGATATGGCATTGTATCTTTGTGTTATGGAGATTTGATTGTTGATTAGAATGCTCCTCACTCACAAATTTTTCATCTCCAAAAGAATAAACAAAGGCAGGGAAGAGAGGGAGAACGAGTTGCAAGCAGTGAGAACGAGAGAGAACAAGATGCTGAAGGAAAAAGATTGGGGTGGGAGCGAATTTGTTCTTTCCAATAATTTTTTAATTATAAGTTTTAGTTTATTATTAGAAATATTTTTATTTTTTTAATCTGTTATTTGGTATCTACAACACCAAATGTCGATCAATGATTGATAACCATTAATAATAACGTGTTGGAGTAATATTTGAATAAATAAATTTTAAAAAATAAAAAATTTCAATAAAGTTAAAAAAAAATCTCGATAAATTTTTTTTGAATAATATAAGATATAAATATGAGAAAAACTCATATATGATGAGGGGGTAATTTATTATGTTAGAGGTAACATGAGGTAGCCCAATATTGTGTCAATTATAATTTATAAGTCTTTGACTATAAACTTTTTTTAATGCATTTCTCATTCCTAACGAGAATTAATTAAATTAGAAAAGGGGATTAATAAAAAATAAGTGACACCTCAACTGATTAATGTATAATATTTTCGTTACATCCACTCTCTTAACTAATTGAAAAGCTCAATAGCTGATGATAAAGCATCTTATGAAGCATGAGTAAATTTTGAACTCTTTATCTCTCCTAATTAGTTCCTTCGGTGCCTCTTAATTCATTTCCAAACGCTAATTATGTTAGTAAAGGATAATCTGCATGCTCTAGGAATGTTCTCAAATAATAACAGCAAGGAAATATTGAAATGTGTTTATCATCAGATTGTCTTTAATTCAGTGCTCGATATAATTGATGCATTTGGCTTTTCGAAATTTGGAAGAACGGTCTTTGACTCTTTTTCTTGTTAGTCTCTTTTAACTTTTTATAATCTCAAAATGTTAGTTTTTTTTTTCACACAGTTTAAAAAAATATATTAATTGTTATGAAATATTAGTCTTTTTTATCCTTGCTTTTTTAAAATACATTTACAACAAATTTTTTTAAAAAATAAAGACATTTTTAAAAAATATAATATTTAAAATTTTAATCAGACAATTATTTTGAGACAGATATAAATAGAAAAAAGGATAATTTCTTTAGGAAGGAGGAGGTATCATTTTTTTTAATAATAATATTCGACTGTTTTTATTTTCTAAACATATAGCGTCAAAATTTTAAACATTTAAAAAAGATAAAAATTTTAAATTTCCATTTCCGGTTGGAGGCCGACTCCATAGCTTCAAACACAGCGAGTCCAAACTTGACTCTGAAAATGGGCCCAAAACCCATGTCCAACAGAGTCCATAGTACAATTAATCTTGTAGAAGATTGTCTTGTTAAACCTTAATCTTATTATTATTATTTTTTTTGTGTGTGTGTGTAGATGTAATAATAAAAAATAATAATGAAGAATCAGCCTGAATTTAGTCTGCCAGGCCCGTATAAGATCGGAGTGTATTATCCCAAATGATTAAAGGCAAATTTGTTAAGAATAGAAAAGCTGAAGAAACAACTGTACGAGCCTTGGAGGGAAATTAAAATCAAACAGCCTCCATGGATAATCAGTTCAATTAAGCTTTAGAGAATATGACAGGCAAGTCACATGATGAATACCATACGTTAGGAGAAAAGTAGCAACAAAGATCTTAGACCAGCAAACAACTCGATACTGAGGTTGGGATAAAAGAGGGTCTCACAAATATTAAAAGTGTAGGGAAAGTTTAATATATCCACCAGCACCAATTTCAATTAATTTTATTATAAAAAACTTATAATTCATAACTTACTACCTCAAACAACTTGCTAAATCAGCTTCGTGAATCACTGTATCTTTTGATTAATCAGAAAATATGCACGAGGTCAACATTTAATTGTTCAGTAAATTTATATTTATGCTAACAACGATGTTTTAAAACTGACCAATGATGAGAAGAATAAAAAAAACCCAAAAGCTGTTAGAACATAACAATATTATAAGTACAAATCTTGAGGTTGTTACAAATTTCATAGTTCATTTAAAAAATTCATAATTTATTTATGGTCTTCCTTTGGAGAGGCCGAGGAAAAGACTAAATTGCAACCTTTTTTTTTTTTAGCTTGGCAATTCAATCCACCTTAATAGCATTGAAAATGCTAGCTCAAAAAGTCAGATTTTTCCTCGTTCCTAATTCTAAAAACCAGCAGATTTTTCCTCATATTTATAATCAAGTACCTTCTAAATTCTAAAAGCTAACTCAAAAAATTGTCCTACACTCTGTTACTAGCATTAGGTGTTATTAAGTATTTTCAATCTCAAAAGCTAATTCAAAGAATGAGGTTTTTCCACATTTTTATAACCAAACACTCAATCTGCTTCACAACTAATGTGAGTTAATACAACAAAACATTTTTATACCAATTAGATGTAATATCTGCATGTTAATTACACCTAATAAAGCAAATATATTAATTAAATCCCCTACCACTTTTATCATGGATGGTTAATGAAATTAGGGACAACATAATTCACATTACTTTAGCACTTTCTTAGTTGCATCTCCATATATATCATTCATTCCCATCTCAAGACATCAAATTCAATTAGAGACAGCCACAATGAGGCATGTCAGTGGCAACCTAAAATACTGTCATTTAATATCCATATTAATCATTTCAGTAGTTTTTCTAATCTCTTTTCTGGCTTGCTATGTGTTCAATGAGCACGTATACTTCAACTTGTTTCCATTCCAGTTAAAAGAGCCAGCAATTAAAGGAACTCCTAAGAATGTCGACAATGATCATAAAGTTGAAGCAGAAACTGATCAAGATGTGAATTTAGTCCCGAACAGAAAAGCTGCAAAGATGGTAGAATCAATAGAGAGTTGTGATATTTTCACCGGAGAATGGGTTTTTGATAACATAACACGTCCCTTATACAAAGAAGGTGAATGTGCATTTCTCACAGAATGGGTTACCTGCACGAAAAATGGGAGGCAGGATTCCACGTATCAGAATTGGAGATGGCAACCGAGAGATTGCTCTTTGCCAAAGTACGTATATACTTTTTGTGTGTATTATCGCATTTTTATTGATTAATATTCATGTCCTTTAAGGTTTTTTTTCCTCTTATACATTCATATTTCGTTATCATCATGGCACCCAAGGTATTAACAGGACATTTTTCCGGGTCATAATTGCCTTCTCCACATTCGCATTTAAGGGAAAGATAATATTTATGTTTATGCACCTCTGGTCAGGTTCAATGCAGAATTGTTGCTGGAAAAACTGAGAGGAAAGCGGCTTATGTTTGCTGGAGATTCTATACATCTAAATCAGTGGGTATCACTAACTTGTTTGGTACAATCTGTCATTCCACCAGGCAAGAAGAGATTGAGCTATTCGGACCATATCCAGACCTTTAAAATATAGGTAATAATTGAACACTAATACTGCCATTAGCAAGTTTTTTCATTTGCCTGCAAAGTAGCCTGAAACCGAAAAAAAATAATCAATTTAGTGGGAAAAGAAAGGAACATAATTTTTCTTGAGACAACATGTCAAGAAATTACACAAGAAAAAAGAATTACTAAAAATTACTCTGACCAATTTGCTGTTTTAATTTTTTTATTTTTTTTTTTTTCAGGAATACAATGCAACCATTGAATTTTACTGGGCTCCGTTTTTGGTTGAGTCCAATTCAGACCCTCCAATGTCAAGGGACGGGAAAAGGGATCCCATTATCCAGGCTGAATCAATTTCAAAGAGTACTGGTGATAATTGGAAGCATACAGACTATCTCATCTTCAACACCTATATATGGTGGATGAGGTATCCCACCATGAAAGTATTGTAAGTACTGAGAACTACTATGTGTTTCTGATTTTTCAAGTCCCTCTTTTGAATAAGAGCAATTTTCATCAATTGATTTGACACTTGTGGATTTGATGAAAAAGACGAGGATCATTTGATGACGGGCCCAACAACATTTATGATGAAATCGATCGGCATGTAGCGTTTGAGAGAGCTTTGAGGACATGGGTCAAATGGGTTGAGGAAAATGTTGATCCTAATGGTACCCAAATTTTCTTCAACAGCATGGCTCCTCAACATGTCTGGTAAGTTAGGCCTTTATAGTGCTTATTTGATATATTTGTCTAGTAGCTTCTATCAAGCTGCAATATATAACCTCTTTATTCTACGAAAATTCGAGTTTTAAAAAGATGGCACTGATGAAATTTAATTATTATGTGGATGCAATGGAACAGGGGATTGGATTGGAACAACCCAGATGGAATTATGTGTGAGAAAGAGACCAGGCCAATTTTAAACATGTCAAAACCTTTTGTAGTTAGCAGTGACTACCAATTTTTTGTAACTGCAGTAAATGTGACTCAATCAATGAAAGTTCCTGTCCACTTTATCAATATCACAACCCTCTCAGAGTACAGGAAAGAAGCACATCCCTCTATTTATGGTGCTCGTGGTGGCAAGTTACTCTCCCCAGAGCAAAAGTCTAACCCAGCCATGTATGCAGATTGTGTTCATTGGTGTCTCCCAGGAGTGCCAGATGCACGGAATGAATTGTTGTACACATACATTACCTTCCTCTCTTGAGTGATGAGTTACATATTCTTCCAACAGTTTCATTTTTTTTTTTTTCTGTTATATATTTCTATCTTCGTCTAATGTTCAAGGTGTAGATACGGATAGATTTTCCAATTCAATTAGGAGAAATAGATTAGAAAATTGTGTCAAAATTAATTTTGTTATTACGAGTTTAGTTTAGAAGAGCATATTAATGATTTGTTTGACATTAAAAAAGTGGCAAACTTTGAATTATTTCCAGAGAAAAAGTGGCACATTTTTTAATTGCCGAAGCCCAACTAATGAAAATTAGGGAGCATTTGACATAAAAGAGTAGCACATTTTTTTACTATTCAACCAGAAATGCCATTTTAAACAGATATTAGCCATTGTAGTAGTTTTCTTGATCTCTTTCCTAGTTTATTGCCTAGCGAATGATGAGCACCTAAATTTATTCTCATTAGACTCCTGTAATGATAATGGTAACGCTGAAAGAAATCGTGTAAACAAAGAGAAAAGTTGTGAGATATTCACCGGAAAATGGGTTTTTGATGACAAAAGGCGTCCTTTGTATAAAGAAAATGAATGTGAGAAAATGGGCTAGCTGTAAGAAGAATGGGAGGCCAGATTCCATGTCTCAGAATTGGAGATGGAAACCAAAAGGTTGTTCTTTGCCCAAGTAATTCTATTATATGTATGATGTAAAGAATTTCTACGACTATTATTGCATCATTACTTGCATGTTCATCGATTCTTTTTTTTTTTTTTTTGGGCTATTCATCCATACCTTAATTAGTGAATTATGATATGTGTTGCTTAATCAATAATTTCTACGAGGGTTTCAAGGTTCAAAGCAAAGTTGTTACTAAAGAAACTTAAGAGGAAAGGGCTTATGCTTGTTGGAGATTCAGTATATCTAAATCAGTGGATGTCCCTGGTTTGTTTGTGATACAAGGCCGCTAACAAAAGAGAATAATATTGGAAGAAAGAGAGAAGAAGGGAAGAAGGAGAGGGTACAGAACAGAAGAAGATTCGGGAGAAGTTGAGAGAGAAGTTTATTATGAAATCTGTTGAATATTCCTTGTTCTGTTTTGTAACAGGCAAAACAATTGTTAGTTATACCAGCTATTCTAACTGGCCAAGGCCCAAGAGACTAACTTAACTATAAAAATAATAGTCTATGTGCTTAAGTCCAGCCCAGCTGGCCCATGGCTCAGCTTCTTCATTTACAACCCTAATTAAAAAAATTCCCAATTCAATTAGGGATTTATCGTTGCCCGTTTCTTCCTCTACTCTCCCCTTTCTCTGCTTCTGCCTGTATCATTTTGATTCAATCTGCTATTTCACCTGGGAAGAAGTGCGTGATCAATGCCACATATATCAAAAATTTTAGGAATAGAGATCAACTGACTTTATGGTTTTGAAATGAATGCAATAAATAGTTAATAATATTATTCCAGAGTGTTTCTTTAACCACAAAATATCATAGAAAATGCCTATGATGAAGCGTCAATAAAAACTGATCTATGATTTGTGTTGTTTCAGTTGAATTTTAAGGAATACAATGCCACCTTTGAATTCCGGTTGAGGCCAGTGGAGATGATTTCCGAGACGGAACAGCGTACCCCACAATTATGGCAGATTCAATTTCAGAGAAGGGAGAGAGTTGGAAGCAAAGAGACTAATCTTCTATTGGCACCTATTCATGGTGGATTCTTTTTCCCTACGTTAAGAGTATTGTGAGTTTGTAAGTATGCTGTTGCCATATGCGTGTTAATTTTTGAAGTCTTTCTCTCACAAAAAAATAAATAATAAATAAATAAATCCCTCCAATTATGTTCGAACCTGCATGTGTTCTAATAGACTCGCTCCGATAGGGCTCCATTCCGCTTAGAGCAAAGATGATATATGAAATATCGTTTCGAACGAGACACGAGATGAGGATAAGATGACATTTTTTAGAACGAGATGAAGATGAGAATAGTCATCTCTACCTTATCTTTTTGTTTTTAAGAATGATAATTTGACAAAGCCTCACCTCATTTGAAACGAGGATTATATGTAAAATATCGCTTCGAACGAAACAATAGGTGGGATGGAGCGACATTTTCTAGAGCCGGGCAGAGATGAGCAATGGCCATCCCTATGCATGAGTCCTCGCCATCTCCAATTCAAAAGTCTAAAGTCTAAACTGATGGATCATGAATTCATAATTTATTTTATATGTAAACAGTTGTTTTTCTATTCATTTTCAATGTAGAATATTTATCACTTGTATGTACACTTAATAAATTTCTTTCTCACATGCGAGCCCGGTCTATCCCAACACAATTTTCCTTCTAACAGAAATATTTGACGATATGAGTGCAATATTCCACAATCGCTACTCGTTCCAAGCAAACCTTCGGCCCTGCGACCAGTTGTTGAAGACCTGCCTATGCTCGGAGAGATGCATGGACTTTTGTAACTGCATTGGACCTATACACACGAAGGACTTAGATACAAAAATAAACATCACTTGCAATCATAAAGTCTAGACTGATGAGCCATAGGCCAATTTTGTTTATAAACACCTCTTTTTCATATTTTTTTCAATGTGAAATATTTATCACTAGAATGTGCATCCAACTAATTATATAGAAAGCCTAAATTTTGTCTTTATATAATTTTTTATATTAATTTTACTTTCAAATTTAATTCACAAATTTCCAAATTAAGAACTTGCATGTACTTTTTGTTCTTTACATCCATATTTATATCTAAATTGTATTTTTTATTGTAAAAACCATTTTATAAGAAACTTAAAGTTTTTTTCAGAGATATTTAATTAAAAAATCAAAATATTTTAAGAAAAAAATCAATAAAAAATAGTTTAGGATAAAAATCAATACTGTTCCTATAATTTGGGAGTATATTTGAGGTTTTGCCAGGAAAAAAAATCAATTTTAATAAAATGGATGTCAATTGATGATAAGGACGAGGATCGTTTGATGTGGGGGGCCAGGGGGGACATAGTGTGATGAAATTGGGCCACGTGTGGCATGTGAAAGAGCTTCGAGGCATGGGCCAAGTGGGTTGACGAAAATGTCGATCCTAGTCGTACTAACAGCTTGTCTCCTATGCATTTAAGGTATGGTCAGCATAAAAATAATAGTAAATACTATATAAAGATGTTTATTTATTTTTTTAATATTAACTAAATAAACTAAAACAAACGTTAGTTTACTTTTCTAAATACTATTCATATACTAATATTTCACTATTTATTAGTTTTTTTATACTTTAATCTTTGATCTTTGTCAACGAATCTTTCGATCCACATCTTCATTTGCTCAACTATTTTGATAACTAGATGAGAGATGTAAGGAGGGAAGAGAGATTACCGACCAAGCTTATTTAGGTCACTTTGATCGACGAAAATCCACTATATTTTTTTATCTTTAAGAGATGAGTTTGTCTATGGTTGTTTCAAGCCATGAAACAATTAGAGGAGGTAGATCGGAGCAAAAAAAGGAAACAATATTCCAATTTGATTGTGTAATTTTTTTTTTGTGTGCATTAAAGTGATTTTTATGGTTTTATATGTGTTTATTGGCTTTATTCCAATCATTTAGAGGTGTTTTGGGGAAAAAACGGTATCGGAATTCAATTTTTAGAGGTCCGAAACTTGATTCCCGATTTTTCAGCGAAGATTTCGATGACCTCCGATAGTCGGAAGTTGCAAACTTTTTTTTGTTTTTTGGAGCAGCAGCCCAAGCCCGAAGCGTAGGGCTTTTTTTTTTCCTTCTTCTTTTTTCTTGTCCTGTTTCGGCTTAGGAAATTGACTTTTATTTTGGTCCCTTCTTTCTATTTTTTTTTATTTTGGTCATTAAACTTTTCTTATCTTTGATTTTTATCCCTATCGAAATATTAAAATTTTATTATATGAGATTTTTATCCTTATAATAAAATGTTTTTTTTAACTTTGAAAAAAAAATTATGTTCTTTTTTTTTAATATGTTTTTATTTTAGTCATTAAAGTTTTCTCATATTTGATTTTTATCCTTGCTATACTCGAAACTAAATAAAGTATACTATCCTAAGGTTTTTTTTTCTTTTATGAAAATTTTCTTACTATTCTAATTTATGTTTTGTGATTTTTTCTTTGTTTTCATCATTAAATTTAGTAGAATTTTTTTTATTCTTTTTTTTGTAATTTTTTTTTATCATTAAATTTTTTCCCTACAAGGAAATATTTTTTACTTTTAGTAAAGCTTGTTTGTTATATTTTGGTTTTTGTTTTATAATCTTTTATTTATTTTGATCATTAAACTTTTATTATATTTAATTATTATTCACTCTACATTAAAATTAAATACATTTTAACTATGCTAAGTTTTTTTTTTTTTTATGAAAAAAATTTCTGTTTTGATTCTTATTTTATTAATTTTTTTTATTTTGGTCATTAAAACTCCATGATGTTTACTTTTGTTCCTGTCTTATGCATAATGAAATTTTTTTTAGTGTTATTGTTTATAAGTATTTTTTGTATGCTTTCGGTGAAATTTGTTTTATTTATTTTTATCTTTTTTATGATCTTTATTTTGTTTTAATCATTTAATTTTTATCGTGCGTAAGTTTATCTCTATTTTCTTTGTTAAATTCTCAATTTGACAAAGTTTTTTTGTCTTTTTATTTTGAGTGGTCTCTCTATCTCATTAACAAATTACGGATGAATAATATGTGGTAAAAATTAATCATCAAAAATTAAAAAAACTACCACATTATTATTTTAATTATCGGTTGTTAATAAAATACATGGTTATATTAAATAATATCTAATTACCAACATTATATTACTCAACTTTACTGATTTTCATTTAGCTAACTTTACAGACAAATTATGAAATATATGTTTTAATATTTTTTTAATTATTTTTTCATGATATTATTAAATAAAGATTTGTAAAAGTTAAATTTTATATGAATGAATGCATAAAAATATTATATAACTCATCTCACGGCAACGTGTGGGATATATACTAGTCAATAACTAATACAAAATGAAAATCAACACACATGTTTGTACCTAAAATATTTGACTTTATAGTACGGGAGTAGCCACTACGCCCTTCCTTAACTGATAATTGAATTAGGTGTATAAATATCTCAATTTGTATTTGTATAATAATTATTGAATATGTTTACGTACTTAAATTAAGTTAAGTTTCTCTTTAACCACTATAAAAAATTAACCTAAAAAATACCTTCCGTTCTCAGACATTGTTAGTTAGATGATTAAAAAAATAACTATTTTATGTAATTAAGTTCTATAGCATTAATGGCTTTACTAAAAAAAAAATTAAATAAAGCATTAATTTTATGAAACCATGTCATTTGCACCTTTTATGTTCTACATTCTTTTTATCTCTCCCCGTTTTATTTAGAGACACAATGGATTGGATATTCCACCCACTAATTCATTTTTTTATTCTGCTCTTAAAAAAAATATTTTGACTATATTCATTAGAAATGACATTCTAAACTCATACTCGAATCATATCCGATTTACCTATTTATTTAATATCATTTACTAACTGCTAAAAATTAATTATTAAAATATTTTATTTAGTTTCTGTAATTTTTAAAAAAAGTTATTTTGATTATATTAAATTTTTACACTTTGTTCCTTCATTTATAAGTTTTGACCCTCAATTTTTTTATAAAAAAATATTTTGGTCCCTATCTATAAAGTGTGTGCAATCAAGTTTCTGTATTTTTTAAAAAATAATTTTTATTGGTAGGCTATAAAACGAACGACTTTATTCTGAAAGTCATATTAGTTAATTTTTTTTTTTTATCTTTATCTACTTCAATTGTTATTTCTAATTTTATTTTATAATGATAATTTGTAACATAACCCATCACAATCCTCTCTGTGATCATTTTGTTCTTAATTTGTTATAAAACTCATCTTCGAATTCTTAGGCGGTTCATGGTTTGGAAAACAAAGCAACAATAACAATTCAATTAGCCACGAATGTTTTTTTTTAAAAAAGATTGAAATCAACTCCTATCATCCAAATGCTGAATCCTATCTTTGAAAATCAACTTCTATCCTCGAAAAATGAACTCTTACCTTATGATTGATTACTATCTCAAATAGTATTAATTATGTTGAAATTTCATTGCAATCTTTTTAATTCCTACCCTCTCAGTATCTACGCCCACTAACCCACCCCACCCCACCCCGCCTCCCCCGCACCCCACCAAAAAAAAAAAAAAAAAAATCTACTCCTTGAAAGGCTCTGTTTTCTAATTGTTAATTCTAATCCTCTAAATTTTGATTTTGGTCCAAAAAAAAAAAAAAAAAAACCTGCGACCTTTTAAAATTAATTTCTACCCTCTAAAATTTAATGCAGTCCTTTTACTATGGTCAATCGTTACCATCTAAAATTGATTTATAGACTAGTGTCAAACCTACGAAATACGATTTGACCCAAAAAAAATTGTATTCCTACCATTTAAAATTGATTTGTAATAATTGAGATTGAACCTTTAAATCTCAATTCTCAACATTTGAAGTTGATCTCTAGCTTATAAATTGATGCTCCTACCTGTTGAATTGGATTCCTATAATATAAAATAAACTTCTACCTGTTAAAAATCATCTCCCATCCTCTAGATATGACTTGATTTCGCCCCCTGTGATTGAACTGCAACCTTCTCAAATCTTTTCTTGTTATTGTAAATGACTTGTACGTACCCTTTAATTATCAATTTCTATTCTTCTTATAACCCACTGATGAAAATCAAACATCTTCTAAAATCGATTAATAACCTCTAGAAATGGATTCCAATCATCTAAAACTTAATTACACTCTTACAATATCAATTTCTATCACCTGACCGTATAAGCATATCCATTGATATATATATATATATATATATATATGAACCAGTGATTTTATTAGATGCTGCTGCTTTATATTTATAGTGCATAGTTGGTAAGTTGCTGTACGTGGAAAGAAAGAACGAGTGGTATATGGATTAGTAAAATGCAATGCCTTGCTGGGGACTATTGCATTTTGAAGCTAATTAATTAGCAAGACCGGCAAAGGCGGATTATAACTTACGAGCGAATGAATGCAATTAATGTACCACAGGGCCTCAGACTGGAACAACCCAAATAGGATATAAATGACCATCGATATATCGCAATAGCCAAAAAGGTGATTTGATCAATGAAATTTCTAATCAACTTTCTCAATATAACCACCCTCTCCGAGTACAGAAAATCAACAAGGGAGCATAAAGCAAATCTAATAAAGTTTTCTGATTGTGTTCATTGGTGTCTCCCTGGATTACCTATGCATGGAATAAGTTGCTCTATGCATATATCACCATTTTCTTCCAATTTGTGCTAGTGAAAATTTGTTTTATTGAATTTTTATTCACCATTAACACCAATATTCAAATATTTGTTTTACACAATTTTTTGTTATCCTTTTGATTCTCAAGTATAAAATTAACAATTTCAAGCCAATGTTAACTATTGCATAAATACAATAGAATTACGTGTCTGTTTCTGATGCAGTCATTTTTTTTTTTTTTTTTTTATGCTTCATTCCTGATACGTAAATCTTAAGGATGATCTATCCTCTTACATCTTGTTTGCAGTTGAATAGAATGTGACAAATGGGACTCTAGCTCTACTGGTAGTTATAAATTATAATTCCTTTTTAAGAAAAGATTGCGGGTTGCCAGTTTTTTTCAAGGAAGAGCCAACCTCAATTCTTAAAGAATAAAATTAAATAAATGAGTCGATTTAAATTTTTTTTTCAAGGAATATCGAAATTAAACCATGGAATATAATTATTTGGGCTCCAGGGCCCTCTATTTAAACTCCAGCCTAGTACAATTTGTAATGGACTAATTTAAAACCATTATATCAAACATGGAGATATAACTATTTCACCAGCGCGTAGAAGGATGGGATGATGACGAGCTTGTCTTGGTCACTTAAGTATGCAATCGCGAAAAGGCTTTTGCCCTTCTTCTACAAACAGTGTACTAGTTTACTCAACTTTTCTGTACTTTATTTTGTTGGAGTAATTTGATATGAAAACAAGCAAATAAAAAAACTAATTAGTTCAGAGACGTGAGAAAATATGTTTTTTAATATATATATATTTTTTTCATAGAGAGATTATACTTTTTAGTATTCAACTAAAATTTTTTATTTCAATAGGAAGAGTCTTTTTTGGCTAGCTTTTGCATATTTTGAGATTAATTCTTCTTTAAACGTGATTAAAAAGCATTTTTCAATGTACGATTTTAAATATTTTAAGAATAAATTTTCAAGAATGCCGACTATAAGGATCGAACTTTAGACCCGACCTATAAATTGACGCTTTACTATAAATAGATTACACTTTATGATTATATTTAACTAAACTTTTATATTTTTTAAAAGAATGAAAAGAGCTGATGTATGTATTTTTTATTTAATAAAAGGTATTTATTTATAGATTTAAATTAATATAATGAAACTATATAGTTGTTAATAAAATGGTTACGTTTTTTGAATTAAACTGAATAACACATCTTCTAATAAATTTAATTTCAAAAATTGAAAGACAAATCGATCAGCAAGGAAAAATTATTCGTAATTTTAGTTCTAAATTTCAAGTTTCAATTTTTGATATCATAAATATTCATATACAAGACCTATCAAAAAACTAACCAAATATTTCATAAGAAGATCAGCTATGATTGCACTCATTTAACTATTACACTGAAAAACCCCACTCTTATGAATATTTTAGATATGATTGTTTTAATGTGGGATAGACTTTTCTCCTTCTATTTCATTACAAACTATACTAACGTATTTTAAACTTCAAAGGTTTTTCATTTTAACAATGTTTCAAAATATTCTTATTTGTTTTGATCCAAAAGTTTTCAACAAGAATTTTTTAAGGCATAGTGACATGCAAAAAGGAAACTCAAATTAATTAAATGATCACAGGCCGGACGAAGCAGTTCAACAAAAAGCTTCAGGTGATTTTGACAGGAAGTCACGTGCATCGAGGGAAAAATAATCATAGAAATATCGAAAAACAACTCATATAAGTGGTTTTTTTTTCTTCCCTACTTGGCAAAAAGCGCAAAAGATTTATAAATACAAACACCTTTCACGGGATTATTTCTTGTTGTTATTTTTTTCTAATTATAATAAGGTTGAAACAACTTGCTAAAATCAGGCTCGTGAAACCCGGCAGATCTTGCTTTCTCTTATTAGCCACAAAAATAAGTAGAGATGGTCAACGTACAGAGGTACTTCTCTTTATAATTTTAATGGTGTTTGTTGGTTTGTAAGCGATGTATTTAGCCGATCACGGATTTTTTCTGCTCTACTCGAAGATTATTTGGACAAACTTTTATTATGAACGGAATAATCCTTATCAGCCATCAAGAGCATTGCAATTGGGTAAAAGTCAGAGGGTTAATAGGGAGGAATGATCCAAATAAAGAAGATCTCTCTCCTCCCACTTGTATATATATATATATATATATATATATATATATATATATATATATATATATATATAATCATGTAGCTTTTTAAAATGTTTAAATAACAATATTATTGCCAAACATGATTACGAATATATCATTAGACAATAACAATATTCATATAAAAAAATTTTAAATCTTTAAATTGCTTTAAATTGATGTAATGAGATGTTGAACACTGAAAAAAAGATCAAATTATCCTCCATTTTATGTAAATTGATCACATATCACCTACGTAAAAATTAACTAATAATGAGTTCTATTGATTTCCTAAAATCTATTCTATAATAGCATTTAAATTTGATTGAATCTTTTTTAAGGTTATTATTCTCTTGTTCTCTAAAATTCATGGAGTAAGATATCATTTTCTTAATAATTTTTTTATTCTAGAGTGTACTCCTTGGAAAAAAAAAAAAAAAAGAACATGGACATGCATGCAAATTAGATGTTTTACCTAACTGAATTGTTAGCATAACAAATGTTATACGTTTTGTCTTCTAAGCTAAAACTACCCAACTATCAATTTTAATCCTAAAATCACCGACCCATAAGAGCATCTCCAATGCTCTCTTTATAGTGAGATTTTTTTTATAATAAAGAGGTTTGATCTAAATTTCATCTTCAATGCTCTCTTTATCACAATCTCTATTTTTAAAATTGATATAAAGAATGTCTTTGACTCTCTAATACTAAAGAGTCCAAATGACTCTTTATCTTATATTTTATTAATAAAAATTACTATTTCCTACGTCACTCAACTTCTTCACCAATAAAAATTACTATTTCCTATGCCACTCAACTTCTTCACCAATAGTCTCTCCAGGTTTTATAGATTTTGTCAAAATAAAGAGTTAAGTAGAGAGTAGCATTAGAGAGGATATTGATCTTTAATCTATATAATTAATGATACTCTTTATTTATATTAAAATGCTAACTAAAAGTAAAGAGCATCGTTGGAAATGCTCTAAGCAAGAAAGGTTGAAAGACAAAACTACAGCAATTTTATGGGCTTGACCTTATTAAGGAAACGTGGATGCCAGTTAATATTTCTATTAATTAAATAGAAGTGCATATTTTCATGGGTATAAAAAATGTACTTGCTTCCCTTGCCACTAATTAAATAATACGAATGGGATCGAGGACAAATGATTCTGAAAAGAAAACTAAAATAATGAAAGGCAACGACGCCGACTATCATATTTTAATCGTTTTTGTTTTTTCTATGTTCTATTTTTTTTTTTTTTTTTTTTTGTTTTATGAGCATTTTAATTACTCTTCCAGTTTCTTTCATAATTCGTGTATATATATATATGATAAGCATTCTTTCGCACCGCAAGCCCAAATTACCTCTAAACAGTCACAATGAACCAGGAGAATTGTGGCAATCTGAAACTCCAATATCCTAAACTCGTATTAACTACTGTAATAATATCCTTGGTCTCTCCCCTTCCTTGCTTTGTTTTCAGTGAGCACACAAATTTGGGATCATTCCCATCTGACTTAGTAAAGAGTGACCACAGCCATCATCAAATTGAAACAAAACAAGCAAGCAAACAAGTCAAAAAGCTTCGATTGACACCAAAGGAATCTTGTGATATATTCACTGGGAAATGGGTTTTTGATAACAGAACTCATCCTTTATACAAAGAAGATGAATGCCCTTATCTCCAACAATGGCTTTCATGCACAAAGAATGGAAGGCCGGATTCCATGTACCAGAGTTGGAGGTGGCAGCCAAAAGGTTGTTCTTTACCAAAGTAAGTACCTTATGTATTTCTTTGTTATAAGTATTGTCAATACATATTTCATTAATTATTTGTAGTTTATTGCTTAAGGAATATTGTTCCGTAATAAATATTTGTTTCTGGGGAATTAATGAAGGTTCAACGCAAAATTGTTCCTAGAGAAACTAAGAGGGAAGAGGCTTATGTTTGTTGGAGATTCCATTCATCAAAATCAGTGGATGTCCCTGGTTTGTTTGGTTCAATCCGCCATTCCAGCTGGCAAGAAGAGGACGAGCTTTTCCACCTACAGGAACCGTTTCATCATCCAGGTTAACACATACAAACATGCATATTCCATGTCCTTTTCCTAACATTGCCTTGAAACCAAAACAAAAGAAGAAAAAAATTTAGGACATAACTTTTTCATTGAGGCAGTACGGGAGGGATTTACTGACAATTACTGCATGATTTTTCTTTGTTTTGTGTTTTCCCTTTAATTGATCAGGAGTATAACGCTACCATTGAATCTTACTGGGCTCCGTTTCTAGTTAAGTCCAATGGAGATCCTCCAAAAATGAGGAACGGAGCATCCAACTTTACTATCATTTCTGATTCAATTTCAAAAAAGGGGCAGAAGATTTGGAAGAAAGCAGACTATCTCATCTTTGACACGTATGCCTGGTGGATTAAGCATCCCACCGTGAGACTGATGTAAGTACTATATTATATATTATATGTATCTTGCATGTGTGTACGAGAATAATTAATTATTACTATTTTTTATTTTTTATATATCAAGAATAGTTAATTCTTGAAGTATATAGCGAAATTTTTCAATGATACAGTCAGCAAGTTGACTGTCTATTTGTGTAATTGATGAGAAAGACGAGGACCGTTTGATACGAGGGCCAAGAAGTATGATGTAATCGAAGCACACGTAGCATTTGAAAGATCGTTAAGGACATGGGCCAAGTGGGTCGAAGAACATGTTGATCCTAATCGTACCAAAGTTTTTTTCAACAGCATGGCTCCTCTACATGTCAGGTAAATAACAAGGAATTCCCTGGTTTTGACTTTTTTTTTCTTCTCGAGGTATTCCTACTTCCAAAATATTTATTATTGTCGATTTTAATTCAATTTCGATCTTTTGGAGTTGATTCTAATCTCTTGAAATCAAGTCTTATTCTTGAAAACCAGTTCCCACGCTTTGATCACGAGGACCTATCGTTTGAAATTTAGTTCCGAACACCTACTTTGAGAAATCAATTCCTAACATCAAAATAGTAATTCTTAAAAAAAGAAAATCATCTTCTATCCTTTAAAATTGAATTCTTACCCTATGAAATAGATTCCTACCTCAAAAAATTATTTATGTATAAATTTAATGACAACCTTTTTTTTAATAATAGTTCCTACAGAGCTATATACATTCCTCTAAAATCTAAATACAATCCCTTCAGAAAAGTTTCTACTACTTGAAATTGACTTCTATCTTCTAAATGTTAATTTTTACCCTCTAAAATTCAATTTTGGTCCTAAAGAATTATACTGACATCATTTAAAATTGATTTCTACGCTTTAAAATTTAATCGCTTCCTTTCAATATCAATTGTTGCCATCTAAAATTGATTTCTAGCCTAGTTTTTTTATCCATTCAAATTGAATTTCTATCGTTCTAAATCAAGTCTTATTCTTGAAAATTAGTTCCCACCCTTTGAACAAGAAGTCCTATCAATCGAAATTTAATTCCAACCACAATATATAAATGAATCTATATACTTTGAAATCAACTCCTATCATCAAAATGCTAATTCCTATCCTTTGAAAATCGACTTCTATCCTCGAAAATTGAATTCTTACCCTACGAAATTGATTCCTGTCTCAAATATTAATTATATACAAATGTAATAACAACCTTTTTAATAGTAATTCCGACTTTCTAAATACATATTCCTGCCCTCAATAAAGAAAGTGAAGCAGCATTCGGGAAGGAGGTAACTTATATGGGCTTGTTTTTTCCTGGCATGCTTCTTCCTTTAGTCCAATGTAGCTGGCCTACATGCTTTCTTTCTCTAGTTTGCGACTCTTATTTTTCTTCTTTAACCTTTCTCCTTCTGGATGTGCACTAGACTTCCTCTTTTTTTTTTTTTTTTTGAAATATTGTTGACTATCAAAACAAGGTAACTAGCACTTTCTCACACATATATATGAACCAGTGATTTTATTAGACGCTACTTTATTTAGCGTGTAGTTGGTATTGATGTTTGTAAAGAGAAAGGACGAATGTTCCATTGGATTAGTAAATGCAATATCTTGCCGGGGACTATTGCTTTTGAAGCTAATTAATTAGAAAGATTAACAATGGCGGATTATATCTTACAAGCAATTAATGTATTACAGGGCCTTGGACTGGAACAACCCAAATGGCGTTATGTGTGAGAAAGAGACTACTCCAATTTTGAACATGTCAATACCATTGGAAGGTAGCAATGACCATCGATATTTTGCTATAGCAAAAAAGGTGATTCGATCAATGAAATTTCCAATCAACTTTCTCAATATAACCACCCTCTCCGAGTACAGAAAAGATGCACATCCCTCTATTTATAACAAGGTGCCCACACGAAAGCAGAAAGAAAATCCAGCCAAGTATGCTGATTGTGTTCATTGGTGTGTCCCTGGGTTGCCTGATACATGGAATGAGTTGCTTAACACATATATAAACAACCAACAATATTGATTCCTATACCATTTTCTTCCAACTAATATTTGTGAAACATTGTCATTGAATTTTTATTCATCATTATCTCCTTAATCTGGTTGTAAGGGGTTCTTGATTACGTAACTTTTGATAACAGAAAGATATATGATAAATATGAAACGAAAAAATCTTGGCTGAAACTTTTTTCTCGCACTTCTGATTTACAAGAGCATTTTTATGTTTCTTTATATCCATTTGATATCCACCACAGCTCTAAATGAGTATAATTACTTTGGCGACTTATTTTATGAGCAATTTGGTTGGTGTTTTTTTTCTTTTAATTTGAATGCTACCAAACAGCAAGGAGGAAAACGTGCATGGCTGTCTCTTAATGACATGGCAAATTTCGCAATCTATGATGTGCAAGAGAAATGGAAAATTTTATAATGCTACAAAGATTAACTAGTGATATGTATAGTAGTTATTTTTGGATCCACTTTGAGGAGAGAGATAGACACATAAAAAGAGAAAAAAAAGAGAGAGAAAATAAAAAAATTTGAACGGACGTGGAAATTTTTTTATTACTTTTGATGGATATGGATGTAATTTCTCTCTTTTTTATATGTATATCTCTCTCCTCAAAGTGGATCCAGGAATAACTACCGTACATAACACTAATTACTCCTTGTGTATTATAAAATTTTTCGAAATGTGTAATATTTTCTTGTTGTTGCTATGATATTAATTATTAACCTCTTCTAATTTATAGATCTGTTTGTTTTGTAGATCATGAGCTTTTTTCAGGGTTTAATTTGCATCTAAGATGCAGATTACCAAAATTTTCTTAGCTTCCATTTTTTGATAATATATATTGGTTGGAACTTGGAAGTAAAATACAAACACCCCGAAAATAGTGAGATTTTGTAGTCGGGCAGCCACAAGCATCAGGGAACATTGAGAGCTTTTCAATTTTGGGTCTGGGACGCACGCACCCAAGAAATAGAGAATACTAAATGCTTTTGAATTTGGGCTTTCATCATAGCATATTGAGGTCTTTTGAATTTGGGTTTCCTAAAATACTAGGCTATTGAATTGGGCTGAAAGCATTATTAAACATTCTAAGCCTTTGGATTTAGGGTTATCATAGACCGACACATTTTAGTGCGCTACAATTAGCTTGTGACCCCTCTAAATAGTTTTCTTCCATGGCTTGAAATAGCTACTACTTTGAAGAGATTTATTTTATTTTTTGTAACTCATCTACATAAACAAAACAAATTTACTTATTTTTTCATAACAAAAATGTAATGTAACACATTATTTGAAGTAATTGTAAACACCGTGTATCTTCTTCAATTAAAATAAAGTATACTGTTATTCCTAAAATATATATTAATAAATATATCTAGGCTAAACATATTTATATGCTAATTTAGTTATTGAAAGGTCTTTTAATTTGTTTTGTATGTATTTTTTATAGATCACTAACACAATGATAAATCTCCACCTTACAATAAGTAAGGAAAAACAATATCGAACTATTCATATAATTCAAAGATCACGAACTCATCAATCAAGATACACGTAACAAGACGAATATCTACGCACAACAAAGGTCTAAAGCTCTTCCATTGCCTCCTATAAGGCTCAAATTCTGCCTCCTCCCAACAGACCCAAAAACCTGTTTGTAAATGTAGTCAGTAGCAAGGGCAACGAGCGACCTGTTTGCTATATTATGTTCATTATAAACCAGCCATTATCCACACGCTATTACCATATAATAGGTCGGATATTGCAAATCTCTAGATAATTAACTCAAGTTTTATTGAGTTGTTTTACATTATCTCTTTTGTTTTCTTCAATATACATATTGCGTTGATCACACCAATGTTAATTATAATCCTAGAACTCCAAAATCACCATCCTTGGATCCCAAAAAACCCATTTCCATCTAGCCAAGTTAAACAAGGGCAGTGATTTGTTGAGGTGGAGAAGTTTTTACATTGCGTCCCTTCCATTCAAGCCATATGCCATGGATATTTCTTGTTCCAAATCTGTGTCTTTCTTTATATTGTTAAGCTTTTGTTGTTCAGTGACGAGTCATGTCTTGGGGTCAATCAGGCTTATGGTCTTCCATTGGTTTTGTACACCAACTTTTGGTGGTCTTAAGGTGTTTCTTTTCATGCTCTTGTTAACCGATCAGATTTCTCCAAAATATCAATAAATAAATAAATAATAGTGTGTGTTGATCAGGGCTCTTAACGGAGATGCTTATTGGGCTTTTAAGTTATGTGTTTGGTTTGGTTTTCTAGGTCTGCATTCAGATTTTCTGGGCCAGAGAACCTCTTTACTGCTGCTTCTGCTGCTTGCTTAGTGGCGATCTAAGACGAAGGCCATTTGATCCCTCCAGTATTATATTATATATCAA
This sequence comes from Dovyalis caffra, assembly GCA_963924115.1. Taxonomy (NCBI): domain Eukaryota; kingdom Viridiplantae; phylum Streptophyta; class Magnoliopsida; order Malpighiales; family Salicaceae; genus Dovyalis; species Dovyalis caffra. The sequence goes on from CAWUPB010000850.1 coordinate 6,048,468, forward strand.
CAATTTTACAATAGAAAACAGGGACGGGGTCTTGCGGTAAGATCTGTTGCCTCGGATGGGGAACCTCCTTACCTCTTGAGAAGCCTAAATGAAGTTTTTACCTCAAGCTTCATTCCATATGTACTAGTTAGGCGATGCTCTAAGCCTTGACCATTCCCTGCGAGAAGGCCTTCCGGAATTCAACTTCCCTCTGTCATATGGGTGTTCTGATTTTGTTGTTGTTGTTGGCAAAGGGTACTCTCCTTTTATGCTTGTGAAGGAAACGTACTCTTCGTTGAGGAACAAAAAGGAAAAAATCAATTTTCTATGAAATGAATGACACTTAAAACAACATCGGTTCAGGATTTTCTCTTGCAGTAGTAATAATGTAACAGGAGATTCTGTTTATGTGGACATAAATGTTGAAACAGAGGTGGTTGATGTCATTGAGATGGAAACTCATTGTGCCAATATAAAGGTGGAAAATGGAGGAAAATGGTTTGTAGGTCAAGGAGGGAAAGGGAATATCTGTGCGTTTGGATAATGTAATTGCTGAAGAAGTCAACCGGGATCAAGAAAGCGTTGGTTTGGATCAGACGGAAAGACAACGTGAAAAGAGTAGACAATTGGAGGAAAAGGTCGGTTGAGGAAATTTGGCTGCTATATATTGGTTGAAAGATATGTATTGAGGAGAATGGACGGAAGGTTGGGATTGACGCATGAATTCAGACACATTCACCATGTTTGGTGTAAATGGGAACAAGTGATTTTTCCATTTCTATATTTGATTTGTCCATGCGTTCTACGTTGGATTGTCTACTATTTTGATGTTTTCATGAGACTGCCTTTGAGGCCACGAATAAACTACTTGTAAAAGTTTTGTTTTTTCATTGAAGTTCATGGCTTGATCATATACACATATGGAGCGCTGTGTGTGTGTGAATTTGGAAGCGGCTTTCGTGGCCTTGGTTTTGTGTTCATTTATGGAGAAGATACTAAGAGGGAGAAATTGAATGGGCAGTGATTGGCTAACAGCAGTTGTGTCTGACAACAGTCTTTATGGCAGTCTATTGGACATGTATATTTTTAAAATTTTCTTAATCATCCTTCTCCTTATACATTACATTACATAAAACTAAAATAACCGAAGGTTTTACTATTCATTTACTGTAGCATCAGACTTGTTGCACTCGTGGACGACATTTTTGTGATTTTTTGAATTTTGATGGTGAAAATTATGTCGGTTTTTATATTTTGGTCTCCGATATTTTCGAACAAATATTTCAATCCACATGTTCATTTGCTCATCCGTTTTGGTCTCCGGGTTTAGAGAGAAGGGAGAGAGGAAAAGAGAGACGGAGGAGGAGAGAGAGAGAGATCGTCGACCAAGCTTATTTGGGCTATTTTGGGCGACAAAAATCCGTTATATTTTTTATCTTTGAGAGATGAGTTTGTCAATGGTAGTTTCAAGCCATTAAACAATTAGAAGAGGTAGATCGGAGCCAAAAAAAGAAAAAAAGTTCCGATTTGATTGTGTATTTTTCTTTGTTTTGGTGTTCATTAAAATGATTTTAAAGTTTTAGATGTGTTTTTTTATTTTATTCCCGTTATTTAGAGGTGTTTTGAGAAAAAAAAATGATGTTGAAATTCAATTTCTAAAGGTTTGAAACTTAACCTTTGATTTTCCGGTGAAGCTTCGGACGACCTCAAATTCGCCAAAACCTGCAGATTTTTTTTTTTTTTGGGTTGAACGGCTAGCCAGGCTTGGCGCGCTGGCTTACACTCACAGGCCCAAGCGCGCTGGCCTGCCTGTGCACCAACCAGGTGCGAGCCTGGTCCCTTTTTTTTTTTCTTTCTATATATACACATGTGAGAGGGAGAGAGACAGTAATGAACATATATATATATATATATATATATATATTTTTTTTATTTTTTGATAACTCGGGGTGTTCGGGCAGGCTTGCGAGCATCTCGACTAATCCTCGGATCCACTAAATACTCGCAAACCTAGTGAACAGGTAAAGCACCGCGAGGGTGACGGATATATATAGAGAGAATCGAACTCGAATGTCATCAATGAGCGACCCTCAACCTCACCATTGGACTGCGAACTCAAACGCAGTGATGAACATATATTTTCTTGCGCATGTGGAAGAGAGCGAGAGGCAGAGAAAGAGACATTTGTTTTTTTACGTTGACTATGCAAAAAGGGATTGAAGCGTGAGAGTTTCATTCTCTGTAAGAAAAGAAAGGGGGTTAATACTATTATTTCGTCCTTCTACTTTTTATATTTTCTAAAAAAAATGCTCCTTTACTATTTTTAATTAAATTCATCACTATATTGCATTATGGTTAAGATTGTGGTCTCTCAATGCACTTCAGTGATGACAAAGTTATTTCTTCTGTTACTTAGTTGTGTTTATTTCAAGTAAATCGACATGATAGTTGCATTATTTAAAATATATATATATTTAAAGTCACATGATTTATATGCTTTATTTTTATTTTTTTGTATTTTGCTAGAAGTATTTCGATTTAAAAGAATTTCTTTTTAGAAAAATTAATTGAAATGACAGATTAAATATTTTAAAAAGTTTTAAAAACAGATGAAATGCAATTAAAAACTAAAAACGAGATAAGAGACTTAGAGTATTATATAAAAATATATTGAGCTATTTATTCCAAAAAATAAAATAAATTAAAAAAGAATGAAAAATATTATAAAACTAGCAGGACTATTTAATTTTTTTGGAAAAACTAAAAGGATTAATTTATAATTTACTCCAACCCCTGTAGATCGGTGAACAGGTAAATCCTACTTATTATTGAAAAGTAAACTGAGAGGGTGCTTCATTCTCATGTTTTTAAGGATATGTGTATATATTTAAAATGTTTGGTTTGGATTGTAATTTCCAATAAAACTAAACCATTTGAGATAAAGGAATAGTGATTTACTATTCATTTGAACGGTAAATCAGCGTTCCATTGTTGCATAGTTTTTTTTTTTTTTTTTTTTTTTATGTTGTTTCATTTTACTTCCTAAAAATTTAAAATAAAAAATTTAATCCCCATATTGATGCACTACACATGCTTTTTTTTTTTTTTTTTTTTGGTTTTTTTTATCAATTTATGTTCTTTTTTTATTTGATTGGGTGTTAAAAATTTTGAAAAAAAAATTTTTCTTTGCTTTTTTTCATCAATTTATGCTCTCTCTCTTTTTTTTTTTTTTAATAAGGTGTTAAAATTTTAAAAAATCAATTGTAACTTTGCTTTATATTTTAAAATTAACATATAGTTCAGACTTATATTACTCTTATGATTTAAATTTCATTCTTTGAATTTATCATTTTTTTTTATAAAAATTCTCAATTGATTAATATTTTTTTCATCAATTTATGCTCTCTTTTTTTTAATTAGGTGTTAAAATTTTAAAAAATCAATCGTAACTTTGCTTTATATTTTAAAATTAACATATAGTTCAACTTATATTACTCTTATGATTTAAATTTTATTCTTTGAATTTATTATTATTTTTTAATAAAAATTCTCATCTGATTAATATTTTTTATATGAAATTTTATTTACTGATATTATATAATGTATTTTTCTCTATGTTTGAATTTTAGAATGAAATTTTAAAACATGATTGTTTTTCTTTTTTAAAAAAATAAATTGATATAATATATATCATGAATTCATAGAATTTTTAAATGATATATATATATATATATATATATATATTCTAAATGGTCAAATGTGTATTTCAAATAATTTGTTTCAGTTCGCTAAGTATGGTCAAAATGTATAAAAAAATCATTGAATCGTTGATTTTATTAAAAACTAACTATACATCTTCCAATATCATACAAATTATTTACTATAAATATTTTTTTTAACATTATAGAACCAATTTATTAGGAATAAAATAATTTTTTAAAAGGACAAGTCAATTATTCAAATACTATTTTTATGCTAATTTTATTGATTGTTTTGTAAATATATATATATAGATCAAATGCATATGCTTGAAAAAAATTAATCTTCTCACTAACATTAAATAAGAATAAAATTTTATTTTTTCATTGGATAATTTTTATGTAAGTCTATACATTAATCGTAACTTTATTTTTTGGATACATTCTTATAAAAAAATATAATTTTAAAGTATTTTTTTTGAATTCTTAATTAATATTTTAGGTTTAAATTATTACAAGTTTTTATTTAAGAATTCCTGAATAACGAAGAATAAAATATGTTTTTTTAAGCAGAAATTTTATGAAAAACACACAAAAAATAGTAATAATTAAATAAAAAATTAATGACAAAATTATAACATTTTGAAATGATTTTGTACTATTTACCCATACCGTTGGGCGGATAATTTCAAAAATCAATCATCTCATCAACATTAAATAAGGATTTTTTTCATTTGTTAATTTTTGTAAAAGTTTTTTCATTAATTATAACTTTTTTTTGAAATATAATATTATGAAAATGATATTTTTAAAGTTTTTTTTCAGTTCTTGATTAATATTTTAGTTAAAATTGTTATAATTTTTAATTTTAAAATTAATCCATAAAGAAAAATGATTTATTTTTTTTAAGCAAAGAATTTATTTAAAAAATAAAAAAATTAATTAAATAATATATTATTATTAAAAATTTTAAAATTTTAAAATAATTTTGTTTTATCATACCCGCAACATAGGGCAGGCAACCGATTAGTTTAAGCTCAATAATTTGTGAACTTTCCTAAAGACTGTAGAGCAGTTAGAAGAACAGAATTCGTATATATGTATGCATCTGTATAACAGCCTGTTAACAACAGGAATTGAAAATTTTCAAACCATAAACAATCCATATCCAGTACCAATAATGAATTCAACAAAAGTGAAAGAAAGAAAAATGGAATGAAATTAACAAATGAACAAGTGACACCTGGAATGAAATTAACAAATGAACAAGTGACACCTTGACTTAGCTTTTTGCTTATTCAATTCATTTACAGTTTACTAACCACAAACATCTGATATATTTTATTATATGTAGGTTTTTGATGTTATGGAGCTGACTTAGACTGATGGTACTCTTCTTTCCTCAGAGCACAGTCACAATGAAGCATGTTGGTACCAACAGGAGATGCCAATCCTTCCCAATTTTGATCGTTACACTATTCTTTTTATTATTTTTCCTGGGATTTTTTCTGTATAACGACAGCATGAAGTTCATTGTATTCCAAGTTTCAGTACCTCCAAGTCACCAAGAAATGCTGCTAAAACCTTTCGATTCAAAAGTCCCTACAGTTCAAGAAACTCCCAGCAGGAATAAACAGGACGGGGACAAGAGTGAAGGAGGTGAAGACAGTGATAACCAAAGCATTAATGCGTCAATGACACTAGGTGGTCCAAAAATGGAGCTGCCAACTGTTGAAAAAGAAGATGCTGACGAAAAAGTAGTATTGGAACCTGAGTGTGATATCTTCACAGGACAGTGGGTTTTGGATAACAAGACACATCCTTTGTATAAAGAGGATGAGTGTGAGTTTCTGTCAGAATGGGTGACATGCTTAAGGAATGGAAGGCAGGATTCTCTGTATCAGAATTGGAGATGGCAGCCCAGAGATTGTTCTTTGCCCAAGTAAGTGAAACAGTAAATGGTCCAGCTAGATTCATTCTTGCTGGGACTAATATTGCTCAATCTTTGATATTCATAACCTATCATAAAGGCTAATTATTCTTTCTGATTTGGCGTTAATTCAAGCTAGAGTAAACTATATATGTTTATAATTTTTTTTTCAAGGTTTGAACCAAAACTGTTGCTGGAGAAATTGAAGGGAAAGAGGCTTATGTTTGTTGGAGATTCCATCTATTTTAACCAGTGGCAATCCTTGATTTGTTTGGTTCAATCTGCCATTCGACCTGGCAAGAAGAGCTTGGACTATTCAGGCTACACCATTGTCTTCAAAATTGAGGTATCTCTCTGTTTCACACTAGGCATATTCGGAAAGAAACAAGAAGATTGAAAAAATTGAATGAAGAACATTATGAACATATTGCAGAAACTATTCAAGTTTAAGTTTTTTCTACAAACAACCAAGCTTTCTATATCTCACCTGAATTTTAAAGCTTGACAGCACAACTACCATTTAGATTTATGTTGGATATAACATTCAGTTGTTAACTCGTCGCCTTGAAAAACATGGAAAACCCTTGGTACTTCATATATTTAAGTTTTTGTCTATTTTCTGCAACATTCATATTGGCCAAATCACATTGAACAATCGGCAATTCCTTTCTCAGCCCATCTGTTTTTGGCTGGAAATATTTGAATTTCCACAATAACAATCCTTATAGCATATCGAATGTAGATATAACAATATCTAAGATAAATGGTAGTTGACCTAATCATTTTCCTTGCATCATCAAATTCAAAGATAGAGCTCACTTGCTAACCAAAATACAGATGCATTAAAAACGTAGCGAAGGACTTGCTTAAGATTAGAGCGCATGCTCAATTATTGTTACTCTTGAATTTCCAGGACTATAATGCTACGCTGGAATTTTATTGGGCACCATTTCTAGTCGAGTCCAATTCAGACCCTCCAACAAGGAGAGATGGTAAATCAGACGCCATTATAATGCCTGAATCGATATCCAAACATGGACGTAACTGGAAAGATGTGGACTACCTAATCTTTAACACATATACTTGGTGGCTCAAGTATCCCACAATGAAAGTGTTGTAAGTACTATGTAGTTTTCTTCTTCTTCTTCTTCTTCTTTCTTTCTTTTTTTTTTTTTAACTTGTATCATACAAGTTGTATGCTACAGAATTTTATAGCAGGGCCGTGATCATGAGGTTAACTTTTCCCTTTTGGTTGATGGAAAAGACGAGGATCTTTTGATGAAGGGACCACGGAATATGATGAGATCGAACGACATATAGCATATGAGAGAGTTTTGAGGACATGGGCCAAGTGGGTGGAAGAAAATGTTGATCCTAACCGCACCTTTATTTTCTATAGCAGCACGTTTCCTCAACACTACAGGTATAAAGCACAACCTAATTTCTTGTGGAGTGTAGTTGATAGCAACACCCCCACATATAAAGTATGAAAAGCAGGTGCAGGCTCAACAGCTACTACCTACCAACCCTTGAACTAACTCCTAAAACAAGCTAATCAGAACGAAACATCAATACCAATTTCCTTCAACGTTTTATTAGGGTTAGAAGATAATAATTTAAGAGCTAATTAATTATAGAATATCCTAAATTATTGGTTAATCTCAGAAAAGTTTTTTTTTAATCTGTAATTTAATCTTTTCTTTTCGTTGATCAATCTCAAGTCATATTGAATATATGTGAGAAACAAGTGGAACTACAAAATAACCACACTATTGAAATTTATGTGAAACTGTGGTAGTAAGCAATTTTAGTCATTTACGTGAATTGTATTTTGAGCTTTTATAGTATTTGTTGTTGTTTTTATAACTTTACGTGTATCTTATATCATTTGAAATTTGTCAACAGAATAAAAAAATTTAATTGTAGAAAAAAATTAAGGACCTAAATAAAAAGAAGGTTAAAGATTTTTTTTACCGTACTTTATAACTAATTAGTCTAATTTAAGCATGTACAAATTCATTTCTCCCATGCCACTATGGTAGTAAATTTATGCACGAAGAGCAGCTTGATGGGCAGTTATTTGAGAAGGTAATCAGCGATTTCTTGATCATGTAACGTAGTATAAATCTTCCCAATTTACATGATGATGATGAAAGTGACAACTTGAATGCAAATGCATGAATAGGAACTCAGACTGGAACAACCCAGATGGAATTAACTGTGCCAAAGAGACTATGCCAATACTAAACAGGTCAACACCAGTGGATCTGGGCACAGACCGGCAAGCTTTTGCAATAGCAGCGACCGTGACTCGATCAATGAAAGTGCCAGTCCACTTCCTAAATATAACCGCCCTCTCTGAGTACAGGAAAGATGCACATACCTCTGTTTACGCGGCTCATGATGGTAAATTACTTTCGCCCGAGCAGAAGTACTCCAATCAAGGTATACATGCAGATTGTCTCCATTGGTGTCTTCCTGGGGTGCCTGACACATGGAATGAATTGCTTTATGCACGAATCATGGCACTCTCTTGACTTGAAATTCATTCAATCTTTTGAGGCAAGGATATGAGTTTGTAATTGAATTTCATGAATGACAATGATAAGAAGGTCTTAGAACAATTTGAAGATCCATGATTTTCTATATATATATATATATATATATATAAGCATTCTTTGTTTAAGCATCCAGAGTTCCAGACAAATATTTGAAAATTATATATTCCAAATTTGAAATACACAATCATGATATTTAAAAAAAAAAAAAAAAAACCATGTGTTCAGACCCAATTCTAACACAATTTAAAAAATAAAATCAATTGTACGTTTTTTTTTCATTGATCAAAATCAAAAAAATTCATAAGATATATTTAAATTTATTTATAAAACATAACATTTTATTAAATATATAATAATGCATATTAAATTTAAAAAATCCTACAATTAATGTTAATTGATTTTATTTTACACCTAGATATTTTTAAATTATTTTAAATATTAAAACATATTATATCTTATCCATGACAACACAACAAGCAAGTATCATGTTAGCAAAAGCTAAAATAATATCACTGCAGCAAAGAATATTATTAGATGTTGTTTGATAATCAAGAATGAAACAATGAAAATGGAATTGAATGAATCGAAATGACAAATAAGGAATGGGAAAGGAAATGAGAATCGAAATATTGTGTTTGGTATCTTATTATTAGGAATCGGAATGAAATAATGAAATAACTATTATTATGTTTAGTATAGATAAATAAGAATCGAAATAATATCATATATTTATCATTGTATCTTTCAACAGTCATGATAAATTTTGTCACAAAAGCAATTAAAATTTAGAAAAAGATTATATGAATATTTTTTTATTATTCTTTTAAAACAACGGCTTTGCAGATCACGGTGCTTGACTGAAAGTCTCCGATAAAACCTGTGGAGAATATGACAGCACCATCTCTTGCAGGTCAGAAAGCAGTAGAAGAAATGTTAGAGGAGCTTATGCGATGCTTGAACGATGGTGGCATCAAAAGGATTGCTAGGGGGGGGGGGGGGGGGGGGGGTTGAATCGGAAAGACTACACTAGTGAAAAACTTCAATAATCTTCTTAAGTCTTCTCCTCTAATGGAGTCATTGGGTCATAGTGTCCTAAATTTAAGAGGGGATCGGATTAAATCCTTACCTAATTATGATTAAAGGGAATAAGAAACAATTTCAATTTATATTTGTTTCAAGACAGAAAAAAATAGAGAGAGAAGGAGAAAGCATTACTTGAGAAAGAGATGTGACTTTATAAGCTTGGTGGCTAATTAGGTATTATTAGATAGTATTTATAGTGGTATGAATGTAATATTGATTAAAAGCTAAGGATATTTTTAAGACAAAAAAATAACGTTTTTATTTTTTCATTATTACATTATCATTCCTACTTAAATCTGCGTCTCCAAAAATAATAAAATCACAAGAAAAGTTTATTCTCATTCTCATATCATTCTTAATTACTAAACACTTCACCATCAAAGAATGAAGCGTGAATTTACATTCCTAATACTTCATTCTTAATTACCAAACAACATCTTAATTTATCCAAGAATATTTTGAGATGAATAGACTTTATCTCCATTTATAAATAACTAAGGAGTGATGAAGTTAAAGTAGAATCCACATTTATAGAATTTAGCATTAAAAGGGAAAAGATTTTACATTATTGCAAGATTTACAAGTCAGCATTGATATTAAGGTGTAAAACGTGATAGAGAGAGAGACCGAGTGTGATTATTCCTTTTTCTCTATATCAATTCTATGTTTTGTCAGCTTATATAAGGATATTGTATGCAGTTACAATCAAACACTTTTCTTTACTATTTTCTTTTTCTTCTTCTTTTTTTTTCCTTCACCGAGCATTTAGCAATACCAGTTGCACCAGCCACGGTGCCCCTTCTAAGACAAATTGCAACGTTTTTGCAAAACGAAGCAAAAACATTCCTTGATGCTACATTTTCAAGAAATGAGAAGGGCATTTTAAAGGTATTACTGGATTTGGGTGATGAGATATGGGCCAAAAGAAAAGAGCCCAGCGGTCTCGAGTCACGACTCATACTATAATTGAATGCATATGGCAACCGAGCCGAATTTCTAGTAACGCGTTCGACTTTGCTTCCTTTTATTTTTCCCGCTCAAAAGAAGTTACTCCCAAATCCCAAAACTCGACCACCGTTCACAGGATAGCGACCGTCGGCCACCATCACTGATTGAGTTTTTCCTTTCTTCAAACAAGAGTGAGTTTCAATACAATACATCTTTTATTGATTTCAAGTTACTCTATTCGGAATCAGAAATCAGTGATCACTGATTCATTGTTTTGGGTCTATGGTTTCAGAGCTGTGGAGGTGCAATGGCAGAGAAAACAAGAGCTGGAGATGAGGAATCTCTCGAAAATCTTAACAAGGTAATTTTAGAACTTATTAATCAGAAAAGTTGTTTTAATTCTCACTGTGAAGAGTTATTGAATAACATAGCTGGTGAAATTAAAGAGTAAACTGATTGAGTTAACTATGAGGATTAGACATGAAACTGCAAATTTGTGCCTCCATTTTTTTTTCCTTACGAATGTCTCCACCTACTTGTTTCCCCTCTTTCTCTGCCCTCTTTTTTCTCTGTCAGATTCTTCTTTTTTCCTTAGAACTGCGCTTCCTTTTCTTGTTGCATTTTATGAACCCAAACTTTATTCCTGATGGCTTCATTAGTATTGGCTTTAAGCGTTGGTTTTGGTGGATGGAGTGGACGTGATAGCTGTGAAGCTGTGGCGGCTGGGGGTGGTGAAGTAGGAGACGAGGCTGGTGAAAATCATGATCTTGGATGAATAGGTGGTTTTGTATGATGGATTGATCAGGTGGTGTTGTGATTTTTTTTTCTTTCTTTTGATTGTAGCCTGGGAAGCATTAGTTTTGGACTTGGTGGTGGCTTGAAGGTGATGGTTGCGTGGCTGTTTAGGTTGGTAGAGGTGATGGTTTTCGATGGTTGAGTAATAGAGTGTGGAGACCCTGGTTGGCGAGAATTAGGATATGGAATGGTAAATTTGATGTTGGTGGGATTTAGGTGAATGTTGGTTTGGGGGCGGGAGAGGAGCTTTTTTTTTTCAAATCTCGCACCCGAGTCTCATAACAAAACTAGTCTGTTAGGATTTGAACCCTTGACCTCTTGTTGTTGTAAGTGACCAACACCACTGGGCTACAAGCTCTTTGTTCCGGAGAGGCGCTTTTATTATAGTTTAGTTTCGGTTTTGGTGCTAATGGCAGTTGTTTTCTTGAAGCTTTTGATAACAGAGATTTAGTTACGGAGTTTGTGATAGGATTGATGAATATCCGTAGTTATAGATTTAAGTGCAAGGTGGTGTTTGTGGTGGTTCAGGTGGAGGTGATGGAAGCAGAGGAGTTCTGATTGCTGGGTGGAGGTTTTGCCAGGGTCAAATTTCAGGTTTTTGCTATGGTGATGTAAGTCGTGGTTTTCATGCTGAGTACTGGTGGTACGAACTTTGTCGATTTTGGGTAGTGGGGAAACAGGATCTAATTTTGGTAAAATGAACACGAACTTTATTAGTAATGAGAATCTTAATGGTGTTGATCCCAAGATGAAGTTCATTTACAAGCGCAGGAAACTACAAGTTGGATGATGATGATGCAGAATTTTGAAGAAATGCAAAACAATTATACATAAGAAACCAGAGCAAGAGGATGAGAAGGCACGGAGAGGCCAAAAATGATACCATTTTCGTTATTACTGCCTGCATTAAAAACCCATCTCGATCAAGTTAAACCGATGCAACTTCAGACTCTTCACATTAAACTCTGATGAGTAACTTACATGAACTAATGAATTTCCATGGCTTATTGTAGTGTCCTGCATTGCAGAGCGATGGTTCAAACCAATCCCAGTTACTACATTCTCAAGGTGGAGGTGGTAGCCACCACAGTCAATGTGAACTTTTTTCAACTTGACCTATTTGAACTTCAGACCGATCTCATGTAAACCCAAGTCCTTAGTTTTCCTCTTCTATTCTGTATGTAGTTTCAGATTATAATTGGTTGTTAACTATCGTAAATACAAATTCTTTTGTCTTACTTCTGCTGATTAATTTTCTCTGAGTAAGAGCTAAAACAAGCACCAAGGAAGACAAGGAGGCAAGGAATCCAGCTAAAGCTACTGCTACCTCTTAAGCCCTTGCGATTCGTCATTTGTTTTGAGTAATTTCATGATGGCTTCACTTTAGATATGTAAATTGTCCTTTGCCTAAACCAGTGTATAAATCTGTTGACATCGTGTTAAGGTCCAGCAATGGATTCCATAGCAAGAATCCTAGAAATTGGGGAAGAAGAAGAGTAGAAAGAACTAGAGAGAGAAGTATACGTCTATTGTATTGTATTCAACACTCAACAGAAGAATCAGTAGTCACAAAACATGCCTTTCTCGTCAGTTCTCCTGCTAATTATACAGCACAAACTGAACTAACAGACAAACTAATTAATGCTAACTGACCAACAAACTAATGGCCATGCAAGGCAATTGTAACTATCTAATACACGTGGCATTAACTATTAACAGCTAATCCTAGCCATTTAACACGTGTTTATTGTTCCCAATGAAGGAACAACAGAATTAACAATCAATGAAGTAACTATACGTGACACATCAATTATTGTTGACATGTACAAATCTGTTGATTTGGAAAAATAGTGGCGGTGTTTGGCTATCTGGGTTTCTCCTATGCTCATGTTCAAGCCTTGATCTGCCCTTCTTCTAGTCCAGCAAGTACCGTTATATAGGAGGGCTCTTATTTTCTGTTTCCTCAGCTTGGACTTTTTTTATTTTTTTAATTGCTTTTTATTTGCCTACTACGTCAAAGATTCAGTATTGCATATACACCTTTTAATTCAGTGGGGCAGAAATTGTCGAGATTTGTTTCCGTAATGGTTCCTCTAGTAAATTGTACATCCTTTTCCTTTTTCGGAGCTAAATAATAGAGTAGCCTTGCATCAGTTGGAGTGAATCTAAATCCAACTGGGACAATCTTCCTCCATTAAAACTAATAAAATAAAGCAAGTAAACTTTGACAAGCAATAGAAATCAAGGACATGGACAACATGGGAATTTCAAATACTTCATCTAAGCATGCATTTGAATCCAAAACACAAAATCACATGTCAACCATAATTGTTTTCAACATATTCATATAATTTTTTTTTATAGCTCAGGAATAAAAAAAAAAAACAGCTTGGAGGCAAAAGCAACCAAGGATAAGGAAAACAAAAGCAGGAACAGGGCCTAGCAAACAAGCTATAGACCCAAAGCTTAAACAAAACAAAACAAAACTGAGCCTGTAATACTACTTCACAGAGCAAGCACTGTACCGAAATGCCTCATGTAGAAAACTAAATTTGCTTTCCGTTACTAATTAAGAACAACGAGATTAATAAAAAACATATTTCATGTAAAAAAAAAAAAATCTGGTTTAGTAAAAAGGAATTATTTATCTCCTGTGAAAACATGAGCACTGAAAAACACGCATGCAAGTTGGACATGTAATGAGTCTCGGATAAAGAAAAGATTTAATTCCAACCAGTTAAAATTGGCTATAAATCTAAAAAAACTTCAGAGCTATATAATTATCAAGAGAAAGTGAGTTAAAAATTAATTCTTTGAATTTCAAATTTGAAATCCTTAAATTTTATTTTCATCTTTTAAGTTTTTGGAATCCAAAAAATAACAATTACATAAAATAACTCTAAAATAAATCTAAAACTCTTCAAAAAAAAAATTTTAAAAAACATTCCAGTTATTTTCTATTTTTCAAATTTTTTACATTTTTAATGTTAAAAAATTAAACAAGTATTTAAAAAATTCTGAAATTTATTCTGAAAGCAAAAAGATTAGTCATCAAATCTATTATTACTGTCCAATACCACCTTCTCTTCTCTATAGCTCTGTGTAATTCAAGAAGCTCATCACTCACCTCGTCATTTTCAGTTAATATGTTGATATTAACTTCTCTCCTGCGAAGCCTAACAAATCCTAACAAATGAATTATCGAGTACAAGAAACGTTTCTTTATTATTTGTCCAAAAGGAAACACACTTACAAATCTCTTATTGATCACCGAACCGGAAGTACAAACTCCACGAAAAACCTACAGACCTGACTAACAACAACAAACAAACCAGCAGCCACTACACTAGAACGCCCTACTAGTCCTGGACGAAACGCACACATATTCGTTAATGTTGTGTACAATGAATGGAAGTCACAACATCTTTATTGAGAGAGGCGCCACAACTATGAATTTAGCTCTTGCTCTTGGTCTTGAACTTGGACTCATTGGCAGGGATACCCTCGTTCTCTCCGCGTTCTCCACCAGACTCGTCCGTGGTGCTAAGCCCACCCTTGCGTCCCATTTCCTGGTACCCCTCTGTCCCCAGCTGTTCCTTTCTTATCTGTCCTCCACGGCTCCTCCCTTGCAAATTCAAAAAGAAAATATCAAATCATTAAATAATACCACCTAGTATATATCACGTGCAATATATATATATATATATATATTACTCACCAGTAGGTCCCGTGCACATAAATAAAGAGACAGGATCAGTATATACCTTCAGCAAGGTGTTCTTGGGCTTCAAGGCTTTTTCCCCCAGTGCCTCCAGGGATAACTGTCTCTCCTTTCCTTGCCCTGGCATCAAGGTCCTCTCTTGAGTGCTGATTGGAAGACATTTTTTACTGTAAAGTCGAAGAAAGTGCGCCAAATTTAGCAAAATAGTAGTTGCTTTATGAGTCGAGCGATACCATGGTGATGTTAGAATACGATCCAACAATTTATAGAGAACCGGCTTTTAGATTGAGTGACAGGCCGTGGATGATGCGGCAAAAGAGGACGGGAGTCAATGAGACACCTAGGCTATAAGGTGCCAAGAGAATGACACGAGTCTGGCTCTTGGGTGACTAAGAAATTCAAGAGCTCCACTGATTTACACGTTCTGAACTTCAGCCGCTTTCAACCCTAATACTCTTTTTCTTTTCCTTTTTTTCCCCCCTTGAGAGAATTAAGTTTGCTCTTTGTAGCAAAAACTAGTGCTCAAGAATTTAATTTAGATCGAGTCTCCTTTCCTGCTTTAATAATTAATCAAGTTTAAAATCATGAAAACTAAGAAAATATATAGTTTGCAACTAGTTGAATGCTCGAATTATGATGTGAAAAAATTATTTTAATTTGATAACATATACTATATTATAGATTAACTAAAATATATTGAATTAAAGATAAAAAAATATTCTAATTATTTATTCTTTTTTATATTTTTCATAAATTTTATTGTTAAAAAAAAAATTATTTTTTATGTATTGATTGTTAAATAAAAGCTTGCAATAATCTAAATAAAATATTTAATTCAAATTTTAAAAAATGCCTCAATATATTTTTTTCATAAGACTAAATCGAAAAAATAAATAAAAAGTTGTATAAAAATGAACAAATAATTTTTTTCATTCTTATTTAATACCGATAAGAAGATTATTATTTTTTAAATATATATATTCACAAAACAATAACTAAACTAATGTTAGCATAAAAGAATGTATTTGAATCATTTGGTTCTTCTCCTAAAAGATTGTTTCAAACATTTTATTTGAAAGAAATTGATTTTAGATTTTTTTTAAAAAAAGTAATAGTGAATGGTTAGTGTTATGTATATGGCATAGTTAATTCCTAATAAAACCAATTATTTCAGTTTTTTCATACATCGGTAACCATATTTAGTGGATTCAAATGTACAAGTATAAATTAAAAAATATTTTAAAAAATTAAGTTACAAGGAATATTTTAAAGTTAATAGACTGAAATAAAAAAAACTATAAAATTAATTTAGATAAATTTGATTATATAAATAAGAAGCAAATAAAATATATGAATTCTATTTTTTTGATTGATTTTTTTTTATTACAAGGTTTGAGACAAATTATCTAAAATATACTTTTAGCTTTTTAATAGTCTCATTTAAAAATCATAAAATGCATCATATGAATTATATCAATATATTTAAAAAAAAAGATAAAATAATCATTTTATTTTGATTCTAAATTTTATCTCTATTGTGGTTTGGTCCTTTAATGTAGAGAGGAGAAGGAAGAAAAGGCAAAGAAACGAGGAGAGAGAAAGTCACGACGAGACATATATTGGCTACTTTGATCCTAGATCTTGTCTTCAATTTGTTCATCTTGAAGAAGATTGTTTGTTTATGGTTGCTTCACAAATCATGAAATTGTTGAAGGAAGTAAATCAAAATTTTAAAATATTTTAAGTTTGATTTGGATTTTTGTATCTTTTATGTGTATTAAAATGAGTTTTCAAATTCTAAACGAGTTTCTTAAACTTTTTTTTTTCTTTTGTAATTTTAAGGTGTTTTCAGACAAAACAATGTTGAACTAACAAATTTTTTAGTGAACTTTGTAATCAGACTAAGCTTCGTCTACTCCACTCAATGCCTGCACTACGTCACTCTTTCATCCTTTTTTTTTTTTTTTTTTTTTAAGTTTGGCTTGCACCGGCCTAGTTCTCAAAATCCAAGGGTGCAGGCCTGGTTCTCCTAGTCGAAGGCCTGGCCTAGCTTGGTTCTTTCTTTTTGTTTTTTCAGTAGTTTATATTTTTATTTTTGAATTTTGTGCAAAAATAATGAAAAATCGATAATTATTTTTTAGGTTATTGACATAGTCTGACAAGATAGAAATATATATATGATATGTTTTTATGTTTTAAAATGAACATATAATATTATATTACTCATATTATTTAAAATTTATTCCTTCAATTTGTCATTTCTAATGGAAATTTTCATCCAACTAATTATTAGTTTTCCTTCTTTATAAAATTTTATTTAGTGAAAAATATGATTTTTTTCTCTATGTATGGATTTTGGAATAAATTTTTTTAACTTGATTATTTTCTTTCTTAAAAAATAAATTAACATATATATATATATATATATATATATATATATATATATATATATATATATATATAAGTTAAAAGTGTATTTCAGATAATTTGTCTGATAGTTTTAGAAAAAAAATAATTTTTAAATAGACAAAATTCAAATGCAGAGAAAATAGAAAATGATTGCTCGACATATGAGATATGTACATGAGGACTACGCTTGTATGGCCTAGGGAAAAAAGTATGAAATTCACGTATTTTAATTTCTTATTCTTTATAAAATCAAGATTTATCAAAATCAAATTTTAATAGTTTTTATTTTAGTCTACTAACTTCAAATTTATTTAATATATTTCTTGTAAGTGAATATTTGTTTTTTGAAGATTCTTTTAATTTTGTAGACGTTGAACACATTCAAGTATAATTATAATGTATAAGAAAATAGTATTAAATTATTGGTTTTGTTAGAAATTAAAGCATCAACACACACAACACCAATCATTTACTATTTATTTTTTATTTTTTATACATTTTGAAATCAATTTATTTTAAATAAAATAATTAAAATTATATTTTGAAAGAACCATCCAACGATTCAAATACAATTTTTAATACTAATATAATTGATTATTTTGTGAATAAATATATATAAAGAAAATTTACATGCTTTCAAAAATTAATCTTCTCATCGATATTAAATAAGAATAAAGAATAAAATTTTTATTTCTTTATTTTTATAAAATATGTTAAATTTAATTGTTATTTTTTTAATACAATTTTATGAAAAATATTTAGGTATTTTTTAATTTTAGATTAAATTTTTTATTTATATTATTACAAATTTATAGTTAAGAATCCATGAATAAAGAAATATAAGTCAAGTTTAGCAGATAACTTATGAAAAACATAAGGAAGAATTATTTAAATACAAAATTTTGATTAAAAAAATATAAAATTGAAAGATTTTTTTTTTTATACCTTTGATTCAATATATTTTTGTAGACTCATAATATAACATGGGACCATCAAACTAAAATATATTTTGTTCAAATGATTTAATATCTTCTACTCGACCCACAATGTAAAACGAACATCAAGCTATTGAAAAACTGCTAAATTATGGTCTATAGATTTAAACCTAAATACATGAGTTTGTTAATAAGTAGTCCTACTATCTTTCAAGTTCGATGCATTCTTTGTAAATGTATGTTTAAATTTATTTATTTATTTTAAGAACAAACAAAAAGTTTATGGTGTGAAGGTTTTTGGTGTATTTGAGATTAGGGCGAAGTTTTATCCAAATTTTTATTATTCTGATGATGGTAAAATTTCTCCCTTTTATCCAAGGAAATCAGCATAACAGAACCACATTAAACATTATGTCTGTGTTTGATTGTTTCTTTTTTATTTTTTGTGATTATTATTTTAATGAAATTGTGAAATCTTAACAAAAACTGACGTCTTTCTTTTTTCTTTTATTAAGATCAAACATTGTTAGGTTGTGTATCTTATACAGCAATCAAGAATTAAGGGAAAAAGCAATAAAATATATAGGTAAATGTCTCAATCTCTATTTATATGATTTAGTAAGACTCCAATAATTTCTATATGTTTTTAATTATGGTTTACTATATCCCTGAATGTCCTTATCATTAGACCTAGACTTAGACTTGCCATTGAAATCTTCTTTCAACTGATTTTCATTTTTGATACTCCTCTTTAGTCGTCAATACAAAGTTATATTCTTTTTTTTTTTATTTGACTTTCTTTACATATGACGAGATAAAAATACAGTTTTTACTTAGTCTAAATTC
Organism: Dovyalis caffra; assembly: GCA_963924115.1. NCBI lineage: Eukaryota > Viridiplantae > Streptophyta > Magnoliopsida > Malpighiales > Salicaceae > Dovyalis > Dovyalis caffra. Next base: position 6,067,373 of record CAWUPB010000850.1, read on the forward strand.
ATTGTATTCTTACCATATAACAATGTAGTCACAAAATTTTTAAACAAATCAAAAAGAGAGTTAAGTAATAAAATAATTTTGTTTTCTTCCTCAATATTGATATCAACTTTTTGCAGTTGAGCTAATATATCAATTAATAAATTTCTTTTTTCATCTTCAGTTTGTAAAGTTGTCGTCAATTTTCTAATTTTTCCTATATTGCAAGCATTGACTCTTCAATTCATAATATTAATGATAATATTACTAGTAATACATAGTCAAATCGTGCTCACGCATCTTGATTCCAATTCTTTCAACTCGTGCTCCTCAATCTTTTTTGGTTTTTCATCCTTTCCCCGATACTAGTTTGTTGGGGTGTTTCTAACTTCTCCCACATTGCTGTTGTATGCACTTTAAGTGGTGCATTAAGAGGGAGAGATATCTTCCCTATGAAACGAATAGCTCATGACAAACCACTTGGACATGTTCAAGTTCTGCCTGTTTTTGTTGTGCAGATAATTCAACAATTTTAATGTTGCCAGATAGTGGATTGTCCTATTTGTTTACAAGCTTTTTCAACCGGGGAAGATATAATACGGAGAACACCTTGTTCACATATGTTTCATAGGAAGTGCATCCAACATTGGCTGTCCAAGAGGAATTCTTGTGCCTTTTGTCGAAATTTGTTTACAAGCAACCAGTTTTCGCTTCTTTAAATTCTAGTAATGTATCATGTAAATCCAAGCAATCTGTTTACAGGTTCTCGAATATGTTACATCTTCAAACAGGAATTTTTATTATAATTTTTTTTAAACCCCAAACTTAGAAAAAATAGTTGTAACTTGTTCCTATGATAAAAAATATATATATATATATATGATGATGATGAGGAATTTATTGATCTCAGATCATATCATAAGAGCGAGCTCTGAATGAATTTCAGCATGAAAAGTTAAACTTCATAGATGAAAAGCTATCAATTAAAACCCTATCGAGATTTAATTTTTATCTAAATGTTTGTTTTTTATCAATTGTCTTCTAGTGTTTCAATCATTTTTCTCCCTAGAAAGTTTATCAATTATCTTCGTGAAAAAAAAATCACATGATTCATTTATATATACATATAAAACTTAACTGAGTTTTGTTTTTTTACTTTTTTATTAATTAAAATTCATATTGATTATATTTTCTATGATTTTTCCTATTTGCTATAGTGATTTTCGATAGTGATTTTTCTTATTTCTATGGTGAATTTTGTTTCAAAATAATATATATAAAGTTCGACCATTAAAATCATTAAATACCCCAACTTCAATTAAAATTCAATAAATAATTTTTTTATATAGTTTATTTTTAAAAATAAAAAAAATTCTAAAGTCAACATGCTAAATATGCTAATTTTATTTGATTTTTGAATTATATTAATATTTTTCATCTATATGCAAAATTAGCAGAAATCTTGTTGTACTCTTTCGTCTTATTGCTCTCATAGGTTGCGTAGTCCTATCAATTTACTTGAGTTATAAAAAAATTAATAAAAAAAATAAAAGATACAAGTTCAAATTTTCTTTTTATTTTTATAGAATAAAATTAAATGAACTATCTTTATATATAAAAAAAATTGTCAATTCAATTTGAAATGCATTTGAATTTTTATTTTTAATGATTTTATTGATTAAATATTATTTAATTATTTTAGTGAATTTGGCTTTGAACATTTCTTTTTTATTAAATTTCATTACTCCTTGTTTTAGATGAATTTGTTTTCGAATCAAATTTTTATACGCATCTTAAATTGAATGAGGTGAAGCGGCTTTTGCCTTTTTCAAGAGTCAACTGACAAATTACTTAATGTGTTTAGACAAGTTGAAGTTTCGAAATATAAAGGCATTTCTGTTAGTTTTTCTATCAAAGTAGACGAAATGACTTTATTAATAAATGGGGAAAGATCAAGAGGGTGACTGACAAAGAACAAACTTTTGAAAAGAAATAGATAGACCTCCAGCACTTCATAGAGATAAAAAAGTTAACCCACTTAAATATCTTTCTGCATCTTACTCTTCCTATTTCCAAAAATTAATGTTGTCAATTTTTTTTTTCTTTTTATTGAAAATTCTTTAGATTTATCACACACATTTATACTCCAGCCTGACTTGAAGTTGCAGCAGCTTACCTCCTCCGTTTCTGCTCTCTGCACCCTCATGCGTGTTATTCTTTTTCTTTAATTTGTTAAGCTTGTTTTCAGTCTTTTACCTTTATGCCCTCAGTCTGTTATAACTTATATAATAGATTAGTTTAGCTTGGCTTTTCCTATTTTACCCTTCATTACATGTATATAAGTCACAGAAGAGAGAGAATGAATTTGAATGGGTTTTCTTCCTCTCACAAAATGTTTCCGTTAAGATTGGTAAGTCATCGTCATTTGCTATCTGTAATTTTTTTTTCTTTTGATGTCACAACTTTTTTTACTAGGTCAGTGCTAGATATTTACTTCTCTATTGTTGTACCTGTTAATTTTCAATTTCTCCCATTTCTTGTGCCAACAATTGTTTTAGCTTTTTAATATAATATCAATAAATTATTTCTCCTATGAACTTTTCTTTTATTTTATTTTAATTAATAGTTCCTATGTTAATAAATGCAATTATTTTATAATTTATATATGACAATGAATGTTTATTTTTAAATCACAACTTATAGAACAAGGTCACTATTTTATATAACGTTTTAGAAATAAAAAATGTACACCGGCGAGAAAGGATACGCCCAAAAAAAACGTTTAAGTTGGACTGTTGGTTTAAGGTTTTAGATTCCTATTAATTTTGCATCACTATAGTTGTATAATTTGGCATCAAACTTAATTACTATACAAAAAATTAAAATAATAATAAAGAATAAACTTGAACATTGTCAATACAAGGACTGTTAACTAAAGCGATTCCCATCTTTTAAATATTAAATAAAGAACTCATGTAATTTCTTAAAAAATCTAACATTAGCATTTTTTTTTAATAACAATAAAGAAACAATAATAAAAAAAGCAATTAACAAAACAACTAAAAAAAGGGGGAAAAATAAACAGTGGTTTTCACTTTTACCCCCTCACAAAACATTGGACGCAATATAGATAACAGTGGAATTTTTAGTATTTAAAACGTTTTTTTTTTAACATTCATATTCGAATTTTATATCATATTTTATTTTGATTCTTTAAGATTTAAAATGAAATTTTTGGTCCCTGAACTGCTGCACCCTTAGCCTGCAGCTTGCATTGGCCCAAGCGAGCCTTGGGCTTGCAAAAGCCAGGCGCACAGGCATGCCTCTTCTTTTACTTTTTCTTTTTTTAGGGTTTTTTTTTTATACTTTTTTTTCATTAATTTATGTTTTTTTTATTATTAATGAATTGAGTATGAAAATTATGAAAAAAAAAATCGTTATTTTCTACACGTAAGTTGGCGATTATAAAATATATATGATTTGTTTTAAAATTTTAGAATAAATATATATCGGATTATATTACTCTTATTATTTAAATTGATCTCTTCAATTTGGTGTTTCTTACAAAAATTGTCTACAAATTAATTTTTTATTATTTTTTTATGTATTTTTATTTGTTAATAAATATGATTTGTTTTTTCTCTGTAGGGATTTTTGAATAGGTTTTTTTTTGTAGTTATTTTTATTTGCTTATTCTTTATATAATCAAATTTTAAAATATAAAATTTACGTATTTTGTTTACTTATTCTTTATATAATTAAATTTTATTGAAATCAACTTTGTAGTTTTTTTATTACACTCTATTAACTTCAATATATTTTTTATAACTTAAATTTTTTAAAAATATTTTTTGATTTATGCTACAAACACCGACTTGATGAGTATGATAATGATGTATATATAATAACAAATAGAGTCATTAATTTTATTGAAAATTAATTATGCATCTACACACATAACACCAACCATTTGCTATTATTTTTTTAATATTTTAAAATTAATTTATTTGAAATAAAATAATTGAAATGATACTTTCGAAGAACCGAAAATATTAGAGTTATTAATTTTATTGAAAATTAACTATACATCTACACAAATAACACCAACCATTTGCTATTATTTTTTTTAATATTTTAAAATTAATTTATTTCAAATAAAATAATTGAAATAATGTTTTAGAAGAACCACCTAATAATTCAAATAAAATTTTTATAATAATATTATTCATTATTTTGTAAATAAATATATATAAATCAAATGTACATATTTTTCAAAAAAAAAAAAAAAACTCTTCTCATCAGTTTTAAACAAGAATAAAAAAGATTTCTTTTTTAATTTTTATACAAATTTTTACAATAATTGTTGTTTTATTTCTTTGATACAATGTTATGAAAATAAATATTAAGATTTTTTAAAAATTTTATATTTACATTATTACAGATTTTTATTCAAGAATAAATGCAGAAGAAAAAAACAAATCATGTTTTCTAACTACAAAATTTATTAAAAACATAGACCAAAAAAAAAAATAGATGCAAATTTTTTTATTAAAAGTTATAAAATTTGATAAAATTTTATCTTTTATCTTTAATTTAATGTATTTTAATTAACAAATAATATAATATATGTTTTACAATTAAAATAAATATGTTTAATTTGATCAATAGCAAAAGCATACTATAGTCCAATCAAAAGTTTATCCGGACGATGGCTTTTATCATATGAACAATTACTCTAGAGATAATTCTTCGTTACATTCATGTACATATATAGTGCATCTGCTTCTACTATGTCGTTTGGCGTTGCTTCTGGGGGCGCCTTCTATCCTTTCCGAAGGAGTCAATCCGATTTAAGGATTCGTTTCTCTTGATTTAGAATTTCTGACGAGTTGGAAATTGAAAGAGATTCAAAATTTGTTGAATTCATCTTTCACCCATACATTGTTCGTGCTATTATTAAGGTACTTGAAGAGAATCAAACTCGATAACTACAGAGGACTAGGCTTCAAACATTGTCCATTTCCATCGGAAGAGTAGAAGGCTACACTGACTCCAATCACTTAAAAACATCCGCATTTACATTGTTTAATAGTATCCGTTGGGAGGGATGAGATTTTATAATTTGGGTTTTTACATATGCTCTTATTTTAGCTACTAACCTCAATATATATATATATATACATATATATATATATATATATATATAATCTACAAACAAATTCAAATTGAAAAGCACCTCCACGTGCCAGATGGAGAACCTCTTGTGGGTTCAGTTTCGTGGCAGGTGCAGTTTCATTCTATGCTGTCTTCAAATTACTTTTTCCAGTTCCAGATTTTTTATGCACTCGTGTCTTTTTTCCTTCAACTTCTTCACAAAACCTTACATTTTGAAACAGCTGAATAGCGAAAGAATCAAGAAACCGAACTCTAGTTCCGTTTCTCACTTCGTGAAACCAAATGTAGAGCCATTTAAAAAGTAGATTTCAGAAGTGCGGAGTTGGACTTGCCTCGGTCTTAAATTCCTTTGAAGGCACACAATCCATACCTCATCCACTGACTTGGGGAAGAAATAACAACTTATCTATCTCGGCAATCGCATTGATGTGAGTTCTTGGCAATAACAAACGCAACAAGGGAACCGAAGATGCTGACACGAGCTTGGGCTTAACTTTCTCCCTTGTTGTCTTGATTACAGAAGATGCAGGTACAGCAAACCATTGAAGATACCAAGATAGAAGCATACAATTTTTCTCTCCCCCTGTTTGATCATTGGGCCATCTCCCCGAGTTCAAATAGTTGCAAAAATCATTTTTCAATCCCTCTGAACCTTGTAGCAGCTCTTCCACCCGCTTCCTAAGGGATCCTAGAAAGACAGATTGAACAATGCTACCTCTTGTAGTAGTCAATCTTCCACTCACAAGGGCCTCGTTATAGGTTAATGCTAGCTGCAAACAGAACATTATTTCAGTATTGTTAGCATAAAGACTTCATCTACAACCTTGCAGAAACTGGTTCAGTACCTTCATATTAATTTGTTAGTGGCCTTTATGTATTTCTGGTTTCTCCATCTTTTTGCTTATAAAAGTTAGGTATCAAGGCCTATGCTATCTTCATATTTCATTGTTCTTGGAGCCCCACATACTATACCGGTTTTATCAGGCTAAGCCCGTTTGTTGTGTTGCCGTCAAGTATATCATATTAATCATAATGAGTTTGTTAGCCTTCACATGAGTGAATGTCTAGCAATGCACGTTAGTTAAGTATAAAACTCAGAATGGCCCATTGAAATGTATACCAGCTTATGGTGATTGTCATAATGTTTTAACATGAACGAAACTTGATGAGACAGTTGTAAATGATTAATTAATCAATTCAACCTTTAACACGTTCTACTTACACAATTCCAATTGCATGATCTGCCCACCAACCCACCCACCCCAAAACACTGGTCAGGTTTGGCCCCATGACCAAGATGGCATCCGCAATCACTATGCTATACAATGTTGAAGGAATTTATGTTGGTTTCACTTATTCATTCATTACAAATATATGGTTTCTTAAATATTATTGTGCCTCATCATCATGCATTTATATTCTAGGTCACAGCCAAAATTTTGTTGTTTAACCAAAGAATTATTTTATGAAGCAAATGAATGAGTATGCTATCAATTCTCATGAAGAAATATTGTGCCTGGTTCCATTAATATAAAATTGCTAGGACTAACAAGAAAATTACCTTTAAACTAGAAATAGCGAGTGAGTCTCCAATGATAAAAGTACCATTTGTAATCTGGTCAGCCATTGAACCAATTGTAGTGTATAATGACAAATATACCTGCAAAAATTAGAGGCAAGTAACCATATTAGAGTGACAATACATGAAGCATGACTGTTCCAAGAAAACGTTCCATCCAAAAGGACTTTCAATCCATCTGTCAGTTGACACCTTTCAAACACATATCTAGATAGAGTAAAAGATGGTTTTGGTACACAACATTGTGTTTGGTAGTGTGGTGGACTTGGTTCCCACTGCATGTTATTCTTGGGGCACGTTATTTATTTATTCCAGAATCAAACGGGTTCTAATTTTGTTCAACAAATTGATCTGAAAGTGAGTTTTAGAAACGAAAAAAGAAAGCATAAAATTCTACTCCTATAGATCATGCATTCCAGTTATTTTATTTAGTTGATATCTAATAGTTCTTCATCTGGACAATTACATTAGAATTCTAAACTTGTTTTTTGACAGAATTGTGAATGAAATTTTCACAATATAGATCAGTAACAATATTTGGATGAATGAACTGTTGATATTCAAGATGTACGCTAATGAAATAAATATCCATCCCAAATTTGCAACCATGGTTTAACAAAAGTCAACTTATGCAAAAAAGTTATAGATTGGTAAGAGAATTTCAGTACATTACACTTGGGTAAGCATCCCTGCAATAATTACCTGTAGAAGAGCTGGTCTGTCTTTGCTAACGCACTCAAATAATACTTGCAAGCAAAATTCCCGGAATTCAACATCAGATCTGCAAATAGATGGATGACTAACCACTAGAATAACCAGTTTTTTCTATGAAAAAATGATCATCTTTCAAATAATTGCTTATAGCAGTGGCATTTCATGTTTGCCAATGATAGATATAATTACCACTTAGGTCATACAGGAAAGTTCAAATACTTTAGGCACAAAAATAGGCAAGAAACTAACTTATTATGCCATTTAACTTCCAATATTATAAACATCTCAGTACCTTTTTCAGTCTTTTGAAAATTAAATTGAATCCTAAACCCAAGTCATTGAAAGAATTTTACATGACAAACTTGGGAGTCTTCAACAGTATCAACTTTACCTTTGCACATTTTACTACATTATTAGCCTCTATTCATTTCCTAAAAGAACAAAGGCCATTTCCTATTCTTTGTTCATCATATCAGGTTCCAAAGGAGCAGTCTAGATGCTATTTTACCCTTCAGCAATTATGTGCAGTGTCTGCTCTCTATTTAAAGTATCAAAATGAAAAACCAACCGATGATATATCCCTTGTTTAGGCATCCACATTTTTCTATGATGACTAATTTAGCCATCCCAGTATTAGCATCCAATTTCTATAACAAAGTCTTAAGTGATTTCTCCAGGGGACACCTCAATAGTTTCAAATTCCAAATTCAAACTTGGAGACCCGCCTCCCACAGGGGCATTTGATTTATGGTATCCAACTAGATTAAAATTATGGTGCTACGATGGCCAAAACCTAAAAGACAACCAAGCATTAGATCAAAGGAAGCATTAAAGTATAGATGAGAAGAGAATACCAAAGCCAGAGATGATGCATAGATCTTAAGATCTGCATGCTTACTTGCAATTCCAGGAAGGATCGCAGCAGAGTTGTGCAAAGGCAATTAAGCTAGGATCAGAAGAGAAGGTGCTGACTAACTGATCAACTGTAACAGAACCCAGTCCACTATGGCCACTGGTACTTTGATCACACACTTTTATATTCGTCAAACCAAATACCTGGAAAAGGACAAGTTGGTATCTAAAATATAATAAGGCATAGTGTAAGGGTCGATTGGTGGTGAAACACAATGTGAAGACTACCTTGTGCATTGCTCGTGATAGCAGTGATTGGCACCCTATAGGATCGTCAACATATGAACAAGCTCCAACCTTTCGTTTGATGTAGATAACACCAGAATTAAATGGGTCATTCTTGTCCCCGGTGCTCCACCAAGGTTTATCTGTCAATTAGTAACAGTGATCATATAAAGCATGTTAAAATAATATTGAATAGCAGAAACTGTGCAGCGGCATAGTCCAACCTTCAGGAACAAGCTCTATTACTTGAGGCCAATACCGAGGGCCGCAAACACGTACACTCTTTAACTGCAACCAGCATATTAAACAATAAATCAGTCCAGAAGCCATTCTGGAGCTTTGTGGCAGGAAAATCACTAATGATCAGAAAGTAGATGATCCTGTATCACTAAACAAAATCTTCGTAAATCTTGATCTATACTATTCTGGTGTGGATCAGTTCAAACAGTCATCAGCAGCAGAAAATTCCATGTCCAGTTCATGAGAGAGAACATTTAATTTATTGCAAAGGACAGGAAAATATTACAAGAATCATAAAGTCATTAGTGAATCTGCTTAACTTACAACAGCACGTTCTGGCAAAATACAAGGGGTAACTTCACAAAAACTTGTTTCTGAATAATGTTCAGTTTCCCTGATAGTAACTTCAACAGGGGCATAGACAGGCAGACCACTGTCAACATCAACAGTCTGAAGCAATCGAGCCTCAGTTGCAAGGACATATAAATGCCTAAATGCCTGAAAAACACACCATAAGATAAATAGATGGTTGGACACAAAAAGAAGCAAGAGATGTAAGCCCCAGGGCTTCCATTTGCATAACCTCTTTGTTTTAAACTAAAACTAGATAGCCATTTTTTTACCAATTGTTAAAGGACCATCTCACCTAAAAGCTTAAGCTGTTAGGTAAGGCCCTATAATATAATTTATATTACTCTCTAACACACCTCCTCAAGTGAAAGCCCCAACATGTGGGCTTGAAACTTGCACAGGTCCACATTGCCTTGTGCTTAATACTTGAGAAATTGGAGGTGGTGAGACTTGAACTCAGGATCTCTTGGTCAACTAAGCTCGATACCATGTTAAAGGACCATCTCACCTAAAAGCTTAAGCTATTAGGTAAAGCCCAATAATATAATTTATATTACTCTCTAACACCAATTAAGTAAAATTGACAAGCTAATTTTCTCCAAAATGCTGATAGAAGAAGCTTTACATTTAGTGCGACAATCCCAAAAACACACTAATCAACCATGACTAGGCAGCATCATTTAAAACCTGCTAAATTTACTATTTGAAGCCAATAAAAACTCTTAGAACAGGTTAACAGGAGGTTTCTGTCCTCCATTATGTTCAGCATAAAAGTTGTTTCTTACAGCATATAATCATGTACCTGAAGGTGGCAACGATTATCATTTGGTCCAGTGGGCAAACGTGGATAGAGAGTTATAAGTAAAGCAGCGATTGAGCTGTTGCTCGTTGAAAATGTCCGCATCCCTCCCCCAAGAAACAAAAAACCAATTGCCAAGCTTACCTAAATGCAATTCAGGAATGAAAATATTAAGTTCACTGATATTCCAGAAAACATCAATTTAATTTTATCACAGAGGAATACTTGGATGGTAAATCATTTATCATAAGCAAGAAGCACGCATGGTGAAATGAATACACAATTTATCTCAAGTCACCAATCTTGACTAATCAGATTATTTTTCCAGCTTATATTGAAACAGAAGTCAAGAGCCTAAAGTATTTTGGAATTCTTACGATAGTTACAAAGCTCATAGATATAATTTGCATCTTTCACTGGGACGTGGTTGAAAATCCATTTACAAAGGCAGGGAGCTAAAACCTATTTTGCAACTTCCATCCAGAGAATTTGGAAAGCTAATTCAAAACACACCACTGAAACCAAAAGCACCAGTGAAGGCAAGCATCTTATCCACCTATAATGCGCCAGATTGTACAACCAGACCATATTTAGCTGGCAAACATGACCTCAACTTTTTGGCATTTTATGGAAGATCATGCTTTTAACCAATAAATAAGTTCAGATAGATCATAATGGAAAAGGCAGAATATGACGGGTCCATAAAGGCCAAAAGAATTTTCAGGAAACTTACAGCCATCTGAATACCATAATTAGCATGACCATCTGCAGCATTGCGACTGCGGAGAAATCTCAATAATCGAAACGTTTTCAGATGTCCAGAACCAGCCATAACCTGCTCTCCAGGAACACATGAAAATCTTAGAATTGCTTTTCCTATATTACCGTGGATAGTGAGAAAATAATATTAACAATCAAATTCCACATACCACGGACAATGAAAGAACAATGAGATGAAGGCATATTTCCAAAGTGCCACGGTCAACATACCGAGACAATCCCTTTGGAAAGGCATTTCCACTTGTAGCAGATACATGCTTGATCTGCAAAATTTCAGAAGCTTTTCTATCAACATACTAATAAATGTTAGTCCAGCACCATCACAAATGGCGAATGTAAGACCTCATTTAGGAAGTAAACAGCATATTCATAGAGTAATTCCTGAGCATTCCCATCCTTTGTGCCAGCAAATCTTAAACCTGATTAACAACAATAATGGTCAGAATTTTAAAAAGAAAAAACAATACAATTTGGGGGGGGGGGGTGTGGGGTGGGTGGGGGGTTTTGGGGTGGGGAATACAAACTTTGATTTCAATTATACATGCCAAAATAGAAAGAAGCAGTAAAGAAACTAATCATGACAGGCATTCAATTATGTCTTTGTCCATGCACATACTGAAAGCAACAAAAAAAAAAAGTTGTATGTGCACCCATAATTTCAATTTTTTTCTCTTATGATAACTTTGAGCTCCCAGAACTCATTGCCCAACTCCCCCTAATTGATGATAGAAAATTATACACATGAATCCAGTGTCTTCAAGACAATTTTCCGTTTGTCAAGTTGCTCAACAAAATATAAGTATAAAAGAACAATTTAGACTGAAGGAAGTTAGCACAAGACAACCTTATGACAATATCATAATATGGAACAGTACTTAAAACTAAATCATCAATCTATTAGAGTCCACAATTTAGACTGAAGGAAGTTAGCACAAGACAACCTTATGACAATATGGACCAGTACTTAAACTAAATTATCTAACCATTAGAGTCCACAGTCATTGAGTGCCACTTAAGATCTACTGCTAACTGTCACAACATTTCTTCAAGGTTTACCATTTAACAAAGAATGTTTACAACAGTTTTGCCACCAGTTAAGTCATAAAATCCAACTTCATTTTTCATTTTATGTAAAGAATGGGCATTTTGCACAAATAAAAAGTCACCACAGAAAGTTCCTGGTTGATTGATACTAGCTTTTCAACAGGTCTAGGCTACTACTTAGATGCTTGAACAAGCTCTATTGATTCCCTATGCAAGTTCTGTACATTCATATTGGCAATCATTTCTAAAGCAATGGTCGAATTGACTCATAAAACTGCATGCACCATAGGTGTTGGTGAGCTCTGGATGGATGAATTTTTGATCTGGAGATAATGATTTCCTTTAAAATTGGGGGGAGAGGATTACTATTGCCTTGGCTAGCCAAATCAAAGACTTTAACTGTTCTTTGAAAGTGTGGTTTTAATGGTTTTGTCTGTCACGTCTCGGACATGAAATTACTAAATTTAACACATTTATTTGTGCATCTACACTGTCATTTTATGCTCACTAATTTCGAATTCGTCAATTTCATAAAATAAAACCACATGCAAGTCCATACATACCTTGGTCACCAGAAAGGCCAGATCACACAAGATATGACAATCATTACAGGAAATGAACCTTAGTAGAATCCAAATTCTAATCAATCAATCAACAATTACTTACCAAGAGAAATACATGCTCCAGCCACAATATTGACATATGCCTGGACAAAGGTTTCAGCATCCATTTCATCCATGTCATTAACGTGATCTTCAAGGCCATTGACACCACTTCGGACAATGTTAGGAATCTGGGACTGAATCCAATCATTGGAGGGATGCACCCTGAATAAATGGTTCATGAGCTTTGAATCAGAGTCTTTCTCATATAGAGCTTAAGCTTAACTGGACTAATTTACTTGACTAGCACTACCTGCTCCACATTATCAGATTCCGAGCTATGACACGAAGCATTATGAAGTCAGGTCTCACATATTGCAAATCAAAATGGGTCTGCGGAATAGAAAGCCTTGATACAACTGCCTCTGACTCAGTCTGTAAGACAAGGAGAATAAAAAAAACTTTATAGTTGATACAGCAATTTGCAGGAATCGCTTATTGAGAATCCTGTAATCATTATTAGTCATTTAAAAATACCTTCAAAAACATCAATGCAAGAGCAATGATAGCTCCGGGTGCAGTAACATCAACATTCACTGCAGTTCCATCCATCATCTGTGCACATCAGAGTAACAGTAAGAACAATCAACTAGGGAAAAAGAAAAACGAATTGTTATGTTTGACAGACAAGGTTAAGATTCTGGAAACAATTTTTGTGTCAGAGGCGGTGGAGATGACCTGCCCAGCACCATGGTTTTGTTCCTCCATTGATGTTGTCAAGAAAAGGGGTCTTTCCTGATTAAGAATAAAAAAGAAAAGAGAGAATGAAAGTAAAAACTAAAACTCAATCAAGCATTCCAAAAGTTAATAGCTCAAGATGTTTGATTTTAGTTACACCAAATTTACAACACCATAATAGGGATCTGTAAAAGCAGTAAAATCCTCAAGAGAAAATTAACAACCCTACATTATGCATCTCCTTGCCGCCAATGTATTGCAACAATCGATCGACCAAGCTGTTCAAGAAACCAAGTGCATCTTCACCACGCCCTTCAGTTAGCATTAACATAGTTATTCAAATGAAGTTCAGATTCTCAATATTTGATCAATCAAAATATTAAACTATCCCTACCCAAAGCAACAAGACCCAAAGAAAATCCAGCAGAAACAGCATATCCCTCTCTTTCAAGTACATTGTCGCCTCCACTTCGACGGCCTATTTCTCCCTGCAGAAGTAATTTATATAAGAATAACTGCAAAGACATTAAGTGCACATGTCGTGTGTCTGTGTGTGTGATCGCACGCAAGCAAGAGTATCATAGGTCAGTTAAGAAAACACTGCATAACACTCCACATTGTAGCTGAATAGGGCATTAACAAGAATGCTTTGCATTCACAAGAAGAAGGTTTGATGGCTGTATCATTCATTGTTTCGCAATCCAAAGCAATCAGTTAGTACCACAACTTCAATAGACTACATTATTATAAACATTATTAAAATCGAACAACCCACTCAATCCAACCGCAGCCCAATCCACCTCCCCAATTATTTGAGAGAAAGGGTAAGTCGATCAGTAGATTTGCAATACCCAATTGATCAAGTCATCAACAATTTTAAATCTGAAACACCTGCCCTGTCCAACCCAAAACACCAATAAAAATTGAATCTTTAAGCATCCCTAACAATACAGGCTCCTTTTTCTATATAATTCCAATTCCCACATCCTAAATAGGAACCTAATTTCCACAACCCTAAGATCTCATCTGTCATCTTCTTAGTTCTTTCACCATCTCGATTTCTCTCTCAATCACCATATCTCTCGATTAATCTCCTCATCTTTGAGGATCTCTTGGTTCTCACATCATGAGAGTACAAAGCTCTTATTTTCTGCCTCAACTTGGTGGGTTTTCTCCTCTCTTGACTTCTAGTGACATTTTAATGATATGCCATTAACAAAAATTTGTTTTCTATTGTTTTCTTCATAACATGCATGTGGTTTGTATTGGAAAAAATGAGTTGAACTGGATAGGGGGAATCAGTGGCTGGTTTTAATGGTGTTAGTTTTGAACTTCAATTGTTGAATATTTTCTTTCAATAGTTAAAATGGGTAAGAGAAATTTGAAACTGGAGGTGCTTGTTTCTTCATTCTGTTAAGTGCTAATGGTGTCCATTTGTAACAGGTTGTTCAGTTAGGATGAGGGTCGTGGTTGTGCATAGCATTTGATGATGGAGGACAAGCGAAAAGACTCGTGATTTAAGCATTACAAGTAATCCAAAGTGAGCTTGTTTGGGATTGTGAAATAGGAGACCTAAAAATTTGCAGTTGGCAGTTTAACATTGCCAAGAACAAGTATGCAGATATCCATCCAACCTGCCAACTGCAAATCAGATCTTGTTTAACCTGGCCCTACCAATTTAGGACCTTTGGATACTCATTTCTCAAATTTTCGTTACCACGGGCTTCGGCAGGTAAAAAATACAAGGTCAAAACCAATCAGCCCTACTCAAGATAATATGTTTGGAACAAGCACAGGTCAAAAGGAAGAGATCTAGTTATACTACTACTGCCAGACCTGAGGGAGTGAAATGAAAAATAGTCGGTTTTCTGCTATCACTAATTAAAAATGCATCCAACGAAATTATTCTCAAGTTTCAATAATGTGAAAAATAATGATATTTGTTGATCACATTAAACAATACATTAAAATTGAATCTACTACCACGGCAACAAGTAAAAAAATTACCAAAAGAATTTGCATTGTTGGCGGGTGAACTGATCCTTCATAGAGAAGCCCAGCTGAAACTAGTGCTGCTGACTGGAAAACAACAGAAAATAATGTGAGGTCAAATCAATAATCGTACTGCCAAATAAGCTCGTGACTATTTTCTTTCCCTTTCAAATTAGCAAAGCAATCGATCATTCAGGAACCAATTTAGCAACAAATGCAACCATGAAGAGAGTCAACTGCAATATGATGAAGAAACTGAAATGCATTAACTACAGTAAGGAACTCCACAAAATAGGCTTATACAAATTTAGAACAGCGTCTGGTACGGGCTTTAACAAAACAGTGTTGATGTGAAGAATTATTTTTGTATATGCTAATGAACACATCTATGGATGCATCAATGCGTGCCTTTAAGTTTTGGCAAACAGTTAAACTTTGCCTTTCTCATACGAGAAACAAATATATTCATTTCCAAATAAAGAGAAATATCACAGGCAATGTTTAATGATATAATTCACGTGAGATAGAGATAAATACCTGCACAAGGGTTGGTAACTCCAAATCTGGAAATGAAGAAGAATGCCGAGAAGGTATGTGAAAATACAGAGACTGTCACATAAAGTGCAATTGGTTTAGTTTTATGAATTAGACTAGTGAGTCAGTGACTAAGCGATATAGAGAAGAAGAATGGTAAAGCAATTCTTAAACTCATGTTCCATCCTCACAAGAAAAGGTTGCAGCTGTTAAAAAATGTTTAAGTAGTTGGAGCCCCTAGTTGGTATTTGCAAAGGTCACTAAAACATAGGACAAAAAAGATGCATGTTAAATGTTAAGACACAAATTGGCATCCAATGCAGAAAACCATAGCAGACTAGTTTATTGATTCTCATAATTACAGAATTGTAAAGAACTTTCAAGAAAAAAATTCATCAATCAAAAGAAATTGTATCTTAAAAGTAGGAGGCATCCTTACAAAACAGAAGGTTAGGAAGACTTTAGCAACCAAAACTTCAATCGAGGAAGAAGAAGAGAATATTGTAGCAGAATATTACGTTTACATATGGTTTTTCACGATAAAGAAAAAAAAAGGTTTACATATATTTTTACCTTTGATATTGCTGGATGCATTGTTTTCCTGTAAGAAGCTGCCAGGCCAAGCATTAATCCTACCGTCGTACTTTCATGCTCCTGTTGATATGAAGAATGAAGAAGCAAAACCAGAAAATAAAAGGACAAACACAAACAAAAAATAAGTAAATAAAAATGATTGTAGATGATGCTAAAGCTACCCAATAATAAGACATAGTAACTGAAATCTAGACCCTTTGGTAGATTTGAACAATGAAATGACCAACTTCATTCCATGCTGAAATTGTACAAGGAATATGATTTTAAACATACAAGCTATCTCACTCTCAAAACTCTCTAAGACAAAGTTCAAACTGATACAATTATTCATTTTTCTGTCAACATAATAATTACAAATTATGAACACACCAAATTACAAACAAAAATTGAACAAAAGGGGGTCAAACCTGAGTGAAATAAGTGTATATGTCGCTAATCACTAAAACACGCAGGTATCCATGCAATCCTAATGCAAGGAGAAGTCCAGCATGAATAGCATTTGGTTCCTCAGGTTTGTTATATATTATCCATGTCCTTGACACCTTTCCCTGCATGTGAGAGGGAAAGATGCTTCAAAATCAGCTAAAAAAAATGACTTTCAAGGTAAAATAGTATATAACAGAAGTAATACATAAAACAGCAGAAAAATAAAAGGAACAGAAAAGTTGGATCAGGCAAATCAATAATAAAGAGTAATAAATATATGCCTACGTTTACTAAGCAAGTGCATGTCACATTAAGCAAAATCATTAATTACACGTTAATGTCATCAAAAAGTAAATAAGAATTCCATAATGCAGAAAAGCTTTGGTAACAAATGGATAAAAGCAACTGATGACCTGAAGATTCAAACCAGGGGAAGAAAAGCATAAGCTCAAGGATATAAAGATAAACCTGAAGGGGAGCCAGCCTGAGTCCAGCAGCAACAGCATTGTGAAACTCAGACCAAGATTTAAGTTCTTGTATATTCCTCATATTTGGGTCTAGATTAACCTATCAAAAGACAGAATACGCGAGACAGAAAAACAGTAAAGAAAGAGAAGTTCAGAAGTAAAATGATAAGGAGACAAAGCTTTGACTACTGATTATTTAGTATGTTAAAAGTTCTTTAGTCCAGATTCATCGTAAGAAATGGAACTTCACAGCCGTTAAAAATGTTAAGTCCAAGAACAAAGCAGATGACATATAACCAAAAGAACAGAAACATGTAGACAATAGAACTTCATAAGTTTATTACTATATACAATAAAAACATACAGTTGCATTTTGTTGAGCTGGCAAGCGACCTTGTAAAACAAGCTTTGGGACTGTGAAAGCCTACAAATAGAGACAGAGAGATTCAATATGAAACTGAACTGCATCATTAAAATCAATTTAATTACAAGAAAGGCCCAAGAAAATAAATAGCAATAGATAAGGAATACCTCTGTTAAGAGAGTAGATATGGTTGCAAGGGTAAATGCCCCACGGCCAAGAGGAAGAGCAGTGGTCCTTTGTGCCAGGTGCCACAGTTGAGCCTTTACAAGCAAAAGGGAGACAAGAAAGACACAATAAGATAACGATCAACCAGTTAAAGCCACATGAGATCTGAACCATAAGTAAAATAGGAACGAAGTAATCATAAAAGGTTGTGTGGCACTTTTAAGGTCTCTCATCCTCAACACTAAAAACCTCAATCTGTGTATCATTAGTGACCCTAACTTCGAAAAATTTCCAAGTGTCGTGTGAAAAATTTCCAAATGCAGCACAACATGTTGAATCATCTAACAACATAGTTTCTTGTAGTAGCATTTAGCATTTCAATCTACATAAGGAGATTAATAACTTCTACAACACATAGAAATGAATCATTTACAGCTTTCAAATAGATAGCAAGAGAGGTACCTGCTGTATATCCTGGTCAGAGGCGCTAGGGTTAACAGATGTTTGGATAGCCACAGGTCTAGTGGAGCACAAGAGGCGTCTAACCTGGTTGTAGTGAAAATAGCCAGTAAAGAAACACAGAAGAGTACAGATTTTTTTTCATAATGCAACAATTACGTGAGTGAAATTTGAGAAAACCAGTTTAAAACCTAGTGAAGTGATGGAACACTTCTTTTTAGCAGCAATGAAGACTTATAAGATATACAAAAAATGCATCAGGAAGCATTTCAAACCTTACTGTGAACATTAAATCACAAATTACCTCCCTGCAGTTATTTAAACAGTTCAGTATTGATGGGTGAGCTCAAGGGCAAAAGCAGACCTCATTCAATCGCAGATCTCGACCATACTGCAATTGAGTGCTGGAGTTGAAGATATGTTCCATACCATCCATCATAGACCCATCGGCAGAATCTGAATCTTCAAACTTGGCACTTTCCAGCCCAGTTGCATCAGAAACTGTAGAAGGAATTGTCACTGGATGCAAATGTAGCATGTAAGGGGTAGACATGGAGATCAAATTCACATTAGGTTGGGTTTCAAGATCCCCAGATTTGCAGGGCCGAGCTGAACGAGACAACGCCAGATCTTCTCTACCAAGAAGAACATATGCAGCTGCAGACCAGTCGGTTGGAGGGGATTCTCGGCACTTGTCTAGGGCCTGAAAGTTGCAGAAAATCATTACTGTGGATAAAAGTAGGGCCATACCTTTTCCCAACAATTATTTCATAGACAACTAGACACACTTTTTCAACTTTTCAATACCTCACTAGATTCACTCAGTCAATATGAAACAATATGAACTGTTATTTCAAAAGATATTACAATGATTTACAAAGTTCACTAGATCTATTTGCATGCAGAGTTTCCCATACACTGCAAAGTACTACAAACCAACTTACATGTCGCAGAGGAAGGGATACGCCAGAAGGCAGTAAGTCAAGCTGCTGCAGTCCAAATCTTTCCCCAACCATTGCCAAAACCGTGAGCTCCTCACTAGTGCAACATGATCCCACAGCAATATTACAGTAAACACCAGATGATAGCTTCTTGCCTGTTCGTTTACCACCACATAATAAAGTGTAGAAGGAAACTATCTTTCTTGCCCAGCTCACAACAGAGTTTCCATCTTTACAAATTAAAGATGGAAGATCATTCATAATAACAGAACTACAACCATGGTGCAAACAGTTTTCAAGCCATCTGAATAAACTAGGAGGATTTTTCTGGGAGAAAGGCATCTCACATATCCCAATTTTCGAAAACAGACCAGGAAAATCACGAATATAATAATCCAAATAATTTCCCTCGCCAAGAAACTTGGCAATATTGCATAGAAGAACTGCCAGGAGCTCCAAGTCCCTACAAGCAAAAGTTTTAGGCATAAGATGTCAAAGAACACCAGTTTTGAAATAATATGCTTAAATATTCTCAGAGATAACATTTGCAATTGCATATATTGATCAGCGAAAAAAATGCTCATTTTACAATTGCAGAATCAAGAATGAGCTAATGCGCCTGTCTCATAAGTCAAAAATCCTGAACCATGTGCTTTCAAAGTGGAAAACTTTTTTGAGTTATTTACATCAAACAAATAAAATGAAAGGGTTGACCTTAGATAACTTTTGCAATTTATTCTTCAGCAAGTCATTTAGCTTAGAAAAACTACACCGGCCAGTATCCATTTGAAATTTATTCTAATAGACTACAGAATTTTTGCAACCATAGTTTAAATGAGGACTAGACTTACCGTTTGCGAAGTTTATCCAGTTTCAGACTTTCATATAACGTATGTAGACAATCCAAGCTCTCCAGTAACAGCTCAAAGTAAAATGACTTTTCTGAACTTCTATTACCTTCCATAATTGATCCAAAGGAATCCAAATTTTCCACGTCAAATGACAGTTCTTGTGAAGAAGCCCTAGAAATAAAATTAAGTTTTCGGTAGTTCTTGTGAAATTTGCTGTTAACAAGAAACTCCCAGGACGAATGCTGCTCTAAATTCAAATGCTTCTGAGAAATGGCACTAGGCTTGCCACACATTTGAAGTATGATATTACAAAATGAGTCCCATTCCGAATCAACACTAGAATCAGCCCTAGACAAATAGTCAGAGTTACTACCTCCCCAGAGAAGAACAAGGAAATGGTTATAGAAGTCAGAACTGAGGCCCTCAGCCATTGCTGTTATGCAATCATTAACTAATGAAGATGAAGGGCTTCTTCGTAATGTGCATCGAAACATCTGAAAACAAACAATCAAGACCATAATATAATTAACAGAGCAACTGTGATTGACAGAATTATAGAAGGTATTGAAAGACTCTGGTGAATAGCAAGAACGAACTAACAGGTCAACTAATTAACTAATCTGCATGATTAAAAACTATTACTGCATGATAGATCTTGTTGTAAAATTCAATTAACAAATACAATCACACTAGCAAATTTGTGAAAGCATGAACATGCTATTAACAATATGAAGCTACAACCAACTCCACTAAACTAATCCCAAACTAATTGTGGGCTGAACTTCATTAATCATTTTCCTCCATTCTAACTGGGGCTGTATGAAACTATATTGTACATTCTGAAACAATAATGCAGAACAAAATATGCAGCGTAAAGGTAAGCTGGGTATTAAGGAAGAGAAGAAACAAGAAATCAAGAAAGTTGCAGAGCAACAAAACTAAACAACAAACATGAAAGTGGATGATCATACAAAAAGAAATGGTGACAGTAACAAGAGTAATTGTGATAAATGTACTACTTTTATCTCAAAAAAGAACTTTCTATATACATATTAACAAACCTGCCCATTATTTAGTATTAGATTGACACGCCCCTCCACAGCATCAGTCAACCCTAAAATCTTTGAGTCGTGTGGAACAGATGCGGTCTCTGAGAATTCCAAATTATCCGAAAGATGGTCTTTACCGAAAAAGAAGGCAACAAATACTTACACAATAATTGCTTCCCTGACTGCAACATACCCTATGTGTTAGTATTAAACATGTAACCAGATCGTATGGAGAAAAGAACATGAATTAATTTGCAAAACACTCGTTACCATTCCAAAGAACAAAATTATCAATAACTGATAGACAACAAATAGTATACTTCACAGAGCAAGCACTACACCGAAATGTCTCATGTAGAAAACTAAATTTGCTTTCCATTGCTAAGAACATCGAGATTAATAAAAAACATTTATGTGAAAAAAAAAAAAAAAAAAAAAAAAAAAAACCTTATTTAGTAAAAGGAATTATTTATCTCCTGTGAAAACATGAGCACTGAAAAACACGCATGCAAGTTGGACATGTAATGAGTAGAGCTACTAGAATAAAGAATAGATTTAATTCCAACCAGTTGAAATTGGCTATCAGTCTTCAAAACAAACTTCAGAGCTATATAATCATCAAGAGAAAGTGAGTCAAACATCTGGTTGGGCATGCTACTAGGTCCCTTTTTTTACTAGAAAATGCCTATCATCACCCCTGTCCCCCCCCCCCCAGCTCCTGATGGACATATATTGCAAGAAGAGAAAGATAGGCAAACAAGCGAACATGCACGCACATAGAGAGGGGAGAGAGAGAGATGAAAATGGGGATGATGATCCAAATAACAATTAGTTCTGATTTAGAGTGACGTGACTTTTTGGCATAATATAAAAAATAAATAAGAACTTAAATGGATAAGGGTACATAGCAGTAGTGAATAATTATCGGCATAAATATTAGCACAGAAATCCCAGAAATAAAAGGGAAAAGATATCACCTTGTGCCAGACACAACAAAATTACAGATAGAAACCATCCAAACAGACAAAAAATACTAACATGCCGAGGTATAGAAAAACAAATAAAAGCTAAACAGATTATTGTGATGTTAAAATTAATACAAGCTACCAGGGCATGCAGCTTACAAAAAGAAGAAGTGTGTTGTCAGGAGCCAAAACAACAATGTCTGTATAAGGCAGAAGTCCTACTTTCACTCTGCAAAAGAAAGGGAAGCTAAAAGTGGACAAGGGCAATTTCATAAGAAAAATGAAGACCTGGTCAGGATACAACATATTAAGATAGAAAAGAAAAGGCGACTCTACCTCAGGCGTGTAACACTCACAGGTGCAGCTGCAATTGCAGCAACACTCCAACTCCTATCAGGTTCAATATCAAAGAGAATCTCATTATTAATTTCAAGACTTTGAAGCCTTACAGACAGCAACTTCTTCTGTTCTTGAAGAAGAAAACAAATAACAGGAGCTGCATCATCGTCAGTCGCTAGAAAAACCTGTTTCAAGAAAAAGAAACAAATTGTACAAGCACCGTATATCATAAATTCCCAGAAGGAAAATAGTTTAAGAGAGATCAAACTCCATTTCATGAAATGCAGATCAGATGCTCCAAGAAAATATGGTGTTCCAACTGATGACAAAAAATTGGAGATAAACTCTATTTGGAATAGCAACTCCAACCATGGTGAGCAAAATATCTTTAGCTGAACTTTGACTTTCGAAGAAAGAAAGAGCAAAGGTAAAAAAATGAGATTGAAGAGAATAATCATGATTTTATATGGGTTTTATTTCTAATCATTAGAATGAAGGTACAGACTAAGTTCCAGAACCATAAGGCGCCAAGAAATGATAGAAGGCACCTTACTAGCAGCTGTCTGGGCCCCCTTCCCCTGCCATATTCTACGAAAGGAGAACTGTTTATCTAATACACCATCAAGAACTACACCGCTTAAACTAGCATTTTCTGATTCAAAGTTAGAATTTATGATTTCAGCAACCCACAGTGAATGCTGCATCTTCCCTGCATATAAATAAAGTAAACAGGTCATACATGATAACTTGGAAGAGAGATAAAGAAAACAAGACATGGAATCATCCACTCAAAGGCAATATGATAAACCTTTATTATATGATGCCATTAGAGGAATTCGGTTGCTAGTCCAAATTGTTCTTTCATCAAAATCCTTCATTATGGTCAACTTTCCTCTTTCTTCAACATACATCAACTGTGAAAGATCAAAGCAATATAGTCTATTATCATGGGAGAATCCAAAAATAAGAAGTGCCTGAGTACATAACTTCAAAATTCAGAAGGCCAGCAAAATATTTTTTCTTTCATTTCGCAAAAGCAAATATACATACATGCGGCTCTTCCAACAGGTCCTTCAAAATAAGATGTGAGGACATTATAACCGAGTCTCCTTTGATCATTTGATCAAATGTCCCCAAAACCCCAAAGTTGTGATGTGGGCTATGCACAATCTCTCGTCTAGCATGGGACATATCACGTGCACCAAATAAAGGGCTTGAGGATGAGAAGGGATTTTGCATCAGTGAATTATTGCCTTCAGTGGCTGACTGGAGTAGTAAACCAAATGGAAGAGGCCATATGGATGTGATGGTGCAAGGGAGAGGGATGGATATTGCTTCACCTGTATGTGTGTGTTTAAAAGTGAGAGAATGAGAGAGAGAGAATGCCAGCTAAGTTCAGAAAATGAATAAAAGCTCAACCCATATAATGAAATGTCTAAGCTAAAAAGAATCCAAGTTCCTGATGGAAACAGACAAGAATAAGCTGAGCAGTATATTATGATAGAAATATATAGATCCCTCTCTAGAAGATATGTGACACAGTATTCATAGGCAGTGGCTCCAAAATTGCCATGTCAGCATACAGAAGCAAAACAGATGCCCCACCAACCAGCACAAGGTGACACAAAAATGTCAAAGATTATGTATATCCTAACTCACAGATGCTACTTTCCTTCTCTTCACAATATGCTGCATTGTTTTTGTAATTGAAACAACTGGAGTGATTGCATGTTGATTGTTTTGCCACACTAGGACACCAAAGAATTAGATGGTATGCGTCAAGTTCTGCAATCGTATGCTAGACAGGAATGACGATTTTGGAAAAAAAATAAAATGTTTGTTGAAAGAAATAACGTATTGCATTATCACTTAACAAAATCTCTCAGCCTGCTTACCTGATATGTTATATATTGTTAAAGAATCAACATGCAATATACAAAGCAGAGCTTCAGAAAGATCACCCAGACGACACCAGCATGCCTATAGCATAGATGAAGAAGTAGTAGACAGAGATCAAATGCTGTAAATGGTTATTGCAGCAAAAATAATCTGACAGAAGCGAAATGTAGGATAACTTCATACCATGATAACTGGGGAGGGCAAGGTGAATCTCTTGAAAACTCTTGCACCAGTGGACCATATAATCCTATTGAGTCAAAAAGAGAGAAAAATATGAGATTCTATAAACATTAATAGCACTAAAGACAGGCAGTTGATGATATTCAAGAAAAACTATGAAATTTACTTTAATTAGACGGCACAACATTACTGTAAACAAAATCAATTTACAGCTAATTAGAATCAACAGAATTAGACATCAAACTTCAATTATATAAGCAAACACTTAAAAATCAAGAAATTAGGAGTTATCAAATTAAACAAATTCACAATTAACCTACAATTTACGCTAATCTCATTTCAAAAAAAGAAAAATTACACACAAAAAAACAGTATCAGTATAATGTACTTGTTTCCTCTAATGAAGAGCTCGTGGTCGCTGCGATCGCTAAGCTCGGAGCCGGATGTATCGGGTTCATCGATCTCGTTGCGGTCTCGGGCGACTTCGGGGTCGAAGAGGAAATAATCGTACTTATCAGGGACATCGTCTGGAGGTTTACCGTCCAGAGCTTCGGCAATCAAACCAAATGGCTTGAACTCGCCAAGTACTGTAAGCTCACGAACCCTAATGGCCATATAGTGAGTCGAGTTGTGACTGAGTTAGTTGAGCCAGCGAGGGGAATTTGGACTATGAAATGTCTCTTCTCTCACTCCCGCTCTTTTTTGTGTTTTTGAGTAACTGGTGCGGTTGTGCTTAAAGCCTTAAAGGCTTAAACCCTAGCGATCCAGTAATGATAACCGCATCCCACATAACCGAGCCGAACTCTCATGGCCCGATCCAACAGGGTCAAATAGGTTGATTATATACATTAGGACTTGACTTCTCCTTTACTAGGCCTAAGCTGTGATTTGGTCCTCCTCAAATATATATCCTGTTTTTTTTTAATTAATATTTGGATAGGTATTAAGTCAAAAAATGAAAAAAAATATATTTATACATGAAAGCATGGAGAAAGAAGGAAAAAAACATATTTGATGGCTAAATGGTTTCATCGTGTATTGGTAAATTCAATCATAACCAAAACTTGGAAAAACATATTTTGTATATTAATCAAGTTTTCTTTATTACTTCAAAAACTAATTATTTTCCAATACGATGAAAGATTAAAATAAAAGAGTATTAATTGGTTGCCAATACATTATAAATTAATTGGGTTTACAGTATTTCATGTAATAGACAAGTACACATTTGTTTGAACTTTTATATTTAAAATGCATGAAGAAGTTAGGTGATTTTAATTTTTTAATGTCATTTATTTTTTTGTTGACTTGGACTTGAATTTTTAGAATGTTATTAGATATGGTTGAGATGAAGCTCATGCAATTAGTGAGGAAAGTACCCAATCCATCCATTATAGTGAGAGAATGAATAATATGGGTGAACAGTATTCTATTTAGATTGAAAAGGTTAAATCGAACCAGAACTCAAAATTAAAAGAAAAAAAAACTAATTGTTTATTGTTTTTCGATTCAGTTCAGTTTTATGAATTTTTTGTTTTATTTAAATTGAAATCGATTTTTTGATTATGTGTGTGTTTATATATTAAAAGAAACAATAAAAACAAGTCATATGTCATAACCTAAAAAGATAACATAAACAAAATAACAGGAACAAGAGCAACACATGTACAAGCGACCATCACTACACTGACCTGCCCTTTTGGCTTTTCTATACCTTTTTTCATCCTCACCCATTTACTTTCCTCCCACAAACCACGGTCCCACTCCCAATGCCTCCCATCGAGGCATTTATCTGTTTCAAAGTTCGAACCTTTTGATGTTTTCCATTTTCTCTTTCATGGTTCACTTGCGCATCTTCCCTTCCAACGATTAGGCAACCACCACTCCGCCAGCCACTAACCATCGATCACTTTTTTTCATTTCCATTCAAGGTAAGATTAGAAATTTGAAATCAAAATTTGATATGGGTTTAAACGTAATGACTCGAACGGTTATTAAATAGAATAAACATATATTAAAGGTGTGAGAAAAATTAATTCATGGACATGGAATAGTTATTATAAGGTTGCTATAATATTTGGTGTGCTTAGGATTATTTTTCGATCCTGAGTAAACATTTTATCTGACTCTCTGCCTAAATAGTGACTTTTTATGCAAAATAATTATTTTGAGCATTTTAAATGTGCATGAAAAATGTTATGTTTACATAGAATATTTGTTAGAGAATTGCTAGATTATTTGATGTCATTTGATGAATTTTCTAAGATTCGGTGATTATTTTATTTAAACTTTACGAGTGCATAAATATTGTTTTTTAGACAAACTAATTATTTTAAGTGCTTTAAAGGTGCATGAAAATTATCCAAGTAGACATAGAAAAATCGGTTAGGATGAGTAAAAATATTTCCGAAACTTAAATGAATTTTTCTATGCATAAGGAATATTTTCTATAGAAATAAGTGTATTTTTACATAAAGTAATTAATTTGAGAGCTTAAATAATGCATAAAAATTATGTGAATAATGAATAAATTATTATAGGAGGTGTTTGAATTTATTATGAAAAGAAATTAATTTTTGAAAAGGTGCGTAATAAAGTTTGCACATTAGAGATCTAATTGCATAGAATTAGGGACTCAATTGCATAAAAATTAAAAATTTTAACTTTCAAATTAAATTAAATTAGCTATGAACTTTAGGAAGTAGAAAGTTGTTAGAAAACCTTTAAAGGAAGAGTCTAAAGTAATTAATTGAATAGTTAGAGGACTTATGAAAGAGTAATCGAAGGAAATATTAATAAATCAAGGGATTAAAATTAAACAAATTTTGGGAGAGATTTTCTCCTCTTATTGCCACCATTTTCACTTAATTATTTGGGTGTAGTTAATGCATGTACAAATGGAGGGTTAAGTATTAAAGAGGATGGTTAGATGGAAAGATAAAAATTAAAGAAAGAACGAATGGTTAGAGATTAACACAAATGAATGGATGAGATTAAAAGAAGAATTTAAGGGCCAAGACCAAACCAAATGAAGTATGGAGATGGAGTCAACCAAGGAAAAAGTCTAACTAATTCTACCTATAAATAAGGGTGGTAGAGAAATGGAAAATGATTGGAAAATTGAAAAAATTAGGAGAAACTCTTACAAAATTCCCATAAAATTTCCACTCACACTTTCATTTGAACACTTTTAACTACCCTAAAACACCTAATCAAGCTTAGAATTCAAGTTAAAACATCAATAATTATAATGAGAAAATCGAAAGATTAGGCCGAAACTTGGAGGACAAAAAAGAGAAGGAGAAATTCTAAGATAATTCAACTTTTCAAGGTTTAATTGGAGTTCGTCTAGGTAAGTTAATATCACTTACACCACAAGAAAGTATTATTGAATATTAATTATGATTTTAGACCCTTAATTGACGTTTAATTGAATTAATTTTGAAAATTAGGGTTAGGGTTCTTAATGAAAAAAATTTAGAGAAAATCATTTTAATTTAGAAATTCATGCAATCAAAGTTAGAACATGTTGATTAAGAATTAAATTAGGTGTTATTTAAGTATGAATGGATGATTGGGTATGAAAAATTATGTAAAAATTGAAGTTTTCACCTAGTCACGTTAAGATCGCACCATGCCCAAATTATAGGAAAATTAGGGTTTCAATGCTTTGAGTTTCTAATGATTTTATTGGTACATTTCAAGTTAGTATAATGTAAAAGGATGAATTAGTATGAGAAATTTCATTAAAATTGAAAAATTAGGCTAGGTTACCCTAGGTAGGGTTTCGCCCATTAAGCCTAATTTAGGTTTTTTACATGTTATTAGCTTATGAATGCTTGATTGGTTAAACCCTTGATATTAAAATGTAATTGAATGAATTAGCATGAAAATTAGCATTGAAATTGAAAAAAAAATTACCTAGCTTGGGTTAATGACATACTCGGCCATGTGGAAAAAGATTTGTGTTTATGGTTTGAATTATGCAATATGATTGTGGTTGAGTTTAAATAATGCCAATGATATGTATAATGTTGATTGTTATGTTATGCAAGGTGTGAACTAGGTGATTGCATATGCAATGCCTTGTATTTAGTAATGTTGCCAATGTATGGTTTTGTGATGTTTAAGTTAATTGTTCCATGGTTTAGAATGGATTAGAATGGCAATACAAGGTAGGAATGTCAAAATGCAATTATAGTATTGAGATATGCATCTCATTTATGGCATTTCATTTAGTATGTAAGACATAATGCATTGACATTAAATGCATTGACATGCCAATTCATGGAAATAATTTAAAATCATCAAAAGATTTTCTTTGTGATTTTCCAAGAGCATTTGCAAAATATTTTACAGTTCATGTGATATTTCATGACTTTTATGATTTACATGGTACATGGATTTCATGAGTTTTACGAGTCGAGCGGGTGTAGACATATACCTTCGAATGCTCGACAAGTTCGAACGAGTACAAGTAGTGCCTTCAAATGCTCGACATCGAATGAGTATCGATAGGTGCCTTCGGATGCTTGGTAATGGTCAAGTGGGTACGGACATATGCCTTTAGATACTCGACTGGACGTGTCTAAGCATGAAAAAGGATTTCATAATGGCAATGAGAAAGATTTTCGAAAAGACATGGAAAATGATTTTCATATGCATTTAACGTGCATATATTCATATCATGCATAGATTAGCTTATTAAGTAATCACTCATCAATTTCTTATGGTGTAGAAATTTCAAGTAAAGATGATAATGGTTACGCTTAAATTGACTACCAAGGGCTCCACGCCTTGAGTGTATCTCGGTTGCGGCTATAAAGTAAACCTTCTCTAGACTATAATTATTTTAGTGCTCGACATTTTGGTATATTTTTTGGGTATGACTTCTTTCCTTTACATGATAATCAAAGCTATGAAGAAATGAGTAGCTAGTTAAAAAGAAAATGAATATACTAAATAAGTCATTTTGTAGTAGGTGACATATAACTCGGTATATATAAATTAAAGACAATCTTTATATTAATAGAAATATCGATAGTAAAATAGTAGTAACGTAGCCATAGTTAATGTAGCTTCCTTTAAGTTATTTTCTTACATGTTAGTATTAATAATATAATAATAAAGCAAAAAAGATAAGAAATCAATTATAATAAATGGTAATTAATGAGAATAAAGGAAAATAAATATCGAATAACGGGTAAAAATTAAATAAATTTATATAGACTAATAGAAAAAGAATTTGAGAAAATTGAGCGTCATAGATCCAGTCCATTCAGTCCAAGCAATTAAAATAAAATATAAAAGTACAAAAAAATTTTAGTTCCTTTTATGCTGATATTTAAGACTTGTCCGTCACGAGTTTGGCTTCCGTAACTAGAATATACCTAGTAATGACATAGGAAAGGCATGGTGCCTTGTTAGCTTGCATTCATTGCACTTCGAATGTAAGTCAACAACGAGTAATGTTCTCGACCTACTAGGTCCTATGTTGGAGATGTTACGGACATGGTATCGGAGCGCAGCTTACCGATGTATTAAGGAAGGTGCATACAAGATACACATGCAACGACCTTCGATAGTCAATAAGTATGTTTGATGATTGATTGTTATGATTGCTTAGGGTATGTATGTGATAAATATGAATAGCATGATAATTTGTTGTGAGAAATTATTATGCTTCAATGTCATGTATATAGATTGTTATAAATAAATATGATACGAATGACTTAATTTATGTTTTTTGTGTACGTAAATTAAGAGAGAAGGAAATAATGTCACCAAAAAAGGTGAATAATAACGTTAGTAATGATACGAGTTTGAGTTGAACGCCGATGGATTAGGAAGGTGAGCTAATGGAGCTCCTTAGAAGGTGACAAGAACTTATGGAATTATAGCAAGAAAGGCATGAAAAGAAATTATATAAGATTTTAGATTCTAATCGACATGGATCAATCGAAGCACGACCACCACAAATGGCTGAAATAATAGAGCATTTTTAAAGGTTTAATCCGAAGGAATTCAAGGGTGATATGATTCCTAATATTTTAAAGGAATGGATTGAGTCCATGGAAGTCATTTTTTAGCATTTGGCTTTAACGGATATAGATTGTTTAGCATGTGCGACCTTTATATTAGTTGGTGACACTCGAAATTGGTATGAGATAATAAAAGCATCTCTTAATGTGACAAGACTTACATGGAATCGATTTAAAAGTTATTTAATGAAAATATTTCTTGAATATCATAAGGTATCGGAAGATTCAAGAGTTCCTCTAATCGATACAATAAGATATAAAGGTGACGGAATATATCCAGTAAATTTAAGCATAGTCGTCACTATGCCACCTTTATTACTAAAAATGAGAAAATGAAGACGGAGCACTTCTTTCATAGATTAAAGGTCGAAGCTAGGAGTTTTGTTCATATGTTAACAAATACTTATAAGGATATAGTGAAAAAGGCACTTAGCATTAAGATTGATCAAAAGAAGTGGAACCGAGGATCGTCTACTAGTACCAAAAAAGAATGAAATGCTCCGAGTAAGTTCGAAAGACAATTCAATAGGAAGAGGTTGTTCACTCAAAAATGGCATAGAGATAATAAGAAAGGAAAAGCACCTGCAAGCCCATCGAGCATGGGACAATAAGGTGCATTAAAATGTCTTAAATGTGGTCGTTTGCACATAAGAGAATGTTTAATGAGCATGAACATATGTTGTTTCTACCAAAAAAGGGCATTTGGCTAAAATTATCCGAAGAGGAAATCGATCGAAGGACATTAGGTTCCCGAATGGGTATTTATGAGGACACGAAGAGGTGAACAAAGAGGATGGTAATGTTATATGCGATAATGTCTCCATCTCTAATCTTACCGCATATGCATTAATATGTTCGAGTGCCACCCACTCATTTATTATACGAGTCATTATCGAGTCGATTAGGAATAACACTCGAAGTGTTAAACATTACATATGAGTGTAATGGAGTGGCACTCCTATCCGAAGAATCACTAAAATCGAATGTTATAGTTGGTCCTGTCATGTAGGAGGAGTCCCTCATAAAAGTACTAGATTAAGAGTTGCTCACTCGATTTAATGGCGATGGCAACTAGCACATGGTTTCCCGACCTATATAATCTCTCATCTATGTATTATCTAATCTCATATATCTCCTTACGGATATTTATAACTCGAGATACAAGAAAATATTTCTTCAAAAAAATTTCTTCATTTTAGTCCACGTGTTGATTGATCCGAATGGTAAGTCGACTAATAAAAATGGAAAAGCTCTCAACTTCATTTGATCTTCGGATACCCTTACAAGTTTCATGCTAGAGCACCTTACATTAAATTCCTTTAAATGCTTGTGAGGGTCTTCATTCGATAAATCATAAAAGCTAGGCAAGAGATATATTAGATTAGATTTTATTTCAAAATCCACCTCAATATCGGGATAATCAATGCATAGAGGTTACGCATTCGGATCTAGAGTAACCAATTCTTTAAAAGTGTGATGGATACTTGGATTGGTCATGATTCCTTTTCACAATCAATAGAGAAAACTACAATTAGAACATTAAGAAACAACTAATTTGAACTATCATTCCCTCGTAATGATGCCAAAATTTGATGGTGTATTGTATCGTCGATAAATTAATAATTTATATTATCCTTATAGAGCTTTGTAATCATAATAGTGTAATCGGGGCAAGTAAAGGTTTAACCCACAAAGAAAGAGGTTAAATCGATCATTTATTTTGGTGGAGTGTTATTGTAACGTGAAAGAGGGGTTTTGTATTTAGAATGCTTAAAAATAAATAAAGTAGAGTGAAATAATAATATTAAGAGAAACCTTGACTGAACTTAATATCCATTTCTAGTTTGGTCACGAATCATTGATTAAATAATTAACTTATTCTAGACATGAATATTCATCATAAAACAATAGTATGTATGTTGTCCTCGATCTTTTCTTACTTAGACGTTAACTAAATATATGATACTCGATTAATTTTCTAGCTATTGAATAACCTACTAAGCACTAGATAGATTTAATCTAATAACAAAATTAATCAAAGAAAGACAGTGAAACGAAGTCACCTCCTAAGCATTAGAGAAGATCTAAACTAATTCTATATTTTTCAAGGAATTGAACGAAAACGTGAAAAATAATCATCAACTCCTAGTTACTACCACAAGCAAGTTTAGACAAGTAAGTACACGGAATCGAATACTTAACTAACAACAAGTTAATATCATCAAACAATTAGCATGTATCCTAATCAATCGAATCATATAACCATGAATAAATCATATAAAAAAAACATAAGATACCTAATCAAGATACGTTTAGAAATAAAACCCATAATCTCACAATGATTAACCAAAAGCTTTAACTTAATTCAAACAATAATAGAGTTTAGTTCCTCATAATGGGTTACAAAGAGAGAGTTTTCTATGGATGATGGCTACCAAATGATGGAAATCTCAAAATAGTGCCCTATCTTTACTATTTATACCAAAAACTATGGTTATATCATATAGGTGTTAGCCTCACATAGTCACATGGGTTAATGAATTAAGTTACATGATTTATTGCTTAATATTTCATAGTTTTGAGCCTCGAAGAATAAGTGTTACATGGTTTGCTAACTAGGGCACATGGTCATGTACCTTTGTTCTTCATTCCGTGTTGTTTCTTTACCGTCTTGGTAGATTTTTATGTTCGAGTCGTGTTGAATCTCTTTTGCTCATGTAGACTTGTTCTGCTAATGAGATATGAGCGTGTGACTTTGCACTTCAAAACATGTGCAATACCTTATGCACGTGTGGTCTTGTTTTCTCTTAGGCTTTGCTAGGTCGAAATGCCCATATGGTCGTATTGGATTTCTTTCTTTGGGCATGTGGAATGTTATCGTCCGTGTAGCTTGTATTATCGAGTAATCCACATGGTTTCCTTCTTCACTTCACATGACTAGTAGCTTTTTCCTTTGTTATTTTATACGGTCATGTGACTCTTCTAAGCTTCTTTGAAGTTTTCTCTCTTCCTTACTTTGGTTTTAGGTTTTCTTACACTCATTCGTCATTTTTCCTACAAAACTTAAAACCATCATCTTATTCTTAAATACCATAATATAATACAACAAACACTAGAAAATTTAATGTAATTGAGTATAAAAATTATGCTAATTATGCACTCATCATTCGCACATGGAAAATAGTGGGTACTACTTGAATTTATTGAGGAAAAAATAGAAAAAAATATATAATTTTTATAAAAAGAATAATTGGCAATAATCATATATATAAAAAAATCCAAATCAATTACCTTAGTGGAATGAACTTGACAAATTTGTTGCCTAATTTCTTAGAACACCAGTAAGATATCATTATCAAAATATTTTATTTACTTAATTCAAGAGTTTTAATCTTAAATTACTTAAACAATTCGAGCTCATTAGGCTAAAATTGATTGATTTTTGTTTTTTACCAAATATTTTCTTTTATAAATGTTTTATATTTTTTTCTAAGTAAATCTAAGTAGGACTCACTTTTTATTACACCAATTAATAACTAATGCTTGTCGATGAATCCCGAACAAGTCGGTATTTTCCATTCTTAAGCTCTTTAGGCTAAAATTGATTGATTTTGATTTTATTTTACTAACTATTTTCTTTTATAAAAGTTTTTTAATTTTTCTCAATAAGTATAAGCGTAACTCATTTTTATTACATCGGTTAATAACTTGTGTGTGTTAGTGAATCTTGAAAACATCGGTATTTTTCAATCTCAAATGGCTAAGAAAACTCAAATAGAAAAAAAGATCGAATGTTTACCACTCGATCCAAACATATAAATAATAAAGTTAGACGTTCAATTTGTATTTTTTTCCTGAAAAATTCTAAGTGAAGCTAATTTTTTTGTCACGTGTCAATTAAAAACTATGCAATCATTCATTCCAAATGCATCGGTTTTTTTTTTCAAATTTAAGTAGTCATGAATTAAATACTTAAAAAATCAAAATTTAAACACTTAAATTAATTTTTTTCTCAAATTTATTTATTATTCAAATGATATGTTATATTTAAATGAATCAAATTTTTATGTTTTAGTTTTCTTAAATTTAGTGTTGAGTATAAAATTAAGTGAACGCATATCTCTATAACATTAGATACCTTTCATCAAATGAACCTAAAAACATAAAAATTAATTGATCAAATTCACAACATTTAAAAAGGCATCCAGCCTACCTTTTAATGGCAATCGGACATGAATCAATATTTAATTGACCAACAATTAGTCCGAGAGACGTTAATGATATACAAGAAGATGAAACGTATAATGATTTTTTAATCCATAAAAAAATAATGAACCAAAAAAGCTAAACGTTCCCCGAATTTTGATATATTTAAAATTTAATTCTTGAATTTTAAATTTGAAATTCTTAAATTTTATTTTCATCTTTTAATTTTTGATAATCCAAAAAAAGTACAATTACATAAATAACTAAAGAATAAAATTTATCTAGAACTCTTCAAAAAAATTTAAAGCATTCTAGTTATTTTCTATTTTTATTTTTAAAAATTTTTAATGTTAAAAAATTTAAAAATTATTTGAAAAATTCTAAAATTTATTTAGAAACCAAGAAAGATTCATCGATTTAAATAAATTCTATAAGTGCCTAATTTTGAAACTCATCAAATTAGGTATAGAATTAAAATATCCTCGAGTTAAACTTGATATATTAAAATTGCTAATGACAAATAAAGTTGATTAATTTGACTCTTTCAGTTTTATAGAAAAGAACATTTGTTTGTTACCGATCTATTATTATTGTCCAATACCACCTTGTTCGCCTTCTCTAATAGCTCTTTATAACTTAAGAGGCTCATTGTTACTCACCTTGTCAGTTAAGTTAATATTACATTCTCTTCTACGACTCATAACAAATGAACTATTGAGTATAAGAAACAATTCTTCATTATTTTTCAAAAAGGAAACACTTACAAATCTCT
Organism: Dovyalis caffra; assembly: GCA_963924115.1. Taxonomy (NCBI): domain Eukaryota; kingdom Viridiplantae; phylum Streptophyta; class Magnoliopsida; order Malpighiales; family Salicaceae; genus Dovyalis; species Dovyalis caffra. The sequence goes on from CAWUPB010000850.1 coordinate 6,102,752, forward strand.
TGATTGATCACCAAATCAAAAGTATAGACTCTAAAAAAAAACTACGGACCAAACTAACAACAACAACCAAATCAAAACTACAACAACCACCGCACTAGAACATCTTATTAGTCATAGACAAAATGCACATATATTCATTAATGTTTTATAGAATACATGAAAGACACAACATCTTTATTAATAGATCAGTTAAATTAGAGAGAGCTAGTGTTATAATCTATAAAAGTAATATTTAACTAGCTAAGTAAAATAAATACAAACAAGTGAGAGACGTGGAAGGAAGAGCGGACAACCTTACCAATAAAAATGTTAATACAAACTTCAATAGCAATATAAAAGAAGAAGAAATAAAATAAGGTTTAAAAAAATTGACTTGGCATAAGTAGTTTGTAAAACAAATGAATTGGTATTCTCCTCATAGACCACCGATAATATGGTATTGCTATGTGTATGCGAGTGATTGTGGCGGGCTTGCCATGAGTCTTTCAACACAAAAAAATAAAGCATACGATAGGCTTGTTTTGAGCATTCTAACACATAGTAACTACTTACAAGTTTGCCACGAGCCATCTTATTAAATAAAAAATTAAATGATTTAGGTTTGCTTAAGATGTCTAGATCATAAAAGGGCTTGAAAATAGATTTTAACCTAAAAAATGACATTTAACCGGTTCCTAGTCACCATCAAATTGCGAACCTCTAAATCGAGTTTTTGGATTTTATAAGGCTTGTATCAAATGGCTATTTAGATCAAAAGTTATAATTTGTAATTGAGCATATTGCATTTGTCATCTTATATAATCTCTCTTGACCTTCCAAGCCTAAAAAGATTCATTAAGGGTATTATGAAAATTTATTACCATCAAATATTCATATATATATATGTATATATAATCTAACTTCCAAACAAAATTTTTGTTTCATCATTTATGGATTGAGAGAAAGAGAGGATAACAAAGAGTTCCTACCTCAAAATCCTTAAAAAATTATCATAGCTTTAACTCTTATAATATACATATGCATATACATATACATATACATATACATATACATACATATATATGTGTGTGTGTGTGTGTGATCTAACTTTCAAACAAAATTTCTATTTCATCATTTCTAGCTTGAGAGAAAGAGAGAATAACAAAAAGTTCCTATCTCAAAATCCTTAAAAAATCATCATAGCTTTAACTCCTATAACATGCAAAAAGAAGAAGAAGTAAATCTTCATATTTTGTTTTTTTTCCTTCTTTATATGCCTATTCTAATCCACCGAGTCAATCTCATTAAATCATAAAGACAAAACATGAATGCTCGGACCTAGAAAAATACTCGTGTCCATCATTGCATGATTCCAAACTTTATGTTAGGCAAGGCATATTCTCGGTCTAAAGCATTATGTTGGACGAGTCCTATCTATAGTCCAATCTATATATTGTATATCTTCGACCAATGTCAAAACAAAAAAAATTAACATGAATTAGTACATAATAAGATTAATTAAATTTTTAATTATTTTTTATGAACAAATTAAGCATGTATATTTAATCTCATGCACAAACAATGTTACCAATAAGAGTGTTCGTATAACCTTTTATAATGAAATAAAGAAAAAAATAAAAAAATATATGATTTGACGAAATAGCTTATGAAATAAATGAACTCATATTCACCTCGTAGATCGCCGATATGATGGTATTAACATATACATATGAGTGATGTTAGTAGTTTTGTCATTAGTTTTTCAAGCACATAGAAAACAAATGAAACATGGGATAAGCTTGATGTAAGTCTTTTAATGTATGGTAACTACTTACAAGTTTTTTGTGAGCTTTTTTATTAGGAAAATTACAATAATCTAGGTTTGCTTAACATGTTTAAATCACAAAAGGACTTAAAAGTAGGTTTTCTACGTAGATTTTGACATAAAATTGGCATTTGATGTGTTTCGAGTCACCAAATCGTGGACATCTAAATCAACTTTCCGGATCGATAAGGCTTGCATTAAATAATCACCCATATCAAAAAGTCATGAGAGTTTCATGTTTAGTTTTCTTTTTAATGGTAATGCCATATCAATTTGATTAAGCTAAGTGCTAGCTAGATTTTGAGTTCTTCATACTCATTTTTTTCTTTTTCATGACAATGTCATATTTATCTGAGTTAAACCGCACGCTAGTCATGTAGTGAGCTTTTAATGCTTAGCTTTCTCTCCGATGACAATGTCATTCATCAAAACTAATTGCATGCAAGCTAGGTTATGAGCATTTAGTACTCAATTTTCTTTCAAATGATAATGCCATGTCCATCTAATCAAGTCGTGCATTACTTGAAGCGTGAGTTTTTCATGCTCAATCTTTTCTTTCTATCGGCTACGGGATGTATATCTAGCCAAACTGTCCTTTGGCTAGGCCTTGAATGTCTCTTGCTTAGTTGTACTTTGTAATGGCAATATCTAGTTCCACTTAGCCAAGTTGTATGTTAGCTAGGCTATAAGCATAAAAATCATTCTTTGTGCGAGGAAAAAAATTTAATTTCATCATTTCCAGTCGACACACTCAAGAAAAGTTACCGTCCTTGTAACAATTGATCCCTTCAACATTTGATGGATAAAAAATTTAGAGATAAGACAATAAGTGATTAAAAATTGTTGTCTCTCTATATTATTTTATCTATATCAAAGTAGACATCCAAGTATTCGTTCAAAAAAATAACATCTAAAATACCATCAACTTTGAGATTGATCCACGTATACGTTGTTCTTAAGAATCTTATACAATGAGATTATTACGATTACTAAGCATGGATTCTATTCTATTATGTCTCTTCATATTTGGGATATCTTTTTGTCAAATCTTGACCATTCCGAAAAAAAGCAAAAAGGAAGTCAACATACTTAGCCAATCTATGTTGACGTGTCTCCTTGCTTATAGGTTGTTTTCTTGTCAATTCTTGACCAATCTAAAAAAAAAGGGAGAAAATTCAGAATACTTACCCAAATTTTTAGCAAATGACTGATAAGTAACATGAATCTAGCATGGCATTTATAAAGCTAGCTACACGTCAAGCAAGTTTCTCACTTATACTTAACCAATTATTTTGCACGTAACTAGTAGGTGACATGACGCTTGAGGGCTTTCTGCTTGTCAAACGAGTTTCTCATTTGTACTTAACTAATTGTTTAGTAACTTCGATTACCACAGAAGTGATGGGTATGACATGCCTCGATAAGTCAATAAACTAGGCCATTTTTTCTTTTGTTTGTTTTTTTAAAGCGAGCAGCCATGGCCCAAATGGTATGATACAGAGTGAAAAGAAGAAATTAACATGGCTAGTTAGGAACCAAAATGGAATGACAAGAAAAAATCAATATAGTTGAGTAAGGACGAAAATAGATTGGTAAAGATTAATTGGCATGGCCGATTAAAAACTAAAATGAATAAGTAAAGCCATATTGGTATGGCTGGTCGGGGACCATGTTGGACTAGTAAGGTCAAATTGGTGTCGTTGGGCAAAGATCAAAATGGATCGATAAAACCAAATTAGTGTGTTTGGTCATGAACCAAGATGGATTGGTAAGATCAATTTAGGGTGGCCAATCAAGTACCAAAATAGACTAGTAATGCTAACTTGTTTTTGTCCGATAAGGGACCAAGATAGAGTGGTAAGAACAAATTTGTGGAGCTAGGTAAGGATAAAAAAAAAAAAAAAAAAACTAGCAAGGCAAATTAGTGTGGTTGGTTAAGGACAAAATTAGTGTGACTAGTTAGAGAGCATGATAGAACGGTAAAGCTAAATTTGTATGGTTAGACAATTAAAAAAATATTGAAAAAAATGTTGGTCAATGTTTACTAGCCATAACTTTCTTTTTCATGTAAAAGAAAAAAGAGAAGACAAAAATATAAAGGGAGTGAGTTATAAATTAATCCATTTATATTTTAAGAAATGAATTAATTAGTCCTTTTTGTTTCAAAAACTAATCACTTAGTACTCTACTATTGCTAACCACGCTTAATTTAATATTATTTTATTCTAAAATCATATATATATATATATATATATATATATATATATATCATATATATATATATATTTATCAATCCTTCTATATTTTTTCTTTTTTCTTTTTCCATTATCAAAACAAAAAATCAAAATAAATTGAAAAAAATATTAAGTTACAAGAAAATTTAAAAATCTAGAGACCAAATAATTAGTTTTTAAAACAAGAATGACTAATTAATCATTTTTCAAAACTTTAATAACTAATTTATAATTTACTCACAAAAGGGGTGTACACATATAGAAAGAGAGTAAGAAAAGAAAAATCTATGAAAATTTACTTGTATTTTTTCATGTGTTGTAGAAGTCAAAGTCGTGGTGATTTTTCCGAAATCTTGAGATAGGAACTCTTTATTACTCACCATTTCTCTCAAGTTAGGGATTTATGAAGCAAAGTTTTGTCTAAAAGCTAAGATTTTTCTTTTGAATGGATATTTGATGGTAAACAAAATTTCTATAATATTTTTAATTAATCTTTTTGGACTTGAAAAGTCAAAGTGCACCATATAAAAGGACAAACACATACTACTCAATTAACAAATTATAAGTGAGTAACATCTTCTTTACAAAATAATTATCATTGTTATTTCCATTGCACTTGCATTTTGAATTTAAATTTTTATATTTATTAATTATGAAATTTAAAATATATGTGCACAATATTATCCTTATATTAATTTGAACAAAATAATTATATAATTAGATTTAATATTAGCCAATGCCAATATTGTAATAACTTATTTACAAATACATGACTTCTCACATGAAATCCATACAAAATTTACAAAAATAAAAGATTTGAGAATAATTCAAGAAATTTGCTTGATATAAGAAAGTATATTTCCTTTTTGGTCATGAAGATTAAAAACCGAAACTGCGATGACTATTCAAATCGACTTTAATAGCACGTTTTGATTATAAATAAACTCAAATAATATTGCTTGCTTAAAAAGAAGAAGAAGAAAGAAAGTCTATAACACAAATCTAGTGTTATATTTTTTTAATAAGGTTAATCCTTGGGCAGAACTTATAAATTTATGCTTGTATTGATTATTCATTTTTATTTAATCAATTAAACTTTGTATTTATGTCAATTACTCATTTTACCCCTGTCTTTGAATTTGTTCGATTAACCTTTGTGTTTAATTCGTTCAATTAAATCTTATAGTCTCTAAATTTGTCTAATTAATCCAACGACTTAGTCCTTAAAATAAACTAAATGAGATCATAGTTATTCAGATCCAAATCGTACAAACATTAATTATCCAAAATCGAAATTAACAATAAAACATTAAATAAGAAACCTTAGATCAAACTTTGAGATTTGAATTTAAGGATTTTGCCTTTTCCGACAAATTCAACTTCATTAACAACAAGGATTTTATCTCGATTCTTAGAATAAACTAAATCAATTTGCCATTGATTGAGATATAAATTATACAAATATTAATCATCCAAAACTCAAACTTTACAATAAACGATTAAACAAGAAGCCATAAATAAAACCCGAGATCTAAATTTAGGGTTTTTTTCCCTTAATTTTTAAGATAAGCCAAATCAAATCACCGATGATTAAGGTGTAAATTATACCAGAATTAATCATCCAAAAGTAAAACACAACGAGAAAACATTAAATCATAAGGCTAAGTTTGTTTAGGAGAAAACAAGTTCACGTTTAGGAAAAAGTCAACGAGAAAATGATTTACGGTAAATGAAAAATGATAAAGTATTTTTGAAAAAATGTTTTCCTAATTAAAAAAGAGGAAAACATTTTCCTTCTCATGAGTTGTCTCACTCTTGCATTATTTACCTCTCTTTCGATATATTTTAACAATTTTTTTCTCTATCTTCTTTTTATTTAAAATATATCAAATTAATTTTTATTCCTTATCAATTATTATTAATTATTTAATTGTTTTTCTCTATTTCTACTAATATTTGATTTTTTGATTTATAGATACGTTAAATATGCTTAAAAACTATTTTTACACCTTAAAATTATTTTTATAATAAATATTTTAATAATTTATCTTTATTTTTTTTATCGTTATCTCAAACATCACCTAAACTATACTTAAATGATTGAAAATGATTATTACAAGACCGTAATTTTTTATAAAAAATTTGAAATTAATTAATTAATTAATAAATACATTATTTTTCAACACTATTCGTTTGCAACTAAATCAATAATTTGTAATTTTAATCGGTTGTAAAATTTTGTTGGTAATTGTAGTGAATAATTAGTTACAAATTATTCCAACATTAATCCTTTAAAACCAAATGAATAATTATCTACAAATGATAACTAATAATTTATAAAACTATTTTTTAGACGAAATTATCAATTCAATTTTAAAAAAATAAAAATTCTTAATTGAGTTACTAAAATAGCAATGCTAGGATTACTCAATTTTTTTTTTTTACTAAATGTGAATATTGACTTGATTTTATCCCAAGTAATATTGATGAATTGGTTTGATGGTTAAAAAAATATATTTTATTTTTTGAATGAAAATTTTAGAGTCGGTATTTATAAAAAATTATTAAATTTTTCTAAATGTATCTTATATTATAAAATTGTGAATATGCCTTTTTAAAGTTTTCTCAAAACTTGTTGATGTAACAATTACATACTATTTTTATATTTTAATTTTCTGTATCAAACAAATGCTACAATATATTTTTTAGGAGTTTTTTTATATAATTGTCAAATGGCGAGAAAATATTTGTTTTGGAAAATAATTTTCTAAAAAGTAGCTTCTTCATGAATTGATTTTCTTTCCTTAGTTGTTTTCAGCCAAGTAAACGGAGCCTAAATCACAGGTAACCAACAAAATCATTTTAATTATCGAGATTAGACAATATCAACATGTTTCCAATTCTATTTTCTAAAACTATGAATCTTTATATTAAGAGCTTTGTAGCTTATAGGGAAGACAAAACAAATAAGTTCACAGCCAGAGTAAGGGAAAGATCCGTTAATTGCCATATCAAAATTATGATTACAAAATACGGGATTAAGATTTTTTTTTATCTTCCTTTGCATTACAAGTAAATATAGATTATTAAATTTAAATTGAATCTACATGATTTGATTTCATGTATAACAAAAACAATAACAACTTAATTATATTTTTTTCTCGCATAATCTAAATTGTTGCATTTAAAACCCATGAAAAGATTTGAAACTTGATCAGCTATATTCCAAATATGCATATCTACTACACCTTAATGCTTCTTTAACTAGTTAAAAACAATTAAAACACGTTCCCGTCAAAAATCAAAATATGGAATGTTTATCCATTGATTCAAATATTTAATTTGTCAAGCCGTTGCCAAATAAAAATGTACCCTGCAAGTAGTATACATACGAAAGCGAACACAAATTCTGAGAGTACCCAATAATCCGTTCTAGTTTTTAGTTTTCCTGCAAGTTTTTTTTTTTTTCCTTCCTGACGTTCCATACCTGTTAAAAGATACACTCAAACGTCTTTCGTTTTGCCTGATGCGAACTCCATCGTCATTAAGATGCTTAGCGACAAAATCTAGGACATGATCTACCTTCATTAACATCCGCCTATCATTAAGCACCACAGGAACAGAGACAAGCCAAAAGCGAAAACAAGAGAGGTCGGGTCATGAACTCACGGGTCAGGTCCGAATCTGATGTCAGTGGATAAAACAAAAAAAAATCCCAGAGTGCATTTTCAAGCCAACCAAAACGCACAACATAACACGTCTGTCTTTTGGGCAGGATTTTTTTTTTTTTTTCCTTCTAATTTTTAATCTGTCCTTTTCTCATTTCTTAAACACGAGATCATCACCTCCTGCTTCTAGTTAAGTATTTCACATTCCATTTCCTTTTCATTTTTAACAGTTTATTATAGCAAACAGTGACACTCTCTTCTCCCTCTCCCTTTCTTTCTTTAGATCTCTCTTTCTTTTCTTTTGATTCTGATAGGATATTTTAGGGTTTCATCACTGCTTTAGATCTTGCAGCGATTTAAATACTCAACGTTGTAGACTCTCAAGTCGACGGTTCAATTTCAATCACAGATCTGATTCGCAGATTTTGAGCCGTCGATCTAATCAGCAACCATGGCGGCAGCAAACGCCCCGATCACCATGAAGGAAGTCTTAACTGTAACTACTCTGACTTACTGCTGTCTTTTCGCTTGTTTTTCATTTCTGTCTGAATTTAAGCTCAGTTTAGATAGAAAATCGTGCATCGAACTGAAATATGAGTGCTTATGATTAAGATAAGAGATTGATCAATCATTGGTGCTCAATTTTGGATCTAGAACCTGCTGATTTGTAATTTAGCTTGATATGGCACGTGAAAAGTTAGCTTGTGCCACAGTTTATACATCCGATATTTTGTTTCTGTATTCAGATCTACTGATTATTTTGTTATGGAGCCTGTGAGTGCTTAGTTGCTGTAATTATTTGATTTAAATCACTTCAATTTTGTAGTTTCTTGGGAAATGCTAGTAATTGAGTGGTGATTTATAAGTTTGGAGGAATTGGGTTGGTGAATTTTGTGTGATCTGTTGTTTTTGCAGTTACCGGCTGTTGGGATTAGTCCTCAGTTTATCACCTTTACAAATGTAACGATGGAATCCGACAAGTATATATGTGTACGGGAAACAGCGCCACAAAATAGTGTTGTAATTATCGATATGAACATGCCGATGCAGCCGTTGAGACGGCCTATCACAGCAGATTCTGCTCTCATGAATCCGAATTCTAGAATCCTTGCTTTGAAAGGTAGGATTTGATTGTTTGAATCCTCTGGTTCTTCTATTTGTTGATAATGAATCATGGACATCGCTTTTCTTGTGATTATATATGGGTATACATAACATTTCTAGATTGTATTTTAGCGCATTGTTTTCCTTTTTTGGAAGTTTTTGGAAAATCACTTTATGTCCCAGTGCATGAGGGCAGATGGTCCATGTTTTTCTCCTTTTCTATGTTTGTTACAATTCCTTCTAAATGTATGTTGTTGTTTGCGCTAAAGAACTCAACCAAGAGGTTGAGACTAGGCAACAACTGAGTGCGCATTACTTATAATCTGTCTTCACTCTTACACGGCTTATCATTTCTTTTCTTGTGGATTTGTCTTTAATCATACAGATACTGCTTTTGTCATCAACTAACTCTAGGTTGAAATTACAACACATTTGGACAGTCCTTGATTATCTGGAATCTTCTATATGAATTTGCAAAATTATTTTCTTCTCTGGTTAAAAATCATTGCCACATTAGCTGCACATGAAATTAATGTCTGATATCTAGTAGCATTTTAATGAAGATTAAATTCGAACTGGATATGTTATCTTAATCTAAACAGACGCTATGATTTGGATTTTTTTCCATTTTTTTATTGCCATACTAGCTATAATGATAATGTGAATTTTTAAGCTGATTTCATCAATCAGACCAGCATGTCATATGTAAATTTCTGCAATTCCTGTCTGTCTAGGAATTGTTTATGAAGCCGTGTAAAAATGTTTTGATTGCTTTTGAAGCATATTATTTATTTGAATATGGGTGCACACACATGTGATTTTATCTAGATCTGTTCCTTTTGCTGATGAATTGTGTCATTCTTTTGAAGCCCAACTTCCGGGAACTACTCAGGATCACTTACAAATATTTAACATCGAGATGAAAGCAAAAATGAAATCATACCAGATGCCTGAGCAGGTATTAACTTTTTTAATCTTCCTTGTAACATTTTGTGACATGCTATTTGATGGTTGGTATTGTTTTTACTGAAGCTGTAGTGATTTAGATTTTCTGAACTGTCTCTTTGCTTTATGCCTAGATTGTCTTTTGGAAGTGGATAACGCCAAAGATGTTGGGCCTGGTTACACAGACTTCAGTTTATCATTGGTCTATTGAAGGTCAGAATCCTTTTGTGGTCCTAAATTTGTGGCATATCCTGCCCTTCTTCACTGGCCTGTTTAGTCTTACTTCTCTGCATGCTTTCCAATCCATGTTGTTTCTCTGTTCATTGTTATTTTCAAATTGTTTTTGCTTATACGAAGGCAATTGTTTCATACAATTTAGGTGATTCTGAACCAGTGAAGATGTTTGATAGAACAGCTAATTTGCAAAGCAATCAGATTATAAACTATAAATGTGACCCTTCTGAGAAATGGCTAGTTTTGATTGGAATTGCGCCTGGTTCACCTGAGGTATGTTGTTGGCTTTGGTAATTTTTGTTTGAAGTCTGTTAAATTACTCTCTCTTTTTCCAAGAAAACAATGCTCTTTGTTTTCTTAGGGAAAAAATTTAGACTTTCCATGATTAGGGAGTTACGAATGCATGTTAAATATAGATGGCAGTAGTACCTGTACTGTGGATGTTCAGGAAAGCCTGGATCTTCTGATGTGGTGGTATTTTAATATCAAACTAGGCGAGGTTGGGCTGGCCAACATAGTGACCTGACCTCTGGTTGGGGTGTTGTTTGTCTTCATATGAATTAGGGAAGAACGCTTTATGACTGTTTTTCAGCCGTCTTGTTTCTTCATTACAAGTACTTAATTCCCTCTGCCATTTTGCCTTACAGTGGTTACTTGTTTATCTTCAACAGTTTTGACCCATAGTTTGTTAGGGATAACTCTTATTACAGTTAAGTTCATGAGGTTTATTTCTTTATGAATGTTTTTCTACAACCTGATGGTGTTAATGGTTTTGAGTATGGATATGTTTGTTTACAGAGGCAACAATTGGTCAAAGGGAACATGCAACTTTTCTCTGTGGATCAACAACGTAGCCAAGCTCTTGAAGCACATGCTGCATCATATGCGCAATATAAGGTATGGAGTTTTTCTGAACCATAATAGTGTATTTCTTTCTTGCATTGCATTTCTTAACTTTTTTGTAACAAGGGTCCTAACTCCCATTTATGGTATTGAGCAGCTTCCAGGAAACGAGAACCCTTCTACTCTCATTTCTTTTGCCTCAAAATCTTTTAATGCCGGGCAGATTACATCGAAGTTGCATGTTATCGAGCTTGGTGCCCAGCCAGGTCAGTTTTCTTCATTCACTTTCACCATGTCTCTTGTTTTTCCAGTTTCTTTTTCTCTATCTGTCTTCCTTCTCTTCCTCTCTGTCTAGGTTTGAGCAACATGTTTCGAATCCTTTTAACATTGTCTTTTGTGTTTATGATCAGTTATCTTGAAATGACTCCCTCTATTACCGTACCTTGCATTTGGAGTTCTGAATCTTCATTCCTGGTCTTAACAATTGCAACTTGTTACAGGGAAGCCATCATTTACGAAGAAACAGGCAGACCTGTTCTTTCCTCCCGATTTTGCTGATGACTTTCCTGTGGCAATGCAGGTATCTGCTATACCTTTTTTTTTTTTTTTTTTTTTACAAACTTAGCTTTATTGATTAGCAGTTTCCTGATAACTCTTAAATCTTCTAAATGGCAGATATCCCAGAAATACAGTTTGATTTATGTGATCACAAAGCTTGGGCTGCTATTTGTTTATGATTTGGAGACAGCTACTGCAGTTTACCGAAACAGAATTAGTCCAGATCCAATATTTTTGACAGCCGAGGCTTCAACAGTGGGGGGTTTTATGCCATTAATAGGCGAGGCCAGGTGTTACTGGCTACTGTAAATGAAGCAACGATTGTGCCATTTGTTAGTGGCCAGGTATGCTCATATGCTTCCTTTCTTTCTTAGTAACATTCATGGAAATGTTCTCTGGTTTTGGATTAATCTGATTATCTTTTCTATAGTTGAATAATCTGGAGCTTGCTGTCAATCTTGCCAAAAGAGGAAACCTTCCTGGTGCTGAGAATCTGGTAAGTCATTTGTTTCTTATTCTTTTTTTTTTTTTTTCAAGTTTACTTTGTGCTTCTCTTGTGATGAGATCAGTTGCCTGCTATCTTGGGGATTGCAGGTTGTCCAGCGTTTTCAAGAATTGTTCGCTCAAACAAAGTATAAAGAAGCTGCTGAGCTTGCTGCTGAGTCTCCACAAGGAATTCTCCGAACTCCTGACACGGTTGCCAAGTTTCAGGTTCTCTTTGTTTTACTCAGTGGCAATGTTCTCTCTGTTTGAATTCTACTCTTCATTCCATTTTGATGAAATTAACCATAGCAAGTTGTTTCTATCTATTTGAAATGTGCAGAGTGTTCCTGTGCAACCTGGGCAAACACCTCCCTTATTGCAATACTTTGGGACCCTTTTAACGAGAGGAAAGCTCAATGCATTTGAGTCGTTGGAATTGTCTCGCCTTGTGGTCAATCAGAACAAAAAGAATCTTTTGGAGAACTGGTTGGCAGAGGACAAGTTGGAGTGTACTGAGGAACTGGGAGACCTTGTGAAGGTTTGATTTATAGATTATTAAATCCTTATTTGTTGAAGTTTTGATAAGATGCCTTGAGTTTATGTTTCAGCAAGTTCTAACTTGTTTTTATTGATGATGTAAATTTTGTTGATCATGTTGCCACTGTAGACTGTGGATAATGATCTTGCGCTGAAAATCTATATTAAAGCTAGGGCAACTCCAAAAGTTGTTGCGGCTTTTGCTGAGAGAAGGGAGTTTGACAAAATTTTGATTTACTCAAAGCAGGTAAAGGACATCTTTTTTTTTTTTTTTTCAATTGCTTAATTATCCCATTTTATTGTTTCAATGTTTCTTAATCATATCTGTTATTTATTTTTTTCAGAATACCTCCTATCATTCTTGTTCTTATTGTATTAATTTTGATCAATTATGGGGTCTGATTCCATTTGTGTTCTCTTTTGTTGCTTTAGGTTGGGTATTCTCCTGACTATTTATTCCTTCTGCAAACAATTCTCCGTACAGATCCACAGGTATCGTTTCTCAGTGATTTTAATTTGTACTTGTTTAGTTTCAGACATAAAATTATGCTGTATTTACTGGCTCTTGAACTTATTTATCTCAAAATGAACTTGTTCTGAGATGTTTTTAATAAACTAAAGTTTCTTCTTGAATTTGGACTGTAGGGAGCAGTTAACTTTGCTTTGATGATGTCCCAAATGGAAGGTGGCTGTCCAGTTGACTACAATACCATTGCTGATCTCTTTCTTCAGGTTTGTCCATAATTGTCGCTTCTTTTGATATGTTGATTTATGTCATATGAAATGCATTGGAAGTCAATTTTTGTTGGTTGCAAAGTTTATCATATTGTCATTCTGTGCGATTCTCTGCAACTCTAATGGACGTGTCCCTTTCTTTCTTAGAGGAACCTGATCCGTGAGGCAACAGCCTTTCTGTTGGATGTTTTGAAGCCAAATTTAGCAGAGCATGGTTACCTGCAAACAAAGGTTTATTGGTTGACATAGTTTTACATGAAGCTTTTCTATTTATATTTGTACACCTTCATCAATGTTTGGCTTTGATACTCTCTCTCTCTCTCTCTCTCTCTTTTCTTATTTTAGGTTCTGGAGATAAATCTGGTAACATTTCCTAATGTAGCTGATGCTATTCTAGCCAATGGAATGTTTAGCCACTATGATCGTCCTAGAATTGCTCAACTCTGTGAAAAAGCTGGTCTTTACATCCGAGCCCTGCAGGTAATTTTTGCTTGGCTCGTCTTTTTTCCATATTCCGTGAAGTCTATTGCCATTCCCTTGAGTGAATATTTTACCTTTCCTGCAGCATTATACAGAGTTGCCAGATATTAAACGTGTGATTGTGAATACACATGCAATAGAGCCACAGGTGTGTTTTGTCAAATTCCTGTTATCTTATTCTAGGATTGGAAATGTCAAGCTGCTAATCTAATATGCTGTTCTTTCCAGGCACTTGTTGAGTTTTTTGGCACTCTTTCACGAGAATGGGCTTTGGAGTGCATGAAGGATCTCTTGCTGGTCAATCTAAGAGGCAACCTTCAGATAATTGTTCAGGTACATGAAGTTTGTCTTAGAGTAGTTTGTCAAGAGCTTTCGCATGTCATGATGCTAACTTATGGGCATCTGTGCAGACTGCCAAGGAATATTGTGAGCAGTTGGGCGTTGATTCATGTGTAAAACTTTTTGAGCAATTCAAGTCATATGAAGGGCTTTACTTTTTCTTGGGGTCATATCTGAGTTCGAGGTATTATGTTTAGAGAATCAGAAATTTTCTTCTCTTTTTGGTCTTAACATGGTTGTTTAAATTTTTTATTTATTGTGGTCCCTTTTCCTGTGAATTATGTGGCAGTGAGGATCCTGATATACATTTTAAGTACATTGAGGCTGCTGCTAGAACCGGACAAATAAAAGAGGTTGAGCGTGTTACTAGGGAGTCGAATTTTTATGATCCTGAAAAGACAAAGAACTTTCTGATGGAAGCCAAGCTTCCAGATGCAAGGCCTCTGATTAATGTTTGTGACCGTTTTGGCTTTGTTTCTGATCTCACGCACTACCTCTACTCAAACAACATGCTTCGTTATATAGAAGGTTATGTTCAAAAGGTATGCGATTTTTTGCCTGCCTCAGTTACTGTTCCAAAGATCATATTGATTGTTCTCAATTTTTAGTATTTGGAAATTGGCATGCCTCTCTTGACAGGTGAACCCAGGGAATGCTCCTTTAGTTGTCGGGCAGCTGTTAGATGATGAATGCCCTGAAGACTTTATCAAGGGCCTTATTCTTTCTGTCCGTTCTTTGCTTCCAGTTGAGCCCCTTGTAGAGGAATGTGAGAAGAGGTAGCTCCAAGTCTGCCCCTGATTTTTGGTCCTTGTTCCCTTTTATTTCATTGTTCTAATTCTTTGTGGATTTCAGAAATCGCCTTCGTTTGCTCACTCAGTTCTTGGAACATCTCGTGAGTGAGGGAAGCCAAGATGTACATGTTCACAATGCTCTTGGTAAAATCATCATTGATAGCAATAACAACCCAGAACACTTCCTGACTACCAACCCTTACTATGATTCGCGGGTTGTGGGCAAGTATTGTGAGAAACGTGATCCCACCCTGGCTGTTGTAGCTTACCGTAGAGGACAATGTGATGGCGAACTTATCAATGTCACAAATAAGAACTCTTTGTTCAAGTTGCAAGCCAGGTTTGTTGATTTGTTTTTTTTTTTTTTTTTTTTTTTTGAATTGGAACATTTCATTCTCAGAAGGCTCATATACTTGGTACTATGGTTGCAGATATGTGGTTGAACGGATGGATGCTGATCTTTGGGAGAAGGTTCTTAATCCTGAAAATGAATACAGAAGACAGCTTATCGATCAAGTTGTATCTACTGCTTTGCCGGAAAGTAAGAGCCCAGAACAAGTTTCTGCTGCTGTTAAAGCTTTCATGACTGCAGATCTGCCCCATGAATTAATTGAGCTTCTCGAGAAGATTGTGCTCCAAAACTCTGCATTCAGTGGGAATTTCAATCTTCAAAACCTACTTATCTTGACGGCCATTAAGGCTGATCCTTCTAGGGTTATGGATTATATTAATAGATTAGATAACTTTGATGGACCTGCTGTTGGGGAAGTGGCAGTTGAAGCTCAGCTATATGAGGAAGCATTTGCAATTTTCAAGAAGTTCAACTTGAATGTTCAGGCTGTTAATGTCTTATTGGATAACATCCAAAGCATTGACCGTGCTGTGGAGTTTGCATTCCGTGTTGAAGAAGATGCTGTTTGGAGCCAGGTGGCAAAGGCTCAACTCAGAGAGGGTCTTGTGAGTGATGCAATTGAGTCGTTTATTCGTGCAGATGACGCTACTCAATTCCTGGAAGTCATTCGTGCTGCTGAGGGTGCAAATGTCTATCATGACTTGGTGAAGTACCTTCTCATGGTTAGGCAGAAGGCTAAAGAACCGAAGGTGGATAGTGAGCTTATTTTTGCATATGCAAAGATTGATAGGTTGGGTGACATTGAGGAGTTCATTCTCATGCCAAATGTGGCTAATCTCCAAAATGTTGGTGATCGCTTATATGATGAAGCTCTTTACGAGGCTGCAAGAATTATATTCCAGTTTATAGCAAACTGGGCCAAATTGGCGAGCACGCTAGTGAAGTTGAAACAGTTCCAAAGTGCTGTTGATGCAGCTCGGAAAGCCAACAGTGCCAAGACATGGAAGGAAGTTTGCTTTGCTTGTGTTGATGCTGAGGAGTTCCGTTTGGCTCAGATATGTGGTCTTAACATCATTATACAGGTTGGTTTTTTTAATTATTAATTTTTTTTAATCAAAATTCTATTGCAAAGGAAATGATATCCGAGGCTATTCCAGTTGTGTTGATCTTTCAAAGCGAAACTTAGAAATATTTTCTTCCTGTCTGGTAAACTTCTCACATTAATGTGCTTACCTTTATAATAAGTTTTTTTTTGACATAAAAATGTAGTATGTCTAATATTCTTCTTGCGTAATGATTTTAAAATGTGCTTCCTTACCCATTTGGAATTTGTACTGATTCGTGCTCCTTTTGTTTATCTGAAATTAACAAGTTGATTTGTCCTATTTTAGCATTTTGTACAATTTATTTGTCAAATTATTATTATTTTTTTTTTGGGTTTTGGAAATTGTAGGTGGATGATTTGGAGGAGGTCAGCGAATATTACCAGAATAGAGGATACTTCAATGAATTGATCTCTCTCATGGAGAGTGGTTTAGGTTTAGAACGTGCACATATGGGCATTTTCACGGAGTTGGGAGTGCTGTATGCTAGATATCGTCCTGAAAAGCTTATGGAGCACATTAAATTGTTCTCAACCCGTCTTAATATTCCTAAGCTTATCCGAGCTTGTGATGAACAGCAACACTGGATGGAACTTACCTATTTGTACATTCAATATGATGAATTTGATAATGCTGCAACTACCATTATGAATCATTCTCCTGAGGCATGGGATCACATGCAATTCAAAGATGTTGCCGTCAAAGTTGCTAATGTGGAGCTATATTATAAGGCCGTGCATTTCTACTTGCAAGAACATCCTGATCTTATCAATGATCTTCTCAATGTGTTGGCACTCCGTGTGGACCACACTCGTGTTGTTGACATTATGCGGAAGGTTTTTACTCGTGCTATTGCATGTTATTTTCAGGAGAAGCAGATTTTGACTCTTCTAATGGCTCAAACTCTCTTGATTATGTGATATTTCTTTGTGGTTTTCAGGCTGGTCATTTGCTTCTTGTGAAGCCATACATGATTGCAGTTCAGAGTAACAATGTGTCTGCTGTGAATGAGGCTTTGAATCAAATTTATGTAGAGGAGGAGGACTATGAAAGATTGCGTGAATCAATTGATTTGCATGATAATTTTGATCAGATTGGTCTTGCACAGAAGGTAACATCTATAATATTTTTATTTCTCATCACTGATGTAAATCTCATTTTATAATCCATTTTGGCACTAATTTGCCCAGATTGAGAAACATGAGCTTCTTGAAATGAGACGTGTGGCTGCATACATTTACAAGAAAGCAGGAAGATGGAAGCAATCCATTGCATTGTCAAAGAAGGATAACCTTTACAAAGATGCCATGGAGACAGCATCACAGTCTGGTGATCGTGAACTTGCAGAAGAGTTGCTGGTTTATTTCATTGAACAGGTATGTACTGCAGTGTTAGATTATATTTCTTTGGCAATGCATAAATGATATGACATCTTTTATTGGCATGGCTGATTGAACATTTTTAGCAAGTCCTTCATTTTCTCCTTCCACTATAAATGGGCGAGTTTACTTGGTTGCACTTAGGTGTGTGATGCCTCCTTTTCATTGCTGGAGAGGTAGACAAATGTGAACCCTGTCTATTGCATTTTCCTTGTTTATTAGTCTTGGTGTAATACTTCACTCCAAATGATTCCTCCACCTGTACATCTCATGGGTGACGCTTGTGATTTACAAGTCTTATGATTTTCAATGTTCTCTATTGTTTTATTATTGGGCCCTAATTTTACCATGCCATTTTTTCCATTTTTAATGTTCTTGATCGACTCATTGACTGCTTTTATTTTGTGATCGTGCAGGGCAAGAAGGAATGCTTTGCATCATGCCTCTTTGTTTGTTATGATTTGATCCGGCCAGACGTTGCCCTTGAGCTTGCCTGGATGAATAATATGATCGACTTTGCCTTCCCCTACCTGTTACAGGTGATTTCTTAGCTGCTGTGTGTATAGTTTTTCGCATATGTTTGTGATCTGCATTCTATGAGCAAGACAACCTTTTTCACCTACTTGGCCATGCTACCTGGAATATTCAAGTCTATGCATGGTGATTCTCTCATCTTCCTTCTTTCCTTGTAGTTTATCCGAGAATACACAGGCAAAGTTGATGAACTTGTGAAGCACAAAATTGAGGTGCAGAAAGAAGTCAAGGCTAAAGAGCAGGAGGATAAGGATGTAATTGCTCAGCAGGTAATCATTTTGCATCCAGGTGGTGTTAAAGGATATGGTCTCAGAGTTCGCACAATTAGTGTTATAAACTGCATCTTTGAAATGGGTTTATCTGGAAGAGTTGGTTCCACATAAACATTGAGTTTTACGTGTCCCACCTGAATATGTGTTTTTTGCAGTTTTTTATTGTTAAATATTTTCTTGATTGAATCATGTGATTTGTTGCAGAACATGTATGCTCAGTTACTTCCTCTTGCTTTGCCTGCACCGCCAATGCCTGGTATGGGTGGACCAACAATGGGAGGAGGTTTTGCTCCACCACCATCCATGGGTGGAATGGGGATGCCACCAATGCCACCTTTTGGCATGCCACCGATGGGCAGCTATTGATGGGCAGCCATTAATACGCAAACAACCATCCTTTTTGTAGAATTAGCTGCGAATTCCCAGTTGCTTCAAGAAAAAAGTATGTTAGCTGTTCAGGCTTTTGATTTGGTGGTGTTTTTCTGGGCTTGGGTGCCTTCATTCTTTTTTTAAGTGTTTGTTTTGGTGGGATGAAGGTGTAATTAAAATAATGAATATGCCATTTTTCTGTCTTAGGTGTGTGGATAAGTGTTGTAATATTCTTTTGGTAGGAATCATTTTTTGGCTGCTGGTAGAAAGCAAGCTGAGGATTTCCTGTATTTGTAATATTTTTTCCCTTGCTGTCCAGGAGCTAGCCAGCTGAGTATAATACGAATTGTTACATAAAAAATACCTAACTTGATCTGTTATGGTTTTCAGTTTAATTTCATCCTACCCTCTTTGGGTTAAGTTTTTCCATTAAACTTTAGATGTAAGGTTTCTCTTGTAATATTTTTTCCCTTGCCATACAGGAGCTAGCCAGCGGAGTATAATACGAATTGTTACATGAAAAATACTTGATCTGTAATGGTTTTTAGTCTAACTTCATCTTAACCTCTTTAGGTTAACTTTTTCCATTAAGCTCTAGATGCAAGGTCTCTTTTACAATACTTTCTTTACGTTACATGTTTGTGGTGGTTACTCTGTTTGTATATTCGATTCCAAAATAACAATCTGAGCTCGTGTCCACATTTTAATGTTTGGTCTCTGCCCCATGGGGTTTAGGAAGACCTGCTTCGACGATATTCTACGACTGTCAGCTGACAATAATTAGCTTGCCTGGCCACGATTACAAGTGCGCTTGTCAACCCTAAAACATTGGTGTGTGCTTTAGTCTTGAGTCGCAGCAGGCCCACCTGAGACGGTCTGCTGGATGGCGATTCAAGTATCATGTTTTCTTTCTTTTCTTTGCGCTCATCATTAATTAGCACTGTTTGTTTTTCTCGCTCGGTCCTTTTTAAGTCCTACCAAAGATCAGGTGATGGCAATTTTAAGCTCTGCTGTCCTATAGAGAATTCCAGCTTTGGCTCGATAAAATATTTAAGATGGATTCCATTTGGGTTATGTATGGGTGTTGTGAATGCAATCGTTTGGTATGGAAGAAATGCATCCCAACTTTTGTCTCTATACAAAAAAGTAATGAGTTATGTATCATTAATCATTGACAGGGATTAAGAGATAAGAAGATGATTTCCTTTATGATAAACATGAAGTTGTGATTACTTAACTTGTCTTCAGCGTAACAAGGGTCTAGTAGGGTTTGTTTTAGTGAATAAACTAATGTTAATTGTAAATGACAAGTTTAAAACCCATCTGAAAAAGACTTACTCTTTGAGTATTGAAGTTGATACGAAAATACTCTTTACAATTAAAACTTGATAAAAAGAAGAATACATTTCAACTCTTCCAAAGATACAGATTTCAATGAAGGGGCAAAATTGAAGCATAAATAGGTAAATATATCTTTATATAATTTTTATAATCTCCCATATATTTCTAAATTTTCAATTTCATTCTATCTCGTCTTTGAAATTTTTTGACGTTCAATCTGTCATTTTAATCAATTTTTCGACCATAAAATTTTTTTTATTCAAATACAAAAAAAAAAAAAAAATCTAAAGATTTCAAAAATAGAACATGCAGATCATGTAATTTTAAGTTTTCTTTTTTTGTATTTTGGTAAAAAAAATTGTTCATAGATCAAAAGATTTGATTGGAAGGATGGATTGAACATTTTAAAAAATTTCAAAAATAAATGGGATGCAATTAAAAATTTAGAGAGAGATAGAAGATTTTGGATATTATATAAAGACATATTGATATATTTATCCCAAATTAAAATCATAAGAGTTTAAATTTTAAACCACACTTTCATTTTTAGCATGCATATATGCAAATTATAGTTTAAAGTTATTTCTGCAGCATGCAAAAGTTACCGTGGCTAACTCTTTGAGAAAGCATATAGTTGATGATTAATATCAAGAAACCAACTTTTAGTTTATGAACTAATTTGCCTTGAAGAATCCTTTTTTTCCTTCTAGGTTTATCACTGAAAAATATACGAGGTATTTTCAATAGTTATTTAAAGAAACTATAATTATAGTATCCTTATAGTACAAACCGTTGTACTGTAAAATTTTATTTAATACTAATTACTCCACAATTATGTTCTTAATAGTGCAATTATGATTCAGTAAGTGCTATTTCCTTGAAGAAAAAAAGGATGTTGTTAAAATTCGTAACATTATCTTACTGTATTATTGTTGATATAATTTATCTTTTTATGATTCTATTTATTACGCCATAATTGTGATAATTACAGATAATTAAGTATAATTTCAACAAAAAAGCAACTTGTTATCTTAGAGAATAAAAAATTACTATTTATTTCATAAAATTTCATTTTTATTTCCTTCTTAATAAATAGTTGATTCATTAAAAAAAGAAAAGAGAAGGAAAGAAACCAAATCGTGAAGATGAAAAAAAAAAAGAAAAAAAGAAGGATGTGGGGAACCAACATTTTTTTCTCTAATCAGTAGTGGTTATTTTATTAAAAAATCTACCTTGATGGTTTAGCTTCAACAACGTACGTCTTATTTTTATTAGGGGTTAAAAGTTTTTAAGCGTTTTTCTACTTTTGATTTTGTACTAATTTTTCTCTCTATTTTTATTTTTTTTAATGTCAACCCTCTACTTTTATTTAGTCCGAATCTGAAGGGAAGTAAGGGTTGCTAGTTAATCATCCAGCAACCCCTGCCATATGCTGACATTTGACTAGTACCATACTATATTTATACTAGAAAATACATATACCAATTTTTATTTACCTTTTCTTCTTTTTTTCCCCTTTTCCTTTCTTCATCTTCCTCCTCATTCTCTTCCTCTTTCCACAGAGGCTGCGACTATGCTTCAATTGAATTCACATGACATCTAAAAAAAAATCACGTAATTTAGTGAATTAGCCAAAATTGCAATGTTACCTAAGTTTCAGCAGTGGAAGCACCACCATGGTCACTCATATGAATCTCACACCAGTATCCACCATAATAGTCACAAGTTAACAACAAACCCTTTCTCTTCATTCGATCATCTCACTCGCTCAATTACTCTCTTATGCCACTCGCAAACAATAAATATAAAAAAATTATCTAAAATACTTAACACCATATAATTCATTGATGCATTAAGCATCATTCGCTAGCTTCTATAAGATCCAATTGAGCAAAACCTCCAGAAAAACAAGAGAAATTTGAAAGAAAGTGCAGCACATGTAGATTTTTGTAACAAAAACCTCAATCATAAGATAGAAATTCAAAATTCATCATCAACAAGTTGATACACTTCGAAATCCAAAGACCTCAAAGCCATACTATTTTAATCTCTTGTAAATGTCTAAAATTAAAAACAAACCGATGATATTATGAATCTAAAAACCGAATGATTTTTACAAACCCAAAAACCACCATGAATACAAATAGATTTAATGTCGAGATAACAACATACCCAACACCAATGAAGGTTGAGTGTAGATTGGTATGAAAGTGAAAAATAATGATGGATCGAGTATCAAAAAACCATCTAAACCTAAAGCAGTTTTATATTACTCTTTAGCATGTACTTTCAAATAAAAACTCTTTGAATTTGAAACTCGCACATACCCATCACTAGAATTGGTGAGATTCAAACTTGTAAATGTTTGATTATCAAAGCTTTAATACCATATCAAAGTATCATTTTAATCCAAAAATTTAAATTATTATATGAGATTTCAAAAATGATTTTATATTACTCTCTAATTGTTGAAATTGGGGTTTAGTCATAATTCAATCTCGTGATCTCATAGATGGAAGACATAAGAGTTTGAGGAATTAGAATTTCAAATTTTATTCCAAGATTATTATTATTTATTATTTATTATTATTATTATTTTATTGTTATTGGTTAAAAGCTTGTAAGCGAGTGATTTGGTGGTGGAGAGAAGAGGGGAAGAAGAAGAAGAAATAAATAAATAAATAAAAATAGGCATAAACATTTTTTATGTATATGGTGTAGACACTTGACACGTGTCAACATATGATAGGGTTAATTGACTGATAGCCATAGCTTCCAGCAAAATAAGGATCCAATTAAAACGATTTTAAAAATAAAAAAGGAATATTAAAAAAAAAAAAAGGATAGAAGAGGCTAGGGCAAAATTAAGAGTACATAGAAGTAGGGGTGAGCATTCGGTTAAACGGTTTGGTTAAGCATAATTTGGTTCGGTTTTTGGTTAACCAAAGTAGGAAAAATAAAAATCGAAACCGAACCAAAATTAATTCGATTAATTTGGTTTATAACCAAATTATTTTGGTTCGGTTTTGAAATAATTCGGTTTAACCAAAATTTTTCATTACTTCTCCATTTCGGACTTTAAACAGTTCTCCCAAAACTTTCATTTATTTTTTCTTTGTCTAAGCTAAGTAATTAGCAATGTCGAGCTAACAAGTAACCACTTTCTTTTCTAAAAAGGATTCAACACCAAAAAAAAAAAAAAAATTCATAGTTAAAGTCAAATTTAAACACTCAACATGTTTAACATTCATATATCGAAAAGGAAATAAGTCATGCAAAAGAAGGGATACCGAAATTTTATGTTTTACTAAAATTTTTGCACACATCAAAATCAAAAAGTATTTTTTTCTATTTATTCTCTTTTTATTTCGAACATAAGAAAATATAAAACATTAAGAAAAATAAAAAATAACCAGAAATGAATTCAAATTTTTTGGGGAGTATTAGATTAATCTTGTTGAGTGACTTCCAACACAATTCTATTTATGAAACCGTTCTTATTTTTTTGAAAGCTAAAGAAGGAATTAAATATTTTTAAAAATAAAGTTTAGCAAAGGTCAAATTCAAAAAACTTGAAATTAAAAATTCATGAACTGATTTTCAATAAGATTAAAATTTGGAGAAAGCTTGACCCATATAGCCAGGAAATAAATAATCGGAATCTATAGTCATGCTCGCTCGGCAAGATATGGAGCAATTTCTTGATGTTGCCATTGACTTAAATGAATTAACTACTCTCATGACAAGAGTCTCGAGTCGGAGGTAGCAGATAGGCGTATGATGCTCGGATCCAACTAAATCCTATTATGCAATAGGCATACAAGTGGTAGGTTGAGTTTTACTTATATCATTGTAAGATGTCCTAGTTGAATATAAGAATTGGACTAAATGATCAATATCTTGCCATTTTCCACAAGCCACAACATTACAATTTACAACAGAGAACTCCTTCTATTTTTCAACTCTAAACAACCGAGTACAATAGATTAATAGTACTGCTGGTCGCCAAGTCCGAGAGTGAGAGAGACCGAGAGAACGCCCAAACGTAGCTAGGCAACACCGTAGCGGTAGCGACATCGACTAACGAGGCAGCGGCAGCCGACATCGAGGGATTTAGGGTTAGGGACTTGGTATTTGACTATTTGGATGGAACTGACTAAATGAAGAAAATGAGAAATCACTAAATTAGTATCGAGAGAGTGAAAGTGAAATTAGAAATAAAAATTTAGGTTTTTTGGTTTGAACCGAAATTTAGGAATAACTTTTGGTTTTCGGTTTGAACCGAAATTTTTTTAAAAAAATCAAACCGAACCGAAATAAATTTGGTTTTTTTGTTCGGTTATAAATAATAAATTTTAAATTTAAAACCGAACCAAATACCTTAATACGGTTCGGTTTTCGATTAACCGAACCGTTTGCACACCTCTACATAGAAGCATAGAAGATTTTAACCTTGTACTCGGGTTTAGTGTACACACCTGAAGTGGTCGGTAGATCAATGATGACTGAAAAATATTTTTTTCCAATACTCTTCCTTTGGTTGGAGAGAGTGCAATAAAGGACCTAAGTTGATGTATTTGTTTCAATAAACAATACTTACAATACTATCATCGCTAGAAAAAGATGATGAAGAAGAAGAAGAATTATACTTATCCCATTGACACTTTAACTCCTTGCAATTCCAATCCAAATATTACGAATTAAGTAAACTTTAATTCCAATCTCAAAAAAGAATCAGAAGTTGCACCCTCTGTTTTTTTTTTTTTTCAAAACAAAAGCCCTTTTGTTACCACAACACTTTTTATTACATGATACCCAAAAAAACATTTTGGAATCACCTCACAAGCAATAGAATCAGGCTTCACACAATATGAGAACACGGATTTTACTGACAATACATTGAATAATGATGACTGTTTAAGATATAAACACTGTTTAGGTAACCTAATTTATAAGGCCTAGAGCATCATTCATTGGATAATGACGATTTTTTAAGGTATAAATATTGTTTAGGTAAACCTAAGAGGCCATGAACGTACCCATCCGACGCACAAGACCTGATCTCAAAACCTACAAGCCATCTTTTTATGTAAAATTGTTGATATATATTAGACGGATCTTAGCAAGTTGATGCATATTTTTTGATAAACTTTGCAGCAGCAGCAACACATAGATCCTTATATTAGGACATACGAATGCCGGCCTACAAAACCTATATATATATAAATATAGGAGGGTGGATAGTTGAATTCGAAGGTTAGATTATAATACTAAAAGAGTTGTGGATCAATGTGAATATAATATAAAAGTTTAAGGATCAAAATGTAAAAATAAAAGTTTGAAAAATTGCAGCTTTTAATTAGATATATGCAGACTGGACATCGGTTGGAAGTCTCTGTTTTCAAACCGCATGTTTGGTTCGAAAGTTGATTTTTTTAAATGATTTTTGTTTCAAAAGTCATGGATATTGAGCATACTGGCCAAATACTGAAAATATCAGTTATTTCACTAAACACTATAAATACAAGTGATTTGGTTGTTTGAAAACAATATTTTTCTCTCACTTTGTTTTTACCAAAAATCAAACCAATTTTTTTGAGGTTTTCCTCAAAAAGAATCTCTTGTATTGTTATTAAATTGACTCTTGGTGTCTTTGTATTGGTCCTAAAAATGCACAATAGCAACTATTTTGTCGTGGAGGCAAATAACACTTTAAAAATAGTGAATTTTTACCTTACAAAAACACATAATATTGAACATCAATTCTCCGAAACAAATTCTATCTTTATGCCCTACTTTGTCTAGCAATATTGCAAAATGATTTGGGTCATTCCATAAAATTCCACTAAATATTAGAGGTTTATTACCTTCATGATTGACCATTATCTTCTCCCTGTGGATTTCAACATGGTTAACCAGCATAATAATGGGTTATCCATGCGATCGATAATTAATTATCAATTTTATTTAGAAAAAAGTCTTAAATAAATAAATAAATTATAACTAATTTGATAATCACATATCATCAAGAACATTAATCATGAAAAAAATATAATAAAAACAACAATCAAATAGGATTTGCAGGTACATTAGTTATTCTTACACAACACAAAATATCAGTTTAAAATAGAGAAAATTATTATTTAGTCATTGTTTTTTTAACAAAATAATTAGTTAGTTCCTCTAGTTTAAAAAGCTAAATATCGGATTCATATACTTTTATTTCTTTTTATAAATTAGTCTGTTGTTAATTTTACATTAATAAGGTATTGAGCTGTCATCAATTTAACTATTTTTCTTTACAAAATACCCTTTGGACCATATATTAATTGAAGTCATATACGGTCAAGGGACTTGTTTATGATTTTCAAAACTAGATGTATTAAGTTATATATCACTGAAAATACAGGGATTGAATTATTATTTAATTGTTTTGGTATTTTGATTTTTGGAGCGGATCAGTGCTTTCACAATTTCTTTTTGTTATTTGTCCAAAAAAATAATAGTAACATGATACGATGAGAGTGTTGGCATAATGATGATGGTGGTGCCACACTTGCTGCCACAAAAGTAGAGTTTATAAATTTAATAAGTGGGCATTGGACCGTGGCATACACGCTCCGTAAAAGAAAGTGGTGCTAGCACATTAGCTCATCTCCTCCACTTGGTCACAAGGTCATCCGCTCCTTTTCGCACAAGCACAGCAGCTGGACTTGCTGAACTCACAATCTCTCTCTCTTAAAAAATTGAACGGTTCATGGTTGGGACTTAAAAAAGAGGAGAGGATGGCAATTTCTTTAAATTCTGTTGTAGGGTTCAATTCAACGGTAATTTCCCTTCCTTTGTTTGCTCCTCAGAGTTTGCTTTTTATTCTTCGTTTCTTAGTTACTGTCATCTCTTTTGGGTTTCTTTATTAATTGCCTAGATTTCTTGTTAATACTGACAGTTTGCATGCTATTTGTGCCTGTTTTTTTCAGTCACTTGAAAAAAAAAATACACAGGTTGGAATTTTAAAAATAGATGTGATATGGTACTTTAGTAATAGTTGGAGAATGATGGCGTTTTGTCTTCTTTAATGGGCTGTCCTAATGATGCTTGAAATGCAAATTAAACAGAAATTTTGTGCCTAATGCCCTCCATTTTTGCTGCATCAAGTTAGAATTTTATGTAATAATTCATTGGTTTATTCATCAATTCAATGCCCCCTTTTATCATTGCTTTGCAAAATGAAGCACGGTTTTCCAGTTGCCTTGCTACAGATTCTGCAAGAGTTAATAAGGTGATTAATGGAGATCACGATTTTATAATAGCAAAGCTGAATTTTTGGTGCTGAATTCTTCATTCCTTCTTGGTCTACTTAACTATTAGTGTTTCTGCAATCATTTAATTGATGGAGAATAGTGTCTTGTATGATGTTGGAAAGAAGGTATATAGCAAATGCTAGATGAAAAACTGTTTTTTGTTATTCTTCTTTTCCTCTGTGCTTGGAAAAACTTAAAAATCCACAGCGCAAGCTATAATATGTTGAAGATTATCTGTTTGAAACTAATGTTGTTGGAAGCTTTTTCCTTCTATTAATCTAATATGTTGAAGATTATCTGTTCGAAACTAATGTTGTTGGAAGCTTTTTCCTTATATTAATCTTCTGCAATTTTTCTACTAGCACTTAAAATAAGGTGATTTTGCTAGCGAAAGTTCGTGAAAGCAATTATTAAAAAAAGTTAAATGCAGTTGCTCCATTCTTGCATCAAGCGAGCGCCACTAATTAATTTTCATGCCTCTTTTGTGTACATTTCGTCGGTCATTGTTTTTTGTGTCTATGTCCTAGTTAAATGAACCTGAGATAAAATTATTTTAATCTCAGAAACTTTTCAACTACAATTACTTTTTTCTGTTTTACCAATACTTTATGGCTTTCTTCTAATTCTACTTCATCTTTGATCTTTAATAGTTCAAGGACCTTTTTCTATAGGTAAAGGGAAAAAAGAGACAGTTCAGATGGTTTGAGTTCACTTCCACCCTAATAAATCGAACTTATATATATTTGTGTTTTTTTTCTTTCACATTTTCGCTATTCAGCAGCCTTGATAGCTATGCTCTGGATTATGCCAATTGATTGGGTTTAGACATATTTGGTGGCTGTTATTTCTCGAGATTATTTACAAAAAATTTTCTCCATTAAAAGCTGCAGGCCAAATACCAAAATGTGTGTATACCAAAAGCCACCTCCTTGGGTATGCTTGCTTCAAGGATACATATAAACGAAAGAAGAAGGGGGTCATTTGTTTCAGCTGCGGATAATGATCGTCTTGTCACAGATACCACTGTTAAGGGTGTTGGAGGTGCTGAGAGCTCAATTTCTGACAATCATCTGTCAACAGTGAAATCCTCGTCTGAGGATTCTCTAGGAGGAAACAGTGTTGGTGAGGAGTCAGGACCTCAAATCTCTGGAGCTTCTAATGGTTCAACAGTTTCTGCAGATATGAAGTCTAGGCCTAAAAGGTCACGTCTAACAGCAAGAGAGAGACTAAAGGCTGCGAGGGTTCTCAGTCGTTACACAGAATCAAAGCCATCAAAATCAGAAATGGGCAGCAAAGTATTGGATGCCCTGAGGGAAAGTGATAAGGGCAAGAAAAGATCTGGCCTTCCAGAAGCCCCTGAGAACATGTTTGATGACAGCAAGCGAGGGATGCCAAAGGACGGATGGACTTTTCAATTTCCAGGGGGTTCAGAACTCTTTTTCATTGGCGTTTCATTTGTTTTAATCAGCACAATAATGTTTGCAACGACTTACGTTGTCTGGAAAGTTGGTGCAATCCATTTTGATGAGTATTAATTAAGGTGGAATTTGGTGGGATTCTGCTATTTAGATGAGCTACCTTTTCAGATGCATCCATTAAAAAGAACGCAAACTATTTGCTTTCAGGTATTTGCTCAAGTTTCTTGCAATTATAGGATTTTAATGTCTTCTAGACAGGATACATACATGAATGTACAAAGAATTGCTTGGCTGACATTTATGTATCGAAGGAAATATATCGGGATGCCCTTTTGATTCTTATTCTTTGTTGTGGATCCTTTTGTGTTGGCCTCGATTAAAATGATTTTTAAACAAAAAGTTTTTATAATGTGGTTGGAAAACAATCATAGGACAATCTATCATTCATTCAGATTCTCAATTAGACGGCTAAAGTAGATAAATAAATAAATTTAATTGGATATCAAAATATTAATGAAAATAGTTTCTTTATTCAAAACATAAATTAACTCACGATAATTAATTTCAACAAGTTTATAACTATACAATGCAAAGTTGAACAAAGATAGAAATATGTAAATACTGAATTAAAAATCTTTACAAATAATTCTGATTCTAGAAGCTTAAATAACACTAACTTTGGAAGTAAAAGCATAAAAAACTTATAGACGTTGTTGAATAAAATATAAGAAGGCAGGCAAAGGATAGTTATAATTGGAGTTATGTAATCACTGTCCTTAAGGATATTATTTTGTATTCATCAAGATAAAACCAACCTTTTTGGAATTAAAACAAAAAATTTGGATTGATAAACGGTCATAATGGACATGTTCCATGACAGCAAAAATATGAGTTATTTTTAAGAAATCCAGGTTTAGGTCATAAAACCTAAATGAGTGAGTTAAAAAAAAAGATTTGGATTAGGCCTTGTTATTACGAACAAGGGGCGCAAATAAAATATTTTGTCTTAGCTTGGCTCAACTCGTTTGTGTGTGAGCCCAATCCATCTTACTTACTTTTTATAAGTTTATAACACACTCTCTTAATAAAGTATTATCTCATGCCTCTTCTTTAGCAATGTGGGATGAAAGGTTGTGACAATCTGTTGAAATATTTACAACAAGAACTCCTAAACAAATTCCAAACATCGAGAGACAAGATTTGTGTGTGTTGCAATAAAAGCGACAATCGAACCAGAAATGATCTGTCAGTCTACATGATTATAGCCTAAGTGATTATTGCTTACAATCTATAGCCTACTATGTTTAGAGTATTTGGACTGAAAGATAAAATTAATAATTTGCAAAAGTATTGTATTGTAGTTGATTGTGTTATTTGTTGTGTGTCCTTGTTCCTGTGGCTGCAATTGACATTTATAGCCCTTTTAATCTTCTACATTCTTCTATATTTTGAATTGTAATAACTTTTCTCTTTGGACTGCAATGCTCTATATCTGCAATGTTTCACTTTTTTTAGCATCCCCTTTCGTCCATAACAACATATCACATTTCTCTTACTTCTACTTCTAGATACTCACTTCTGTTAATCTATTATTGCACATAGATGATTCGACTTTTCGCTTTTTTTTTTTTTTTTGCCACATTGCCATTTTGTCAAGAGTTGCGCTAAGCCTTTCTATATATACAAATTCTTTTAGGCCATTTTTTTTTCCCTTGTGTTTGTTTGAATTTTATTAAGTGGATTGGGCTTTGGGTGTAATAATAGGTTTTAAGGCTTTATGACTAAAACTTCATTGGGCTGCAACCCTAATTAAATTTGGTATAACAGGACAGTTTTCTAAATTTTATTTTATTTTATTAGTTATTTTGATGATAATGCTGTTTAATCTTAACCCAAATTATAGCATCATTCTGTATGTTATATGTACATGAGTGCGGGCTGATCCCATGTGAGGATTTTACGGTGTAGGAGGAGCATCTGTCTGCCAGTAGCACACAAGTTTCATCTTTTTGTGTGCTATAAGCCTATATTGTAATGCAGCATGCAGTTGTGTCGTAATTTATGTCCTTAACCATGATCTCTCCCTGTTTTTTCTTGTTCTTTTTTTTTTTTTAATGCATTGCCATTATATCTGACCCAAATCCAAGTAGATAGGCTGCCAACTTGATACACTGTTCTGCTTGACAAAACCTTTTCTGGATATATTAATTTCCTGATATGCACCTAGAATTGGGCACATTTTGCTTGTGTTTTGGGTGACTCTTCTTAAGTTTGGTGAGATTGTTGAAGCAGACCTTTGTCTGGGAGGAAGGGAGAGAAGGAAGAAAAGAAAAGATTGCATTCGTAAGCTCCAACTAGAAAAACTCAAAATTATTGACACCACACAATCCTGAGATAAAATTGGGAACGTGAATGGTTGATCGAAAGTCGTATCAATCATTAATCCCTCTTTATGGTGAGTTGCAGACTTGCAGTGTTTGTGTGCTATTGGGGCCCTGCATAGTGATCAACTGGTGATGGTAATTGTAGGCCTCTAGTTTGCTTGTGCAGGACACTGGGACAGTCCTTTTAACACTGAACAGATGAAAGTGGACAAAACAAGCCACCAAAATGAATAGCCTCTTAGATTTTCTAGATGATCCTCTTGGATATAAGCAAGAGAGATGAAAGCAAAACAGAAGTGAATAAGCGATAATAGATGAGTTGAAATAAAAGATGATTAATTTACGAGAGCATGTCCTTCAGTTGTTTCGGTTGCCGAACACTGTCCTCCGTTGCAATTTGCAGCGCTTGAACAAAATTGTAAATGTAAAGACATGGATCAAGAATATGATACATGATGGGACACATAAACATGATGCCAGTCTCAATCAGTAGAGCAAGTGGCCTTGGGCTGAATGGTACTTTATCTTTGAAGAAACAAACACAAGGTAAAGGCAAAAGAAAACATGTTATAGATAAGTAGCAGGAAATAGAAGAACTAATTATTACTCAAGCTGTGCAGAATCTGAGAATTTTAGCACTCTAGTCTGTAGTGACAGAATAATTCTGGGATTATCAGAAAACAGCAACAGAGTGATGCCCTAGATCAACCTACCATTAATCGATGATTTCCCACCACCGAAACAGTTATATTATGCTTCACTTGTATTTGATTGATTTCAAGCAACTGATCCTTCTAATTATTGTGAATATTTCAAAAGATTTTCAAAACCTTTCATCTCACGTTGCTGAAGAAGAAGCATGAGATAACAATCTCACATATTGCTAAAAAAGAAGCATGAGATAACGCTTTTATTATGAAAGTGTGTTATGAGCTTGTAAAAGACAAGCAAGATAAATTGTGCTTGTGCACAAATGAGTTGGGCTAAGCTAATGGAAAATGCCATGTTTGCCTTCCTTTTTTAATGCAATAATAAAACCCAATCCAAACCTTTTTTTTAGCTTACCCATTTAAGTTTTCTAGCCTAAACCTAGACTTATCCAAGATAACTTCCATTTAACAGGTCCATTATGACCATTTATTAGTCCAAGTTTTTTGTTGTCTTCTTTGATTTTGCTCCACTATTATCCCTATCTTTCTCTCACCAAATCAGCCTCAGTTAGCCTACAAATACCACCAAATCCGCTGTTCCCCTCTGCTTCATAGTTCTTTTGCTTGGTTTTTATTATTTTTTTTGTTTATGTTATTGGTTTTAATTCTAAAAGCGTTGGTTTTATACTGAAAGATGTAAAATAATGTCCTTAAGGACAATAATTACACGACTCCAACCATGGCTGTCATTTGCCAACCTTTTTATCTTTTATCCAACAGTAATTACTATGTTTTAGCCATATTGGGGTTACTCTGCTTGTTATGAAGTTAGCCAAGTAAATTCTTGTTGACGGGACAGCCTAATATGGCCAAACGATTTTCATCTGACCATTAAAGTTAACTAGACATCACACCAATCACCATCAAGAAATGCAAATCACACATTATTAGTGCAGAAACAGTAGCTGTGCAATGAATGCAGGATAAAAAGCAGGAAGAATCATAGCTTAGATTTTAGAAAGACAGTTGCTTTTTTGCTTGGACATGGAAGATCACTATTCTCCTTCTGGGCCTGCAGCTCCTGCAGAGGCAAACTGGGTTCAAACAAGTGCTGCAGTATATGATGAGTCCTTTTTAGTCCCATGCCAATCTCATGCCTCTGCTTCTGCCAACTTTCAAGTTCATGGATTCCCTTCATGGTCGATACCGATTCAGGAGGCTTCAGAAGATAAAGCTGCTTCTAGTTCCAAGAGTCACAGCCAAGCTGAGAAGCGGCGCCGGGACAGGATTAATTCACAACTGGGAATTCTTAGGAAACTCATTCCCGAATCAGAAAAGGTACACAAGCCTGTGTCTTAACCTTACTTGCACATGCACTAATCCACATAACTTTACCGGCATGGTTAGCTATTTCTGTCAATTACTCAAGTATGTTCTTTAATAGCATCAGATAAGGGTGCCAATTTTACATAATGTCCGACAAATAAGCTCTCTAGTAACCATTTGTTTGTTACAGTCCCATCAATCTTTATTTATAGTACAAGAGATCGTGTATCTATATCATCTAGCTCCTTTAACAAAACATCGTAAAAATTCAGATAGATTTTGTTGATTCTGTATTAGAATTCACTGACTACAGAACTTGAGATGAATCAATCTTTCCTGGCACAGATGGACAAGGCAGCCCTGCTAGGAAGTGCGATTGATCATGTGAAGGATCTCAAGGAAAAAGCAGCAGAAATCAGCAGAACCTTCACAATCCCAACTGAAGTTGATGAAGTAACGGTTGATTGTGATGTTTCTCAAGTCAAGGACGACCCGTTCATCAGGGCTTCTGTTTGCTGCGATGATCGGCCAGAACTGTTTTCGGAGCTCATTCGGGTACTCAAAGGCCTTAGACTAACCATTGTTAGAGCTGATATTGCTAGTGTAGGTGGAAGAGTCAAAAGCATATTAGTACTTTGCAATCAGTGCAGTAAAGAGGGCAGTGTCTCAATTAGCACTATTAAACAGTCACTTAATCTAGTTTTAAGTAGAATTGCTTCATCATCAGTGCCGTCAAATTATCGTATTAGAAGCAAGAGGCAAAGGTTCTTTTTGCCTTCTCATTTGTCACAACATTATACATAATCAGATATATCAATATTTCTTCGTCTAATGATATGTTTCTTTCGTTTCTAATTTTCTTTTTTTTTTTTTTGGCCCCCGAGATTATGCACAAGTATAGAGCGCCAATTATTATGTGGGGTTCTTACTTTATCTACAGAGAAAAGTGAATTTCATCGAAGGATCTTTTTGCTTCCCATAAAGCAACTTTACGTCGCCAAAAAATCAATTGTGGGTCTATGCCCGTTCAGTTAAAATTAGAGTATATTGTTTTGAAAGAATTTCGCTCACTCATAAGATACGAAAGAAAAATGCTACACCAGTCATATCAATCACCAAATAATTTTGGATTTTTTTTCCCACTCAAGAGGGAGAGTAAACAATGGACTCAAACCTTGATCTTCCCCATTATTTTATATTAGAAGTTTTGAAAATTTTCATTTCCTGAGAACTGAATGTGGTTCAATTCTTGATTTTTTTTAAAATAAGAATTCTTGATCTTTTAAGAGTCAATAATTTTATCATCAATTAAAAAGTTATGAATTTGGCACAAAAATTTAAATAAGTTCTAAAAACTGGCACCTCCAACTATAAACATTTTATTATTATTAATAATAAAAAAAACTAACTATAACCAACCACTATATGTTCTGAAGTTTTGATTATAAACAATGATTCATATCAAGCGATGATTCATATCAAGCGAACCTTATAAAGATCAAAAATCTTGTCAATATGTGGGCCGGTTGGCACATGTGGTCTCTTATCAAATCTCAATCTCATATCACTATTGTATGGGGTGACAAAGTTCTTTATATATATAAACAGTGACATATGATCAATTTTTTATCGATTGAAACTAAAATTATTATTTTTGGGATTGAACTAATATTAAACTATTTATTATTAAACTATTTTGTAAACTAAATCAGTTAAAATCCAATATTATTAAAAGATAATTATAACTATTTTTTTATTTTTTATAGATAATAAGAACTAAATTTTGATTTTAACTAAATCAAAATAATAAATGATAAAAGTGATAAAGTTCTACAGGTGGAAAAGACGGATTCTTTGTTACAGTGAAAGGTTAATACAGAGCTGTGTCACTTTTACTCAATGTAAACAGTTTGAATATTGATGATAATTTTTTTTTAATAGAAAGGACTGTGATAATTATCGGAGAATTTACATGAGGACCAACAAATCATTACACGTATCATCTTTCGGAAAAGAAAAGAAAAAAAAACAAACAAAAAATTACTTCAGTAGGTAATTTTCCGTGAATTCGTTTTTAAGATTCCTCGAGTTAATTAGATGCTTTTGTTGGCTTTACTGACATCCCCAGGATATACACTTTTGAATAAATTTCTTGGATTGGGCCCGAGAATCTCAATAATACATGCTCCTAAGTTATGCAAGATTTTATATATATTTAATCTTATCAGTATTTTATAATGATGTCTGGTTATTGATCTAACTATTGTGTTACTTCTACTTTGCCTAAATAAGATCAAATGGCATGGAATTTAATATATTTTTTTAAATATTGGTTTTAACGTTTGATTTCAAGAAGGTTACCTTTCTATTACAAGTACCCCCACTAAACCATGTTCCATTCTCAAAGTGGTCTGGCGTAGTTGTTCTAAAGAAAGCAAGAGCTTTATGACCAGAATTTGTGATGAAGTTAAAAATCAGCTGCATTGCATTGCTTGCTTTGCGATATGCATAATCAAACCCTAGCTCGGTCAAATTCTTTCCACGGCAGTAATGACAGCCTGTAACCACGTTGTTCTCATGGTATATGGCGGTTTTCAGGAACCATTTCCCTCCAGCAATTATAGCATCATCAAAACTCCTATATTGATCGGTCCATTTTTTTTATCAATTTTATCTAGATGAAGCTGGATTTCTGAAGAGGAATCTCCGTTCATGTCTTCAAAAATATTTGCTTGGATAAGGAATGGGGTCCAAATTACTGAAAGGGTGAAGTTGTGAGGTGGAATATACTGCCATATTTTGTGTGATCATAGAAAAAGAAAGAATTAATATAGGTTTTTCAACTTAAGATAACATGAGAATACAAAAAAAATAAATAAAAGAGCACCCACATATAGAGTAAATTATAAATTAGTCCCTCTAGTTTTAAGAAAAAAAAATTAATCTTTCTTGTTTAAAAAATTATTATTTAATTTTTTAATAAGTGTTAAATATAATTAATTTAATATTATTTTTATTTCACAAAATCTCTTATTTTCCCATTTATCTTTTCATATTTTTTTCAAAATTTTTTTTCTTTTTTTATTACTTCAACAAAAAAATAAAAAAATAAAAAAGGAGAAAAAAGATAAATTATAAGTAGATTTCAAAATATGAAGGTTAAATAATTAGTTTTTGAAACAAAAAGAATTAATTTATAATTTACTCCCCACACATATGCATACATATATCATATGCAAGCATATACATCCTGATAGAATCCATGACTATCATTGTGGTTCAAAAGAAAAAAAAAAACATTACTATTGTTATTGTAATCAAATAACTGCAAATTTTGAAATCCGTTACAGTATGACTCTCTCTGTCTCTTGAGCAGTTCAGTTCAGCTAACTCCCTTAATAACCGTGTGCAGTTCTTTGACACTTCTTTAGTCTCCCTCACTCCCTCTCTCTCTAACTGACAGTCGTTATAATTTTGATTTGTTGAAACTAGAAATTACCATTTTTTTTACTTTCGTTTTTCTAAGATAAACAGAAGAAGAAACCTAACTGCCGCAGTTTCGGAACCCTATTAATCTCAGCCTTGTATATTATTATACCAAACAAAATCAACAACTCCTTTAGATATTTCCAATGCAAATCAGTTATTTCATTCGTTCAGTTAACAAAAACTATTTTTTTTTCCTTTATAAATATCAATCTCAGTCAGTTATAACTTCCCCATCTCACCCACACCCACTCCAAAACAGAAACTCTTCCGTGAGCAACCCATCCAAACAACAACAAAACATCAAATTGAAAAAATAAAAAATAAACATAAAGAAACGCGCTTATAACTAGCAAAATCGTTATGCCAACGTGCGGTTTTACGGCTCACACACATCAACCCCTCTCCTCTTCTTATAACCGTTATTGTCTATCTCTTTCTCCACATTTTCACCTTCCTCCTCCTTAAATAAACCTCCGACAAACGTACTCAAAACAATTAAACACACATAAATTTTATATTGCTCATCTCATCTCTACAATCTAATTTACTAACTTATTTATTTTATCATTATTCTTCTTCCTCATGGGTTCTGTTAATGGTGGTCATAGAATCAAAGGTTCTTGGAGCCCACAAGAAGATGCCACTCTCATTAAACTTGTAGAACAACATGGCCCGAGAAACTGGTCTATGATAAGCAATGGTATACCTGGGCGGTCAGGCAAGTCTTGTAGGTTAAGATGGTGCAATCAGCTGTCACCTGAGGTGCAACATCGCCCATTTACGCCAGCTGAGGATGCTAAGATTGTCCAAGCACACGCTCTCCACGGCAACAAGTGGGCTACTATTGCCAGACTCTTACCTGGCCGTACCGATAATGCTATAAAGAACCATTGGAACTCTACTTTACGTCGAAAACGTGCGAGTGATATGTCATCTACCTCGTCCGAATCGATTTCAGTTTTGAAACGTTCGAATTTGGAGGTTTCCATGGAGTTGGAGTCTGAATCCGATTCAGGGTCCAAGAGGCAGTGCTTGCTTGCATTGCCAGGGTATAATAGTGTTAATGGAGATGCGGGAATTAATGGGCCTGAAACGTCCTTGACATTATCTCCGCCAGGAGATGGTTTTTTTCGATGGCTGTGGTGGAGAAAGTGGAGGAGGATGCGTCAGTACTGAAGGGAAGAGAAAAGGCTCCTGCCGATCAGATCACAAAAGACGGTGAAGAGAGATGTACAGGGGAAACAGATGAGACTTGCTTGAGGGCAATCATGCAAAAGATGATACAAGAGGAAGTTAGGATTTATTTTGATAGATTCAAGACTCAAGATGGAGTTATAATTGGATCTCAAAAGGACCTCTGAACTCACAATAAGCACTCTTGCTGCTTTTAGTTTATGTTCCTATTAAGATAGAAATAGGATTCGATAGTAGAGTTTTCTTAATATATGCAGCAAAAGTTATAGATGAATTTTATCTATTCCCCTTCCCTTTCTTCCGTCTTCTTTTTCCGCTGCAATTTTATACATTCCCCTCCCCTCCTTGTACAAGATAGAATCCAAATTTTTTGTGTAGCTAGAATTAGATTCAATGAACAGGTATGCCGTATAGGTACAAGAACAGACTCATAATCCCAAAATGATGGATTTATTTGAGGCATCAACTGACAAGTCCCAAAGTTGTCATCTACCATTGTTTCTTGTGTTAATGGTCTATTGAAATGCTCGGAAATCCACCTGATCAAGCAGCCATCATTCAAATCATTCATCGATCTCACTCATACTATATTGAATAATTCCTCTCAACTTGTGTCTAGCTGCTGCACTAATTCGTGCACTGGAGAATTGGTTTTCTCCTCCAAAATTTAACAACCGAACCGGCCAGTTTTAATATGGAAAGATGAAACTGCCGCTGGTAGTAAAACCACTGGAAAATTGGGGTTTCTAACAGAATCATTGGAACCCAGCTTCACTTTGAAATTTGTCTCATAGGCGTTCCAACGGGTAGATCATAAATGACGCATGCCATCGTGTCAAGAACGATTTACACTGATTGTCGATTACAATAAAAAGCAGTTTAACCGTTACTTTTTTTTCCTCGTTAATGAGTCCGACGATCCAGTTATTGGCCGGAGATTAGCGAAATAACCTGATTAAATTGTTACAAAACGTTATGTGGGCTTAATTAAGCGTAAATGAAGAAGTCTGATTAGACTTTTACAGACATGTGTTTTAGAAGTGTAGAGAAAGGTGAGAAGTTGGAAACTTAGAGTCTTTGGTGTGGTTAGGATTCTCATGTAGAGAAGACTTTGATAAGTTATATGGTGGAAAAGGTGGAATAATCTGTTTCACTTGATGTTAATGGCTTTAGTTGATAATTTTAGATAGTCGGCACATATGTTGTGATTTACTCTTTGACGACATCATTACTGTCATGATGAATTCCGATTTGATTAGAGTTGTCTTGAAAGAGCACATCTGTTAAATGTCATCGCAAAAGTTGGTGAGCTGGACTTTTCTCATCTGGGTTAAGTAGCTCGGGTCGTGAGGGGTTTCGATGCTTTTCTCGAGGAATGGTTCTTAGTAGATGACCATTCTCTAATGGCCTTATGTGTAGGGATGTTGGTTTGGTTTTAAAATTTTTCAAATGATTTTCGATTGATCGAATTTTTGTAAAAATAACTGAAATCAAATCGAATTATTATTTAATTTTTGATTCGATTTTGAAATATATTAATTTCAGTATTCGATAATTCAATTTTTTTGTGTTATATTTATTTGAAGAAAATATAAAATAGAAGGAAAATATAATAGTGAACTGTCATGGTCATTGAATTTATACGAATGCATTTTGCATCTACAATACAATTAATCTTTTATAAGCCACTGGCTATAAAACACAAGGAACAATTATAAACCAGTGGATAATGGCCACTGTCACTTGCTTTAAATTATGGAAACAAATATTTTCTCTTTATCTATATGGATCCATAGATTTGCCTTTTGGGGACTAGAAATGGTAGCTTTGCTTTACCTTCATTTATTTGCACTCTTAATAATCTTTTATTAAGCCAATGGCTATACCTAAATCACAGGCTATACCTAAATCACAAGCTCTAGCAAGAGGAAACATCTTCCCTCTTTCCAAACCATGTGTAGACTACGAATTCCAACCTCTACACAAATTTAATATATTTGATTAAACAAATAATTGTTAAATACAAGTTTATATCAAGGAAAGAACTATGTTTGATGTAAGAACAGTTGAATAGATGCATGCTTGTATAATATATCCTCCTCATTAAATTTTGTCAATATCCAGAATGCAATATGTCAACTAATTCTAATTGTTACAAAGAATATTATATCGTATCTTTAACATCTAAGTTGAAAAGGGTGAGGAGACAGAATATCGATTTGGACAGCTAGCAATCATTTTTAGTTCTACATTTCATATTCTTCAGGTCGTTGTCACATCAGCTTTCAGATATTTGTACATTTAAATATTACAACCAATTACTAATTAAGGCACCTCATTTCTACAACAAGGCTAACCATTCTTTAATTTCCAATCTAGGGCGTTGAATTTGCTCATTAAAAAATTATTGAATGGGATTATACAGTCCTTTCAGTAGTTGGAGTGTTTTATCATTGAACAACGCTAGGTGTGAATAAATTATTAAATCATATCTAGAGTCAGCGTGATTAAGCACTAAGGCAATTAAGGTTTTGTTTAATTTAGATGGGGAAATGAATTTATCAAAAGTGCCAAAATCAAAACAAAAAACTACCCATTTGCAGCAATCATCCTCATGAACTTGAAGAGCAGAAGACTGGAAGAAAAAAAAATCAACTCACCATGAACTTGAAGTCTTAAAAAACTAAGAATGGGAGAAGAGCAGAAGACTGAAAGTTGACCAAGGGATGTCTGAGGTACTTTGAGTCAAAAGATTGTCGATTGTCAAAATATATATATATATATATATATATTAAAAGTTTTGGTTTAACTAGTTTTTAAAAAAGAAAAAAGAACTCGAACCCGAAAATCAATTTTTTTTTGGTTTGGGTTTTTTAATTAAAAAAATATATCAAAATCGATATTTCAGTATGATTTAATTATGTTATTTGATTTTAATCGAATAATGAATACTCAGTATGATTAGCTTGACAAAGTGCGTGTTCCTCGAACCTCTTTGGGAAAGAGAGGTAAGTGTTACGTGTCACACAGACCCTTCAATAGCCATCTGTCTTTGAAAGTGTGCTTGAGTGAGACTTAAAAACATTAGCCTAGAACCTTGTAGAAATGCCTCTTTTTGTTAAAGGCAATTATCAACGCTCCTTCTATTATCTTTGATTTGCTCGAGTTAATTGGCAACTATGCTTTTTAATAACTGATGCTTCAAGATCAGTGTTGTTTTTTTAAGGGAGAGTAATTGTTCGTATGCAAGTGTCTCTACTGTCATAAGGAGTTATGTCTCTTATATTTTCTAGAATGGTAATGATTGTCGTTATTAAAGATCCATGCGTCTATTCTATTATCTTATTCATTCATTCAATGTTAGTACGAGGCTGCTTCATGGATCTGATGAATCTTAATTGTGAGGATATATATATATATATATATCTTGCTGGGAGATTTCTTCTATGAGTTTTGAGTTTCGTTGTAGAAACCCTTGGCGGTCCATTTAATATCCTTTTAGGTTTCCAAGAGGAATTCTCTCTTAACATCCATTTTTATTCTTGTTTTCTCCTTACCCAGTTTGGAGATATCACATTTGAGTTGAATTCATTGAGCAAGTTTTAACCTCTCAGATCTGCATTTTAATAGATAAACCCTTTAATTTGTACTTTCTTAGGAACATATATATGAGTGATTTGGAAAGAGTTAGAGATTCATCTTGGGTTGCAACTAGTGAGGGTCTGACAGGACGTACAAGTTCTAATATAGACTAGTCTTTTTTTCCTTGAGGTGATTCTAAATTTGTGTCTTAATTTATCACAAGAGGATCTAGTTATGTATCTAATAAAAGGTTTATTGCCTACTATCGTTTGTTGGGAGAGAATTTTCTTTTAATTTTAATTTTGGCTCATCATAGTGATAGGATGAGAAAAAAACATCTAGTACGGCCAAAGAAGAATATTTTGGCCCTTTTAGCATTGTAGAAGCTGGTGAGCTAGACTTTTCCCATTTGGGTTATGTAGCTCAGGTCGTGGGGCCTTCAATGCTTTTCTTGAGAATGGTTCTTAGTAGATGACCATTCTCTAATGACCTTATGTCCGATTAGCTTGACAAAGTACATGTTCCTCGAGCCTCTTTTGGGAAGAGAAGTAGTGCATGCTACGTGTCACACAGACCTTTCAATAGCCCTCCATCTTTAAAAGTGTGCTTGACTGAGATGTAAAAGCATTAGCCTGGACCCTTACAGAAATGCCTCTTTTTGTTAAAGGCAATTAGCAATGCTCCTTTTATTATCTTTGATTTGTTAGAGTTAATTAGCAAGTACGCTTTTTAATAACTAATACTTCAAGATCAGTGTTGTTTTTTTTTTTTTTTTAAGAGAGGATAATTGTCCGTACGTATATGTCTCTATTGTCATAAGAAGTTATGTCTCTTATATTTTCTAGAAAGGTAATGATTATCATTATTAAAGATTTGTACGTCCAACCAACTATCTTATTCATTTGTTCAATGTTAGTACGAGGCTGCTTCATAGATATGACGCATGAGA
The DNA here is from genome assembly GCA_963924115.1 of Dovyalis caffra. Lineage (NCBI taxonomy): Eukaryota > Viridiplantae > Streptophyta > Magnoliopsida > Malpighiales > Salicaceae > Dovyalis > Dovyalis caffra. Next base: position 6,145,150 of record CAWUPB010000850.1, read on the forward strand.
ATTATGAGGAAATATGCTCCTTTTCTATATATATATATTTTTTGTTGGGAGATTTCTTCTATGAGTTTTAAGTTTCGTTGTAGAAAATCCTTGGCAATCTATTTAATATCCTTTGAGGTTTTTTAGAGGAATTCTCTCTTAACATCTTTTTTTTATTCGTGTTTATCCTTATCTATTTTGGAGACATCACATCTGCGTTGAATTCATTGAGTAGGTTTTAACCTCTCGGATCTGCATTGTAATAAACAGACCCTTTTTTTTTTTTTTATAACTTTTCTCTTCTTTTTTTTAGGAACATATATAGACTAGTCTTTTTTTCCTGGAGGTGAGTCTAAATTTGTGTCTTAATTCATTATAGGAGGATCTAGTTATGTAGCTGATAAAAGGTTTATTGCCTACAGTCGTTTGTTGGGAGAGAATTTTTTTAAAATTTTAATTTTGGCTCATCATAGGGATAGGATGAGAAAAGAAACCTCTAGTACGGCCAAAGAAGACTTGGATATAGTCGTTTTTACTTGTATGTTGGATATAGGTGCACTTTTCCTCTATCAGGCTTTGTGGTAGAGGTCTTTGAATATTTTGGTTTAGTATGTTAGATTCACCTATATGGGTGGACCATTTTTTATGCCTTTGATAATTTTTGTAAGGGCTGTGGCATCATTCTAACCCTCAAGCTCTTCAGATTTTCTCATCACCTGGCTAATAGAGCTGGTGAGGAGGAAAAGGGGCCTCGAAGAGTAAGCCCATTGAAGAGGGTGTTTGTGGAGGCTTATGACCTGGTTGGCAATTGGGGAAAGGAAGGGTTCTTTGCCAGGTATAGCAGAGAAATCCTTGGAGGTAATGTTTGAGGTTTTTAGGGATGTCCCCCACTGTAGAGGTTGCCTCAAGGTAGCCTTAATACCTTTCCATTCCATACAGACACTGAAAAGCAAAAAAGAAATACAGGATTAACTTATTGGCCATATGGCGACCATTAATCCATAATTTATTGGATAGATAGGTGGATTTTAAGTTGACTTTGGATGCATACTCTTTTTATTATTATTAATAACCTTTTTTGGCTTTGTAGTTGACCCATTGCTTGGGGAGAGAACGACCGTTAATAGATTTTATATAGAGCTTTATGTGCCTCGTATGGAGATTGCTACTAAGGAGATGACTTTTTCTTTGTTCTCACTTTTAAGGCTGACCCTGTTGGTGGTTCGAGCTACGTCACGAGGATGCAGCAAGCACTTGGCCAAGACGCCTAAAGTTGACACTAGAGTTTTGAAGGTGGAAAGTGTTTTTGTAAACCCCTACAGGGGAATGTTATGTCCTATTCAATTAGAAAACAAGTTATTCCTTCTCTTGTTATCAAAAAGTTGGAAACTCTAATGGTTATTCTAGAAGATGAGCCTACTTCCCAGCCATAAAAGGCCCTAATAAGAGATGAAATTATTTCCTGTTCTGTTCCATTATTAAGAAAAGGAGTTATTACGGCTCTTGCAGAAGCTAAAAGTGTTTCTCCTTTTATTCCATAATCAGTAAAATAAGTTATTAGCTCCTTCTATCTAATGCTTAGGGAAATAGGTTATTGGGGCTTTCGTCCTAAGACCATGCTTTAGCCTTGGTAGCACCCCGTTGCCCCATCTTTCTATAGAATAGCTTTATTTAAGGCGGGAGTTGTTCGGAGGCGCACTTCTTTAAAAAGAAAGAAAGAGGTGAGGCCTTCTTGCCTACTTGAAGAGATTTCTCTACTTTTAGATTACGTAGGCAATAGGCGAGTGACTCTTTGGTTAAAGAGATAGAAGAGGCCATGCAGCTAAACCTCATCATGAGTGTGCTGCCTTTGTGCTCTCTCTCTCTCTCTCTCTCTCTCGGTGTTTTGTTATTGTTGTTGTTGTTTTAAAGTTCATATTCATTTTTTTCAATCTTTTCAGATACAAGACCATCTTCTTCATATGTGGAAAACTGAGAAGAAGGAGATGTCCAAGATTGTGGGGCTTTTCAAAAGGCATTGCACCACATTTTAGAAGAAAAAATAGAGATTCAATCTCTTCGAGCTGAGATAGAGAATAGCCAAGGATATAGGGGTTCTTTAATAAAGGCTTTTACTAAGAAGAGAGTAGTCATACCTCAAGAATTAGAGACAATTTGAAAATTGGTGATTGTGACCATAAAAAAGGATGATGTCCAAAAGAGGATAGTCGATTGAGAGAGCTTAGGGGACCATTCTAATGCATCTAGGATGGATCAGGCCTCCTCTATTTCTCCTTTAAATGAGCCTTTAGTAGTTTAAGGGCTTATTCAACTGGCCCTTCCTTCTTCTCTTGCGAGAGGGTGCTCTAACTGCTTCTAATTAACTGTCTTTCTAACCTTAAGAGCAAGTTTTAGCATAGGAGTATGGAGAAAGCCTGGTGAAAATCACGGCTTCGGAGTTAGATTCATGTTGTGTTCTCTTTGTAATTATCTTATACTTGGGCATATAAGCCTCTCGTTTGTAACCTTGATTTAATTTTTTTTTTTTTCTCAATGGAATTCTAACATTTTATCCCCTAATTTCTTGATTATTTTTTTATAGGATGAGATTCAACATCTCCTCTTCTCAAGTATTTTCTTTTATTTTTTTTCTCTTTTTTTCATTTGTTGTCTGTCCACGACAACTTGGTGCTAACTTCTAGCTAACTTTCTCTTCTCGTTTTTTTTTTCATTCTTTTTTTAGGTCTAATATAAATTAGTAATTAAGGCTTTGACGAGGTTCTATCAGACAGGCCCTTATCTTTCATCTCTTTCTTCTTGACAGAAGGGTTATTTAATTATGGTGATGGCTTTTCATTTTACTTTAGAACATCATAGTAATTTACATGCTTGTGTATTTGCATTATGTTTTGCTATTTTTACATGATATGGGCCTAAAGCTTATTGGGCACTAATATTTAATGGGTTAATATTCTTCTTGAAGTAGATTGCAAACAAGTAAGCAAATTATTTGGAGGTGTATTGTATCTAGCCACTTGGAAAAGAATGTTTGCATGTTTGCCTTAAAAAGAATACAATCGCGAGTTTTTGACAGGGCTTGGCCGTCCATTCTTTAGAGTCCATATATTCTTTGCATGAGATTTGATTTCTCGTCTTTTGGCGGGATATGGTCATTCGTCTTTCAAAAAGTATAGCCGTGAACTTTTTCTGTAACAATTTGGTCCCCCATCCCTTTGAGGGTATGGCCATAAATCTTTGAGAGGGGTTTGGTTGTCCTTTTGTAAAACGATATGGTGTAATCTTTTGGTCGAATATGCATTTGTGAACACTTTAGTCAACATTATATGCATTTGATTCCAAAAAAAAAATTTACAACGATAATAATAATATATTTTAGATATATATGAAAATTATTTTTTATCCATAGAATAATAACTAGATGGGTGGTAGAATATTCCATGCACTTAGGTTAATTTTTCTATACTTAGTGAATATTTTATTGGCTTCTCTATGCGTGAATAATGCATTTTATGCAAAATAATTATTTTGAGTGCCTAAATAAATGCACAAAAATTATGTGATTGATGAATAAATTACTATCGAAAGTGCATGAGTTTATTATGAAAATAAATTATTTTTTTAATGCGTATATAAAGATTTAATTGCATAAGAATTTAGGATTTAATTGTACAAAATTAAAAGTTTTGGAAGTAAGTTTCAAGAGGCATAAAAATATTTGAAAATCCTAAGCAAAAGATAAAAAATATTCATTTGAAATTTTAAAGGACTAAAATGTAGGGACTAAATAAAATAGTGAGACAAATTAAGGGACCAAAATGAATATTTGTGGCTAGGATTTTCTTACCTAAATGGCCACTTTATCCCTTATTTAATGGATATAATTATGCAATTTAACAAAAAGTCTAATATTTAGGCAAAAATGGATGGTGAGGATTAAAAGAAAAATCGAGGGTGGAGATGGAAGCAAATAAAGGGCTAAGATGGGATTCAAACCAAGAAAAGTCCACCCTTTTGTCTATAAATTCAGCTTGAAGGTGGAGGAGAAAATGGTGGGAAAATAGGAAAATTAAGCCAAACCCTTGCCAAAAAATTTACCGAAATCATAAACCAACTAAACCAAGACATTAAACACATTCTAAAATCACTTCACCAAGCTTGAAATCATAGTTGAAAGATCAAAAATAGAAAGGAGGAAATTTAGAGAGGAGGTTGAAATTTGGAGGAGGAAGGAGAGAAGAAAATCTTGCAAAATTCAACTTAAAAGGAATTAAATTGGAGCATTAAAAGTAAGGTAGTCTTACTACATCACAAAAACTTAATTTTTGGTGTTGAATTGAATGATTTTAATTGGAAAAATTATGTATGTTATGTGTTTGAATGTGATGATGTTGATGGAAATGGAAGCTTTTATACACGGACATGTGATTTTTGGATTGAATTTAATGTTGGTGAAGTGAATTGATGATGTTATGTAGTTAATTTTGCATGAATTATTAGATTTGTGTAATTAATTAAAGTTTAATTGAATAAATTGAATCAATTAGGATTAGGGTTCTTGAACATGTGAATTGAGAAAAATGATTTAAGTGTTGAAATTGATGATGAAATAGACTAATTAAGCATGTAAACAAGTAGTAAAAATAAAAACTACCTAACCTAATTCAAGACAAAAGTTTCGACCAAATTGGAAAATTTTAAGGTTTAAGATACATTTGATTGATTGATGTTTAATTGATAGAATACATGTTATTGAAGTGTAATTAGATGATTTAGCATGTGAAATAGCATTAAAATTGAAAAATTCACTTAGCTTAAACTAGATGTATAACCGGCCATTTTGGAGAAAATAATGATTAGAAGCTTAATTCATGTGTTATTATTGTTCTATGAATTAAATGAAAGATTTAGAATAATTAAATGGGTTAGTATGTGAATTAACATCTAAAATGAAAAATTCTCCTAGCTTAGGTCTAGGGAAAGTTTCGGCCATATATGAGATTTTAGGAAAAAAAAATTAATTAATTATACTATTATTTGAATTAGTGATTTTATGATTAATTAAATATATTACATGTGTTTAAATGGTGCAATTGTGTGTTTATTGCATGGTTGCCTATAGTTATGAAAGTTAAGAATATGAGTGAAATAATTCGTGCAATGACTTATTTTGGATTGAATGATGTGCCAAAGTGTGTTTTATGACTTGTAGTTATAAATGTGATGAATTAAATATATGTATGGCAATTATTTTAAATGTGCAATGTATGCTTTTATTTTATGGGTATGTGAAATGTGTTAATTTGTGAATATATTTATGCTTTTATTACATGAATATGGAAAATATGATGTTGTGTCGTACAATGCGATAAATATTTTATTTGATTGAACTGTGTACCTTGAATTAAATGTGATGAGTTGAAATGTGAAAGGTAATAGAATGTTATGTGTATTTTTATTATGTTGAGGCATACAATTTTATTGCATAAATGCACATTTACTTATGACATGCATTATATTAATTCATGAAGATATTCATTTACATCTAAATGGATATGCATATCAAAATCATGAAAAAAGTTTTTCTCATGGTTTTTACAAAGGAAAAGGAAAAAGTTATCAAAGGTTTAATTATTCCTAATATTTCTTTGTTAGGGGGATTAGTAAGGGCCTCAACAAAAGCAAATGGTAAAGGAAAAGAGGGCAGAATATGTACACATACGTGTAAATTATACATTCGGTAAGGCATGTCCGAAAAAGAAAAGGATTTCAAAAAAGACATGAAGAGGATTTTGAAGTGTATTCATTTGCATACGTGCATAACATGCATGACTAACTTACCGAATAATAGCTCACCCAATTCTTGTGATGTTGGGGTGAAGAATAAAGAATAATGGCTATGTTCACGTTAAAGATGGTTACTAAACGAGACTCTCTTGTCCATCCGCAAGGTGTATCTTACTTGTGGTTGTAAATTAGACCTACTACAAATGGTCGTGTTATTGATACTTGGTATTCGTTATATGTACTTAGTATGACTACTCTATTTTATATGATGATAAAGGTGATGACCAAGTAAGATGTTTAACATATAAAGGAAGAGTAGGCTTGTAAATATGTAAAACCACTTTTGCTAAATTAGTGTGGTACTAAGCTAGTTATCATGAGAAAGGAAAGTAAGTTGTAAACATATCAATAAATTTTAAACGTGTTAATAATATAATAATATAATAACGTGTATCTATAGTTTTCTCGTTCAATTCAATGCTAACCTACTATTGTCGACAATAGTATGGATAATTAGGTGGGTATGAGAATGGAAAGAATACGGAAATAATAGGAATAAATGAGTTGAATCATCTTTATAAAGATGATAATTAATGAAGGAAAAATATAGGTAATCGATTAAATGGTATCGGCTAGATAAATTTATTTTGTCTTTTAGAAAAAGAATTTGACGAAACTAAGAGACACATATCAATTCATTTCAATCTACTATTAGAATAAAATTTTAAAACAGAAAAATTTAATAGTGCATTTTGGATTGAAATTTATAAATAAGGTTAGACTTATTAACTATTTAATGAACTTTCACAGCAAAAACTATAATTAATAATACGAGTAAGAAAGACACGGTGTCTTATGTCTTACATTCATTATGAGACATGATGATAATATTTTCAATACATTTAGATACTTGAATAGAAGGTGTTACAAACACCATAGATTATTTACATCAGTTAGGCCCAGGCACGAGAGCCATAGCAAATTTCTTTTTTGGGAACCTATTGTTTTCTAATGGAGTCAGTTCTCGCCCTCATTTGGCTTTTTAATCATTTGGTATGATCTTTTCTTTGGTAAGTTGGTTGTCCGTAATCGTGGCGATTCCTCCAAGAGTGGAAAACTTCAAGAATAAGTACTGCATACAGGTTACAATACCTATCTTATGTAGTAAGTCTCTGAAAACTGACGTTGTACGCCAGGTGCGCCTAGTGTGACGAGAATTTGTACGGTTTCTTCTATGGGAACTTGCCCTTTTTTGTATCCCTATCAATGACGTTCTTGTTAGTTGGAGCTGGAATAGTTCAGATATCATTAAGTCAAAGGCCTCACAGGACAAAAAATATTCACCGTACTCTCATTGTCTATCAGAATGCGGCAGACCCTATAGTTGAAGATAATGCAGAGATGACCAATGGGTCATCATAGAGGTGGATCATATTGTTCGAGTCTTAAAGTGAGTAAACACTATGCTCGTGCCATGGCCTTACGGACTGGGCAGTAGTGAGGACTCTGTTCTTATAGGTTCTTTCCTTTCAGTGAGACCTGACTAGGCTCGGTTTTCTTTGCAATGTGATTTCAATCTTGGAGAGATTATCTGGATGATGACCGAGCTCTATATCGTGGCAATTTTGATTAGAAATAACAGTCCTATGTGTCATGTCTACGATATTGCTGGTAGTAACAATACTTTGTTTGGTTGCAGAGATAAAAATGGATCTTCATCAGAGGTGGGCTGTTTATATGTAGTTCTCTTCGATTGTTGGAGAACACTTTTGTGTGATTCATATTTAAGGGTGTAGTAAGGAGTTCAAAAAAGACATGGCGGCTTTGGACATTCACTTTTTGGGTTGAACTTGATTGGTCGCAATTTTTCTCCTTATTTTATCAATTGGCCTTTGAAATCAGGAATATGTTTCCCTCACTGCAATGATTTTTATTTTTTATTTTTTATTTCACTCGAGTGTGGCTTTTCACTAGTTTCTTTACCTGGTACATATTTTGATAGAAGAAGGTGTATATTTTCTTCCACAGGCTAGTGTCGTTTACTCCCTCAGCAAGGGCTTCTGTTTCCACTAGCTCTAACAAGCCGTCCACTTTTAGCATTCTTCACGAAATTGAGAAAGTTGGTGGAGAAACGACCGACCAGCTTGGAGGTCAGGTCTTTAAAGTCAGTATGGATTTTGAGTCTAGACGTATTTTTTAGTGGTACCACAAAAGGTAGTAGAAGCACCGTCCAGATGGAGTTAGTCCCTCGAAATACAAACTCAAGTATTTTCCTCACATTTTATATGTTCTTCCTGGGTCACTAAAGCCATCGTACATATCTAAATTTATCTTTTTCGAGATTAAATTTATAAAAAAAAAAAAAATACTTGTGTTTAGAACATGAAAAGCAAGAGGTGACACTTGGAATTTGTGTCTGTTGTGGTCGAAATGCAATCGAGTATGGATATCGAGTTTTCTTTCGATACTATGACATTTGGGATCTAGGCTTATAGAGGAAGTCTCGTAACGAGGAGAAACTATTGTTGCGTCTTTCACGGGATCCTTGTTAATACAGTGTACACTTTTAGCATCTTAGTGAAGCCATGAACTTTCGTCTCTATTTCATCTCTTACAAGACCCTTGACTCCTATCCTTCTTCAAGACGAAGAGCATGGCTACTTTAGGGTTCCGGAAAAATGCGACCTATTAATTCTCTATTTTTTGTGTCGTTGAGTCCTTTTTACGCTTCGTAGGTAAGCACAAGTCACGTTGGTTTGTATGGAAAGACCCTTCTGCACATGGCGTTGAGTGTGGCAATATAAGCGTCTCTGGAGGTGGAGGACGAGGTGGTCCTTGTGGCGATGTAGAGACCACCTTGATTTGGGCTTGTATTGCCAAAAATACTTTTGAGGTTTTGAATATACAGTACAGAGAATGTAGTAAGGAGATGCAAGAAAGCAAGTTATTGCTCAATTCTCTATCCCCACAGACGGCACCAACTATTGAATCTATGAAAACTCAGAGACTCATCAAGTAAAATAAAAGTGACGTGACCCGTTATGACTATAAGTGAACAGAACCCTGTAAGATATAGGTGACACGTCACCCGAACCCATCACTCATCATCATATTTCATTTCTATAAATAGTATCAAAACATTGCTGCTTCTAAAAATTTTAAACTCATAAACACATCTTATTCTCATAAATAAGATCATATTCTCGGGTAGGTCTGATAGTTCTTTCCTAAATTCTACCCGCATCGAGTCATAAATGTAACAAACATGGAACAGAAGATGCAGGCTACTCTCAAAGGCTCTGCATTATGGTTATAATAAAAATGCCACACAACAAAATATTTCAGGGAAAAAGAACAGAAGATTAATATTAAAATCTTGGACACAAACCCCCATCCAAGTAAATCACAATAACCATTGAAAGCAGGGTAGTCTGACCCGCCAATACCGAATCATCGAACGCAGGGTAGTCTCTGACCCTCCCACACTGAATCATTGAAGCCCCAGTAAATTATTTTAGCAAAATTCTGCCCTAGTAATCCATAAGTAGATACAGGTACACAGCCTGTATACTAACTAGCAAATTTTCCCAGAAAAAATTAAAATTGCAATCTAATTTCCAGGCATGTTTCAATCAAATAAACCTCAATGCGTTCCCTCCGACAAGAAAACTACATTTTACTCCAGTTCTTGCACGAGAAAATCACCAAATCCACCAAATAAATGACTCAAACCAAAACAAACTCCCCATTTTAGCAATCTAGCTAACAGTAATTCAAACAATAAAGAGAACATCCACAAACCAACACAATAACTGAAACAGATCATAATAACACAACAGCATATCCAATAAGCAAAACAAAATCCCATTTCCATAAAATTAAAAAGGTCTAACATAACCATGAAATTAAAAACAGCAATACTCTACTTAGCTGAAACCAGTACTGATGAGGCAAACAAAACAGGGACAGACGCTAAAACGAACAACAGCTTTCACTATTATTGATAAAATAGAAAACTACTTGGATCTCTGCCTCATCTTTCGGCGCTTCCTCTTCAACCTCCTCATACGCTTCTTCTTCCACTGTTTATTTAAACACAGCAAAAGCAAAAAAAAAAACAAAACAAATAAATCAAACGAACAATTTTACTCTGACTAAGCAAGTTTAAAGGAATACAAAAGATGGTAATGATTTTATTAACGCCATGTGAGATGAAGATAAGATTACCTTGGCTCTCATGGTGACAAAGTAACCAAGCTTTGCGTTCCTTTCTTTGATTCAGAACCCTGGCTACCGTGGAGGCTGCGGAGAAAGATAGACAGAGCTTCGTGTAAGGGAGGGCTTCGCAGGTAACTATATACTAGTGAAACCCTAATTTGTATTGGGCTGTTCTGCTGATCTGGGCTCAACTAGCTAACGAACACCGAAAGTTCAGTTGAGCCCATTTATGAATTCAACATTGGCAGGCCCAATTAGCCCACATCGACCCGTACAAAATTATACAAACACAGAAGGGTTGAAATCTCATCTTGAGATAGGGAACCCAAGTCCAGGAGTCGATTACTACAAAATATTAATTAAGGAACATAGTTGTTTCAATTTCAAATTTTTGTTTGGAAAAGTTTAGGTGGCAGCATTTATCCTTTATAGATTTTGCAGTTGTGTAGCTAGAAGGAAGGAAAGTTTAAATTCGGCTTGCAGACCAGCCACGTGACTCGAGTAACTGAAGCCCATCCTGCTAGGTAGGCATTTCATTTCTAGCTAGCAGTATGTTCAGTAACACCCCAATTATTAATAGAATTTTTGCAAAGCATTAATGTTGACGATAGATGCTGAAAAAGATGTGTAAATTTATTTTATTTTTATCCCTTTTTTGAACTGAAAATGACCTAGAAATTGACTTTGGTATTTCATTTTCGGCTTTGGTTTGTTAAAAAGTGTTATAGAATGCATACTCTTAAAATTCATTAATCAAATTTTTATTTCCTTCTCTTTTTTCTAAATAGTTACCAATATATCTTTCATAAAATATATAATAACTATTATATATTACACCTTTCATTGATAACTATTACTCCATTATAATAATTATTAGTAGAGGATTTATTAATAATTTTTTTAAAAAAATTGATATAAATTACAATTTAATTGGTTCGTTTATCAGTATTCTTGTAAAATTCCTGGCCCAAAATCTCACTAGAAGAAAGTTGACTCTCTGAGAAAATTCATCGAACAGATGGCAATCAATAGGCATTGCAACATCCCTTGTAATCGTCATAGGGATAAAATTGAGAAATCTGCAGCTGGGTTACGAGCTCAATGAATATAGAAGGCCTTTTTTACCAATTATCTCGCGTTCTTGTTCCATATCTGCAAAAATAGATCTTGCACTGATAGATATATATATATATTCATAGCTCGAGAGACAAACAAAGCAATGGTATGAAATAACATTCCTGATTTAATTACAATGATCTATTTTACAGATATAATCTACAGAAATAGAAATCCGGGTTTCTTTGTTTACTCCGTTATGATTGTTAAAACAGCCGAGTCAGCTCCGAGAGAAGTTCTACAGAGTGGGCAACTTGACTGAGTCACAAGCCACTTATCGACACACTCACAATGAAAACAATGCTGACACTGCGGCAAAACTTTCAGCTTATCACCATCTTCAAACACACCAAGGCATATACAGCACTCGCTTTCGACTACAGTGCCATTGTTACTGGTACCCAAATTTGACTTGTGCAAAGTTATCGGCAAAGCCTTGATGGTCGTAGAGTCGAGACCTCGAGGAGGAAGACGAGGCGCGTGGGGCACGTGACGTCTAGAGGGAAGATGATGCTGCCGGTTCTCAAGGCAGACCCAACGAGCGTAGATGGAGAGTAGAGTGATAAGGATGAAAATGGAGCAGACGATGATAACAAAAAAGAAAGCGCTGCCACGGATTTGCAAGTCATTTTCGTCTGGTTCTGCGTAGTGCCAGTGGAATGGTTGGGAGTCTTGTGATGCCATTTACTCTTAATTTGCAAGTCGTATTGGTTTTGGTTGTGAGGGTATTTATGGCTGTGCAGGTATGGTAGCAGTGGCAGCCGGGCAGCGGGAGTTTGGCTAAAAGAAAGAGCTGGTTCAGCCTTCAAAATTTAGCTACAAACTGTTTTCAACTCTTGTGGATTTTAATCTAGGCAAGAGGCTGAGCAGTACACCGGCTTTGAGTAAGTGAAAGGCGTAAATGTGAAGATTGGTTTCTAGTGGTAAAGAGGGGCTCTTTTCAATCATATAAGATACTTTAATTTCATACATGTCAATATTAACATGTAAATACGAACTTTGTTAAACCCGATCCGAATAATAACCAGCTCAAGTTAATTATTATAATCTTAATATATTTTGTAACTATATAGTATAAATAAGAATGAAAGAAAATAATGAATGGTTAAGTGCATAATTTTGAAAGTTGAAAATATCAAATTCAAGCCCCACAAATTATAATCTTATAATCCATTGGTCTAACCGGCCGGATTTTACTAATTATTTAACTGAATTATGTAGATTCTGGTTTTTAATGTCAACTCGAACCGATTAGATAGTTTATTCGTTGGGTTTTTTTATTGGACCAACAATTCCAATTAAGTTTTAATACCAGAATAATATTTTTACACCATTCGAATTTGCGAATGCTGCATGGCTTTCTTTTCCATTCTAAGGACTCAAACTCATGTGAACAATACGCCTTTGCTTGGCTTACTGTTTTCTTTAGTAAAAATAAATAATCATTCAATTTATCTATATATATTAGATCATGGAATCCCAATTTTCAAATTAGTTTCTACATCCTTGATTGTACCACTTTAAACCTCAAATATAGTCATAGTTTCACTAGTCTTTATGTCATTTTTTTTCACGAGATAATGCTAAGATTATAATTGTTGATAAGATGACTTTCAATCTAAATTGATCATGCAGTTATAATAATTTGATAAATATTGATTCAATGAAGAGCACCTATAAAATTTGTTGTCTTTTAGTAATTAGAGGGTTCTTGGATTGCTAAATTAGCTTACAAAAATAGGTGTTTAGCCTTAATCGACTCTTAGGGATTAGCTCTTTTATATAGAAAATAGTCAATAATATAGCTAATTAAAGCTTGAATGACAAAATTTATAACATTTGGCTTCTTAATTTTTATAAGAGTGAGGGTTAAAACAATATTTTTCTTTGTATTCAATAGCTTCGGCATCTACTTAAGGGTTTGAAACTCTTCTAAGTGATGATTATTGTCCGACGCCTTGTGTGTAGTCGATGACGTACGCAGGACCAAATGTCCACGGGGCCAAAATAAATATTTATAAATTTATTATAATTTACACAAATTTATATATATTATAAATAACATATCAATATATATTTTAAAATAATCTCAAAATACGAGTCATTCAAAATAAAGATCTTCATTCTTTTAAGTCACGAAAATCATCTATAAGCGAATCTATACTCAAATTTTCAGCAATTTCTTTTTTAATATATACTAACAAACAATCGAAAGAAAGTCATCTTTCATCTTATTACGAAGCTTAGTCTTGACTATGCTCATAGTGAAAATGACCTCTTTGTGATAGCCGTAGAAATTGAAAGAATAAGAATAACCGTTATTATTCTATAAACAAGTGGATAAGTTTCAAATTTTCTTATCTTCATCAATCGTTGACACAAATCAAATATGGTTAACAATGTTTTGAAATTAAAAAGATTTCGTACATGATCAAAATGCTCAAATTGCATCCTTAATTGCACCCTTTCATGATCGACAAAGTATTGAGGGTAAAATTTCGCACCAACATACAAATGTCATCAATTCTAAATGATATGTGCATCTCTTTAGGATTTAAAGCCGAATTAAAAATGAGTAGCTCTATCGTGTGATCATTGAATCTATTATTAAGTTTTTTCAATTGAAAATCTATCACGACATTGAATATGTCAACTTTGTAATGATGCTCAACTATAATTGCACTAAACATATTCGCAAGCCAAAAACATATTTTAGATGAAAACCTCAACGAGTATCCCTAACCTTTTTGTAATATCTCAAACACTCGTTATTAAATGAATTAAAAATATATTAAGGATGTATGAAAACTATTATGTGAGCATAAGATAGTTTCCATAAGGATGTTGGAATATTCAATGCTCTTAGGATAATTTTTCCGTATTGAGTGAATATTTTATTTGTTTTTCAATGCATGAATAGTAATTTTTTATGCAAAATAAATGTTTTAAGCACTTTAAATGTACATAAAAAATATTTTATTTGTATAGAATATTTACTAGAGGGATGGCAGATTATTCCGTGCCATTTGATAAACTTTCCGATGTTCAATGGATATTTTCATTGAATAAATAGTGCTTTTTTGTGAAAAATAATTATTTTGAGTATTTTAAATGTGTTTAAAAATTATCCAATAGGCATAGAAAAATCATTTAGGAGGTGTACGAATATTTTATGAACTTAAGTGAATTTTTCCGTGCATAGAGAATATTTTTCGTAGAAATAAGTGTATTTTTACACTTGTTTAAACCCTCAAATTAATTATTTTATGTAAAAATACACTCATTTATCCATATGTTAATTAAAATTTCAATTGAAGCATTCTCAAAAAATAAAAATATCAATTAAAGCATGAATTAGGATGATGTCATATTGAAAGTAGAATTGTAATAAAATAAAAAAGATGAGAAAAGATATGACATGAAGTGTTACATGGGGAAAAAAAATGGAGGGGGATGGGGGTCGGGCCCCGTAGCTTTGTATGTGGGTCCGTCCGTGTGTGTAGTTGTACTTAGTGATGATGCAAGTAGAAACATTTAAAAAAGCCACGTTTTCATTAAATAAACGTTCTTTCAATCTACCAAATAGGTTAAAAAAAACATTTTCTTTATTTGGACTATCCGTCTATATTGACTAACGATGTTTTGTCTTGTCGTAATAGCCACTAACAACTTATCAAAATTATTCTATTAAGGATTAAACGGTTTTTAAATAGAATATAAAATGTTTATTGTACTATAAATCATAAACTTTATACTTTTTAATCACTTTGATATGTTTTTACAAAAATAGATGAAAAATACATTAACCGAGTTTTTGGTAACTATATTAGCACATGAGGTGTTTTACTGTTCAAAATTTCGAATTTGTATGATGTGGCATGACTTGTAGGAAGCCAACATAGATTACAATCCACATAATATGACATGTGGCAAAAAAAAATTTAAAATTGAGGTTGTTCGGATGATATGTTGCCCACCTTCATTTGCTATCAAAAATCAATAAAATTGTGTGGAATATTCAACAAAATCGAATAAAGAAAAAGTGCTCATTATTATTATTAAAATTATGATTATTCATAGAATACACCATTGAGCACTAAAATATATAGAAATTCAAAATCCATAACGGTCGAAGATTCAAACCCACGAACCCTCTCCTCATCCTTCTTGCTCTTTTATCACCCAAATATTTAGTCAAGTTTTAAGATGAAATGAAGAAAAACCAAAACCAAATCAATCCTAGTAATATTGTTCTTTTATCACAAAAACATAAAAATATTTTTTTATAAATTTTATGATTTGATTTGGAATTGTATCGTGGGAAATTTGTTTTTCAAATGAGATAAGGATTAGTGAGCAACATATCGTCTAAACGAGTCTCGATTTTAATTTTTTTTCACGTTTCATCTTATGTGGATTATAATCCATGGTGACATCTTACATGTTATGTCATGTCATATAAATTAGGAATTTTGGATGAAAAACACTTCTTGTGCTAATATGATTATCGAAGTTGAATTCATGTATTTTTTATTGATTTTTGAAAAAATATACTAAAATAATTAAAAGATATAAAATTTGTGATTTTATAATATAGTAAGCCAATATAAAACTATGTAATAATTACGATCACATAGGTATATGAAATTACCCATGACATTAATTGATCATTTGCTTCTCACCTTAATTGTCTAATGCAAGGCTAGGATCATATCCACTTCACATGTCAAAATCTATGGCCTGAAAGTAAAATTTTGATGGAATGACTAATTTCTAGGATCCCACGTCTAAATGACACAATTAAAAATGTAAATCTAATTAAAAAAAAACTTTTTATTATATATGCAATGACATAACCATTATTCTTGGAAAAAAAAGGTAAAGATATATTGTTCACGTAACAGATATTTCATTATCATAATATAAACATTTGGAAAAACCTCATCTCACGTCATTTCTCATTTAGCATAGATGAAATTTAAAGTAACTATAATAATCGGACAAGTGTGCATATGTAATATGTTATTCCACCAAAATCTAAATTATGAATGAAAACCACTCCATAAATACTAGCATCCCTTGTTGCTTTGTATGCAGTCATTATATATATATATATATATATATATATGCTGACAGTCCAGTAACTAGGCTACGTAGTTATTCTGTATTATTGAGCTGTTAAAACTAAAGATTACACATATGTAAAATCATATCGTATTTAATATAACAAATATTATTGAAAATTAAACAAATAACAAGAAAAAGCATCATACTGTTTATTTGGTATAAATTTATATTGATAGTTTGATTAAATAGATAACTTGTTCGGGATTTTGACCGAACAGATAGATGGACTTACTTTCAAACTTAAAAATTAATTTGACAATATAAAGTAGCCATAATTTTTTCAAAAGAAAAAAAAAAGAAAAATAATCATTCAAAAGTGTTTTCTTTTATAAAAAAATTATTTCATTTAAAATATTTTTATTAAATAGAATATTATTTTAGAGGGAACTACGGAACGCACACACACAGACATATATAAACCCTGATACCTGAAAAGTGGGTGCACCGACATTGAAAATTTCCATTCCAGCTTTAATGTAATTCCAATGGATGAAAAATCGGCCCATTAAGAAAGGGAAAATGCCCATTTAAGAGGCCTTCGATAGGGGGCAAGTTTAAAAAGTTATCCGATATTTTTTTCTTTTTGGATAAAAAGTTATCCAAACACTCATAACCAAAATTCTATCTATTTTTTTATCCCTTTTTACCCCCTTTTATTTGTTTTATTTGTCTCTTATTTTATTCTCATTTTATTTTATTTGGAATTTACTACAAAAAAAGAAAAAGAAAAAAAGAATCAAAAAAATATAAAAAATCTAAAAACTGCATGACATAATTAATTAGGGGCATGATTGAATAAAATCAACGAGTGAAATTAGAGCAATTGACAATACAATTGAAAACTCTAGAATTGAAATTAAAAGATACAGGGATCCATTTGAAAACATTGAAAGAAACATGGACCAAAATTACCTATCTAAAGGATGTAATTGCAAACAATTAAAAAACACGAGGACTAAATTGAAACTAGAGAGGAAACGATAGGATCAAAATCGAGCAAACGACATGTTGTTCGCTTCAACCCATAATCAATTCCCAAGTCTGTTCATCGTCTTCCTTAGAGACAAAATTCTCCAAAATTTTGCTCATTCTATAATTTTTGGTCGGCAATTATACTAATCAAGAATCACGTTGCACACATCTCACACCACTCATATGTACCCCTTCACCACTACACTCATTATCTTTCAATTACAGTCCGTATATCCAAAGAATGTGTTCTTTGGCTTTAACAATTAATGGTTTCAATCAACCGAAGATCGATTATAGGGTGGAAATTAGTGTGAATTTGGCTATAAATGGGGGTAAATTGGCGGAGTTAGGGAGGGAGAGGGATTGAGAGAAAAAAGGGAGAAAGGTTTCTAGGTTTAAGTTTTTGGGTTTCAAGGAAGAACAACCCATTTTTCTGAGCAAAAAATTCAACTCTTCCTAGGTTCATATGGCTATTTCAATCCATAATCCCCTCGATTTCTAGTTTTAGGTGCGTCCCAAGCCATTGGGACGTGCCAAAATAAAGTTCCGTTTGACTAGGCCTAGCCTAGTCTGAATAAAGAAGAAAAAGGGGTTGAGGGGGAAATGGGCAAGGTCTAGCCCAACCCATAGGAAAAGAAAAAAACAGAGAGAGAGGTCCAGTGGGTTAGTCCAACCTAGCAAGCCAGCCCAATTGGTCAAAAGCCCACTAGGCCCAAATGACCTAATAACCCTATTTTTAGTCTTTTTTTTTCTAGATAAATTAGTCCTAATTTTTTCTTAAATATATGCCTTTTATTTTATGCCTAGTTTATATTTAATATTTTAAATTTCTGAGTTCTTATATTTATTTATTTAGTCGATGTATATTGTTAACTTTTATTTCGATAATTAATAGATTGATGAATTGTTGAGTTTTCTAATTTTTAGAGATTGATGATGACTCTCCGCTAACAAAAAAAAAAAAAAAAGAATAAAAAATATAAAAAATGATAAAACAAAAAAAGGAAGAAAAGAAAATAATAAAAAAAAGAAAAAAAAAAGAAGGAGAGAAAATGCTAGTTAAAAATAAAAAAGAAAAAAAGAAAAAAATTAGGTGAAAAATTAACAAAGTTTTCTATCTAACGAGGATCGATGTTAGCTTAAATCAATCACATATTAGTAATTAGGTCATTCTTCAATATCTTG
Organism: Dovyalis caffra; assembly: GCA_963924115.1. Taxonomy (NCBI): domain Eukaryota; kingdom Viridiplantae; phylum Streptophyta; class Magnoliopsida; order Malpighiales; family Salicaceae; genus Dovyalis; species Dovyalis caffra. The sequence continues at coordinate 6,163,531 of CAWUPB010000850.1, forward strand.
ATTATTCCAAGACTTAAACTCGGATTCGATATTGAATTGACAAGACGTTTGATGGAGAGATTCGATTATCGATTCATTATGCTACCACAAACGAAATAAAAAAAAAATTAATTTGACTTAGAAAGTAAAACTTGGAATTTTGACTTGAAAAATAATTTGGTAAAAATAGATTTTTTTCTTAGGAGATAAATTTTAGGACCAAATTAGATATGATACATTTCTTAGAAAAGGGTTTTTTTTGGATAATTGATATATTTTCAATGATATAACCTACTCTTTACCTTAAAATCTTTGAACGAATGTCCATTTTAGTTTTCTAGTTGCTTTTAATACTAGGTGACAATTTTAAAATTAAAAAAATAACTCACATCCCTAAACAAATAAAAATTTCTACCAATAAATCATTAAAAATTTCGAGAAACAAATAAAATTTTCTACCAATAAATCATTAAAAATTTCGAGAGTCTCATGAATGTCGGGTAGTGACACTAATTTTGATGGAAAAACATTTCTAATTAAATGAAATCATAGTTTTTTTTTCCCCTGATAGAGAGTACAATCTTCTTAACCTAGATTTAATTCAAGTACTTAAGAGGGCCGGTAAATTTTCCATAAACCAACTACCTCTCTATTGTTAATTCGTTAAAAAGCCTCTCTATTGTTAATTCTATCAATTAAACACTTTTATTTTGGATTCAATCAATTGAATATAATTTATTTAAATTAAATGAAAAAAAAAACTACTCTTGGAATGAATAATGATATTGATAAAAATAAAATTGAGAATAATATATCATAATAAAAAAAATAATTAATTGGTTGAGATAAATTTTTAATTTTAAAAAATATTGAAATGAAAAATACGAGTATCCAATTGATAACAAAACGGTTTTTTCTTATTGGTAACAAAAAGGTTTTTGGATGGATTGATAAAAACACAATGTGCAAATATATTTGCTCGGGTTTAACCAATAATAATGATATCTTATGTGCTGAAATGATCAATTTCAAAATCGTTACATGTTTTTTAACAGTGAAAGAGACTTTAATGAACTCCACATCAAAGATCGCCATGTGACGTTAAAAAAATACTGGATTTACATCTGAATGGGTACCAATTATTCCCCATATATATAATACAGTTTATTATGATTCAAAAAGAACATGGAGCTCAAACAAGCTTTGGAATGAGTGCATGCACCCCAACTCACGCATTACACTCGGAATGCCAGGAACATCCAGAAATATTCTCACTCTCTCTCAATTATAATCTTTTCGCATGCATAAATACAGGTGTTGAGGATTAATCGTCAAACGAAATCATGTAAATCGATAGAATTAATTATTCCCACTCATTAATAGCTTCATGTTCACGAAAATTTCAGGATGAGCCGCAGGTACCTAAACTTTTATGAAAAGTAAATTAAGAAGCCATGTAACTAAATACAACTTAATTAATTAGTAATGCAATATGTATAGAAGCCATTGAATTTAAGAAGCCTCATGCCCTCAAAGACCGTAAACAAATTAAAGTTCGCTGTTTCAAAAATCAACATATACTTTGTACAACCCATAACAGCACAAAAATAATATTACTAAACACAAAAATAGTTGAATGAAGTATTATGATCAAGTCCATGAAGTATCAAAGTTTTCCGACACAGCTTTGTGGATTAACTAGCTAGTTTCATATTCTAACATATGTAAATCTGGATTCACTAGTTAATCTATTCAAAGTCCATCCTTTTCTATTAGTATATAGAGATGATTATATACATACAAATTCTTTGATCCTACAATCCAAGATCCCCTGTCTCATCATTCTTAAGATGACTCGTTATTTAGCAAGATAACCACTCTTCAAACTTCCTTTGACAACATCCATATAGAGCCCTTAATGGAAAACCAAAATAGTCTTCTCCATCTCTTCTACATCACTAATTAATTCCCGTGTTTTTTTCATCTATAGTCAATACTCCTAAAAACTTCAAAATATATACATGTTGCTTCCAACTTAAGGATGCATGCTCATTTTGTATCTGTTGAGTATACAGTTGGTTCTTAATTACATAAAAAAGAACAAATTAATTAACGCTGCCTTTAACCCAAAAATTTAAGTCATTGTTTTTTTTATGAAGTTTCCTTTATTATAAATTAATACAACCTGAACAGTTTCCATGACCATAAAAAAGATGGATTATTGCAAACTGAAACAGACAATGCAAAATAATTATTGCAAATCAACAATGCAAAATATAAATTCATTACTGAAACTATCAGAAAGTAGATAAAGACATCTAGATTAGATTCATATACAGTATAGAGAGAACAGTCAATTGTTCATGATCAAGAAAATGATTTTTGGTAAAAAAAAAAAAAAAAAAGGCATTTCTGGGGTGTGATCATAATGAAGGACCGAAAAAACTCAGGAAAAACAAAGATGTCCCTAACCAGGCCCACAATATATCCATAATGCTTCATCTGTCCCGAAACCCATAACAAAACTCCCAGTGATTGCAAATCCAAATGCACCTAAAATTAATGAATTTCTTTAAATAATAAAAGGGAGAGCATGGAAATAGCACATTTGATAAGATCATCAAAACAAAAATAGACAAACAGGATGCTCTTGCTTAAAGAGGAAAACCATTGGAGTTTGAACAATTTTTTCTTTTGATGAAAACGTTGTCTTAATTGTTCAGATCTTGTTTAGATTATGACGTATTTTGTAACCTTTTGAATTGCTAATTTTATCTCCTTGATTTTCATCAAAACAACAACAATAACAAAAAGGATATCGCCTATTGAGAAAACAAATTATATATTTGTGCACTTTGTAAATTTGAGCATACATGCAACATACTGCTTAATTTATTTACGTCCTTAATGTGTATAAAGTATGATTTAAATAAATAATATAGTCTTCCGGTGTCACTGAATTTGATATAGCAATTCTCGATCTGCAATCAATACAATAGAATCCATTTCATTTTTTAAAACCTATAGAGATATTCAACAATATAGTTCGTGTTTTCATGAGAAAAGGTGTTGTTCAAACTTCTTAATTATTGTGGTCTACACCAATTCATCACTACTTGTATTGGACTTTGAGAATTGAAAATGATGATTGAAAAAAAAAAAAAACTGATACTTGAATTCGAGTTTAATTTTATGATATGAACAAAATTACGAACACTTTGCTAAAAAATAATAACTCACAACTGCTAATACTTAAAAAAAAAAAAAAAAAAGGACATTCGCATGAAAAATAATCAATTTTCTCATAACTAGTTGAAGAGGTAGAAATTTTACTCAATACTATTTTGCCCTTTTTAATTATTTTTCGCATCCCAAACAACGGGCATGCAATAGCTAGGCGAACCGATAAAATGTTTCAATCCCCACACACTGCATTACAAAAGGGAAAAAAATAAAATAAAAATCTGAATTACCTGGATAAGTAAGCTTTACTTGAGGTATTTCCCAGACTTAATCATGAAGCCAACATGGAAAAATAAGTCTGACAATATCACTTGCCAATAGAAACCCTAGATTTATTGATGATAACCATACTTGCAGAAGAAACCCCTATCTCAAATTTCTTTCATCTTAGAAATTCCAATCCTATCGAAAACAGTCCAAACCCCCAGTAACTGCACCGGAATCCAGTAAGTTTAACCATTCGAAACAATGGAAAGAGAACTAGATTAAATAATATCCAAGAGCAAAAACTTGCATGTACCAGTCTTCAATTAATTAGGCCTCTCTTGAAAATTTTTGGTATGCCAAACGACACCCTCATGCGAATTCCCACCAGCTCTCAAAAATCAAACAAGAAAGGGTCCTCATCATCCCAAATACCAGGGGGTGCGTACTCATCATCATTCCACACAGACGGAGATCCGGGTCCAACATGCATTACTGGATCCTGCATAAGATGACCCGCTGGTGCAACAACAGGTGGAATATTACTACCAGACGGAGAGAAACTCGAACCGACTGAACCCACCAACGAACTAACATCATCGTAAGGTTGATGCTGCGGCTGACGATGACTATGATTTTGATACGAGCTTGTTGTTGTTGTTGCTACACTAGAACTAACATGTATATTATGGGCGTTGTTTGTATTAGCTCCATATTGATTAATATAGCGTTGTAACATAACTTGCTGGTGATTTTGCAATAGCAGGTCATTAGTACTAGGACATTGTAAGGCCGACCCAACAACATTATTCGAATGACAATTAACCCCGAACGGCGTAAATCCCGATGAAGCCGCCGTAACCGCTGTCGTGACAGAAGGAGAAGCCATTGGATTTGAGAGAGAGAAAGTGAAACCAAAGCCACAGCCAAACCCAGGGGGACGAGGGAGCAAAGGGCGAAGAGTCTGGCTCGAGGAAGAGGTAGAGTTGCGAGAAGTTGATCCGGACTGAGCTGAAGAAGAGGAACCTGAGGGTTGCAAATTGAGTTGAGCCCTAGAGCCATAAAGGATGATGGCTGCTCGATCGTATGCTCGTGCTGCGTCCTCTGCTGTAGCAAAAGTGCCAAGCCACTTACGGGTTCGTTTTCTTGGCTCACGGATCTCTGCTACCCATTTGCCCCAGCTTCTTTGCCTAACTCCTCTGAACCTGAATTTACCGTTGTCTGGTCCTCCTTTGCCTTTGCACTTCCTGCTACTGCCACTGCCACTGCTGTTGTTGTTACTGTTTTTGTCACTTGTTGTGGCGGTAGTGGGGGTTGTTGCGGTGGTGTTATTATCGGTGCTTTTGTCATTGGATGAAATGGTGGTGGTGGTGATGGTGCGCTCTTGGGGAGGGTGAGAGAGAGATGAATTGTCCATTAGAAAGTGGAAGGCTTTTAAGGCTTTATTAAGACGTCGACTGAAGGGTCCTCGTTCTTTGGTTATTGATCTGTCGAAGTATAGAGGAGCCTATGCCTGTGTGTTGATTTGAATGTCATGTATGTAAATGGTGGATGAGGGCGGTGGTCTACAATGACTGCATGCTATTTATATTTTTGTATTCGAGAGAGAGATAGAGAGAGTTGCTGCTTAGTACTGAAGTAAACAGGCAGCCCTGGTGCACATTGGTTTGGGAATTTGGAATCATTTGTTTGTATTTTATATATTCTGATTTTATTTCTTTCATTTTCGGTGAAGATTTTTTTGTGAGGTGAGATTTTTCCGAGAGAAATCAGCTAAGCTTTAATTCCGATTAATGCTGAATGCTCCCTGGTGGGAGGAAAATTGAGCTTGAAGTAGAATCGACGAGCTCACATCGATTTTCTTTCCTTTAAGACTTCAAATTTGAATAGAGTTAACAAGGTATTCATGATTTTTGTTTTGTATATTTATCTAATTATTTATTATTGTAAACAACTGCTTATTTTTGTTGCTACTCAACAAATTTAATCTTAAAACGAAATATATCGATATTTTAATTTGTGATTAAATCTTTCTTGACAAAATACTATAAGGTTTGGTTTCGCCTAGCAAGCCACTATGACTTTTCATGAGTACTTAATTTAAAAGATGAATAATAAAATAAATAGAATTTTATCAATCGAAAGAGATAAAATTCATTAAAAGAGTAAATATCATAAATCAAAAGATATGACACTTACATTGTTAGCAATCGAGATATTCGATGTCATTCTAACAGATCAACACTATCTAAAATACGAAGATAAATCTACTAGAAAAGCGAGTAAAGGACTAATACCCTACTTGCAAGAAAATAAGAACTAACTATTACGGGATAATTTAAAGGATTTAAATAAATTTATCTAAAAAGCCTTATGATGTTGATCGTGTCCCATTCCGTTGGCCCTTCCTTCTTAAATAACTTTTTCACTAACAACTACTGTTTATTTAAATTCAAGTGCGAACAATTATTAGTAATTGTTCATTTGTTTTCTTCGTACATATTACTTTCATCGAAATTGGTTGAATACAGAACCAAACACATTGTTTATTTAACTCCCGAAACTTTATCGAAACATGAGTAGTTATATGACCAAACGCACCTGTCTTACTAAAGACTTAAGGTTCCGTCGAAACTTGGTTTGTTATGATCAAAACGCATTGTTTCGTTAAAGACTTAAGGCTCCGTTAAAACTTAGTTGGTGACAAGACCAAACGCATCATTTCATTAAAGTACTAAAACTTTGTCGAAACTTGGTTGGTAATAAGACCAAACGCATCATTTTATTAAAGTATTAAAGTTTATCAAAACTTGATTGGTTATAAGATCGAAACGTACCATTCCATTTATGTCTTACTGTTTTGTCATAAGAAGACATCTCATGTGACATATGATCCACGCATGCCTTTGATTTTTGAATTGCCAACATTATTCCTTGAGCAATTTATTCTTCATGTGGGTTTTGATTCTCAATCTCTTAAAATTAACTAAAAATAGTCTTACTGCGCGAATGATGTTTTATCTTTTAATTAAACTAGTTAGATGTAAGCTTTGGATTTCTCCACTACTTTTTCATTTTATTTTGCCCTTGTATTTTTATATCATCTATAAGAAAATAGGCCGTCTACACACTGGTAATGATTTGCAACATAAAAAAACTCGCAGTTTACCAGCGGTGAATTCGTTACATGAGATACGAACAAAATTACTTCTTTTTAACCCGTAAAATTTTCAATTAAATATTGGCCTTGCAGATTCAACCAATTGCTTGATCGACAAATGATATTTTGAAAAATTAGTAGAATAGTTATCAGTAGTGCTTTCGATGTTTTCCTTTGGTATTGATGCGCGATTAAAGTTTATATAGATATAGATATAGATAAGATAGCTATTCGATAAAGTTTAGTTTGACACGGTACAAATGCACTAAAAATGAATATCTCACCTTAATGAAAAAAAAAAAAAAAAACAAACAAACAGAAAGAGAGAAGAAGAATATCTCAAATCATTCTTTTTATTTTTTGTTAAGAAATCTCATTAATTATTTTATTTTTCAATATTTTTAATTTCTAGTGTAAGATAAGGTCCAATTAAATATATGTGCTTTTTTTTTCTGTTGTAAAAAGTAAATGTGGTGTGGTTTTTTTTTTTTTTTTGGGACCAAATGAATAAAATATTGATGGAAAAAAAGTAGAGTAGTCATCAAATTTTATAAATTTAGTCATCATTTGTTGTTTTCTTATTGTTTGACAATTATAAATAAGTGGAAGATATCGTTTCTTTGGATTTATGAAAAAGAATGTACAGAGAAATTTAGAATTGAATTTGAAAATTAAACTCATTATAGTTTTTTTTAAGTAGTATTGATTTTCGTAGAGAAGACATAGTTTTATCGAATCATATTTACTTTCACGCTAATCTCATCTCTGTATAATTACCCACCCCACAACTAAAATGTGATGATAAAAATTTTTTTAAAAAAACAGTTGATTGTTACAGCTTAATGGGCTTTGAGCTAAGAAAGTTCTCTAATCCAGTCTCTCATAAGGTTAAACCTAAAACTCTCTAACAAATATTTTTATCACTTCAAAACTTTAGGGATTGATCTAACGGTTAAAAAATTAATTAGTTGAATATTTATGGTTAGACAGATTTTGCGAATTAAGTACCAGTTACTCAGAACATGTTCACAAATTCAAAATTTATCTAGTGGTCGTGGTTTGATAACATGCACTTGTTTTAAGAATTTGTTTAGCCAAATGGATGCTCTAAGCACTCTTTTTAATTTTAATCGAACACAAATACTATTACCTCCTATTCCTGTGGGGAAAAAGATACACGGAACTCCAATGATTGTGGATCTCGACATCGATCTCCTGGTGCAAGTTTTCATGCATATGATATATGCTCCAAAAAACCGCACCACAAGCAACTCCGTATAGATATATTTAGCAGTAGCTCGTCAGCAACTCGGCCTTTAAAAGCAAAAAGGGACCATTGCTAAACTAGTTACATTACATAAAAGGAGACAGTTTGACGGGTTAGAAACATTTGCTCCAATAATTTCATCTCTTGATTCTAGTGTAGATGAAGCTCTTCCTTCTAGGCTGTGCAACAATTGATGTTAATTTCTGCTTCTCTTTGCCTTTGCCGCTTAATATTTCCTTCGGTTACTTATTGAGGAATTTGCTTCATCGTGAAGATAAAAATTGCATGTTCGCTGCCCAATGATGTTGGCTATGACATCAAAAGTTTTTGTTTATTCTTTTCTTTCTACATCAAATAACCATTTTTATTTAAAAATTTAAATTAATAGATGAGATTTTGATATTATTCTATTTGAAAGTTTTTTAAATTCGAAACTTACAAAATTAAAAAAAAAAAGAAAAAAAAATAGACGAGATTCCAAAATATGATTTTTCTAATCTTGAGTTAGCTCTTATGTTCGATCGAAATTAAATTTTTTTTTTTTTTGAATGATAGTAAAAACCTACTTAACATCGATGCAATAAATTAAAAAAATATTAATAAATCTTTTGAATGCTGGTCTAATCCCAAAAAAATCAAAACAGAAAAAGCAAGCTTCTCCTTAATCAATAGACCAACCCTTAATTTATAATTAATTTTTTTTTTTACTATTATTATATTATAATCCAGTATTAACATTGAACCGCTTAACTGCTCCAGCTAAGAGTCCTACCGCCTGACCAGATAATTGAAGTTATCCATAAAGTTGTAGAGCATCTTTATCACTTGTAGCAGAACTTTAGGTGGGTTTTTTTGATCTCATCAGAAGACTATGGCATATTGTACTTATCAGTTGCTGTGATCATTTTCGTTGTATTCAAGAAAACTCAAGCTTTCTGATTCATTCAGCATGCGCTGATCATCAAAAATTGAATCTTGCTTCCGATTCAGATTGATGAAGGAAGCTATACATATATAAATTCGCACACAAAAAAAAGGTAAAATTGTTGTCTTCGTTTTTTTTCTTTTGCACGCTGCCTAATACTGTAAAAAAAAAAAAAAAAAAAAAAAAAAAAAAAAAAAAAGGCGTCTTGTATAATGGTAACGAGTTTGTCAAAATCCAATTTCAAAATTTAATTTTAATGTTGTAATTAAAGCATTTAGAATTTCCTCTCGAACTATGAAGTTGGACAACTTAAGATTTACTGAAGCAACCATGTATTGCAGACTTCACAATAACATCTTCTATTTGCAAATCACGTGGCTTTTTAAGTCATTTGAGGGCCAACTCCCAGAAAGATAAGAAGATAGCTAGCATTGGGATGAAATTACTGTTCCTTGATATGAGTTTTTCCTCGTTGGAATTAAGGAAACATGCGTATCTTTTGATTGCTTCAAAAGGTTATCACTTTTTGTCAAGCTTTATGATCAGAGATCCAATGGATTACGCCTTAGTGAGTTTAGTGGATGAACCCTCCATGGGATGATCTCTAAAGATAAGAGCCAAGTAAACTTTCTAAAATCTGGTGTTGGGCTCTGGAATTGGTGACTGCAGGAAGTTTATAGATGGGGGGAAAAAAATAACGAACTTTTTATATAAACAAGTCATGAACCGGATAGTAAAAATTTGGTATGTAGAAAGAACTTTCAAATATTTTACCAATCAACATACACAACCTTTTCTCCAACCAATACTATACATGGTAATATTTTACACAGAATTTGCCATCTTTGTTATAGTTAGTCAGCCAATTTAAATCCTGTACTATTAATCGAGTCAAATGAAAACTGTATTATATGATTCTAGTCAAATTGGGCCAATCTAGCCGATTAGCAAGATGAATATATAATTCGGGAATTATCTACTTCATCTCTGACTTGAAAAAAAAGTAGTCTGAATAAAACATTTATCATGCTAATTTACGAATAAGTGGTACCTACCAGCCTTCATTGATTTTAACGTTCTTCATGTTTAAAAACATTTCTTATGTGTTATAATTGATTGTAAAATATCACAGTATATATAGTTTTAGTTTCAATCCAGATTAAATCTCTAACTTCTGAACTAAATCAACACCATAGTATGTTTAATTTTTTATTAATCACTATACGATTTATTAGATCCAATCAGTCTAATCTTGATACTATTAGATTGATAATTATGTTAATTATTTATGAATAATGAAAATTAATTTTTGTTCTCGACTAACATTGATAAACTTTAATTAATAAAAGTAAAATTATCGATAGGAAAACGACATAGATTTTTTTTTTCCTTGGCTTGATAAGTGAGAGCGTGATATACAAGTTTATTTTCGTCATGACAACATGCTACTATGTATAGTTTTCAAAGACAATATTGCAACTTAAACAGAAATTCTTTTAATTAACTACGGAATAATATTTATTATTTTATTTTATTTTAATATTATATAAATAAATATGTTTAATTAAAGTACAAATATAAAATATCAAAAAAATAATTCCTGATCTATATGCTCATTGACAAATTAGTCATGAACATTCAAATCTTACTAATTGCGCTCAATTGACCTTATTCGATCACAATCATATTATAAGGCACTAGGTTAGGATGATAGACCATCAAGCAAGAGAGTTGATAGCGCCCTAAATCAAAGAATTGTAACTGTATAAGACTTTTCTTTATATATATATATTGCAATCTTTGTATTAATTAGTAGATACTATTTCTTTTCATGGTTCATAGAACTCTATATTTATATATATTACAAGTCCTCTCTTAATCAAAAAAGTAATTCACACACAAAATGTTTACATATAACATGAAGTTTAATTATTCTAAATAATAAAATATGAATTCAATTGACTCATTGAAAATAACGTAATCAGCATGATTGTCAATGGGTCAAATTCAAATCGGATCATATTAGATTTGAATCCGATTTGTTCAATAAAACAGATTAGATAAAATCTTATAAATTTAAATTCGGTTTTTAAAATATAAATTTGGATCCGGATTCTAACGGATGTGGATCAAATTTGAAGCTTATCGAATTCATCATTTAGTTTTTGTAAAAAAATTATACTTACTATATTTAATATATTGTTTGAATATAAAATATATCTCAACCATCGCATATATAATAAAATAATATTTTATCTATTAATTAATTTTGTAAAAAAATTAAAATGTCACACAATTCAAAAATACAAAATCAAATAATCTTAATAAAAATTTATAAATCATTTTTATTTCTTGTCTATATAGTAGTAAAAATAGGGTGATGACAAATGTAATAACACAAACTTTTAAAGAGGTATATAAGTCAATTTATAAATTTTTTTCACAAAATTGAATTAAGAAAATGACAAAAAAAATTATATGTGATTTTTAAAAATACAGTTTTTACTCGTGGAATGATATAAATTATTTGAACTTTATAATAAATAAATTCCAAATTTCAATCTAATTTTATATTTATATATTTTAAAAATATTATTTTTTATTTTGAATCGGATTATTATCGAATTAGATTAAAGTTGATCCATGTTTGATTCATTTAGTAAATGGATTAACGGATTCAAATCATTATTGAACTCGAATAAAAAATTATTTATTAGATCCATTTAATTATATTTGATTCAGATTAAATTTGGATTAAAATTCGATCCATTTACAGTCCTAAAAATGAATAAACTATGAGTTTAGCCAAAATTATTTTACCGATCCGACTTCTTAAAATATAGAGCCTTCAACTCTCTTTAGCTGGTTCTTTTATTAGCTCATGCTACAATTTGTTACTCCATTTATTTAATTTTGTTATAAAGAAAAGTTTCTAACTTGAGATTTCTTGAAAAGACGATGCATGATCAATTTTAATTAATGGGTTAAGAGTCAGTAACTAGACAGCTAATTAGCAAAGGAAAGACTGTTTTTGGTTACAGGAGTGAAGACTAATTAATTATCTAGTTCTTATAAACTCGTACTACTAAAATATGGCCAGGAAATATTATTTTGCATGTAAAAATGAGGTGTCAGCAGGTAAGGGAGAGTTAGCCGCTACAGTACTAGAACTATTTGGAAGAAGACGCATGGCATGTGGTGGCCAGCAAATGCCTCGTAACTCACAAAGGCGAAGGGTATTAAAGTTTAAAGAGACGATTGGGGAGGGAAAGAGTAGAAAATGTCTGACTTGATGCTGTGATGAATGATGCATTGGCTGGCTTTTTATTGTTCCTTTGTCGTCTGTTTTTGGTGGGTTTGTAAGGTCGGAGGGGAGCTGTTCCATTCAGAGCCAATTTTGATGTTCTGCTCCACGTCTAATTATTCACTACTTTTTTTTTTTTAATATATATATATATATATATTAGGATTAGATAACGTGAAGTTATGGATGTTGTATTGATTACTGGTTAATTGCGTCTGTAAATGAAAACGTTGTGAGCAGTATGAAACATTGTTCAACTAAAAATTATACCCAATAAACAAATATTACCTTTTCAATCTGGCAAAATGAAAATAAAAGGGAATTATATCGCACTTAGTAGATAAAGAACAATAATCAAATATCATATCATCAATTAGTATTTAAAGCCTTCAATGACCATAATTTTAGTCACCCATCAGTTTCAAACGAGTTTATATTGCTCAATAGTACTCTTGCATCTTCGTACTCTATATTATTCACACCTACATTACCCTTTTTATGGTCTTCTTAAAAGAAAAAGAAAAAAGAAAAAAAAGCAATATGCCAAATTGCGTTAAAGTAGGAAGGACAATATAAAAGTGAACTTGAAAATGAATTAAATTAAAGTAGATAGCTAGCTATAGAGAGAATATATATATATATATATATATATATATATGTATATGTATTTTAGAAAGCCATATTCTTATTTATAAAAAAATTTAAATTTGAGGATTAAATTCGAAACCTTCAAAATTTTAGTAAAGCCTTATTCTGTCTCCCACAAATATTTTTTTTTTTCACTTATATAACAGTGAAGAAAGTCTACTTCTAAGAAAAATATAATTCATTATATATACTGAAGTTTTCCTTCTATAAAAAAAGTTTGTCTGTTGCTTTATATGTATATCCCAACAAATTCATTTATATTTAGTAAATGTGACAAATAGATATACAAAATAGTCGGTTTGAATGTAAAGAATTTTAATCGTATAAAAAATGGTTTTGAATTCAAATTTTTATATATGTAAATTTTTTTTTAAATAATCATCTTTGCCTTGTGTACTTGGATATAACAACAAGAGATTAATCGAACTTTTAAATTAAAATACCGTACAGGATAAAAAAAAAGTGACAACTAGGAGGGTTGGGCTTGGATTTAAAAACTTATACACCTTTTAAATGCAAACCTACTCAACTCATATTCTAACCGACAATAGATTTAACAAAATTTGATTAAGTTACAACTAGGGGATTTAATTGTAAGAAATTTTTCAACATGGAGTCTAAAATGTATTTATCAAACAAAGAGGGCCAAAAGTTCAAATAAAGGGCCTATTTGTAATATAATAAATATATGAACTAAAATAACATTTTAAAAATATTTAGGGACTAAAGCGATATTAGTGAAACATCATTCATTTTACACATGTATGATCCATTTAAATTTTATTCTAAACCATTTATTTTCCATACTTCTCTCAAACAAAAGTGCATGGTTGGATTAATGATTCTGGGTAGCTTTTTGCCACTTCTACATGCTTAAAAAAAACTTCATTAAAATGATTCCAAGTTTTTCAACTCACCTCTTCTTTTCTCTTTTTAGAGGATGGAAAAACACCCGGCGAACAGCGTAATAATTCTGCTACTGGTGCCGTGTGACACTGTATGTAAAATTCGAGGTCCATGTAGACATGGGCTTAAAGTAATCCATATTTCGAAGAGATTTCTTCGGCCTACTATAAACGCGCTTGCCTGAACTGCCATGCCCATTTTAATTTTCAATTGTCCTTTTGGGCCTCAATACTACCGAAAAGCTTGTTTGGAGTCTCATCGGCCCACGCACAAAAAGCAAATCCGAATTTCATATTCTTCAACGTAAGTTCAGCCTATTTCTCCTCCCATCTCTCCTTTCTCTCTCTCTCTCTCTCTCTCTCTCTCTCTCTCTACAGCACGAAAAGCAATTGTTTGTAAATATGTGGATAATTTGAGGTTCAGCTATGGTGCACGCATGTGCCTTGATGCTAATTAAGCTGCACGCATGTGCCTTGATGCTAATTTAAATAGTAGCTGTGAGTGGTGAGTCACATTTTGTACTTCGACAAGGTTTCGCATATAATATATATATGCGTAGGTACTCTGGCTTGCTTGCAAATCTTACAAGAAGATACGTCTAAGGGAATATTTAGGTGGATCTGATAAAAGATAATCTTGTTTAACTTTTTTAATCAATAGGCTGAGAGATTTAAATTACTAAGTCAAATTGCATATATTTGCCCAGTTATTTTTTTAATTATCATGGTGGCCATTTTATGCTAGAACATGTTACACGTTCAATTGAATAATATGAATAGATTTGACATGAAAGCAATAATATGAGTCCATGATTAAAATTAGACAGGACTCAAAAACTATGACTAGTCACATACTAAACACAAATTGCTTACACATGTTTAAGGCCGTTGAACCAATCATGATGTCTTCGTCAACTTTATCATAGAAGGTTATAAAAAAAATAGTAAGAAAAATGTATATTACTTATTAATTTAGGGGTTTTATTCTCATGTTTGAAAAATTCTTTTTATTTTTTATGATACTAGATATGAATTATTGATATAGATTTTTTGATTTAATTTAAAAAATAATAAATTAATTTCAATTAAGATGAAAACTAATTTAAAAATATTTTATTATTAAAAAAAAAACTTTCGTCAACTTCTAAAAAGAAGGCAGTTAAAAAAATCAAAGCAACTTGTGTTCGAAACAAGAAACTTATAACAGGGAAAACAAAGTCCCAAAATTGGAGACACATGACCCTATCCTAACTACTTCATGATATCCTTTGATTTTTTTAAGTTGATCCTAACTGCTTCATGATGTTCAAAGCTCCATAAGTTCTCTAGGTTACTTTCCCTAATAATTTACAATTGTACTTGTAATGAATATGGAATGTATTACTCAAATATCAAGAGTCATCAAATGTAACTTACTCAAAAAATAAAGAGAACACCAATTCAGGGTAAAATATGCATTTCATTCATGCTCAGCTGCCTCTAATTGCTCTCTGACTATCTCCGATCTTAAATTTGTTCCAACGAGCGTAGTTTTTTTCCCATCCTTGATCCTGGAAAGATAGGATATTTAAACTATGATTTCAAACGATTAAATTCATTATATGTTCACACTTAATCTACTCACTGTCTAAATGGTTTGAATCAAATTTGTTAATAGAATACTCGTGAGACAAGACGCAAACTAAATATTTGTAGCTAGCAAAGAGCAAAATTCCATCCGAACGGAACAGCTAGGGGAGGTGAATGCAGTAATAATGGTTAAAACGAATCATTTCATTGGATTCCTCGTGCTCTGACGAGCTAAAAGTGCAAGTGCGAAACTTGGGCGTGACCACCAGATAAGAAAGCTAAGCTAACAGTAAGTATTAATTATCTTATTAGATCAGGATTGGAATCAACCATCAGCTCCAAAGAAAAGTAAGTTGTCAAAACTAATAATGTATAAGTCAACGGACGAGCCAAAACTCTAATGGTTCTCAAGAGTATGGACTCTTGACCAGGTACTCATACTTGACAACACCACTTGTTGGGACAGCTACCATCACTCTAACAGCATCGTTTTGATTATGAACAGGTAAAATCAAACAGTACCTATCACTGCATATTGGACCCACATGAACTGGCTTCCCCATTCCAAAGTCAACCCTTTCTAACCCTAGCCTTGACCATTGGGACAAGATCAACACACCTACTGAGTCAGGACACGCTCTTGATTGACTCACTGATTCTATCACTGATCTTACATACTCGTTATCTACTCTTTCTTTAGCTCTTTTTATTAACATTGCCGCATAGCCTAAACCCTTCTCTGCCAAATCTTTAACACTTGTTTGCGCACACCCGAGAACAAATGCGTTGCCGTAGAATCCACTGGGCACGACAGGCTTCACTCGGTTTCTGATATTTATACTGAAAAGAAGCTTCAAGATTTGGTTTGATGGAAAGTTTAGAGATCTGGCCCAGCTCCTCCATACATGAGCTGATAGTACCTCGTAAGACGTGAATGTTAATTCAGTGGGTCTACTCGTTGACAAAGCGAGTTTCTTTAGCTCGTTTAGCCTCCTTTTATCGAAAATGATTGAGGTAGGGGTGAGTCTTTCATTAGAGAAGCGACTTGTAAAACCACAGAGGTCGGGAACTCGGTTGAACTCCAGATGACTAGCTGAGTAACAACGAGAAGGCTTTATGGGATCAAAAAGGTGGCGATCCCAAATGGGCCTGGGCTTCAAATCAGCAACTCGGCTCTGACTCGTTGCTAACTCAGCGAACGAGTTAAGAAACTCAGCACTGCCAATTCCATCACAGAGGCAATGGTTAAGACCCACACCTAGAGTGGCATCTCCACCCCTGAGCCACGTAAGCTGGACGACAAGAGGTGGGGCCCCTTTAAGAACATCTGCCACGTGGAGAGACAAGAGCTTCCTCCATTGTGTCACGTACCGCGGGGCTCTATTAAAGTCGTTGATTCTGATATCAGAGACAGCCTCCATAAACACCGCACCCTGGGCTTGACACACAACTTCCAGGCTTGAACCATCGGGCTTGGCCCGGACACGTCCTGCGAGTGGATAATAAGGCACCAAAGTTTTAGCTAATGCAGCCTTGACACGAGCTGTGATTACGCTTTGGTCTAAACCAGGACGAGTCTTGAAAACAAAGAGGTACTCCACAGTGAAACGTAAAAAAAGCTGAGAATCAAGGGCAGAAAGAGATAAAACACGACTTGGGGTTGGTTCTGATGGCTTGATCACTATAGCTTCTTTGACATGCACAGAGTTTTCCATGTTTTGGGGTCTTTGTTTTTTGGTTGTTACAGCTTACAATTTGAGAAGAGGGGGTGTAATGGGTCCTATATAAGGGAAACAATTTGGTGCCTAGTACCTACCTATTAATTGTTAGCATTGATAATAATATTATTGCTACCATGTGTATC